>JAPVLO010000176.1:2400000-4800000 GCA_027257055.1 Cephalopachus bancanus | reverse complement strand
TTATTAAAAAGAGCCTTCCATCCTCCCCCCCCACCCTTCACTTTCTCTTGCTTTCCCTCTCACCATGTGATCTCTGCATACTGACTTCGCTTTGCCTTCTGCCATGAGGAGAAGCAACTTGGGCCCTCACCTGAAGCTGTGCTCCTTGTACAGCCTGCAAGATCATGGGCAACACACATCTCTTCCTTACAAATGACCCAGCCTCTGGTATTCCTTTAGAGCAACATAAACAGACAATGACAGAGGGTATCCCACATAATCCCTGACCATTATCCAGGATGGAAGGAATAGAATGCTCAGAAGCATCAAGGGAGAAAGTGTGTAGTGAATCTGACCCCTGGTCACAGCAATCCCAGTATAAGCTGGGAGTTAGGAGGCTTTGGGGGTGTGTGTAGGAAGACTTGCTGGGGAAAACTCTGAGTTCAGACACACCAGGAGTGGTGAATTCAGGTGCACAGAGAAGCAAGGAGGGAGGTGGAAAAGGATGCTGGGGTAGGGCACTGCGGTGCCACTCACAGAGTGTCTTATCTTCCATATAAAGGATTTGTTCCTTTCCACCAACAATGAGAAGCCATCGGAGGCTTTCAGGAAAGAAAGTGGCATGATCTGGTCTTGTTCTAGAGGGATGGTGCCTACTGAGTAAGGAGCCTGGGGGTAGAAAGAGCACATCAGTCCATGCTCAAGTTGAATCAGATGACTAAATTAAGACAATGAACTGGATAGGAGAAACAACTTCTGGGAAGAAGCAATCTGTATGTTATTGACTCATCAGTAGGTCAGTCAACAAATCTTGGAGACCCTGTGTGCAGTCCTGAAGGTAGCGCACCACCTGTGAGGTTGTATAAAGAGCTGACATTCTCTGGGAGGAACATCCTCAGGAGCTGAGCAATGGCATGCCTCTAGGGCGTGTACTCTGACAGGACACTGAGCCAGATGCTGAATGAGCCATCCTGAACAGAACAGGTACGGATCCTGCCCACATGGAGTTCTCTCCATGAGAGCCACACCATACCAGCCAACACTCTGGGGAGGGGAATGATTTGGCATTCCTTTAAGCTGAGAATGAGGGATTTGAGTGCCCTCTGGTGGGAGTCATCTGTCTCTTCTCTCTAGTTCAAAGCAATTCAACTCTGCCCCAGATTTGCAAATCTTAACCAGTCAAGCAAAGTCCTGAGGCTAACATGTCCTAGCTCCTTAGAAGGCAGGTTAACTTGTTCCTTTGGTATTACACTCTTCACTGGGAAGCCCTGAATGCTCCTTCCATTCATAGTCAGCACTCTAACTGTGCTCACATTTCCTTCATCTTCTCATATCCTGGTGACATTCTAAGCTGACAGTGGCCTTTGGTTCCCCCCTTAGACTGATGTTTGGGGCAGTCTGAATGGGTTGCCCTTTAATCCAGTCCTAGTTTAAGGTGGAAGATAGACATTTAATAAACCTCCATAAATATCTCACAGGCATTAACTTGTCCTTGTGACTTAAAATAAATGGCAGGATTCCCCCAGCACTCCCAGGCATATCTCTTCATCCTTTTTCTCCCTGTTTGTTCTTAAAGTTTCTTAGGGAATAAGTAGCTCATGGCCCCATGAGACTCCTTGAAGAAGGTCTGAATGAGACACGTGTGGCTCACTCACGGTCACTATCATTCAGATCACGTAGGAAATCACTGCTTCCCTGGAACCCAACAGAGCAGGATGGGAGCAAGAACCCTGGAGAAGTGATGATTTATGCTAGTCGACTTTAGCCAAGGAAAAGGCATATTTCTCCAAATAACAAGTTTTTCCATATCGATGCAGATACATAGCAGCAAAAAGGACAAGATGCAATGTGGAGACTTGGTTTGGGTTTTGGTACAAGACTCCACACAGGAAAAAATGTGTGGCCTGTGTAAACCACCATTCATGCTTTTGGGAATAGGCCAATGGACAATCAGTGATTTGTCAGGTGCAGTCTGACTTCAGGGCCTGCATGCTTATTCCCAAATATCTCCCCAGTCCCTCCATACCATTTTATAGCTAGCTGCTCTTTCTCCTTTTCTCTAAAGTTTCTGCAGTTAAATCTAAGACAGATGGATCCTACCCATACTATGCATAGCTTAGAGTGAATTTAAGCCATGTTTACTTTGTAAAGGGAGGGGTATTTGTATTCCGTGTCATGTTCACTGAGACAGGTAAAGGTCTACGCCCTGGTCAAAGCAATACAGACATAAGCTGGGAGTCAAGAGGCTTTGGGGGTCTGCATAGGAGGGCTTGCTGGGGAAACCTTTGAGTTCAGACACAGCAGGAACCATACATTCATTGTGTCCCGGAGGCAGAACAGAAACCACAGAGCTTCACGGCTGCTGGGGAGGACAGGGGGATCATCGCCCTCCTCGCCCTCCAAGCTCTGGATGCGGTTCCCATGCATGATGCTGAGGACACAGTGGTTCGATGCTCCTCTGTTCAGCATCTGACTTCATTTTGAACTCAAATTCCCTCACTTGCTAGCTGGGCCGATTACTTAACCTTGGCACATTCCGACACTTCATCTGTAAAACACGGATAATAATAGATGCCACCTCGCAGAACCGTTGCTAGGAAGGTTGAAGGAAGCAGGACTGTGCGGGGCTGAGCCTAGCAGCGAGCATTTTGTCAAGCGCTCAAGGAAGCCATCGGCTGTTGCCGTAAAAAGACTAACCAGACTAAGAGAGCGCGCACTACTGTTTTCCACTGAGCTTGAACAAACACTGGCCCTGTCTCTACTGAGTGAGGAAGATGGTACATGGACAGGAAAGAAAGGTGAGAGTTTCAGCAAGCTGTGCATGAGCATGTCACGCACTTGGTGACACCACTGCAACTCAAGCAACTGCAGAGACGTTCTGAGTGACACTTCTCCTACTCCCTGAAGGTTGAGTGCTGAAACGATGACACGGATGACAGGTTTTCATTTTTGCCCCAATTTTCCTGCCTACATGGTTAATCTAAGGGCTCTCTTTCTGTGCTGCACCTGATGAGAAATTCAAAATTCTAACAAAGATGTCTCAAGTGTACACAATTTTTCATCCAAGAATATTGTATTGCCAATCCATCCAGGGATTCCAGTGTATCAGATAAATAAACGTGGTCATAGTATGTATTGGGGTTTTAAGGAGCTGCCTTCTGGGCCCAGTAATTTGAACTCTCACTATATTTAGACAAATTCAATTTGAAAAAAACAAGTGACTGTGGCAGTTATTAAACATTAGAATGAGTTATTTAATATAGAATAAATGCTCATTTCTCCAAGGTAACTTGGAAGTGACGTTGCCTGAGGGAAGGGTGATTTAACAGGGCTTACAGAACTCTCTCGGTCCTGAATTATTCAGCAAGGGCTCTCATTCAAACACCTTACATTAGCCATTTCTTACAGCACTTCAGATTTAACTATAATTTTGACCTTACCTCCTTTCTAAGATAGAATATACCAGTATATCAACAGACAGTATTGCAGATACACCTCTGCCTCCATCTGCTATAACAGTTAAATTAATGGGAAATAATACTAAACATTTATTATGCTTACTGTGCATCAAGCCTGGTTCCAAACAGATTACATGTGTTATGACCTCTGAATTTTACTTTTATCTTACTACTTGATAATGGTATTTAGATATTGCAAGTGCTTGCAAACTCTACAGGACAAAAACAAAACATATAACTTGCTCCTATAAATGTAATATTTTCCATCTTAGTAAATAATACTGTTAGTCACACAGTTGCAGAACACACAGCGGTCATCCTTGAATTTGTCGTTTAATGTATATCCTACACTCAATCTGCCAGAGGATCTTATTGTTTCTGTCACCAACATAAACATGGAATCTACTCATTTCTCTTCAAATCCACTCTCATCATCACAGTTGCTGACATCACCCCTCACACTGATACAGCCCTCCACTTGGGCCACTACAAGAGCCTCCTCCCACCTCTCAATTTTCTCAGTTGCCCCCTAAATCCATAAGGAATTATGATTATGATTATGACCTTCCATGAGGAAGATCAGAGTGATCTTTTTCCCCAACATTTCACTACGAAAATCTTCAAACATAAAGCAAAGTGGAAATAATCTTACAATGAACATTCATATACCTTCTAACTAGGTTCTGCCTTTAGTATTTTATTATACTTGTTTTATCATACTTCCGTCCGTCCATCCATCCATCCATCCATCCATTCGTCCACCCATCCAACCTTCCACCCCTCTATTCATCCATTAGTTCATCCTAATTTTGGTGCATTTCAGAGAAATTACAGATATTTCTCCAAACACTCTGGCATGCCCACAATTAACTGGAATTTGATATTTGTATAGTTTTTTATTTTAATGTAAAATTTAAACATTAAATTTACATTTTCTGAGTTTGGAAACTGTGGAACTCTAAACCTTATCTAGGATAGATCATTATCACTTCAAAAAGCCCCCTTATATCCTTCCCAGACAATCCCAGTCCAAGTTGGTTTCCCCAGAGGAAACCAACATTCCAAGTTTTTTCCTCTGTAGATTAGTTTCTCCTGTTCTGGAATATCATATGAATGAAATCATATAAATTGCCCTTGCATGTATCAATAAGTTTATTCCTTTTTTTGATGAATAATAGTCCATTTGTGAACAGATCACAGTTTGTTTACTTTTCTTTTATTGGTGGGTATGGGGGCTGTTTGGGGCTATTTTGAATAAACCTGCCATGAACATTCTTGCATGAGTCTTTTTATAAACACGTGTTTTCATTTATGTGGGTAAATATCTAGGAGCAGAATTGCTGGGGAGGGGTGTGTTTGCTTTTATTTATTTATTTTTTTTTTTTTTGAGTTGGAGTCTTACTCTGTTGCCCAGACTGGAGTGCAGTGGCCGCTCCCAGCCACCGCAGCCTCGACCTGCTGGGCTCCGGCGATCCTTCCGCCTCAGCCTACCAAGTAGCCGGAATTACAGGCATGCGCTACCACGCCTGGCTGATTTTTTTTTGATTTATTGTAGAGATGAGGTCTCGCTGCCCAGGCGGGTCTCGAACCCGCGGGCTCAGGCAATCCACTCACCTCAGCCTCCCAAAGGCGCGGGATTACAGGCTGAGCCACTGAGCCCGGCTGCTTTTAAAGCAGAGTGACATTTTTAAAATGTGTAGAACAATGCCCCTCCCACCTCTTTCCAATTCTCCAATGACTTCCTCTTGTGATGCGAATGAAATCCTGCCTTCATAAAGGCTCAGGAAGGTCGAGTTTCCATGTCCCTTTCAGCTCAGTCTCAGGCTACCACCCCATCCCTGCACGCTTGTCCCATTCTGGTCCATCCCTTAACTAGCCAGATTGTCCCCATCTCACTCACAGCCTTGTGGCTAAGCCGAGAACTTTATTCTTCCAATCCATTGCACGACTGACTTATTGTTCAGGTGTCAGCTTAAATATTACCTCTTCAGAGAAAAACGAGGTTTAGAGAGATTAAATGACTTGAGCAGTGGCAGAGAGCTGGTAGAGTCAATCTATAAATCCAGGCAGACAGCCTGTCCCCAAAGCCCTCCTCCAATCATCTTAAAACCCTCCTTCAATACTATATCTTGTGATGGTTTTTTTGCCTTCTCTCCCTTAGCTCCCAGTCACTGCCCGTTTCACTTAAGTCTTTTTTCCCCCTTTTGACTTTTCTTGTTCCTTGGAACTGTTCCTACCAAAGGTATCCACGATCACCTCATTGTTAGCTTTGGTGAAAATACTTTTCAGGCTCCACATGGTTTGCCTCTCTGCAGCATTTGGCACTGCTGACTATTTCCATTTGTTGAAATGGTGCATCTGACTTACATAAGTGTATTCTTTTGTGTTGCTTTTCTACCTCTGTGGCCCTGCTTCTTGGTCTCCTTCAGGGTCTCACTGTCCCACTGCTCACCCTTTGGACCCTGGCATTCCAGGGGTTCCTCCGGTCTTATTCCTGCTGCACTCCATGTTTCCTTCCTGGAAGATCTCATCTAGGTTATGGTTTTAATCACCGCCTATGCATTGGTTGTCTCTTCAGGCCACAGATGACAGAAATAAGAAAAGCATGCAGAATAAAACAGAAATTAAAAAGATAAAAGATATTAGCAAAATATTCACAAAAGACAAGCAAAGAGATTCAATCTACTTATAATTGGAGTCCCCAAAGAAGATTAAAAACCAAACAATGAGGTAAATATTTTTAAATGTAAGTCAAGAAAATTCTTCTAAAATAAAAAAAGAGTCTGAGTATGGTGGCTCATTCTTGTAATGCCAGCACTTTGGGAGGCTGATGCTGGAAATCACTTGAGCCCAGGAGTTTGAGACCAACCTGGACAACAAGGCACGTCTCTACAAAAAAATATCAAAAAAATAACCAGGAATGGGGGTGTATGCCTGTAGTCCCAGCTACCTGGGAGACTGAGGTGGGAGAATCTCTTAAGTCCAGGAGTTGGAGGCTGCAATGAGCTATGATTGTGACGCTACATTCCAGCCTGGGTGACAGAGTGAGCTTTGGTTCTCAATTAATTTAAATTAAATTAATTTAAATTAAATTGTTTTCCCCAAAGGTTGTACTAGTTTACACTCCCTCCAACAGGGTAGAAGTATTCTCCTTAAAATGATTAAGAACAAACAGGGAGATGGTAAAGTATGAGAGCTGAGACTGGAAAAGTAGATTGCCAAATATGTCTGACAGTTGACCTGAACTCAACTGGTCATGGCATTGGTCTTTTTCTTTAAATGTGATTACCTTCATGAACATTCCTCAGCATAGGAATGTAGAAGGTCCACATTTGCATGGTATGATTGGGTTCATGCTAGTTCAGTCTGAAGGAAGTATAATAAGCCAAATTGAGAGCAGGGTGTTGTCAAGGGTGTTCGAAGTGATAGACCATGTGTCCAGGCAGGAGCAGGATGAAACAGGAGATAGAAAGATAATAGACAGGAAAAGGTGAAAAGTAAAGATCCAAAGGGAGGCCTTAATGAAAGTGAAGAACTGGTAGAGACATACGGCACAAGGAGAGATCTGGAAAGATAAAAGTCTACGACCAAAGAGGAAATCATTTACATTTAAATTTAAATTTTCGTTCTAGGTGATGACAAGTTTCAGGATGTGGCTGCTGGGATTGGAAGTGGAATGTGAGGCTAAGTAAGCAATCATGCAAAAGATTGGCTTGAAGATGCAAACAAAAGAAATATTTAGATGGGTAATGTTTATGGAAATTGAAAACCGGTTTTGAAAAAATAGCTCTGTAACTTCTTCTCTCTCTAAAGTCACAAAATTCTTCACATAAGATAGTGATAATATAAGAAACTTAAGAGAATGGAATTTGGCTACTTGCTGCTGATACTGCTTCTCCCAGGAAGTTTATCATAGAGAAAAGTCTAATATGCACCCGGAAAAACACTTTAGAATCTTCTATGTATACAGTTTCTGATTAAGGAAGTAAAATAAAATGCGGAAATATGGCACTCACCTCAGAGCTAACAGAGACTGTCAACTGTAATCCACTTCCTTCTTTTCCACCAGCTCCCACCTCAGCCTCACTTGATTAACTAATTGATCAGGTCTCTTAAATATCACGAACTGAAGAGTTCTTAGGTAAACTAAAATAAAATGGAGACCAGATCTGAGAATTTCCTGAGTGGACAAAACTAGTTAGACCACATAAGCAAAATTTAACCTAGCTTGATTTTTTAATGTAAGCAAAACTTAACTTAGGTTATCTTGCAAATGCCTCTGATGGTCATAAATGAAACTTGTCACTCCTTTTTTTTTGAGTTGGAGTCTCACTCCGTCACCCAGGCTGGAGTGCAGTGGCACTCTCATAACCACCCCAGCATCGACCTGCTGGGCTCCAGTGATCCTTCTGCCTCAGCCTTCCAAGTAGCCAGAACTACAGACATGCACTACCACGCCCAGCTAATTTTTTATTTATTGTAGAGAAAAGGTCTTGCCAAGTTGCCCCGGCTGGTCTCGAACCCGTGGGCACAGGCAATCCACTCACCTCAGCCTCCCAATATACTGGCATTACAGGCTGACCCACCAAGCCCAGCCTAGTCACCTTCTAAAAAATGGTATAAGATAATCTTTAAACCATCCCCTGACATCTGAAAACTCCCATTGTAATAACTAGTCTCTGAGCTAAGACACTTTTGGTTTGCGATCTCTCAGATCACAATCTGTGCTTTCTTTTTTTCAATGAATCTAACCTTAAAAAATTTTCCAAACTTAATCTGATTTTATTTTGACAGTGTATGGTGTCAGAAGTAGGAGAAAAAGAACCACACGCTGCCCCCCACCCATCCACCCAATGAGCTCTGAAGCCAATGAGTAACCAGATTCCCGTACAAGAGAGCGCCTTGCACTTTTTCACGAACTGAAGAGTTCTTACGTAAGTCTGTCTTGAATCCAAGTTTCACTCTGCATTTGAGTTCTCTGTTGTACATAAAAGGGTTTTTTGTTTGTTTCTGTGTGTTTGTCTGAACTTGAGCAAGTTACCCTTTTGTATTCAACAAGAAAAGGGCATGAATTTGTGTTTCTCAGAGTCCCAGAACAGCAGCTCCTTTGGCTAGACCCCTCAGAGTTACTAGGCATCTTAGGAAAAACAAAGGCCATGAAAGTTTTCCTCCAGTCCAAAGCATCTAGAAATCCCCCATCTGGAACTCCAACTACTTCTTATCTAAGAACTACAAACTGGGATCTTGTGCCTTTTTGGAAAAATGGAAAAAATCATTTACTAATGATGATTTGGAATTGCAGTGGCCGCTTTAGGAAACTTTACTGAGATAAAATAGTCCATCTCCGGGGTGTCTTGAAAAAAGAGGTTATAAGTTCTCCCAAAAAACAATGTAATGCATTATTTGATTGGTACACAGAGACTTGTAAAAGACAGGATGACTCTAAAACTGCCTCTGTAATAGAATTCTTACAGCATACTAACGAGAAGTTAAAGCCTAAGATTCAGACTGGTGTTTCTGATGCAACAGAACCACCTGTTAATCTCTCTGCTCCTCTCCGCCCTCTATTGCCTGATTATTCTGAATCCACTAATCTTTTTGTTCCTTTGCTGTTTCCTCCAAATCCCCTCGGCATCAAATGCCCTTTCAGATAAGACTTTCTAAAGAACCTGGGTTACCAGCTTCAGCAGAATTTAAACCTTGGTCTCAAGCTGAACTCCAAGCCATTATAAAGAATTTTCCAACACCTCAAAAAGACCAAACTAAGTTTAAATAAGAATTTGCAATTCCTCTTGATGCTTATAATCCAGGATTCTCTGATTTATATCAGTTTGTTTACATAGTAGTCAGTCCTGAAGATGCTCACAAAATGGTTTTAAGAAACAGATTGGAAGAATCCCATTAAATATGCTGAAGATCCTGACGGGCAAAGTGTTCAAGAGTGGCATAGAATAAAATAAGAGGAAATCCCTGACACTCCATGAGCCTCTTCCTCTACAGATATGAGAAAAATCAAAAGTGCAGAACCTATTAAAATTCAGATTGATCCTTCAAACCTGTTTCCTGAGTTGCCTTAGTGCCCTTTAAAACCTAAAGCCATACAAGGTCTTACACCTATAAAAGAAGATTTAATGAAACAGAGGATTATTATTTCTTGTACCAACCCTTGCAACACTTCCATTCTACCTGTCAGAAAACCCCACAGACAAGAATAAAGATTTGTACAAGATCTTAGAGCTATAAATAAAATTGTTATCCCAAGATTTCCTGTAGTGCCTAACGCAAACTCCCTATTAGTAAATGTACCCACTGAATTCAAATGGTTCACAGGAATGGAATTATGGTTCGCATTTTTTTAGTCTTCCTGTAGATAGAGAGAGCCAGTATGTGTTTACCTCTATTGTGCTGTTGGAAAACCAACAATAGACTTGCATAGCAATGCCTCTGGGATCTACCAAGCCTCCTTCATGTCTCTCACAAGCTATATACAGGTCAGGATTTTAAAACCCTGCAATGTCTCAGAAATTCTACCTTGATCCAGTAAGAAGATAACTGACTTCTTTGCTCTTCACTCAAGAAGACTCAGAAATTAATTATGTAAACTAAAAATAAAATTCTAAGCCCTCGCACTGACCGAATAGACTCCCTCTTGGCCAAGGGACTCCAAAATAAACTTGAAAACTGGGTTCCCAGCCACGACTGGATGGGAGGTCAGACACACCTTGTTATAACTCTCTCTGTTTTGTAGTTTAGGCACAACTGACCACCATTAACATTAAAATAGAGACCAAAAGACTGACAGAACTGACTCTTTATGGCAATAAGATACCAAACTATAAACAGCATGTAAAGCTACCCCAGGTAAGGGTTAAGTCATGCACATGCTACACTTACTCAAATAAACTATGATTTAACTGCCACAATGTTTTTCTTTTTCTCTAGCAGCTAAACAAGTCTTGGCCTTGAGATAAGCAATATTAAAACAATTGTAGTTCAATGCCAGACACTGACTACTAAGCCCCTGATCCACAAGCTATAATGACAGCTTTGATCGGACAAGAGACAGATTTTAGTATCTTTCTCCAGATAAGATGACCACAGACCAAAGACTGGTTTCTGCCAGTTTTCAGAGGCTTGTGTCCTAAAAAGACCTTTTGACCTATGGGGCCAAATTGTAATACATTTCAATGTTAAACATGTGTCGTATGTTACATGCATGTTTGTTCAGTAAGCATGTGTTGGGACAATACACATAGTTCATAGAATATTCATAATAATTGTGCTGTTAAAACTCATGAATATTCATAGTTTCTCCTATAACCTGTTGAATATGTATGTTGAATCAACTCATTCATCATAAAGCTCCCCCCCAACTCCTCCTCCTTCAAAGTGCCTGTTACTGGCTTCCGCAGGAAGCACCAGCTTCCCAGCCTGTCAGAATAGCTGCCTCGAAGCCTGTAACCCACTACAGGAAATAAAGTCTCCGCTTCCCAATGTATGAAGACTGTGGTTTTTCAGTCAACAATATGACATGCAGTCATCCCTCAGTATCCATGAGGGTTGGGCACCAGGACCTTCCTCTGATACCAAAATCTGAGGATACCCATGTACCTTACATAAAATGACATGGTGTCTGCACATAAGTTATGCAAACCTCGTAGACTTTAAAGCATCTCTAGATTACTTATCACACCAAATGCACAGTAAATATTATATAAATAGTTGTCATACTGTATTGTGTAGAGAAAATGACAAAAAAAAGTTTGCACATGTTCAGTACAGACACAATTAATTTTCAAATATTTTTTATCTGTGGTTGGTTGAATCCACAGACGCAGAACTCAGGATACAAAGAGCCAACTGTATTTTCTACAGCAATTAGCCTGCAAGGGTTATAAAGCTTGCCAAAAGAAACTCCAGTTCTTACAAGGAGTATTACATTACCTAGGTCATAACAGGAATTACATAATAGAAATCTTTCTGACTCCAGACAGAATTTAAAACTATCCCAAATTATTCTAAACTAGTGACTAAAAGGCAACTCAAAGGATTCCTTGGACTTGCAGAATACTGAGGGTCCTGTGTTACCAATTTCTCTAATATGGCCTCTTCACTTTATGAACTGACCAAAAATAGCATTCAGAAATCTCTTCTTTGGGAAACAAAACATGAAAAGGCTTTTACTGAATGTAAATGGGTTTTATACATCCTCCCACATTAGAACTTCTCAATCTCTCTAAACCCTTCACGTTGTTTGTCCATGAATAAAACAATCAGACTTTAAGTGCCCTCACTCTAGACCATAGAGGAAAAAAATAGACCTTTGGCTTACAGTCTACAATTGGACCCAGTAGCCAGGGCATATCCAAGTTGTTGAACAGTAGTAGCTACAGCCACCACTAAAACTGTGGAATCCTCTTCAGAACTTATTCAAAGAAATTATTCCGTCTGCAAGTTTCTCATGCTTTAAAAAGTGATTAAGTACTGAGCGCGCCATCATTTTTCAGTCAGCAGACTAACATCTATGAGACTCTGCGTCTACCTCTTTAAACCTACACATTATTTAATGTAACTCTCTCAGCCTCCTAACGTTTTACTTTTGCTTAGCAAAGGGGAGATTCACAGTTATGTTAAGTTGGTTGCCCAAAATTTTACTCCTAAATTAGATTTACAAGACACACCTTTGACTAATGCAGAATTGAGCCTGTATGTTGATGCCCCCTAAAGGAAAGTACCAAACTGTGCTTGAGAACAGTTTGCTCCAACTGTTACAACCCAACATGAATGATCAGAAACAGGAGTACTTCTTCAATTTAGTTCAGTCCAACCTGCGGAATTATTTGCCCTCACTCAAGCTTGTAAATTAGCCAGAGATAAACTGGAAATAAACATACTGGTAACAGATATGCTTTGGGAGTCATCATGATTTTGGTATGTTATGGAAAAGGGATTTTTGACATCTAATGGCATGCCTGTATCAAAGATCAGGCTACTGATCTTCTTTCTGCATAATTTTTGCCTCTGCAAGTTGCTATCATAAAAATTGGAACTGAAACCTGCAAATCAGACCCTGAATATCAAAGCAATGCTATGTCTGATTTCCCTGGTAAGACTGCCACTCAGGAGACTCCTAATGTACCAAAACTCCGTAACTTGAATGAATTCTATAGCTTGATCCAAAACAAATAATTTACAACAACTTATTTCATAAACAATGCTATACTTCTGAATCAGAAAAACAAAATTGGTACAATGACGAATGCAAATTTAATACAAAATGGAGACCCATGGAAAGTGCCTATGGCTGGTTTGTACCTCCAGCATCTTTAAAACTTCCTTTGCTGTAAGACTTGAATTTGGCAACCCATAAGGAGCTTAATAAAAAGAATATTTTATTATTTTATCTTAATAAGAAGTCATTTAAAAACAATTAGTGGAGGAAATCCTCCAACGAGGCCAGACAAGCATATAATCAATGCCTAACTTGCCAAACCCATAATCCCAGAAGGACTGATGGAATAGTACACAGCCATAAAAATGATGGACTTTGCAGCAACTTGGATGGATTTAGAGTCTATCAGTGATCTATTACAGAAACAAAGAACTGAGTACCACTTGCTCTCACTCATAAGCAGACACTGAACATTTATCATAATACTACATGAAAGAGATGGGCAGTAGCAGGAAACTGTCAGTGGAGGAAGAGGGTGTGCGCATAACATCAATAAGGATACCTGATCTCAAACCAGGCTAAGTAGGAACCAAAGGGAGGCTCAAACTTTACCTGTAAGATGACCACTTATCTACCTAATCCTGAATTGTACCCCACATCTTTAAATTTAAAAAATGTTTTTTAAAAGAAGTGACCCCAAGGAAAGCTCTCCCACCACTTGAACATTTTCCAATGGATTTCATTCAATTACACATTTTCATTGGTTGTCAAGGTGTACTTGTAATAGTATGTATGTTTTCTGGATGGATAAGGCTTTCCTATTGGAAGACTGATATAATTACTGTAGTTAAAAAAAAATTAGAAAACAGTTTTCCACTTTGGGGAATCCCGAGTATAATTCCCAGGATAGTGGAGCTCACTGTGCTGGGCACATTGTCAAACAACTGAACTAGGTCATTCAAACGTGATGGCATCATCATTGTCTTTATCACCTGAGTCTTTAGAAAAGGAATGATGCAACAACAGTACTCTAAAACTAAAACTGGCAAAATTAACTGAAACCACAAGATTATCTTGGCCTTAGGTGTTGCCTTAAGCTCTATGTCAATAAGACCACACCTTTTGTAAAACATAAAATAATTCCTTATAAAATTATTACTGGACAAGCCATGCCCTCAATGATAGAGTCAAGTGTTCATCCTGTTCTTGTAAATTCTTACATGACTCAATATTGGGAAGCACTAATACAATAGTTCAAAGTCTATTTCCAACAAGTAAAAGAAGTCTTCAGGGGCCCTCTGCTTGTTGAGGACTTTGTGCCCTAAACATTGCAGTCTAGTAAGTGTGTATTCCGGAAAAGACATCAACCAAAAATTTCACTTGAGCCTCACTGGGAAAGACCCAATCAGCCTCTTTTAATTTCTCATAAAGCAGTTAAATCACAAGATATCCAATATTGGGTTCATATCCTACAACTAAAAAATATTGCCTCAGCCGGGCTCGGTGGCTCAGCCTGTAATCCTGCGCCTTTGGGAGGCTGAGGTGAGTGGATTGCCTGAGCCCACGGGTTCGAGACCCACCTGGGCAGTGAGACCGCATCTCTACAATAAATCAAAAAAATCAGCTGGGCGGGGTAGCGCATGCCTGTAATTCTGGCTGAGGCAGAAGGCTGAGGTGGAAGGATCGCCGGAGCCCAGCAGGTCGAGGCTGTGGTGGCCGGGAGCTGCCACTGCACTCCAGTCTGGGCGACAGAGTGAGATTCCAACTAAAAAAAAAAAAAAAAAAAAATTCCCTCAAAGTCTTGAACTTGTCAACCCACAACTGATTTAAAACTAAGGATACCCAATGAAAATCTTTCTCCAGAAGCAGATGACTTCAGAAAGTAGGTTCATATTTCCCTAGACAATAGAATAAGAACACCGACATAATAAAATGCTTTTATTATTAATTATATTAAGCCTTACTAACATTGAATGTAGATACCCTTTAGTAGAGACAGTACAAAAAACAACATCTATGATTAATCAGGTGGAATGTTACATACATGCCAATAATTGATGAAGAACTTGATATATTCTTAGTGTTTCTTCCTGCTAATAAAACACTGTGGTATTAACCTAGTGGGATATGGAGACATCACCAAAGCCTAACTAGCCTATTCTTCCTAATTATATTTCCTGTTCATTCTCAACTAGCAAAAAAAAAAAATTCATTCTGTATTTTTATTAATCAGACTGATGGTTCCTGTCTGGGACACATCACTCCCCAACTGGGTAGTAAAATTGTTTGAATTAGACTTTCTCAGTGAAACCACAGATAGTTCTCCTCTACCTGTGCTCATTACCAATACTGTGACCCCAATAAAATTTCCCCAGCTGGATGTTTCTCAAACCCCTATCCTACAGCAAATCCCTCTTTCTGCCTAAACTTAGTAATTAGAAGCATTGCTTGCTCTTCCATCCTTAAAAAAAACCTGGGGCAATTAATCCACAAATTGCCCAAACCAAGACCATTAAAATTTAACTCTATTTCTAAAGGGAACAAGACTTCTCAGTGTAACACCACCCAGTGTCAATAACTTTCCCCAATCTCGAAAGGTCATTGTAGACCAGAACTAGTAACTCCCAATATTCAGATACAAAAAGCTGTCAACAAATGAAACCACCAATCTTAATTTATTTTTTCATAAGGTAATGCCATGTAAAAAGAAATCCACACAGAACCAACTATCTCATTACACACAACACTGAGTGCCACTTGTTTGTCAGAACTTTAATTTCTCACATTAGCATCTCTGAATTAGAAACAGAGACTATAAATTTCTCTAAAACTTTAGAAATAAGCTTTAATGACACTGCTACTTCCCTCCAAGCATTGCAAACTGAGGTTTCTAACCTTGCTTCAATAGTTTTACAAAACAAATGAGTCTTAGAAACCCTAACTACCCAGCAATAAGCACATGCACTATCATTGGTGGAAAATGTTTTTTCATAAATCAGGAATTGTTGCCCAAATATAAAAGAGCTTAAAGATCAGATACAACCTTTCATCATACAGGCAATGCTTCTTTCATTGAATTATTTAGTTGACTAAGTCTTGGCTCCTGGAGATATCTGCTCCAAAGAATTTTCTAGTCCTTGTTCTCCTAATCATGATATTAACCTCCCTAACAGAGAAGATGACCCAAAGGGGGGATTATTAAAATAAAACAAATCGTAGACCAGACCTGAGAATTCTCTAAGCAAACAAACAAATCAGGCTACATAAGTGAAATCTAGTCTAGCTTAATTTTTTTACATAAAAAAAAAAAATCTTAGGCTATTTCTCATGAATGCCTCTGGTGGTCATAAATAAAATGAGTTGTCTTTCAAAAACAGTATAAGATAATCACTTTTAACCAGTCCTCTGGCATCTGTAAACCTTATTATAATAACCAATCATTGTCAAGTTTAAATAACTCTCACTTTTGCTTCAAGCTGTCCTGTAAAGATATACCTAAGAGCTTCTTACCACTATGACTTGAGGGCTCCCAGATGTGAATCTATGTTTTCTTTAACTGTATGACAGTAACATTTTTAAATGTTCTTAAGTTTATCTCATTTTACCTTTAACACTTAGAAAGGGCTTTCTGACACTTCAAACTAATTTAGTTCTGCCTTTTGTAAATTGTCATGATAAATCACTCTTTTGCTTATGGTCACCTATACCAACTGCAATGAAAGAGCCATGTGTGCTATTATCTGTTGTTTATGTTTCTCTCTCCTACTAAATGTAAGCTCCTAAAGCAGGGACTGGAATTGTGTAGTTTACATAGGTATGTTGTAAGCTTGTCGCAAACAACTGGAATCAAGAATATAATTAGCCGGGCTCGGTGGCTCAGCCTGTAATCCCGCGCCTTTGGGAGGTTGAGGTGAGTGGATTGCCTGAGCCCGTGGGTTCGAGACCCGCCTGGGCAGGTGAGACTTCATCTCTACAATAAATTTTTAAAAATTAGCCGGGCATGGTAGCATGCGCCTGTAGTTCCAGCTACTTGGAAGGCTGAGGTGGAAGGATCACCAGAGCCCAGCAGGTTGAGGCTGCGGAGGCCGGGAGCGGCCACTGCACTCCAGTCTGGGCGACAGTGAGACTCCAACTCAAAAAATAAATAAATAAATAAATAAATAAATAAATAATTTTTAAATGATATAATTATAATGCTTCTTGTCCCTATGGGAAAGTCTAATAGAGAAATTATTTAAATGAGTTCAACTTAGAAGGAAAGCTCATTAAAACCAACTGTATCTGATTCTTGACTGCAGGCTCTGATGAGGTGTCTTTCTTTGCAGATGAAGCCTGGACACACTGTTAACAACCCATGTGACAGAAATGCATCAAGATGGGATATATTTTTAGCTACAGCAAATTATCATTCCTTTATGCTTTCAGATTTTCATCTCTGCAAATGAGTTCTCTTGTTCTTACATTTTTCAGAGCAAATTGAAACTGATTTTTTTAATGTAGAAAAAGATAGCCCTTATGACAAAGAACATTTCTCCTTTAATCTTCACCTAAGTTCTGGGGTTCAAAGAGCCTTTATTGGGCTGCTTGTTGCTTTTCCTCCTCTGGACCTTTTTTGCCATAACACTGTACATTCAAACTTGAGTAGGGAAAACTCAGTCCAAAAAGAACAAAGCAAAATTTGACTGTGAGATTTGTCAAGGACACAGATGTTCTTTCTACAATGATACAATTGGTTAATAAAAAACTGACATTGTATAATTGCAGTTTTTCTTTACTATATTTGTAAATATGTCATATAAAAATGAATTATAGGCTCTCACAAATCAATTCAATTTATGTAATGCCCTGAAGATGATGGAGGGTTTAAAAATAAGTCGGGTAGCTTTCTGGATTAATAAATCAGTGTCAACAGAGTTATCAGCTGAAGTGTGATGTCAACACAGATGAGGTTTTTCACAGACAGAATCTTGTTTCAGGGAGGGGGCAGGGCAGAGGGTGGAAATACAATAAGAAGCCTGTATAGGCTAAGAGGAGAGAGGGAATGTGTGGCTTTTTCAGTGTATATGAAATATAATTTCAATATTTAAAAAAATATTTCATAATGCAAACACTGCAAATTAAAACTTGGTATACATTTCTCAGCTAACAATGGTATGAAAAAGTTTTGGAATCAATAAGGAGGCCTAAGATGTTTATGTTTAGCCAAAGGAGGTACAGGCCTAAAAAGGCCAGTCAGGGTTAAGTATAAAGAAAGTGGTTGGGTAAAATGGACATCTTTACAATGTTGATTCTTCCAACCCGTGAGCATGGGATATTTTTCCACTTGTTTGTGTCATCTTTGATTTCTTTGAGCAGAGTTTTGTAGTTGTCATTGCAAAGGTCTTTCACATCTCTGGTTAGGAAGATGCCAAGATATTTCATTTTTTTGTGGCTATTGTGAATGGAATTGTGCTTTTTATTTGGGTTTCTGTTTGTTTATTATTGGTGTAAAGAAATGCAATTGTCTTTTGCACATTTATTTTATATTCTGAGACTTTGCCAAAGTACTTTATCAGTGTAAGGAGGTTTTTGACAGATTCTCTTGGGTTTTCAAGGTGCACAATCATGTCATCTGCAAAGAGAGATAACTTGACTTCCTCTATTCCTATTTGGATATCCCTAATTGCCTTCTCTTCTCTGATTGCTCTAGCCAGGACTTCCAATACTATATTGAACAGGAGGGATGAGAGTGGGCATCCTTGTCTTGTTCCAGTACTGGGAATATACCCTGAAGAACTCAAATCACTCTATCAAAAAGATACCTGCACACGAATGTTTATCACAGCATTGTTCACAATAGCAAGAACCTGGAACCAACCATGCTGTCCATCAAAAGAGGACTGGATTAAAAAAATGTGGTACATATACATGATGGATACTATGCAGCCATAAAAAAGAACAGAATCATGAATTTCACAGCAACCTGGATGGAAGTAGAGTCTATAATACTGAGTGACCTCTCACAGAAACAAAGATCTGAATATCACATGTTCTCACTCATATAGTGAACCTTGATCATCCAATGTATTACCATAAGAAAATGACTGATAGTGGTAGGAAACTATGGGGGAGGAGGGGAAGGGAGATGGGATTAATGGTAGCAAACATCTGTCTGGGGACAGGGAGACACCTCTTATCAACAATGGTGCCTGAACGAAGCATATTTGTATACCCAACCCTTAACTGTACCCCACAATATCATAATAAAAAATATTGGTTATAAAAAACACAAAAACAACAACAAAAAAGAAAGTGGTTGGATCAGTGCACTCTTATTTTCCACTTCTTTTTCCTAATATAACTTTTTTATTTGTGTGCAAACACACCATTCACTGCTTTGCTTCTATGTCTGTGGTAGGCAGACAATAGCTCCCCCAAAATGTCTCATTCCAATTTCTAGAACCTGTGAATATGTTACTTTACATGACGAAAGGAACCCAGTATTAAGATTAAGGTTAATGATCATGAAGATGAAGCAATGGCCAAATAGAACCCTCCAGTGATTTCCCTCCCATAGGAAAATCAAACTGAACAACCCACACAAGAAAGCACCTCCATAAGCCCCCGAAATAAGATGAGTGATCACTGTGAGGCAGGCATAGTCAACATAGTTCAGAAGTCATTAGGCAGGTTTTCTCAGGCAAGTCTAAATTAAAACAGGGTAAACATTCAGACATGTTTCTTATCTATACACAACCTTCACCTGTCCAACCAGGCACACCAGACCTGACCACCTTGTGGGCTGAAATATGGATCTACCAGTGTAGTAAACACAGAAACAATAGAGAGTTGCCCAAAACACAGATATGATGTTCTAAGAAAGCCCAAATATGGTTAGACAGTAATTTTCATTATTTAGAAGGTCCTTATGACCTTAAAAGGCTAAG
Organism: Cephalopachus bancanus; assembly: GCA_027257055.1. NCBI lineage: Eukaryota > Metazoa > Chordata > Mammalia > Primates > Tarsiidae > Cephalopachus > Cephalopachus bancanus. Next base: position 4,780,465 of record JAPVLO010000176.1, on the reverse strand, counting down.
AGATGATAATCAAAACTGGTGAAAAGATACCTGCAGCCAAACCCTCTTATCTCATGATTTGCTTAAGAATCATTGTAAAAGCATATAAAGCTTCTTGTCAAAGGCAAGCACGTGCCCTGTCTTGAAGGGTCTATGCTCTCCCTTAAGTGTGCCTCTTTCTTTCTAATAAATTCTGTCTTAAACTATACTTTGGATTCACTCTGAAATTCCTTTCTGTGATGGAGTCTAAAAAATCCATGGGGCAAAACACTGTACCCTACCTGGCATATCTCAACCTGGTTTTCACATAATAAAATAAAAGAGACATTGAAGAGGGAAGTAGGGACAGCCAGTGGTCACTTATACCACCCCTCCTCCAAACTCAAGCAGCACAGCTTTGAGGGAGAATCTGTGTGTTTGGGGGAGGGAAAGCCAAGTGACTGTGGGACCTTGCATTGGAACTCAGTACTGCAGTGTCACAATGGAACCCAACACAGGGGAGAATTTTGCTAGTTATCACAGAGGGAGCATTTAGACCAGCCCTGGACTAAAGGGAAATCCTCCACTCCAGTGGGAGTCTGAGTCCCAGCCCACTTGACTACCAACTGACTAAAGTGGCCTGGGGCCATGAATAAATTTGAGTGACAGTCAGGCCACAAGGACTGCAGTCCTTGGGCAAGCCCTGGTGCTGCACTGGGGCTGCTCAAAGGCAGCAGGCTTGGGGTGCAATCCAATGCAATATCAGCTATGGTGGCCACAGGAGTGTCAGCATGCGTTACCCTCCCCAACTCCAGGCAGTACAGCTTGGGGAGAGATGCCTTCCACTTGGGGGAAGGAGAAGGAAGAGTACAAGGATTTTGTTTTGTGACTTGGGTACCAGCTCAGCCACAGTAAAATAAAGCACCAGGCAGATCCCTGAAGTCCATGATTCCAGTCCTTTGTGCTTCTGAATGGTATTTCTAGACCCATCCTGGATCAAAAAGGAATCTGCTCCACTGGGACAGACCCAGGACTGGCATTTACCACCTGCTGACTACAGTGGCCTTGGCCTTGAATAAACATCAGCAACAGCCAAGTAGCAGTGGCCAAGGGCCTTGGGCAAGCCCCAGTACTGTGCTTGTTTGAAAAGTTATGGGCTTCAGGTGCAACCCAGCATGGCACCCGCCATGATGCCCACCAGAGTACCTGTATCAACCTCCCCAAACTCCAGGAAGTCTAACACAGAAAGAGACTCTTGGTCAGAGGGAAGAGAGAGAAGAGAGAAAGAGATCTTGCCTCGTAACCTCCATCTTTTTCAAGTTCACCAAGGCTGTGTTTGCAGGAATCTGCAAGAGTCACAGTGTCCCTGGGCTTATGACATCCCCAAGTGCTAAGAATGACTCTAGTGACCACAGGCCTAAGTCACAACACTCAATCCCCTGTGAATTCTTGGAAAGTCCTCTCAAAAAGGACATGTACAAACAAGTCCAAACTGTAAAGACTGGAATAAATATTCAATGCCCAGACATCAGTAACTATTCAATGCCCAGACATCAGTAAATGTCCATGAGCGTAAAGAACATCCAAGAAAATATGACCTCACCAAATGGACCAATCCTGAATTTGGTCACTTCAGTGACCAATCCTGAAGTGATGGAGTTATGTGATCTCCTGGACAAAGAATTCAAAATAGCTGTCTTAAGGAAGCACAAAAAACTTCAAAATAAGACAAGAAACATAATTCAGAATTCTATTACAGAAATTTAACAAATACATTGAAATAATTTTTAAAAATCAAGCAGAAATTCTGGAGGTGGCAATTTCAACTAACAAACTGAAAAAACCATCAGAGAAATAACCTCAAAAGGACAAATCTAAAAGTTATTGACCTTAAAAAGGATGCAGAGAGAAAGAGAGGGTAGAACATTTATTCAAAGAAATAATAACAGAGGTCTTTTTCAACCTAAAGAAAGATATGAATATCCAAGTACAAGAAGATCAAAGAACACCAAGAAGATTCAACCCAAATAAGACTACTTCAAGTCATATAATAACCAAAAGTCAAGGACAAAGAAATGATCCTAAAAACAAGAAGAGAAAAGAAGTAAATAACATGTAAAGGAGCTCTGATATCTTTGGCAACAGGTTTCTCAGCAGAAACTTTACAGGCCAGGAAGGAGAAAGATGATATATTCAAAATGTTGAAGGAAGAAACCCTTTCAACCTAGAGTATTATACCCAGCAAAAATTATTCTTCAAACATGAAGGAGATACACATTTCCAGACAAAAAAACCTGGGGGATTTCATCAATATCAGACTTGTCTTACAAGAAATGCTAAAGGCACTTCTTCAAGATGAAAAACAAAGGATGTTAATGAGCAAGATGAAATCATCTGAAGGTATAAACTCAATGATAAAAGTAAATACACAGACAAGCCCTAACACTGTAATTATGTATGCCACTCATGTCTTCATTAGGAAGACAAAAAGACAGACATATCAACAATTACTATAATTGGCCAAATGTAGTGGTTCATGCCTATAACCCCAGCATTTGGGGAGGCCAAGGATTACTTGAGGCCAAAAGTTCAAGACCAGTCTAGGTAACATAGTAAGATCCAGTCTCTAAAAAAATTAAAATGTAAACACCTTAAAAAAATAAAAAAATAAAAATAAATTTAAAAATATATATGTATATCATATATATATATATATATATATATATTATATATATATATGAGAGAGAAAGTCCAGACATGGTGGCACACATGTACTTGGGAGACTGAAATGGGAGAATCGCTTTAACCCAAAAGTCCAAAGATGCTGTGAGCTATGATTGCCACTGCACTCTAGCTTGGGTAGCAGAGTGAGAAACTCTCTGACCAAAAAAAAAGTAATAGATAGAGACTATAAAATGATATAAATAGAGACAACAGAAAGAAAAAAAATGTGTGAGTGAGGTGAAGTTAAAGTATAGAGTTTAGTTTTCTCATTGCTTTTTTTCTTTTTCTTTTCTTTGAGGGAAGAGTTAAGGTGTCATAAGTTTGAAATAATCAGTCACAAGATGCCATGTGCAAGCCTTATGATAACCACAAAATGAAAACCTATAATAAATACACAAAAATAAGAAACAAGGAATTAAAACGTACTACTGAATTGCTGTATTCTACCAAACATTTAAAAAACGAATTCCAATCCTATTCAAACTAGTCCAAAAAATAAAAGAGGAAGGAATATTCCAAACTCTTTCTATGAGGCCAGGATTACCCTAATACCAAAACCAGACAAAGACATAATAACAACAATAACAAAAACTACAGGCCAATATCTCTGATGAACATAGATGCAAAATAAAAATAAAAAACAAAATAATAGCAAACCAAATTCAACAGCACATTAAAGAGATCATTCATCTTGACCAAGTGGGATTCATTCTGAGACAGACACAAGGATGGTTCAACATATACAAATTAATAAATGTGATATATCACATCAGCAAAAAGGACAAAAACTATATGATCATTTCAATGGAAACTGAAAGAGCACTGGATAAAACTCAACATCTCTTCATGATAAAAACTCTCAACAAACTGGGTATAGAAGGAACTTACTTCAACATGATAAAAGCCGTATTCAACAAACACAAACCTGATATCATACTAAACAGGGAAAAATAGAAAACCTTTCCTCTAAGATCTGGAACAAGAAAAGAAGGCACACTTTCACCATGTTTCTTTAACATCTTACTGAAAGGTCAACCCAGAGCAATTAGACAAGAGAAAGAAATAAAAGGCAACCAAATCGGAAAGGAAGAAGTTGAATTATCCTTGTTTGCAGATTATATGATCTTATATTTAGAAAAACCTACAGACTCCACACAAAAAAACTATGATAGCTGATAAACAAATTCAGTAAATTTCAGGATACAAAATCAATAAATATCAGCAGTACTTATATAAGTCTACAACAAACAATCTGAAAGGAAAACAAGAAAGTATTCCATTTACAAGAGCTACAAATAAAATTAAATAACTTAACCAAAGAAATGAATGATCTCTACAATGAAAACCATAAAACACTGATGAAAGAAATGGAAGAGGACACAAAAAGATGGAAAGATATTTCAAGTTCATGGATTAAAGGAATCAATATTGTTAAAATATCCCTAATACCTAAAACAATCTACAGGTTCGATGCAATTCCTATCAAAACACCAACAACATTTTTCACAGAAATGGAAAAAAAAATTCTAAAATGTAATCCTGAGCAAAAAGAAAAAATCTGGAGGCATCACATTATCTGACTTCAAATTATACTACAAAGCTATAGTAACCAAAACAGTATAGTACTGGCTATAAAAACAGACACACAGACCAGCAAAGCCTAGCATAAAAACACAGAAAAAACTCCAACTCATTTTTGAATAAAAATAAATAGTCAACTCATTTTTGGCAAAAACATACATTGGGGAAAGAGCAGTCTCCTCAATAAATGGTCCTGGGAAAAGCTGATATTCATATGCAGAATGATGCCAGACTTCTTGCCATGGATGAAAGTCCAGTCAAACTGAATTAAAGAATTAAATGTAGGACCTGCAACTATAAAACTACTAGAAGAAAACACTGGGGAAATGCTCTCGGGCATTGGTCTAGGCAAAGATTCCTTAAGTAAGACCTCTAAAGGACAGACAAAGCAAAAATGACAAATAGGATCACATAAAACTAAAAAGCTTCTGCAACAATCAACAAAGTAAAGAGACAACTCACAACATAGGAAAAAATATTTACAAACTACTCATCTGACAAGGGATTAATAACCAGAATACATAAGGAGCTCAAACAATTCAATAGGAAAAAAATCCAATTAACAAAATGGGCAAAAGATCTGACTAGACATTTCTCAAAATAAGAAATACAAATGGCCAAAAGGTATATGAAAAAATGCTCAAGTGATGGCTAATCAGAGAAATGCAAACAAAAACTACAGAGAGATATCATCTCACCTCGGTTAAAATGACTTTTGTTTAAAAGATAGGCAATAACAGATGCTGGGGAAGATGTGGAGAAAGGGGAGTTCTCATACACTGAATTAGCACAGTTCCTGTGGAGAACAGTATGGACGTTCTTCAGAAAACTAAAAATAAGCCAGGCACAGTGGCTCACACCTGTAATCCCAGCATGGGATCATCTGAGCCTGGGATTTGAGACCAGTCTGGGCAACTTGCAGAGACATTGTCTCTACAAAAAAATTAGCAGGGCATGGTGGCATGCACCTGTAGTTCCAGTTACTTGGAAGGCTGAGGAGGAAGGATAGCCTGAGCCCAGCAGGGTGAGGCTGCGGTAGCCATGAGCATGTCACTGCACTCCAGTCTAGGTGACAGAGTGACATGCTGACTCAAAAAAAAAAAACTAAAACTAAAAATAGAACTATCATATGGTCCAGCAATCTCACTGCTGGGTACATATCCAAAAGAAAAGAAATCAATATATTAAAGTGATATCTGCACTTCTGTGTTTATTGCCGCATAATTCACAATAGCCAAGATACAGAAGCAACCCAAGATATGGAAGCAACTTCTAAGTGAAATAAGTCAGGCACTGGAAGACAAATGTTGCATGTTCTCACTATGTGGTAGCTTAAAAAAAAATTGAACTCATGGAGATAAAAGAGTAGAATGAGGGTTACCAGAAGCTGGGAAGGGTAGTGGGAAGAAGGGGACAAGAAAGAGATAGCCAATAGTGCAAAAATACTGCCAGGTAGAAGGAATGAGATCTAGTGTCCAGCAACACCACAGAGTTACTAGTTAGCAATAACTTATTGTATACTTCAAAACAACCACAAGAGTGACACAGAATGTTCCTAACACAAAGAAATGATAAACACTCAAGGTGGTGGATTAAAAATCTGAAAGTTTTTTTAAAGATTAAGGACCTCACATTGAGAAGATTATCCTGTATTATATGGGTGGGCCCAATCTAATCTCACGAGTCTTTTAAGAGTACAAGAAAGCAGAGGGATAAAGGTTAGAGAGAAGTGACAAGGACACGGCCTGCCATTGATGACACTGGATATGGAGGAAGGAGTCCAAGGAAAGCAGCTTCTGCAAGCTGGGAATGGTCCTCAGTTCACAGTCAGCAAGAAAACATAGACCTTGGCTCTATAGTTTTGAGAGTTGAATTCTGTCAACAACCCAAATGAGAACAAAATTGATTCACCCCTCCAGCCTCCAGAAAAGAACCCGGCCTTTCAACATTTTGATTGTAGCTTTCTGATCTACTGTGAAAAAATAAGTTTGTGTTATTTTAAGTCACTAAGTTCCTGGCAACAGTAGAAAACTAATACAATATCTTTGCTCCTACCTTTCTCTGTGTTTGCAATGACCTTTCTTCTCTCACATTCTTCTAAAGCCCACATCCTCTGGGAAGCAGCATTGACTCCACTGATCTCTTCCTATTCTGTTCACTTTCTTGGCATATATACTTAGGGCAGCTAGTCATATGTTCCATCTTCATAATGAGATTTCAAGACACTTAAGGACAAGCGTATAAAAACAGCCAAAAATCCTTTCCCTCCCTGTATTCACACTCTTGCAATGTAACTTTGAAGATACTCTCATCAAAAGGTGGAGTACATTTTTCCACCCCTTGAATCTGGGTTAGCCCTGTGATTTGCTTTGGTCAATGTCCATTAGCAAATATAGCAAAAGTAGAAACTTGATTCTGAGACCACCAATGTGTGAATAAGCCTAGATACCCCAGTCACTCAAGTGCAAGTCCAGTCAAATGCCAGGTAGGTATGTGGACCATGGATCACCAACTGACTGAAAATCATGACTGGGTTTGGCCAAGACCAGCCGGAAAACCATCCACAAGACCCCCTCCAAACTGCTAACATGTAGAATCATGAGCTGATCATGATTATTATTTTAAGTCACTGTTTGGGAGTAGTTTGTCAAACAGCAAAGGGTAACTTATCTACAACTCAGTGCTCTATACCAAACTATTGATGAATAATTTTTGATGATGATGATAATAATAGTAACAATGATAAAAATAATACAGGAAGCTGTACTCACTCCTAGTCAAACAAGGTCAGTGGCATCATCTCCATATCCTAATTTCAGGATATTTTAATGTTTATAAATGGAGGCATTTCAAAATTTTTGTTCAAGAGTATTGGAAAACACAGAAACTAGAGGTTTTAGGTTCACATACACTAGATGCTATTCGATCTTCAACAAATCCAAAATAGCTCTGTGCTAAGCTTTGGTACTGGTAACTTTTAGTATATCCATCTCTCTCTCATCTGTCAAAACATTGGGAGGAGCCAGATTGCCACTGTGCTATGCCAGTGCTGAGCACACAAATAAGTAGGTTAAGATGTACTTTGAACTTCATCACATGACAAAATTCAGCCTGAAACAATTGTCATCCAAGGTAGCATTTGCACAGGAGCCTATTTCTCACCTAAATAGTCTTCTCTGAAATCTATTCAAAGTCAAAGAAGTCATCAAAAGTTGAAATTATAAGTTTTTAAGTGATTGAGATAGTACAATAGGCCTCAATATTTGGCTCGAGAAAATGTAAGCAAAATGAACTTCTGTTAGCCTGCATTCCACAGAAAGGCTTCAGAATGAGGCAGGAACAAAAAGGAGACCAGCAGGGACCAGCCCAAGGAGGCAACAGCACTAGGAACGTGGTGTTTTACGTCCCTGTGCCCAAGCAGGGTCACCTCCAGTCACCTAGGCTTGTTTCCCTCTTAGTTGGTATGGGTAAGGTTTTGCCAAGCACACTTCTCCTGACTCATCATTTCGAATGTTACGGGCCCAGGGCAAGAAAGATGGTGCTACCTCCAAGCAGAATAAGCATTGTCCAATCATAAAAATGAGACTTGAAAGACAGCTCCCAGTTGACCTGGTAAAAGTCTCCGCATGATATAGACATCCTTTCCAGAGTAAATCCTCCACACCCTGCTTGAGTCCCTCAGGCACTGGGGAAGTCACAATCTCCAGAGACAGACCAAGTGTTTTGAGCAACTATGATCGAGACAAAGTTCTTTCTCATGTTAAGCTGAAATCAGTCTCCCACCCACTGAGTCAAATGTCACTTCTAGAATCTCACACAACTCTGCTCCCCTTCTGGAATATGCATTGTGTTCTCAAGCCTAAAGCTTTAGAGTTGGCTGAACTTGAGTTAACTATCAGCTCTTTGCCTTGCCAGTGACCCTGAGCAAGTCGATCTCGCACAGAATCAGGATTCTCAGTCAGAAAACTGGAATCATAATACCTGTCTTACAGACTTGTTGTGAAGACTAGATGAGGTTAGATGTGTAGACCAGAGTCTGACCCATATTACAATATCAGCAGATGGAAACTAGCATTACTATTCTGTTTGAGAGCCTTTCAAATATTTGAAAACAATTTTATTTTTCCATTTAGTTCTCTCTTCTCTAAACCGATCGTGTCTTCTTCAATCACACTTTAAAATATGACAGAGAATATTCTTTCTCAGATCTGGAGACAATACTTGTTTGCATTTAGGGTCTAATTTTTTTGTTTGTTTGATTTTCTTTTTATTTTTGAGTCAAAATCTCACTCTGTCACCCGGGTTGGAGTACAGTGGCATGATCATGGCTCACCACAGCCTCGATTTCCCAGGCGCAAGTGATCCTCCCCACTTAGCATCCCGAGTAGCTGGGACTAACAGGCATGTGCCACCACACCCGGCGAATTTTTTGGTTTGTTGTAGAGACACGGTTTTGCTATATTGCTCAGGCTGGTCTCAAACTCTTGGATTCAAGTGATTCTCCTGCCTCAGCCTCCTAAAGTGCTGAGATAACAGGTGTGAGCCACCAGGCCTGGCTAGGGTCTAGTTTAAATGATACCCGGCTGATGCTTCCTGACACAACTGGCAGTTAACCTATGGTGAAAACAGGGACAAATTTTCTCTAACAGATAAAACTGGATAGAAATGCAGGTCCGTGGCTCATCTGAGTGACTCTACCACAAGCCTGCCTGTCCCTCTTGAATGCAACCTGCTTCAAAATCACTGGGTCTTATACTTCAAGGGAGGAATGCCATTTCCTCACACATTTGATTTCCAAGGGGAGATATTTTTGCTAGAAAAAAAAGATTAAATTTTTGTTGGCTTCTTGCTCAGAAAGGGATCTGACTGCCTGTAGTGTTTCATGTGCTTCACCAGCCCCTGAGGTAAAGTGAGTAAGCCTGGTGGATAGGCAACAATCACTCGTTCAAGTTTCCCAATGAGGTGAAGCTAATTTAACAAGGTCTTAGGCCAGCATGGTGGCTCACATCTGTCATCCCAGCACTTTGGGAGGTGGAGGCAAGAGGATTACCTGAGCCCCGTGGTTGGAGACCAGCCTGGGAAACATGGCAAGACCTCATCTCTACAATAAATCAAAAAATTAGCCAGGCACAGTGGCATGCGCCTGTGGTTCCAGCTGCTTGATAGTCTGAGACAGGAGAATCGCCTGAGCCCAGGAGGCTGAGCCTGCGGTGGCCATGAGCATGCCACTGCACTCCAGCCTGGGCAACAGAGTGAGACTCTGACTCAAAAACAAACAAAAAAACAAAGTCAAGTGCAAGAGCTGCAGTCTCTTCCTCCTACCCTCTCTTCCCAACCAGTGACAGCATCAACCTGTTCACTCCAAGTATGGGACTGGCAGGGAGGGCGTTAGGAAGCCTATCCTGGCCCTCATATTAAATTGCATCCTCCTGCCTTGGTTTTACATAATAGAAGCAATATTTTCATTCACTCTCTGCATGTTTTATGTTCCCATTATCACATGTTTCAAAACTCAGACAGTGAAGAGGGTGCCACTTACTGGCCACCTCCAGCCCCCTGTGTGTTTGGACCATAATCCCAAAACAATCCCACCGTGTAAGTGCTGGTGCCTGAGGCAACCAGGCCACTCCCCACTTCAGTCTGGCAGGGGTTCTCTTCTCCAGTCATTCAGGGAACAACCAAGAGAGGGACAGAAAAAGGATCAGTCTCCCACCCACTGGTCACGTTGATGCTTCCTGTACTTCACTTGTCTAGACATCAAATAGCCAGGTAATAGGGCTCAGAGCACCCGACGTGCAATAAATGATGCCTAGACACTGGAAACCGCACAAGAAATTGCCCATCTTAACTCCAGTCCAGTTGGAAATTCTGAAAAATGGATAAAAATCTACTGAGTAGGTACAGAGTAGCCCAACAGAACATCAAAAATCATGAATGCTGACAAGCACTGCATATATTTCTCATGATACTTTTAAAATTATCATTTTATTGGAGACACAGTCTTGCTCTGTCACCCAAGCTGGAGCTCAGTGGCCCAATCATAGCTCACTGTGGCCTCAAACTCCTGGGCATAAGCCATCCTCTCATCTCAATCTCCTGAGTAGCTGGGACCACAGGCACGCCACCACATCTGATTGCTTTTTTTTTTTTAAGTTGTAGTCTCACTCTGTTGCCCATGCTGGGGTGCAGTGTCATGCTCACGGCCACTGCAGCCTTGACCTGCTGGGCTCAGGCAATCCTTCCACCTCAGCCTTCCAAGTAGCTGGAACTACAGGCGTGAACTATCATGCCTGGATTATTTTTTAATTTATTGTAGATACAAAGTCTCACCAAGTTGCCCAGGCTGCTCTAGAATCCCTGGGTTTAAGCAATCCTCTCGCCTTGGCCTCCCAAAATACTGGGATTACAGACTTGAGCCACCGCACCAGCCTTACATCCGGCTACCTTTTAAAATTGTTTATGGGACTGGAGTCTAGCTATGTTGTCATGATAATTTCTTGAATGTCAGGTATTCACAGCCCAGCTTTCTTTAGGGTGGCTGTGTGACCTACTCCTGGCCAATGACAGGTCAGAAGGCTTTGGGCGGAGCTTCCGAGCAGACAACCGGTTCTTCTCTTCTGAACAAGAGACAAGTGAGGAGAGAAATCTTCCTCCCTTCTGCTTGGAGTGCTGTCGTGATCGTCTGTCACTTAGAGCCACAGTCTTAGGATCCTAAACAACAAAATTGAGATTGGTGGAGTAGAAAGATGCAAATCACCCGGGTCCCTGATGACATCGTGATGCTTCTGGGCAAATTCTGGAAGCAGCTGCCTCTGGACCTGTCTTTTGTGCGATAACCCAGTGTCATCATTGTTGAAGCCACGTTCAGTTAGACAGCCTCTTTCTTGCAGTTGGACATATTCTAACTGTTACAATTGTGGCAAGTCTTGTCCGTCACTAGGCTCCACTTGAAAACGTCTTTCATTGGCTGACACTTGTTTTTACATAGGGGGGTACACACACACACACAAAAGCAGATATTAGCATAGACTTTCTGACTGTCATTATGTACAATTAAGTATATATGGGAAAAGAGAAAAGGCTAGAGTGTACAGCAAAATGTTAGGTGTCAGGAAGTAGAACTATGGATAATAGCATTTCTTTTATGATTTTATATTTTACAAATTTTCTATGAAAACAGGCACGGATCTTCAGATAGAAAATATAAATGGTATTTTTTTAAAAAATTAAACTATCACAAGGGCAAATTTGTGTAGTAATGGGGGAATTCAGCCATGGCAACAGTTCATAGGACTTGCATTTGGCTGAAAGGGGAGTGTCTGCTACAGCATGACTACACAAAGGATGCCACATACTTCTCTACCCCCTGAAAATAGAAGAATGGTAAGTGAGCCTGATTTGCACCAGGAAAGATTAAAAATTAAAACACGCTCTATCTAATAAAAATAGCAAAGAGTCGGCCTGGGTGATTGCTGGCACTTTTTTCGGGTCTGTCATCCAGCGGACTGACAAGGAAGGGTACAGACAGTTTTGTAGTGATTTCTCCCAGGATTCTAGAAAAATCGCAAGGTCACCGCAATATTTAAGACTCCCAGTAATTAAAAATACACAGCTTTTTAAAGGCAAGACCCTGAGAAATAATTGCACAACTTGCATAATTTGACTGTGCATTTAAAGTAGTAATTAAAACGGAGACTTCTTATTAGTGCTTTCATCGGGGTGAACAGAGCTTGGACAGGTGAGTAAGTCACCCTCAGATGACAGCACCAATGGCACGCATGTGACTTACACACCTGGCTTGCTTGCTTGCTTGCTTTCCTTTCCTTTCCTTTCCTTTCTTCTTTCCTTCCTCCCTCCTTCCCTTCCTTCTTTCTTTCTTGTCAGGGTCTCACTCTGTCACCCAGGCTGGAGTGCAGTGGCCTGATTATAGTTCACTACAGCCTTGACCTCCTGGGCTCAGGTGATCCTCCTACCTCAGCCTCCTGAGTAGCTGGGAGCTTGGGGAAGAGGCAGGTGGGGAGCAAGGGATGTGGTGGGAGCCTCCCGGGCTCGGTGTCTCAAACATGAGTGTGTAGAAATGTCATGCCATGTGACCACAGATGGCATGCCCTCCTGTAGGTGCATCCTGGCTGGGTGTCTTTGTGTTGACACTGTCAGGTGGGTGTTTGTGCTTATGGGTGCTAAGTTGATGCTTATGCAGCTGCAGGAGTCGCTGTTACCCAAGGGAATGTGTCCCTGTCATGTACCAGGTCTGTCACAGCCTGACCAGGTTGCTATGCCTGCTGCCCAGAAAAACTGAGGCTAAGACACTGGAGAAGAGTTCAATATTGCAAAGCAACTGAACAAGGAGGATGGGGGGATATTTATCAAACTCACTTCTGTAAGAATTCAGAGGCCACTTCTCCTGGCCTTACTACCAGGGAAAGTGAGGGCTAGCTAGAAGCCCAGACTTCACCTGCATGCAGCCTACTTATACCCTACATCTCTATAATAAATACATACATTTTTTAAAAAGAGAGAGAAATAAACATGCCCAGGAAAGGACCAAATCTTTTTTCTTTTAAAATTACTCACTTCAACTACAAATATATGTTAAATATAGAATATATTTCACATAACTGGTTACAAAAAGATAAAAGACAGTATTTGCCCTAAAAAAAAGTCAAAGAAATGAAAAATAATCCTTCTCCCTAAAAATTCTTTCCAATAGTGGTTTTGAAGACAAGAAAGGATACAAACATTAAGAAAGAGATCACACGAGCAGGGAGCAGATGGCAGGAACAAAGCGTGCTGGAGTTCTGTGGCAGCAGAACCGATGGCTGGGGTGAGGACGTTTTCACGATGAGGTCGAAAATGACTAAATAAGACTTCTGAAAGGGAGGATGGAGGTGGGCAAGCTATGAAAAGTGAGGCTGCCTCAGAAAGGTTCTGGATTGCATCACAGCTCAGACCCAGAGCATGGATCATGACTTAAAGGTCATGTGGGCACATCCACCAACTGGATAACAGCCACAGGTACACGCAGGGGAGGGACAAACTTGGGAACCCAGGGTCTTGGTGCATCGTGGAGGGAATGCCACACACAACTTAAACACCCTGGTGTTGTCCTAGAGTGTAGGACTTACCACCCCGAGCTCCAGAGTCAGACAAAGGTTTGAGACCCAGCCACTCCATTCACTGTGTGACCTTAGGAGTGGTGGTTACTTTCTTTCTTTACTTGTTCTCTTTCTTTTGGCCTGCCTGCCTACCTTCCTTCCTTTCTTCCTTCCTTCATTCATTCATTCTTTTCTTCCTCCCTCCCTTCCTTCGCTTTTTTTTCCTTCTCTTTCTTTTTTGAGTTTGGCCTCACTTTTTTTTAACTTTTCATTATGCAAAATTCCAAAGATACACCACAAAAGCAGAGCACACTGTCACATGTCAGTTATCCCAGCTATTTCAGAGGCTGAGGTGGAAGGATTGCTTGAACCCAGGAGTTTGAGACCAGCCGGGCAACATGGAAAGACCTGTCCCCACCCTCCCCCCCCAAAAAAGGCAATGAGAACTGTCCATGTAGCCTCACTCCCTTTCAACAACCATCAATGTCCACCCCCTTATTTCATCTACACACTCCTCCTTCCGTCCTCACCATCCTCCTCACCCACTGCATAGGCCTGGCATGATTAAGTGTCTGGGCAGGTCCTGTGTATGCACCTGTTTAAGTAGTCCCCGCAGGTGGGGGAAGCCTGAGAGAATGCCTGGAGAGGCCTCTGTACAGAGAAAGTGGGGTACCAATGGGAACTCGTGCTTTCAAGGGCTGGCCATCCTTCCCCCAGGAAAACATGACCACCTAGAGCCTGTGCCTCCCTCCACAGGTGCTGGCACTTAGCACCAAGGAATTCCCTGCCCAAGTGGCCATTTCCAGGGCATGCGCTGGTTCTGTCTGTGCGCATTAGGTCCCAGAGGTGGGCAGGGTGTCTGGCAGAGGGAGGGTCATGGGCAGAGCTTGGACCCGTGAGCTGAGGCACACACAGCTGCAAGAGGCCCCCTGAGATACTGAAAAGGAAATGAGCCCCCCCCATCCCAACTGGGAGTTGCATCTGGAGCTTGTCTCCTGCCTGGTCACCCACAGACCCGAAGTTTGGGCCTTGACAGTGAGTATCATTTACAGCTTTTCTCCATGTTCTTGAATTTAGGTCCTGAGGTTCTCCATCAAGTCAGCTCGTAGGACTGCTGAAGGGCCAGGTGAGCACTGTCTGAATTCCGGGTGACGAGATAAAGTTTACACGACACAGTGAGATCGATGACACGGCTGTCATCAGAACACGTTGGCACTGCACCACGTGTTCAAGGCAGACCCACGATCTGTTGATGAGCAGATCTTCCTGAGGATGTTCTTCATCAGAGGGTCAAAATAACCCCCTTCCCCCTCCCTCAGCTCCACTGCATCCTCCGACTGGGTCCTACTGATAAAAAATATGCCCATGGTAGAAACATTTCCCCCTAATTATTTTTTCTTTTCTGAGTCAGAGTCTTACCAGTTGCCCAGGCTGGAGTGTCATGATCATGGCTCACCAAGCCTCAACCTCCTAGGCTTTGGCGATCCTCCTGCCTCAGCCTCCTGAGTAGCTGGGACTGCAGGCGGGGATGCCATCACGCCAGGCTCATTTTTTTATTTTATTTTTTTGTGGAGTTGAGGTCTCGCTTTGTTGCCCAGGCTGGTTTTGAATTCCTAGCCTCAAGCAATCCTCCAGCCTCGGTCTCCCAAAGTGCTGGGATTACAGACATGAGCCAGTACGCCTGGTCCCTTTTCCCCCTAATTCTGGGACACAGGGAAACTTGTCTAACCATGAAATTCTCCCTATAGTGTTTAAAACAAACAGCACCTCTGTATGCCCTTGTATAAAAGTAAAAAATAAAATAAAATAAACAGAATTCTTTTTTATTCACATACTTCATTTTGGAAGAAGGGCCATGCTAGGTGATACCTATTACATCCCAGAATGTAGTCACTAAAATGCACGAGAGAGGAGGTGATGGCTGTCTGACTTACAGGCATATACCTAAAGGAAAAAAAATAGAAAAGGCAAAGCAGGGCAGCCCCGACTGCAATTAGGACTTTTTATTCCTGAGTGGATAATATGTGGTTTCATTTAAATAAAAACACGATCTCCATTAACTTAATTTGCAAAAACAATAAACCCAACACTCAGTCGATGTCTTGGTAAGGTATTTTTAGACACATCATCACTACTTTGAAATTAAAAGTGAATAAGTCCTGTGGAGTTAATTACCAGTAAATTAAAGTAGGTTCCCCGTGGGGCACGGAGCCAGCATAAGACAGCTCTCAAGGCTAACCAGAAACTCTGCAAGCGACCAGTAGGCACTTGAGAAGCTGAGTTCGTACAGATGGCAAATGTTCGTGGGACCAGCGGAGGAAATCATTAGCGGCATCTTCAGTGAGAAATGGGGCCTGATTAAAAGAAGACCTTCTTGGGAGAGATTTAGATTGGTGCCTCCTCAGCTCTCTTCCCCACAAAAACTAAATCCTCAGCTCTGTTGCGCTGCAAGTGTTCTCCAACACTTGCAGAAAGGAAATTATACCTACCTCTTTTTAATGCTGGTATATGGACCTTATTTAATTATGGAAAGTAAGAATATGTTTAGAAATGAAAAAAATTGGAAGAAGCCAGCCAAAAGAGGTCACTTTCATCACCAGTGCCTCGAAATACCATATCCTCTGTGACAGTGCTTTCAAGGAGGCATGCAAGAAAATCAGAAACAGAAGGAAAAAACTCAGAAGGATCGTTGTCAGAACTTTAATTGACTATTTGAACCAAGGAAAGTGGGAACATGTGAAATCTTAGTAAAAGAGAAAGGGTGCATGCACAAAAAGGATAGATTGAGCAAATGACAGCCAAACTCTGATTGGTGAACATGTTTGTTTTGTTTGGTTTCCATACAAACATGTCAGAGTTCCCTGCGACTCCCATAATTATTCAAATGCCCAAGTGTTCCTGATATCCTGGCTTAACTTGCCCAGGAGTGCAATAAAGCAAGCTGTTTTCATCCCTGAATTATGTGGTTAATTGAGCTGTATGAGTCCAGATTTGATGTCATTAGCAGCCAGAATGCTGACAGATGGTCACTGAAATTACTTTCAATGTTATAAGGTGACTTTCAAATGTATTGAATTTCAAATATTTCTAAATAAATGTAAGTCAAAGATGAAAGCAACCAACATCAAATATTACACTTTAGAAGAGATTTCCCCCTTGAACTGTTTATTATATAACTGAATTTATTACACCTCTTTCCACAGTCATGATCTTAGAGTTCAATGTCATGGTGATATATGTAAACTACATAAAAACAGTGTTGTGTTCTAATATGTGGCTTGTTTAAAACGTCGAACAGCATGGTGGCTTTGCCGAGCCAAAGCATATAACTGATTCATCTTGACTGTGATTCCATTTGTGAGATCAAGTCCCAGCTGGGAGTTTTCCCATAAATTGAATCAAGGCAAGAAGAATTCTACATAGCTGGAGGTGTCTCTGTGTCTCTTTTAAATAATTGAAGGTCATTTCTTCTGGTGTCTGGAAGAAGTAAAATGTCCTTGTCTAATGGGTATTGCTTTAGTATACCACATGCCCGACAAGTTCTAGCATCTAGGAACATGCAATAGCAGCTAGTATTAGCTATGCAGTTATGGCATCATTAGTGTTTAATTATATCATGTGCATTGAGATATTTTAAATGTTAAAGAGAAAAACAGAAGGACTTATTCTCCTTAGCAACCGTTATAGTACAGAATGTTCAAAGCTGCAATCACACTCATAAGGCAAATAGATTGGTTACAAAATGAGGGTAGCTACAAGTGTGCATGCTATAGAAAAGTGAAACTGGTTCCTAAAATAGATCACTCCCTTACTTGTCTTCAAACTTCCAATGCTGGCTCAGACTGTCATTTATCAAACTGAAAATCTTTTCCTTTAAACCCTCAATGCCAATTTTCAGTCTTAGGAGTGCAAAAATAATAATAATAATAAAGCAGTGTAAAATGATAAATTTGGATTTTCTCTCACTGGCTAAGATTCCATCTCATTCGAGAATGACTTTATAAAACCCCTTTTAAGAATAAAGGGCTTGGGGCCTCACGGCAGCTCTCGCCGTGTGCACATCCGGGGTTTCACTCTTCTAGGTTTATACAAAGACTAAATTGTGCCAGAAGCATCATCAAAGACAGGTCACTTTCCAAAATGATTCCTACATATTATTTCCTTCCTCGATACTATTTCCTTTGGCTCATGCACACTCAGGGTGCTTCATACATAAGACGCTGAAAGGTGGGAAGGGTTATACGTTACGAAAGCTCTTTTTTCAAAAACAACCCATGTTGAATAAAGTAATCGGTTATTTTAAAACGCCCGTTGATCAAGTCCGTGAAGTCCCTGGCGTTCTGACTTTAAAGTTTCTCTAAGACACAGAAACAGAGGGTGAAAGCCAGGCGCCTGACCCGGTTCTCCGCGGGGGTCGGAGGCAGAAGCTCTGCCCTGACCGGGAGCCCAGACGAGTGTGAGGCCTGGGTTCGGGTTCCCGCGGAGGTTGGAGGCGGAAGCTTTGCCGGGGCTGAGAACCCTGTTGAGGGCAAGATCTGGGTTCGGGTCCCCGAGAGGGTCGGAGACGGAGGCTCTGCCCAGGCCAGGAACCCCGTTGAGGGCGATGCCTTGGTTCAGGTCCCCGCGGGGGTCAGGCGGAGGCTCTGCCTGGGCCGGGAACCCCGTTGAAGACGATGTCTGGGTTTGGGTCCCCGCAGGGGGGATCGGAGGCAGAGGCTGTGCCCAGACTGAGCACCCCGTTGAGGACGAGGCCTGGCTTCGGGTCCCCGCGGGAGTCGGAGGCGGAGGCCGAGCAGGGGCTGCCGGAGCCTTCGCGCCCGCAGGGGGCGCCCCGACGGGGCAGGCGGCACGACGACCCCCCGGGGCCCCGCCGGGTCACCAGTGCTGGCCGGCGGCGCGCGTGCCCAGCTGCGCCTGGGACACGGCGGGCACGGCGGTGGCGGCCACGGCGGCGGCGGCCGCGTCGCCCACGCCGGGCAGCACCGAGCGCACTGAGCGCCGGAACTCCTCGTTGCGCCACGTGTAGAGCAGCGGGTTGAGCGCCGACAGCGCGCAGCACAGCAGCCAGCCGGCCGCCTGCACGCCCCAGGGCACCGGCAGCGCGAAGCCGCGCGCCAGGCTCACCCAGGCCAGCGGCTGCGTGGCCAGCAGGAACACACAGCACAGCAGCAGCACCGACAGCCCGCTGAGCCTCCGCTGCGCGCGCCGCGGCTGCAGCGCGGCCGGCAGGGGCTGCGCCTGCGCGGGGTGCGCGGGGTGCGCGGGACCCGGGAAGGCGGCGGCGGCTGCGGCGCAGCCGGGCAGCTGGTGCAGCAGGTGGAAGTTGAGCACGCTGACCCGCTTGACGCTGACGCGCACGCGCCGCACGATGCCCAGGTAGCAGTGCAGCAGCAGCGCGGTCTGCGCCAGCAGCGCCGCGGCCGCCAGCAGCGCTGGGTAGTGCAGGCGCGCCGGGCCGGCGCCGGGCCGCGGCGCCCAGGGCGGCAGCAGCAGCACGAGCGCCAGCGCCAGCGCCCAGGACAGCGCCAGCATCCCCGCGGTGTGGCGCCGCCGGTACAGCGCCTGGTAGGTGGCGGGCGCGCGCGTGATGAGCAGGTAGCGGTTGAGCGCCACCAGGCAGTGCGACAGCAGCGACACGGTGAGCCCCAGCCCCAGCAGCCCGCCGCGCAGCAGGCGGTAGCTGCCGCCCGCGCCGTCCCAGCCCGCGGGGGGCTCCGCGGCGCCGGCCGGCAGCAGCCCCAGCACCGCCTCCTGCGGCATCCAGAGAGCGCACACGCTGAGGTCGGCGGCGCAGCCGTTGACGATGAAGGCGTTGCTGGTGGTCTGCAGCTTGCGGAAGGACGACACGAGATAGATGACCATGCCGTTGGCCAGCGTGCCCCCGATGGCCAGGCCCGAGTACAGCAGCGACACGGGGATGCGCCGGCCCGCCCACGACTCCTCCTCCTCGCAGAGCAGCAGCGGCGATCCCCCGGGCGCGGAGGAGGCGGACGCGGAGGAGGAGTTGGTCATCCTGGCCGGCCCCTCGCACCTCGCCCGCTAGCGTCGGCGGCCCGCGGCGCGGCCCATCGCGACCCCCGCCGGCCTGCGGGAGGGCGGAGACGTGCTTGCAGCCCGGCGCCAGCGGCACGAAAGGCTGGCGCGGAGCAACGGGTTGGGGGGCGGGGGAGGGGGCGCGCAGGAGGACGGGGGTGGCAGATGACAGGTGCCTGCCTCGCAAGCGTCTCCAGCGCCCGGGAAGGGCCTCTGTGCGGCTCAGCGGGCGTGGGGCAGCCCCGGGACAGAGGCATGCCAAGAAGAGTGTCTTCTGCCCCCTCACCCAAGCACAAAACACACACACACACACACACACACACACACACACACACACACACACGTTTCCCAGGGGGGATCAGGGCTGTCCCAGCTGGGGAGATGCCAGGGAGAGGGATGTACCTTGCGTTGGGACTGGTCCTTGGCTGGAGAGGCAGACGGAGGAAGGCCGGGAGAGACTGCCTCAGCCACCGCATCTGGGGTCCAGAAGTCAGCCGGAGAAACTCAGCTGGGATCCGTGCCAGGAGCCAGTGTCCGCTTCTCCCGAGCAGCAGCCGCACGCATGGTCCCAGGTTGGAACCTTCAGCTGCAGGGAGACTTCTCAGCTGGCGGCGGGCTGAGCCCGGGCGGGGCGGGAGACAGGCGACAGCAAGGGGGCTTGGTGCAAACGCAGGAGCCGAGCCTGAGAGGGGAGCCCCGTGTGCTCCGAGGCAGGAGTGGTGGCTGATGTGGCGAACCCACTCGAAGCGCTCCCTCTCCGTTATGCATCACCCGGGAGAAGACAGCCGCTCCACGCTTGGCATGAATTATTCAACAGCTTCTAACTTATAAAAGGAAGAAAAATATCTCACTCAGAAAGTCCTGCAGCTAACAAGTTGTCTCTCTCTCTCTCTCTCTCTCTCTCTCTCTCCTCTCTCTCTCTCTCTCTCTCTCTCTCTCTCTCTCTCTCTCTCTCTCTCCTTGTTTTGCATCCTACTTCATTTTTTTTCTTTTTTCCTCCCTTCATTATTAGAATACATTTACTGTGGCCCCAATGTATTTCATCTCATTCGGATACATTCTGGAGGCAAGATTTTTCTGAAAGACAAATACACTACATGAGACCGATCTCTTTGTTTCCACATTTTTAGGGAGAATTACTTTTTATTCCACTTGGAATTCTTCCCTCCCCTTTTGGTAAAATGGGATATGGATAATTATCCATAGAAACCCCCCCCCCCGTGCTCAATTTAAGTTATAATTTCATTTTTTTCTCATCACCAAATTCCTTTCCAGATTTGGCTTGTGTGCACCAGTAATGAAAGGATTAGAGGGACAAACTGGACTGTCCTGAAGGTTTAACGGGTGCCAGCGGTGCATCTCGGCAAGGGAATGCCACTCACTGCTGATAAGAAATGAGCTTTCACACCATGAAAAGGCAGGTGGGGGGGCGTACGTGCACACCCTAAGTGAAAGAAGCCACTCTGAAAAGGCTAAACACTGCATAGTCTCCAACTCTGTGGCATTCTGGAAAAGGCAAGACTACGGAGACAATAACAAAATCAGGGGCTGCCAGGGCTAGGGAAAGGAGCGGCAAACAGGCGGAGGCTGAGGACTTGGGGGTAAGGAAAACATTGTGTGATATTTAATGGTGGACACATGTCATTAGAAATGTATCCAAACTCATAGAATGTATGCACCAGGGGCAGGCCCCTACATGAACTGTGGACTCTGGGGGTGATGGTGTGAAATGTGGGCTCTGGGTGGTGATGGTATGAACTGTGGACTCGGTGGTGATGGTGTGAACTGTGGGCACTGGGTGGTGGTGGCGTGACCTGTGGGCTCCGGGTGACGATGGTGTGAACTGTGGGCTCTGGGTGGTGATGGTGTGTGGGTGGAGGAGGCTCAACAGTCATAATGAGCCACTGGGGAGAGGAATGGTGGCAATGGGGGAGGTTATGCATGGGAGGCCACGGGAAGTCTGTGTACCTTTCACTCGACTTTGCTGTGAATCTAAAATTGCTCCAAAACATAAAGTCTATTGTTTTAAATGTTGGGGAAAGCCAGAAGTCTGCATAATCCCCCATGTGAACGGCAAAGGTAGCTTTTCACTGCAGAACTTCCAGGTCTGTCTTAGATAGAGATTTGCAGTCTGATGTTGGAATCCTCTGTGGTGCAAACACTCACTTATCCATGGCTCATGAGAAGTTTTTCACAAAAGATGTCCCCTCAAATCATTTTTCACTGGAATATCATGTATTTGAAAATTCGACTTGATATGGCAGTGTGGTATCATGACATAATGGACAAAATGCCAGGTGAGGCTGGGGCCACGTGGGTCCTAAGCTTGGCACCTACCAGCTAGCCTGTGATGGATTCTTTGCATCTTGTCAAATAAGAAGTCTCTGGCCAATGACTTCAAAGCCCTTGCTTTCAAAACCTTCTGTGAATCTCTGTTCATGAGTGTCACATTTCCCCTGCCTAGTTCTGGCGCTTGACACTCACCGCCTCTGTCAAGCACACCGTGTAGTCCTGGGTCACATGGCAGGAGTCTTTTCTAGTCTGGCCCCAAGAGTAATGTTTTAGGAGGAAAGTGTAGGCATACCTCTTCTAATACTACTCAGTCATAAGAAAGAAGGAAATCACATCTTTTGCAGCAACATGGATGGAGCTGGAGACCATGACTCTAAGTAGAGTAACTCAGAAACAGGAAGTCAAGTATTGCATATTCTTGCTTATAGGTGGGAGCTAAACACTGGGGACACGTGGACACCACGTGGAATAATGGACAGATTACCCTCGCCCAACATTAGGTACAGCATTCACTATTTGGGTGATGTGCACACTAAAAGCCCAAACTTCACCACTGCGTGACATATGTATGTAAGAAACCTGCACTTGCAGCCCCTACGTACAAAAATGAAAACACACACACACACACACACACACACACATACTTCTGCTTTTCTTTCTCTTTCAAAACCAATACGGTTATAGACGGTTAAGAACGCAGCCGAGGTTTCAGGCTAAGCTTGGCCTGATGGGCTTAGTTCCATAAGGCTGTAACTGAATGGAATTAGCCAGGGGGTAAAAGAAAGAACCAGCAAAGTTGCTGGTTTACTGTTCAAAGGTCTGGATATCAAGTGCACTGATGTTAAGAAGCATTTACTGTTTGTTGTCTTTTTTGCCTGATGTCATTTGTTTTATTGAGGCTTTGAGCACAGCAATCCTGCAGGAGATTCTTCTAATCATTTTTAGTTAAAACTTGCTATTGAAATGAAGTTTTTTTCTCTCTCATGAACTTGGTCCTAAAAGACTTTCTGATAGAATCTGGCAGAAGGGTATTCAGATTCTGGCTCCTTGGTCCCAGCTGCCACTTTGAGTGTTCTCTTTGAGAACGAGGAAAGTCCCTACTAGTTGCAGGTGCTTCTACCAAGACCATGCCTCCTTTAGTCCTGGCCCGAGAGGGGCCACATTTTTGTTTGTTTTGGGGTTGGGTTTGTTTTAAGTTACTGAACTTCATAATACAGGGTGGGGCTTTTTTTCTGGCTTAGTCCCAGCACCAGGATAGTGCCTGGCACATGATAGATACTTAGTAAATTCTGGTTGAATGAGTGAATAGATGGAAGTATGAGTTTATTGCCCCCATCCCCAGGTGAAACAGGAAGTGGTTTTCATGGGCATCTCTTACCCCTGCCTCCAGCAGGGACTGGCCCCTCAGTCACCCTTTTCTGATATAGCTTTGTTCTCCACTCTCCATTGGTTGCTCCCCTTGGTCTGACAAAAATACTGATTTCGCCACAGCTTAATAAAGCCTCCCCAGAACCTCCCCTCCCTCTCGGGTGCTGCTCCTGCTTCCTATTCTCCCATCGGGTTCCCACCCACCCCACCCTCAGCGTTCCCTACTCCAGGGAAAATCTCCCCCAAGGTCCACCGCAGACTCTGGTGACAGATCCAATGACTCCCAAATCCTCCTTCCTTTGATTGTGTCAGGAACACACTCCTCCTCAGTGCTGTCTCTCTCTGGGTTTCTCTTTATCTGCTCTGTCTGCTCCCTCCCAGACTCACCCTGTGGCTCCCCAGGATCCTGGGTTCCTAAATAAGGTGCTGCTGGGTGTTCTGTTCCTGATTCTCTCCCCACCCTCCTCTCTCTCCCTCCCTTCTCTCATCCAACTCTGTGCCTTCCCTTCAGAGTCAACCATCCTTGCTTCTTTCCAGAGCTGCAGACTTTGAAAGCTTCCATTCAGCTGGCCTCCCTCCCTCCTCTTCTTGTTCTTTCTCCCGTGGCCACTGGTTTGGTTAACAGTCCTCATTAAGATACCTTAATGTTTCCAATAATTCACCCTCAAATATGGTGTTTGTTGTAGTTTGCTGATACATCGTCTATAAGTTAGAGACATTTCTAATTCTAGTAAGAGTTTTTATATTAAATGAGTGATTTTTTCATTATTAATGTGGTGAGTTACTTTTGATATTTTTTAAAAGTTGAGTCATTTTTTTATTCCTATGATAAACCCTATTTGGTCACAATAAAGTATCTTTTTGAGTAGACTGCGGAATTCTATTTGCTAATATTTTATTTAAGACTTTTGCATCATGAGTAAAACCCCCTTAGTTTAATTTTCTTGTGCCATCTTGTTCTTGGTATCAGGGTTATGATATTATATTCAGTGATCTATCACAGAAACAAAGAACCAGGTACCACATGTTCTCACTCATAAGTGGATCCTGAACATTTATCACAATACCACGAGAGAGAGATCTTTACAATAAAATAAAAATAAATGTTCTAGACCCACTGGATCAGACAGAGGTGATGCCATACACACTGAGGCTATCCTGGTCTGCAAGACTGAAGTTGCTTTTACCACTGCTATGACCCCATTCCAGCCCACAGACAGGGAAAGAAGATGGGAGTGCAGCCAGCTGCCTTTTTATGAATGTGACCTGGATGTTTCAAACACCACTTCCGCACATATCTCAACGGCCAACATGAGTCACGCGCTGCCCCTTGCCGAGAAAGAAGCTAGGAAATGAACTCTCCAGCTGAAAGGCCACACGCCTCACTCAAATTCAGGTGGGCAGGGAAGATGAGAGAGCAAACAGGCAGCAGGAGGGCTGAGATCTGCAGGTGTGTGGCACAGAGGCCAAGGCAGCTTTGTCCTCTGGGCTGTATGAGCATGGTGCCTGGAGCCTACCGGCATTTCAAGACCTCTTAAAGTGCTGCCCGGAAAACAAAAATTGCTGGCTCTGAGATACAAAGGGAATTTTTTAAGACAAATTAATATGATATTAGTGAGCAGTGATTCAACTCATCATTATTTATAAATTAATATGACATTGAGGTACTTTTTTATTTTTATTTTTTTGAGTTGGAGTCTCACTCAATTACTCAGGTTGGAGGGCCCTGGCACCATCACAGTTCACCACAGCCTCAATCTTCTGGGTTCAGGTGATCCTTTCGCCTCAGCCTCACGAGTAGCTGGGTCTACAGCTACTTCCGCCGGGTGCCACCATGCCTGGCTAATTGATTATTCTGTAGAGACGAGGTCTCACTATATTGCCCAGGCTTGTCTCGAACTCCTGGTCTCAAGCAATCCTCTCACCTCGACGCCCCCATGCTGGATTACAGGCATGAGCACGGCACCCAACCAGAGGTATATTTTAATATGTTGTATGAAGGGGCCTTCAAAAGTATCCAGGTGTGCAGGGGTCTTGAAACCACCCTGCGGGTCCACAGATCGTCTCTGCCCTTCACTCCCTCCTCTGACTCTGTTCCCCTCATGGCTGAGTAAGCCCAATCTCTCTCTTTTCCATCTGGGCATCTTTGTTGAGAGCATGCCGCTTCCCTGGCTGCCTCTCTGCCCCTCCACAATTGCCCCCCCCACTTTGCAATAAAACAAAAATAAATGATCTAGACCTACTGGATCAGACTGAGGCTGGCCCAGCCCTCTGCGTTTGCATATGCTCTCCAGGTGACACGATGTGGACTGAGGCTATCCTGGTCTGCAAGGCTGAAGTTGCTTTACCACTGCCAGGACTCCATTCCAGCTCACGGGTGGAGAAAGAAGATGGGACTGCAGCCAACTGCCTTTTTAAGAATGTGACCTGGATATTTCAAACACTTCTTCTGCACTCATCTCAACGGCCAACCCTGGACTGAGCTCAGACCTCACCTACTGCAGGGAGTCTTTCTTGATTCTCATGCTATGGTTTCAGTGTTTATCCCCACCAAACCTCATGTGGAAGTTTAGTCCCCAGTGTAGCAGGACTGAGAGATACAGCCTTTGAGATCTGATCAGGTCAGGAAGGTTCCCCCCTCTTGAATGGGTTATCCCGTTCATGGATTAATGGTTTATCATGGGAGTGGGGCTGGTGACTTTATAACAGGCATGTCCAACCCTCGGCCTGCTGGTTGCATGGGGCCCAGGACAGCTAGTCATGTGGTCCCACAAAATCTTCTCACATCATGTGCTTTCTAGCATTTATTTTCTTCATGACCTCACTCCTGATTCCATTTGTGAAGTTCACCATCACACCTTATTCCTGACACCACTTTTTGGCAGCACATACATGTGTGAGCAACTGTTTTCAATTATGAAGCACATGAAGAGAAAAATTTGAACAAACATTTCTGACGAGCAGCTTGAGAACTTGCTGAGAATTGCAACCACGTCCTTCAAACCAGCCATGGATAGATTTGTTTTACAAAAGCAAGGTCATATTTTCCACAACATATTTTATATTGTTCTAAATTTTATAATAAAAATAACTTTTTAAATAAACTTTTTAATAAAAAGATAAAAGAAGCCTTAATATATACACTAACTATATTATATAATTTATGTGAGGCCCAAGACAACTCCTCTTGATCACTGGATGCAGTCCAGGAAGTCAAAAGTTTGGACACCTCTACTTTATAAGAAGAGGAAGATTGTACCACTGCATTCCAGCCTGGGTGACAGAGTAAAACTCTGACTCAAAAAAATAAAATATTTTGTTATAAGTGCAGAAAACAACTATGATGGAATTGTCCAGCCTACGTCCAGCCCATGACGGGATTGTCTAGCCTGTGTCTAGCCCATGGCCCAATTGCCACCCTGTATCCAGCCCATGGCTGGATTGCCCACCCTGTATCCAGACCATGGCCAGACTGTCCACCCTGTGTCCAACCCATGATGAGATTGTCCTGCCTGTGTCCAGTCCATGATGGGATTGTCCGCCCTGTGTTCAGCCCATGATGGGATCGTCCATCCTGGGTCCAACCCATTGCCAGATTGTCCAGCCTATATCCAGCCCATAGCCGGATTGCCCAGCCTGTGTCAAGCCCATGACAAGATTGTCCAGTCTGTGTCTTGCTCATGACCGGATTGTCCAGCCTGTGTGCCCTGAGCCCCTGAGTGTACTGCTGCCATAGCCAGACCTCTCAGTGTTGGGCATCCCCTCTCCAGATGGTGAGTGAGGTGAGAATAAGCCCAACCAGAGCTGTTGTGACCAGCAGGCCTGACACATGGTAAATCCTTCAACCAGTGCCTACTGAGCAGGTCCTTCAGGCCCCTTTGACATGTGGGGCCAAGATTTCCATCTCAACTATCTTCCTCCAAGGATATAACTGGCATTAGAGTCATGCAGCGGAGCACTGTTAGGAATTATTTTTCTAAAATACTTTAAAAGCTTCATGTAACCACTTATTCCTGGTTTATGCTCCAGATGATTTTTATTTTTATTTTTTTGAACTGGAGGTCTCACTCTGTTGCCCAAGCTGGTATGCAGTGGCACGATCACAGCTCAGCGCAGCCTCAGCCTACTGGGCTCAGGTGATCTTTCCAGCTCAGTTTCCTGAGTAGCTAGGATTACAGGTGCCACCACACCAGGCTAATTTTTTTATTTTTTGTGGAGACAAAGTCTCATTATGTTGCCCTGGCTGGTCTTGAACTCTTGGGCTCAAGCAATCCTCCCACCTCAGCCTCCCAAAGTGCTGGGATTACAGGCATGAGCTAGGGCACCCAGCTCCAGATTATTTTTTAAACAGAATTTTTGTTGAAAATAACCCCCATCACAGACCCCCACACCCACCCCTGACAGGATCCAGCATGGACTCTTGACTCCCCTGGTGCTGAATTTCCTGACCCACCAACACATGACGTGGCAGCTGTCCCCCAACCCCTGGGAAACAGAAGGGTGAGTAGCTGCTGTGGAACCATGTCCTATGGCCTTCTCCTGGGCCCTCAGCCGAGCCACAGAGCGACCCCACAAAGCACAGCACAGCACTGAGACCATCTAAATCCCACTGAAACTCCAGCTGTGCTTCCACAGAGCTCAGTCTCTTGGATGTTACACAACTGAGGTCGCCATGGGCCTGTTTAGAGACTGTGCTTTTCAAAGGAACGATGTCTTTATGTTGTTTCCCAGCCAGATCTGGGAGTAACCCAACTGCATGTGAGCATTCGCCATCACAGTCGAACCTGACGACAGACTCAGAAGTTAGGACTCGATGGAGCCATGCCACTGTCATGGCTCGTGGTTCGTTCCATCCTGAGATTTCTTACCTGGTTCTCAGCTTGTCATGACGGCTCTTGGCTTCCTCCTGCCCTCTCAGACTAGAGATGCAGCAGCCTCACCTCAGCAACAGCAGCTCACATGGTGGGGATATCCAAGGGAAACCACAGAGCAGTGGTTTTCAAATGGGGTGATCTGCCACCCAGGACACATTGGGCAACTTCCAGGGACTTTTTTTGTTTGTAATGGGTGAGGGGGGTGCTCTTGGCATTGAACAGATAGAAGCCAGGGATGCTGCAGACCATCTCACAGGCCCAGTACACATCTCCTTCTCTTCTGGGCACCTTCACAAAACATTATCATTCCAGCCGAAATGGCAACAGGGCCAAGATGGAGAAACCCTGCTGTTGCAGTGAAGAGACCAGGGGCAAATCCAGGGTCTGTAATTAGCCATGTGACCTCAAGCAAATTATTTCACTTTTACAGACCTCAGTTTTCTGATTTGTGCAACAATGATAGGGTCACCCCCCTTGGAGCACCTCACAATGATTATGGTTATGAGAACAGCTTCCCAAAGTGGTCAGCACTTACCTCGCATGTACCTTGCACATTCGTGACAGCCGTGATCCCCAACTTGGGGAGGGGAGTGGAGGACAAAGAGTGACAGGGCCTCCCAACGGGGACATATCTATAGTGGGTGGGGAACTTGGGAGAAAAACTCAGAAAAACCCAGTGTTTCCGCTCTGAGAGCCCCCGCCACAGAAATCCACATACCATTTTAAGGAAACTGTGGCCCTCCCTAAATTTGTGTGCAAAAATGTATGTGTATTCTTTTGGAGAAAGGACTAAATAAATGTATTGACTTCTCCAAGGAGTTTGTCATTTCCAAGAGTTTAAGAACCATAGGTATCATCATCTAATGTCTGTGTCCCTCCAAAATTCATATGTTCAAATCCAAACCCCCAATGATGTAGTACGAGGCGGACCTAAAAAAAACCCAGAATTATCTTTTTGGAGGGCATACTACTTATAGGACAGGTCTCCCTACCAGGTTGAATGTTTTAGGAACCTGTTGGCATCAGTGTGCCAGTTAGTGTTGTTGTGAGACGCTGCGTTCCACTTCAGTGAGGTGTTTTTTATTTTTTTTTTATGAGATTCTTTCAACACTTTTGCCCATTTCATGATGGGTGATTCATAAGCACACCTGCCCACACCATTCAAAAGATGTTCAGTACTTTTTTACCAAAGACAGCATGACCCCTGTGTTCCACCCTCCTTATTCAACCAATCTCACCCTGAGTTACTTTTTTTGTTTCCCCGGATGAAAAAAGTTCTCAAAGGGAAACATTTTGCTGATGTGGAAGAGGTGAAACAAAAAGCAGCAGAAGGACTAAAAGGCATCCAACATGTTTTGAACAGTGGAAAAGGCACTTAGTAGGTGTATTGTTGGGTTCCCTCATATTAGGCAGCGGGAGAATTTGAGAGGCAATTAAGCCATGAGGACAGATTGGTGTCTTTACAAAGAGACCCCAACAAAACTCGCTGGCCCCTTCTGCCATGTGAGAACACAGCCAGAAGATGCTGACTATGGACCAGAAAGCCCTCACCAGACGCCAAATTGACTGTTGTCTTCATTTTGGCCATCGCAACCTCCTAAGCCATGATCAAAACATTTCTGTTGCTTATAAGCCACCCAGTGTATGGTATTTTGCCACAGCAGCCTGGACAGACTAAGGCTTCATCTGTCCTCATTTGATTGGAAAGAAAATTGAAACCCAGACAGCGAGTGATCGCCCCAAAGTCACACACATAGCGATGGGGCTGTGCCTTGTACCAGGTTGTCCCACAACACCAGGACAGGCGGCCCCACTAGAACGGGTTGGGAGGTAGAGTCCCAAACACAATTCCTTGTTCTCATCCTATTGATGTATAAAGCTCTACATTTTTTGTTGTTGTTGTTAATCAAGCTGCGATCTTCATATCTTCTCTAGCCCAACTACTCAGGTTTGGTTTAGATCTACTGCTTGGACCTCAAAATTGAATTTTTTTTTTTAAGTCACAGTCTCACTCTGTCACCCAGGCTGGAGTGCAGTGGCATGATCACAGTTTACCACAGCCTCGACCTCCTGGGCTCAGGCAATCTTTTTGCCTCAACCTCCCAAGTAGCTGGGACTACAGGCATGCACCACCATGCCAGGCTAATTTTTTTTTGTAGAAATGAGGTCTCACTATGTTGCCCAGGCTGGTCTTGAACTCCTTGACTCAAGTGATCCTCCTGCCTCGGCCTCCCAAAGTTCTGGGATCACAGGCATGAGCCACTGTTTCCAATTCAGAATATGTATTTTAACAAGCTTTTTTGTTAAACAAGATTCTTTCTGTGCTAGTCTTTGAGAATCGCTGAAGTGGAGGGTATTTAGGTTGATCTTGTCAGTTTTTGAATGCTGATTTGAGAAGATGCCAAGACATGTCTTTTCTGAACTACATTTTCAGTGTTTCCAGAAAAACCAATTTGAGCTCAAATTGCTTCTAGTTGATCTCTGTCCAGAAGTGACTTTTTTCCAGTAAGTAGTTTAATATAGTTTTTTTTTAAATCTGCTCAAAAATATTTGCCTGAATGAGCTAGGAAATAGATGAAGAGGGTTTCATGTTTTCAAGCATTTAGGAATTATTTCGGGTAATCTGAGTGAGGAAATCACATTTGTCTAGAAGAGTTGTGTGTGTGTGTGTGTGTGTGTGTGTGTGTGTGTGTGTGTGTGTGTGTGTGTGTGTGGTGTGATGTGTGTTCACTGGCATATAACAATGACGGGAAAAAAGACCATACGCTTTTAGGTACTTGGTCACAATTATCGTCATCCTGAATTCGAGTTGAGCAGTAGTAATAAGATCACAAAATAACTTAAGAAACATCTAAGAAATGATTCATGAAACTGAAAAGCCTAAATTATGCTGATTAGGAAACAACTAAGACAACGGGACCTGCTCTCCTGTTTCTACCCCCATCGAGACAATCAGTGGGGGTGGGGGTGGGGGAGAAAGGAAAAAACTCCTATCTCTGTCTTTTGTGTCTCAACATCAGGGTGCCTGCTTCCTGCTCCAGAAGCAACCTGGCACTCACCATTTCTAGATGCCCATTCTCAGCATCTTCTGTTATCATCCTTGAAAGTCTTCCCTGGCTTCTGGGTGCAACACTCTGTGCCTCAGTTAAAGCAACTGCCAGGCATTCTAGAAGCCCGTTCTGCAGTTTCAGAGAAGGGATTTCTGCACTTTGATGAGCCCCAGCAAGGAGACCACACGCTCCTACACTTGCAGTGTATTGAGGCATGGAGTGGCTGCGATCTTCTGTGTGCTAAGCCTTTTTATGGGAGGGACTCCAAAAAACTAAATATATAAAAGTTGTGTATTTATTCTTATAAGTTTAAACTTCAGTCACCTTCAAAGCACTCTCCATTTGAGGCAATACATTCAGTGAGATGCTTTTCCCACTGCTCAAAACAGTTTGGAATTCATCAATGTTGATGCCTTTTAGTGCTGCTGCTGTTTTTTGTTTCACCTCTGCTACATCAGCAAAACGTTTCCCTTGGAGGACTTTTTTCATCCAGGAAAACAAAAAAAAACCAGTCGTCTGGAGCAAGATCAGGTGACTAAGGAGGGCACGGCGGGAGGGTCATGCCATCTTTTTGTCAAAAACTGCTGAACACTCAGCGTGGTATGAGCAGGTGTGCTCATAAATCACCCATCTTGAAATGGGCAAATGCATTGAAAGAACTTGGCAAGACCTCATCTCTACAATAAATCCAAAACTAGCCAGGCGTGGTAGTGCGCACCTGTAGTTCCAGCTACTCGGAAGGCTTAGGCGGAAGAATCGCCGGAGCCCAGCAGGTCGAGGCTGCGGTGGCCGGGAGCGGCCACTGCACTCCAGTCTGGGCGACAGAGTGAGACTCCAACTCAAAAAAAAAAAAAAAAAAGAATCTCGAAGAAAGATTCAATGAAGCTGAACGCAGCCTCTCCCAACAACGCCGGCTGGTACACTGATGCCAATGGGTTCCTAGAACACTTTCCTTTGGGGGTAAGCCAATACTACAAGGAGCCTGTCCTCCAAAAGATAATTTGGGGGTTTTTGGGGTCCCCCTTATACATCCCACCTCCTTTCATCCCGATCTCCTCCACACTCTTGTGTTGTGCGAAGTGAATATGTGTACACAGACAGACCCAACTCTGAGCAGAAGATGTTCAGAAGGTTTAGAATTTTTTTCACGTGGGACAAAGACTATGCTGTACCCTTTGTTTGGTCACGACTTCCGCACTGCACAGCATGTCAGAGTTGTTCTACGATCTTGTTGGCCTGCTACACTACACATGCAGCAGATGCTTGTTTTGTCTGCCCAGCAAACTCCCTATTTACATATCTTTTTGGAACTGGAATTCCTAATGTTCAGAAAACTATGATCTTTCACTTGATTTCAAAGGGGGTTCTTTGTTCTCATGTGAGCCCAGACCTCCAAGCTCCCTACCCCACTCCAGCCACAGTTTGTAGATCCAAAGGTGATTGTAAGTCATTTCCCAGGGATGTGGCCTTGGGGCTGGGGGTCAGGTCAGTGTCCCAGGTGACTGAAGCTTAAGTTGCAACATGTGACCACTGTCAGCAGGCACGTTTTCACCACGCAGGGAAAGAGACACGGATTTCCTGCCAGTTGAGAGTGCCTGATTCCAACTGTACCTGAAGCACAGGCACTTACCACTCCTTGGGTTCCACAAGCCTTCTGTGTGCTACACTAAAGTTGAGTTTCTCTCACAATCAAAAAAGGTCAGCCAGTGCATGAGTGTATAGTTTTCCCAAGTGGACTGTGGGCTCCTTGGAGACATGAGTGGAGGCGTGAGGAAGTTACCCTCTCATCCTTGTTTCAGGGTTCCTGGACCAATCCCTTGGGCAAGATGTTAACTTATAGATGGGGGGTGGCTATTTTGTCTTTTGTTTCTCAACCTAAATCTCAATTTTGAAAGCCACCATGAAGAGTGTTAAAATCTTCCTTTGAGAAGTGTCTGTTCAAATCTTTTGCCCACTTTATAATGGGGTTGTTTGTTTTTTTCTTTTCAGCACGTTTGAGTTCCTTGTAGATCCAAGATGTTAAGCCTTTGTCAGACCTGGAGTTGGCAAATACTTTTTCCCAGTCTGTGGGCTGTCTCCCTGCTCTCTTGATGGTTTCTTTGGCTTTGTAGAAGCTTGTCAGTTTAATGAGGTCCCACTTGTCTATCTTATCTCTTATGGCCTGTGGGTTTCAGGTTTTGTTCAGGAATTGGATGCCAGTTCCAATTTCCATAAGGGTATGTCCTGCATTTTCTAAGGTTTTTATGGTTTGAGGTTTTAAATTTAGGTCTCTGATCCATTTGGAGTTAATTTTTGTGTATGGGGACAGATAGGGGTCTTGTTTGAGTCTTCTGCATGTGGTCAGTCAGTTTTCCCAGCACCATTTACTGACCATCGTAATACTATAAGAAAAGGACTGACAGTGGTGGGAAACTCTGGGGGGGGGCAGGTAGAAGGAAGGTGGGATTAACGGTAGTCAATATCTGTCTGGGGACTGGAAGACACCCCTTATCAACAAGGGTGCCTGAACGAAGCATATTTGTATACCTAACCCTTAACTGTACCCTACAATATCAAAATTAAAAATATTGATATAAAAAAAGAATGTTAAAATCTTATTTATATTCTAATTTTTAAATTTTATTGTATTTTAGAGGCAAGGGTTGCATGTGCAGGTTTCTCACAGAGGTGTATTGCGCGGCAGCAAGGTTTGGGCCTCACTGAGCCTGTCCCCGAGAGTGAGCATGACACCCAGTGGGTGGCTTCTAACCCTTCATCCCCTCTCCATCCTTCCCCCCTTTGGAGTCCCCAGTGTCTGTGG
Organism: Cephalopachus bancanus; assembly: GCA_027257055.1. Lineage (NCBI taxonomy): Eukaryota > Metazoa > Chordata > Mammalia > Primates > Tarsiidae > Cephalopachus > Cephalopachus bancanus. The sequence continues at coordinate 4,746,690 of JAPVLO010000176.1, read as the reverse complement.
CTCCCATCTTGGGCCCACGTGTGCCCAGTGTCTAGCTCCCACTTATGAGAACATGCTGCATTCCGTTTTCTGTTTCTGTGTTAATTCTCTTAGAATGATGGTCTCCAGCTGCATTCATGTTGTTGCAAAGGACATGATTTTGTTTTTCTTTATGGCTGCATAGTATTCCATGGTGTACACAACGGGAGACCCCAAAAAACCAGAATTATATTTTGGAGGGCGGGTCCCTTGTCGTACAGGCTTCCACCGCAAGGTAAGTGTCCTAGAAACCCATTGGTATCAGTATACCAGTTAGTGTTGTGAGAGGCTGCATTCAGCTTCAGTGATTTTTTTAAAGATAACTTTCAACACATTTGCCCATTTCATGATGGGTGATTTATGAGCACATCTGCCCACACTGCCCTGAATGTTCAGCAGTTTTGGTTTTTTTTACCAAAAATGCATGACTCCCATGGCCCACCTGTTCACCCAATCTCACCCAAGTGACTTTTTATTGTTTCCCCAGATGAAAAAAGTCCTCAAAGGGAAACATTTTGCCGATGTGAAAGAGGCGACACAGAAAATGGTAGAAGCACTAAAAAGCATCAAAATTGACAAGTTCAAAAACTGTTTTGAGACATGGAAAAAGTGTCTCAATTGGTGTATTGTATCAGATGGAAAGTACTTTGAAGGTGACTGAAGTTTAAACATGTAAGAATAAAGAGGCCGGACTTGGTGGCTCAGCCTGTAATCCCAGCACTTTGGGAAGCTGAGGCGAGTGGATTGCCTGAGCCCACGGGTTCAAGACCTGCCCAGGCAACTTGGTGAGACCTCATCTCTACAATAAATAAAAAATTAGCCAGGTATGGTAGTGTGTGTCTGTAGTTCTAGCTACCTGGAAGGCTGAGGCAGAAGATCACCAGAGCCCAGCAGGTCAACGCTGGGGTGACCATGAGTGTACCACAGCACTCCAGCCTGGGTGACAGAGTGAGACTCCAATTCAGAAAAAAAAGAATAAATACACAATTTTTATAGATAAATTCCTGGGGTTTTGGGGTCCCCTTCATATGTACCATGTCTTCTTGATCCAGTTCACCATCGATAGGCACCTAGGTTGGTTCCAAGTTGAAAAAAAATCTTATTTTAAAGAGACAGTGTTCAATGGTTGGAAAGCTTGGCTCTCTTCCTCTTAAATTCCATGATACATTTAAGGTTGAAGAGAAAGAGAGAAAAGAGAAGGGGGAAGCAGATGGAGAGGAGGAGGAGGAGGAGAGGAAGAGGAAGAGGAAGAAGAAAAAAGAAAGAAAATTACAATAGCTATGAGTCTCTTTTTTTCTATATGTGGTTCTTAATCAGGAATAACTTGGGAAACTTAAAAAAACAACAACTTTCCAATCTTAGGCAACATGCCCTGAGTTCTGGTTTTCGGTCTGGGATATAACCAGGACATCACTTCTTTTTTCCCAGAAAACTCTCTAGAATTTGTATTAGGATTATAATAGTTTTTTTTTGTTTTTTTTTTTGAGTTGGAGTCTCACTCTGTCGCCAGATTGGAGTGCAGTGGCCGCTCCCGGCCACCGCAGCCTCGACCTGCTGGGCTCCAGCGATCCTTCCGCCCCAGCCTTCCGAGTAGCCGGAATTACAGGCACACACTACCACGCCCGGCTGATTTTTTGATTTATTGTAGAGATGAGGTCTCGTTGCCCAGGCGGGTCTCGAACCCGCGGGCTCAGGCAATCCACTCACCTCAGCCTCCCAAAGGCGCAGGATTAGACTGAGCCACCGAGCCCGGCTAGGATTATAATAAATTTATAAACATATCTGGGGGAGTACTGACATTGCACAGTGCTTCATTGGCAGTACAATGAGCATATTATATCATTCCTTTTATATAGGTTTTTGCAGCTTTATTGAGGTATGATTGCCATACCATAAAACTGCACATATTTAATGTCCACAGTGTGATGAGTTTAGAATATGACTATCCTGCATCACCATCACCGCAATGCAGGTGACAAATAACTCCAAACGTGTCCTTGTGTCCCCTCCTTTTTTGGTAAGAACACTTAGCGTGAAATCTGCCCTCGCATATGTTTAATCCTCAGCACCCATTGTTGACTACAGGCACTGTGTTGCACAGCAGATACCTAAAACGTTCTCATCTCCTGTAACTGGAACTTTATTCCCATTGAACAATTCTCTGATTCCCCATTGCCTAGGTGTCCATGTGCCTTGGGAAATTGTGACCTTGAGCACGGTGGTTCCTTCTGTCTGTTGCCCATGGTAGCCTTTCGATAAAGTTGGTTAGATAAGTGAGTGGCTATCAACCCCCATCAACATTTCAATCTCGGTGGGTAAATATGGACTCTTGTCTCTGGTTCCCTTCCCATCATCTCTATTATTTTCTGGGCCGGCAAAGTCCCCACCAGGGGTAGGAGCCCATGACACTTTCCCAGACCCTTTGCAATGGAGCCTCCTCAAAGCTCTGCTGCAGTAGGAAGCTCTCCCAACCCTATGTCACTCTGATGTCTGGTCTAGTGGCCAGAGGCTACCCAAGAGAATGAATCTATGAAACAATCTCTGAAGAATTCAGAGAAAATGGGGAGGAAAAAAAGCAAAGTGGAATTTTTAAATAGGCCTAACCTAACCCTGTTACGTGTCAGTTACGTGGGCTACAGCAATAAAAGGCATACAACCCTAATTAAGGATGTCACAGCTTAGTGAGAGGAAAAAAATTATACTTTACCAAACCCAGAGTGGGAAAGCTTCCTGAAGAAGGTGGAACGCAGGTTGACTACTAAGAGGATTGACTCTGTGTAGCACGTGGAACTATGTGAGAAGGTGATTTCAAAGGCAGGAACAAATGTTAAAAGGCCTGGTTTTTTAAAAAAATTTTAAAGTACCAAAACTTTACAATGCTCTTACAGAAGCAAGAGAGATGCTTGTGCAGAGAGAGTTACAGACGCCCCAGGCCCTCCATTTCACCTGACCCCAGGGTTGAGCCACTCTGGACAGGTTTTGGGCACCAAGCCCCCAGGCAGACTATGCTGAGGCCAAGACCTATGAGTAAGATATTTTGTCAGTTCAACAATGTCCCAAGAAGATTACCAGCTTGGCATCTGTAGGTTTGCGAAAGTTGTTAAACCTTGGGGTCATTTTAATTGCACAGTTACTGAGGGCCAAGCAATGTACTAAGTGCTGTAAACATATAACGAATCTATACACTATCTCATCATAGCCATGAGATATATCAACTTACATCAGTATTTTATCATTTTTATTTCTATTTTTATATTTAAATACATCATTTTAAAAGCCTGTGTTGCCTTTTTTCTGCAATCATTACTTTTAGCTTTTTTTTTACTATTTTTTCTTTAGTGTTTTTTAAATTACTGTATTACAGAGATTGCATTAACCTACATTTTAATTGCTTAAGCCTATACATAACAGATGGCACAGACACTGAAAGCAAGATTTCTAGACTAGCTCCTCTCTTAAAGCAAAGAGGAGTCAGTGAGTTTCTCTTGCTCCAGTTTGGCCGGAAGGAGACTGGGATATGGTAGATGGTGGCAAGTAGCAGATTTACTGTGGCCAGTGGAGCACTTTACATGGGAAACTGCAGCACTGCCAAACTTACCCATTTAAAAACAAAACAGAAACCAGAGCTCTGGCCCCTCTGGGGCACTGGAGTCCCAAAATGTTCAGCAGCTGCCTCTCCGGTCACAACTCTTCCCCCACTCAAATGCTTTCTGAGAACAGGGACTTGGGGTCAACATTGTGAGGTAAAACTGTACATTAATTTAATTGGGCTTTTGTTATCATTCAATTCGTTGGTTATGTATGGTGAACAGAGAAGTATTTAAATGGCAAGCCTGCTGCCAGGTGTGGTGGCTCACACCTGTAACCCCAGCACTTTGGGAGGCCAAGGCGGGAGGAATGCTTGAGCTCAGGAGTTCAAAACCAGCCTAGGCAACATAGCAAGACCTCGTCTCTACAACAAACCAAAAAGTTAGCCTAGTGTGGTGGCATGCGCCAATTGTCCCAGCTACTTGGGAGGCTGAGGTGGGAGGATCATCTGAACCTGGGAGATTGAGGCTGCGGTAAGCTGTGATGGTGTCACTGCACTCTAGCCTGGGCAACAGAGGGAGACCCAGACAGAGTTCTCAAAAAATTTCAGGCCTGAGACTGTCCAACTTGCAAGGTTGACTTTGGTGTGCGCCTGACTTCCTCAGAACGGTGAGTGGTTCACGGTGCCTGAACGGTGCAGACAATATGGCTGATGCTGAATATCTGCTTTCCTTCTGGAGTCTGAAATTTGAGTTTGTGCTAGGCAGAGGGTGCCCATGTGACCAGCTCCATAAAGTCCATGGAAGCAGATTCTCTTGGTAGATGACGCTTCATACTTGTCACAACTCCCTGGGGGAATTAAGCACATCCACCATGGCGACTTGCACATGGTTTCCTCAATGTCTCCATGTGCCTTTTCCCTTTGCTGATTTTGCTTTGTGCTCTTCCACTGTCACCTATCTCAACTGTGGGTGCAGCTACACAGGGTCCTGTGAGTCCTTCTAGCCAATCACCGAAACTGGGGGGGGGGGTGCAGGCGCCAGTGCACAGGGCTGTCCTGCCTGTCAACAGGCACACGGTCCAACCCTGACCTAGTCACTGACTCTCATCGCCCCTCAGACCACACAAGTGAACTTTTCCTCTTTGGGTTTACCTTAAAAATTAACAATCCTGGCTACCTGTCACTTAAACAGAAATCTTTAATTAAGGATAATTTCCCCAACAGATTTGACTTTAAGATAGATCAAACTAGAGGTGGTTTGTCAGCTCGGTCAATCTTCATGGTTGCCCTTGGCCGTCCCACTTACTGTCATGACAGGGCAACTGTCTCGGCGCCAGTGTCCCTCAGCCAGTCTCTGATGCAATGTCTGGGAATGAGGACTCCAAGGCTGACGCTCTGGGTGTGTGGCCTGGGGACTCTGAACCCAGTGACTCTGTAACAAATCTTAGCTGTGTTGTTTCTGCATGGTTGCCACTTGATATGGTGCCTGGCCATTTACTCTGGTTGTTGTGGCCACTAAATGACAAAGTAAGCCACTAGGCAGACCAAGGCCCCCAGCTCCTGTGAGGAACCAAGCCACACAGCGGGAGGTGAGCAGTGGGCAAGTGAAGCTTCATCTTCCCATCACGCGCATCACCACCTGAGCTCCACCTCCTGTCAGATCAACATTAGATTTTCCCAGGAGCGCGAACTCATTAGCCTGATGATCTGAGATGTAGCTGAGGTGGCGATGCTAGCTCTGGGGAATGGCTGCAATTACAGATTAACATGAGCAGTGATGTTTGACTGCACATACCCCCCCCCACCCCATGGAAAAATTATCTTCCATGAAACCGCTGCCTGACACCGAAAAGGTTAGGAGCCACTGAGTTAGATCTCAAGCAGCAGCAAAGGTCTGGGATTGGCTGTTATAATTGCAAAACACATTGGTATGAAAAATGGTCAAGGGAAAAAGAGGAAGTGAATACTATACATTTCCTCAAATCCGAAAAGGCTAGGCCTATCCAACCATGCGGGCCTCACTCAGCAGATGCCATATTACTACTTTACAACCCCAAGCGACTTGAAAAATGTTAACTGGTTATATAACTCTAAAACTGACGAAACTGCCTGAAACGTGCCTTTTAAGGTATAGTATCTAAATTTATGTTTGTCCATTTGAAACAAAATGTGGTATGGCATTAAAATTCTCTCTGCCGGCCGGGCTCAATGGCTCAGCCTGTAATCCCGCGCCTTTGGGAGGCTGAGGTGAGTGGATTGCCTGAGCCCGCAGGTTCGAGACCCGCCTGGGTAGCGAGACCTCATCTCTACAATAAATCAAAAAAATCAGCCAGGCGTGGTAGCGTGTGCCTGTAGTTCCAGCTACTTAGAAGTCTGAGGCGGAAGGATCGCCCGGAGCCCAGCAGGTCGAGGCTGCGGTGGCCGGGAGCGGCCACTGCACTCCAGCCTGGGCGACAGAGTGAGACTCCAACTCAAAAAAACAAAAATTCTCTCTGCCTGCAAGAAACCTAGATTTTAGAAAATGACTCACCTCCAGAGTTTTACTTGTTGTTGTTGTTTTGGGGTTGTTTTTGTTGTTTTTTTGTTTTACAAAGACAAGGATAAACCAGCTCCTTTAATCTCAATACATGTCTTCCCAATACAAAAAGTCCAGTACTATACTTTCACCAGTTCTAATAAATGTGAGGTATATGGGAGGTAGGTAGATTAGACAGATGATAGGTAGATGATAGATGATTGATCAATACATAGACAGATGATAGATGATAGATGAATAGATAGATGATACGTCGATGACAGATGATTGATACGTCGATGACAGACAGATAATAGATGACAGACAGACAGAAAGATGAGAGAGGGACAGAGAGAGAGTATTATTATCCTGGTCTGACTTCTGGTTTCAATTTGTCCTTTGAACTTTCTATTCCACGTACCTGACATAATTATTTTGGGAGATCTGGATGTCAAGACTGACAATCTCACTTGGAGATCATCTCAAAATTTGAGTAAAACAATTCCCAGAGGCGTCCTGCACTGACCAAAGGTGTGTGCTGCTGTCAGCGTGCCAGTCTAGGAAGAGAGGGTAGATGTCCCGTGACATCTGAGAGACCTCTTTTAGTCCCAGTGTGAGCTGCCTTGAAGTCTGGAGGCCAGAGCCCCTGCCCGCTTGCCTGTGGGACACCTGCTGTTCCTTAAGACCACTGCAGAGCCTTTTGAAAGAGAGCCCCAACAGAAACGAAATACAGTCAGCCCTGTGTGTCCATGGGCTCCATAGCTGTATACTCAAACGACCACGGATGAAAAATACCCGGGGAAAAAACTGTATCTATGACTTCTTTCCTTGTCATTATTCCTTAAACAAGACAGTATGACAATGATTTACATAACATTTACATTGTATTTGACACTATAAATAATCTAGAGATGATTTAAAGTACACAGGAAGAGGATATGCATAGGTTACATGCAAACAGAAGTGACCAGAGCATCCTCTGATTTCAGTCCCCACAGGGCCCCTTGGGACCAACACCCCTCCAATGCTGAGGCGTGACTACATATTTGATAGATTTTTACCCCCACATCTGCCAAACCTGGAACCTTAATGTAAATCATTGCAGCTGGAATCATCTCTACAATTACTTCCGTGCCCGCTTTTCATATGCAGCCCAACGCCTCAAAAATGTTGGTCAACTGGATTCAAACCCGAGGACGATCTGCAGGTTAAACTGAGGTGTGGGGAGTGGAAAGGTCTGCTGACTTACGTGTGTCCATTTTAAAGCCAGTTCCAAATAAATAGGTTTTGCATTAAAATTTGTCTTTTAATATGTTTCTGCTTGTACTTAGCAAAAAGTTGAAAATTCTCTAGAAAAAGCTATTTTTCTCCTTTCTGCTGTGATTATCATAATTCAATCCATAGAGAAGGAACGGGGTGGGAATATATTAACATTTCAATTCAGCTCAAAATAACTTAATACGAGTATTTTCTACTTTCCTTTGTGTGCCATGGTGCCAACCCTGTACCAGCTATGTGTAAACAAATGAGTTTTAGCTCATGCTGTAAATTGCATCTTCTGTAACTGGAATTGTTCCTAATTAATCTCAGCAGACCTCTGGTGACCAAATTCTTGCTTTGCTGCATGATACAGAGGACATCCAGGCATTTGCAGGCGTCATTAACTCTGCCTTCTGACAGGACTTTGAGATACACAGGCCTCTTCCATGACATGAAACACTGCAGAGTACTGTTCAGCTCACGTACCAACAGTTGGTTTAATGAGAAACTTTTAACATATTCATGGCTTAACACATCGTCAAAGAATTTGTGTAGCTTATGGTTGGTAAACTCATATTCCTGCTGTATTAAAATCACAGGTGAATATATACAGAGAGTGTGTCTTCAGGTGTGTTTTGAGATGTTTAAGTCATTTTACTCCCAAAGATAAAAAGTCATGTAAACTTGATAGGTGGGGAATTTGCTGAAATGAGCTCATTGATTTATTTTTTTACTTTCTGTTTCTTAAGAACTCAATCTGTACAAGAGATTTTTTTCTGCCCTTCCAAACATGTTCATGGATTCCTCAGAAAAGCCCTGCTCTAAGATGAGATCCTAGGACAACCCTGGCACCCAACTGATTCATGCAGTGTTGTGAGGACAGATATTTGCAGATTCCCACTTCTGGAAGTAAAACTACCTTCCCATCTACCAACTTTCCTTTGGATTCTAAAAAAAATTTTGAAGAAAAAAGCTCAGAAACATCACAACCAAAGTGATCTAGTTTAACACAAAAATTGTCTCCAGTAAACAGTGTAGATTCTTCCTCCCAAGCAGCCTCTTGAGGGTATGGCTCCAGCAGCCATGAGGTTTGTCCTCTCTCATTTATATCTGTAACTACTCATTCCAGAAAAGTGGCCACTCTTCCTCAAAAGAAACAATGGCCAGTGTCGTCTACAGGTATAAAGGACCAAGCAGGGCCTAAGACACAGATATGATCAGTATTTTATTAACAGAAAGGAAAATTAGAGGAAGAGAGAGAGTTAAGAATCTAACAGGATCTGACTTTTGTGAAATGCAAAGTTAAGATCTCCTTGAGTTACAGTCATGTACTTCAGGAAATGCCCACAACCTGGGGGTCCATAAAAGTTGAACTAAAAATCCAGAATGGAGATCTTGATCAACTCAAAAGGCACCAGCTACATTGAATCAAAAATAGAGGTATAAAGAGATTTCAATCCATTGGCAACTCAAAATCCAAATTATAAAAGCCAAGCAATAAGTAAATTGCATAAAACTTTTATTATTTATTAGCAGTGTATTCTTCTACACTTTAAAATAGAACAAAATATCTTTTGGAAGATAAACTATTCATAACAAAATACATGTCAAACGATTACTTTGCTATATACTTTCTAGATTATATACATCCCTTCTTGGTATGTCTATGTATGCACATGTGTAAAATAACTCTAAGACACACACATGTAGATACATATGACTTATATACACACATGATTACGGACATTTACAGTAGTCAAATTTACAATCATTTTACTAGCTGCACACAAATTAGTGTTCACAGAACTGAAACTGTCAACATGGTTCCTTTCCCTACTTCTCAAATGTCATCTGTATTACTTTTCAACGAGAATTCCAAAAAATACTATCATCTTCCTATACAATTAACCAATCTCTTTTTACAATAACTCATAATAAAATATTTTACTTTTTCAGCTTTATAAAAGACATAAAATTTAATTCCACTTATTTTAATTTTTGATTCCTAAAACATACAATTCATTTTTTCATCAGTTGAGTGCAATTTTTGGTACTGCAGTTATTGAAGGTTAAGTTAATAAACCTGAGTCAAACATTCATTCAAACGCCTTTTTAAAAACATAAAACATGAAGAGGATGCTTTGCTGAAGCATATATAAGAGTCTCAAGGTTCTCCCTCCTAATAAATAGTTATAAATAACTCAGTTGTGGGGCATCAATCACTTTCGAGGAATCCACTTAAGTAGCACTTTCAGGGTTAGACGGTCTGTTCCTAGCCAGCCTGCAAGGGGGTCAGGGTCTGAGGTTTCCCAACTCCTCACAGAAATGCAGCCTGCAGGCTTCTCCAGACCTGATATGTGTTGAGACTTCCACGAAAGGGCTGTGAGTACCAATGAGGGGCCCCTTCGTTGTCTTGTTAGGTTCCAGACATGTAAGCATGCATGGCAAGGGGGCTGAACTCTGTCTTAAATAATTCTTCCCTAACACAGAGAACCACTTAGCAGCATCTTTTTCCTTTTTTTTTCTCTTCACTGGTGTGAGACCACGTGTGATTACAGGCAACAACCACCTCGTACCAAAAGCAGGAAATTATGATGGGGTTTACACCTCTTTTGAGAGGAGGAAAGAAATAAAAGCATTTGGAATGTTGACCATGCATAGAGAAAAATCATGCTTTCAGGAAAAACATTCCATGAATTCTGACTTTCAGCTGCATGCCAAGGTTTCTAAAGCTCCCAAGTATGCAAAGCTAATTCAACTGGATCAGCAACAAAACCAAAGGAAAGAGAATTTTCCTAAATCAGCCGTGTCAAACCATTATACTCATGGTAGAGATGAACTTGGTTGGATAAACTCGTTTAAATCAGACTGACTTCCCAAAAGAGTGAACTGAAATGCTATATTTATACTGAACGCATAAAAAATCACTTTCTAAAACCTTTCCTCCTTACTTTTTCTTAATAAGGAGAAATTAAGTATTCATTGTAGACAAAGCCATACTAAACCTAAATAAATTTAAAATACGAATTTTTGGTAGCAAACAGCAGGAAACTCTAAATCAAAATATAGTCTAGTTTTTACATAATTTTATACATTTATAAATTTATCAAAATAGTCTTTTAAGTTCACAATACATACATAATGTAACACTGTACATGTAAATGATGTAAATGTCATAATAAATGTATTATCGAAATGCATTAAAAATAACCTTTCAGTATACCAAATTCAACATTAAAACTGTCTTAAAAAGTATTGAAATCTCCATAAACAGAATTTCAGTGCATTTACAGTAGTCATTAAGCAGTTTTCTGGTTTTGAGTCTCTTGAAGGTGTTATCTCAGAACTCGTTTTAGTTTAAAGTAAGAAGGCAAAGATATTCTTCCAGCAAGAAGCAGCTTTCCCTCTACATAGGTCGTCCAGACGAGGAAATTGTGTGTAAGGGAGGACCAGCTGTCACCGGAGTGGCAAGGCCTTAGTAAGGAACATATTCAGACTGAAGGGACTGTGCGGGGAGAGACAGAAAACAAGGTTAAAAGGCAGCACACAGAAAACATCCAGCAAGTCACACAACTTCCTCCTTCAACACGGGGCAGTTTGGGTCTATTATATAAAAGACAAATGAAATAAACCAAGAATACAATAGAAACAAAAAGACAAGGGAAACAAAACACTGAGCAAGAATGAGGTATTCAATTATGATTGCAAGAAAACTATATTGTAAAAGGCTTATTAATGTATTAATAGTAATACAAATTTAAGCATTCATTAAAAATTGGGAGGTAGGCTAAATTAGCCTTTAAGATTTTGTGCAATAATATTGAGTTTTACTTAAAAATGTTAAATGATACTTGTAACTAATCAAAGGTTCTTAGAAAATACTTTGAAAAGATATACTTTTTAAAATGTAACTCAGTACATATCAATGGCATTTAATGCTTCTAATGCAGAATTAGCAGCCCTTTAAATAAATTCCTTAAGAATGCTTGAATTTAATAAATACCTTATAAGTCTTTCCCATTAAGGAAACACAAAGTACTACCATCTTTGAAACCTAATCTCATGACCCAATAGCATTTATGAAAACAGAGTCTTGCAGTGAAAACTGAATAAGCCGTAGGCAACTTTGAAGTAAACAACACAAGTTCTTCCCACATCATATTAGAGAGTAACATAGAAAAGGAGCATGACTGGCATGTATAATCAGACACACAGGTAACAGACATGAACCAGGGAAAATACAGAGCGCGAGAACAGGGCTGTCAAGTAGTTATTTTATAGCAGAAAACAGTGATTAGAAAAAAAGAACACAAATCAATGTTTACATTTTTTTTTTTTGAGTTGGAGTCTCACTCTGTCACCCAGACTGGAGTGCAGTGGCTGCTCCCGGCCACCGCAGCCTCGACCTGCCGGGCTCCAGCGATCCTTCCACCGCAGTCTTCCAAGTAACTGGAACTACAGGCGCATGCTACCACACCTGGCTAATTTTTTGATTTATTGTAGAGATGAGGTCACGCCAAGTTGCCCAGGTGGGTCTTGAACCCGCAGGCTCAGGCAATCCACTCACCTCAGCCTCCCAAAGCGCAGGATTACAGGCTGAGCCACTGAGCCCGGCTAATATTTAAATATTAACCTATTTTTTTTTATTGTTGCAAAATTTTTCTAATCAAATGCCTGAGAACAGTAACATTTGCTTGATTTTCTACCAAATGCCCCTTTCTCCCACCCAACAATTATTTCTCAAATTGATCTGCAGCATTTTATTAGCAGGTTTAGTTAATTCTAAGAATACCTCATCTCATTTTGGAGATTATACAGGTATCAGAAAAAAAGAATCTGTCCACTTTCCAAATAACTCACAAAGGGATTCAAACTATCTTTGCTCAGCTTCAAAATCCCAGTGAGATGTACACCCTATCCACAGCCAAGTAGGTGCCTATTAACACAGTGAGTCAAAAAGGTATGGTGCCTGACCTCAAAGGGTAAGAGATCACAATGTCAGAACAGACGTGAAATGAAAAGACAGAGGTGTCAACATCAAACAGTCATAGACACAGGGTAAAATTAACACTGTGCACCCCCAAAGGATGAGGTGAGGGCTGGTGAAGGGAAGGGGGTGGTTCTCTGGGTAAAGTTTCAAGGACGAGGTTAAATGTCGAGAGCTGTCAGGAAGAATGTAGAAGGTTTGGCAGGTTGACTTTCTTGTCTGTGGTTCAAGCTAAGTCTTCAAAACAGGAGAGTGGGGACCAAGAATGAGCGCCCCATGCCACAAACATACCTGGATGCACAGTGGAGCGAAAGCAGTCAGACCTGAGAGGTCCAGTAAAACCCACAGACATTTAGCTCGTGGGACACCAGCTGCCACGCCAACAATCAGAGCATAACAGCACACTGTCTGCCATTTTCCTAGCTGCTTTTCCTCAGTTTCTTCTGAAGTCTGGTGAACAGTCAGGGCAGAGTGAGGGAAGTCCCCCCACACCACAGGAATGCCACTCGGGCATGCCATGCATCAGTCAGGGCTTCCTTAGGAACTTTCAACTTTTACTTTTACTCCAATGAGAGCAGCTGTGTGTGCTGTCACTAACAGACATGAGAAAACTCCTCAAATTGTTTATAAATCTAGAACAGGTTGTTTTTGCAAGCATCTCTAAAGCTCTCTCAGTTATCAACAAACAAATAGCAAATAGACACTAGACACATGATGTTCATTAGATTTTCTTCTATAACGACAAAGTATTAAATATTATGTGTCAATCAGTGTAGAGGGGAATACGTGTGCATATATATTTCTATCTCTACTTATTTTATGAATTGTGGTACCCACTGAACTGGAAAAGAGAAATAGCCTAGAATATTTCCATCAAGCTTTCTGTCACCTGTAAGCCTTCTGGCCGAGGCCCCGCTTTCACACAGCAGAGCTCACAAGCTCTGGCTGGTGTTTAATCCAGTCTCAGAAGAAGTTCGCCATGAGCCCTGGAGTCTCCTTTTCCAACCACCCAACCTGCTCTCCTCTGCTGCCTCTGCAAACAAATGGAAACACAGTCTGGCCAAGGAATGGCCCTTCTATCAGGCTAGTTTGTTCCTTCAACCGATAAACACTGAACATCAATTGCAGATATTAGCCACTGGGGAATAAAAACACAATATCAAAGTCCTCAGAATAAAACATATTCCAAGGCTTCTTTATATGGTATAAAGAAAGTTAAAGGAAATAAAAGATCAGTAAAAAGGGTTTAGCAAGTGGGCTGGGCACGGCAGCTCAAAGAAAAATAAAGAGTTTAGCAAATTATTTTGACTTTGTAACAAATTTATTTCATTTTCAACCTAAAATAAAAACCTTACCAGAAATGGACTAAGGGAAGAAGAGAATTGCTAAAGTCTACAAGGTTTACTTATTTTAAAAAATCATAACTAGCACCGCAAGGTCTTTTGGGTTTCAAGCAATTGGGTTTAAAGTACCACATGCCTACAACATGGTAATATTGTGTTGAGGGCCTCTCTGGGTCATGTGGACTCAGCCACGGTGAGGAAACCTCAAGGAAAAACAGCCATACTCCACCCATCTGAAATCTCAGCACAGAGGATGGATAGATAGGTAAGCTACCTTATTCCTGGTTTACCTAAGACACATCATAAAAAAGGATAATTTCATGCTTCTTTTGCAATCACTGGTAGGACTGCCAACTCTACCAAATGTTTTTCAACTGTCCATCTAATGTGAAATTTCTGATATCTCAGAAAAAGACAACAGCCAATATTGGCATTAAAATTTTTTATAGTTAAAATGTAGCCAGACTCCGTGGCTCAGCCTGTAATCCCAGCACTTTGGGAGGCTGAGGTGAGTGGATTGCCTGAGTCACAGGTTCAAGACTCGCCTGGGCAACCTGGCGAGACCTCATCTCTACAAGAAATCCAAAAAAATTAGCCGAGCGTGGTAGCGCATGCCTGTAGTTCCAGCTACTTGGAAGGCTGAGGCGGAAGGATTGCTGGAGCCCAGCAGGTCAAGGCTGTGGTGGCCAGGAGCGTGCCACTGCACTCCAGTCTGGGTGAGAGAGTGAGACTCCAACTCAAAAAATAAAAAATAAATAAAATGTAAGTGTATTTTGTATTCCATAAATAATATCATTGCTATTGATTGTGTTATTCAAGAAATAGATTAGTTGAAGTACAATTATCTGGAGTTCTTAATAAATTAGATATTTACTTGGCAGGTGAGTTCTGAGATAGGTATTTATTGAGTGCTTTCTATATGCCAGGCACGGATCTAAACATCTTACACAGATTCACTCATTTTACATCCCAGACAACTCATTTTACAAATAAGGAAATGAGACACAAAATGGTAAGTAATTTGCCCAAATCACAAAAACTAGGAAGTGGTAGAATTGGAATTCGAACCCCAGCAGTCTGGCTATAAGCTCAGACCCTTGGCCACCAGTCTAATGCGTCAAGACAACTCCTAGCATTTGTCCTGTGATCACCACACACTGAGTCCCACACTCTCCACAACCTTGGCCCCAACAAGCAATGACCTTAAGCATGGTATGATTCTGAGTAGACACAGAAATATTACGTTATTTTAAAACATATCATGTATCACAATAAAAGATAAATGCATTTTTAAATAATTTTCATCAGGTCTAAATCCAAAAGAAGTTTCAGGAATATTCTACATCTAAAAGAAATTTTCTTTGTGGGAACATCATATTTAAGTATTATGATTAATTAAAGTTTAATTCTGCTCGGCCAGTGATTTTTGTTGTTGCTGGAATGAATTAGCCTAATGTATTATTAAATTAAATAATAATAATAGCAACGACAAAAGAGATGGTTATGAAGAGTGAGACTTGAATACATATTACTTCACAGGTTAGCACTTGTTTATATAACCAAGTGATTTTAATTTCTCAGACATAATTTAAGTTCATTTGGTCGGTAAGTTCAATAGAGTTACCGTGAATTAAGATCAAATCAAGTTTATTCTCAATATGTGTTATTTTTGTGGTATAAACACCGAAAAACTAATAATGCAGCAACATGCAACCTGGAAAAGAAGGATAAAACTGCCTTACACTCACAGCCCCCAAAATTTTTATGTCAAAATAGAAGCTTCCATCAAGAAGTCTTGTTCCCTGAAAGCAGTAAGACTTGACATAAAACACAGCGTTAGGTAAGGAGATCAAGACAATGTGTTCTGTTCTGGAAATGTGCTGCTAATCTGTTTTGGCAGATGTAGGTAGCAGCTCTAAAAATTTAGCTACTCTGGAGGTGTTTCTTTTTTAAACAGCCCAGTTACCTAATCATGGTAGAAAAATGTCTCATCATTACAGATATAAATATTGTACAGATGGCTAATAAATAAAACTATACATTGGCTATCCAAAGCAACGAACTGTAAATAATGATGGAAGATTAAGGTCCTTGCCAGCAAGTAGATAAAACAAGGTCCCAGGGTTCCAATAAGGATTCCAAGAAGCCAGGGGTCTGGGATGTTCGTATTCCCCAGGTCAAAATCCTGACCCCAAATTCCCTGGACTTTCACCACACTCACTTTCGCTTTCCTGCACCTCCCCGCTTTCCCAAATCCCTCAAGGAAGAAAAATTAGTTGACTAGTTATCCCTGGCTGAAGTTCTAACTACAGGGACAGAAAGAACCTAAAATAAATGGTTCGTGTTAACGTGACTGATAACGAAAGGAAACCATATACACATCAGGCAATATGGTATTTGACAGATAACACTAGTGCTTTACGTTGTCATGAACAAACCCAACACCGGGGAAAATAAATTATTTGAGAATCACCTCTCTACGCCTGTGTCTTTACACCTTTGGTAGGGTTTCCAGTGTTAGTGTTGCCAATAAATGAACATGCAAAATGTGTGCATTGATACATTATTTTCACAAATGTGGATTCACAATACTGAAAGTATTTGTCTCTGCTGATATAATATACACCTCTCAAATCACTGTAGATGAAACAGAGCTGGATAAGATTTTATTGGCATCATATTAACACAAAAAAGACTAAGATTTGTGATCAAATCAGATCTGAAAGGGGTATATACATTTTTTGATAGTGTTCTCTATGCATTTCAAGGACCCCAAGGTTTAACAAGTTGATTTGGGTTAATTAGAATGCTGTATAAAATATTCTTTCACCTTCCCACAGGATTTTTAATCACTTCTTTTTCTGGAGAAATTTAATATATGCTTTTCAACAATCACAAAGAGCTCAATTGTTAGATGACAGATTGTTGACACCCAGCTTGACTCAGCCAACCATGACATGAGTGTTTTCAGTTCATCTGAACACCAAAATTATATTGATGCAAGCTCGGTTAAAATTTATTTTCTCTTATTTTGGTTAAGCTGTATTTCTAGAAAAAAAATACACAACTTCCATATTACTGCATATTACAGCTAAAGCTGAAACCTTTTTTTTGCTTTTTGTTAATGCTTTATATGAGAGGGGACCCCCAAAAAACCAGAATTACCCCCCACTAGGAAAGTGCTCTAGGAACCCATCGGCATCAGTGTCACAACTAGCATTGTTGTGAGAGGCTACATTCAGCTGAAAAAATTCAGTGAATTTTTTTGGAGATTCTTTCAAATGTTTGCCCATTTCATAATGGGTGATTTATGAGCACACCTGCCCACACCATACTGAATGTTCAGCAGATTTTGACCAAACATGGTATGACCTCCCATTACCTACCCTCCCTATTCACTCGCTCTCACCCCAACCAACATTTTTTTTCCCCCTGAATGAAAAAAGTCCTCAAAGAAAAACATTTTGCCAGTGTGGAAGACATGAAACAAAATCAGCAGAATGACTAAAAGGTATCAAAACTGATGAGTTCAAAACCTGTTTAGAGTAATGGAAAAAGCATCTCCATAGGTGTATTACATCAAATGGAGAGAACTTTGAAGATGACTGAAGTTTAAACAGGTAAGAATAGATACACATTTTTTTATAAACAAACTCTGGGTCCCCTTCATATGCTAGTACTGATACTTAGGCTCTTTAGCACTTTAGGTTAACATCCTGAACCTAGATACAGTTCCAACTTTTAATTCAGTACATACTTACTAGGCACTCATACCATGAAACCTCAGGAAACAAAGATGCTTCTGAGACACGGAAATGAGCAGAGAGGGACTATAGCACATCAGAGGACCCATAAGAGTCGAGAAGGAAAAGGCATTCTGCCTGGGCGGGTCACAAATACCCATCAAGAAGATAACCATGGGGCCAGGCCAGGAACTGTGATGCTGAACAGGGGAAGGAGGAGAGAGAGAGTGATCTGCACATGCTGCAGCTCAGGCTCAAGGCAGGCTGGGAGGCCAGGCAGAACTGCTGGAAGGAGGCAGGGAGGCATACGGCCCAACGGCAAAGAGCCCCGAATGGTAGGCCCAGAGAGCCAGGCCTGACCCTGCAGGCAGAGTGGGGCCGCAGGACAATGCCAAATCTGAGAATAATTTAATGCACTCTGTGTCCTGGACACTGAACACTGACAAGAGTATGGAGGAGAGATTAGAGGCAAGAACATTTTGAGAAGGTGGAAATGACAGGACTATGCAATGGTCGTGAAGTCCTCAGTGAGGTCAGCAGTAGGGGAATGGAGGGACAGAAGACACCGTGGGAGGAACCCCCAGGACTTGGGGATGGGGTGGCAGAGGAGGCAGGCAGAGGGAGAGTCACAAGGGACACCCACAAGGATGAGATTATGGAGCCAGAACACCAAAGAGAAGCTGACAGCTGAAGGAACGTGTGCTCTCTGAGGCAGGCACAGCCAGCACCATTCAGGTATGACAGGCAAGCTCCTAGGCAGGTGCAAGTTAGATGCACAAGGAACAGAATGCTCGGCATGCAGACGCTGATGTATCAGAACACAGCTCTCCCCACAATCATCCCACTGAAACGGCACAGCAGAACCGGCCTTGGAATGAAGTGTGGCGGGCACAGTTAGTCACAGAGATCATACACAAAGGAACAGGGAGTTACTGGGGACACAGGCACGGCGCTCTAAGAGAAACCTTAACTGACCAGTCACACCTGTTATCGTAAAAGTGCCTTGTGACACAAGTAAGCCTAGGAGAGAAATGACAAGAATTGAGACTTGTGATAAATAGGACTTCCCCAGTCTGTAGGGGCTGCCTCCCAGCAACAGAGCAGGAGCACCCAATAGACAGAGCAGGGGCCACGAAGGCTTCTTCTTCCTGGAGCCTGGCCATAAGGAGAAAGTGCCAGAGGAAGACAGGACACCCCCAGGGAGGAGACAGCAGGAGGAGTAAAGAGGCTGAAGCTCTAGGAGGGGAAGGAGTGGATGGGCAGCTCTGGGGACAGTTGGAGAGAACAGGACAAGTGGGTGGAGTCACCACTGGACACAGCAGGGTTTCTTTCCATTTAAAAGGAAAGGAGAAAAAAAGGATGGGTCCAGATGCAAATAATCTCTGAGCTAGAGAAGCGGGCAGCTCAAGGAAATGGCAAGCTGAATTCCATGTTCTCAGCAGCTCTGGGGTAAGGAGGCTGGGAGGGGATGTACAGCGAGGAATGGGAACAAGTTTTGGAACAGACAGCACGGGAAGAGAAAGGGAGCCTGTAAGTCAACTCATTAGGATGACTATGGGGCCAGGTGAGCTAGAACATTTGAGAGAAACCAACTGGCAAGGCTATGGGGTCTCCTCCAACCATGCTCAGAAGAGAGGCAGGGACATCGGACATGGCCGAATTGATCTAATTTTGGAGGCTGGTAATAAAGCGGCTACAGAAAGAACGTCTAAGTGGAACTGAGGACGTTGGAAAAGGAAGCAGAAATGGTGACACAGGCTCCGGAGGAGGGAGGACAGCACCGAGAAGGTTGGTGGCACCATGGGAAAGAGGAACAGGCAGAGTTGGCAGGCAGGGAGGAGGTCTGAGAGGAAGCTGGCAAAAGCAATGCTCCCACAACAGGAAGGCCTCCTGGTGGACTCCCAAGTGAATAAAAGTAAAGATTGAGGAGATAAGGGAACTTAAATGCAACTGCTGAGACATCTTAGGCAAGTTATTGCCTCTGAGTTTTGAGTTCCTCATCTGTAAAACCAGAGGTGAGGTAAGATAATGTATACAAAGTCTCTAACACAGTGCCAGGCACAGGAAAAGCACTCAAGAGATGGGTGAAGATCATAGTGATAGATTGGAAAAACACTACCGTTGTCAAGTGTTGGCAGGAGCCTGGCAGCTGAGCAGTATCAGCAAAAGTCCTCAAGGAATGGAGGGGGGTGGATGACAGCAAGGAGGACAGAAAGCCCCTCATGTCACCAGATGATGCTTTCAAAAGAGAGGAGGGTGTTTGACAAGGTGTCTCCCAGAAAGTCAGAACACAGCCTTTCCCTCAGCCCTGAAGACGTGGGAGACACCAGAGAAGAAGCATTTGCACTGAGTCAACAAGGGAAATCAGGCTGAACCGGACGGCCTGACTGCGTCTGCTTTCAAACGGAGATCTCTTGGTTTTCTGTTTGCTGCTTTTTTGGTCACAGAAAGCAGAGGGCTCAGAACGTTATACCCCAAAGAGGAAAGGATCTCTTCTCAACCAATAGAATAGTCCTCCACACAGACCAGCCATGAGTTGTTCAGACACTCACTCTCGTGGAGAGACTGTGCTGCTGACCACAGACTTCTGTGAGGGGCACGAGCAATGCCCTCTCTGTGCACGTGCCATCTGTGCTTGCTTGCACATGCATGCACACCCATGTCTCTGTGTGTCTGTGTGTTGAACTATGGTTTTCTGGGCTAAAGATCTGACATACAGAATAAATTTCTAATTTTTTTTTTTGAGTCAGGATCTCACTCTGTAGTCCAGGCTGGAATGCAGTGGCACAATCATAGTTCACCACAGCCTTGACCTCCTGAACTCAGGCGATCCTTCCACCTCAGCCTCCTGAGTAGTTGAGACTACAGGTGCGCGTGCCACCACACCTGGCTAATTTTTTTATTTTTTTGTACAGACTCACTATGTTGCCCAGGCTGGTCTCAAACTCCTGGTCTCAAGTGATTCTCCCGCCTTGGCCTTCCAAAGTGTTAGGATGACAGGGGCACACCACCATGCCCAGCCAAATTTCTAATTTTCAGAAGGAAAAAATGACCTACTTCATATTAGGAAAGATGAAAGTATGGAATGAATAAGCTCACAGTCAAGGAGGTAAGCAAAGCCTAAAGCTAGATCTGTGGAGATAACAAAAATAAGAGACTGCTTTCTACTCTTGGTTCTAACCACAGGTTTACCACCAGAGTCAGTGGGGCTCCAAGCCCTACATCCATGGGACAAGTGACTCTCCATGTAACAGCAGGATGGCAAAGGCCTGATAACCAATACAGACAGGATGACTTCAGAAAACGTCATGGTCACCGATGTCGGGTGAGGTCAAGGAAGGTTTCACAGAGGAGGAATGACTTTGGCCAACTCCCAATGGGCAGGAGTCTGAAGAGCAAAGGGAAGAAGGAAGTACAACCAGGTTGGGAGCACACCACTTAAGAAAGTGCAGAGGCGGAAGGATCAGAGCCTGTTCAAGGACATAAGAAACGCTTAAAAAGGTTGAGGAGTGGAGGGAAACAAGTTTGAAAATCAGAGTGGGAAAGACCCAGAAATGGCCTGGGTGGCAGAGTCTGGAGTCTCCAGAGTCTGGAGACGGAACGGAAAGTCATGCTCCCAACTGCCCCTTCTGTATATAAATTAAATGTCCTTAAAAGGCGTGGAAGAAAGAGAAGCACACCAGCACTCAAAAGGAAGATCCACATCTCTGTGGCCTGAAACAAGCCAAGACAGTGGCAGGACTCTGGCTACACAGCTGGATGCTGGCAGAGGTGGCCAGGTGACCCATTCCTGTGGGTGCCAAAGTCAAAGGTCTGAAATCAGGGCTGGCCCAGGCTCTCCCACCCGGGGAAGGAGGCTGAGAGAGGCTGGGGCCACTGCCTTCAGGCCATGGCTTATGCAGACCCGCACCCCTGCCTGAGAAACAAGCCTAAGCCAAGATCAGCAAGAGACAGGAGCCTGGGCCATCAAGACCTGTGTCTAGATGTATGTCTAGACTGGAAGGCAGAGGATCAGGCAGAGCCAGCAGGAAGGCCACTAGGTGAGGAGGAAAAACCATGCAGAGAAAGGAGAGAAACACACAAAACTGCCATCCTGTGTGACCCTACCAACCAATGTTTCATAACACAAAGAAAATGAACACTAAGAGAACTACAAAACCCACACCATGAGACAAACTCTTCCAGGCTGAAATGCAAATAACAAAGACAAGTCAAGAAAACTCATCACCTGGGATCCTCAAGGTGAAAAACAAGAAAAATAAAAAAGAACAGGAAATCACAAAACAAGAAGAGGTGGGTCCAAATTAGAACAGATGGCTATCTTAAGGAATAAGTCAGGAAGGCTAGAAATGAAAGATGTAGCCACTAGCAATCAAAGATCAATGATTGGACACGTTAAAGACAACTTGTGAATTGGGAAATAACAGGAGGAATTCAGTCCAGGTATAGCCAGAACTTAGATGCTGAAAATTATAAAGTAGAAGAGATATTGAGGAAGATTAAAAGCCTCCAAACATAAGTTTAGGGGTTATTGAAAAAAGAATAAGTGGGGAAAAGGTGGTAAAACAATATCTAAAAAGTGAGTGTTTTCCACCCTGAAAAGCCATCAGCCCTAAGGCTGAAAGCTCACACTGAGGCCAAGCAGGATAAGTTAGAATGAATCTCTATCTACATAAATGATGGGGAGACTGCAGAATTTCAGGGAAAAAGACAACAATCTTGTATAGTCATTGGTTTTACTATTCAACCACAGAAGCTTGTTAGACAAAGGCTTGCATTAGGAAACTGGTGTTTTAAGTGGATTCTGCCAGCAGTGCAAGGACAGAGAAGGGACTAGAAAAATGGGCATGGATCAATGGAAGCAGAAGATACCTGCATGGAGTTTTCCATCCAGTGGGGGACAACAGCTTGCACCTCTTTGTCTTACCTGCTCCACCAATACCACACTGAGTTCACAGAAGACATCAAATGAATATTAGATGTGACTTTCTTAATTGGACAGCTTTTACACATAAAAAACACTTACTTTATTTTACTCCTAGTTGAACACTTAAAGGCAAGATTAAAGTGAGACTCTTTCCTACTGACCCAGCAGAACTATTGATCTTACATACGAAAGAAAGTGTCCAATTAAGTTGAACAACCAAGGCAATTAATGACTCCGATACATCCGAGATACAAAGTGAGTCTCACCCATTAGGTATTTCTGAACAACCTTATCCCTTAAAGCCAGTTCTGTGTTTGAAAGTCTTTTCAAAGAGAAAGTCAAAAATAGCTGACAGGCTTTATACAGAAAACTTAGATGACAGTTTTGTATATCTGCAAGTACATAGTTTATATGCAAATTAAGAAGGCTGACCTCAAAATAATGTGGTGCTCTAGCTGTCAAGTTAACATGCCCAAGTCCCCCTGGAAAGGGGAAAAAAAAGCAACGTTGAATGGATGCCTAAGATGAGACTGAGCGCATGTTCTTGATAGGATTAGCATCCCTTGGTTGGAAAATTGCATCAAATCCCAGGCAGAGGCACAATGAGAGGAAGATGAAGAAACCAGTCACTGAAATGCACAACAAAGGTCAGAAAGCCAGTGCTCACACTTAACAGCAATAAATATTAATATTACTTAATCAATAGCAGTAGCTGTCATATTTAAAAGCATGACATCTTTTAAATGGAGAACAGGCAGAGGGAAGGGGCATCAAGTCTCCATCTGGGAAAGTTATGATATCCCACTGGGAAGGAACAGTATTTTATTGGGAATGGATGTTTAAACAGTAAGTGACTATCACTGCCACCACCGACATTCCGATGTAAAAATGAAGCGTGCTTTAATGCACATGCCAATCGCTCTGTAGGTGTTCATCAAACTGGTTATTTTACAAAGTTAGAATCCAATATTTTGACTTAGTCCAAGTCTTATGTTAAGGATCAATAAATCCTTTATATATGTGTGTGTATATCTTTCTTTCTTTCTCTTTCTTTCTCTCTCTCTTTCTTTCTATCTTTCTTTCTATCTTCTTCTTGATGCTAAAGCCTAGAAGACTTAACTTATCCATAGCCACCAAGGTGGTTCTTCCACTGGTCACATCTGAAAGGGGGAACCCATCACAGAATCTTCACAGCTGAAGAGCAGCACTAACAAGCTGAGCACACCAGGGCTCCTGCCCCTGAACAGAGATGACATTCTCACCAACTCCCGCTGAGGGTAGGAACGCTGAGGTGGAATAAGCGGCACATAGTATTTTCATGTCCATTTTCCTTTCAACTTTCAACTAAATGAGTGCTTTAATTTTTAATTCCCTTCCATATCTAGGACTATGTTAGAAACCATGAAATGTGAAATTCATGATTTTGTTCTTTTTTATGGCTGCATAGTATTCCATCATGTATATGTACCACTTTTTTTTAAATTCAATTCTCTTTTGATGGACAACATGGTTGCTTCCAGGCTCTTGCTATTGTGAACAATGCTGCGATAAACATACGTGTGCGGGTATCCTTTTTATAGAGTGATTTGAGTTCTTCAGGGTATATTCCCAGTAGGAGGATTGCGGGGTAATATGGGAGGTCAATATTTAGAGCTTTTAGGAATCGTCACACTGCTTTCCACAGAGGTTGCACTAATTTGCACTCCCACCAACAGTGTAGAAGTGTTCCCTTTTCGCCACACCCTCTCCCGCAACTGTTATTTTTTGAATTATTGATAATTGCCATTCTGACTGGAGTTAGGTGGTATCTCAGTGTGGTTTTGATTTGCATCTCCCTGATGATTAGTGAGGTTGAACATTTCTTCATGTGCCTGTTGGCTGCTCGGATGTCTTCCTTTGAGAAGTATCTGTTCATATCTTTTGCCCATTTTATAATGGGGTTATTTGTTTTTTTCTTTTCAGCATGTTTGAGTTCCTTGTAGATCCAAGCAGATCTGACTATGAATCTTCTATCTTTAGCCACTAACAAACTGTAACTAACATTCTTCACTCATTGTTACTTCATCTCATTTCATGATTAAACATTTCTTACAATGAAAAAAAAAAACACCATGAAATGTAAAGGAACTTTATGACATGTCTACATGAAGAAAGTTTAAGATTTGGAGAAAAGTTTTGCATAGACGGACAATATGTAAATGATACAGATGTTCACATATGTAACAGTAACACGCTATTTTGATAAAATAAAGTATCGGGTGGGCTGAACGCATCAGGGAGAGCTTCACGGAGGAGATGGAAGGGACAATATGTCTGTAAAGATGAGGTCGTGGTAGGGAAGGCAGGGGGCTTCCTGAAAGGGCTTCCTTCAGGCTCAGAGCAGGCAAGAACACAGTGGGAAGAGGACAATGGGACACCGTGTTCAGGAACAGGTAAATGCAGGTGCACAGACAAACTGGGGAGCACAGGACCTCAGTCCACAAAGGAATCAGGATGAACATTCTAGCCTCAGGGCATCACTGGCCATTTTTGCACAGGGGAATAGATGTGAAATCAATATCTATCACCTGGCAGTGCTTTGAGCAGGAGTCAGCAAACCTCAGCTCATGGTCCAAATCCAGCCCACAACCTATTTCCGCTAATGAAGTTTATCAGCAAAAACTGTCACTGATATTACTGGAGACAGGCACTTCATGTACGTGTGTATTGAGCTGAACAGTTGGAACTCAAAGACAAAAATATGTCCTGTCTGGCCCTGTCCAGAAGTTTGCTGGACACACTTTAAAGTATGGATGAGAGATGGAAAGAGACCGGGTTAGGAAAGTCATCAAAGATGCCAACGCCAGAGCAAGGAGGAGGAAACAGCAGAAGAAAGGATGGGAACATTCCAAGACAAGGAAGGGCATCACCGACATAACCTGCCACCTTCTCTGTGAGGATATCCCGGGAACGTCTGGAGACTAAGAAGGAGGAGTGCTAAACAAAGCTTGATACAAGCTGCTGTTTAATCATTTAAGAATCTTGAAGATTTTAACAGATGAGATCCCAAACAGTTTCCCGAAAAACACCAGTGTCGCACAGCTTATTTCATGTATGACAATAAAAGTTTGTTCTAAAAGGCTGCTCCCAGAAAGCAGAATAAATGTCACCTTACAAGAAGTGACCAACAATTATTTGTAACCCAAGTTACTATACATGTGGTTTTTAAAACAAAGTGCATTATGTTACAATTCCTCATGCTCTTATGTTGTTAAAAAAAAGTGCTTACTTGGCTGGCTGTCATAGTTTGTGCCTTTAATCCTACCACTTTGGGAGGCCAGGGTGGGAGGACTGCTTGAGCCCAGGAGTTTGCGACTAGCCTGGGCAACATAGTTAGACCTCATCTCTACGATACATACATACATACATACATACATACATAAATGTGCAAATTAGCCAGGTATGGTGATGTGTGCCTGTAGCCCCAGCTACTTCGGAGGACTGTCTGAGCCCAGAAGGTCCAGGCTATAGTGAGCTCATCGTGCCACTGTCCTCCAGCCTGGGCAACAGAGTGGGACCCCTGCTCCAAAAAAAAAAAAAAAAGTGTTTACTAGGGATCATTTTTATTTGAGTAGCTAAGTTTTCATTTATAAAAATAAATATATAATTTTAAAATTCATGATAAAAACATGCTAGAGCTGTTGGTCATATGTGATTGTTTAATGTGTCAATACCATTGCATGTGCTAAAACACAAAATAGTTGCTAGATAAGCATCACATTTAGCCACAAACACCTGCTGGGCTCGAGATGGGGGCAGTAGATGGGGCTCAAGCCAGCCTCCCTGCCTCCAGTCTTCCACTGAGAGCCACCATCCACATGACCACCAGAAATGTCTTCATCAAAACAGATCTGTTGAGCCACACCCACCTATACAACCCCCAGGGTCACAGCTGAATTTCCCAGCCTCATCTCCAGGTGACCCCTTCGCTTTGGCTACACTGGAATACCCACTGCCCTTAAAGCAGTGATAGCTAACAACAGCTGAGCACCACCTGCAATGACCATGGTATAAAATATTCCATGAGATTTACCTCAATGAAACATTCCAACTACCCTAGGACATGCATATTACCATCATTACCACATTAACCCCTTTCAATGCAATTTTAATTTACAAAATTAAATACCTACATTCCCTGTCTAAATAAAACCAGCCCCACAAAACTGGATAAGGTTCAGGACACACACACAAAACCTAGACCCGCCCCCATCATTCTTACGCCCGTTTTACAGAAACTCGGAGGAGTAAATAACTTGCCAAAGTCCTCAGCAATAGGAAGTGGAAGAGATGAGATTTGAACCCAGGACTATCTGTCTTTGGAACCCAAGGAGTTAATACAGCACTGAAACTGTACTTCTGTTCCTGCTGTTCCCACTGCCTGGTATGGGCATTCCTCCTTTCCCGCTTTCATCAATAGATCCCTAGCAGGCTCCTATTCATCCTCTAAAGCCCAACTAAAATGTTACCCTTTCTTCACAGCTTTCCCTGACCCTTCTAGGCAAAATGAGAGATCTTTAGATATCCTTCTACCTGCAACAGTATACACATGACATGATGTAATCAAAAGAAGATGCCTTTTGGGATCAACCTGACCTAGGTTCCAATTGGGCTCTGCAGCAAGTTTGTAATACCATCTTGCAACACCTTTCTACCAGAGGTTAAAATATTTAACCTCTCAGACCCTCAAAAGTTTTATCTTTAAAAAAGAAATAGTAATTCCTACCACATGTATTCAACATCTATCCTCTTCTCCAATCAACAAATGTTCAACAAGAGCCTACTGTATGCCAGGTACAAGGCATAGAACTGTGAAAAACAAAAAGTGCCTTCCCTGCCTTCATGGAGCTTCTGGTCCAGTGGATGCTGAAAATCCAGGATGTGATGAAGACCACAGTGGGATGGGGAAAAGCTCTCGGAAGAAGCACCGGGCCCCAACCCAGACCGGGGGTCAGGTGAGGCCAATGCAGACAAGAAGCAATCCAGGCAAAAGTGTCATAAAAATAAGGCCTCGCAGATATTCAAGACAGATACCATAAGGAACTTCAATTTAATAAAATACTTCCACCTCACCCACACCTTAATCACATGTCCCTCATTTCTTAAGCATTCAAAAGCTCCTGAGTGTCAGGGAGGGAAGCTAGGTTTTTACAGTAAGTGTGTCAACGAGGACAAAGCCCTGCGTGTGCATGGCACGGGGCAGTGGAGACCCCAGGACCAGCACAAGGGGCCAAGTCAATCACAGTGAAGCCTGACTGTTCCTTGGCGTTCTGTCACACCAGAAGGAATCCTTCACATGTGTTCTTGTTTTCTGTGTTAAACCACTTCATGACAGAACAAGGAAATCATTTTTACATTTTTCTGGGGGCTGAACTGCTGCAAAAAGTGAGAGAGCAATTGCAGCTTTCAAAAGAGATGCTAATTGTAGCTTTTAAAATATTAGACTCCCTCTAAACATGCACCACCCTCGTCCCCTGAGAGCTTCTGGGTCTTTCTTAAAGGTGCTAGGAAGATACTGCCTCACAGACTTCATTTTCCTACCTAAGAGTTTAAAAACAACTTTGCTGAGTGATTTTCCTAGTCCTTCAAGGCTCCTGAGTCTCATACCTTCAGGAGCACTGGGAAGGACAATCTTATTCAGACAGTAAGCCCACTGTAGTCAGAAAAGGGTCATGGGGCCATACAAAGACAACTCAGCCTCCTGCTTTATTCCACACAAAGTGGGAACTCCCACCTTAATTTAGCCTTTCTCTTTTTTTTGGAATCGGGGTCTTGCTCTGTCGCCCCAGTTAGAGTGAGGTAGCACCATCTCAGCTCACCACAGCCTCAAACTCCTGGGCTCAGGTGATCCTTCCACCTCAGCCTCCCAAGTAGCTGGGACTACAGACTACCACACCTAGCAAATTGCTTTATTTTCTGTAGAGACGAGGTCTTACTAGGTTCTAGGTTGGTCTCAAATTCCTGGGCTCAAGCAATCCTCCCACCTTGATATCCCGAAGTGCTAAGATTACAGGCATGGGCCACCATGCCCCGCCTTCATTTAGCCTTTCTACCAGAAGTCAGCAGCGGGAAGACTTGGGGGTCTTCCCCCCATGCAGAAGGTTTTTGAGACAATGTTGCAGTAGGAGGGTCAGCTACTCAGACCTGCTGCTTCTTACTGCCTGGGGGGTAAGAGGGAGGCAAATGCTGCCATGCTGGGAATTCTATTTATAAGCACTTTTCTTTACAATAAGATGACAAATTAAGGAGGGAAGGGGGCAGAGTGAGTAGCAGCAACTGTCCACACAAACTATTCCTTTAAATTTCATTATTGAAAATTAGCACTCTATTGCAGCCAGAAGAGGAGGAGGAGAGGTGAAAAGAAATAACAAACTATGGAACAAGACCAAGATCGAGTTACATACACATCACTGGGGGATCAGCAATTGTTTAAGAAATGCCCCACGTTTCCACCAACAAAGAGGAAAACAGACCCAGAAAAAGTCAGCCATTATGCTTGTCAAGCTACCCACACTCCTGGCACTTAGCTAGAGATGTGGATTACGCCAGCCCCTCGGCTGTGAGACCTGTGATGCAGTGACGCAATCATGTGTCCCTGACCAAGGAACACATGGTGAGGTGATTTTGCTGTGATGAACGTCACAGAGTCGCTCACACAAACCTACGTGGTCTAGCCAACCTCACACCAGGCTACCTACATTGTGCTGTTCTGAATACTGCAGACAGCTGTAATGCACTACAAGTATTTGTGTATCTAAACATTTCCTAACATTGAGAAGATGCAATAAAAATACAGCATAAAAGATAAGAGTGGTCCATCTCTCTGGGGCACTTACTGTGAATGGAGTTTCCAGGACTGGAAGTTGCTCTGGTGAGGTGGTCAGTGATGGGGTGTGAGTGGGAGGGCCTAGCAGTGACTGTACACCACTGTGGACTTTACAAACACTGGCCACTTAGGCTGCACTAAAGCTATTCTCAAAATTTTCTTTCTAAAATAATCAGCTAACCTTAGTTTACTATAATTATTACTTTATAAACTTTCTAATTCTTTTGACTTTTGTGACAATATTTACTTTAAAACATATGTTAGTCAGGTGTGGTGGCTCACATCTGTCATCCCAGCACTTTGAGAGGTGGAGGCAAGAGGATTGCCTGAGTCCAGGGGTTTGAGACAAGCCTGGGCAACTTGGCGAGACTTCGTCTCTACAATAAATCAAAAAATTAGCCAGGTGTGGTGGTGCACGCCTGTAGTTCCAGCTACTTGGAAGGCTGAGGCAGAAGGATCACCTGAGCCCAGCGGACCACGGTTACGGTGGCCAAGAGCATGCCATTGTACTCCAGGCTGGGCAACAGAGACTCCAACTCAAAAAAATGAAAAGAATTAAATAAATAAAGCATTGTGTATTGCTGTACACAAATACTTTTCTTCATTATATCCCTATTCTGTAAGTTTTTAAATCTATTTTTAAAATTTATATTTTCTTTACTTTTCAAATTTTTTTGTAAAAACGAAGACACAAACACACACATCAGCCTGGGCTACACGGGGCCAGGATCATCCATGTCACTGACTTCTCAAGTCTTGTCCACTGGAGGGTCTTCAGGGGCAGTGACATGCATGAAGCTGTCATCTCCTATGACAACAATGCCTTCTTCGGAAATATCTCCTGAAGCACCTGCCTGGCACTGTTCTATAGTCAACTTTCTTTTTTAATAAGTAGAAAGAGCACACTCTAAAATAACAATAAAAAGTATAGTGTAGTATACTATGGTGTGTGTGTATATATATATATATATCACATCTTATTTGGTTTATTATCATGGTCAACTACTATGCTCCGTAATAACTGCATTGCTACAGCAGCACAGTAGATCTGTCTACACCTGTATCACCACAAACACGTAAGCAATGCTCTGTGTGCCAACAGCAACAGAATCACCACACAATGGCAGTTTTTCAGCTTCATTATAATCTTACGAGAGCACAGTGTACTGTCCAAAATATTGCTTTGCAGCACGTGACTGTGTGATTATTTATATATCTATAATAAAATACTTTTCCTGGAAATGAAAAAATCTGCATTCTGATCTTTAAAAAAATACTGATCCATAGTCAGTATACGAAAATACTGGCTGCACTCACTTCCTGCTGAAAAGTATGTGATTTATAAACATAGTTATGCAAATATAAATATGTTATCATTTCACATCTAATCCCCAGTTACACAGATTTCAGTTTTTATGATACATATACAGAGGGTGCCAAAAAAAGTATACACATTTTAAGCGATGTTATCTATGTATTACTTTCTGAAGTTGAATTAAATTACTTATGACGTTCACTCGACCATGCTTCTGTCATTTTTTCTGTCCTGCCTGTCGCGTGGTGATGCTAGCATTCATCTGATGAACGTCATCTTTTGAGCAAATGTCATACTTTAATGTGTATCCATTTCTGGCATCCCCTGGTTATCCAATTTATATCATAGGATTAGAATCACATTGAGGGGTGGATGGCCTAGTGGCTACCTGGGGCCCTGAGCCATAAGTGTTTAGACTGACAAACACCCCTGGGAATAAAATCCTACATGACAGAACTCCTCTTAGGGGAAGAGCTGAGAGTGGATGGCGGGGACAAAACTGAAAAGAAGCCTGAGGTGGGGACGGGAGTGGCCATGAACCAACACGCTCAGGCATGAGCCCACACGCCACGGCCTCGCATTAGGAAATATCCTTGGATTTCTACACTGCCATCACAGGGAAGTGAATCCCATTGGGACACTTTCTGAGTGGGCACAAGCAGCACACCGCCACCAGCACCTTCCCTCCCTCCCTCTTCTCTCCTGTAAGCAGCCTCACCAGGCACCGTGGCTCACGCCTATAGCAGCTACTCGAGAGGCTGAGGTGTGAGGATTGCCTGAGCCCAGGAGGTTGAGACTGTGGTGAGCCGTGATTGTGCCACTGCACTCCAGCCTGGACCAGAGAGGAAGAACCGGAAGGAAGGAAGGAAGGAAGGAAGGAAGGAAGGAAGGAAGGAAGGAAGGAAGGAAGGAAGAAGGAAAGGAAGGAAAGGAAGGAAGGGAGGGAGGGAGGGAGGGGGAAGGAAAGGAAGAAAGAAAGGTAAAAAGCAAGCAAGCAGCCTCTCCCCAAATGATGGCTGCGGAAGCAGGTAAAGAATCGAGGATGTGACGGGACAGGCCAGAGCCCGTCAGGAGACCCCAGGGCTTGCTTACACCCTGAGCACATCGACGCCTCAACCACACTTGACATTTCCTTGACATGTGGGATCAATTTCTCTTCCTTATTTGTCCTTGTTCCTCTCTAATCAAAACACACATTCCTACAAGTCTCTAGATGCAATCAAAATATGTGATTAAAGTGATTCGCAGTGGGGGTTAACCAACAGATCCACCCTAGCAGGGACTGCCGATTGCTAACAAGGGAGCCATTTTAACCTAAATCAAGAGTACACTGGCAAAACATGCTTGGAGACCGTCCCTGTCTCTAGAAAAGTGAAGAGCCCTCTTCAACATCCCCCTGACGCTTGGCCTGCTCCTCCCCTTTGCCCAGGAACCTCTAAGCCCTGTCTACAAGCACCTTCTATTTGCCAGTTGGTTTATTCTGGTCAGTTCCCTGCAGGGGGTGAAATATTCAAGGTCCTGATGCCAAGTACCAGGAAGATACCGGTCACGCAGTACCTTTCCTACAACACTCTAAAATTCATTCATCATTATCGGGGATGGGAAAGCCGTAACTCCCAGCACCACCCCCACCAAAGCCAGTGCCACATGGCACAAGTCAGCTCCCGGCCTTGCACAGTCATTCAGAGTTTCAGAGCGACTGGAAAGTGCAACTGAGCAGTCGCTTCAGTCCACAGTGCCCAGGTGAGTGAAATGAAGGCTGTTTCCTTTCTAAGAGAAACCACTTAAGCAAGGGGGGGGGGGTGTTGGTTGGAGAAGGAAGGAAGGATGAAAACCCAGTTGGCAGCTGACATTTACTTGAAGAGGAGCCAGCAGAATAAGGGGCACAGGCAGAGTCACAGCGCAGAGGGAGGGAGCGATGAGAAGGCCTCCTTGGCACTGGTGAACTTCCGCGGAGGCAGGCTGGGCTGGGAGGGCAAGGCACAGAAGGTGCCTTCAGGGGTCTGAGGATCGAGGGGTGATGTCTGCGAACTTACGGGGATGGACCGGCTCAGAAATCTCGCAGAGGAAGAAGAAAGCCCGGCGTAGGCGGGCGGCAGGGCGGTGGCAGCATGTTCCTCAGGCTGGGTGCCGTGGGGGCCCAGGGGGCTGTTCAGGTTGCCCCCGGGGCTGCTGCTGCCCCTGCTGTACTGGTTGTTGTTGAGCTCAGGGTAATGCCGGGTCGTTGGCTGGGAGCTGCCGTTGGTGAGGCTGGAGAACGGGCTGGCTGCGAAGCCTGCCCTAGGGGGTGAGGACGCCCTTTTGCTCTCAGGATCCTCGGTGGCGGCGTTCAAGTTCCCTAGAGAGCTGGCCAGCCGGGAGTTTATGGAAAAGCTGGATGGAAAACACAGGTGGGGGGAGAGACACAGACACATGTGTACACACAGAGCTCGTGCTCCCCACACACATCACCACACTGGGAGCATGACGAAGACGATTCTGATGGATGCAATGGCAACAGGGTGGCTTCCTGATAACCCCTGGGGATGGGACAACAGTGGCCTTCAGCGACACATGTCCAGTTCCTTTGTCAAAAGCAGTTGACTAGGCCTAAGGGGCTGACTGAAACATTCTGAAAGAGATCTTGAAACAACCTCTGGGGGTTCTAAGTACGTGAGGGCAGGAAGTCACTGAAAAGGGCTGTATAAGGAGGGTTAAAAGCGGACCTGGGCACAAGATGGCATCTTACATGTCCAGTCACGTAACCACATCCGATCGCCACCTGCTTCAGTAAGTTCTCACCTGCCTACACGCCATAGGCGGGAAATGGCAACCCTGGTTCCCATCTGTGTGTGCAACTGAATTCCGTTTTCTGGCCCGCACTAAGCCAGCCAGAGCACCACCAGAACAGGATGTCAGGTGCCATCGCTCACAGTCCTGTCCCCAGCCACGTGAGATGGGAACAGAAGTCCCAGGGCCCCCCCCAGTCTTTTGGGGCTTCTCCCCTTCCCTGCCAAGACCATGGCCAGCTCCTTGCCTGCCGCAAACGCCCCTCATCTCAAACGCCCTCACCTTGAGCCAGTGCTCGGAAGAGGAAAAGGAAAGTTACCTTCTCACGCCAGCACCTGGAGACAAAGAAGCTCTGTTTACCCTCTTGGCTGTCGGTGAAGGGGACACAGCCACCTTTGAGGTCTTCAAGGTCATCGCAGATCCTTGTGGGGAAGAACTTAATCTTTGTTGAGAAAAATGGGCAGAGGGTCACACTGCAGTAGTGTTACAGTAAATATTTAGCAACTAACAGGGACAAGATAAACGGATCAATCTCACAGATACAGTGCTGGGTTCTCACGATGATGGCAGAGTGGCTGCCAATGCAACACAGCACTGACTCCGCTAGGGGCTGTTCTGGGACCCCCACACGTGGTGGCCCAGTTGGCCTCACAATGTCCCTACAACTACTGCCATGCCCACCTTACAAGTGAGGACGCAGGAGCACAGAGGAAACGTCCCTGATCCAAGTCACTCTATAGTGAGTGACTGAGCTGGACTCAAGCCCATGATTCCATATCCTGCTCTTGTGCCCAAGTCTTCCTCAGCCATTCCCATCTCACTGGGGCGTCCGTTCCCTGGCATGTCCTCAGATGCCAGTGGTCACATCTCCAGTCCCACCCTCCCTTCCACCCAGCACCTGCCTAAACGAGGTGTCATGATTTCTTATCCTCAACTGTCAGCGGCATCTTATAATCATATTCTTTAACAATTCAGATTCCAAAGGGCCTCCAGCTACATCTTCAATATCTGGTCGTTTTCCTCACTGTTCAGCCACTTAATGTATCCTTGGTACCCAGAAGCCTCAACTCTCTGGCTTGGCTTATAAAGCCCTTCTTACGGCTGGTGTGGCCTTTCCAGGCAGCCCCACTGAACATCTCTGCTCCAGCTGCACCCATTGCCTCTGCTCCCCAAAAGAACCGCATCCACACTGCCCAGTCTGCATCCTCCTGCCGCCCCCTCACTCCACCTCCACTGGACTCACTCCCATCACTCATCCTTCAGTGGCCCTGTTAGCTGTCACCTCATCTAGAAAACCCTCCCTGAATTCCCAAGATGGGTGAGCACCCTGCTTCATCACATATTCCCACAGCAAGTTGCTGCTTACACCACATTCTAGGTCTGACAGTTCTCTATTCCCTTCACTCAATATAAGATCCTTGAGAGCAGAGACTTGTCTCTCATCTCAGTGTCCAGTGGCTGCAAATGCTGGTCTCAGAGCAGGTGCCCAGCACGCACTTGCAGAGGAGACAGACATGGGAAATGACTCAGATCTGGAGAGCCAGAGCCCAGCCACAGTTTTAATGTCAAATGGTTTATCCTGGACAAACCATGTGATGTTGCCAGACTATTTTCCCCATCTGCTAGGGAGAAGCTTATGGACTTGCAGACTCTCTGCATCATCCACACTCTACCTGAGCGTAAGCAAATGTTCTGCCTCTAAAACAAACACGGGGACAGTTGCACAAGGAAGACTCGAGATTCCACAGAGCTCTGGGCCCTCTCAGGACTGCCCCCATGAAACCATGCCAAGTACAAGGTTGAGTAAGACCCAGGGGAGAGGAGGGAATTCACTTCTCTCACCCATTTCGTCCAACATTTCCATAGCTCTCAGCAGGGCCTGTGCTGGACCCTGGCACCACTCTAGGGATGTTCAAGGGACATTTCTCCAGAGGAGAAAAAAATTAACATTTCCTCCTCAAATGGAAGGTAAGGAAGGACATAAAACTAGAAAATAAAGGAGGACAAACTCATGCAAAAATAGGGGGAAAAGGCCTTACAGAAATGAAAAAAAAAAGCAGGTGACATCTGCCAAGGGGCGGAAGGGAGGCTGTGGCGCACGGAGTTCATCAGAGACCCCAGGATGCGTCAAGAGAACAGGACACACAGACGCCACCACCACAGTCATGCAGCCCCGTGGGCATGGCTGTCAGACAAAAATCCCCTTCATGGAGAGCATCAGGAATCAAGTACATTGCTAACAGTCTGGAGGAGGAAGGACACAGGTTAAAAAGCCAACAGCTTCATTTTCATTGTTTGAGGCTTGGGGAACATGACTAAGAGGAAGCACATATGACAAGCTACGAGAATCGCAGCCTCGTTAACCGTACCTGAAAGGCTGGGACACTGCTCTCGGGTGCCCTTTCAGATCATCTGACCTATGGAAATCAAAGACAAAGGCTCAGGGACTGCCAGGCTCACACATTTCTACCAAGACTGGAAAGCACATCGTGTGGTGCCAAACCAGGAAATATATTCAACTGGCAAAAGGGAGAAGTCTTGAAAATAGATACTAGAATACTAAGCAGAAGTGTGCTCTCCCATTTTCTCATACCTTAGAAGATGATAACCTCACCTCTGAGCTATACGAACCTTTATTTCTTAAATCAGCAAATCAGCACTTAACTTAAATCTGACTCAAGTGTTATAATCCTCCCAGATAACACATGAAGACTAAATTCCCCCTGAATCTGTGGGATGTTTACCATACTGACAAAAGCCTTCCTGCATGCATATCTCTTACTCATAAGTCAAGGAAAAGTAGCTGTTTCCCATTCTACTCATTCGTGGACTAGGTCCTGGCCACACAATGCATTGCAACAAAGAACCATGATGATGTTTATAGAAGTTTGTGCCAACAGTGATCCTGAAACCTTTTCTAATTAAGCTAGTCGGAACCAGCAGCAGGTTTCAAATGTTGTGGTGAGAAGTCAAGTCCCATCATTGATTCTGACTAATAGTGTCAGACTTCAAAATCAAGATGGCAGATAACATTACAGGTAAGAATTGCTTATTCAATTCTCAATAACAGAAGGGAAAGCCACAGCATTAATTAGAATATACCAAAGACTGGCATACAGTGCTTTTCCACACACTAATTTCAATATAAAAGCCTCAGCACATCTGTGAGAATTAACCATAAGACCAGAAACCCACTCACAGGAGTGGGGCAGAAATCCAAATGGAATATGCAACACAGTTCTGGGATAACTCATGCTTAGAGCGTGAGGCAGGATTCCAGAGACTGAGATGTGGCTGTTACTTTCAATAAACTTCTCTACACTTTAGGTACTCCCAACAGTGATCAAATAAATAACAGATAACTCAAAATAGTAAGGAGCCAAAAGACATGAGGTTAATTTGGCATTATAGATTGCTATTCGACAGAAAAGATTAAATGTTCTAATCCACACAGGAATCATACCATGAATTTCAAAGTCAAAGACAGACCTACCTAAATGCACAGGACGGTGAGGTACGTGGCTGTCTCTGACTTTTTAAGGCACGTAGTTTATCTCCCTGGGTAATACCATTTTTCATTTCCACATCTTCATCCTCTTCTAAATTATTCTGGAAAAAAAAACACAAATGATCCACAGAAAGGTCAGTAAAAAAATTTGCTTTCTACAGATTTCTTAATAGATTTTAGGTTATGTATATAGATACACTGCATATAGATTATCTTAACATGGATTACTTTTAAGTTGCTTAAATGCACTAGGAATTCACCACTGTCCAAGTATATTATACACTAAACAACACTTGACTATATGCCAGTTAAATGTATTGGTCAAATTCCAAACCAAAGCAGCATGGCTATAATGTGGCAGAATTTAAAAGGCATTGTTTGTTTTAGTGGACCACAACCTAGAGCCACAACAGTGCCTTTGCTACAGCCTAAACACAGAACGGCTCAGCAGATACAGTACAAATACGTTTCCAGGTACCGCCAGGCACCATCACTGCAAATTCTACAATTTGCTTACAAAAAATGCGAGATAAGATAATTTAGGATATATACAGTAATTCATCTTTTTATTTTAAAGATGTGGGGTACAATTCAGGGTTAGGTATACAAATGTTCATTATGCAGGTACCCTTGTGGATGAGGTGTACCCCGCCCTCCACTGGTAGTTTCCCTCAACTACCAATCCCACCCTACAGTAATTTATTAACAGAGTAGTCATTAACACTAGTAAAAGCAATCAAGCCCTTGCAGAAGGATTTAAATGTTCACCAGACGTTTCCTTCTGAAATAAGTCTTCATAGTTTGAAAAACAGAAGTGCCGTACTAGTCTTTTCACATGCCGGCTCACATTTAATTCTCATGACACCCGGGGTCGGGGGAGGGCACTCTTGCCCTTAATTTATAGATAAGAAAGGAAGTATTTGTGGAAGTTAGGAATATTGCCTAAGCTCTTAATGACAGAGCTATGAGATAAAAATGAGATTTCTAGATTTCAGATGCAATGTTCCTTCTAAAATATATGCCACAGCATTGCTAATATTGCATCCATAATGATTGTATTTTGCTTTTTTTCTCACTTGAAAAATCAAAGTGCTTCAATTTGTCAAGATCCCTTCCAGCCATAAAAGTCTCCTCCCCTCTTTAAAACTAGGACTCTTATTTGATGAAGATATAAAAATAAACCTCCATCAGTCACATTCTAGTCATTGGGGCTCAGTAGGCATGTCCTGGGTAGGAATAACACATCTCATGACTTCATTTATGAGGAAAGAAAGAAAAGGAAAAGAGGGAAGGGGCGGGGAGGAAGGAAGAAACGAGGGGGAGGGGGAGGGAGGGAAAGAATGAAGACAAGCGAAATAAAGCGATAAGAGAGAGGAAGGAGAGAAGGAAGGAAAGACAAAGAAAGAAGACGAGAGAAAGAAAGAGATGAGAGAGCGAGGAAGGGAAGAGAGAAGATGGGAGAAATAAAGAGACGGGCAAGAGGAAGGAGAGAAGGAAAGAAAGAAGATGAGAGAAAGCAAGAGATAAGAGGGAGGAAGGAACGAAGGGAGGGAGGGGGAAGGGAAGGGAAGAAGAGAAAAGAAGAGGAGAGAGAGAAAGGGAAGGAGGGAGAGAGAAGAAGGTGGAGGATGAGGGAGGGAGGAAAGGAGGCAGAGAGAGGGAGAGAAGGAGAGAAGGAGGAAGTGAGGGAGGGAGGGGGTAGAGAGTGAGGGATAGGACGGAAGCACAGGACCTGCGAGAAGGAACTGAGGACAGAAGCTTCCTAGGAGAGGGAGCCACTTAGTGGAAGCCTACACACAACAAAGCAGTCCAAGACCCTCCAGGGCCTCCTCCCAAGGACACCAGCTGAACAGTCAGGGCGTCACGGAGCCTCCATGTCAGAGGCTCTGAGAGCCACAAGTTGTCCCTCTATAAAACCTCAGGAGTCTATCATACTATTATCCATTTCTGTTCATACAACCCAGTGAGGGAGGAACACCTCACCCCCCAAGGAAGTCTGCAGGAAGCAGCCAAGAAGGCCTGGGGCTGGGCAGAGGCAGGCTCAGCCTCACCCAGTTGCAGGAGTACGACATGCTGCAATGGTGACAGTCCCCTGGACCTGATGGCAGGACTGGCACATAGCCAGAGTTTCCAGACCATGGGCCTCGTGAGATGGACCGGGGGAGATTCCGGAGGGCCTGGCATGATCCTTTCCCATCAGTTTCATTGGCCACTGGGGGCCTGTGTAGGCACTTGAAAGCCATAAAAGCTCACCTGTCCCTCCAACCAGGAGGGTCTTTTGCATTTCTTGCTCTGAAACACCTTTATAATTCTAAGAAAAAGTTATCCCCAGCTGCAATTCCAAAACTCAACTTCTCTGTCAAGTGTAAAGGTAGAACAAAGACACAAAAATGTACCTCCCCTCCTATACAATCTTTCTGAAAAAACTATTATAGGCTATGCTTCAGGAAAAAGGAAAGAAGACTATACGAGATTCCGTTGGGGGCCCAACTGAAGAGCATGAAGCAAAGTCCTAGGATCAGAGCTCTATACTAGGGCTGGGACAACTGGTTAGAAAGGAGAAATGTCTTCAGGAAAAGAATGGAAAACATCTTGCTGTGCTGAGATTCTGAAAAAGTTCAAAGCTGCTTGGCACAACTTTTTGGGGGGCACAGGAGTGGCATTATCTTTTCCCAAATGTATAGAAAACTGTGCAAATAAAAGAGGCTCCAGGAAACACAAAGAGAAATGCAACCAAGAAAAGCCACAGTACACCTCTGAGCTCATCCGTGAACACTGCATGGTAATCACGTGCACATTACTGGGGTTATGGCATGGTGGTACTGGGAAGCTAAGGGGAGGGGTAGTGATCGCACAACAGAAGAGCTAAATCCCATCTAGGATAACCAGGAGGCAAAAGAAAAATGCCCCACACTCTTAATTTTTAAAACAGCAACATAAACAAGGTATTGAGAAATATGGTAGGAAAAACATCAGCATAATCTGCTTAGGGGTTTCCCCCTTTGGGGAGTGGGTTGGGGGCACAGAAAGAGGGGACAGGGAACTCATGTCTTTTATTGCTGGAATGTAACACTTTTGATATTTTTTTAAACCATGATTATATATGACTTTAAAAATAAAAGTTAATTTTAAAAGATATACAGTTTTAAAATTAACAATATATTTTAAATTATGATTTTTCTCTCATTCTATTGTGAATCTTAAAGGTCAAATCTTTTTTTCGGAAATTAGGATACGTTTCAAAACCAGACAGCAACACAAATACTGTAGCATACAGCCATGCACCTAACTACCCAGATTTAACATGTTTTTACTTCCTTCTCTCAAGTATACTTAAGCACCTCATTCTCAAAAGAAAAAAAACTGTAAAGTCCTAACTCTCAACCTGTGGAGAGGGAATCCATGTCTTTTCTTTAAAGATAAAAAGCACATAGATATAGATATTGACTTACAATGTATTTGTATATATACCTTATATATACAAATATACTCACTACATAAAGATATATTTATCACATAGCATGTTTAAGAGAAAGTAGGCATGAAAAAATATTAAACTATCTATATACGTACCATCAAAGCAAAACATTAACATTCTGGCACACAGTCTTCTAGGATGTTCCCTGTGTGATACACAAACCCCCAATATACTTCTTCCTTACGTAAAGAGGTTGTATTATACACCTATGTTGCTTTATAACTAAGTTCTTTTTCACTTAAAAAATATATTGTGTTTCGGTACAAACAAACAAAAAATTTCAGGACAAACAAAAAAAGACCTCTACATTATCATTTTATGGGTCCATAAAGTCACATTGTCTAGGTATGACAATTTTCATTATTTAACCAATACCCTAGGTCCAACTGTTCTCTGCCTTTCAGCACTAGAAACAGCCTTACCAAGCACCTTCTCCTAGGTACACAGGGTTTATGAACACTGTCCTATTATTGCCTTAAGACAAATTCATAGAAGCATAATTCATGCTAAAGTCTTATTCTACACATTGTCTAACTGCTCTCCAAAAAGGCTATACAACTCCAACCAGCTACTTTTAAACACTCACCAATACCATACATTTCTTTAACACATTTGATAGGCATCTCATCACTTAAATTTGTGTTTCTCTCATTTCTAGGAATGCAGAATTTTTCTTGTGTTGATCAGCCATGAGGGTCCCATATTGTTTCATTTTTAGTACAATGGTGCATTCACATTGATTGGCAAGCATTCTTTACACACACCAAAAACAACCCTCATTTACATATGTTAAAAGTATTTCCTTATAGCTTATCACTGTCAGGAGGATGAGGAGACTGAGACTGGGTGACCATTCAAGCGACTGTGCAGGATCTGATGAGAGGTGATGGCTGGACTAGAAGGTGGGAAACCGCAAGAAAAGGTCTGGACGGGCAGCACAGGTCTGAAGAAATCTACTAAAGTATTAATCATGTTGTTGTTTGTCTAAACCAATAGTCCCTTATTTTGTTTCTGTGGTAACTGTATGAAATCTGGGACATTTTTAGGACTCAGAGGTATATAACATATAAACTATAAAATGCTCTGTAAGTAATTAACAGCCTTCAAACTCTTGGCAAAATTAGTTGTACAGTGTTATTCAAAACACATTTACAGAATTAAAAAACTAAAAAGCCACATGGAAAAAGGATGTTGGTCTCCTGAAGCACTGAAGAAGACACACAGACATGACATAACCAAGCCTCATATTCGCTGGTTGATTGATCCTATAGTACATTCCAGGTCATAAGAGCCTGTGGACAGGACATGTTTACTAGAAAATACAATTTGAGAGCCAAGCGCTGTGGCTCACACCTGTAATCCCTTTGGAAGGTGGAGGCAAGAGGATTGAGTCCACAGGTTTGAGACCAGCCTGGCCAACTTGGTGAGCCCTTGCCTCTACAATAAATCAAAAAATTTAGCTGGGCGTGGTGGTGCATGCCTGTAGCTCCAGCTACTTGGAAGGCTAAAGTGGAAGGATCACCTCAGCCCAGCAGGTTGAGGCTGTAGTGACTGTGAGCATGCCACTCCATTCCAGCCTGGGCAACAGAGTGAGACTCCAATCCTCCCCCCCCAAAAAAGAAAAGACAGTTCGAGGCATGGGAGTCATAAGTCAATATCATATACTGGTGGACAGGGGGCAGTCTGAAGACCGCTCTCATTAGCTGCTGCCCAGTTTCCTGCTTTACAACAAGTTCATTCCTCACAATGACTGACAGACAAACACATTTGTAAATTACTAACTTCCCTCTGCTCTCAGGTTCTAGCCCCTCTCCCCCCAAAACCAGAGTGGACTCTCTCTTGCCCTGAGTTGCTCAGGGAGAAGCAGATTCCCTGGAACCTGATGAAAAGAAACCAAACCACATTTGATGAAGAAACCCCTCAGATCTCTATTCCCAGAGTAAAGGGCCCTGCTCTCAGGCTCTTCACTGCCCTGTGGCAGGTCTAAGCACCAACAGACTCACTTTCATGCTGGGCATCAAGGCAAGAAAGTCACAGCAAACTAAACACTGCACCGAGAACAGTGCCATCTTCAAAGCAGCACGGACTTACAGACAAGGACCTTGCAAAAGAACAAGAGTGTAGAGGGTACATGTTTATTTTATTCCACCAGTTGTCCTCTCTATAAAGATGAATTACTGACCAACACACACACTCAACTGTGGCACAGTCATCCAGGAGGGATGTGGAAGTGGTCATTAAGAAAAGATTGATGAGACAGAGTATAACACACTAGGAGTAGAGATGGAAGAGCTGTAATAGAAAAGTGACATCAATTGAGAATCTGAAATAGAAACAAGTAAAAATAGAAGTCAAAGAACCAGAAGATAAAGACGAAAATGGAAAATTAGCAGCGCTAAATGAACTGGTGAGGAAAGGTAGCCAGGCCATCCCTGAGGTTCCTTCCCCTTTCAGATGTTGACCCCTTGAGGTGTAAGGGTTGGGGAGAGGCAAGATGCCATCTTTATAAGCTGCTTCTGATCCATAGAGAGTTTAGAATCATCCAAATCCTCCAAATCCGTCCTCTGGACATCCTTTTTGCTGCCACTGGCTGGGACCTTTAAAACCCGGACCCCCTCCCATATCCCACACCCTCAGCCCCAAATGATGCCACAGCCAGAATGATCTCCCCACACCATGATGCAGGGGGCTGTCATCTCCCTGCATAACAGTCTCCGGGGGACCCCAGCAGCATTCAGACTGGAACTGGAATGTCTTCGTGGTCAGATGAGGGGAAAAGGTATTAAAAACAGGGCCTGAGAGATTTAATTTTTACTTCACAGACTGTTCTAAGATGCAGTTTGCTTAAGAGTATTTGATGGATTTTATAATCACAATGTCTCAAAGATGTAATTAAAACACTGCATCCCTGTCTGCTTGATTGTCAACTTATGTGAGCTTGGCTGAACATAAGCAGCACCTACATCTCATTAATGCAGCTAAGCCAGGACATCTACTGATTGATGTGCTAACACTGGCCGACAGCCTCAGAGTAGAAAAGAAAAGATAAAACCAGTTTACAACTCCAGAGAAATGTATCAGGAGGAGTTGGCCAGGGATTTGTCCAAAATTACCATATATAACATACTAAAGACACATTAACACCTCATGGGGCAGCAGCAGGTGACAGTCAGAGGCCTCCTGGGAGCTGTCCAAGGTTCTTTTTCCTCTCTCTCTCTAAGTCTTCTTCATTCATTCAAGCAAT
Source organism: Cephalopachus bancanus (assembly GCA_027257055.1). Taxonomy (NCBI): domain Eukaryota; kingdom Metazoa; phylum Chordata; class Mammalia; order Primates; family Tarsiidae; genus Cephalopachus; species Cephalopachus bancanus. Next base: position 4,703,189 of record JAPVLO010000176.1, on the reverse strand, counting down.
ATCTATTACAGGCAGTGTTGGGGTTCAAATGACAGTGCCACCAAGTACTTCATGGTCTTGGGCAGATAGCTTGACTTTCTTCTGGAAATGGGCCTAATGTCAGTGTCTAGTTCACACATCTGTTGTAAGGATTAAAAGGGCTAATTGATGCTAAGTGCTTACAGAGCTCCTGGCACATACCACATTCTATTTAGGAAGCTGTCGCATGCTAAGATCCTCAGTCAATATATGCACTTTAAATAAAGAGCTTAAATTCCATCTTTTTAAGGTAATTTTTAACAACTCCAATCCATAGCAGACCCTCAGGTCCCCCAGATGTCAAGATGAGCACGGGTTGCTGGTCTTATGTGGTACTGGAACACACACCGCCCTTGTGCAGCTTGGCTGATTACCCATTTTCAGGGCTCTGTCCTTGGATTTGTTTCCCTTTCTCTCTGAGACTATGCCTTCTTCATCCATTCAAGCAATATTTATTAAGGCCCTGGGCCAGGAATAGAACTACATTGAACACAGAAAATTTGCCTTTGGGGAGCGCATCACCCAGCAGGGAGGGAGGGATGGGGACAGAAGAGGCAGGGCACAGGCCAGACAGGAGTAGGAGCCGGAGCCTAGCTCAGACCTGCAGGATGATTGTATGTTAAGTCACAGTGTCCAGCCTGGGCTCCCAAGGGAACACCTCTGTTTTTAAATGATTCATCAACACTCTAGGTGGGCTAAGAAGATTCATAACCTGCAGCATCTCCTAAGCACTAAAAAACTATATTCAAATTCTCCAAATCAGGTAATACAGAGCTTCCTAATAATTAAACACAAGAACACTCCTGTAGGCCTAGGAAGAAGAAATATAATTTAGAATCTCTGCTTTTAATCTTTTCTTTTTTTAAAAAAGAAACGAAGCTTCTAGAAGAATACTGCCTTTTTGCACTGTATGTATAAACTAAAAAAAATCCAGAATTTCCATGGGCTTCTACCCTGAAATTAGTGTAGAACTTGAAACACATTAAGTCCTTACAGCATTCTCAACTTATTTTTTCCACTTGCAATTTATAAGAATAGCAGAGAGTGTGCGTCCCTTGAAGTGAGATAAGTCTCAGAAGAAGATATACAGGCAGTCAACAGACACGTGAAAAAGTGCTCAGCCTCACAGAAATGCAAATCAAAACCACACTGAGATACCACCTAACCCCAGCAAGAATGGCCATCATTAATAAAACAAACAACAACAGATACTGGCAAGGATGTGGAGAAAAAGGAACGCTTCTACACTGCTGGTGGAAATGCAAACTAGTGCAACTCCTTTGGAAGACAGCGTGGCGATTTCTGAAAGAACTAGAAATTGACCTTCCATATGACCCAGCAATTCCCCTATTGGGAATATACCCAGAGGAACTCAAATCATTCTACTAAAAAGATACCTGCACATGTATGTTTGTTGCAGCTCTATTCACAATAGCAAAAACATGGAACCAACCATGTTGCCCATCAAAGCTGGACTGGATAAAGAAGATGTGGTATATATACACATGGAATATTATGTGGCCATAAAGAAGGACAAATATATGGACTTCGCAGCAACCTGGATGGATTTGGAGTCGATCATACTCAGTGATCTATCACAGAAACAAAGAACAGAATACCGTATGTTCTCACTCATAAGCAGAACTTGAACAATTATAATACTATAAGAAAGCGTTTGGCAGTAATGGGAAACTGTCAGGGGAGGCGGGGAAGGATTGGTAGTTGAGGGAAACTGCTGGGGGGAGGGAGGGAATACATCATCAACAAGAGTACCTGTATAATCAATGTTTGAATACCTAACCGTGAACTGTACCCCACAACTTTATAATAAAAAAATAATTAGAAAAAAGAATAAGAGAGATATCAGTAACTCTTTTAGGTCCAATCTTGTGTTTTGGGGTATTTTTTATATTTAATTTTAAAGATGCGGGGTACAAGTCAGGATTAGGTACATAAGTGGTCTGCGTACAGGTAAAGTTTAGGCCTCCCATTGGTCCTGACTTTACCTGGTTTAGGATCAGGTAACCTTACTGATATTATGTGGCCTCCAGGTCCAATTTTGAGTAACTAATTTCCCGTATTCATGTAATATTCTAGAGCTGGCACCAGATAAGCCTGGCAAGCAAAGAATTTTTAAGAGTGGCTTGCCCAAAGCACCAACTAGCTGCAAAGCAGTCCAAAGTCACATACATGTCACTGTGTAAATATTAACCAACCATCATTCTCTGGCATCTCTGAATTCTTTCTTTTTTGTCCTCTGATTATTTTGGCTAAAGTTAAAATAATTATTGGGGGGGGGTGATACAGTATGAATGCTTATATTCCCCAAAAGTTCATATGTCAAAATCCCAACCCCCAAGAGGATGGTATTAGGAGGGGAGGTCTCTGGGAGGTGACTGGATCATGAGATGGAGCCCTCAAGAATGGGACCAGTATCCTTATAAAAGGGGACTGAGACAGCATTTTGTCCCTTCTGCCACGTGGGGACGCAGCCAGAAGGCATCATCTGTGAACATTAAGCCCTCACCAGACACAGAGTCTGCTGATGCCTTGATCCTGAATTTCCTAGAACGGTGAGAAAAAAAATTCTGTTGTTTATAAGCCACACAGCCTATGGAGTTTCATTACAGCAGCAAGAATGGACTAAGATGGGGTGGGGGAAGGGCGGGGAGCAGACCCCAACACCTGAACATACACTGACATTTGAAACTGATTTATTTTAAATTGCAATCATATTGCATTTCTTACCCTCCCAGTAATACACAAATGTTTATTATTCTTAGGTTCAACAAACTGGGGTCTAGAAAAGTATGACAGTAAAATGGTCTAATTATCAGACGTTGATATAATAGAGATGACACTGAAAGCACTATGCTCCTGCAAGGTAAATACATTTCTCAGATGGAGAAATAAACTCTCCGCCTGTCCTTCCAAAGCTCACAACTCAGAGTCCTGTTGATCTGAAGTCACCCTGGGCAGAAAATGTTGACAAGAGCAGGGAACATGTGTTCTTCTTTAGCTACATGATCACACTAAAATGTGAATTCGGGTCCTTTTTGTTTGCTTTTAACAGACCAGATTGCAACACAAAGACAAGGCTCTGAACACTAGCATAACCTTGGCCAACGTTTACATTCCATCAGGACAGATGACTCCAATGAGTAGATATAGCCAGCTTCCAGTGACCATCCAGCAAAACACGCCCCAGGGTTTAAAACTCACTGCTCTCAGCGGTCTTCACTCTTTGCCTTGAAGAAAATTCACTCTCCCAATCTCCAAGCACCCTGCCTGCTTCTCTTGCTAAAAGAAATTGGCTGGGGCTGCCAGTCACTGACCTAAGAGAGCTATAACGTGTCCCTTCCGCTCTGGATTCCTAGAGGGCTGAGCTCAAGACGCAGGATTCTGTCCAAGACCTTTGTCGAATCCACTGGGTTCGACAAATGGAAGGTAAACCTATACTTGCTGCTCACATATTTTAAGCTTTTTTTGGCTCCTTTAGGGATGTAAAAACATAAGCCACATATAAACCAGGTGTTTGGCTTCATCTCAGGTAAAATGAAGCAGAAGGAGCTAACTCCAAGGCTCAGAGTGACCCCACTCCTGACCAACTCTGGGATCTTGGGCAGGTCATCAAATTCCTGGAACAACAGTTTCTTATCAGAACAAGACAGGAACTAGGACAAATCATCTCAAGGCTGCATCTGGTTCCAAAAATGCTCATGACCCAGATCCTTAGTTAAGTCCCTTCTGTTTGTATTCTGAGGTAACAGGGGGTAATAGACAAAACATGAGTTTGGAATCCGACAGACAAGGATTGAATCATGTTTTATACTGAGGTTAGAACATCTCTCTGATATATAATTTCCTTACCATAAAATAGAGGTAATATCACCTAACTCACCAGGAAGTCATGAAGATTAAATCAGACAATATATATCAACTATTTAAAGTAGTTTGCTTACAGGAAAGCCTTAATATTAATTTTTTTTAATTACCCCAATTATGTTTTCAACTCTGCACTTACTCCACAAATCAGCATGAACTTGGAGCTTTGGGATGTACTATTTCTTCAACTGCCACATTAAAATGTCTCTCCTTGACATTTTAATGTTCAAATAGGACGTGGGTGCTTTTCAATTTCCTTTCTGTAAATATTCCCTATACCATAGTGGCCTCCTTAAAAATGTGCTCTATAAAGTGCAGCTTTTTTCTTTCTAAGGAGATGATATCGAAAGCACTATGCTCCTGCAAGGTAAATATGTTTCTCAGATAGAGAAATAAACTGCCTCCTGCTCTGCTTCTTGCTGTACTGGTCGATGGCTCCACTCCTAGAAGCCTGGTACTCTCAACATCTCAGAGAAAGGATGCTGCCATGTGACACACATCCAAAGGGAAACAGAGTGTTCGTCTTAGGGAGATAGACTCTTCCCAGAGAAAACTCACCTCTCCAAATCGTTCCATGTTTTGTAATTTAGATAAGTTTCCACCAATAGACATATCATCCAAGCTAGAAAGAATTTTATTAATACTTCCTTCACTGGACGGTCTACTCTTCAGTTTGGATCGGAAAATGTCTCCTTGGACCCACAGCGATGCTTGTTTTCTGTGGAAAGAGAGAGAGAGAGAAAACATAATCATCTTTAAAATAAATGTCATCTCCTCAAAAGTATATCTTAAAAAGAAAAAAGACTTAGGAGGCTGAGGTGAGTGGATTGCCTGAGCCCTCAGGTTCAAGACCCGCCTGGGCAGGGAGACCTCATCTCTACAATAAATCAAAAAATCAGCAGGGCATGGTAAGTGCATGACTGTAATTCCAGCTATTCAGAAGGCTGAGGCGGAATGATCACCAGAGCCCAGCAGGTTGAGGCTGCGGTGGCCAGGAGCAGCCACTGCACTCCAGTCTGGGTGACAGAGTGAGACTCCAACTCAAAAAAAAAAAAAAAGAAAGAAAAAGAAAAAGAAAAAAGATTATCAGATACATATTTACAAATCAAACTAGAAAGATTATGGGGTCTTAGAATAAAGAATAAAGTCACTTTTAAAAAGCCAAAATAAAGTTCTATCTGAAACACAAACATCCATCTTCCATTATGTGTCTGTATTGTCTCACATGGGTGGATCGTTGAGGCCCTCAGACATGTAGGCAAATTTCACAGCAATAGAGACTGTGTGCCCATTTGACTTTTACATATGAATTTGAAATCGGTGAGACATTTCTCAAATAGCAATTTGATGTCTGTTTACAAAAACAGAGGGAATTCATTGGACTTGAAACCATAGAGGGAAGAACTGAGTTAAATGGAATCTATTATCCTGCTGTGTGTGGCACTGTGAAAGGCTCTGAACTCATAACTTTAGAAACTCACTCTCACAAACTAAAAGTAGGGCTCAAAGTCTCAAGTGGTGGAGGAGTGGGGTGCGGGATGTTTAAAGTTCATCTAGAAGCATTCTTTCACTCACTAAGGCACAATCACAACTGTTTTCAAAGTTATAAGAAAAGAATTTAAAATGGGTATGCAAAATGACAATCTGGGGCTTCTATTTTTATTGATGAGGCCACCTTCATCCAGTTCCTTCAAAATAAACTACCCTATAGAACAGTTCTATTTCTGTCCTATACCATACTGCATGGAACAGAATTAACCAGAAACATGGCAGCCCATGAAGATGATCAACACCCAGAAAACAGCATTACCCAGGAGACACCACCAAGAGGAATATACATTTCTTCTTTAGACAACAAGCAGACTAAATAATACCTCCTCTCAAAGCTTCCGCACTTCCCATACATTTTAGATTAAAACATGGGGAGAAAAACAACTAAAATCTTCCCTAAATGTTTCACTGAACCCTCTCCAATTAGAGTTTACTCTCAAAGCAGAAAGTTATTGTTTATGGTTAAATACCGCTGAAAGTCTTGAAGAAAAGGCTAGGCTTTAAATCACAGCAAAAGTTTCCATGTGCAATCCTTCCCATCAAGCTAGTCCACATCTAGGCACCATCCTATAGAAATGCACACTATGTGCAAGGTATAAGGCTCGCTGCACCACAACCTGCACTAGCAAAATCCTGGGGACACCCTCATGGAAGCCTGGCTTACTAGGTGACAGCAAATCCACCCTGTGAAACAGTACACAGCTGATAAAGAGCCTGGGACGGACTCACACGTGGGTAACTGGGCAGAGTGGCCATGAAATAAAGAATTAAAGGGTGAAAAACACAAGCGGCTGAGTATGGAGAGTGAGACTCCATTTTTTGTTTTAAAAAAATAGAGGAGACAATATTACAACACTAGCAGAAAGTTCACAGTTATCTAGAAGAATACTCACCAAGACATTGACAAGGTACTCTGAGAACAGTGACACGAGAAATTTGGCTTCCTCCCACATCTACACTATTTGACTTTTTAAAAACCATATGTTGCATTCGCTTTTGTAAAAAAACAAAACAGTGATCAAAATAAATAAAGATCAAAGCATAACAAAGCTAGATAAATATGAAAAGGAAGCTTTAAAGTTGCTATCATAAAAGATACAAGAGGCCAGGCTCACACCTATAATCCCAACATTTGGGAGGCTGAAGCAGGAGGACTGCTTGAGCTCAAGAGTCCGAGACCAGCACTGACAACATAGCAGACCTCGTCTCTGCAAAAATAAAAACAAAATTAAAAAATTAGCCAGGTGTTGTGGTGTGCACCTGAAGTCCCAGCTACGTGGGAAGCCTAGGAGGTCGAAGGCTAAGGTAAGCTGTGATCGTACTACTGCACTCCAGCCTGGGTGACAGAGTGAGAACCTGACTCAAAGAAAAAAAAAAGATAGATAACACATCCCTACATATTTTTAACAACAGTATTTATAAGGCACCTTTAGACATCAGTAGAATAGGTGCAAAGGTATTAACAGCATGAGGTAGGACTGGGTGATAGGGAGACTTTTTTAGAAATATAATATCCTACCCCACTTTCTAGTAAGAGATCATCTTTTTTCTTTTACTTTTTGCCCATTTTTCAATATTTTCCAAATAAAGCAAAGCGGGGGAACCCCCCTTAGATCTGATTTCTGAAAGAGCCAATAGAGAGGTTCTAGATATAAAACGTGTTACCCACATGTAAGACTAAGTTGCCATTTCTAGCATCGTCCTAAAATGGAAAGTCTGCATTATCCTTAAAACTTTCAGTATGTTTCTAAATATATTAAATATAAAAACAAAAATCTGGTGAGTTTTTAAATATATGGATAAAATAAAACTTCCAGAACCTACACACCCCAGGTCATAGTGAGGGAGGCTACAGCTGTCTTCTACAAAGGCAGAAGTTACTTTTTGGAAGAAAACCACCAAGAAGCCTTTTCTGAGCTTAGAATACATAGTTGATGAAGTTAGCACACCACAGAGTCATAATTAACTTTTGTTTGTTTGATTGTTTTTGTTTTGAGTCAGAGTCCCAGACTGGAGTGTAGTGGCATGCTCACGGCCACCGCAGCCTCAACCTGCTGGGCTCAGATCATTCTTCTGCCTCGGCCTTCCAAGTAGCTGGAACTATAGGCGAGAGCCACCATGACTGGTTAATTTTTTATTTATTGTAGGGACGAGATCTCACCAAGTTGCCCAGGCTGGTCTCGAACCCCTGAACTCAGGCAACCCTCTCACCTTGGCCTCCCAAAGTGCTGGGATTACAGGCTTGAGCCAACATACCCGGCCCATTGCTAACTTTTATATAATAGCTGTAAAAATATGTATTCAAGACACTCTTTTAACATTTCTTTTCCTTGTGGACAATTTCATAAAACCATGAAATGGCCTCCCTCATACTCGGCATCTTCAAAAATTCTTATTTTAATGTTTTGTGCCTCTAGACCTTCTATTCATGCTGCATTTACTGTAACCTTCATCTGATGCTTGACTCTCATAGCCTCCAAATATCAGGAGGAAGTAAATAGCAGAATCCTTGACACAGGATGAATACTTCAAAAAATAACTTTCAAATGCGTAAACAAATGTCTTGGACCTCTGGTCAAAATTCCCAGGAATCAAGAATGACTCTAACAAAGGAGAGAAGACTCAATTTTGTCAAAAATAGTAAGAAACTCAGATAAATCAAACACACAGAAAGGATAGGGACAGGAGGAGGATGTGAAATCCCTGTCCCTCAGGGAGTTCCCAGGAAACAACTGAAACCCAGTGTTACAAGCCCTGTGACCAAGGTGTGCATGGGACCTCAGAAGAAGAGTCCCTGATCAATCTGAAGGAGTCAAAGAGAAGTTCCCAAGAATCCAGAAGAGTCTGGAAAGATGAGTAGGGCTTACCCAGCAAAGGGGATCACCAAAGAAAGAAAATAATGCAGGCCAGAGAACAGGGACATCCAAGAACACACTGGGAAGGTGGTTGTCTAATTTGGCTGAAGCAGAGGAAATGAAAGAAGTGTGTGGGAACCAGCTCGTGACAGGCCCTGAGTGCCATGCTAAGGAATTTAAATTTGATTCCCAAAATGAAGGGAAAACCTTATAAAGATTTTTAGGAATAAAAAACACTAAGTGGAAACACAGCAGAGAAGTAAGACCCAAGAGGTCAAATTGAAAAAAAAGAAACCCAATCCAAAATAAGTTATAAAACGAAAACTCTGCTGTGACCTGAAGATGACATTACAGTGACAACTTGCACTTGCTTGGTGTAAAAGACTGAATCTGTCGTATCTCTGGAAAGACTTGATTTGAGCCTGAATATTAAAGATGAATATGGTGTCACAGCTGGCTTGTGTGTTGCTAAGCGGTGTGGCATGCAAGGGCTTCCTAAGAAAAGGTAGCACTTCATGCAAACACCTTTTTACTGGCAACCAAAACCATGCAGCTATTATTGTGGTGCCTATTACTCCTTAAACGCTTCATCTCAGACAAAAGAAGTAAAACATGTATTTTTTTTAAGTATTTAAGATTTAAAAATCAAATCTCATAACACTAATACATCAGCTCAATATAAATCTTTCAGTAACATCGTGCAGAGAGAGCATGACATTTGTGGACCCTCAGGGGTTAGGACATGTGCTTTAAAATGGAGCAAGAGATGTGTCTTGATTCGAACAGAGCATTGTCAGATGTAGTCTGTGTGGGGTCCCTGTTTTCAGCCACACTCTGGCCCTGGTCGGTCAGGTTTGTGCTAGCCAGGCAGGAGACATAAGAAAATAACAACGTAACTTGGCTTTATTATGAGACAAGTTATGGCTGCTTCTGGTATTGAGCCGTCACAGGTCTCTTTTAAAAATCTGTTTTTTTCTGGCTGCTTGGAAGGCTGAGGTGGAAGGATCACCTAAACCCAGCAGGTCGACGTTGGGTTGGCTGTGAGTGGGCTATTGCGTTCCATCCCGGGCGATGGAGTGAAACTCTAACCCAGGAAAAAAAAAATGTTTTTACTATTTCCCTAATAAAACTCAAGTCATTGCACTGGTATAAACATTTCTGCTTATGAGTCCAAAACACAGGGCAGCATTGTACAGCTGCTTCTGTTTCTGGCTGATCTGTTCCCCTGCTGGTCCTTAAGTCCAACCTAATCCCATCTATACCATCCTAACTCTTCATCTTCTTCACTTCTATCCAGGTCACATTTGTCAGGACAACCCAACCCTGACCCCAGTGCCCATCCCAAGCCACTATTTGGTCATTTCGCTCAGAAAGTCAAATCACTTTCTAGCTTGGCCCAGGCCCACTCTGGTTATGACCAATCTGTCCTGTGAGCAAAATCCTACTCCACTGTCCCAGGACAACTATGGACACCGAGGTCATTCCCGGCATAAGGAATCGGGCTGGTAAAAAGGTCTAAGTTGACATCAAAGGAAGACAGAGCAGAGGCAGAAACCGGGACTCAGGGGGGTGGGAAGGAGACAAGGATTCAGGAAGTTCTCTACAAATACTGAGGTTCAAATGGAGGAGTAGGAGGAAGATGTTTGCACAGAGAATTTCTGAAGGTATCAGAGAAGGTTCTTGATTTTGAAATACATGAGAAAATGAGGCTAAATGGAAATAAATAAGTTAGCAAATTTCTTCCAAGGATTCAACTAGCTAAATCTACTTTGAGTATGGAACCCACAATCAGAGGCGACTCACTGGTCCATGCCAACATGCAAACCTTATAATGAAGCCTAATGCACCACTGCCTGCAATGCTTTTTCCCCCCATCTCCAACCCTTTCCATAGAGTTTTATTCAGAGAATAGTAAACAGAACAAACAAAACCATTCATGTTGAGAATACAGAGAGTCCAGACCCCTCACACACTGTGGGGGGGAGGGGGGACTGTAAAATGGTGCGGCCACCGTGGAAGACGGTGTGGCAGGTCCACAGAAGGGTGAACACAGAATCGCCACATGAGCCAGTGACTCCACTGCCAGCTACAGACACGAAAGGACTAAAGGCAGGAAATCGAGCAGATACTCATGCTCCAGTGCTCATGGCCGTGTGACTCACAATAACCAAAAGGTGGAGACAACCCACAATACCCAATAACACATGGGTGAGTACACACAATGTGGTATATACTACAAGAGAATTGTACTCAGTCTCAAAAATGGAATGAAATCCTGATACCTGCTACAACATGGATGAACCCTGAAAATACTATGCTAAGTGACACAGGCCAGACACAAAGGACAAATATTGAATAATTCCACCTATGTGACAGACTTTGAACAAATTCACAGAGATAGAAAGTAGAAGAGAGACCAACAGGGGCTGGGGAAGAGGATAATGGGGACTTATTACTTAACCAGTACAAAGTTGTTGTTTGGAATGGTGGGAAAGTTCTGGAATTAGACAGTGGCAGCAGCTTCAAGTGAACACACTTGAAGTCACTGAACTATATACCTAAAAAATAATTAAAATAATGTTTTATGTTAAATGTATTTTATTGCAATTTAAAAAATTATTTAAAAATTCAGCCGAAAACTTTGGGAGGCTAAGCTCAGAGGTCTGCTTGAGCCCAGGAGCTCAAGACCAGCCTGAGCAACATAGCAACAACTTATCTATATTAAAAAATAATAATAATTAACAAATAAATAAGGCCAGGCACTGTGGCTCATGCCTGAATTCCAGCACTATTGGAGGTGGAGCTAAGAAGATTGAGCCTAGCAGTTCGAAAGCAGCCTTGGCAATTTGGCAAGACGTTGTCTCTACAATAAATAAAAAATTTAGCCAGGCATGATGATGTGCGCCTATGGTTCCAGCTACTTGGGAGGCTGAGGTGGAAGGATCACCTGAGCCCAGCAGGTCGAGATTGTGGTGGCCGTGAGTGTGCCACTGTACTCCAGCCTGGATGACAGAGTAAGACTCCGAATCAAAAAAAAAGAAAAAAAAATACCCAGTTGACTGGAAGTTGGTGAAAACGTCTGTGATAATATGGCAGAATGGAGGAATTCTTGATTTATGACTTGAAGAATGAAAAAGAGTTAACCACTGAGAGTTAACCTTGAGAGTTAACCAAGAGTTAAAACTGCTGCTTCTTAAAGGCAACTTCATTCAATAAGGAGGCTCTGCTTTACAGACAGAACTCCCTAGAGGATCCAGGTTTAGCCTTTATGTGAGTTCTCTGTCTCCAGAGGAAACTTTAAATAAAAACAACAGCATATTGGGCCCCATCAGTAAAGGATCTCTGTGAGCTGAAAGTCCCCATGGAGCCCAACACTGGTCCCTCAAGGATCCCACTAAAAGGAATGAGGGCTTTAACAGACCATAATCCCCGGGTCAGCATGGGACCACACAGCGGTCATCCAATAAACAGAATCAACCAAATTGTAAAAGCAGCCTGACCCCACCATTGCATTTCTAGATTGTCTCTGAGAAGAATGAGCTCAGAGTTGGCTCAGTAACAAAAAGGCCTATTTGTGTATAATTTTTACAACCTTGAGGAAGTTTGACAGAAGACACCTTTGGGGTTCAGAATGATATTTTTGGCTTAAGAACTTCAGCTTTCCGTGGAGGATGGGGGAAGAGATACACTTGATGGATGTTTTAGAAACAGAAAGTTTTATTTATAGCCTAAAAATGTTTTAACATAACATTTCAGACTATCACAAAGGAGAAGCCTGCCAATACGAAAACTCATCAACAACTCACAAAATACTAATACGCGTCTCTCTAGTGACATAAGAGGGATGTTTGTGTAAGACACGAAAATCAAACACACCCAGGACATGTTTTGGCCTTCGAGGCAAGGACCAGCAGGAAGTGACAAACTAGCTCTGGAATAGTCACAGATTTGCCATTAATGTTACCTAAAAAGCACTGATTGGCTTTTCACCTCTGAAAGAGCACAATTCCTTTAACCTGCCCTGTCATCCTCAACAGGTGAACACCTCGCAGAAGACGTACTTGCCCTCTTATTGCTTTAGTGAATGCATTACTTATTCATGCTTTTGCGTCACCATTGACTTCACTATCTCTCATATTATATTAGTCATCTCTGAAGCCTGGTATTTTTTTCCTTGAAACGTTCCTGGTCCCCATCTCTGACTCCTCAGCCTGGCCCTACCCCTCTGCTAAGTCCCTGTCTCCCTGAGACAGATGATGGCCATCTTCTTTGTCGCCTCTGATTCTAATCTCCATCCAATTCATCTTACATTCTACCTTCCTTAAATAACACTTAAATCATATGACTTCCCTACGTCAAATATTCCACATTAGAAAGCACAAAGCATAAGACAAGCTCAGAACCTCCACGTGCGTCACCTGGACCCACACACCCTACTGTACACATTGACTGTCTGCACACAGCAGATGGGTTCATTTCCTACAGATGCTGTAAAGCATCACCATAGATGCAGCAGTTCTTACAGAGCTGGAGTTGGAGGCCTGAGATGGGCCCCCGAGTGGAAGCCAAGGTGTCGGCAGAGCTGGTCCTTGAGCAGACTCTGAGGACGAAATTCACTCTCCCACCTCTGTCAGCTTCCAGTGGTTCCCCACCCTCCCCCCCAGGCTCAGTTCAACCTCTGCTCCCGTAACCAAGCCACCTTCCCCTCTGACCAGCTCCTCCTGTGTCCCTCTAATAAGAACCTCGTCACCATAGGGGGCCCACCCAAATAATCCAGGTTAAGCTCCCCACAATGAGACCCTTACCTTAATCACTTCTGTCAAGTGCCTTCTTCCATATACAGTAACACTCACAGGTGCCACAATTCTCAGGGATTATGACATGCATACATTTGGGGGACACTGTTCAGCCCACAGAGCAGACTCCATGCTGAAAATTATAGCCAGACTAATTACCCTAAAAGATAAGGCAGTAACACTATTCCGAGAAATAATGTAGATGTACTTCTCCCTGTCCTTCCCACTAAGTAAAATTTAAAATCCTGTATAGTACATATTTTAAAAAAAAGACGACTCTAAAAAATAGAGAGAAGAAGGCAGCCTGGTTGGAACCTTGAGACCCATGTGACAACGTGGTGGTAAGTTCCTAGGATTTTCTTTTTGCCTTATACACCCCAGCCTTGGGCTGAAGAAGGTGATAGTGTGGAATGCCAACAGAAGTGACTTTTTTACACCCCCACAAAAGGCTGCTCTCTCTAGTCAAAGGACCAGGAAAAGGGTATCCCAGTAAGACAGAAAATTCTTAGACAACAATGCTCCACTCTAGCCAAATACCGCAGGGACACGCAGTGGTGGCCTCTCCTACCCAGCCAGCAAGGGTGGGGGATCCCAGGTTTCCACCCCTGCTGGGCTGTCAGGAGGTCTCCCAGCTCCTTCCTTCCCTACCCATAAATGTGCCAAGGAAGAGCAGGGAGCCAGCTCTGAGGCTCCCACTCTCAGCCCCATTTGGTTCCGAAGTGTTCCTGGCAGAACTTGGACTTCTGCCCCAAACCTCTGCCCTACCAGGTGATGTCAGAGGAGGCCTCATGGAGAGGGAAGAGTCTCCCCGACACCCTTCAGTAGCAGTTGAATGGATTTAAAACCAAGGCACAACTATATGCTGTTTTAAGAAATTCACTTATAATGGTCAAGGCAAACTAGAAATCAAAAGACAGAAAAAGAAATGCCATGCAAACATCAGTCAAGCGAAAGCAGGAGTGGCTATGCGGTGACATCAGAGAAAGTGACTTCAAAGCAGCAAAATGACCAGAGCCAGAGAGGTTCCTGATCTAATGACAAAAGGATCCATCCACCAAGAAGTTACTACAGCCCTAAATGTAGGTAATAAACTGCTCCCTCTGAGACTCACAGCCTCCAGCACATTCCGTTCAGACCTTCAGCAAGTGTTGTTCTCAGTGTGAAACACTCTTCTCCAAAGTACCCATATGGGGAATATAAATTGGTACAGCCATTATGGAAAACAGGACAGAGGTTTCTCAAAAAATTTAAAAACTACCATATGATCCAGCAGTCCCACTACTGGACGTAATGCAGAAGAGATGAAATCACTATGTCAAAGACATATCTGCACGCCCATGTACACTGCAGTACTATTCACAACAGCCAAGATACAGAATCAAACTAAGTGACCATCAATGGGCAAATGCATAAAGAAATTGTGAGAAGACTGGACACAGTGGCTCACGCCTGCCATCCCAGCACTTTGGGAGGACTACTTAGTCCAGGAGTTTGAGACCAGCCTAGGCAACATAGTAAGACCTCATCTCTACAAAATAAAAAATAAAAAAAATTAGCCATGTGTGGTGGCACACGCCTATAGTCCCAGCTACCTGGGAGGCTGAGGTGGAAGAATCACCTGAGTCCAGGAAGTCAAGACTGGTGAGCAGTGATCGTGCCACTGCGTTCCAGCCTGGGTGACAGAGTAAGACACTAATTCAAAAAAACAAAAAAGAGGAATGAAGAAAGAAAAGAAAATGTGGTAAATACACACACTGAAATACTACTCAGCCTTTAAAAATAAAATCCTGTCATTTATAACAACAAGATGTGGACCTTATGCTGAGAGAAATAAGCCAGGCACAGAAGACAAATAACACATGATCTCACTTACACATGGAACCCAACAGTCAAAGCCAGAAGCGGGGAGTGAAATGATGATCACCAGAGGCTGGGTAGGAAGGAAGGAGAGGGAGCCGAGGAGACGGCAGCCAGAGAATACAAAGCTTCTGCTAGACAGGAGGACTAAGGCCAAGATTGCTACTGTCCGCTGCAGCAACTGCAGTTGGCGACAAACTTGCAGGTGCTCCACACTTGGAAAATGCTAATACAGTAGTTGAGGTTACGTGCTCTTGCCACAGAAATGTGAGGCCATGTGTCAGCACATGTGTCAGCACGAGTCAGTGTGAGGCCATATGTCAGCACATATGTCAGCATGAGTCAGCTATCCCACCAAAGCAACCTGCTATACACCAAAAACTATACAATGTTTATTTGTCTGTTAAAAAATAAATAAGGATGCTTGGCACAGTAGCTCACACCTATAATCCCAGTACTTTCGAAGGCAGAGGCAAGAGAATTGCCTGAGCCCAGGAGTTCGAGACCAGCCTGATCAACTTGGCAAGACTTTGTCTCTACAATAAATACAAAAAATTAGCCAGGCATGGTGGCATGCCTGTGGTTCCAGCTGAAGTGGAAGGATTGCCTGAGTCCAGCAGGTCAAGACTGCAATGGCTGTGAGCATGCCACTGCACTCCAGCCTGGACAACAGAGTGAGACTCCGACTCAAAAATAAATTAATTAATTAATTAAATAAATAAAATTAATAAAAAAAATAAATTAATAAGGAAAAAACAAAAATTGTTTTAAAAATCGCCCATGTGAGCCCACCTCAAGGTGGTGGCTCAGATGCCTGTTCAACAAGCTTCCTCATCCCTCCTATTTAAAACTGCCTTCTCTCCTACCCTCTCTTCTTCCCTGGTTTATTTTTAATTTTTGTAGAGATAAGGTCTCACTATGTTGCCCAGGCTGGTCTCAAACTCCTGGGCTCAAGCAATCCTCCTACCTCAGCCTACCAAAATGCTGGGATGACAGGCATGAGCCACCATGCCAGGCTCCCTGACAGCACCTGTCATCAACAGAGAAACTATGTGATTTATACATCTGTCTGCTAACATTTCTCTCTCTCTCTCTCCCTCCCCACCCCATCCATATATGAGTTTCAGGGGTCAGAAATTTTTTCACTTGTATTGAAACTTCCCAGGTGCCTAGAATATGCCTAATCCATAGTGGCTTGGAGAAGGAAGGAAGAGAAGGAAGGGGGAGGGAGACAAAGAGGAAGAAAGAGGGCTCCCCAACACCTGTGAGACAATCTCCCAGGCAGAGAGCAGCGACATGGACAGGTTAAGTGAAAGGTCACCAGGAATAATCTGAAATCTGCAGACACTGTAGCAGTGACATTCCAGAAGAGAGACAAGGATTTCTGGCTGTTTCATCAGAAACCTAGGGATCGTGCTGAAAGAAGGAAGGCAGAAAGAAAGAAACTCTATCCTTCCCTTCTAAACAGCCTGCATGTAACAGAGGAAGGAGACAGTTATGGGTTACCAAGAACAACACGGGATAGGATAAGGAAAGTTATCACACAAAAGGTGCATCTCAGAAGCAGGTGTGGCTACATTCAGAATGGTCAGCACACAGCAGGTGACACAGACTTCCTGGGACCAGCTGGCTCGAAAGCATTGGAGAGGGAAAGGACACCAGGACCGCTGACACCTCTCAAGTCCTCCCCACCCATCTACGGAGGCCTTACCTCCACCCTCAGCCTAGAACCCCAAAGCTGCTGGAAGAAAGCCACCTGGGCCACAGCCTCCAGCCTCTTCTGCCAACCCACCTGGTTCTACATGGCTTCCAGACCCAGCCCACTACAGCCGCACCCTGCTCACCTGTCACTCACACAACAAGCTCTCTGGGGCCGTCCAACGTCCCCAGAGTTGCGTATCCCCAACCCTCCTCCTCATCCCACCCTTAGACTCCCATCATGCGTCTTGCACACAAAGAGGGGAGTATTTCCAAATCCATTTTATGAGGTCAGCTTAACCCCAACACCAAGTAGAACAAAAGCATTCCAGGAAAAGAAAGCAACACACCAGTATCCTTCCTGACCAAAAACAGAGAGCTTACACGACCATCAGCATATCAAAGTCTGCCATGTCTTGGCTCAGCATTCGAGATCAGTGCCATTCACCATATCAACACAATAAAGGAGAAAAAACATATGAATACCTCAACAGGTATAGGAAAAATCAACTGAGTTCAATAATCCTTAATAAAATCTCTCCAACCAGGGACAGTGGCTCACGCCTATAATCCCAGCACTTTGGGAGGTAGAGGTAAGAAGACTGCCAGAGTACATGGGTTTGAGACCAGCCTGGGCAATATGGCGAGACCTCGTCTCTACAATAACTCAAAAAATTAGCTGGACATGGTGGTGTGCGACTGTAGTTCCAGCTACTTGGAAGGCTGAGGCGGAAAGATCGCCTAAGCCCAGCAGGTTGAGGCTGCAGTTTACAGTCCCACCGTGTAGAAGTGTTCCCTTTTCGCCACACCCTCTTCAGCAGCTGTTATTTTTTGAGTTGTTGATAATTGTCATTCTGACTGGAGTTAGGTGGTATCTCAGTGTGGTTTTGATTTGCATCTCCCAATAGCAGAAGGGTACACAGCCCCCTTCCCAGGTTTGTTTCCGATGCTGTCAAAATGGGCATATGGCCAAAGACTGTCAAGCCCTGCCCACCAACAAAACCCTGTCCCAAATGCAAACAGCATGGACATTGGGCTCATGATTGCCTCGTTCACCTAGCCAGAGAAGAGCACATGACCCAGAGGCTTGCTGTAATTAAGGAACACCAGGCATCTCAAAAGGAAATCTCTTGGGCTTGCTCCAGTCAGGTTAACTCGCCCCTAACTTGATAGCCCCAAGGTCTTTGGAACAAACCATTAAACCAACCAAGCCTAGGGTGGAAATATCAGTAGCTGGTGGGGTTATATCATTTGTTATTAATACGGGGGCTACATGCTCAGCTCTACTTAAATTCCTGGTCCACTCCTTCCTTCACCCCTTTTGGTTGTGGGGTTACAGGGCATTATATCCAGGCCCCTCACTATGCCATTACTTTCATGTGTTCTGAGAGATAAAATATTTCAACACTCTTTCCTTGTTATGCCAATGTGTCCAGCTCCATTATTGGAAAGGGACATTATGACAAAAATTAAAACTCACACCACTGTGCCTTTTGGGTGCCTTTTGTATAGCTTTGGATTTCCCTAATAGTTCCACATTAGATCCTATCTAAGCCCTTCTGTTGCATATAAACTTATTGCTTTGGTTAAAGCTCTGAGGTTAAGAAAAATGTAAAGAAAGTTGTTGGTGTAAGGTATATTTTTAGTAAGAAAGGATAAAGAAAACGATAATAATTATACAGGAAAGAATCTTGTATGGTACATTTTGTTCTATAATAGAATGGCTGATTAAAGAAAGCACAGAACGAAAAGAGAAGGTTTAAGCATGTCAAAGAATGGTATGAGTTTATCAAACATGTCAGGTGAAAGTTAGTGGAAAAAAGTAAAAGAAATTCTGTAAACACCCGAGGCTACAACAAAGACTCCACATAGTTAGTCTGCGTTGGGGTATACCAACCTATCAATTGCTAAGAGGTGTCTGAAATATCTTCGTGAAAAGTATGACAAAAGGGGGACAAACCAAATATTTCCCATACCCTTCATTCTCTTATCTGTGTGTATCTGTCACATTAAATCTGCTAAAAAGCTGGTTAAGTTATTATGCTTTGTTTAATGGAACATGTGGTCTTTTAAAAACTTAATTGGCGCATATTTCTTAATGTCATTTTACGTCTCCTTTTATTTATGTGGTGTTTTCTCCCTACCCATTGGTGCTGTTAAAATTTCTGCCTTTTGTTGGTAAGGTTATAAAAAAAATTGTCTGCTGCATATAAAAGTGTTACCGGTTATCTTAAATTCTTTCTGGGGACCACTCCCCCTCCCTTCCTTAGCCTGTGTTCTCCTTCATAAATTCTGAAGGGGCTCATTCTAATCCACCTATAAAATAATAATAATAATAATTTTATAATCTTTCTCTGTCAACTAAAGAAATAAATAGGCTGTTCTTGTTTTCAAATGCTGAAGGCCAGGTTAATTAAAAGTAAGTCCGTTTCTAAAGGTTTAGACCTTGTCTAAAATCATGATCAACTGCTTGTCCCTGTAAAAAAAAAAAAAAACTGTTGGAAAGTCTCTTACAGTCTTGCAATGTATGCTGACTCCCTACTTTATATTATAATGCTAAGTAACACTAATGCTTGCGTTTTTTGGCTATGCTCTTTTAATTGTCCACGTCTTACAACTAAGGCTGCTGTTTAGTAATTCATGAGGATTTTTGACAATTTTGCCTGTTCATAATTAAGAATAACTAGGAACAGATCATTTTATATCTTCGTGGTCTGTTCACTCTAAAAGGTTTTGAACCAGGCCATTTTTGTAGACATCATTGAAAAGTTGTAAAGCAAAAGAAAAAAGAAAAAAAAAGAAAAGAAGGCTTCAAGAAAGGTTGAAAATACTCAGTCTGGGAGAAGCATCAAGGTTCTAGGAATTCCTGGCATTGCTGTTTATGACTTAATTTAGTTATTTGTTTTAACATTCTCCTTTGAGAAATAAATTGCAAGTGTTCAAAACAAATTTCTGGGTTTTCAAAAAACATGACCAAAAGAGTGTGTAGTGGTCTGTGTCCTCAGATACTTCAATAGGACAGATTTTGAATGATTGGAGCAAATTAAAATTACATGGTTTAACAATAATAATAAGTGCATTACTTTAAAAAAAGAGGTCAAATTTAAACTCACTACAAGTTAGCAGATAATAAGATTTGGAAAATAATAAAACTATCTGGCAATTAAATTCACTTTGTAGACCTAGGAAAAAATAAAATGGTCGAAAGTTCTGTATGCAAAGTCATTTCAAAAATTTATTTCACTACTTTGCAAACAAGATTATATCCTATAAATATTAAATGCCAAACTCCAGAGGCTTAACTCAGGACTAGGAATACAAAACTCCCAATTATATAAAGCCTCTAAAGTTCTTAAAAACTGAAACATTAAGAAAGAAAAAAAAAAAGGAAAAGAACTCCAAAATGAGCACCAGCCAGAGAAAATGTAAACAAATTGGCAGTTGCCACTAAAGGCAAAATCTCCAGCCACCCAAAAGAGGCCTGATAAGGATAAACCTGCTAAGGGGATGGTATCAGCTGCTATAAATGTGATTAATCTGGGCACCTAAAGCTTAATAGCCTAAGCCCCCAAAACTTTGTCCAATACCTGGACTAAAAAGCCACTGAAAGAGATGGTGCGTCCTCTCCCGAAGGGGAGAGAAAACACCTAGCTCAGTGATAGTGGCTGTTGACTGAAGGGGAAGGAGCATGGCCCAGCGCAGCACTCTGTATGCCATCCACCCAGAGAATCCTTGGGTCTATATAAATGTGGCTGGGTTCCAAATCAATTTCCTACTTAATACTGAGGCTAAGTTTCTAGCCCTTGTGCTCATACTGAACTTCTTCCTCCTAAAACCTGCTCTCCAGTGGAATTAAAGGTGTTCCAAAAACTAAATGTTTCACCTAACAGTTACTAAAAGGTAAATTCAAATTATGACTGTAAAAGGTTATCTATAAATAAATAAATAAAAAGGAAAGCAAAAAGCAAAGGAAAATGTAAAAAGGTTGTTGGTATACAAATAAAGTTTTAGCAAGAAAACAAAAAAGAAAGGAATATAAAATATATATATATTTATTTATCTAAGAGGAAATCTTATATGGTACATTTCTGTCCTATAATAAAGTAGATAGTTATAAAAAAATTTTTTAAAAGGGGGCAAAAAACAAAAATAAAATGATATAAGCACACCAAAAATGGTATAAGGAAAGTTTAAAAAATATATACATACAAAAAATTCTATAATCAATCTAGGCATAAAAAATTCTTTTCTAAATACAAGTCTCCAAACATTTTCAGATTTCCCTTCAAATTTTATATAGAATTTACTTAAGTGCCTAGTTCAAATTATAGTCTAAAACAATCTGTCAGGTCACCATTATAGTCCAAAAGTACAAAAGCTGCCACTTATAATAAAGCTACAAAAATTAAAGTTTATTATTTAAGTTATGCTAATAACTTCAGGCCTTATAGGTTTTATATACAAAAAATAATCGGCCACTGCCTACAATTGTCAAAATATAGGCCTGACTTTATTCCTTTTATTAAGTTACAATCCAGTAATCTCATGCAGTTCTTTGTTTCTTTGATAAATCACTCAATATCACAGACTCTGAGTCCACCCAAGTTGCTGTAAGGTTCATAATTTTGTCCTTTATGGCTGCGTAATATTCCATCATATATATACACCACATTTTTATCCAGTCTTCTTTCAGTGGGCAACACAGTTGGTTCTACACATACATGTTTATTGCAGCATTATTCACAATAGCAAAAACGGCAGTACCATTCATAAGAAAATCCTACCACCCCTTGCACACAAAATCCTACTGTTCATTTCCCTCACCTATCAAGAATTCCTCTGTTCACAGCTTCAACTCAACCATCACTTGTCAATGTTACCTGTGCCCCACCTGGCTTCTTCTTCTGGTGCTGCCCCTAAACATCACTTAACTTTTCTTTTAGATATGTTCTCTTCCAGGTTCTCTATTTACCTCCACAGTCTACTCCAAGACAGCTGGTTACTACCGCCCTCGTGCCCACTGGAGGACTGGCCGAAACAAGTCGTCATTCTGCATTTACAAAAAACTTTCATACAACTCAAGCTTTCAAGAATCTTCACCTTCAGCGCCTACCTCTGGACCCTATTCTGACTGGTTCTGTGCCCTTCCCCCACCTCACCCCACAACGCCCACATCCAGCAGGAAGCAGCCAGAAAGAATAACGACACCCCTCTCTCAAATAAACAGAAAAGGTGGGAATGAAAGGTGCAGAGAACAGTCAGAAGGGCGTCCCCAAGATGGCGCTGCCTCCCAAAGACAACAAAGGCCCTAAGCGGCTTTTCCCGCCCACGCGAAACTTAAACCTGTGCTCAAACAACCTCTCCCTATAGAAATGCTACCTCATAGTCTCCTCCAATAAGACTCAAGCCCGGCACTGGCCAGCCCCTGCAAGGTTCATAAATATACCCCTCTCCCTGCATAGCTCTCTCTCTCCTTCTCTCTTACTCTCTCTCTCACACTCTCTCACCCTCTCCCTCTCTCTCTCTCTCTCTCTCTCTCTCTGCTTTCTCTCTCTGTCCCCGCCACTCTCTTGTGCTCTCTCTCTCTCTCTCTCTCTCTCAGTCTCTCTCTCTCTCTGCTTTCTCTCTCTGTCCCCGCCACTCTCTTGTGCTCTCTCTCTTTCTCTCTCTCTCTCCCTCTCTCTCGCTCTTCCTCGGTTACAGTCCCTTCGTGTAACTGCCCCTTTAATAAATTTCTTGGTTCAGACCAGATGTGGAGTCGTTACTGATGCCAAACTTCTTTTGACTCCTCCTTGCCCCACAGGTCTCAGCTCTCCTTGGAGAAGCCCTCCTTGTCCCTCAGGCCAAAGAACTCTCACTACCTTCCATCAAACCCCCCGTACCAGTTCCTGCCACTTTGTGGAGCACCCACCACAACTCTCAGATCGTGGGTGCATTGTGTGTATTGTTCTCTGCGAGAAATGGAAGTGCCCCAAGCCAAGCGCACAGCTGGACACAAGGGTGGGCACCCAATGAGCACCTGTAGGTTGAAAGGCACTATGAGCGGACTGCTGGTTTCAGCTGTGGGGCATGAGGCCACATGTCTGGAAGGGAAACAAATCAGAAGAGGCAGCCAAGAGGAAGGGCGAAGGAAACAGTGGAAAGTCGGGCACTGGGCTACCCCTGGCACCACTCAGAGGCACAGAGCCGAGGGCCACAGACCCGACCCGATACAGACCCGTTCTGGGGAGGCCATGAGCAGGGGGACACATGTCCATGCAAGCTGGGTAGGAAACTCTGTCTAAGACACAAAAAAAAAACACCACCTGCTTTCAGGAAGTCTCTAATCTAAGCACAATGACTTAGTCAATACTGTAGACAAGTAAATCATCCCTGAACCTCAGCTTTCACAGACAAATACTTGGAGAACTCTAGTATTTACCTGGGCCTCAGGACATTTCCTAAGTTTTACAGCCTAGGTATCTGTCAATTTAAAAAAACTTCCTACAATACTATAAGAAAGGAATTGGCAGTAGTGGGAAACTGCCAGTGGGGGGAGGGCAGAGCACACTTCATCAAAAAGGATACCTGATCTCAAACCAGGTGAAGTGGGGACCAAAGAGAGGCCCAAACTACCTGTTCAGTGACCATTGGCATACCTAACCCTGGATTGTGCCCCACATCTTTAAAATTAAAAATTTTAAAAAGACAAAAAAAATCCCAAACTTCCTATACCCTAGCGTGCCTTTGCCACATAACCCTAATTTCCCTTTTACTGTTATCAAACATGGCAGAGAAAAAGGTGGCATGGTAGGGAGGCGGGAGGAGTCTGCGGGCATGGAGGGAGGCTGTGGCACCAGATACACTGAGAATACCACGTGACCCTGATCGTGCCCGTCTCTGCTACATCCCCTCCCCTGTGAGCCGTACTTAGCAGGTACCTGGGGCAAGGTGAGGACTCCAGAGATACCTTGTTGTTGTTGTTTGTGGAAAGATAGGAGCTTGCTATGTTGTCCAGGATGGCCTCGAACTCCTAGCCTCAAGTGATCCTCCCATCTCAGTCTCCCAAAGGGCTAGGATTATAGGCTTGAGCTACCAAGCAGGCCAAGAGATACCTAACAAATGACATTCTTCCAAGCAAGAATGTTAAGAGAGTAATTAAATGGCTTAAAGAACTAGGCTTTTGTTGTTTAACCCTACTGCCATTCATTAAATTTTAGCAAGTGATTAGTATAACAAGGACCCCACAGATTGGGGCACAAAGTTACAGGCACACAAAACGCAAAACAGAGAAAACCATGGCTGAGGGTCTGGCCAAGAACAGAGCAGAAAAATAGCAGAATAATTTTTTTTTTTGAGTTGGAGTCTCACTCTGTCGCCCAGACTGGAGTACAGTGGCCGCTCCCGGCCACCGCAGCCTCACCTGCTGGGCTCCGGTGATCCTTCCTCCTCAGCCTTCCAAGTAGCTGGAACTACAGGCACGTGCTACCACGCCCGGCTAATTTTTTGATTTATTGTAGAGATGAGGTCTCACCAAGTTGTCCAGGCAGGTCTCTAACTCGCTGGCTCAGGCAATCCACTCATCTCAACCTCCCAAAGCGTGGGATTACAGGCTGAGCCACCGAGCCCGGCTAGAATAATTTTTTCATACTTCCCAGAGGAAGATCTAGAACTTCCTGTCTTCCTAGCAATCTAATTCTTGCATATTTTTTCGAGTGCATTCATTACACTTCTGCATCATTCCCATAAGCCAAGGGTCCCTTTTTAGCACTTGTTTCTTATCAGTTATTCCCTCTGGGATTGACAACCAGAGTAACCCCTTCCTCAGCAGGCCCAAGCCCTCTTAGTCATTTCAGACACTAGGAACTTACACAGGGCATCTTTCTAAGAAATCCATGATCCTTTGCTTCTTACCAACCTTGACTTAAAGTGGAAAAGAGTAAGTATATGGAGCAAAAATGAAGTTCCGGTGTAAGATATCACTCACTGATAACGTTTGAGGGCTGAAGCCAGATCAGCCAGGTCTACTTTCTGCTCATTTTTTTGTTTGTTTGTTTCCTCTTTTTAAGTTGGGGTCTCACTCTGTCACCCAGGCTGGAGTGCAGTGGCTCAATCACGGCTCACTGCAGCCTCGACCTCCTGGGCTCAGGCAATCCTTCCGCCTCGGCCTCCCAATTAGCTGGGACCATAGGCATACGCCACCTGGCTAAGTTTTTTATTTTTTTTGTAGAGACGAGTTCTCTCTATGTTGCCCAGGCTGGTCTCGAACTCATGGGCTCAGATGATCCTTCTGCCTCAACCTCCCAAGTAGCTGAGACTACAGGGGCATGCCACCACACCCAGCTAATTTTTTTTTTTTTTTTGTAGAGAAGAGGTCTCACTATGCTGCCCAGACTAATCTCAAACTCCTGGGCTCAAGCAGTCCTCTTGCCTTGGCCACCCAAAGTGCTGCTATTACAGGCGTGAGCCACTGCACCTGGCCTCTCATTTTACTAATGAGTAAACTGATGGCAAGTTCTCCTTAAAGGAGAAACCAGTAGACAGAAATAGTTGGGCCCTTATGCGTTAATTTCTCCACCTCGTAAACAGCTCAAGGGATTGAACAGAAAGTTAAAGACGAATGAATATGAGAATGAATAAATGGGTGAATGAATGAACTTTAAAGCATTCTTTTAACTGATGGTCACAAAGCTAGTTCGTGGCAGGGCAAGGACTAAAGTCCAGCTCTCCTCCTTTTTCTCCCTGGTGATTTCTTGGGTCTGTCCATCATATCCTTAGGTCAGTGTTTGTCAGGAAGGCACAGCCTCCGGGACTTCAGAGTGACCTTGGCCGTATATTTTCCCATTCAGCCTTTAGATTTGCAAACAAAAGAAAAGAACACGAAATGCCAAGGGGGGTGACATGAGAAAACTGCACTGCAGCCAGATCACACTAGAAAGTGACAGGAAAGGGTAGGCAGAGATGGCTCTGTGACTTTTCACTTCCCTGATTCAAGAGACAGGAAAGGTACAAAGTAAGAAGGCAGTGGCTGTCAGGTCAAATGTCCCTCAGAGGCACACACATCCCTCACAGCTCAGCCACTCAGGACCACAAGCCTGATGTAGTCCACAGCGGGGAGGGGGACTGGGGACCAGGGGCCAGGACGCAGGTGACAAGGGGGAGAGCACACTTACTCTTCCAGGAAGTGCTGCTGGGGCCCTATGATGGACCCCGGCCGGCATATTCTGATCCAAGCGATGATCTCTGCGTGTGTAAAGCGGTAGTGCTTCATGACGTAGCAGGCGATCAGTGTCCCTGTCCTGCCCAGGCCAGCTGTAAGGGAGGGAAATAGAATCAAAAACACAGAGGGCAGCAAAAGCTCCCACAAAAACCAGAGTGTCCAGCAGGCCCATAAACTGCCTGGGACTGAAGTGTAACGATGTATCAGCAGCTAATGGACAAACAACCCCATCATACAAAAACCTGTAATGTTCTCTTTTTTTTTGAGTTGGAGTCTCACTCTGTCACCCAGACTGGAGTGCAGTGGCCGCTCTCGGCCACCGCAGCCTCGACCTGCTGGGCTCCGGTGATCCTTCCGCCTCAGCCTTCCAAGTAAACAACAGAGAGGGCGAGAGGACGCTGCCGGAGGGAGGTTTGGGGGCAAGAAAGTAACATAATGGAAGCAAATGGGCCTGGCAGAAGCACAGGCAACTGGCAAGGCCAGAGACAAGAACAGAGGCAGCGGGGGCAGGGCAGGAGAGCCAGTGGGCTGGGCGGGCTGAGAGGCAGTAAGGAGGAAGGGCTGAATTTGAAATCACTGGACAGTCTTGGGAAAGTTTAAAGTGACTCACAGTCCTGACCTAGGAAACAAGTACACCGTTGGTTTCATCCAGGAAAACATTTAGTCAGAAAAGAATAAAAAAAAATATTTAAGCTGTGCCCCCTCCAAAAAAAAAAAAAAAGTGCATGGGTGTGTGCGTGTGTGTGTAAATCTGTACATTAGACAGAAAAAAAAAGTTTTTCATCTCCTAAAAACAATGTTGCCCCTCGGGGGTAATATTGCTTGGGATGAAAAGTATATTGAAAATGCAAATAAAATGACAATCAAGCTTAAGTCTATAGATGTCTGACATTTCCTTCCCATAAACCTTTCCTTTTTAAGACACACACAGACGCTGTTTGATTAGATGAGGTGTGTGTGGTGTCCTGGTTTATTTGAAGGGCTTTCTTGCCCCAGATCAAATATCAACATCCTTTATAGAGAGTGAGGCTTCATGACGGCCTGGTCTAAGTGGCTCTTCCTCTGACATGAACAGTGGGAGGAATGTGCCTTCCTATTTGGCCCAGGGCCTGGAGCTGCTGATTCCCCAGACACCTGAGCAGACCACAGACAACCAAGCAAATCAAGCACAGCTGAACATCCTGGAGGAAGACCCAGGGCCCGTGTGTCTCTGGGGTTCCTCTTCCTGGTCACCCTGTGGTCTCTGCCTGGAGAGGAGATGGCCTTCACAGAGACAACATGGTCTCTCACTGTGCCCACTTGTGCAAAGGGCTGTCTGGCCCCCCAGGCTCCTGGTCATACTCACAACCAAAAAGGAGGTGCAGAAAAATTCCAAATTCCTATGATACTGAAGTTGTTTCCCCTTTTAAAAAGAGGCTATAATTTAGAGCTATAAAAAGAACGTACTTAGCACTCAGTAGTTGAGAGCTCTTACCACAATTGAACAGAATAAGAACATTTCACTAAGTTTCTATAAAAACTTTAACAAAATTTTTAAGGCACTTGTAATTAAAGGGCTCCCTGGCACAGCGTGACAAGACGTTGAAAAGTATTCTATTTATACCAAGTCAAACACCAACTGCTTTCCCATCCCAGGCATTTTCTGAAATCCCGATAGAGCATTAATAATCACATGCTAGAACACCGCAGTGTTGCTATATTTTCGATGATAATTTGTGGGGAAAATTCCAAAGACTCGTAGCCATCTCTTGTACCAGCCACAAAGTGAAATGCAGATCTTGAAGCATTGGAAGGTTCACACACTTCCAGCAAATTCCACCTAGTTTCATCTCTGCCTGAAATACTCCATGCCTCTTTCAGCAGCGACCAAAGTTCATTTGAAATAGGAAAAGATTCTCCCTCCTCCTTGTAGTTCAATTAAAATACCAAGTGTTGCTTGAATTCCCAGAAAATGAAGCTGACTTAATTAGAACAGACGTCAAAATAATTAACAGGCCTATAGTAGATAAGTAAGCTACGAAAAGCAAGACAGCTGTGATGAAAGCGAAGGTGTGACCCTTCTTTCTCAAAGACCCCTGCATGTGTGTGCATGTGAAAGCAAACAAAATGACACTCTCAAAAAGATGTCACCACGTGTAAATATGACCTTCCTGAACAAGGACTGACTTCAATGATAAAGTTTCTGATTTTAAGTAAAAATATGAAAACTTCTGCAATAGAAAATAAACATATATTTCTTAAAAGGTAAATATTCATAGGCCAGGGCTATCCAGACAACACCTGTAACAAGTATGTTTAACCCAGAGGGTTTTATTTCACATGTGTTTTAGGTGAGAAATGCTCTCGGGAAAGATGCTGAGTTTCCATGAAAGTTCTGTGTCTCTTCCCCCTTAAATCTGTCAGTCCAAGATATGGAAGGTTACTCCACAGATACATGACATGACCTAGTAAGCATAAACCTAACTGCCTAGGAAGTAAGGCCAAAGCAATCTTCAGAAAAATACTGATTCTTTTATGACACAAACTAAGCTTCGACAGGGATGATATGAACATCCCCTATTAAATGTTGGTGGCTGCTCTCAGGTCTACTGATGTTTTTTTAAAATATGGGCAATGCACAGCTGGGCAGAGCAGCTCACATCTATAATCCCAGCACTTTGGGAGGCCGAGGTGAGAGGATCGCTTGAGCCTAGGAGTTCAAGGACAGCCTGGGCAACATAGCAAGACCTTCCCCCTCTACAAAAAACCAAAAAAATTAGCTGGACATGGCGGCCCATGCCAATAGTCCCAGCTACTCAGGAGACTGAAGGACGAGGATGGCCTGAGCCCAGGAGGTCGAGGCTATGGTGAGCCGTGATCGTGTTACTGCACTCCAGCCTGGGTGAGAGAGTGAGAACCCACCAAAAAATAAAACGTGAAATGCAGGCTGTTCTTGGACCTGAGCAGTCTTTAACAAACTTGGGGCACTGACGAATCATCCCCTGACAAGTCAACGCACTGACCCCCACTACCTCCCCCCCACCTGCCACCCGCCGGCATTCCACAGTCCCCTCCCCTCTACCAGGGCAGAGTCAGCGACAGCAGTGCCTACCAGGTCCCTGCAGAGTCGGAAGACAGTGCCACCCAGTGGCGCCGCGGGGACCTGCGCGGGCCGGACGGGCCCAGGGCAGCCAAGTGACTTCTCAGCACTGAAAGCCCAGACCCAGGAAAGCGCCCTGCCCCAACCGGGAGACTGGGAAGGAACGCAACGTGAGACTCCCCCGTGTACAACCAGGTCAGAGCAAAGGCCATGCCGTGTTTTCTGAGTAGCGGACACAGGGATGCCAGATATGATAACAGAATCACGATCCCTGTGATATTTGGGACCTGTATACTTGTAAAGGGTTGGTTTGTTTGAGTCGGCATCTCACTCTCGCCCAGGTTGGAGGGCAGTGACACGATCACGACCTCGATACACTAGAGCACAGCGTCGCGGAGGGGGGAAGACGAGAGGAGAATTCTGCAAGGACAGGAGAAGGGCTCTGCCGGCTCCGGCCCCTTGACGCTTTCACCTGCACGCGGGCGCTCCTGCGACCGTCCCTCCCGGGGGCGGCAGGGGGCCTTGAGGAGCACGGGCGGGGGAGGGCCGGCGAGGGCGCCGTCCACACCCAGCCGCCTCCCTCGGGCCCCGACCTCGTACCTTTGCAGTGGACGGCCACCGCCCCGGCCGTGTTCTCGCAGATGCTCAGGAAGCGGCGCACGATGGCGTCGCTGGGCGTGCTGCCGTCGATGAAGAAGAGGTCGTGGTGCTGGAAGCCGGCGTCCGTGAAGCGCTTGGCCTCGTAGATCTTCTTGTTCAGCCTCACGATGGCCGTCACGTTGTGCTTTTTGAAGTACGGAAAGTAGGCCTCGGGGGCATGGAGAGGGTACCCTGCAGGAAACCGGAGCGTGAGCAGAGGCAGAGGCAGACCCCTGACCGCCGGGGACGCGCATGTCTGCGGCCCCACAGGAAAGCGAGTTTCATGGGAGTGGAAGGTCCCGGGCTTCTGGAAGAGGCAGGCTGCAAATTCAGGAGGCTGAGAAGGAAACACCGCCGGGGCGGTGCCTGTCATACCGGCACTTTGGGAGGCCGAGGTGAGAGGACTGCCTGAGCTCAGGGGTTTGAGACCAGCCTGGCCAACTTGGTGAGACCTCGTCTCTACAGTAAATGAAAAAATTAGCTGGGCGTGGTGGGGCGCACCTGTAGTTCCAGTTACTCAGGGACTGAGGCAGAAGGATCGCCTGGGCCCAGCAGGTTGGGGCTGCAGTGGCTTGAGCATGCCACTGCACTTCAGCCTGAATGATAGTGAGACTCAGAAAGGAAGGTTGGGAGGAAGAAAGAAGGGAAGGGAGGTGGCTCATGCCTATAATCTCAGCACCTTGGGAGGCAAGACGGGAGGACTGCTTGAGGCCAGGAGTTCGAGACCAGCCTGGGCAACATAGCGAGACCTCATGTCTACAAAAAATCAGAAAATTAGCCAGGCATGGTGGTGCACGCCTGTAATTCCCAGCTACTCAGAAGGCCAAGGGGGAAGGATCATCTGATCCCAGGAGGTCAAGGATGTCATGGGCTGTGATGGTGCCACTGCACTCCAGCCTGGGTAACAGAGTGAGACCTCAACTCAAAATAAATAAAAAAGAAAAGCTCTCTAAGTACAGGAAATAGCTAATTTAAGTCCAACCCACAACTTCTATGTTCAAGATGGCCTACGAAAGGACACAGGTGAGCTGCCGGTTAGCGAGGCCTGCCTTCCCATTCCGCCTTCATCCTCCCTTGTGTGGCCTTGGCCAAGGGGACCAGTTGGGGTTCTGGGCAACAGGTAGCAGAAGCAGCTCTGGTAGGTGAAACTGGAAAGTCATGGGAGCATGCTCCTCCTGCCCCCAAACCAGCACGTTCCTAAAGTATCCAACGTGCTCTCAGGCCCAGTGTGACTCCGAGGACGTCATTACCTCCTGTGCATTTTTCTCCACCCAACAAATACTCTTCAACTCATTAAAACTTTGTTCTCTTTTTGCCAGATGGATAGTTTTCATCTGTCATACAACCACAAAAAGAGACTGATTAGGAAGCACCTGCGATGTACACATGAGGCAGGCATATAATTTCCCTAATTATCTAAACAACCTGCTAAATGAAGGATGGCCACCTAACCCCGTTTAACAATTAAGACACTAAAAGAGCAGGGTGCCAGGCAGTAGGTCAAAGGATGCTTAGTTTCAGTTAGGAAAG
This sequence comes from Cephalopachus bancanus, assembly GCA_027257055.1. Classification (NCBI taxonomy): domain Eukaryota; kingdom Metazoa; phylum Chordata; class Mammalia; order Primates; family Tarsiidae; genus Cephalopachus; species Cephalopachus bancanus. The sequence goes on along the minus strand of JAPVLO010000176.1, from coordinate 4,672,082 downwards.
AGGAATGTCAACTATATTGTAACAATGCATACTATAGCTATAGCTGGTAACAATGTAGCATTTGCCTCAAAGTCACTTAGTAGATTTTAAGTGTTCTCATCACAAAAAATGATATATATGTGAGGTAATACATATGCAAAAAGCCACTCTACAATATGTAAATATTTCAAAATATGCCGTATAATATACAGTTTTCATCTGTCAACTAAAAATATAATTCTTGACTGGGCATGGTGACTCACGACTATAATTCCAGCACTTTGGGAGGCCAAGATGAGAGGACTTCCTGAGGCCAGGAGTTCGATACCAGCCTGGGCAAGATGACAAAACCTCATTTTTACAAAAAATCAGCCTGGTGTGGTGGCACGTGCCCGTGGTCCCAAACTACTCGTGAGACTGAGGCTGAGGCTGAAATATCACCTGAGCCCAGGAAGTTGAGGCTGCAGTGAGCTGTGATCATGCCACTGTACTCTAGCCTGGGTGACAGAGTGAGACCCCAAGAGGAGAGAGGGAGACAGAGAGAGGAGAGAGGGAAAGAGGGAGAGGGAGGGAGAGGGGGAGAGAGAGAGAGAGAGAGAGAGAGAGAGAGAAGAGCAATTAGTGTTTTGGGGGCAGAACATGCGGTCTCCAAGCCCCTTTTCTTTTTTTTTTTTTTTTTTGAGTGGGAGTCTCACTTCGTTGCCCAGGCTGAAGTGCAGTGGCACATTCACAGTCACTCTGGCAATCCTTCCAAGTAGCCAGAACTATAGGCACGCACTACCATGCCCAGCTAATTTTTTTTTTTTTGGTAGAGGTGAGGGCTTGTCAAGTTGCCCAGGCTGGTCTCGAACCTACAGGCTCAGGCAATCCACTTGCCTCAGCCTCCCAAAGTGCTAGAATTACAGGCTGAGCCACTGAGCCCAGCCCATCCCTTTGTGTTTCTGAGCGGCTTCACCTTCATGTGAAGGTTTCAGGGGGCTGTGGTCAGTTGGCCAAGGTGACCATGGAAGCTTTGACCACCGCAGGCCTTGCCTGACAGCCCCAAGAGATATGGGAGGGGCTCATTTCTCAGCACACTGACTCCCACCTCTGCAACCCTGCAGGTTCACCAGCTCATGGCCACCAGGTGAGAGAAACGGTCATCAGATCCACTGGTGAGGAGGGTTCCAGAGGGGGGAGGGAGGAGGGCAGACACTTTCTGCAGGGCATCCTCGGCTGTGCTTCCTGCTGCCCTGGACTTTGCTGTGCTGGTCAGCGCTCACCCTGAGCCAAGCCTGCACACTGGCGCTGTGGTGTTGGGGCCATGTTTCCAGACCCTTTCTATCTGACCTCCAGTTGGTTCTAGAAGTGGAGGCATGGCGGGACGACCGGGAAGGGCTTCTTCCTATCCCCTGGCGGCATCACCTCAGAGTGAAGACAGGAGCCACCCAAGTGCCCAGCTCAGTGTTGCACACCCAGCTCCAGCCTGCAACGCTTGCCTCAGGTCAGAGCCCAGCCTTGTAGCCTTCCACTCCTCAGCCCCTGACTCCAGACACCAGCTGTGTGGTGTTCCCATCAACAGTCAGAGCTCTAGACACCTGGCTCCTCCCCAGAGTTCCCTGGCTCTGACTACTCCACTTTTGTCCCTAAAGGCACTAACTGATGCCTACAGTGTTGCCTTTTTACTTTTTGGTCTTCTTTGTGACAAATTCCTTGTATCAAATTCTCTCTGTTTGAAATACCTAGTGTGGTTCCTGTTTTCCTGCCTGAATCCAGCCCATGGTCGTCGTCCTCATTTTTTTTTTTAAGATTTGTTTTTGGTTTGTTTGTTTGCTTTTCTTTTTTTTGTAAAGATGGGCAGGGTTTTTGCTATATTGCCCAAGCTGGTCTCGAACTCCTGATTTCAAGAGTTTGGCCTCAGCCTCCTGAAGTGCTGGGATGGCAGGCATGAGCCTCCACACGCGGCCCCTGCTCATCTTCAAAGCCTAGGTTTCCAGCCTTCTCTGGGAGTCTGTGAGCTGCCCATCGCATTCCAACAACTGACTTTCCAGTTTCACTTACCAGCGTTTCTTCTGCTACCTCATATCCAGAGCCCTAACTAGTCCCCCTAGGCCAAGGTCACACAAAGGATGAAGGCAGAATTGGAAGGTAGGCCTTACTAACCCATGCATCATTCCATGGGCCATGTTGCTTTTAGGCCAGCAGGTAGCATGAAGCTTATTTAAAACCTTCTGTGGAGAAACAGTAATGCAGACACCCACACAGAATAAACACATGCTTTTCTACCTACAGAAATCAAGTCTGTTCTCCTAGTTGGCTTACCTGCTCAAATTATTTGCCAACAACAGATTTATAACCTAGAGGAGACAGGACTACAGCTGGCATGTGGAAATGAGAGTCTTTCTATGAGGAATGGAAGGAAGGGCTCACAGCACATGGGAGTCCCCCTTGGTGGGTAGGCTGGTAAGAGCCCCTGCCTGAGCTCCAAGCACACCGGGGATGGCCATGATGGCTGCCATTACCCACTGTGCTCAGGGATGGTTTGGGGTCTGTCACCTCCCCACTGCAACCAAGGCCGAAAGACCCTCTTGCCATATATGAATCTCCACCAGGAGCAAGTGGCAGTATGGCTAGTATACCCAAATAGACCATTAACACACTCATGATCGGCAAATTTTTCACTTGAGAGCAGGTGAAAATAAGAAAATTTTCAAGCTGGTTGCCACAAACTTGGGTCATTAAGCACAAGTGAAATGGTCTTTTCTAAACTGTCACCTTTTTCACAATACAGCTGAAAGCCATGATATATTCAGGATTTGCCTCAGACACCATTCTGACTAGCATTCATACTTTGTATATATTTTGAATATATTATATATATATTTGTTTACATTGCATCATTATATCACTATCTGTCTCACTATCACTAATAAGTTCACTGGATTCATCTTTGACCTCGGTAATCCCATCAGAATATAGTTCTTCATTTTCCAGAATTATGGTAAATTACTTTTAACATTGAAGCATGAAAGCCCTGAAATACCAAAATACATATATATAGTATATTCAAAATATATACAAAGTATATACAAAACATACAAAATATATACAAATATATACAAATATGACACTAATTGCAACAAAATAATGACCAACTTGCATTTTTTACCAGTCACCTAAATCAATAACATTATGCAGTTGATATCAGATAATTATCTCAATTAACTTTCTCTCTCCTTGCCTGACTATTCATTTTCAAGCAAAATATAATAACACATAGATATGACACTGTTACAGCATTCAGAAACAGAATTTACAAAGATGTAAATTCATGCCAGCAGCAACCAGGAACAGAATTTGGAAACAATGTAAATTCACATCCGCCATGGCAAATGAGTTAAGAGAAATTATGGATACCTTCTGAGGAAAGAATGCTAGACAGAAACTGCCCAAATCTGTCAACAGACACTGGGATAATAGCAATAATGATGATAATTGCACCAAACATTTTTCAAGTTCTTGCTTTGCTATATGTCAGCCCTCCTACTGAAGACCTCTTGTGGGTTATCTCTGCAGTTTCTCAAGGACAGATGCCCGGGGAAACCACTAGGCCACACACACACAGCGAGGAAAGGGCAGAGCCAGCACCTGGACCCTGGCCACTGGGCTCTGACATCCATGCCGGGCTGGCTTCAGGGACCACTCAGCTTGATTCCATGGTTTGGCCTCCAGGTAAGACAGTGTGATGGGAACTTGGAGGCTGCACTCCTGGGAGCTAGCGAGCAGCTTCTACAAACACCCCTGAACGGTTTCCATTGAGCTACACCAATCATGAGACACCTGTGACCTGCAACCCTGCCTGCGAGTGTCTGCAGTGTTTGGATGTTTGTGTGGGGACTGTGTGGGCACCACACCCTGGTCTTGGGGGCCTCCTGCCCACCCAGTGCTGGCCAGCCTGTGTCCATCCTGATTCCCTCTGGTCCCTGGAGGGGGCCCCGGGACCAGCAAAGTCCAAGCAGAGCCCAGCATCCATAGGCCAAACAGGGAGACAGAATTGCAGCGCTTAGAGATATCTTAAAATCCATCTCTTCCTCCCTAGGGCCTCATTCTAAAGTGAGGAAGCAGAAGAACTGACGAATCACATGACAAGGCCACTCAGCATAATTAAAAGTAAAACCTGGCCAGGTGCAGGGGCTCTCACCTGTCATCCCAGCACTTTGGGAGACCAAGGCCAAAGGACTGCTTGAGGACAGGAGTTTGAGACCAACCTGGGCAACATAGCAAGACTTAGTCTCTACAAAAAAAATCAAAAAATCAGTTGGGCGTGGTGGTACATGCCCAGAGGCTGTGGTAGGAGGACCGCCTGAGTTCAAGAAGTGGAGGCTGCAGTGAGCCTTAATCATGCCACTGCACCCTGGCCTGGGCATCAAAGTAAGGCCCTGACTCAAAAAAATAAACAAAAAATAAAATATGGCCAGGCTCAGTGGCTCAGTCTGTAATCCCAGCACTTTGGGAAGCCGAGGTGAGTGGATTGCCTGAGCCCGCGGGTTTGAGACCCACCTGGGCAACTTGGCGAGACCTCATCTCGACAATAAATCAAAAATTAGCCGGGCGTGGTAGCGCGTGCCTGTAGTTCCAGCTACTTGGAAGGCTGAGGCGGAAGGCTCGCCGGAGCCCAGCAGGTTGAGGCTGCGGTGGCCAGGAGCAGCCACTGCACTCCAGTCTCGGTGACAGAGTGAGACTCCAACTCAAAAAATAAATTAATTAAATTAAAATAAAATAAAATAAAAATGTCTTAAAAAGTAAAAACTGCAAAACGAGCAGGCAAATGTGGAAAGACAAACTACACTGAACAGGCTTGTTGATGAAAATACAATCATGATCTCTACTATCCAATGAGTGCCTATTGTGTGTACCCAACACTTTGCAAGGCACACCCTACAGCATCTCTGGCCCCACTAGTTGACTGCATCGTGTATCCCCCCTGTGATACACAAGAAAATGGATGCTCAGAGACGCTGTGGAGCTCACTGCAGTTCACACAGCCCACAAGACACACAGCCAGGCTCCAACCTGCGTGATCTTCATGGCAGCCCTTACAGGACCAGCAGGCTGATGCTTCAGACATGGGAATTCTCCTCCTCCATCTCAAGTGTGTGCTCTGTCTCTCTCACTCTTGCTCTCTGTCTCTTCTCTCTGGCTCTTCTTTCTTTCTCCCTCTTCTCTCTTTCTCTCTCTCTCCCCCTCTCCCTTTCCCTCTGTGTGTGTGTGTGTGTGCACATGCACACAAATTTAAATAGAAATGAGAATGACATAGACAAGAGATATTTTTAGGCTGGGCACAGTGGTTCAACCTGTAATTCCAGCACTTTGGGAGGCTGAGGTGAGAGGATTGCCTGAGCCCAGGAGTTCAAGACCAGCCTGAGCAACTTGGCGAGACCCCATCTCTACAATAAATCACAAAAAAACTAGCCGGGCATGGTGGCATGCATCTGTAGTTTCAGTCACTTGGAAGGCTGAGGCGGAAGGATTGCCTAAGCCCAGCAGGTTGAGACTGCAGTGGCTGTAAGTGTGCCACTGCACTCCATCCTGGGTGACAAGAGTGAGACTCCAGCTCAAAAAAAATAGATTTTTACAGAAAATCTGAAATCCAAAATATTCGTTTCATTCTTCTGTTTTTGTTCATTTATCAATTCGGAATTGTGTGACAAAGAAAATGGGACCCTGCTCCTTCCCATGACAAAACAAAGTGCATCAGTACAGAAAGAAATGCCTGGTTGGTCTCTGTGACACAAATATATGCCCAAGACTTCCATGATGCATTCTGCTCAGATCCCAAGTTTGGAGGGTTTCCTCTTGCTACCTTCTAGCAACTCTGTTTGTTGATTCCTTTAAAAATCTCAGTTTTTCTTCTAACAAACACCTTAAATGACTTTCAGCCTCCTCAGGAAACACAGGGTTTCTCAATCAGAAAAAAAAATACTAAGATTTCACTGTAATTGGATCACATTTCTTAACTTCATCACAAAATTATTTCTTAAGTTCAAAAAGTATTTACAAAGTTAAAGCCTTTTACAAAAAAAGATGAAGCTTCTAGTGAATATCCTATCATAAAGTAGGAACTCCAGTTATATACCATTATTCTAGGCTTCATCAAAGCCAACAAACACAAGGGACGTAGCACTCTCAGATCCGAGAGGGCACAATATATACACAGAAAAAAAAACTGACAACAGAGCAATAGCTTAACAGTGGTTATTTCTGAATTATATGCTTCTGAAGTTTTTCTCTGTATCGCTGTTGCTTAAATTTTCTATGGTGAGCATTATATCCTCTATAATAAGATAAAAAAGACACAGAATTTGCCATCAATAGACCTAGCTACAGTCCACACACTGCCTCTTCCTGGCTGCAGGAACCAGAACAAGTTGGGCAACTCAAAGCCTCCGCTCTCTCTTCATAAAGTAAGTCCCACCTACCCCAGAGGGTAGTTCTGACCATTAAACAGACAGCGCATATAAGAGGCTCAGACCATTCCTGCAAATGGACAGATGGTAGCTAGAATTCTTCCCCATACTGCAAGATGGGACAAAAAAACTGCTTAAAGAGTTCTGACAATGAAGACTCAGCACACAAAATATGCACATCATTCTATCTGGTGAGTTCACATCTAAAAATTTAGGGCAAGAGATTAGAGCTACAAAAAGACATATGAATGCCATGCCAGTCATAGTCACTTTTAAGGAGTGAAAACTGTAAACAACTTAAGTCTCATGTAAAAATAAATTAAGAAGGGGCAGGGTGGGGGAAAAAATAAAATAAATTAACTAGGCTAGGCAAAGTAACTCACGCCTGTAATCCCAACACTCTGAGAGGGCGAGACAGGAGGAGAATTGCTTGAGTCCAGGAGTTTGAGACCAGACTGGGCAACATAGTGAGACCCTATCTCTAATTTTTTTAAAAAAAAGTTTTAAAATAAAATAAATTAGCAAAATTATGGCACAGTCATATGGTGGAATCATATACAGTGTCATCATGGAAAATGATAATACAAATCTGCATCTGTTGTCATGAAAAGAAGTCTGTGATAAGTGGGGAAAAAAACTGGCCATAAGACAATAATTATCTTATGATTCCATTTTTAAAAGAAATTTTAATATGTATATATACTGAAAGTTAAAATATGTGCAAATTTTAAAAACACACACACAGAAAAGCAGATGGAAGAAATTAAAATCCTCTACCACCAACTAGTAAAACTAGTAAACTTGGGTGGAATTAGAGGTTACTTGTATGCTTTTTGTTAGTTCACCTGCATTTTCTTTTATTTTTATAAGTAAGCATGTATTGCCTGTATAAAAACATTTTAAATGACTTTGCTTTTAAATTCAGGTCTCTGTCACCCAGATTGGAGTGCAGTGGCACAATCATGGCTCACTGCAGCCTCAACTTCTGGGTTTAAGCAATCCTCCTGCTTCAGCCTCCCAAGTAGCAAGACTATAGGCATGAGCCACCACATCCAGCTTTTTTTTTTTTTCATTTTTGTTTTCATTTCAGCTCAGCCTGGTTTCAAACTCCTGAGCTCAAGCAATCCTCCCACCTCAGCCTTCCAAAGTGTTGGGATTATAGGCATGAGACTACACCAAGCTTTAAATGACTTTTTAAATACTACTTCTCAATTTCTCCTTAAGAAAACTTGGGCAAACACATGAATCTCAAATGGTGAGATTCTTTCAAATTTACCAAACAAATACCCAGCAACAAAGCCACTCCTGAAACAATACATACCCCTACTAGATTCCCTGGGCCTGAGTCAGATAATTTTGTGCAGAATACAGATGTAATCAATCTTGTCTTAAAAGACCAACTGAACTGTCAAAAAGCAGTTTCCTCAGGTTCTCAACATGTTATTCCTAAGAATTCAGCATGACAGAGGATAATTCTTCAATGTCCAGAGCAAAAAAAATTCATGAGAAAGCTTATGACTGAGAACATCAGATTCTGGCTTGACCACAGAGGTCTCCCATTTGTTAACTGAACCCCCTAGACCTGGGTTGCCATCCAGAGGGAAACTATGACCCTAGCAGAGTTCCCTGTTAGACACATTACAGATGTGAAATGGTGAGTAAACCAATTACCAAATCCAAACACATGAATGACAATATACAATGAAACTCCATTCTAGAAGAAATAACATGCATGATGATGATAATGATAGAAAAATCAATCTGAACCAGGGGTTTCAAATTAGCTCTTTTCCGAACACTAGTGTTCTACCTTTGTGATCAGAACAAAGGAAAGAGCTATTATGTTCCTGGAGGATATGTTTTCAACTTTATGTAAGTCTCCCATAAATTATTCCAAAACTTTTTGGTGTCTGTCATTACTTGTCTTCTAGAAGATGTTAGCAGGTGGGGAAAAAATAAGTACAAAACAAATATTAATGGGAAAACGTGAATGCCTGATTATGTTTCATTCAACAGGTTTATCTTTTGTTTTGCTTTTATTTTCATTTTTTAAGATGAATACCTATGACCATACCTGTGCTGTAAATAGGTAGTTTAATTACTGTCAACTAGAAAATTGTTCCTAGTTGTCACAGAGGACCTACATATATCAGCATAGTGGCCATGCTTAGGGGCCCACCTATGACTCTGTGACCTTGGGCAAATGCCCTCAATGCCCTCCCCTGGAAAACAGAGCTAACAGTATCTATATCTCAGAGTTGTGTGAGTGTTAAATGAGAGAATGCTGTGTTTCGGTAGTAACTAGCACATAGGAAGTATTCAATAATTAACACTTACTGTCATCATCATCATTATTCAACATGTGCTCCCCAAAGAATACCTTGATTTATTCGGCATTCTACTGCCAAGTAAATCCAAGAACCACCAACAATATTCAGTCATCTGCTTAATGGTTTGACCAGCTTGTTTCTCAGATTCTTTAATAATTAGGTCAGGTAACATGAAAATTTGCTAGTTTTAAAACAGTGACTATAGCTCCACCTACTGGAAGTATAATATTTAACACACAAGTTAATGTGGTTCAATTTTTTAAATTATGAATAAATATTCTTTGGAGAATATTATCAAAGGAAAAGATTATCTTAAAAAATTAAGATATTAAAGAAGATAAACTAAAATAAATTTTGGATGGTAAATGAAAGAAAAACCTACCATTTTCAATTTTGCTTTTAGGATGTGGTCCACTAAATGCTAAAAATTTTCCTGGAACAATCCAGTTGAAGTCACCATTTTCAACTCGCTGGCAGAATTTTGTGAGGAAAAAGAAAAAAAAATTTTATAATTCATATACAATTTAGGAAACCCTTACAAATAAAACTGCTTTTCACTCTTATTACTAGGCTAACAGGATACACATGAAGACAAAGTAAAAAGTTTCAAATAAAAACATACACCTGATTCTCAAAATGTTATTTATGAATTCAATCCACTTCTGAAAAAGTTCTACCTAGACTGTATGAAAAGTTTAGAAAACTTTTACTTATGGTAGAGGTAGTTTACATAAAATAAGTTTGTCTCCTAGGCACTCTGCAATGAAATGAAATGAAAACAAACATGCTTGTCTTGGCAATAATTAAAGAGAGGTAAAAGAAAACAGGAAATGTAAGCACTTTTTCCATGAACATGATAAACACACTTCAAACAAACAAAAAAATCTGTAAACATCCAGGTTCATGGGGAACATACTTCCACATATTTTTCTGTTTTTAAGGCTGATATCTGCTGTCAGTGCTGATTTTTAGACTCAAACAGCAGGAGATGGAGTGAGGGACAGAGACTCAAGAAACCCTCAGGCTATACCACAAACCACAGTCAGTCAAGGCCCCCTGCAGGGGCCACACACCCATACAAGGGTCAGGCAAGCGACACAAGTAAAAGCAGGTGCTCCCCCACTCAGGCTCATCAGGCACCTTGCAGGAAAGCCAACAGAAGGCAGCTGACCTTCCAGCTGGATTTTTGTGTGGAATCTCTGTTTTTAAAATGTTGGAGCTAAGCACGGCGCCTGCGCCTGTAATCCCAACACTTTGTGAGGCCGAAGTGGGAGGGATACTTGAGTCCAGGAGTTCAGCTGGGCAACCTAGCAAGACCCCGTCTCCACAAAAATAAAAATAAAAAAATTGGTCAGGTGTGGTGGTGCATGCCAGTAGCCCAAGCTACTCAGGTGGTGGAGATGAGAGGATCACCTGAGCCCAGCAGGTTGAGGCTGCAATGAGCAGTGATCGTGCCACTGCACTCCAACCTGGACAAAAACAGAGTGAGACACTCAAAAAAAAAGTTGGCTATTTCCAACTAAATTTTCAAATACTATGAAATCGAATAACACTTATGGGCTGACTCTCATCCCTGGTTGCCAGCCTTTGGTCTACACACACTATGAGATCATCAGAAAGGGGCCCTTGACCAGGGAAGAGCCAAGCACCCCCTCAGCACCTTCATCTCTCCACTTTCCTTCCTTCCCCGAATGCCTCTGAGCCCTAGGACACCGGGTCAAGGCTGAGGTTACCCAAGACTCTGCAGGCCACTGGGAGACACCTGTGCAGGGCATGTCCCTTCCTCACTGACGCCTTCGTTACCGCCACCCCACTCCCCTCCCACCATCACTTGACCTCACTGCCCTGGGTCACCCACAGCTGCCCGCATACAAGGCTCTCTCCCGCATATGGCCAGGACCTCAATGGTACAAATCTGAGCCAAGTATGGAGCCTGTACCACTGTGAGAATGCAATAAATATTTGTTAAGGAGATTGGACGAGGCCATCAAGGGAACCTGGGGCTACTACTTTAATTACTTGTATTAGCTCTTACCATTTCCATGAAGACCAAAACTTGTCTGTACAGTTTTGATTAAGATGTGCATATTTCTTTCCAGTTATAAAAAGTTTTAAATGAAACTTTACAAGACACCTAGGAGCATCTTAATTGCATTAATCTTGTTGTAATAAAACATAATGTTGTCAAAATCCCCTAAGTCTTAGATCACTAAGAGTGCTATGAATGCACATGTCAAATTAAGCCTGAGCAGAGCCATCGCCTTATAACATCAAGAATAAAGAACAGAACGCACACCTCCTTATGGCAATTACACATTTTCTTGTTTAAATAAAGCAGTCTCAAATAATTCCGTATTCCTCTTGAGTAATTATTAAGCTTGAAACACTATTTAGAAATTCAAGAATAAAGGTATGCTCTAATCATCAATAAAACCAATTTTTATGACAGTAAAAAAAGAAAAGGCTTCTATGTTCATTATTTCTGTAACCTTGACCACCAAGTAGTCTGGATAAAGATATTGTGCTATGTCTATTTATTTGGATTATAGACGCCCACTTGGTTAAATAGTAACCTTTGAAATCCTATGGAGAGATGCAAGGGACTCTCTAAGACACATCTACCCACAGAACCAAAGGACATGCTTGCAAGTCTTCCCACCCAAAAGGTAAATATTAGATAACACTGGGCTAGATTCAGCAGCTTGGCTAAGGTTAATGGAATACACAGAGATGTAGGTCTTAGATCTACATATGAAAAAAATTCATAGGAAAGTTACAGCTTTTAACTGACCTAATATAACATGAGTTTGCTTTGATAATCTCCCAACATTAATATGTGTGCCTCCTTAATGTGTGAATTATACAGATGTCAATATTTATCAATAATAAAACACTTTACATAACACGAGTTAGTTTTTCTAATTAAACACACACACACACACACACAACACACATACTTCAAAGAAACCTGGAGCAGACAGGAACGTAAAGTACTTCCCAACCCACAGGCGTTGTGGAAACAATTGTCAAGTAAGGATGAGCAAGTGTTACATATGGCCTCTTCAGATCCAAAGTTGGCCATCCACCAAATACTAGGCAGAAAAACCATATATGTCCTTCACTCTAGGAAAACCTCAAGATGAAACAATTTCAACTCCTGAAACTGACATATCTACATGCTATTAGTCACCTCACCAGAAGATTCTCCAGTCTGCAAAGGACTCATGAGATTTCTTTTGAATAACTAACACTCCTGGTGTAGTTAAAATATTATTTGACTTAAAAGCATGAATTTGTACAACTTTTAAGAAACATCTGAGCCTCTACTGTAACAGTTACAAGTATATTATTCAGTTCAAACACTGAAAAATATGTTTTTATATTGTAATAAACCTACAGTAAGACAGAAAAGATAGTCCTTGAGGCTGACAATTGCAAGATCGAGTCCCTCCATCAATTTTCCCTTTTTTTTTTTTTTTTTGAGTCAGAGTCTCACTCTGTCACCCAGGCTGGAGTGCAGTGACACGCTCACAGCCACTGCAACGTCAATCTGCTGGGTTCAGGTGATCCTTCCACCTCACCCTTCCAAGTAGCTGTGCATCACCACATCCAGCTAATTTTTTGATTTATCATAGAGACTAGGTCTTGCCAAGTTGCCCAGGCTGGTCTTGAACCTATGGGCTCAGGCAATCCTCTCACCTCTGCCTCCTAAAGTGCTGGGATCACAGGCGTGAGCAACAGTGCCAGGCAACAGATATGTTTTCTAAAGCAACACGGGGAAACGAATTTGAAGCACAATGACCCATTCATTCAAATGTTTGCTAAGCTTTTATTAAATATCAAGGACTATAACTTAGTGTTGCCACAAAATAAAAGGACACATTCTGCATTCTCTCTGTGCTTTTAAGAAGCCTAAGGACAGGTGGGAGCCACAACTAGCAGTCATAATAATGGCAGCAAACACGTGTGTGGCCTTAACTGTGCCAGCCACGACACCATCCCCACAGTTCCCTTAATCACAGCAACCCTGGGAGGTGTCATTTTCATCTCCATCTTACCCAGTAAAGAAGCTGCAGTAAGCTTTGCTAAGGGCTACAGTCAAAGTACGTGAGAAGTTCAAAGATGGCTCAGAGACTGTTTTGAAATGTCAGAAAGTAGAACACTGCAGTGACTTTTTAAAATTCATTAAGAGGTGCTGTCTTTCTGTTTTCCTAAACAACAAAACAGTGCTGACAACACCACTGTATTACATAAATGCAAATACACAATAGAGACTGGCACTTCATGAGCTTACAGCAAAGTAAATATTTGAATTACCTGGTTTAAATTAAGTTGACACGCCATTTAGCATTAAATCATAATCAAACTCTAGATTATTAATTTAGACTTGCTTTCGCAAGACACAGTGTGGTGGAGGGAAAAAGGAGTGTCCTGTGTGAATGACTGTCCCTCCTCTGCCAGCAACAAAGGGGGCTCACAGCGGGTAGACGGCATCTAGGAATGCCTCTGCAGGGACCATAGCAGGAGCAAGAAGCCAGCACACATCTCAGATACCGTTCCAGCACAAGACACAAAGCCTGGGTCAGCAGCTGTGGGGACTAGGAAACAGTATGCTTAGTCGTGGAAAATGTGTCCAACCAGACATCGCGAGGCCTAGAGAGCCTCAGCCCATCAGGGAGGACAAAGGAAGAGGATGCCTCAGAGGAGCCAGAGAAAGACAGCCAGAAATGCAGAGGAACAGAAGGCAGCCCCTTACAGCTGAGGAAGGGCCTTAAAGCTGGGGAAGGGCCATGAGTCAGAGCAGAGCACAGAGGAATTGGGTGGGAGGGAAACCAAGCCAGCCACCCGGGGTGGCTAACTCCGGTGTCAGCAGGAACAACTTCCGTTGAGGCCAGGCCACAGTTAGTTCCAGATGTGAGACCACCCTGGTAAAAAGTCTGGAGATAAAGAAAGGGACAGAGAGCAAACAGTAATTAAAGAGGAAGAAAACCCCCACGGGGTTTGCTTGGGACGTGGATAGACCCTCAATGCCCTATAGATTCAGGGAGATCCCTGCATTAGCAGATATGGACACCCTGGGCCCCTACTTCCACAGTGACCTTGGTCAGGCAGGAATTTTGCTTTTTTAAACTTGGGCCTTTGAGTAGTGGCTCCAGGGAAATGCTCGCAACAGTCCTTCTAAGAGTCAGATCACAAGACACACCACACCTGCTGGGGGTGAGGACACGCCCGCATGCCTGTGCTCCGCCACTGGCCGGGCCCAGTCCTTGGCAGGAATTTCCATTTTCCCAGCTCTGTCATCCATGAACAAGTAAAGAAAGCCAAGGAGGGTCCAGATTACAATCTAGCTCGCCAGATTCTAATCCCAAGCTTCGAACATACTCCCTTCGGTGTTCAACAGCACCGACACCCAAGGTGACCTGAGGTGACTCGTGGAGATGCTGGAGGCCTGACAGACTTGACTGGCTTTCCAGGTATGCACTCAGTGGCAAAGCCCAAGAGTCTACACCACCTGGTCAGTCTGGCAATTCACTTAAGCAATGAAGAATGACACAGTCTACCCAGGGACAGGGCCCAGTCATACAACAAAACTAAGTGGAGACCTGGTCTCAGATTACAGTATCTAGCAATCCATGCTGCAAATCACCGATTCAAAAAGAGAAACTCATAGATTGGCTGGTAATGAAAGAAACATCATTTCTGGAAGGAGCCAACCACAGCAACCGTGTTCTGGAGTAATACCGCAAAAATCAGAAAGGAGTCTTAGTTAACGTCTTAGTCAGTTTCCACAGAAGACAGACCATAATAAGCAGCTGGAAATGTGTTGTGGTTCTATTTTTAGTATTCATCCACTCATTTATTCCCAGGTTGTCTCATTCCAGAAACACTTAGGGACTGCCCTTCATGGGTGTACCATGCTGCTACATTACTTATTCAAACAAGGATGGACAAGACACAGTCTGTCCCCCAAGTACCCAGGGTAGAGGAAGACACAGATGATTAACAGACTGTCATGCAAGGCTGTGTGAGAAGAGCTACCCCAGGGCTGAGAGGGATTAAGGGTGCACCATGTCCACATGGCGGACCAGAAAAAAGGGTGTGCAGGCAGGAGGTGGAAACAAGGGCATGTTCAGGGGCAAAAGCATGAAGAGGTCGCCATCAGGAAGCTGTACAAGTTTGGGTGTGAGAAGGCAGTAGACAAGGACAGGACAGGGGAAGGACAAGCCCACATCATGAGGGCCTTCCATGGGGTAGCAAGGAGCCTGCATTGCCTCCATGTTTTTAGTCAGCATGCAGTAAGTGAAGGACTTCAAACAGGGGAGTGATAGGATCAAACTTGATTCTTAAAACCTACACTCTGATAGGAGTGTGAAGATGTGACCAAAGAGGCCAAGGTTCAAGGCAGACCCAATCCCAGACATTCGGAATGGACCAATTCATTCTCACAGGTCCCAGACAGGCTGTGCCATAATGTAGATGGGGTGGCGTGAAATCACTTTCCAGAACAGACATACTCTTTTCCCACAAAACACTTCACAACCAGTCTGTCAATTAGAAATTCTATGTAGACAACTAATTTGATGTGTATGAGAACAAGGGCTTGTGGTAAGAGTTAAACACGACCCCTGCAGAGTGAGGCACAAGAATGGATGAATCCTATGACCTCAGGTGACAGTAGAGACTCCAACCCTACACATGAAGAGAAGTTACCAGCACCTCCTAAAAAGAAAACTGGGCCTAGTAAATATACTGAGAAAACAGTAGGCACTTAATGTCTGTTCAATAAACGAACTGAAAGGCTGTAAGAATGAGGCAGCAAGGAGTGTGACATGGCTTCTTTCTTTTTCTTTTTTTTTTTTTTTTTGAGTCGGAGTCTCACTCTGCTACCCAGGCTGGAGTGCAATGGCACACTCACGGCCACCACATCCTTGACCTGCTGCGCTCAGGCAATCCTTCAGCCTCAGCCTTCCAAGTAGTTGGAACTACAGGCGTGAACCACCATGCCTGGCTAACTTTTTTATTTATTGTAGAGACGAGGTCTAGCCATGTTGCCCAGGCTGGTCTCGAACCCGTGGGCTCAAGTAATCCTCTTGCCTCTGCCTCCCAAAGTGCTGGGATGACAGACATAAGCCACCACTGCGCCCAGAGACATGGCTTTTTGACTCTCAAATGACAAATGTGCCTGCTGACATCATGATTTCCGTAATCCAAAGTTTCCTACCCAGCAGGACCAGAACGGAGTCGTCTGGAAGGGGACCAGGCAGGCAGAGTTGGAAGGCCATGAGCCAACAGCGGTGAGCTGTAATCCCAGGTATTGGGCAAATATCATCATGTTCTGTGCATGCCATGCCCTGGGCAGTGCCTTTCAAGTACAGCGACCGGTGCCTCTGCCATTGGGCAAGTGGTAACCAAGCCATAACCAAGCCAACAGCAAAGCGGAGGAGGGTCCAAGTTTGCCTACACCAAAAAGCACAGGATCAAGGCAATAATCTCCTGGTATTCTGGAAAATGTTCTCATCCTGACAAAATGACTTCACAGAAAGGCGCTTTTTTTTTTAAATAAAAAAAGAATGATTTATTGGGGGGGAGATAATGGCAGATAGAAAATAGCTGAAACTGCCAGGCATGGTGGCTCATGTCTATAATCCCAGCACTCTGGGAGGCAGAGGCAAGAGGATTACCTGAGCCCAGAGGTTTGAGACCCGCCTGGGCAACTTGGCAAGACCTCGTCTCTACAAAAAAAAGAAATCAAAAAATTAGCCGCATGTGGTGGTGCTCATCTGTGGTTCCAGCTACTTGGAAGGCTGCGGCAAAAGTCTTACCTGAGCTCAGCAGATCGAGGCTGCGGTGGCTGTGAGCATGCCACTACACTCCAGCCTGGGCCACAGAGTGAGAATAGAACTCAAAAAAATAAAAATAAAATAAAATAAAATAGCTGAAACCAAAGGTCAAAGCAATTTCTCAGTCTTGAAGTAATTTTTGGACTTTAAGCTCCAGCTAAACCCCCAAAAGGGTATTTTAAGGCAGCTCCTTGAAATTGCAGAGCCAGCTTTTGAAGGGGTAGTGAGCATCAGTCCCAGGGATATGGCATCCTGAATGGTGGCATGGAAGCGCTGTTTCTCTGCATATCTCCCTCCCCCCAACTAGGGACAGGCTACAACATAATACTTTTATGATTTTTTTCTGAGTTCTTCTGTGTATGCCTGACACAAGGACATCATCAAAAATGGCAAGCCTTCTGATAAACAGTGGAAAGCCCCTTGGAGGCAACTAAAGTAACGAACCAAAGACACAACAGAAATTCTCTGGGACAAATAATGACTGCTTAAGAATAGGATTATTAAACCAGGCATGATGACTCAAGCCTGTAATCCCAGCACTTTGGGAGGCTGAGGCAGGAGGACAGCTTGAGCCCAGGAGTTCCAGACCAGCCTGGGCAACATAACAAGACCTCATCACTACAAAAATTTTTTTTTTAATTAGCCAGGCATAGTGGCACGCACCTGTAGTCCCAGTTACTAGGGAGGCTGAGGGGGAAGGATCACCTGAGCCTGGGAGTTCAAGGCTGCAGTGAGCCATGATCATGCCACTGTACTGCAGCCTTGGCAACAGAATGAGACTCTGACTCAAAAATAATAATAAAAAAAGAGAAGCATCAATAATGATCATTTGTGTTTAAGCAAGGTCTTGCTTGATAAAGACAATTATCCTAAAGAAAAAAAAATTGGGAAAAAAAGTTGACCAGAGGCAGAGTCTATATACGGGTACTACCTCAAGGCCTTACAAGCAGATCATCCTACACTAGCATTAACCACTAAACTCGACTACTAGAGACCGTATGGGTCCTCACGTACCTACAGGTGCATAATCTAACTGACTGGTCAAGCTTTTCCATCTTCATTATTTTTCCCTAGGACAAAGGGTCTATTTTCATTTTTCTGAATAGATCAATGGCTAGATTTCAAAGGACTGGCTGCTCTGCTAGTTCTCAAGTTCTTTGAGAAAACCTTAAATCTGTCAAACATATGTTTTGACACCAATTCCCAGAGGAAGTCCCTGGACCACTGTCTTCCAGTGATGACTTTTCTGGGCCTTCTCAGCATGGCTCCAGAATTGTTCAATTCATGCAAATGTGAGTGACTGCATAGTCTCGCAACAGTTTGGCGGAGGACCTGGAAGGACCACATTTTAGAAGACCCTTTTGCAAGATGGAAGCCAAGGCCTTCCTTGACGGTGTGGCTAACCAATACTTAGCACAATGGGCCATTTGCAAGTCACGTGGACAGAAAGCAGGAGCCTCAATGCAGTGTCTCACCCCTAGTCTTCTAAATGACAGGCCTTTTAATTTTCATGTGAACATTTAAATCACATGATGAAGGAGAGAGAACTCAAGCATCACGTCATACTGGTAGATGATGACAGCACATCAGCTACCTGTCCTGCTCGCAGAATCCGAACTCTAGCTACCTGCGGCACCAAGAACTTGAAATGTGGCTAGTCCAATGTGAGAGTCACCATCATATAAGTCACACACTGGGTTTCTAAGATTTTGTCCACACAAAAAGTCAAATACATCATTAATAATTTTTATATTGATTACATATTGAAATGGTAAATTAGGTAGACTTACTAAGTGAAATATATTATTAAAATGAATTTTATTCTTTCTTTTTTGTTTTTCTAAATATGGCTTCTAGAGATTTTTTAAATATATATGCATGACCCACATTTCTGGGCTGAAATGCAGGAGGAAGATGGACAGAAGCTTCTGCAGGAAGAGCAAGGGTTCCCTGTCACCATCATAAGTATTTTCCACACTCTGCTGACCCCGTCATTAGCAGCATTTATAGGCAGCATTCTTACCATAACCATTTGTATTATAATTTAATTGAGATGTAGTCTCATTGGGTTAGTTTTTTTGAGCCATACTCTATATTAAGTGTGTTTTAGACAAGAAGTGCCTTTGAAAAGCTGCATCCCAAAAATTCTGACCACCCCTAATCATCTAGGGCTAATGTTCTCACAATCTACTGCCAACAAGAAAACTGTATCTTGGAAACAACAGCACCTTCACTGGAATACTGACTCAGAGGCGCCGAAATGGAAGAACTCAGCTGTTCCGCAAGTCTGCCGACTCAGACTCCCAAGAACAGGGCTGGCAACGAGGGGAGTTCAGAAGTGAAATGATTGGTCCAGAGGCCGTTGGAAAGCATTCCTTCATCTATTCATTCATTCCTTAAGCCAGCGTTTATGAAATGCCGACCACCTGCCAATCACACCAGTGTTGTGGTTTTCTATTTTATAGGCTTTATAATAGAATAGAAATATCATCCTCCAAAAGGAAGTCGTTTGACAGAAAACCTTTCAAAGGTTCACCAAAACTAACCGCTTCCCTCTCCTCACCTCTATCACCTGGGTTAATGTTGTCAGTTCAGGTAAGGGTCTGATCACGTTCTTACCAGACTATTGTTTGGTTGGTTTGCAAAAATGAAACTATACTGTCTGCCTTAGATTTTTCAAGAGCTTGTTCAATTATCAGCATCACCATTAAAGTTAAAAATGACCAGGGTGGGGGTCATTCCTCCCCCTGAGAAATAGTTTCTACTGGTTTTTTTTCTTTTTTCTTGAGTCAGGGTTTCACACTCTCACCCACGCATGTGCAGTGATATGATCACAGATCACCACAGCCTCAACCTCCTGGGTTCAGGGAATCTTCCCTCCTCAGCCTCCTGAGTAGCTGGGACTACAGGTACATGCCACCACACCTGCCAACCTTTTTTTTTTTTTTTTGTAGAGACAAAGTCTCGCTATGTTGTCCAGACTAGTTTCAAACTACTAGGCCCAAGCAATCCTCCCGCCTCAGCCTCCTAAAGTGCTGGGATTACAGGCATGAATCACTATACACAGCTATTTTTTAAATGACTACATAACAAACATTCTATGACTTATATGCACTATAGATTATCCAACCTTCTCCTTATAAGTGCATATTCCCTTTGTTTCTAGTTTTGGGGGGGGTTTGGAGGGAGAGGGTTCTTTTGCTAGTACTAAAAATATCACCAAAAAATGCTCTTGTGATATTTTTTAAAAGAACACTCTTGGGGGAGAATTTTAAATAAATTGAACTAAATGTATTGATTTTGGGGAAAGCAGCAGTTTTAAGATGTTAAGCCTTTCTATCCAAGAACACAGCATATGTTTTTCCATTTGGGCATAATCCCATCCATGGAGAATTTGTAATCAAATAAGGAGAATAAGGCTTGTGCACAAATAACCACGACACAAGAAAAACGGAAAGCACTCCATGAGACCATGAGGGAAGGGACACCCTGGAGGTGAGACCTGATCTGTGTAGGGTGTGAACACCCATGAATGGAGGTGGTGAAGGTCAAACTTGGCCAGGGTCAAGATGCAATAAATAGGCCTCAAAAGGGGCTGGAACACACAGTGGGGACACAGGAGTCATGCCAAAGTACCTGGCAGCTAGAAATCAGGCAGGGAGCTGAGCTCAGGTGGGTAGGGCCATGGAGCAGCAGCTCGATTGAGACCAAGAGCAGGCCAGATGAACACTCCACTAAAGCTCACTGTCAGGTGTGCAGGATGGCCTGGGAGGAGAAGGGCCGGTGCTCAGTCAGGGAGCAGTTGGAATAAATAATGCACGGAGAAGCCCTAAGTCAGAGAGAAGGAAGGGAGACTAGAGAGGAGGAAAGAAATAGACGCAGCCTTGGCCCCAGGACGGCAACACAGATGCTCACTAGACCAGGGGGAAAGGGAGTAGGCTTTCAGCTGGAGCCAGGGTGAGCACTGGCATGGCGAGGTCATCCACCAGACCAACAAGGTAGAAGGCATGTCATGACTGGTTTCCTGATCCAAACAGACACCTCCCAGGCCAGACCCCAGGATTTGAGGCTGCCCCTATCTCACTCTGGATAGTAATTACAGCACTGCGCTTCCGGAAGTCCAACAGACGAGCTCACTTGCCAAAACGTTGACCGGCTCACACGCCACAGGCTTCTCACCTGTCAGGGGACGTTCACTATTTCTAGACTCGCCCGTATCCTGCTCAGAAAGTGCTCTTCTTCAACATCGCCTGGTGGCATATCCTGGCCAAGACAGCCTTTGCCTAAACCGCGAACTGCTAAATAGGTAAGACCTTAGTCAAAAGCTTTCTTTCAAACGGTGCCATTTGCGGGGGGGGGATCAGTCAATTTTTAGAACTAAGTAAATGCAGTCATATTTCAAAATAAAATTTATACAGTCAAAAAATATTATAAGGCACAACTCTAGCTCTGTGTTAAATGAAATCTGAATTTTAAAATAAAGTTAACTTATAATTTCATTATCCAACTATACTTTGAAATTATTTTTCTTGTAACTCGAGGTACAAAGTGATTGTCAATAAAGATCGGATAAGAGACTATCAATAGAATGGGCATTTTCCCAAATTAAAATGTTGGTGACTCCTGGGTCAAAAGCAGTAACCAAAACTGGAAGGACAAGACTGACAACTGCAGAAAATTCCAGAAGGCTTTCCTTCAGCAGCAGCTCAATTTGCAATATCTGAGTATGAGAAGAGGGGGAAAAAAAAATCAATCAACATGAAATTATGTTTTGCAAAAAATTTAAATGTACAAACCTCATAATGTTCATATTCATCCACATCAAATGTCTCAAAGTCAAAAAATCCATGTTGTAATCCCTAAAAGCAGAATTTGAATTAGTTTTTCCATACAAAATTGATGAAATCTATTTGCTATTTCTGGAATTTTTAACTTATAAAATAATCCTCACTGATCTGGAAAAGAAAGCTTGAAACTCTTGATTGTTAATGCATTTCCAAATATTTTATGACACTGGTAATATTGCTTCAAGACCACCTTAGAAGTAGAACTAAATAAACACTTAGAATAACATGAAAATATGTCCCCCAAAATATGCCCTGAGTTCTAATTTACATTAGTTTTGTATGTAAAATTAATTATGCATATAAAATGAAACAGCAAATTTATAGTTGGGAACTATACCTAAGAAAGAAAATCGTGGTTAACTTTTCAGACAGGAGAAGAAAATTCGATTATTCTTAGGAAGTTCCATTTTCCTTTTATCATAATGAGATATTTGGCACCAAAAAAGGGGCCCTTTTACTTTTCTTCTTTCTTTTTTCTTATTTTTTATAAATCAAGCACTACCCTACAATACTCTTCTTTTTTTCTTCCCATCCAAAAAACTCTTAATATTTTTACTTAATAAGCCCTTATTTGATCCTAAAAATCTACCTTGAGAGACTTTGTTTCATGATGATAATTTCTGACAAACTGAAAGTATACTTGACTGTTCTTACAATTTATAAGAAAAAAAACTGATACTTTTAACACACCAAAAAAACGTAATTCTCTGTTTTGTAACTAATTACTTAGAACTTTAAAAAATGACAAAGAGATTTTTATCTTATAAACTGTGAAGCCCTGCAGATTACAATAGAATACAAAACCACAGGCACGTTTAAAAGCTACATGATCAAGTCATTAAAAAGAGAAAAAGAAACTAGCAAGTCAAGTTCTAGTACTTGAAAACACTTTACAGACCAGTGTTTTTTTTCAAAATGTAGAGCATGGACCATCTGCATCAGAAACACTCAGGTTAACTTATTTTTAAAGAGCAGGGTTCCTCACCCCATCCCAGAACTGTTAAATCAGACTCTCTGGGGATGGGACCCTAGGGACCAGCATTTTAAACTTGGCTTCCTGGGTGATATTTACAAGCGCTACATTCTGACAATACTGGTTTAAATTACCTCTAAGTATAAGCCCAACAAATTGTTTAAAGTATTCCACCTTTAAAAAAAAAAACTAACTGAGCTCATCCATATGCACCATTCCAAAAAAAACGGTGAGAAAAATATACTCTAAAAGACTCATTTTTCTTTCTCTCTCCTCATTTCTAGGTATGCGTTTTCATATGTTCCTGTAGGTAGCAGTTCATATAACATATAAACTATGCCATGACAAGGTCAATAACACCAAAACCAGAACAATATGCTCCTTAAGCAGGCAAAACTATGGCCATACTCTGTGTAGATTCTTAGAAAGGTACAACTCATTACCACAAAAACAGCCCAAAACATGGTGGCTTACACAAGAGAACACACACAGGAAATATCTCAGTTGCTTAAGACATGCTGAACCATCTAGCAGACCCTCTAGAATCTCATCTCTATTTGAATGAACTCCAATATGTGATGAGACAATCCTTTTATGGAAAACCTTACTCCTGACCGAAGTCACACTTTTCTCCACCACAGGAAGGCTCTCAAGTATTTCTAATCAAATTGCTAGCTACCACCATGACAGGCAAATATAGTCAGTGTGACGCTTTCTGTCATAAAAGAATGGCCTGTACCAGATGGTGGTAAAGGCAAAATAATAATAGCAAAGGACATAAATAAATTACTTTTTCCCCCGGGCACATTTTCTAAATGCTAATGATGGCTTATATGTTGGGTAATATCTCCATGAAAGTTCTTATCTGGGATTATCAGAAGTGTATTTTGGTAATATTTTGGTAATATGGTTTGCAAGGTTAGGCTAGGAGTATCTCCATGGTGAAAAGAAAAATATTTTTTAGTAAAAAGAAAAATATTTTAAGACTATTTTAAAGTTTGAGAGAGTTTAAATTCATTTTAAAATGAAATATCAAAGTCAGAAACAACCATGCATAAAACAGGTAGTATATTTATCACACAGATTTTCTCAGTTCAAATCATAGCAAAGTCAGTTTCAGATGACATCAGAGAAATGAGCTAGAATTGCTGCAGATACTGTGTGTACAGTCCATGATGACCCTTACTAGTGGATCACGGGACTTGTACATGCCTGACTGATAACACGTCATGGCTATATGTTCAAGACGGAACCATGTACTTTGAGCCCTCCTTAGAATTTACAGCAGAGCCTGCATAATATCTGATTGTAAGCTGATGTTTCTAAAACATGTTCCAAGAGCTCTCAAAAATCTTTTGGTTTTAACTTCCCTGCTACATACAATATATAAATAATGACGACTTGGTTCTCAAACTTAAGAGTGCCTCAGGTCACCTGGAGGTATTGTTCAAATAAGGATGGCAGGGCCCCGCCCCCAGAGGTTTCTGTTCAGTTGGTCTGGGGTGGGGACGGACCAACAGAGGGGAACAGTGGCTTAGGAAACTTCCTGTTACTTCCACACCAAGATCAACCTTGATAATGAGGCTAAACATGTGACAAAGCCATGTCATGGGCACGGCTGCGGGCAGAAGTGATAGATCAGCCTAGAATGCCAGCCGTTAAAACAGAAAGCCCCCACCCCCACCTCATCTGTATTTGTCAAATCAACAAGAAATGAAAAGCATCCTACGTGCTGGCCCCTTTCTCTTCTTTCCAACAACAAACAAGAATGTTGAGATCATTCCTTTTTCGTGTTTTTTTTTTTTTTTTTTTTTTTTTTTTTCAGTTGGAGTCTCACTCTGTCGCGTGCAGTGACTGCTCCCGACCACCGCAACCTCGACCTGCTGGGCTCTGGCGATCCTTCCGCCTCAGTCTTCCGAGTAGCCAGAACTACAGGCGTGTGCTACCACGCCCGGTTGATTTTTTGTAGAGATGAGGTCTCACTGCCCAGGCGGGTCTCGAATCCGCGGGCTCAGGCAATCCACTCACCTCAACCTCCCAAAGGCGCGGGATTACAGGCTGAGCCAATGACTGTGTCAACTACAGCAAGAAGAATTGTTCTTACCTTTCTGATTCCCTGCAGACAGTCGAGGATGGTGAGGTTGTAAGTGCAATTTCCAAAGGAAGCATCCCTATAAATAAAAATATATAAATTCAACATTAGAAAGTCTGCCTTTAAAACATTCAAATAATAAAATGCCAGAGTCCGCTGGGACGGTACCCCTTGGTTTCACAGCTATCCACATGGTAAAGGCACACAACACAGTAGCCCTACTAGCTAACTCCTCCTGCAGCCTGGAGGAAGCACTTCTGAAACTGCTTTATCCAATGGGCAGAATTACTTTAAAAAGCAGACTTAGGAGCCAGGGCTCCAGAGTCATGTGGCCTTGGTTCCAATTCCAATTCTACCAGGTACTGAGAAAAAATGTGAGCCCATTATTTTACCTCTATGCGTCTTGGTTTCCTCCTCTGTGAAATGAAGTTAATGACAGCTAGTACCCACAGGCCTATTGTCAGATTACATCTAAAAAATAGGTAAAGCCCTCAATAGAGTGACCCGGCACACAGGAAGCACTTAATAAATATTATGACTATTCATATTAACAGCAAATTGAGGCTGGGCATGGTGGTTCATGCCAGTAATTCCAGCACCTTGGGAGGCCGAGACAGGAGGACAGGAGACAGAGACCAGCCTGGGCAACATAGTGAGACTCTGTCTCTACACAAAAAGAAAAAAGAGAAAATAGCTGGGCATACTGGTTTCTGTCTTCAGTCCCAGTTACTCGGGAGGCTGAGGCAGAAGGATTGCCTGAAACCAGGAGGCTGAGGCTACAGTGAACCCATGATCATGTCACTGCACCCCAACTTGGGTGACAGACTGAGACTCCAACTCAAAACAAAACAAAACAAAAAACAGAGAACTGGACTGTTTCATCTTAAGAACAGTAGAGCATGGTTCCTCAATCCCTGTGCCACAGACTGGTATCAGTTTATGGCCTGTAAGAAACCGGGTCGCACAGCAGGAGGTGAACGGCCATCAAGTGAACAAAGCTTCATCTGTATTTACAGTCACTCCCATCCCTGGCATCACTGCCTGAGCTCTGTCTCCTGTCAGATCAGTGCAGGCATTAGATTCTCAAAGGAGCGCAAACCCTATCAAGAACTACACATGTGTGGGATCTAGGTTGCATGCTCCTTATGAGAATCTAATGCCTGATGATCTCCCCCTCTCCACCCCCAACCATGGAAAAATTGTCTTCCACAAAACCAGTCCCTGACACCAAAAAGGTTGGGCACCACTGCTGTAAAGCATTAATCACCATAAGAGGTATTCTGGCAGAGGAACCACTTCAGGAGCACTGTAAATACAGGCAAAAAAAGACAAGAGGACACTGTGTGCATGTCAACAGAACCCAGCAGGTGTGTGCATGAATTAAATACCATCCCTCCTACCCCCCCACCCTCCCGCCAAAAAAACCCTGAGGAAAATGTAGGCGTGTTTCCAAACAACCTCCTCTCAGAGTTGTTGGGCCTATGAGCACTTCAAATGCTCCATCACAAGAGGTGGGGACCCACTGCAACGAAAACTGAGAGCTTCATGCTTTATTTAAGTTTTTAGGGCAATTTAGTAGACCGACTTTAGGCAACATAAAACGAAAGTATCAAGTTCAGGTCAGCTCGGCAGGAACTGGCAGCAGAGCCATGACACCAGCACTGTTCCAAGGTGTCCAAGGCAGGAAATTTGACCTCAAGGCGCCCAGGCTCTGCCCAGTCCCCAGTGCTGAACCCAGGAACAGAGATCCTCAGGCGCCTGCCCGGGACAAAGTCAAGTGCAAACACAGCAGCCATGAGGGGGGGCAGGAGGCATCCCACAGGATAACACAACCTTCAAGGGCTTCCACAGAGTTAACATAAGGCTGAGTTTCACATCACTAACCACCCAGGGTAACTCAAACCCATGGCTGCTAAGCCACAAGGCAAAATGTGACCTCATCTAGTGTCAGCATCCTGACAGCCTCACATAAAAACAGCAAGTTGGCAAAGCCACTTCACCAAAACATTTCTTAAGCCTCGAAACTTAGTTATTCCAGAAATTTAAGTCTGACTTCAAGAGGAGGTTTTCACTTTTGTATTTTTTTTTAAATAACATCTGAACTCATATGTCAGCAAAAACACAAAATAGCCCCCTTTCCAAATACCTTGTAAAGTTGTAAACTGTGTATTAGGAAAGAAATCTTAACGGACTATGATAGAGAAAAAGAATAACTGGGGGTCAAGATAAAATATTCATGCATCTAAAATACCTAACATTCTATTGCAGACACCTGTCTTTTGAGAGGCAAGGATTCAGAATCTCTATGACAAGAACTCCCAGGAACCTGAGGAAACCCACGGACCCATTTTTTCAGAATTATATTTGTAATGCATAAAATAAACTACATAGGATTAATAGAAAACAATTTCAATTGAATGCAAATAAAGATATCAAAACATTTTAAAGAAACGTATAATACCCCAGTAGGCACTTTTAAAACTAACATATTATATAACAAGGCCTAGTGGCAGGTCTGATGACTACTATAATTTTGAGGAAGAAATGAGCATAAATAATATTTTAAACTATAACAACTATAAGATGACATAAAAATGGCTGAGATTTCTACTGTGACAAAGTCACTTATATTGCTAATGCTACATTTATAATGGAACGTAATCTTAGAAGTTAAAAGGTTAGTGAAAATAAAAAATATAATTTTTTTCTCATCTAAAGTCACTGATTACCTGAATTCTCACCACAGATCTTAGGTTAAAAACTACTGCTATAATTTTTTAGAAGGACAGGGGAAACTCCTTTGTTTTTAAAAGCGTAATATATACATATATGAAGTTCAGGGGTCTTTATTCTTTCAAGTGTATCTTCCCACCCCTAAGATTCAGTTAAACAATTTCACAAACATGAGTTACCAGAAAGAGCTCCAGATCTAGTCTTCCTTTTTTATATTTTTTATTTTAGAGTCGTGGGATACACGTGAGGGTTTGCTACAGTAGACTGCGTGCAGATGAGGTTTGGGCTTCTAGCAAGCACCTCCCCCCACCCCGGTAGTAGACCTGATGCCCAACGGGTAGTTATACACCCTGATCCCCCTCCCTCCTTGCTTTAGCAGTGCGTGGTGTCTATTGTTCCCGCCTCTGTGCCTGTGTGTGCCCAATGTTTAAAGCCGGCCTATGAGTGAGAACACATGGCATTCGGTTTTTTGCTTCTGTGATGGTTCACTTAGAATGATGGTCTCCAGTTGCACCCATGTTGCTGCTAGTCCTGCTGAATGTCTGCAAAAATGGTAAGACTGTCATATCCCTCGTGCCATCACAGCCACAACTGTCACCAATGACTGGAAAGAGAGTTCTGGTGAAATGACCCTTGTGGTCAAATCTGCAGGCCTGCCTAGCCATCAGACAGAATTAGCATACAGATCAGTCACCGCAGGCTAGAAAGACACCCAGAAATTTACACATTGAAATATAGCAAGGGATGCTATAGGACTAAATCACATCCTCCATACTGCGGAAAGGAGAGGATATGCCTTTTCTGAGCACCTACAGTACCAGGTAAGTTAGATGCATTAGCACATTTAATCCTCATGACGGCCACATGGTGCAAACAGGTTCCCAGAACCTGCTCCCAAGATGGAGCAAGTAAGATATGGCTTATTAGTAGCATCTGGCTCATACCCAGTCACAGGAAGTAACTATAACAGTGAAGGAGCAAAAACGAGAGAAGGTAAAGATGGGAGACTGAACCCACACATCTCCCAAAAACCAACAAAAGGAGAATTTTAAAAGGCTTTTACTTTAATGGAATCCAACAAGGACATGGAGAAGACAAGAGGAGACAGAAGAAAGTTGTAAATCAGATAAATGAGTGGGAAGTAAGTTAGAAAGCCAAGAACAGTGAATACTAAGCTGACAGTGAAAAAATTCGAAAGTCAGCACAATTAATAACAGATAAGTCTCAAAAGGCTAAGGGAACCGGCAGCACTGGGTGCATCTGGAAGTGAGGATGAAGGAACTGACAAAAATAAGACTGCGAGTCCATTTAAAACACAGAGATTTTACCCATAAAAACAACATGGCTTCCCACTTCATCAGTCAATTGTCCATCTTCCTCAGCCCACCAACAGAGTCAGAACCATCTCACACAGAATGGCCATTCTAGAAGGCAGCAAGACACCTGTCCCACATTCTGTTTAAACTTCAAGAGTCCTTCTGAGGAATCTTTTTCACCTGTATCATAACATGAACCAGAGGTCAGGGGTTAGGAAAACACCAGGCTTCACGAGCCTCAAAAGTCCTGTCCTCCTCTGAGCTGGCATCACTGTTCAATGTTACTGATGTTCTTCCTCTTCCTATCTCTCTCCAGGATCCTTCTCTACGGCATCTCAGTAGTCTTAGATCTCCACTCTCTTTAAAAAAGAACAAGCTGCCGGACTCGGTGGCTCAGCCTGTAATCCCGAGCCTTTGGTAGGCTGAGGTGAGTGGACTGCCTGAGCCCATAGGTTCGAGACTCGCCTGGGCAACTTGACGAGACCTCATCTCTACAATAAATCAAAAAATTAGCCGGGCTTGGTAGTGCGCGCCTGTAGTTCCAGCTACTTGGAAGGCTGAGGCGGAAGGATTGCTGGCACTCAGCAGGCGAGGTTACGGTGACCGGGAGCGGCCACTGCACTCCAGTCTGGGCAACAAAGTGAGACTACAACTCAAAAAATAAAAATAAAAATAACAAGCCATCAAGTCTTGACTTCTGCATCCCCCAACTCTTATACTATTTGTCCTCCTCTTCAAAACAAGCCTCTAAGGAACAACTCCCGGCCTTTGAAGCATACAACTCAGCGGCTTTGGGCACGCTCACAGAGTTGTGCAACCAGCACTAGTAATTCAAAGCACTTTTATACCCCCAAAGAAACTCTGTCCTCATTTTGCAACAACTCCCCAGTCTCCCGCCCGCACCCCTGGCCATCTGCTAATTTATTTCCTGTCTCTCTGGGAGTGTTCATTTTAAACCCTGGGAACATTCTGCAAGCATCATCTTACTGAATGTCAGCGCCAGGTAACTCCCTCCTTTGCTCTCTTCTCTTGGTTTCTGGATGTTCCTCCCACCTGTCTAAACACTTCCTCCCCATCTCCTTTGCAAGGTCCTCCTGCACCTCCCAGTTTGTACAATAATATGTCCTCAAGGATCAATGCCAAGTCCAAATTCTTCTCACTCCACACTCTCCCCTGGACCAGTGTGCGGCAGCACTACTGGATCACTCCTTCAGACACAGATTGCACGGCCCACCCTCAAGCTTCTTGGTCAAAAGGCCTCAGCAGGGCCTGAGAAGTGCATTTCTAGCACGTTCCAGGCAGTGCAGATGCTGCTGCTGGGAGGGAACCCACTGCCCTAGACAACATCATCCACATCAATGATCATGTCTGCCAGTGACCCTCAAACTCATCTCTCTAGCACAGACTACCTTCTTAAAACTTCAGGAACAGTGCAGCCAACAGCCTGATGTTTCCCATGTGAGTGTCTTAAAGGCGCCTCAAGTTCACGGTGTGAGAAGAAGCTATTGAATTCTGCCCCCACCCAAAAAAACAATAGCAGCAACAGTCTAGTCCTGCAGCACTCCCACTGTCACTCAGGCTAGAACCCCAAAGGCCCTGCTCTCTCGTTCCCCTTAACCCACCCACTACATGCACCGTCACTCTGCCTCTCAAGCATCCCCTGGGCACACATTACTCTCCAACCCCACAGTCCCAGCCTTCCCCTCACTGCAGCCAGAGCAATATTCTTTTTTTTGAGTTTGAGTTTGAGTTTGAGTCTCACTCTGTCACCCAGATTGAAGTACAGTGGCACACTCACGGCTACTACAGCATCAACCTGCTGGGCTCAGGCAAACCTTCGCCTCAGTCTTCCAAGTAGCTGGAACTACAGGCGCATGCTACCACGCCCGGCTTATTTTTTTTATTTATTGTAGAGACGAGGTCTTACCAAGTTGCCCAGAATGGTCTCAAACCCCTGAACTCAGGTAATCCTCTTGCCTTGGTCTCCCAAAATGCTGGAGTTACAGACTTAAGACACCGCACCCGACCTCAGAGCAATATTCTTAAAAGGCAAATCTGATCTGGTCACACGTTGGCTATAACCCTTCCCTGACTTCCCATTGCTCTCAAAGGAAAGTTCAAATCTTCAGCATGGCTGCAAGGCCCCACCTCCCCGGGGCGGGCACTGCTCCTCCCCACAGAGCCTGGCACTTGCCAGTCACAGGTTCCTCCCATTAACCTTTGCCTTTGAGTACCCTCCTTAACCTTCAAGCCTTGGCTGCTCAAAGATCAAGTGTCTTGGGTGGGAAACCTCCTACTCCTCCCTGGCTAGATCAGGTCCCCAGACTTTTTTTCACTGGACATAACTACAGTTTGGAATTACAACCTGGTGTGCTCATTTGGATTCTCTGCTCCTCTCTCTACAGAAGTCGCAAAGAAGGCAGGGTCTATACGTTGTTTATTCCCCATGTCTCCTTAGCACCTGGCACAAAATAGATAATTGTCTAAACTAAGTAAAGGTGCTTGGGAGCTCATGGCAAGAAAATGTTCTATACTATTCTATGACCACTTTTGCTAACTCTAGCAGCCTAAGGCTCCAACCACACTAGCAAGAAAAGCTTTCTTTGCATTAAATCAAATTCCCATTGAAGATCATTTCCTTCTATTAACTTTAATGCCACTTGACAAAGGAGGTGTCAAGTGGCATTAAACACATTGATTTACTTTCACCCA
Source organism: Cephalopachus bancanus (assembly GCA_027257055.1). NCBI lineage: Eukaryota > Metazoa > Chordata > Mammalia > Primates > Tarsiidae > Cephalopachus > Cephalopachus bancanus. The sequence goes on along the minus strand of JAPVLO010000176.1, from coordinate 4,640,813 downwards.
AATGCTTTAGAGAGGCTACAAAGAGACTGATATACTAAAAAGTCTAAATTCCCAGGTTTGGTTTTTTTCTGGTTTTGGGGGGGTTTTTTTGGCTTTTTGTAGTTATAGTTCCCAATTGTTGACTTACCCTCTGGTTTTCTTTCTCATTCATTTATTTGTACATCCATCTATTCTTATTTATTGAGCCAAATATGTATTAAGTGGAATAAGAGGACATATATTTTTTTCCAACTCCCTCATTAAGGAGGGAAAAAGCCCGCCTACCCCCTGTTATTTGGAATAACTATACCTTATCTGCCATGATGGTTTCACCATGTATTACATTACTCTGTTGAACAGGTAAACACAAAGCTGCTCTTCATTCAGAAGATAAGGTCATATCCAAACACCCTGGGTTTCTAACCATTCAGCTCTGAAGAATAACACGTGTCTCTAACCTCCAATACAGAAGACAAATGTTACAGTCAACAGCTGTCTAGAGACACCCAAATACAAATTCAGCTTAGCCCCAAGTTTGGCCATCTCAACTCCATCCATCCCAGCATTACTATCCTTTTTTTTTTAAAGATTAACAAATAAAGTTTATTTAGAAAGTAAGTGGGGGGTGATTCACCTCCCCAAGGTAGGGGAAGAGGCCAAGGCCAGGAAACATGGCGACGGCCATAGCTCAAAGAGCAGCATGGCCACACCATAGCTTAGCAAGGCAATGGCTGCAATGGCCTGGCAATGGTCGCATTTCTATCTTACTAAATGTGCCTTCATTGTCAAATGACCCGTACAGTCATTATGAAGTGAATATAAAAATTCACATAACTATGACCTTGGGAGGGGCTTGTGGGTGATCATTATTTGTTGAATGAAAAATTAAACAAATGAATATTTGAATAAAAGGAGCAACTGGGACTCTTTTGTTTATTTTATGGTTTTGTGTTCATTTTTCAGAAAAGCAATAGAAAAAAATTAAATTTAAGAAAATTAGAATCACTATCTACAATTAGATACTAAAAGAAAGAGTCTGATTCACTGATGCCCTGGGGCTGTCTGGCACAGGCTCTCAAAATTCTGTTGAGAAATATCCAAAAATGTTGAGAGCCCAAATCAGCCGTGGTAAGAGTACTTATACCATAGAATTCAGTGAACACTTTTACTATATAGAGTCAGTTTACCTACACACCACTGCTTGTAAAATAAGAACCTAAGGAATCACTCAGAATGAAGCAACTTTGCAAATATTAATAATGGGAGATGAAACCAGAGATGAAAGAACATGTTTACAAAACATAAGAAGTATTTCTGGGAATGAGTCTGTTCAAAATGAAAGAATGAAGAACAGAAGCACAGTCTACAAGTAGAGACCACACTTAAAAAAGTTGGAAAAGGGAACTCAGAAATATTGGGAATGACAGTGACCTACAGTCGCCTTAATTCCATGATTCTCTGTAAGTTCTCGGGATGACAGGTAGTTAGAAAGCATGCAAAATCTGCAAAGCAGTGGGCTGGAAAGGACCTTACAGGTCATCTAAGAACCCTTCAGGACTGAACTACCCAAATCTCATCCTACCCTACAACCACCAGGAAACAGTGGGCTTCTTAAGGACATGACATATGTCTTTGATGTCCGTGATGCCCAGAGTGTAGTACAGTGTTGTACACATCACTATGTTATAGATGTTGCTGAATGAATGATTAAGTGATCATTACCAGGAGTTGACTCAACTTTTATGCCTGAATACCTTTAGTGACTGGGAACTATTAGCCTTTTAAGGCAAACATTACATAACACAATCTTTAATCATGAGCTATGTACAATAGTAAAAACATACTCTAGATTAGGGGGTCCCCAACCTTTTTGGCATCAGAGACCGGTTTCATGGAAGATAATGTTTCCAAAGACAGTGGGGGGAGGTGAGTGGATATGCAGTCAAACCTCCCTGCTAATGCTAATGCATATTTGCAGTCACTCCCCAGCGCTAGCATCACTGCCTCAGCTCCACCTCAGATCATCAGGCATGAGATCCTCATAAGGAGTGTACATCCTAGATTCCTCACCTGCACAGTTCACAATAGGTTTCATGCTCCTAAGAGAATCTAAAGCTACCACTGATCTGATACAAGGCAGAGCTCAGGTGGCCATGCCAGTGATGGGGAGTGGCTTTAAATACAGATAAAGCTTTGCTCACCCACCACTCACCTCCTGCTGTGTGGGCTGGTTCCTAACAAGACATGGATGGTCCAGTAGTGGGGGTTGGGGACCTCTGTTCTAGTTCATTGCTGTCCAGTGAAAATAGAATGCCAGCCACAAAGGAAGTCACATGTGTGATCTTTTTTTATAACCATACTAAAATTTTTAAGCCGGGCTCGGTGGCTCAGCCTGTAATCCCACGCCTTTGGGAGGCTGAGGTGAGTGGATTGCCTGAGCCCGCGGGTTTGAGACCCGCCTGGGCAGTGAGACCTCATCTCTACAATAAATCAAAAAAATCAGCCGGGCGTGGTAGCGCATGCCTGTAATTCCGGCTACTCAGAAGGCTGAGGCGGAAGGATTGCAGGAGCCCAGCAGGCGAGGCTGTGGTGGCCGGAAGCGGTCACTGCACTCCAGTCTGGGCGACAGAGTGAGACTCCAACTCAAAAAAAAATTTTAAAAAGTAAAATTACTTTTAATGAAAGTTTGTTCAATCCAATATATGCATAATATTATCATCTCAGCATTAAACATCATTATAATACATTTTACATTCTTCTTTTTACGCTACCTCTTTGAAATCTGATGTGTATTTTAAACTACAGTCCATCTCAATTTACACTAGACAAATCCAGTGCCCAACGGCACCTATAACTAGTAGCTACCATACAGGACAGGTCAACCCTAACTATATTGTATGTATACTTGGAAACTAGACAAGTGCCCAAAATACCTTACATAATTGTCCAAAGAACACTCTAACTTTCCTGAACAAATGCATGACACACATGTGCCAGCTACAGGGAAAAGAGCTTTCAGGACTGAGGCCTACAAGATGAAAATGTCCTTGGTGAAAATTAGTGGAGTGAACAAAACTGTCTCCCATTCATGAAAAAGCACAACCAAATGCTTCAACAGGGCAAAAACAAAAGTGGGACATGACCCAGTACCAAACACAAAGCAAAATGCAGACTCTCCTGCTTTTCAGATTTAATAGAAGACTGTACACAAATTACTTTGTTCATCTAAAGAAACAGAGCTTTGTGAAAGTCAATTTTAAGTCATTGCTTAAAAGGTCACATAAAATCCACAGAACAGAATCAGCCTGGAACTAACACATAATACCAGAAACACAGACCAGGAGCTGGGCTCTGGGTCTCTGTTCAACATCTGACTGACACCCATTTAACCACACTAATTTTTATTCAAAAATAAAAATAGAAAAAAAATAAAATAAATTAAAATAATGGTAAATTGTCTTTAACACAGGCATTGAAAACAAGAGCTACACATAACAGACATTCAGCAAAATAATAGCCGTTACTACGTTCACCAAGGTAAATTATTGCCATCTTATTCAAAACCATCTTTATGCTGGCTACTGGAAATATACCATACAGAGTACAAAAAGTTTGGCACTAGCCCTGCTACAGAAGTTTGGTAATACTGCTCTGGGACCATAAAAGTAGGAGTCCAAAAAAACAGCCTGAGTCCTTTTTCACAGCATGAATCACTGAAGCCCTGTCTTGTTCCAGCTGATGAAAACTAGAATAGCTGCACCTTCTAGAGTGTACTTTGTGGGTCACGGAGACAATGGCAGCTGTTTCTCTTCTCTGATCCTGTATAGTGATGCTTATTTATCACTTTAACAGGAACAATCCGATAAAGAGCCTTTTTCATGGTGGTCCAAGTTGCTCAAAACATGCACCAACTGTCAAGCATTTATCCAACAGTTTCGACCGGGTATGCCATCTATGTTCAACACTTAGGAAACTGGGGCATCCTCACTATTCAAAACCAATGTGAATTCTTTTCCATCATATCAAGCATCAAAAGCAGAAGTTTATTAAACTGACCCCAGGGATCAAGGTGGAAAAGCAGTGAGGAAAAGCTGAGAATGAAAACTATCCTAGAGAGCATAAAATAAAGCTTTGTTTCCATATTTTTTTACGCTCAAGAGAAATATACAGTAAAGAGACCTCTCCCTTTGAAGTAAAAAGTTAATTGCTAAGCATACTTTGACAAGAATCACAGTGTCATATTTAAGCTAATGAAAATCTGTGTCAATGTTTTATGTACAGAGACATATTTATATACATACATACATATGTATGTATATATTATATTCACCTAACATCTACCTGCACATGATTGCTTTAGGAGAAGAAGAGCAGCTGGGTGCGGTGGTTCACGCCTGTCATCCAGTACTTTGGGAGGCAAGGCGAGAGGATTGCCTGAGCCCACAGGTTCAAGACCAGCCTGGGCAACACAGAGAGACCTCTATAATAAATCTCTATAATAAATCAAATAAATTAGCCGGGTGTAGTGACACACGCCTGTAGTCCCAGCTACTTGGAAGGCTGAGGCAAAAGAATCGCCTGAGCCCAGCAGGTTGAGGCTGCAGTGGCCATGAATGTACCACTGCACTCCAGCCTGGGCGACAGAGTAAGACACTGACTCAAAAAAAAAAAAAAAAAAAAAAGAAGAAGAAGGAGGAGGAGGAGGAGAGCTGAGCAGCCTGGTGCCAAGTCCTAAGTGGCTGACCCTTTGGAGCCTTTGTTAAAAGAACTACAAGTTCTGGCATGCCCAGAAGATCTAGAATAATTGCTTTTGAAGGCTCCGTCTCATAGCTCAGCAACTGGGATATCACTAAGGATCATCCCCCAAAACACAACAAACACTTCCCCTAACACAAACATTACAAGTCCATCTTACTGATGAATGCAATTAAAAGCTCGCCAGTGGGAGGTACTCAGAGTCTCTGGAAAGGAAGGTTGTCCAGCTTACATCTGCTCTAAGAGAAAGTTTGGGCCTTCCTGTTCCCATTAGATAAAATACCACTGTCTGATAAGCCATCTATTTCCATGACTCAGAAAACAACACAAAAACCATTCCACAAATGGCAGCATACGATTCTAATCCCAAGAGATCCTTTTTGTTCCACACAGGTGTGGATCAGGAAACACGACAGTCGTTCTGCTAGAAGGGGGAAATTTGGGAACAGGAGGGAGGGAATAAGTACTTTGGAAAATCTGAGCCAAGTACAGTGGCACACGACTCTAATCCCAGCTACCCAGAAGGCTGAAATGGGAACACACTCTAAGTCCTGGAGTTGGAGGCCAGCCTAGGCAACATAGTGAGACCCCATCTCAATATTTTTTAAGAAAATTTTAAAAAGAAAGAAAATTCTGGGTTACACAAAGTTAAACAGGCTATTTCATTGCTTATAAACTTTCAGAATTTGTAAAATGGGAATGTGCTTTGTTAATGTCCATGATGGAGAGTTCTAAACTTATTCAGTCATTGAAGTCTTTTTTTTTTTTTTTTTTTTTTTGCCATGGTACATCTTATGAAGTAATTCTCAACCTTGGAGACATATGGAAATCATATAAGTAGTTTTTAGAAATCCCAGTATCCAGACTTCATCACAGACCAATTCCATCAGCATTTCTGTGAGTAGAAGCCAGGTGTCATTAGTTTTGGGGTTGCTTTTGTTTTGCTTTGTTTTGAGTTGGTGTCTCACTCTGTCTCCAAGGCTGGAGTACCATGATACAACCACAGCTCTCTGCAGCCTCCACCTTCTGAGCTCAGACAATCCTTCCACCTCAACCTCCCAAGTAGCTAGGACTACAGGCACGCACAATTATGCCCAGCTAATTTTTTTTTTTAGCAAAGGATTCATACCATGTTGCCCAGGCTGGTCTTGGACTCCTGGGCTCACGCAACCCTCCTGCCTCGGCCTTCCAGAGTGCTGGAATGTCAGGTGTGAGCCCCTGTGCCAGTCTATCAATTGTTTTTTAAAGCTTCCTAGGTGTTCAAATAAGTTTGAGGACCAACATAACTTTGAGAAATGCTGACCTATAAGTTCTAGACTCTTCTCTAAGCCAAAACAACAAGAAAACATGCGCACGCACACACACACACACAATTGCATTCCAGGACCTATCGAAGAAGAGACCCCTGCCTCACCACCAGTGTGCATGCACATGCACACACACATGCACAAAACTAATGACTACAGACAGGGCATTCAACATTCAACCAGCTTTATTCTACAGGCTGTCAGCACAGCACCCTACCCACCTCACCTCCATACTGAGTCGTGATTTCTCATGACTTGCTTTCAAGATACGCCTTCAAAACAGGGTCCCTGAATGTTATCTATTTTGTGCATAATTTTATTCCTCATATCATATGTTCTAGAAAAACTGGTTTTAGCAGATTTGGGAATCAATAATCTCAAAAATCTTACTAAGCTGATACACATGGGCGGGGCAAAAAAAGGGAATTCATTTATTAAAAATTGTGTATTTGTTCTTACATGATTAAACTTCAGGCACCTTCAAAGTCCTCTCCATTTGATGTAATACACCTATCAAGATTCTTTTTCCGATGTTCAAAAGAGTTTTGAACTCGTCCGTTTTGATGCCTTTTAGTGCTTCTGATGTTTTTTGTTTCACCTCTTCCACATTGGTGAAATGTTTCCCTTTGAGGACTTTTTTCATACAAGGAAACCAAAAAAAGTAGTTCAGAGTGAGATCGGGTAAATAGGAGTGTGGGAACGGGGACCATGCCATTTTTCATCAAAAACTACTGAACACTCAGTACAGTGTGGGCAGGTGTGCTGTCAGGGTAGAAGAACCAGTCACCTGTTTGTCACAACTTGGGACATTTCTTCCACCAACTGTGACGTGGCCTTCTCAAAACTTCCAGATAAAAACTTTGGTTGACCGTTTGATGTGGAAGAACAATCCCAAGTGTCCTACAAGAGGCCCGCCCTTCAAAAGGTTAATTCTGGGGTTTTTTTTGGGGGGTCCCCTCTCATAGATCAATAAACCAAAGAGTAGGTGTGACATGAACTAAAAAGCAGGAAAGAGGTCTAAAAGAAGCATTGTACAATTTAGATTGGTTATCTTTGCAATGCTTTATAAAACTTTAAATTTCACAAATGCTGTTTTATGAGCACCCAAGAATGTAGATTTGGAAACCACTCCCATTAACTGCAACAAAAACAACCTGGTGATTCCGCTAAGGGTCAGTGGTCTCGGAACTTTAGCAAGCTGCAATTAATATGACTTTGTAGAATGCTGAGTCAATAGCATACACAGTAACTTGGCAGTACACTGAGAGGGAGAGGACGAAAGGACTCATACCAGGTTTGCCAATTAAACTCTGCTGACTCTGAGCCCAGAGCTGAAAGGCCCCTTGTTCCCTTGAAGACCAGCTGCCAAGTCAACACTGAAGATGGATGGAATCAAAGAATCAAAGAAGAGAAAAAAATACCCTTTTCCCCTCATTTTCAGCTAAAGCCCCTCTTGATAAACACATGGCTATTCTTAGTACAAGTGAGAAGTACAGTTTTTGACACAACTACCCTACAAGTCAATGGAACATCCAAAGACTGACTTGAAAACAGTAACAGCACAACACGCCATGAGCATCACACAAGCCAGAAATTCAACTCTCTCTAAATTAACTATACTTAATTTAATCACGAATAAGTGGTAAAGCCATATAAATCTTTTTTTTTTTAACTTGACTCATTGCTGGTGAATTTTTAACTAGGCTATTAGAAAACGATGATTTTTAACATTTTAAATATAAGTCCAAATAGAAAAAAAATCAAACTGTCCTTTTGGTCATGACCATGCTCCTAACTGCAAATGTCATATTATATGGCATCATTTTGTATGGCATATTATATGGTATCCTACCTAGTGCACCATTACCCAAACAGCCTGTACCACACGAGTGAAAATCACAGCTCCTACTAAAAGCAGGATCCAATTGTTATGCACCAGTGTCCATCCTAACCCAAAGGGGATTCCACAGGGCCCACTCTTAACATCTCTCCAGTCCCCAGTTCCAGAGTTATACCACCATCCTCAGTACCCATCTACCTGCCTCCTACAGCACTGACATCATTTTGCATACATTTATGCAAACTACACACCGAGTTCCCTATAGGAGGCACCAAGTTGCCCTAAGCATTTTTACATCCACAGGACTATCAGTGACAGGTACAGAAAAAGCAATAAATAAATTAACATACGCGTACACTCTCAAGACACAAATGGGAAAAGAACCCAGTCTTAGCCCTCAAGAGAAGAGTCAGCCACATAAACAAGGAAGTATAGCACAAGTCACTTGCTCTAAGGGTGTATGTAACATAAAATGTAATAGGGAATTACAGGCAAAGGACCTGCCAAGCCTCCCTAGAAAAACAAGAAACGACTTTACAGAGGTGACTGCTCAGGTCAACGTTTGCTAAATGAATATGCCTTGAAGAACAGTGTTATTTAAACTCACAGTAGCCACAGATAAATAAAACTCCTTTATTAGAAAAACACTAAAGTCTCACATACATGAGAACGCAGTAAGGAGTACACATGGACACACCAATCATACCTTCCACCCGCCTTCAAGGTCATCTCCATTTTGTAAAAATGTTTTTTAAAAAAACAATTACGCTTAAAATGAAAGTTCCTATAAGGCTTGCCAATTTTAACTAAGAGTGTTCATAAAGCCATGGTTGGAAAAAATTGAGACAATGATGATGAAAGCATAATTTAGTAAGAAATGGAATTTAAAAGCCTGGCGAGTGATAGACTACTACAGCTTACAGCGAAAGTTGTCCAGAATTAGCAGGAAAATGGTTCCTGATAATATTCCACTCATCTTAGTCAGCCTGGGCTGCAGAGAACAACTCACATCTTACCTAAGCATAGGAAAAAAAGGAAAGTTTCCAGAAAACTAGTAGTATGCATCCAACTAATGCTTCACTGAATTACAAATGGCTACTTTGTGGTATTTCTGCTTCACATGTATGGTTTATGAAGAGTCTAGATTAACAAATGAAGCTTAATGGTAACACAACTCTTGGCATCCTGAGTTACTAGGAAGATACAACTTCGAGTGACATTCAAGGTCAAACTTTTCATGGGACGTAGGTACCTCCAAGGAGGAACAAATGCCTCATATCTGGGTTATGCATTGTTTCTTCATGTAGTGACTACCTTTGGATAAAATGGATTACTAAAATCTCTTTATCTGTCCAACAACATTGCTATCATATTCTCCAGAGTATTTCCTCAGTATCTTAAAATACACTTGAGAGCCAGGCTCAGTGGCTCAGCCTATAACCCCGCGCCTTTGGGAGGCTGAGGTGAGTGGATTGCCTGAGCCCGCGGGTTCGAGACCTGCCTGGGCAACTTGGCAAGACCTCATCTCTGCAATAAATCAAAATGAGCCGGGTGTGGTAGCGCACACCTGTAGTTCCAGCTACTTGGAAGGCTGAGGCAGAAGGATCGCCGGAGCCCAGCAGGTCAAGGCTGCGGTGGCCGAGAGCGGTTACCGCACTCCAGTCTGGGTGACAAAGTGAGACTCCAACTCAAAAAAAAAAAAATACAATTGAGATGATGAGAATTTTAAAATTACAATTCAGACGATAGGAGAAATGACATATGTGATCCCCTGTATGTTCGATGCATTCTTGCACATTACACAGCAATTAGACAGAACAAGGCAGGAAACTCCCTGAATGCAGATTCAGAAAGAGATCCATGGGGAGTTAAATGAAAAAAACCAGGAGGCACAACAGCATATGCAGCAATGCTACACTTTGTGATAAAACACTGAAAAGTAACAACACATGTCTTTTATTTGCTTACATGTGCACAAACAAATTCTAGAGGGATACAGAAGTAGCCAGTACCAGAAGTTGTCTAGAAAGGACTAGACAGATGAGGGTCAAGAGTGAGAGGGAGAACTTTCATCCTTTCCTATACCAGGGATGTCAAAAATAAATAAATAAACATTTGAAGCGATGTTATCTCTGTATTACTTTTAGTTTGCCATAATCAGAAGAGTCTGGTTGCTGATGGCAACCACTCTGAGCACCTCTTGTAAAAGCCGAAGTCAAACGTGACTTGCATTCATCTATTATTATCAGTATATATTGTTACAATTTTAATAGTTTTTTCTTTCTTAAAAAGTATATACAGTTTTAGGCACCCTCTGTATATTTTTAAACTTCTGAATTATATTAATAAATGTATATTTTCAAACACTGAAATAACATTTGGGTGAAAAAATTTGGAAAAATATGCTACAATTGGGACCATTATGATACAATTCTGTATTAAGTAGAATTCTTACTATCTCTTCTTCCATTCAGGTCCTATTAATTATTTAGAAGTTCTAGTTCTCAGGAAACTAATTACCTAGCACAAAAGGGCTACAATATAATTCTGTCTAAGGTAAAAATGTATTCCCTCCACCTTCAATGTATCCATCTAAATTGACAACTACAGCAGGTTCATGTGGCTAAGGAAACTGATCGGACATCACAAGCATGAAAGTTAAATATATATTTCACTTTAAGATCACTTAAGTAGTTACATTATCCACTGGGTCTATTAACTAGCATTACAATTTTACAAATGTTACAATATTACAATTTCCACGTGCATGTGTATTTTCAAAATAACAAAGAAAACTGCAGACCCTTTGCTGATTTAAAAAACAATGCCGAGCTGGGCTCGGTGGCTCAGCCTGTAATCCCGCGCCTTTGGGAGGCTGAGGTGAGTGGATTGCCTGAGCCCGCGGGTTCAAGACACGCCTGGGCAGGCGAGACCTCATCTCTACAATAAATCAAAAATGAGCCGGGCGTGGTAGCGCGCCTGTAATTCCGGCTACTCGGAAGGCTGAGGCAGAAGAATCGCCGGAGCTCAGCGGGGGGTCGAGGCTGCGGTGGCCGAGAGCGGCCACTGCACTCCAGTCTGGCAGACAGAGTGAGACTCCAACTCAAAAAAAAAAACAATCTTAGGGCACAGTGGTTCACGCCTGCAATCCCAGCACTTTGGGAGGCAGAGGCAAGAAGACTGCCTGAGCCCAGGGGTTTGAGACTAGCCTGGGCAACTTGGCAAGATCTCATCTCTACAATAAGTAGAAAAAACCAGTCAGGTGTGGTGGTACATGCCTGTAGTTCCAGCCACTAGGAAGGCTCACCAATCAAGGCTGCAGTGAGCCATGATCATGCCATTGCACTCCAGCTTGGGTGACAGAGTGAGACTCCAACTCAAAAATAAAAACAAATGAGCCCTCACTGTCTGCAGGAAAAGGGCATTGGCAATCCCTTCTCTGCCCTCCTGCCTCTTCTCTGTTCTCCTGCCATGGAGACTTTCTGAAGTGTCTCAGACATAACACACTTCCAGGCCTTTCCACAGGGCACCCTTGTACCTACCTTTTCCACCTCCTTTCTCTATCTGCCAGACCCTTCCCCACCTTCAAAAGCTCAGTTTAAATGAGTTTAATACTTCAAATTTTTGTCAGAATTAATCTCTATTTCTATTTGCATACAACCTGACATTTCTACAGTTGATTACAGCCTACGGATCTGCCTGCCCCTACTAGAGTGTGAGGCCATTAGAAGAAATAGTATCCCCTATTCACAATTACATCCTTTGTGGGCAGTCCTTCTTTCTTATTAATAATAGTAACAGTGCTGACAACAATGAGAAAAACAAAAACTAGGTATTTCACCAGGCAGAGAGATCAGTGCTTTAGCTCATTGGATGCTCAGTGCAGGTATGAAGCCATTTTACAGATAAGGAAGCTGAGGCTCAGCGAGCACAGGTGATGTGCCCAAGTCACTTATTTACTAGCTAGCAAGAAGCAGGAGGAAGCCTCAAACTGCTCAAAGCATCTCCCCCTCTGGGGCACACAGTCTTAACCACTGTGCTTAGAACTCATTATTACCCTTTTTGGAAAAAATAGAATTATACTTTACAAAAGATGTCCAAGCTATGGAGAAAAAGGAAGCTTTACCTGCATCACGGAAACTCTCCCCTACGAGCTCTGTTGCATCCATCTGCCTTTTGGTGGCTCATCAGCCACGCCCCAGGTGCTGGGGACATGCTCCTTGGGGGTCCCAACATCTTACCTTCAGTTTCTCTGCAGGAAACACAGTGGGGACTACTCCCCAACACACACAAGCTCACCCAGCACAACAGTCTCCAGGGGACCCGGAAACAGATGGAACGCCCTCACCTCAAGGGCATTAGTCTTAGTTCATTCATTCCAACAGTTACCAAAAGCACAGTAAGTTGCAAGGCGCGAGGCCACCCTGAAGACAGGAGCCAAGGTCTCCTGGTCCTTCCCCTCCCTTTCTCTAACCGCTGTTAAATATGCTAGCAGTAACTACTCACATGCTCGGGGATTTGGACACACAATAAGCAAAAGAGGCGAAAAGTATGGGAATTATTCTGAAGTCTGTCTGCCAAGCAATATGGAGTCTTGATGTATGTTCTCATCTAGGTTTTAAACAAGTTTACCCCAATTTTTAGCAGATCTTCTTTATGAGATACTTCCAAAACATTATTTCCAACACCCAAGGAGAGAAAGGCTTTCTTGGGATGTCGGCCAGATCTGTGTCAGAACAGAGGCTTAGGGTCTCCATTAGCCATGGCTCCTGAAAGATCCTTACAGGGTCTTATTCAATGTTCCCAGCCCACAACATGAGGTCAATCATGCTCATGAAATGAAGGAATTCAGGAATGAATCAATGATGTAGATTCTTGAAAACTATCAAATCTGGCCCTGGTTATTAGCTCATAAGCCAGGAACTCTTTGCAATTCAAGTAAACTCTCAAGATACAGAAAGAATTCTGCAAAAAAAAAATAAATTCTTAAAAGTAGAAAGCTATTTTATTCTTATTGGCTTGTGGACAAAATAACTCCTCAACATGAAATAATAAAAACTACCATCTCATTTCATTTCATAGAACATCATGGTTTTCATCTTAAGAAAATTTTTAAAACACCATGGTCAGGCACCATGGCTCACAGTAATCCCAGCACTTTGGGAGGCTGAGGCAAGAGGATCACTTGAGGATAGGAGTTTGAGATCAGCCTGGTCAACATAGCAAGACTCTATCTCTACCCAAAAAATTAAACAAATAAATAAATATATTGGGAGGGGAACCCCGCCATAACCCAAAGAGTCAAGCACTCTAGCAAAGTCTAACCCAAGTCTCACAAGCAGTTATACCTGAATGGAAGATAGGGGGGGTTTGAGCCAGATAGGAGTGTTCTGTAGGCTTCTTCTGGTGTCTTCTTTAAATAGATTACCTAAGACAGATAAACAGCAACATTTAGAACACCAAAGAATGACATAAAACCATTTAATTACTCACCACATTTGCATTTCACCTCTTCCAACTCTAACAACTGTCACGGTGACAATTTTGGTCTTTAGACAGTGACCAGTCTGCCCCACTTTCCTTTTCAGCATGAAGCTGACTGGCAGTCTTTGGCATGAGGATGGGTAAGAGCTTAGAGACAGAAGGCAGGTCCCTAAGGAGGCCACCAGACTGCTTAGAGTAGACACAGTGGCCGGGACAACTGTCTCCCCATTATGACACTGCATGCTCACCAAAGACCAACACAGGTCGCCTTCCCTCACAGGAGAACTGCCGAGTTATTTCAGTGCCGGGTGAACTTTGAAAGACACCTCACAGGGAGCATAATGCCCAGGGGTGTCTGTTGAGTCCCTGGTGGACTCTGAGGAAGGACAATGCTGACCTCTATCTGCGTAATAAAAAACAATGAAATGGATGACAATGTGTGCAGCTAAGAGCCCTGGGAAGTTCAGTGGCTTGGCCCAGCATGACCAATCTTAAACAGAGACACAAACAAAAAGGCCCTCTTAAAACCGGTGAATGGGCCAGGCTCAGTGGCTCAGCCTGCAATCCCAGCACTTTGGGTGGCCGAGGTGAGTGGATTGCCTGAGCCCACGGGTTCGAGACCCACCTGGGCAACTTGGCGAGACCTCATCTCTACAATAAATCAAAAATTAGCCAGGTGTGGTAGCACACGCCTGTAGTTTCAGCTCCTTGGAAGGCTAAGGCGGAAGGATCGCCAGAGCCCAGCAAGTTGAGGCTGCAGTGGCCGGGAACGTGCCACTGCACTCCAGTCTGGACAACAGAGTGAGACTCCAACTCAAAAAAAAAAAAAAAAAGTGAACAACTTCCATTTAATCAAGTATCAACTATGGAGGCTATGCCGGGCACTGCATCAAGTACTAGTACCTCCCTCTGAAGAATTTACATTCTTGTGAGGCAGAGACAATAAGCAAGAAAAATAAATACAGTCTGAGATCAGCGCTGGAAAGGAAACCCATAGGGTCCTGAAAGGAGAACAAAAAGGGGCTACCAGGGTTGGGCACGGAGGCTCATGCCTGTAATCCCAGCACTTTGGCAGGGACAGGAGGATAGCTTGAGGCCAGGAGTTCGAGACCAGCCTGGGCAACATGGCGAGACCTCGTGTCTACAAAAAACAAAAAATCAGCTGGGCACTCGGGAGACTGAGTTGGGAGGATTGCCTAAGCCTAGGAAGTATAGGCTGCGGTGGGTCGTGATCATGCCACTGCACTCCAGTCTGGGCAACAGAGATCCCAACAGGAATGAGGAAGGAAGGGAGGGAAGGAGGGAGAAGAGGAGAGAAAGAAAAGAGGGAGGAAGGGTGGAAGGAAGAAAGGGAGGGTGTACTGGAGATGTGGAAGTCAGGGAGGGGTCTCGGGTGAACTGAGGGTGAACTCCAGAGGCAGTGGAGAGCCATGGGAAGAGCTGAGGGAAAGACAGAGATGAGGGTCCTTGAGGTGGACAAAGGTTGGTGAGTGGGGACAGAGAAGGTGTCAGTGCAGACGGAGCAGGGAGTGGGAGGAGGAAGGGCAGGAAACCATGCAGTGGCCTGACCGTGAGGGTCAAGGCAAGACAAGGGAGAGTCTGGTTTGATTCCAAGGGCAATTTAATTGCTTCACTCAGAGCCAAGGGCATTGGTCCTTCTCCTCTCCACTTAGAACCAAACTTGACTCCTAACAACCTCTCTGCCTAGAATGACGGCAGTGTTCCCTAGCGTATCCAGCAACTAAACCCTGTGCATTTCATCGCCAAGAATGGCAGAGTCCCAGTTCTTTCTTTTTTTTTTTTGAGTTGGAGTCTCACTCTGTCGCCCAGACTGGAGTGCAGTGGCCGCTCCCAGTCACTGCAGCCTCGATCTGCTGGGCTCCGGCGATTCTTCCGCCTCAGCCTTCCAAGTAGCTGGAACTACAGGCGCGTGCTACCACACCCGGCTAATTTTTTTTTTGATTTATCGTAGAGATGAGGTCTCGCCAAGTTGTCCAGGCGGGTCTCGAACCCGCGGGCTCAGGCAATCCACTCACCTCAGCCTCCCAAGGCACGGGATCACAGGCTGAGCCATTGAGCCCCGTGAGTCCCAGTTCTTAAGAAGGTCTTCCTCTCTACTAAAAAGCTTCCTGGAGCCCTGAGCTATTCCACTACATGTATTTACTCACTAACAACATCAAACAGCTCCATTCTGAATTCCCTGAAGAAGGCAAATGAAAACAGATATTTAAAAAAAAAACAACACTCTGAGCTTTATTGACAGCCCCACCCCATGTGGAGGGTGAGGTGTGCCAGCACATACCTACCAAGGCAGAGTCAGTGGGAACCAAGCAAGAACATGGCCAGTCACCCGGCCCGATGCCAAAGGCGGAGACTGGCCACAAGCTCAGCCCAGACCATTCCAGAACTCCAGAAAACAAACCTCTGTGCTGGAGGTCACCTTCAGGAACCAGGGCAACAGGTTTCACTGTGTCCAGGTGGTGGGTGACACACAGAGCTGTTTCCAAAACCAGGACTTCTAGAGAGACGGCAGTGTCTAGAGGGGATGAGGGTGGCCACCAAGGACAGTTGCTTGGAGAAGCTTCCATGTGGACTGGGTCATCAGAGTTCACACCTCAACTCTTAAAAAGCAAAGACCTACTTCCCTCCTTGGGCAGTTTCATGAGTTCCCTCTAATTTGGAGGCAGTTGCTCTGCAGAAGGGAGCCCCAGCCCAGAGAAGTCTGGGGACCCAGGGCTGGCTGTCTCACTGGCCTGATTTAGCACACATGGCTGGGTTCTCATGCTGGGAGAGGAGAGCCTTTGTTTTTATTTTTATCCCAGTGCTCAATTATTCATATGTGCAAAGTGAAACCCCATGGAGCCATCAACATTCCAGGAGGGATTTGGGCATCACTTACAGTTTGACCTTTCACAGACTGAGGGTAGGCACTTGGGACGGCTCTCCTGGTGCAGAGTGCACTGAAGGACACACACTGGGCCTGAAAACACCATATTCTGGTTTTCCAGGAGAAAATATGCCTACATTCCTATGCCAGGCCTTCTTAGACATGTCTCTTTATGGGGTGGGAGGGAAGAAGAGAGACAGAGAAGGAGAGAAAAAGATAGGAAAAGAGAAAGAGAAGAGAGGGGAAGAAAGAAGAAGGGAGAGGGAGGGAGGGAGAAAGAAAAGGGAGGGCAAGAGGAGGTAGGGAGAGAAGGAAGGAAAGAGAGGAGAGAGGGAGAGACAGAAAGACGGAGGAGGGGGAGAGAATAGCAGAGAGAGACACAGAGGGAGAGAAAGAAAGGAGGAGGGAAAGAGAAGGAGGGACAGGGAGAAAAAATGAGAGAGAGAGAGAGAGAGAGAGAGAGAGAGAGAGAGAGACTGAGACTGGAGACCAACTAAGCCAGATGGAAGCTCAGAAAGAAAGCCACATCTATGAAGCCTTGCTGTGGGGACTCAGGTCACAAAGGTAGGGAACTTTCCCGACTCGCACTGCTGACCTATGATGGACTTAGAAGTCGGACCCAGACCTGACCCAAAGCCCACAGCAGTTCCACCAAATCTGCTTAAAAACACAAACCCACTTGAAAGCCTCAGTCTGGGGAAAAGATGCCCACTCTGCTGAGTTCCTAAAGGCTGTTCCCTTTGACTTGAAAACTCAGGTGGCCTCCAACTGTTGACAGCCCTCAGTGTCTCTGAGGGACAGGGCTCACAGGAGGGTTCCAAGGAGAAAGAGGAGTGTTCTACTTTACATTGTCTGCTATCACCACACTTCTTGCACTTTGTACAGATGAGTACAAATTTGTTTTTTAATGTGTTATGAAATGTTAAATGTGTACTTTCGAAAAATAAAATCTACATTTGATACACAAAATGTGTCACCAGGTATTTTATTTCTAAAAATATTTTCTAAATAAAATTAATTGCAAAGGATCTTCAAATATCCTGATTTTTCCTTTGCTACTTCTAAGAGGGAAAATAAAACATGCTGTCTACTCTCCTCATTAGATGGTAGCACATAAGAAGTAAAATCAGAATTTTTACAAACTCTTGACACAATTTTACAAAGCCATTTGCATAGACAGCACTTGGTTTACCACCCCAACCTAGTGAGAGGTATATACAGCACTTTGATCAAATGGATCACCTCCTGCCAGGAAGTCCTAAAACCTTCTCGGAAGAATAGCATCTAACATATATTAATACTTGTATTTTTAACTGAGTGGGAGTCAACCAATTAAAGGAATGTTGTTCTGCTTAATTATCTTTGATGCCAGGCACCGAGGACCCAAGCAATTTTCAGTTTCTCTAATAAAAGATTCTTAAAGAGCCAGTATTCAGACATACATGTTAGCAAGAGCTATGAGGCTTTTGTTTAACAACATGAAAACTACAGTACTACAAGTCAGCATATTTATATTGTTTACCAATAAGCCCACGTTGCACAACTTCAATTAATCATGCATTCACTTTCCCAATCCCACCATGTGCCACCATGGACCACCATTCCTCTTTCCATAGACATCCTCTTTTAACTTAAATCAATTTGGTGTAGAGCTACATCATTGCTGTCAGTGGAAAACTTGCCGCTGAGCCTACACATTAATTTTTTTTTTTTTTGAGTCGGAGTCTCACTCCATCACCCAGGCTGGAGTGCAGTGGCACGCTCACCACCACCCAAGTGTTGATCTGCTGGGCTCTGGCGATCCTTCCACCCCAGCCTTCAAGTAGCTGGAACTACAGGTGTGTACTACCATGTCCGGCTAATTTTTTATTTATTGTAGAGACAAGGTCTCGCCAATTTGCCCGGGTTGGTCTCAAACCCGTGGGCTCAGGCAATTCACTCACCTCGGCCTCCCAAACTGCTGGGATTACAGGCTGAGCCACCCAGCCAGCCCACATGAATATTAAAATATATAAAATATATAACTCTTAGCCGGGCTCGGTGGCTCAGCCTGTAATCCCGCGCCTTTGGGAGGCTGAGGTGAGTGGACTGCCTGAGCCCGCGGGTTCGAGACCCACCTGGGCAGGCGAGACCTCATCTCTACAATAAATAAAAAAAAAAATTAGCCGGGCGTGGTAGCGTGCGCCTGTAGATCCAGTTACTTGGAAGGCTGAGGCAGAAGGATCGCCGGAGCCCAGCAGATCGAGGCTGCGGTGGCCGGGAGCGGCCACTGCACTCCAGTCTGGGCGACAGTGAGACTCCAACTCAAAAAAAAAAAAAAAATATATATATATATACACACACACACACATATATATATACATATATATATAAAACTCTTAAAATTTAAAATGTTTGTGTATACCACACATTGAGAACCAATTTAACAAATATCAAGTTCACACTAACTGTAGAGAGGAACACAGAACCAACATGGGAAGTTAAATAAAATCCTCTTAGACTTCATCTGCAAATACTTCCAAATCATTTTTTTCAGCTAAATCCTATGGTCCTTAAATCCTTAAAGCCTGTCAAAAATAATGTATGTGAACTTCAGCAGCACTTTGAAATTGACAACTGCATTTCTCTACTAAGATAATCTCATCTCTCTGATACACAAGGGGTGATTCTTAAAACAACAAATGTCTTAAAACAGAAGTCTAACCCAGACTCTGAGTCATGAATGTGCTAATGGTCTTTCCCTGGAGACCTTTGCCTCAAACCTAACTATGTTTTTAGATTTTTTTTAGGTGCTACCCACAAAAAAGCTTTACTGCAAAGTACAACACACACACACACACACACACATACATACATACCCTAAATATATTTTAAAATGAAACCTGTGCCCCATATTTATTATACTTATATTTTGTGATTTGGAAAGTGAAAATACTATTGAGGCATCAATGTGGCCATCTGAGAGGATGTTCTTTAATTTTGGCAGTTGACCTCTTGCTGTTTGTTTAATACTTTACTCCTTTAAAAAACAGGAAACAAATGCTGAGAACAGCCTTTCCCAGCTAGGCACTGCCACTGGGACACTGATGTGATAACTTTGAAATTAACATTCCAACCAACTCTGAGTCAATTAAGTTTCTTCAAAATAGAAGCTTCCAGAAAACAGATGTTCCAACTTGAAAATAGTCTAGAAGCACTAAGATGTACCAAATATGGAAGACTTATACCAAAAAAGAGACTTTCTTTAAAAGTTTCAGAAAACTAACTCTAGCATATGAGGGGAGAAAACACACACACACACAGAGAGAGAGAGAGAGAGAGAGAGAGAGAGAGAAGTTACATGTTTAAAGTTCAGTTAACACCAAATATTCTCCGTTTGATACAATGCACCTGTCGAAACACTTTTTCCACTGCTCAAAACAGTTTTTTAATTCATCAATTATGATGCCTTTTAGTGCTTCTGCCATTTTTAGTTTCACCTCTTCCACATCAGCAAAACATTTCCCTTTGAGGACGTTTTCATTTGAGGGAAAAAAAAAAAAAGTCAAAGAGGTCATCTCATTGTTGGTGAAAAAAATGCTCAACACCTACTGTAGTGTAGGCAGGTGAGCTAGTAAATCACCATCATGAAATGGGCAAACAAGTTGAATCTCCCAAAAATATTCACTGAAGCCAAACACAGTCTCTCACAACAACGCTAGCAGGTCCACGATGCTTATGAGTTACTAGAACACTCACCTTGAAGGAGGAAGCCTGTACCACAAGGGGCCCAACTCCAAAAGATAATACTGGTTTTTGGGTCCCCCTCATAGACACCATGGTCTATTACACAGCCATAAAGAAGAATGAAATCATGCCCTTTGCAGCATCAAAGATGCAGGTGGAGACCACCATTCTAAGTAAATTATCACAGAAACAGAAAACTGAATGCAGCATATTCTCATTATAAGTAGGAGTTAGGACTCACATTGCTTCTCTCTGCCTCCACCCGCTGCCTGCTAGGTCCAGAGTAGGGCTCAGAAAGTCTCAGTCCTGCTGAAAACCAGACCACCATCCTTTCACCAAGATAGCACTGAGGTCCACCGTTCCGGGTAATCTGTCATTGTTCCTCAAGTGAACCCTGCCCACTAGTCTGGACTCCTCACCATTGTTGCCTAAACATTCTTGATACCTTCTGACATCCAAGGGGGTTTTTTTCAGGAATATTCTCCTATCTCTGGCTTCTAAAATTCTTCACATTTTCCTTTTTTTTTTTCTGAGTGGGGGTCTCACTCTATTGCCCCAGCTAGAGTGCAGTGACACAATCACTAGCAACCTCGACCTCCTGGGTTCAGACAATTCTTCCACCTCAGCCTCCCTAGTAGCTGGGACTACAGGTACACACCAGGAAGCCCAGCTAATGTTTCAATTTTTTGTAAAGATGAGGTCTCACTATGTTGCCCAGACTGGTCTCAAACTCCTAGGCACAAGTAATCCTCTCACCTTGGCCTCTCAAAGCACTGCGATTATAGGCATAAGCCACTTACCTGGCCAAAATTCTTATTTCATTAGACTTAATTCAAATACCACCTCCATGACACCCTTCTTCTTTTTTTTCAATATTGGATTTAATAGAAAATATCACATTGTAAACAAGTCCCTTGATCCATTGACTTAAAACAGAATAACATGACACCCTTCTTATCTGGCTCAGAACCCTTTCCCTCATTCCTTAGACTCTGGAATGTGACACTCAACCATAAGTGTGATGACAACAATACAAATGAAAAGGTATACAGCTCCTGCTATGTGCCGGGCACTATTCTAGGCACTTTCCCTACTTGGGCTCCTTAATCCTCACAATAATCCAAGGGAGATCTGTTATTATCACCATTTCCATTTTGCACATGAAAAGCTGACACCACAGCCAGGCACAGTGGCTGTCATCCCAGCACTTTGGGAGGCGGAGGCAAGAGGATTGCCTGAGCTCAGGGGTTCAAAACCAGCCTGAGCAACATGGCGAGACCTCATTTCTACAATAAATCAAAAAATCAGCCAGGTGTGGTGGTGCATGCCTGTGGTCCCAGCTACTTGGAAGGTTGAGGCAGAAGTATCTCCTTAACCCAGTGGGTCGAGGCTGTGGTAACTGTGAGCATGCCACTGCACTCCAGCCTTTGCAACAGAGTGAGACTCCAACACACACACACACACACACACACACACACACACACACACACACACACACACAAAAGAGAAAAAAAAAGAAAAGCTGCACCAGCGGTTAAATGTCACGCGGCAGGTGGAGCCCGGCAGTCTGGCTGCCCCATCAGCTCTCACAGTCACTCCTGGTGGGCCCTCACAACTCCTGTGTTGCTTATTTAGACTCAAGTGAGGTGCAGTCACCAAGCTTCCCTTGACCTTAACCTTGCAATGCCTCCCATTAGACAAATGCTCAGTAAAAGCATGTTCAAATGACGCCTTAAACTTACAAAAGTGAGGACGCATTAATCAGCATAATTAATAACCAGTGACTGAGATTTTTAAAAAATGTGTCACTACAACTTTGGTGGTAACACCCAGAGAAGCTAGTACATTAACTTTCTGAGCCCGGCTGTCCAATAGCATCAAACCAGGTAGAGGCGATCCTCCAGTGATAGAAAGTAAGAGGCTGGTTTTAAAAACAGAAGCTCTGGCTCCTAGGACCTGCAGTGTCTCACAGAAAGAACTGAGGGTCCAGGCTCACTCCCTGACCCTGCTACTCCTCTCCCACTTCCCCATGTCTGTTCTGAAGCTGTACTCCTCTCCCCAGGCCTGATGAAAGGCAGTCGGCAGGAGATGGGTAGAACACAAGTCACCTGAGAGGACTGTCACTTTGCACAGGAACCTGCACACATGCAAGGACTCAGGGGAAAGGCTGCAAGCTCACCTTCCAACTTGGATGGGGCTCTAAGGGGCTGGGGAAGGGCCAAAGTCACGATGGTCACCTCCCCCAGGATCACAGCTCTCAGGTGGGGCAGCCCCTCTGGCCACCTGAGAGAGGACCCTTACGTTCTCAGAGCCCTCTGCCATCTCCTGCAGATCCCTCTACCAGTGTTCCCATGAGGCTGTTTGACTCCGCCTGTCTCCCCAGCCACACTGTAAGGCTACCAGGAGCAGGATTCACAACTTCTGTACCTGCAGGGCTCAACGCTGTTCCTGGCATGCAGCGTGGCTCAGAACATGCCAATGGCTGCACACCCAAGCTGTGGGCATCTTATGTGGGGAAAAGCAGGACACAGACACAGACGCTGGTCACCTCTCCAGAGTAGGCAGCAGAGGGCAGAGGCAGACTCCAAGAGCACAGTGTCAACCTGTCTGGGCTCAAATCCAGCCTCCTTTCCTCTCCACTCTGGGCGCCATGACATTGACTCTCCATGCTGCCATGCCCTTATGTGTAAAGTAGAAATCATAAACATGACTGCCTCACAGGCTGTCTGTTGGTTAAACTAGATGGATCCATGACACATGTAAAGTGCCCAGAGCTGTATCCAGGATACACTCTTCCACAGCAAGGGGCGCAGAAAGGAGACAAGCTCAGGCTCCCTCTCCACCACCTGCATCCGTGTGAACCCGGGTCCACATTGTCCTTACTTCTCACACGCAAGCCCTGAGGTCCACAGGCATTAGAGCACAAGGCTGTAAGCATCCCTCATGAGGGTGACACGCCAAAACCCTAACACAGAGACCAGCATTTGGTTCAACCTCTTATTTTTAAGCACAGATGTTGATCCTCCTCTCAGTTCTTCCTCTTCAAGAAGAACTAGTCCCTAGTGCCTTAGTTCCAACAACCATAAAATCAATGCCCCTGGCCCCTACGTTCTCAAACCCACAGTCCAAATATCAAAGAAACCTGAGGACAGGAGAGAGTTGCTGCTGCTGGGACTGTACTCATTTGTTCTTACCTGAACTTCTCCTGGGTGCAAGAATAAGAATCCCAGCTAGGTTTGCTTTGGGAAAAGGCAGAGGCACCAGAGTCCAAGGAAGGGCCAAAAGCACACAGTGAGGTAAGAAGCTCTGTACCCGGGCTCGGTGGCTCAGCCTGTAATCCCGCGCCTTGGGAGGCTGAGGTGAGTGGACTGCCTGAACCCACGGGTTCGAGACCCACATGGGCAAGCTTGGCAAGACCTCATCTCTACAATAAATCAAAAAATCAGCTGGGCATGGTAGCACGCGCCTGTAGTTCCAGCTACTTGGAAGGCTGAGGCAGAAGGATCGCCGGAGCCCAGCAGGTTGAGGCTGCGGTGGCCGGAAGCGGTCACTGCACTCCAGTCTGGGCGACAGAGTGAGACTCCAACTCAAAAAAAAAAAAAAACAAAAACTAATGAAGCTCTGCAAAAAGCTGAAACCTGAAAATTTTTGCCAGGCACAGTGACTCACACCTGTCATCCCAGCTCTTTGGGAGGCCAAGGCGAGAGGATTGGCTGAGCCCAGGGGTTTAAGACCAGCCTAGGCAAATTGGCAAGACTTTGTCTCTACAATAAATTTTTAAAATTAGCCCAGTTTGGTGGCGTGCACCTGTAGTCCCACCTACTTAGGAGGCTGAGGAAGAAGGATCACCCGAGCCCAGCAGGCCGAGGCTGTGGTGGCTGTGAGAGTGCACTGCAGCCTGGATGATAAAGTGAGACTCTGATTCAGGGAAAAAAAGAAGGAAGAAAGAAAAAGAAAGAAAGAAACCTTTTCAAGTCTCTTCCTTAGCTCCCAGACTTCTTAAATGTCAGGGAACTTAATTTATATACTGCTTTTTCCTGAAGACAGCATTAAGTCTTGTCAGACACAAGCACAAACAAAATCTTTATTATTTTTAGCAATATTTTTTCTTCTTTTTTTTTTTTTTTTTTTGAGTCAACGTCCCACTCTGTTGCCCAGGCTGGAGTACAGTGGCACATTCACATCCACTGCAGCCTCTATTTGTTGGGCTCAGGTGATCCTTCCACCTTAGCCTTCCAAATAACTGGAACTACAGGCACGTGCCACTACATCTGGCTAATTTTTTTATTTACTGTAGAGATGAGGTCTCGTCAAGTTGCCCAGGTTCCTCTCCAACTCCTGGGCTCAGGCAGTCCTCTCACCTCGGCCTCCCAAAGTGCTGGGATTACAGGCGTGAGCCACCATGCCCAGCCAACATTTTCTTCTTAATCATTTCCTCCCAGTATATCCGGTGACTGAGAAAACAATATCTGCATTCAACTTTATAAATTTTTGAAAAACAGGAATAAGTTATACATTTTTCAAGTGCACAAACCATTCCACTTTTGTTCTAATTGCTTACAAAAATAGAAGTATTCAGTGTTAAACAATCACAAATGTGATAGGACAGTCTGATTACAAACCAGAAATATAACTGTATTTGGAACAACCTGTATTTGATTTAGTCTATTTTAAATCTGTCATGCTAAATCGTCTACTTAAAACAATAAGAATGAATGTATCTTGTCTTCTCATCTTTGGCTGAACACATTGTAAAGTAAGTCATTCTTCCTGTTCTTCAAGTATGAGTCTATTATAAATCATAGACTATGAGGTCAGCAA
Source organism: Cephalopachus bancanus (assembly GCA_027257055.1). Lineage (NCBI taxonomy): Eukaryota > Metazoa > Chordata > Mammalia > Primates > Tarsiidae > Cephalopachus > Cephalopachus bancanus. Next base: position 4,616,014 of record JAPVLO010000176.1, on the reverse strand, counting down.
AGTTGAAGACAGTACAACTGTTTAACAAATGTGGAGCCAGGGCTAGTTACAGACATAAAGCAGAAACTGACATCAGGTCTCTATCTCCATCTATTTCTACCCTAAATATACTTAACAATGTGGCATCATTATGAGAACAAGGTCTAGAAATGACTATGCTTTTTGTTTTGAGTGAAGTTTGCTCTAAAATACTCTCACATGTGACATCTCTAGGCATATTTTTTAAATAACCTTTATTTTTTTAAAAGTTAATATGTGTATTATAGGAAACTGAAAGGCATAACCAAAGAACAAAGTTAATTGTAATCACAAGCAGTTTATGGTTTGACACGTCCTTCTAGGTCAATGTAAATGGCTCCATTTAAAATGAAACATAGGCCGGGCACAGTGGCTCATGTCTATAATCCCAGCACTTTGGTAGGCCAAGGTGAGAGGAATGCCTGAACCCATGGGTTCAAAACCAGCCTGGGCAACTTGGCAAGACCTCATCTCTACAATAAATCAAAAAAAATTAGCTGGGCATGGTGGTATGTGCCTGTAGTTCCAGCTACTTGGAAGGCTGAGGAAGAAGATCACCTGAGCCCAGCAGGTTGAGGTTGCGGTAGCCATGAGCATGCCACTGCACTCCAGCCTGGGTGACAGCGTGAGACTCCAAATAAATAAATAAATGAAACATGAGGCTGGGCATGGTGGCTCACGCCTGTCATCCCAGCACTTTGGGAGGCTGAGGCGAGAGAATCACCTGAGTCCAGGGGTTTAAGACCAGCCTGAGCAACTTGGTGAAAACTCGTCTCTACAATAAATCAAAAAATTAGCCAGGCATGGTGGCACATGCCTATAGTTCCAGCTATTCGGAAGGCTGAGGGGAATGGATTGCCTAAGCCCAGCAGGTCAAGGCTGTGAGAGTGCCACTGTACTCCAGCCTAGGAAACAAAGTGAGACTCCACTTAAAAACTAAATAAATAATAAAATGAAACATGAAGCAACAGAGTGCACTAAGTGTAATGTTTCTAAAAGAATTCATGATCAGGTCTATACCATTAGAACATTAGCAAGAAGGTATGTCTCCCCTGAATTACTTATCATTCCTGTAGTACACCCAAAAGAGCCACAGGTGAGAGGACACAATGGCTATTGTACAAATGTAAACATAAGCACGACTGCATGCAGCTCTCCCTGTCCACCTCCTTCTGCCCTTCTGCCGCTTGCTTCGTGAACAATTCCCGATGCACACTGCTTCGCGTCCAAGATGCGGCCTTTCTATCAATGATAACAGGAAGATATGTACACAATGGCTAATTCACTAGCCCTATCTCTTCACATTTTAATTTGAAGCTGGGATTCGATATCCACGCACCAAGAAGCAGACTTTATTCTATTTGAGAATTCATTTGGAATAGAAATACTCTCTCCACCCCTCTCCTGGGTGCAATTAGAGTAAAACCAGAGGGAGCTCTTTAGTGAGTAATTTAGGAGAACTGCGGCCAACATTAGCCATGTGTGTCTCCCATCTAATTTAACAGAGACAAGAATTTTCATTATCAGCCTGAAAAGATCTCTTTCTAGAACTGACAGTTACAGCCAGGACAAACACCAGTCTCTTGCTAGCCTTGTCTCAGTGACAGGATGGCCTTCTTTTGCCTGAGGTGAGCTAGGTTCTGATGCAAACCTCGCTAAGCTGGTTGTAACACACTGAACTAGCCCAACCCCTTATTAAGCAAATCAAGGAAACACTGAGCCAATGTCCTCCACACACAGGAGCCTAAAGGGACCCATCAAAGGGAGAGGGAGAAAATGGTCCCAAGAAAACCTGAGTCCTGGTCTCATGTAAGCTGAGCACAAGGCTGTTCTGTTATGTGACCACACACTGGTCAGCAGAACCCTCCGTATCATCTATCATTCATCATCAAAAGACAGTCTCTATAAAAAACACAAAAACAGACTCGTTCCAGAATATCACCTGAATAATGCATGCTCTCAAACTGAAGGGTTTCATGTTAAAAACACCTGGTGCTGAGTTTCACTGCTTACTTCTGGGTACAGCATGAGTTTTATTTCATAAAACCTTCCAAATGAAGAAGAAAAAAGTGGGGAGAAAAGTGTTTTCTTTAAACCAAGGACTGAATTTGATCAAGTTTAGAAGGCAAAGAACCATAATCTTATCTATGATGAAGATGCTAGCACAGACCCACCATACCAGACCATGAGTCAATGTTTAAACCCTCTTAACACTTATTAGCAATTGTAGAGATTCCTTAACTTGCAAATGAGGCATAGTCCAAAAGTCTACTTGTAAAAAATAATATTTTTAATTCTAGAAATACTTTCCCAAAGATAAAATCTGAAGACTGTAAGTTTCCTAGGCTTGTCCAAAAAGGGTAATACAATCTATACACTATCATTAAAAACACATATCCAAAATAAGATGCAGTAGAATACATTGTTTCAAAAATGTAAAACTAAAATAATTAAATTAAATTAGTGTGTTGATTTTTAAAATTCTCTTCCCTCAATGTGAATACTTGAGGCAAAGCTAGATTAGAAAAACACAAGACCCGCCTGGGCAGCGAGACCTCAATAAATCAAAAAATCAGCCGGGCGTGGTAGCACATGCCTGTAATTCCAGCATGCGCTACTCGGAAGGCTGAGGTGGAAGGATCGCCGGAGTCCAGCAGGTCGAGGCTGCGGGGGCCAGGAGCGGCCACTGCACTCCAGTCTGGGCGACAGAGTGAGACTCCAACTCAAAAAAAAAAAAAAAAAGAAAAGAAAAACATGAGAGAAATCAATGAATATGTTTATGATGACTTTAAAGTGAACCTTGAATTATTTCTAATGTTTTGATTGGTACTTTATTATACACAATTCCACTTCAAAATGCACAGCTTTCCTCAATAGCTAAGCTTATGATTAGGACTGATTTCCAATCTGAACAGTGGAAAGCAGGGCAAGTATGAGAGGAGAAAGATTTTCTTGCTGCAACTGGGAGGAAACAATCGAGAAGAAAAGTGAACAGAAAGGTCACAGACTTCCTGGGCACACATAGAAGGATGCCTACCAAACCTGCCAGGGATGGACTTCAGGGTGGCTTAAAGCAGCCTGGGGTCTACCAGGAGGGGTGCAGGTAGACCAAGAAGCCAGTGGATTCATTTCAGTACCTAGAGCACATATCTAAGGGGCTTTAAATAAAATAATTAAAACTAAAATTCTTAAAGCCTTTTCAAACACAGTCATCTTTTTCCTTTTCCAAGTGTAAGAAGGCCACCGGTGAGATATTATCCAAATGTCGAAGACAGAAGTCACGCAGCTTGAAACTAAATCTCAGGTCTAGAATCTTACAATAACTTGTAAGCTTCTGTTCTTTGACTTAAGAACAGAAAACCAGCAACGTACACAAACAAGGAACTGCTTGTTCTCTTCCAGTATTTACAAAAGAGTAGTTGCTTAGAGAAGGCAGGAGAGACAAGAGCTTTGCCCACAGTCAGGTGTTTGGAGAAGAGATTTTGTGGCAATTCTGTACATTAGCCCAAACTGTTCAAACGTATGCCTATGACAGGCCTGGCCTTCACCAAGATAATAGAATTATTCATTCCTAAAGGTGCATAGATTTTTTTTTTTAAGTAACCATGTTCCTAATGTACTTTAGCTTCCTAACGTCCACAAACAATAGAACTGAAACAAGGAAAGAAAACTCCAGTTTAGGTAAAAGTAACTTAAACCCAACCAACAGATCTGCTGCTTACATTACATACCATATTTACATATAACATATAGGAAGTCCACCCACCTTCCTGCAGCTACTGGGAATTCCCTCTACTCTGGCTCACTACTGTAAGCAGACATCACTACTTCCAGAAAACAGACCCCCTAAACCCTGGCCAATTGTTTCTCATCCCATCTTTTGATCAGCTAGGTTACTTATAGTAAGCAAAATGAGGAAAGGGAAGGAAAAGGGGACAGGCAGAGAATTCTCCACAGCTCTACACACAAGTAAGTCATTTCTTCATCCAGCAAAGAGGTGTTGGCACGAGGAACCATGGATCATAGAATAAATATGTTCCTGACCTCACAGAGTATTTCAGACCTTCCAATTCAGAGAGGTCCCAACTTCAAGAACCTCTAGAGCTGTTTTAAGATACGAATATCTTGACCTCTCCTCCCTGAGATTCCAACTGAGGTCTGGCCTATGGGTATCTCTGATGTTATCATTATGGCTGAGGACCCACTATTCCAAGAGTTATCCTTATGTAAGTCAGAAGGCTAAATACCTGAATTATATCACAAAAGTACAAGCAAACATTATTCCCTATACATTAATGTAGCCATTATGGAAACATATGGAGGCTTCCTAAAAAACTAAGAGTAAAACTACCAGGTAATACAGCCATCTCACTACTGGGTATACGAGGGGACTCAAAAAAACTGGAATCATCTTTTGGCGGGTGGACCCCTTGTAGTACAGACTTCCCTGCTAAATAAGTGTTTTAGGAGCCCATGGGCATTGTGTACAAGTTAGCATTGTTGGGAGAGGCTGCATTTGGCTTCACTGATTTTTTATTTTTTTGGATAGTCTTTCAATGCATTTGCCCATTTCATCATGGGTGATTTTCGAGCGCACCTGCCCACGCCGCACTGAGTGTTCAGCAGTTTTTGACCAAAAAACGGCATGATCCCCATGCCCCACCCTCCCTATTCACCCAGTCTCACCCCGAGTGACTTTTTGTGTTTCCCCGATGAAAAAAGTTCTCCAAGGGAAACGTTTTGCTGATATGGAAGAGGTGAAACAAAAAAACAGCAGAAGCACTAAAAGGCATCAAAATTGATGAGTTCAAAAACTGTTTTGAGCAGTGGAAAAGGCATCTCAATAGGTATACGGCATCCAATAGAGTACTTGGAAGGTGACTGAAGTTTAAACATGGAAGAATACATACCCAATTTTTAATAAATAAGTTCCAGTTTTTTGGGTCCCCACTCATCTATCCAAAGGAAAGGGCATTAATATGTTGAGGAGACAGCTGCACCCCCATGTTTACTATTCACAATAGCCAAGCTATGGAGTCAGCCTAAGTGTCCAGCAGATAAATGGATAAATAAAATACACACAATGGAATAATATTCAGTCATAAAAATAACGAACTCCTATCATTTGCAGGAACACAGATGATCCTGGAGGATGCTATGTTACGTGAAATAAGCCAGGCACAGAAAAATAAACAGCTCGTGCCATCGCTCAGACATGGAAGCTCCAATAGAATAGGACAGTGGTTACCAGAGAGGGAAGCGGGCAGGGAAGGATGGGGTGAGGCTGATCAGTGAATATGAGGTCCCAGCCAGAGAAGAAAGTCAGTTCTAGTGGTTCAAGCATTGTAGGTGACTGCAGATAACAAATAATGTATTGTTACAAGCAATCAAAAAACCCCAAGGATGGCAACACTGCTATTCTCGAGATTAGTCCATTAAAAAAGCAGGAAGGAAAAACAAAGCGATAGAAGAGGAGTGGTCAGAACAGAGGAAGGAGAAAGAGGTAGATTGAGAAGGGGAAAACAAAAATGGAGACAGAGGGGGTCTCAGAGACAGCAAGGAGCGACAGGTGAGAGACGCAACCGATGCCTCGCACAGCAGTGTTGGCTGGACTCTGGTGTCTGAGACAGCCAGGCCAGCCGAAGCAGCAGGGAGGGAGGACTGGAAGCCAACAACAGGGGGCTCTTGCCCAGCCAATTCTGCCTCCTGCAACAAGTGACTTGACGCCCCCAGGGCTCTAGGACAGGGCAGTGGGCAGGGCAGGGAGGAGGCCAAGATGCTCCTACCCTTCAGCCAGGCACCCCTGCACACAGCCCCCAAGCACGGTTCTTCATGGGAGTCCACTCCCCAGATTGCTAGCGCAGACACAGCAAGGACAGAGACCCTCCATCCCACTCGGAAGTTTCTGTATTAACCTAGAGCACCCGTGTTCCTTAAACAGGGGGAGGGGCAAAAAGAGTCACATGGAGAGTTAATGGAGGGAGTTCTGTGATCAGCATTCTGGGTAAATACCAAAAGCTCAATTGCAATAAAAGGATCATAATCAACAGCTTAAATCTGATTTCCTCTTCCATGAATTCAGAAGTAAAATGTTTTTGCCAGTCAGTATACATGTAAAATCTAAGATATTTTTTATCTATGTGCTAATAGCACAGTCCGATACCAGGATATTCTAAAAGCTTTGGCGCTTTTTTTTTTAATTCCTATCTCTGAGTAGGAAGCAGTAAACCAAAAGGATTTTATAAACTTTTAAAATGTTATCCCCATTCTGTCACTGTTTCCATTACACTTCACAGATGTATCTCCAGAAAGAAAAAAAAAAACCTAAAAATTAGACTCTGAATAAAATGCACTCACTTGCAGGCATGAGAAATTCCTCAAAATTTCAGACATTTCTGAAGAGAACATAAATACTTTACCAAATTCAAACTAATGAAGCTAGGCTTGGTGGCTCATGCCTATAATCCTAGCACTCTGGGAGGCAGAGGCAAGAGGATTGCTTGAGTCCAGGGCAACATAGCCAAACTTCGCCTCTAAAAAAAAAAAATCAAAAAATTACCCAGGCATGGTGGTGCACATCTATAGTCTCAGCTACTCAGGAGACTGAGGCAGGAGAATCACCTGAGCCAAGGTGGTCAAGGCTGCCGTTGAGACTGCACTCTAGGCTTGGCAACAGAGTGAGACTCCACTCAAAACAACAACAATGAAAAGAAAACTAATGAGATTTAAGGCTTACCCAGTCCCAAGACAGACAATACCCTATAGAGCTCCTAGGAGCGTTACAGTATGTTCCTGTACTTTGTGCAGGATGGCTCCATTCCCATCTGTTTTAACAGGCAGTGGATTCCAAATTGAAAGCCTCAGAGTTACTTATACCCTATGAGCATGAGACCCGTTACTGCTGAACTCCTTCAGGGCTGCAGTCATCTCGTTCATTCCTTTCTTCATTAAGATTGCAGAGACACTCACATGTGGCAGCTCATAGAATTAAAAGTAGGCCAGAGAATAGAGAAACTGGGAGAGGCAGGGACCAGGAGACACAGGACAGAGAGGCTGGGAGGGGCAGGGACCAGGAGACCAGAGGACGGAGAATCTGGGAAGGCAGGGACCAGGAAACCAAAGAACAGATAGGCTGGGAGGGGCAGGGGCCAGGAGACCAGAGAATAGACAGGCTGGGAAGGCAGGGGTCAGGAGATGAAAGGAAAGATAGACTGGGAGGGCAGGGGCCAGGAGACCAAAAGACAGACAGGCTGGGAGGGGCAGGGGACAGAAGAGATATGTTCAAGAATACAGAATGACAGCCAAACAGCAGGAGTAAGTGCTGGCGTTCCACCACTGCAGGGTGACTGCAGTTAACAAGAATATGCGTATTACAGAGTTTCAGATAGCTAGAAGACACTGCGCCCAACAAAACGAAATGATGAATGTGTGAGAGGCTTTACATGCTAATTGCCCTGATCTCATCACTATGCATTTTATATATATATATATATATATATGTGTGTGTGTGTGTGTGTGTAACATCACTGTGTGTCCCATAACTATGCACAACCATTGTGTATCAATTAAAAAGTAAAAATGGATAAAAATTTTAGAGACAGGCACCATGTTAGGCACAGGCAGCACAAGCCTGAGTAAGCGGAACCCTGTCCTCAGAGCTCACACCTGGGGGGAGGGTGAGGAGGCAACCACATGGTGCTCAGTCCCAGGAGCTGATGTCACATTGCAAGATGTGGTGAGATTCATTGCAAGATGAGGTGAGAAAGCCACAGCCAAGCCAGGTTATGGGTCAGAGAGTAAGAAACACAATAAACTATGAGGAGGGAGTGGGGCCAGGGGTAACAGACAAATTAGGGAGAAAACATCTGGCAAGGCTTATCTGAGAGGGGATTCTGGCCTTTTTAATGAGTTAAGAAACCTCCCAAAGCAGATCCACTATGATGTCTCGGTTCTCCTGTTTCCGTCACTCCTTAAGCTCCGACCCACCCTCACCTATCCACGGACATCACCAGAGTCCAGGAGAACAGTTGTCGAGCCTGGTTGGGACACAGGGGATTTGGGGTGTCAGCTCCATCAGCCAGACCCAAAGCTCAGGGGCTCCTGGAAGGAGAATTGCAAGCCTGCAATCTCAGCACTTTGGGAGACAGAGGTGAAAGTAGTTCTAGCTACTTGGAAGGCTGAGGCATAAGGATCACCTGAGCTCAGCAGGTTGAAGCCGTGGTGGCCATGAGCATGCCACTACACTCCAGCTGAGGTGACAGTAAGACTCCAACTCAAAAAAAAAGAAAGAAAGAAAGAAACTATGAACCACAAAGCAGGCAGAGGCAAGAGGAGTCCAAGACCAGCCTGGACAACATAACAAGACCTTATCTCTACAAAAAATAAAATAAAAAAATCAGCCAGGCATGGGGCCATGTGCCTGTAGTCCCAACTATTTGGGAGGCTGAGGTGGGAGGACTGCTTGAGCCAGAAGGTTGAGGACACGATGAGCTGTTATGGTGTCACTGCATTCCACCTGGGTGACAGACTGAGAAACCTCTACTCCAAAAAAATTTTTTTTAAATCTCAGGCCAGATGCACATCTTGGTATTTGGAGACAAGAGCCTTTGAGGAGCTCAGAGCACTTTCGGCTTTACTGAAGCTATTTATGTTTCTGTCAACTAACCTAAATGGGTCAAAAAATCACCAGCTCATTCGATGCCAAAATCAACGCCCTAAAACATGGAAACATTTTGTGGATCTAAGCACACTGAGTAGACACTGTGACGGCAGTGTTTTGCGGTCTGCAGGCCACCACTCATTAGCGAGCATCGGAATCAGCTTCATGAGGAAAGATAACTTTTTTACATGAAGTAGGACAGAAGATGAAGTGTCAGTATGGTTCACGCATTGTAAGGGAAGGGCTGTTCTGTGAACCTCTTGCTTCACTCCCACATGTGCACAGTGTGTGTGGGGGTGTGTGCACTAAGTTGCACGTGTGGTCCTTGCGTGGTCAGCATCCAAAGGCTCGATTCACTCTGTGCTAGATGCAGGCCCCACATGCTCCCTATGATGCCTCAGTTCTCTGGTCCCTATCACTCATTAAGCTCAGACCCACCCTCACCTATCCACGGACATCACCAGAGTCGACAGGAGAACAGCCGTCGAGCCAGGCTGAGACATGGGATTTGGGGTGTCAGTTCCATCAGCCAGACCCAAAGCTTAGGGGCTCCTGGAAGGAGAATTGCATGGTGAGCGCACTAGAAACCCAACAATGCTGCTTCCTAACTGGAAGTCGACCCTCCACTCTACATGCTGTTGCTAACCTTTGCAGGTTGTTGCTACTGAGAGGCAGCGTACTCTTCTGAGACGAGCAATGCCCATGCATTATGGGATCAAGCTTCCCAGGGAGCTGGGTTCTCTCCTTCACTGGCTGTGAGCTTAGATGAGGCTCTCAAGCCCTTCAGGTTCAGACGCTCCAGCTAGAACATAAGCAGCAAGATGGGGGCGGGGCTTCTAGTGGAGTCTCCTGTGGAGATACTTCATGGTCTTGCAAAAGTGTGTCCATTTTGTTTGTTTGTTTTGTTTTGTTTTTGAGTTGGAGTCTTACTCTGTTGTACAGGCTGGAATGCAGTAGCATGCTCATGACCACCGCACCCTCAACCTACTAGGCTCTGGCGATCCTTCCACCTTAGCCTTCTTCCAAGCAGCTGGAACTACAGGCACATGCCACCATGCCCACCTGATTTTTTTATTTATTGTGGAGATAAAGCCCCACCAAGTTTTCCAGGCTGGTCTCAAACCCCTGGGCTCAGGCAATCCTCTAGCCTCTATCCCAAAATGCTGAGCTTACAGGTGTGAGTCACCACACCAGGCCCTTTTAAAATTTTTTTAATGTTCTCTCTTAGTTTAAAAATAAAGTTTTCAAACTAAGAGAAAACAGTAAACAAACACAATCAAATGCATCCAATATGGCACAACTACCAGGCAGTCAAATGACCTTATTCTGCATAAAAGTTACAAGAACTATCTCCAGTTTCTATTTATTTTCTAGTAAGCATCTCATTGATTAGAAAGCCTGTAGCCCTGCAAGGGGATGTGTTCAAAATGTGATGGCCAGGCACAGTGGTTTGACACTTTGGTAGGCCAAGGCGGGAGGATGACATGAGCCCAGGAGTTCAAGTCTAGCCTGGGCCACAAACATAGCGAGACCTTATCTCTACAAAACAATTTTTTAAAATAACCAGGCATGATGGTGCATGCCTGTACTCCCAGCTACTCCGGAGGCTGAGGTGGAAGGATCACCTGAGCCCAGGAGGTTGAGGCTGCAGTAAGCTGTGGTTGTGCCACTGCACAGCAGTCTGGCTGACAGAGTAAGACCCCGACTCTAAAACAAATAAATAGAGCCGGACTCGGTGGCTCAGCCTGTAATCCTAGCACTTTGGAAGGCTGAGACAAGTGGATTGCCTGAGTCCACGCGTTCGAGACAAGCCCAGGCAACTTGGCAAGACCTTGTCTCTATAATAAATCAAAAATTAGCTGGGCATAGTAGCACGCACCTGTAGTTCTGGCTACTTGGAAGGCTAAGGCGGAAGGATCACTGGAACCCAGCACATCGATGCTGGGGTGGCCGTGAGTGTGCCACTGCACTCCAGCCTGGGAGACTGAGTGAGACTCCAACTCAATAAATACATAAATAAATAAATAAATGTCAAGACATCTGCATAAGCTTGAACATCAATGGCCCCACTCAGGTGACGCCAGGTGAGGCCTGGTAGACATGCAGGACATGCTCTCACCCCAAGCTTGACTAACTCATTTCAAGTCACACTCATATATAATATATAATGTCTTCAATGAATGCATGCGGTTGAAATTTGTGGAGCGTCAACTCTGATTAAAAATTTCTAGGCCGGGCTCGGTGGCTCAGCCTGTAATCCCGCGCCTTTGGGAGGCTGAGGTGAGTAGATTGTCTGAGTCCGCGGGTTTGAGACCCGCCTGGGCAACTTGGCGAGACCTCATCTCTACAATAAATCAAAAAATTAGCCGGGTGTGGTAGCGCGCGCCTGTAGTTCCAGCTACTTGGAAGGCTGAGGCGGAAGGATCGCCGGAGCCCAGCAGGTCGAGCCTGCGGTGGCCGGGAGTGGTCACTGCACTCCAGTCTGGGTGACAGAGTGAGACTCCAACTCCAAAAAAAAAAAAATTTCCTAGTATTCCTCCTTTGACCATTTGAATAACTTCTTACTGAAAACTATCCTGAAACTGCAAAGATAACTGTTCTTAAAAATTATTGACATTTGTTAGCAACTACTTATAGATATAAATAAGGATTTTTCAATGATTGAGAAAAACAGAAATAACATTGGGGCTAATTTAAGATGATCATCCATAATACTAATTCTAAATGTTTATATGTACAGTATTAACAAAGCCCATTTCTATATAAAGCACCTTGTTTCACCCAGTAACTTTTTTTTTTTTTGAGTTGGAGTCTCACTCCGTTGCCCAGACTAGAGTGCAGTTGCATGCTCCCGGCCACCGCAGCCTCAACCTGCTGGGCTCCGACGATCCTTCCGCCTCAGACTTCCAAGTAGCTGGAATCACAGGCACGCGCTACCACGCCCAGTAAATTTTTTATTTATTGTAGAGACATGGTCTCGCCAAGTTACCCAAGTGGGTCTCAAATCCACAGGTTCAGGCAATCCACTCACCTCGACCTCCCAAAGCGCTGGGATTACAGGCTGATCCATCAAGCCTGGCCTTTACCCAGTAACTAAGAAAATTAACAAATGCCACAAAACACTGTGTTCTTGCTATTTTTACAATTAGTACTGACTTCATAGCTTATCTTTAAGCATTCCAGCTTTTAAATTACTCCATATCAAACTGCTCCAAAATTGTGGGAAATGACCAACGAAGACTTCCTTATCAATGAAACATTTAGCCATTCACTCCACAAACATTCACTGGGCACTTAGGATGCATCAGACACTATTAGATTCCAGGGTCACCATGAAGAATAAGACAAAGTTCATTCCCTGGGAGACAACAAACAGGTAAATAAATAATTTCAAGCACTAAAGAAGAACATTCCTTAATCCAGTATGTAAATAAATGCACGTGACCTTTTCTTTTAACTTTACTTTTTCTTTTGATATACAGTAAGTCCCCTACATAAGAACAAGTTCCAGTCCAAGAGCGCATGCCTAAGTCCAATTTGTTCACAAGTCCAGCAAAGTCAGCCTAGGTAACCAACTAACACAACTGGCTATACAGTACCAGCTATACATCACTGCTGCTTTTATACTTGTTTCCAGACATCCTGGGCTTGAAACAAAGATACTGCACTACTGTCCTGTATACAGTACTGTGCAGTAAAACACACAAAATCACTTGTAGAAGATGCATCCACATGACAATGTACACCAGAGACTTCAACTCACTGACATGACTGGACACGCGAACACACTGGCATCTTTGAAAGCTCACAACTTGCAGGTTTGTAGGTAGGGGATGTACTGTATTTAGGAGGTGCAACTGCTGACATCCCACGCACATGTACTGCCTAGTGATGAACGCTGGGCTTTCACGTACCCACCATCCAGGCAGTGAACCTGTACCCCACAGGTAGTTTTTCAACCCTCCCATCTTTTGTAGTCTCCAGTGTCTATTACACACCCGACACTACGTGTCCACAGATGTTTCTCACATAGAAAGGATACATCATTCCAAGGCTACAGAAAAGATTCAGAAACTTGTGAGTAAATGATCGTAAGCATGCACAACACATCACTACTAATTATAGAGTAGTACTAAATGCAGGGTGCGTGTGCGTGTGTATGTTTGTGTGTGTGTAGCTGTGCATGCATACATAATGCTGAGAGCTTATTTATACAGAGGAAGCTTGTTGTCAGGATACTAAAAGGAGAAAAAACATGGAAAAGTTTTATGCAGCTGAACTTGAGATACAAACCTTCCACAAATTAAAAGCAAACAGCCCATGTTCCCAGCCCACAGTTGCATAGACCCCACAAGGAGCGCTATGGACGACATTTGTCCTGCTCGTGTGCAGAAGACCAGCAGGATTCGGCCTGAGCTACTCTAAAGCCACCCACAGCACAAGCCTGGAGGCTCTGGGGTCGACTGGTTCTTCACAGGCAGTCTCACAAAAGGGTTCCTGCTGTCAAACTGTGAGCGGAAGGAACTGGAACAGGAAATGCCCTGCCCAGCCACTTGTCCCTCCTCCCTTCCTCCCTACCAGCTTCTACGAGGAGGAGCCAGCGGGATCCTCAGCCTTACCAAGAAGCCACAGAGGATGATAGTACAGTAGGAGCTGGCATCTGCTACACAAATGTTCTAATAAATATTTAAAGCAAATGCCTATATTATTTTGAACCGACATCCTTGCTAATTTTACCTACAGTATGTTAAGTGATGTTTGTGCGGTCTTTGGTGTTTGAAAGATGATGTAAGCAGTTCTGAAATGTATGGACAAATTGTGCATTGGAGAATAAGAAATGAAATGTACTTGGTCCAAACAATAAAAACAAAAACAAACAGTTAACTGGCCAAGTTATCAATGTCCAATGATTTAAACACACACCCTAACCACTTTTAAATAATACCCTTCTGAGTATAATTTTCTGCATATTCAGCAGACAACACAGTGTTGGATAATCACAGGTCCACTATTGGCAGTTCTAATGAACCAACGTCGTATTTAGGTACACAGACAGAGTTACCAATGCTGCACTTAGATGACTAATAGAACTTAGGGCCTATGGACTTCCTAATTTCTTTCAGAAACTTGGACTGAAGGGTATGATTTCTAGTGACCTGAATTTACTGATATAAGTTAGACACAGGTAAATGATTCTTTTTAAAATTTTATTTATTTGTTTGTTTGTTTTTTAATGAGACAATGTTTTACTGTGTTGTCCAGGCTGATGTCAAACTCCTGGACTCGAGGAATCCTTCTGCCTCAGACTCCTGGGACTAGAGGCTCCTGCCATCATGCCCAGCTGACTTCCTTTTTAGAAAGGAAAGAAACTGCTAGCCACGTTTCAACTGTTAAATGGCCCCAATACAGGAAACAAATTGAAAAACATGAACTCTCAAGAAAGTAGTAAACCTATAACTGAAACTACAAGAATATTAAATCTCACTAATAATCAAAAGAATGGCTAGTAAAGCAACGAGGCAGCACTTTTTACTGATTAAATTTCTAAAACCATCATGTTCACCAATATATACTAGTGCAAGAAACAAGATTTCACATAATACCAAATGTTGTAGAAAGTGGCCTAATTATAGCAACATGCTCTAGGAGCCTTAAAAATGCTAATTTTTAAAATCTATGAATTCTACTTCTGGCAATCTAAAGACAAAAGTTCATAAAAAGAAACATTTATAATGCAGAAAGATGTTTGCCACACTATAACAAATTTTGAAAGAAACCTAAAATGTAAACAAAGACTGGTATACCCTCTTTATTTTTTATTTTTATTTATCTATTTATTTGTTTGTTTTTTGAGTTGGGAGTCTCACTCCGTCGCCCAGGCTGGAGTGCAGTGGCACACTCACAGCCACCCCAGCATTGACCTGCTGGGTTCCAGCAATCCTTCCACCTCAGTCTTCCAAATAGCGGGAACTACAAGCAAGCGCTACCACGCCCAGCTAATTTTTGTGATTTATTGTAGAGACGAGATCTTGCGAAGTTGCCGGGGCTGGTCTCAAACCGGCGGGCTCAGGCAATCCACTCACCTCGGCCTCCCAAAGTGCTGGGATCACTGGCTCAGCCACTGACTGAGTTCAGCCACCCTCTTTATTTTAACTTATTTTATTTTTCGGCAGAGCCTCACTCCATTGCACAGGCTGGAGTGCAGTGGCATGATCATGGCTACTGCAGCCTTGGTCTCCTGGGTTCAGCCTCCAGAGAAGCTGGGACTATAGGCATACTCCAGTATGCCCAGCTAGTTTTTTTGTAATTATTTTTGCTGAGACAAGTTCTCACTATGTTGTCCAGGCTGGTCTCGAACTCTTTGGCTCAAGCAATTCTCCCACCTCAGCCTCCTGAAGTGCTGAGATGACAGTGTGAGCCACCACATACCAGCCTACCCTCTAAATAGAACATAATTTAGTCATCTGACTTGAAAAATGGCAAAACAAATGTAGGCTAGGTGAAAAAAAAAATTCACAAAACTGCACTGCAGTTACACCTGACAAACAGTTCAGAATGATGAAATTGCAGGAGAATCGTCTTTCTTTTCATCTATAACGTAGTTATGCCACTTTTCAAAGTTTTCTTTTAATTATAAGGGGGGGAAGGACCCTTGTCTTCTCGTTAAGTTATCCCTCTTTTACATTAAATATTTAAAATAAAATAAAATAAAAAATGTAAAATAACTAATACCTCCACTCCCCCACCACCCCGTATAGAAGCCCCTTCGCCTTCATGGTGCACCATCGACCTGAGTCCATCCTCAGTGGCTTGGCCTGCAGGGATTCCCTCTCTCCAGGTCTAACCCCGAACCCAGGAGGCAAGAAGTCTTCAAGTTAATATTCTCAATGCCCAGAATGAGACCCGTTGTGTAATCATGGCTCAAAAACACTTGTTGGATGAAGTCACATTTGTCCTAACCTGTATCTATTACACACTTTTCACAATTATTTATTGTTCGCCCGCCCGTTCCCCATCGGAAGCCAGGCATTTTTTGTTTTTTGTTTTTTTTTAATTTACTCCTCAAAGCCTACCACAGTGCTAGGCAAGGTTCACAGGAGCTCAATAAATATTGACTAAACTAATGAACACCTGACTACACAGCTCACAAATAAGAAACTAATTTGGTTTGGACAAATTCTTCCTTTAAAATAACATCCTAGGAGGGAAATTAAAAAGTGCATACACCTTCTGGTGAATTACCCCAGCGATAATGAGATTAACAACCATCTGAGTGTTACTGAGCCAAGGAAACACTGAAGTGTGAAACGCGATGGGCAGGAAAAACACACACAGACAGAAAGCAGGAACAGCCACCAGCTCTTCAGGAGTGACCTTGGGGTCACAGAAGGCAGGACACAGGCTCAGAAAACTTTCTGGAAGATCACAGAGCTTCCCCATCCAGAACCACCAGGCACAGCACCGATGACACCCCTATGACACCTGCATGCATGATCTCCTTCAGTCCTTACCACAACCGTAAAAGGGTGTTATTATCCCTACTTTTTGTTTTTTTTAGTTGGAGTCTCACTCTAGTTGCCCAGACTGGAGTGCAGTGGCACGCTCACAGCCACCGCAGCTTTGACCTGCTGGGCTCAGTTGATTCTTCTGCCTCAGTCTTCCAAGTAGCTGGAACTACAGGTGCACGCCACCACGCCTGGCTTTATTATCCCTACTTTAAAGATGAGAAAAATGAGAGTGTGGACAATCTAGCTAACTTGCTCAGGACATCAACTAGCAATGGGACTCCCAGCCGAGCGGGCCTGTGGCTCTCAACCACCAGGCCAGGAGGAGAACAGAGAACTCTGTAGTGAGTCAGTGTCTTGGGAGTAGAACATAACTACTAAAGCTGTTGACACAGACAAGGTTGGAGAGTCTCAAACCTCTCCTTCAGCAACGCAAGGACTGTACCCATGGGTTAAGAAACACAATGTAGTCACCGTCTAAGCATCTCCACACTGCTGAAGAAAAACTTACTCCTTTAACTCTTAATTAAATTTCCTAAGCTAAACAATCACACATAAACTTCCCCTCATACAAAGTATTTTCCAATTCTTCAGTCACAGTGATCTGATCCAAATTCTTCTTGACCTTCTTGTCATAAGCCTGTGAACTGAAATCAATATTGTAACACAGATACAGATACTGGTGAGCACTTGGTCTTTAAGCACGTGGCAAGAACCTAAGTAAGGCCAAGCATGGTGGCTCACTCCTGTCATCCCAGCACTTTGAGAGGCAGAGGCGAGAGGATTGCCTGAGCCCAGAGGTTCGAGACCAGCCTGAGCAACCCAGAGAGAACTCATCTCTACAATAAATCAGAAAATCAGCCAGCTGCGGTGGCACATGCCTATGGTTCTAGCTGCTTGGAAGGCTGAGGCAGAAGAATCAACTGAGCCCAGTAGATTCAGGCTGTGGTGGCCATGAGCATGCCACTGTACTCCAGCCTGGGCAACAGAGTGAGACTCTGACTCAAAAAAACCAAAAAACAAAACAAAACAAAACAAAAAAAATTTCAGCAGCCCTGGCCTTAAGATCACTCACAAAGGAGGGTAGGCTCCCCAGTGAACAGGATGGTCTACATCCCATCTCCCTTCTGATCATCGCGACAGCTCTAAGAAATAAAGCGTAAGAAGGCTCTCCTCATACCTGCACACATATGTTTATCGCAGCATTGTTCATAATAGCAAGAACCTGGAAACAACCATGCTGCCCATCAAAAGAGGACTGGATTAAAAAATGTGGTACATATACACGATGGAATACTACGCAGCCATAAAAAAGAACAAAATCATGAATTTCGCAGCAACCTGGATGGAACTAGAGTCTATAATACTGAGTGACCTCTCACAGAAACAAAGATCCGAGTATCACATGTTCTCACTCATATAATGGACCTTGAACATCCAATGTAATACTATAAGAAAATGACTGACGGTACTGGGAAACTATGGGGGTGGAGGGGAATGGGATTAACAGTAGCAAATATCTGTCTGGGGATGGGGAAACACCTCTTATCAACAGGGTGCCTGAATGAAACGTAATTGTACACCTAACCCTTAACTGTACCCCACAAAACCATAATAAAAAATATTGATTAAAAAAAAAAAGAAGGCTCTCCTCCACTTAGATAAAAGGAAATAGAAGCATAAAAGCTTCTGCAGAATGTCTGAAGTCATCGTCCAACAGGAAACCACAAGCAGCGCCCTGACTACAGGCACATTGCACATGCCACAGGAGGACACTCTCAGAAGCAAAGCACAACAAGGCCAGAGGACTCACTACACTGGGTGAATGGTTAAGACAGCAAGCTTTATGTTGTGTGTATTTTACCACAAAAAAAGTTGAGAAAATATAAGTTCACTTAAAAAAAACGTGTGTATGTGTGTGAGTGTGTGCAATGATGTGACATTGTATACCAAGTTGCACCCTTGGTAGATGATGTCTGCTTTGATTTTGTGTCTTTAAAGGCCACACTTGTCTCAGTCATTACCATAAATATTCTGGTAACAGGGAAAATACCACTTTACATTTTATGATCAACCTGGTCATTTTCAGGATCCCCCCACACACGATCTTCTTTCTCTCCTGTTCCGTCACCCACTATTAATTCACTTGGTAAATATTCAGAGAGCATCTGTAAGGTGCCCTGCACAGCTCTAAGCTGCTACTCAGAGTTGAGATACTGAAACAGTGTCAACCCCATCAGTAAACAGCTGCTGCCCACAGCAACCACCCAGCCATACCGGCCACCTAGTCTCCTCCTGGAGACCTGCCCTGCCCACCCTAGATGGACTTTCCCATGACTCAGGAGAGCAGGAAACCATTCAGTTGGTGAACGCCTGGGCCTGAGCCCTTATTAAATATTTTATCACCCTCTAGACACAGGAACAAACAAAACAGACAAGGCCGTATCATTGAGTCTGCAAATGAAATAATAAGCAAGTAACTGCATAAACAAGCAAAGAGTAGCGTGTTGTAAAGAAAATAACATACCAGAGGGCTAGGATGACAGAGGTCGGAGAGGGACAGGACAGAATCTGCGAGGAAGTCGCTCCTGGATGGTAACATCAGAACGAAGTAGGCCTGCAGAGGTCTGAAGTAAGAACATTCCAGACAGAGCAAAGAGAAATGCCAAGGCTGCCGAGTGGAATCAAGCACAGGATAGTCATAGTGAGAAGGCCTAGGGGACGGGTGCACCCTCGACAAGGAGACTACAGAGGCAGACAGGGTCAGATCACAAAAGATATTACTGGCATTGGGAAGAAAGACAAATGTCATGCTAAGAACAGTCAGCAATCACTAGACAGAGTTGAAACAGGGTAATGAAGCAGCCTAATTTGTATTTTTAAAAGATTGCTCTGATTACTATGTGGCAAATAAATTAAAGGGCAGAAAGACTGTAAAGAGGAGACAATGTACACGACTGGGGCAGTGACCCAGGCGAATGAAAACCGTGGCTTGGGCTAGGCAACAGCAACAGGTGAAAAGATGTGTCATGGTTCAACATGTATTCAGAGCAAGAGCTGATCAGACTTGCAGACAGGCACATAGGGAGGTAAAGAGACAAAGGGAATCATAATGACCACCATTTTTGTATTGTGTTGTTTTGCTTTGTTTTGTTTCTTTTTTTTCTTTTTTTGAGTTGGTGTCTCACTCTGTCACCCATGCTGGAGTGCACACTCATGACCACCGCAGCCTTGACCTGCTGGGCTCAGGCAGTCTTCCCGCCTCAGCCTTCCAAGTTGCTGGAAATACAGCCATGTGCTACCATGCCCAGCTGATTTTTTTATTTACTGTAGAGACAAGGTCTTGCCAAGTTGCCCAGGCTTGTCTCAAACCTCTGAGCTCAGGTAATCCTCTCTCCTCGTCTGCCAAAGTGCTGGGATGACAGGCATGAGCCACCACGCCCAGCTCTGACCGCTGTTTTTTGATCCAGCCACTCACAGGCAGCAGTCCATCTACTACAGGGGAAGGACAGAAGAAAGACAAGGATTTGGGGAGAGAAGGAATGGCAAGTTCTGTTTTGCCACAATCAACATGAGCCATCCCAGAGATCTATGAAGTGGGGCCATCGGGCAGTGGATATTTGATCTTCTTAACAACGCTGCAAGGTCAACAGGGAGACCCCAGCATAACTCAAATTTTACAAATGAAAAAAATAAGACTCAGGAAAAAAGATTTGTATTAGTTCAAAATATTTTTATTAGGCAATTTTTTTTGAGTCAGGGTCTCACTCTGTCACATGCGCTGGAGTACAGTGGCACAACCATGGCTCACGTGACCTCAACCTCCCAGTCTCAGGTGATCCTCCTACTGCAGCCTCTTGAGTAGCTGGGACTATAGATGCAAGCCACTATATATGACTAATTTCTTTTCTTTTCTTTTTTAGTTGGAGTCTCACTCCACTGCCCAGGCCCAGAGTGCAGTGGCATGCTCACGGCCACCCCAGCATCGACATGCTGGGCTCCAGCGACCCTTCCATCTCAGTTTTCCAAGTAGCCAGAACTACAGGAATGCACTACCATGCCCAGCTAATTTTTTTATTTATTATAGAGATGAGGTCTCACCAATTTGCCCAGACTGTTATCGAACCTGTGGGTTCAGGTAATCCCCTCACCTCAGCCTCCCAAAGTGCTGAGATTACAGGCTTGAGCTATCAAGACTGGCCTAATTTCTTTTTTAAAACAATTTTTAGGGCAACCCCTTCGGGTCCCCTCCCACTGTGGGAGTTTTTCTGTCCTCTCAATAAATCCTGCTTTTAAAAAACAAACAATTTTTGTAGAGACGAGGTCTCTCTGCACTGTGTTGCCCAGAATGGTCTTGAACTCCTGGGCTCAAGCACTCTTCCTGCCTCAGCCTCCCAAAGTGCTGGAATGACAGGTGTGAGCCACCACGCCCAGTCAGTCAATATATTTATTAGTCAATCAGCCTTTGAAGTCTCCTGGCTTGCTCCATACAGGCCACACGGCTGCTCCAAAGTTTAAAGGTCCCTTGTGCCCAGAGACGATGTCCCCAGGAAACTGAGATGTACTCAGTCAGCAGCATGTGACACTCATAAAAGTTGACTGACGCACTTGTGTAACATGTATGATCGACCATCTTACAAGACTGCATAGCAAGTAAAGATGTACACACGACACAAAGACGAGCGTAGATTCTCTTTAAGGATACACTGCAATTCCAGTTTCATTTTTATTAGGGGTTTGTGTCAAAAAGCCTCCTGGGGAACGCCTTCCCAAAATTAGAAAAGAAAATCAATCAGGACAGCCTACACAGGAACAGCTACATCCCACGGCTTCTGGAACCGTGACTGTGACAGAGGCCATGACTGGCAGTAAGATGAGCCCAGGCCACACTCAGCAACTTCCCCCGTGCCGGGACTGCTCCTCCCCCTTTAAAGGGCTGGAGACATCTGCCTTAGGAGATGGACCTGATCACAGAGGTCACAGAGCTGTCATCACGAGCTCAGAGCTTCTGTGGTGCCCCCTGAATGAAGGCCCACACAGAACGGACAGGAAGGATCAAGGTAAAAAAAAACGAGGGAGGGAAAGGGGAGGAGGAAAGAAGAAGCCGCAGCAACCCCCCTCCAAGGCAGGTCCTGCACCAGGAAAGAGCCACAAGCTCCCCAAACCTGAGCAAAAGGCCCGCTTGGTCCAGGACTGGAAACCACAGGGTCAGTCGTCATTTAAATTGAGTAGAAACATCAAGGGAAAGGAGAAATAAACACACGTACTTGATGCAGCTTCAGCATCTGGCTGAACCTTCAGGCCAGCAGCTAACCTCATGTTCACTCTTCAAGCAAGAGCCCCAGCCTGGCTGGCGCACAAATAACCCCAGAGTCCCAGGAATGGAAGGACAGGCAGGGATTATCACACCTAATCCTGTCATTTTACAGATGAAGAAATGAAACAGAGCTAAGAGAGATCACATCCATCAGGACAAAGCCCTTCAGGGTGGCACATCTTTCTCCAATTCCCAGCCACCGTTCCTTGTACTATGCAGTGCTATCTACGGAGCAACCAAGAGACAGGGCCACCAGGGATGGCCAGCATGGTCACAGCCCACCAAGAGAGGACAGGCAGGTAGAGTAAGGCACCCCTATACTGGAAACAAGGTCTTAGCCCACAGCCTGACTGATGCCTGCCACTCCGCTCAGCCTACACCTGGTGACAGTTGATGGTCTTCCAGCAACACCACCGGGCATCTTCCCCGGAACTTTTGGTTTTATGTGGCAGGGTGTGATGTCACGTAGCAGGTGCCCCCTTCCACCAGAATCTTCGTATGAGAGCCCTAAAAGGTCACGCAGTGCAGCTTCAGGGCTACAGGAGCATTGGCCTCCCCAAGATGACAAAAACGATACCCTCTCTCCCTGCCTTGACACCAGTACTTCGTACCTGGGTATCACACACACATCCCTGGAAAGTCACTCCAGGCTGCAAGTACGCTTGAGCCCAGATGTTTTCTGTCTTCTAAGGTTTTGCCCAATTCCGGCACATTTAGAAACTTCCAGAAATATCAGCTCTACGGCTCTGTGGTGTGATCATGTAGCATTCCTATGACATTTTAGTGCTTCTAGAGAACAAAATTTCTAATCAAAATTACTTTTATCAAGTCTTATCTAGTTATTAGGAAAGCTATAATATATGAAAGAGTTATACTCAGTTTACCTAGTGCAAACACTTTTACAGATGAATTAATAGATTGATAAAAATAATAATAATAGGCCAGGTGCAGCAGTTCACACCTGTAATCCCAACACTATGGGAGACCGAAGCGAAAGGCTTTCTTGAACCTAGGAGTTTGAGACCAGCCTGGACAACATATTGAGATCTTGTCTCTACAATAAATTAAAAAATTAGCCGGGTGTGGTGGTATGCACCTATAGTCCCAGCTACCCAGGAGGCTGAGGTAGAAGGATTGCTTGAGCTCAGGAGTTTGAGGCTGCAGTGAGCCATGATCATGTCAATGCACTCTAGCCTTGGTGACAGAGTAAGACCTCCACTCAAAAAATAATAACAACCCTCCCCTGTGCAATCTAGGCTTTCTTACTCTCCCAAAAATGGAACATCTCAACAGTCTTTATAAATCTCCCATAATGTTCACACACACACTTTTTTTCCTAGAAATGTCCTTTCTGGGTATTCTGCTTATTAAGACACCTATACAACTGTGAAATTCAAGCTAACATGTTGCTGTTCTAAGATTCTCGTACTACTAGAGAATAAAATCTAGAGAGTAAACCCCCCACAAATGCTAGCCTACATTTTTCCATTCCAGATCAATTCCCAAACTGTTAATAATCCCCCTCATCTCCTAATCCCATGGAAAACATAGCAAAATCTCATTTCACTGTCCTCATTACAGAAAATAATCATGAAGAAAGTACTTACGGCATAGGCACCTATCAAAAAGGCAGCGTTCGCTCTTTTCCGCTGGTCAAAACAGGTGTAGTGCACGATCTTCTTCCTTGATAAACTGTATGACTAGAAAAAGGAGATAAAAAAAGAACTGGTGTAACTACAGAGACAATGTTAAAATACACAGGCGACAAACGTCATCTCTTAACTTTCATGCTGTATCCCAACCCCTAAAATTCAACAGCTTTCCATTGTCATTTCCAAGGTATTTAAATGAGAGCATTTGGGGCAGAGGGTTGTTTAGACCTTTTACAGCCCAATCATGATGTAAGAATCGATAATATAAAAATATAATGAATATTATCTGCCTGGCACGGTGGTTCACGCCTGTCATCCCAGTACTTTAGGAGTCAGAAGCAAAAGGATTGTCTGAGTCCGGGATTCGAGACCAGCCTGGACAACTTGGTGAGAACTCGTTTCTACAATAAGTCGAAAAAATAATTAGCTGTGCATGGTAGCATACACCTGTAGTTCCAGGTACCTGGAAGACTGAGGCGGAAGGAACACCTGAGCCCAGCAGGTCAAGGCTGCGGTGGCCGTGAGCATGCCACTGCACTCCAGCCTCGGTGACAGAGTGAGACCTCGACTCAAAAAATAAGTAAATAAAATATAATATATTCGACAGTATAATCTTTCTCTCCAAGAAAAGTAATTGATACAGCAGAAAACCATTCAATTGTTGGCACCCGATTAGCAGGAGGCATTTCTGATGACTTGTTCTTGGTCTTATGTAGAAAGTGTATTCACCCTCTCTCACTCCCTATGTGCCATTCCTACTTCCTGGAGTAGTTAGTTATCTGTACTTCTCATACTATACAGTTGGTCTTTAAATGTGTCAACAAGTCTGTTGCCTTCTCTAAAAATTGTTATTTTAAAGCCCAATATGAATGGCCAGGTACATGGTGGATCATGCCTGTAATCCCAGCAGTTTTGGAGACCAAAGTAGGAGGACCGCCTGAGGCCAGGAGTTCAAGACCAGCCTGGAAAACATAGCAAGATCTCATCTCTACAAAAAAATTTTTAAAGTAGCCAGGCGTGGTGGTGCATGTCTGTAGTCCCAGCAACTAGGGAGGCTGACGTTGGAGGATCACTTGAGCCCAGGAGTGTGAGGTTATGTGACCTTTGATCACACCACTGCACTCCAGCCTGGGTGACCGAACAAGACCCTGTCTCTAAAACAAAAAAGAAGAGAGAGAGACAGAGACCAGTATTAAAATTGTCTTTCCAGGATGTTCTACTATAATTCCCTTTCAATATCTGAAAATAAGTGGTTAATAGAAAAAAATGAACCATCAAAAGGGTTATATTAGCAAATAACTTACTACAACAGCCATATATTACATTCATGAATTCAAACAGTTATTAAGCACCTGCTGATGCCAGGCAATATGCTGCATGCTCAAGTATTTAACTGAATTCAAAATAATCCACATGCTAGATTGTGTACATGTTAAGCATATAGAGCAGTGACAAAAAGATCTTTTAAAGGAAACTAAATTGCTAGGCTCGGTGGCTCAGCCTGTACTCCCGCCTGTACTTTGGGAGGCTGAGGTGAGTGAATTGCCTGAGCCCACAGGTTCGAGACCCGCCTGGGCAGTGAGACCTCATCGCTACAATAAAATCAAAAAATCAGCCGGGTGGCGCATGCCTGTAATTCCGGCTACTCGGAAGGCTGAGGCAGAAGGATCGCCGGAGCCCAGCAGGTCAAGGCTGCGGTGTCCAGGAGCGGCCACTGCACTCCAGTCTGGGCGACAGAGTGAGACTCCAACTCAAAAAAAAAAAAGAGGAAACTAAATTATTAATCAAAACTCAAACAAATATGAAACAATGAGAACACAGATGTGACTCAATGAAATCTGCTCAATTTCCTTACATTTCAAAAGTTATAATATTTTGACAAATGGTATTCAAAATACAGGCATAAGTATATTTTAAGATCTGTCTGTAAATCCATATTGACAATAAAAGCCACTTTCTAAACCTTACATGTAGACCACAACACAGAGAATCCATGCTTTCAGAGACCCTTTAAAAATGTCAGCAGAGCTCCACTCCCTATGTTTCCTGACCCTGATATTGTCTCCAAGGAATTGGACAATACTAACCCTGAGAACTCTGAACTATCCATCCACCTGGCAACACACCAGCATGTAGCCCATTGCAAACCATGACCTGTAGCCACGGGCCACCTTGTATTTTAGATTCCTGCCTTGAAACTGTAGCCTTAAAGCCTCTGGCCATTCCCAGCCTGAGTGGACCCTGCCAGCCCTCTAAAGCGACAGCAACAGCGAACAGGTACCGGTCAACTTGAGACATTCCACCCATTTCCAAAGCTATAGTAACAGTGCCAGAGAGGTACAGTTTAACCAGACACAGTGTCCCCCAAACTAGAGGTGCTAATGAGTATACTATGTCTTAGGAAAAACACAGGCCCGGAGTCAGAGAGGGCCTGCCATGAACATTCACCCAGGAGCAGTCCAGAACACCCCATGGAGGACAAGAATTTGCGTAAATCTCAATAATGAGGCCATAACAAGACTCGTGGTTCAGAATCTAAATAGTCTCAAGTTGAATTGGTCGATATTACTAAAGTTTTTTAGAAATAACGAACAAGTCAAATCTAAACTTATATTTTGTTACTATATTATGTTTTATCCTCTTAAAAGAATAGTTCAGCTGGACACAGTGGCTCATTCCAGTAATCCCCGAACTTTGGGAGGCCAAGGTGGGAGGATCGTTTGAGTGCAACCTGGGCCACACAGGGAGACCCCATTACTGCAAAAAGTCAATTAGCCAGGCATGGTGGCACACACACATGTAGTCACATCTACTCAGGAGGCTGAAATGGGAGGCTCACTGGAGTCCAGAAGGCTGAGGCCACAGTGAACTGTGATCGTGCCACTGCATTCCAGCCTGGGCAACAAAGTGAGACACTGACTCAAAAAAATAAAATTTTTTTAAAAAGAAAAAAAAAAAGGTCGGTCATGGTGGCGCACACCTACAATCCCAGCACTTTGGGAGGCCAAGGTAAAAGGATTGACTGAGCCCACAGGTTCAAGACCAGCCTGGGCAACTTGGCAAGACCTCATCTCTACAATAAATCAAAAAAAGTAGCCAGGCTTGGTGGTGTGTGTCTGTAGGATAGCCTGAACCCAGCAGGTTGAGGCTGCAGTGGCCATGAGTGTGCCACTGCACTCCAGCTTGGGCAACAGAGTGAGACTTCAATTCAAAAAAGACAGACTGGTTCAGAATCACCTGGAAGGCTTACTTATTAAAATACAGGTTACTGGATCCCACCCACAGAATTTCTGATTCAGTAGGCCCTAGAAATATACATTTGTTTTTTCCTCAGGCAATCCTTCTGCCTCAGCCTCCCAAGAGGCTGGAACTACAGGTGCATGCTACCACATTTGGCTAATTTATTTATTTTTTGTAAAAACAAGGCAAGGTCTTGCAATGTTGCCTAGGCTGGTCTTGAGCGCCTCGAGCAATGCTCCCACCTCAGCCACCCAAAGTGCTGAGATCACAGGCATGAGCCACCACACTCAGTTGATAACATGCATTTCCAACAGGCCCTCCAGTAAAGCTGAAACTGCCAGTCCAGGGGCCACACGCTGATGTCCACTGCTCTAAGACACTGCTAAATGTCAGAGAAGAGCTGCAAGAGCATGTGACTAGTCCCACCCTTGGAATCTTCTATAGATCCTAAAACCTGTCCATGGGGTCAAGCAGCCCCAAAAGAACTCTCCTATAAAGGAATTCCAGGCTGGGCTCGGTGGCTCAGCCTGTAATCCCACGCTTTGGGAGGCCAAGATGAGTGGATTGCCTGAGCCAGTAGGTTCAAGACCCATCTGGGCAACTTGGAGAGACCTCATCTCTACAATAAAATCAATAAAAAAAAATTAGCCAGGCGTGGTAGCGCACGCCTGTAGTTCCAGCTACTTGGAAGGCTGAGGCAGAAGGATCGCCAGAGCCCAGCAGGTCAACGCTGTGGTGGCCAGGAGCAGCCATTGCACTCCAGTCTGGGTGACAGAGTGAGACTCCAACTCAAAAAAAAAAAAGCAATTCCAAACTACACCATAAGGCTCTCGAAAGCATGTTGCAAAAGCACACATTGACCCAGGCTCCTCTGAACACATTATGACAATGTATAAATTCATGCACTCCAGGTGATAACACCTTAGGAACAAGTCGATTCCATAATTAAGCTGCCTTCAATAGCTCATCCCAGAGCTTCCAAATTCACATGCTCTCAGAGGCCGTGAGTCTGAAGTAGGCCAGCTGACAAACCAGAAAAGCACCCCCATCCAGGGCAAGCTCTGCACCAACCCATTGCTTCCACACAGGCATCTGCTCACAGCTTGTACAATACTACAATGTTTAAAAGCAGTCTAAAATCTAGAATTCTGGGGAAGTTTTCAAACACCACAGATGTTCCCTATGAATCCACATTTTTTTAAGCACGTCCAACAAAACCCAGCCATGGACTGAATGCAGCCCATGGGTGACCAGCTGGCCAGGACACTGCAGTGAAGAAAGTTCTGTTGGTTCTGTTGGTTTGAACTGAGCCGAGCAGCAGATGCTTGTCAGACACTCTCCTGAGCAATGCGATAACAAGGAGAGGGGACCCCCAACTTCCAACCCCAGACACTCACAGTCTAGTAAACATCTGATGCTCAATACTGGCCCAGGCATATTACAAACAGAAGAGGAGAGCCACACAGGAATACGGTCACAGCACGCAGGGATCAGTGAGATGGTCTTAATGACAGGGACAGTAATTGTTTCACTGAACAGGGCAAAAAAATAGCAGGTAAAAGTTAGGATTTAGTACTATCTACCCATTAACATCATGAAGCCTGCAGAAATTTCCAGACCTTTATTGCTCACCTGAGAGTCAAAGTTTTACCCCTTGTATAGAAATCATGATGTGTCTATCAAAGAAATACTTAATGGCACTCGTAAACCAAAGTATAATGATGGCTGTAATAGGACAACACACATTAAGATAAGGGTGTCACCAGGCGCGGTGGCTCATGTCTTTAATCTCAGCACTTTGGGAGGCTGAGGCAAGAGGACTGTCTGAGCTCAGGGGTTCAAGAAGAGCCTGAGCAACATCACGAGACCTAGTCTCCACAATAAATCAAAAACTAGTCAGGCGTGGTGGTGCATGCCTATGGTTCCAGCTCCTTGGAAGGCTGAGGTAGAAGGATCGCCTGAGCCCAGCAGGTCAAGGCTGTGGTGGCCGTGAACACGCCACTGCACTCCAAGCTGGGCAACAGAGTGAGACTCTGACTCAAAACAAACAAACAAAAAAAGATAAGGGCATCAACTCCAGACAGACATTCTCTATCCTGGAAAGAAGAGCTATGTGAAGGGTTCATTCTGTGGGATCATGAAAAGCAAGCTACAGCGACTCAGAAAGAGGAAAATGGTGGCAAGCTACATGCAAATAACGACAGCTCAGGCTGCCCTCAGATTATGGCAACAAATACCAACATGCGCGCGTTCAGCTCGGGACCAGAAACCGCAAGCTACATAATATTCAACAGCAAAAGGTGGTACAATCAAGCTCAAAGACAAACTTTTTTAAAGAGTTAGTGGTTAGCCAGGTGTGGTAGCGCACACCTGTAATTCCAGCTACTTGGAAGGCTGAGGCAGAAAGATCGTCGCAGCCCAGCAGGTCGAGGCTGCAGTGGCCAGGAGCGGCCACCGCACTCCAGTCTGGGCAACAGAGTGAGACTCCAACTCAAAAAAAAAAAAAAAAAAGCGTTAGTGGTTAATTCATAGAAATACTGATTTTTAAGCAGCCTTTTGGTCAAGTTGTTTGCCATGCTTTAATGTAAAATCTTCAAGTTACTTGGTTAGAACACTGTGTTTAATTACACTATGTGAATCAGTCTAATTGAGCTAAGGAAGACATCAGTACAGGCTGGATAATATGTTTTTTAATAAAAAACAGAGCCCATGTACGTCCCTAAACAAGCAAGCTCTGCCAGTGACAGCAGTCAGGTTAAGCAGATCACAGCACAGGGACCGCAGGGACCAAGAGCATCATTCTCTTACAGGTGACTAGGCTAGCCCAGGAATGACTGTAGCAATCAGCATCTCCATAGCAACCAGAGGTCATCTCACTGCAAAAGCGGTAAAATGAGCAGGTCTTCCTGTGAGCAGCCATGACCTTTACATGTTTTACCTCCAACTTTCTCAGGAAAGGGATACTCTTGAAAATTTTCTTTGGCTGTACAAAACAAAAAATCATGTTTTTATTGAATGCTAAAATAAAATAGGTTGAATAACTTCTTTAAAAAGAAAAAGGTACCTCGATATCTATTTTGCTTCAAACCCAATATATTTCATTAATGAAACAGCACATTTCATCAGAGTAGAAGTCAAGATGTCAGAGAACAGTTGCTTGTAAAGATTATTTGATCACGTTGATAATCAACAACTGAAGGTGTGTGGGGCTCTAGAAATGGGGCTCTTCTTGCCAGAGGGTCCTCAACAGGTGGTGCGTGGTCCATGCCTGGCCAGCCCCGTACACACCCTCTCCCTTGGGGGTTCACACAGCATTAGAGCCCCCAGTACCTCTTCGAACTATATGACCTATCTCCAGAACCCAGCTTGCCTTTCTTCCCTCAGAACCCTTAAAGCTAAAAGAGAAGAGAACCACAAAAAGAAAGCTCAACACGTTTTTGTAGTGTAACAAGAGGGTGGTCGACTCAGGATATCAAAGGGCTCTTGTGTACAACCACCCGATCCAGGGCAGGTGCCCAGCTTCCAGGATAGGATTACCGCACTGATTCTTTCTGCAGCAAGGACATCCCTGAGCCCCACCATCTGCCAGGTACTTTTAGGCAGCAATACAACGGTCCGTTTCACCACGCTCACCACCTTCCCTGTGACCCTGAAAGGCCATGTGGGATGTTTTATAAATTTAAAATTACAGTTCTGTGAATACTCTCTTAATCCTTTTTTTAAAATAGACCTCAAGATCACTGTAATTATTCTGTTGATTCATAACAGCAGGTATTAAAGAAAAAAAAAAATCACTGCCCTAGAAAACGTCTACTCTTTTCAGAGATTTCTTTCCCCCAAGCTGAGATTGCATTTTCTCTGAGAAAAAGTGAAATCAATAATCAAAACTGTATTGACTATTTTAGGAAAAGCCAGTTTACATTAAGTTTATAAAACTTTCAGTTTATTAAATTAGTAACTGAAAGATAATTTTCACTGATTAAGATTGGAGACTATTCAGTTTTTTTTTAATGTCCTAACTTTCTATTTTATTAGTGAACTCTTTTTCAGAGCCCTGACATCTAGCCCATGTTCTCAGCACTGTTTGTACCAAGAGTCCCTCTGAGAACTGACAAAAAGTATGAATCCTCCCAGATGGAAAGTGTAAATACACAATTTTACATGCAACCTCATGGGTTTATGGATCCCTTGAAATACCAGAGTCATAATTTCTGCTCTAGCTGTCAGTCACCAAGGGCATTTTACATGGAGTAACATACACAATTTTACACACTGTTCTCACTTTAATGAACTGCCCTTGACTGCTACCACAGGCACTACTGGCCAGAAACAGCCAACTGCAGCCGACAACTGCACAGCTCTCAGCACTCACAATGTGTTCAAGCACAGGTTAAAACAAGCAGCCTTTTTTTGTTGGTAATAGTGGGTTTTGTTTCTGGATATTTAATCTGAGATGTTTGATGAATAATTTTCTATTATAATTAATAAAATTAAAACTCAGACCACTGGGAAGAGAATGCAAATGGACACACACAAAAATAGCAATAAATCACCCCCTCAAATCATCACCTGGAAAAAACACCTTGTAACATACAAAAAATGAGAATTTCAGGTTTGGAAAAGAATGCATAACAAAGCATTACTACCTACATAAGGGGTCGATTAAGGGAGAAAAATCATACAACCTTTACTGAAGAAATAAGAGCATCCAAACCAGGAAACAAAATGTGTCTAAAGGAACTGGGAAGTCATACAAGAGAATTCAGAGATAAAGCTAATGGTTGAGCCGGCACCAAATTAGTCAGAGAAGTAAAGGAGCCTGAGGATCCAGCACATGGCATCAGATCCAGCTTCTGAGATGTTACTAGGGCAATTTCAATAGAGCAGGGAAGGCGGATGTTAGACAAGCAAAGGTTCAAGAAGTCAGCCCATGGTGAGGATGTCAACCCGCTGCACCAGGCTCTTCTTCCGAAACCCTGGAGGTAAAAGGATAAAAGGAACCTGCAAGTCAACGGGATCCTGACAAAGTCCAAAGAAGGAGACTGAGGACACAAGCTGTATGGCATGTCCCTACCCCACCCGATCCTCTAGAAGTTTGTAGTCTAGCGAGAAAGCTGGGAAAAAACAGGTCATTATAATTCACCTACGAAAGATCTGCACAGAGACTCACAGAAAAGCAAAGAAGGGGACTCCAACCCCATCCAAAAGGGAAGAAGCAGCTTCCTGGGGGGCAGTGGCTGGACAAGGTGTTAGAGCACAAGGAGGTCTCGCCCGGGGGAAAAGGCATCCCAGATCAAATTGGGGGGTGAGGGCAGATGCAGGATGGAGTGCTGTGGGGTGAGGTGCAAGAGGGGTGGTCACAGGGGTAGCACCGTGCCCAGCAAACCAGTGCGTGAAACCGCCCACTGCAAAGGCACCCAGGCTGGGAGCTGGCAAGGCAAAGGTGGCAAAGCGAGGGCCCAAGGGCCTGATGACAGAAGAGACCACAGTTGTGGGCAGGAGACAGCAGTAGCCACCCATGGACGGAAGAGGAGACCTGCGGGGAGGCGTCCAGGTCATCCCTCACAGATGGTGTGTTGCTTTCTCACAGAACTAGGCGAGTTCTCCCTCTTAGCTCCCGAGAGATCCAGTTGTTGAAAAGAGCCTGACACTTCCGGCCCGTCTCTTGCTTCCTCTTTCACCACATGACAGGCCCAAGATTCCTCTTCACCTTCCTCCTTGGATGGAAGCTTCTTGAGGCCTCACTAGGAGCCTTGCTTCTCCGACAGCTGGCAGGATGGCGAACCAAATAAACCCCCTTTCTTTATCAATGACCCAGCCTCAGGCATTCCTTTGTTACAACAAAAAACGGACACATATCGTTCTAACATACCACTAATCACTAACCCATGGGAACTCTGTAATTCCTATGTTGTAGATGAAGAAACTGAGATTCCACAGGATGAAGCAGCCCCAACTTTGGATCGGTAAATCTTTTTCTCCTAACACAGAGATTCTATTTGGTATGCTTCACTGGGATAACCCATGACTTCCTGACATTGAGTTTGGAAAATTCACTTCTTCGGCAAGTAAGAGGTCCCACAGATGGTACAAAGGCTATAAATGTCATTCCAGACATCCAACAGATTACCTTACTACTAAAATGATCCGCACGTGTCTGAACTATATCAAACTCTCAAAACTTCGAAACAAAGCTTTACAAATGAAATCAAATCAAAATGAATGTGCATATATACTTACTCATACTGTTCAGTATACAATACGGTAGAAAAAAATCATCTTATTTCAATCCTTCTAATCTTTTGCAATTGCTATAAGAACATCAGGTCAAGCCGGGCTCGGTGGCTCAGCCTATAATCCCGTGCCTTTGGGAGGCTGAGGTGAGTGGAATGCCTGAGCTCGCGGGTTCGAGACCCGCCTGGGAAGCGAGACGTCATCTCTACAATAAATCAAAAAAATCAGCCAGGCATGGTAGCGCATGCCTGTAATTCCGGCTACTCGGAAGGCTGAGGAGGAAGGATCGCCGGAGCCCAGCAGGTCGAGGCTGCGGTGGCCAGGAGCGGCCACTGCACTCCAGTCTGGGCGACAGAGTGAGACTCCAACTCAAAAAAAAAAAAAAAAAAAAAAAGAACATCGGGTCAGACTAGTGATTTTATTTTCCGGATAACAGTTCCCTTCTCTTTGGGACTCCAGATAGTACTCAGTTCCCAGATGATTAATGATACCTGATTCATACCAACTACATGACTAATCAAGAAAGCAAAGAAATTCCTTGGTCCTCAAAAGGAAGAAATAAATTTCAATTATTTATTATCTTTTATTTGTTAACTCAGTCATTATAAGTTCATTTTAGGCCAGATGCAGGGACTCATGCTTGTCATCCTAGCACTTTGGGTGGTAGAGGCAAGAGGAATGCCTGAGCCCAGGAATTCAAGACTAGTCTAGGCAACTTGGCAAGATCTTGTCTCTATAATAAATCAAAAAACTTAGCCAGGCATGGTGGCGTGCACCTGTGGTTCCGGCTACTTGGAAGGCTGAGGTGGAAGCATCGTCTGAGTCCAGCAGGTTGAGGCTGTAGTAGCCATAAGCATGCCACTGCACTCCAGCCTGGATGACAGAGGGAGACTCCGACTCAAAACATAAAAATTAAAATTAAAAAAATAAAATAAAGAGTTCATTTTCTAAAAAAGGACATGATTGCAAAAATCTCAACTTTATTTTCTAAAGTACTGGCAGTAACTTCTTTTCTGAAAAACAGATCTGCTTCTTTTCTGAAAAACTAAATCTGGGTGAGTTAAAGTAATTTACATATGTCTTTTCAAGTCAGATAACTTTGTAAGTTAATTTCTAGAAAATTTGAGTACAACAAATTTTATGTTATATGATTATTGATTATAAAGATTTCTGCTATTATCATCCCATGACCATTTAGCACTTTGAGATCAATTCGTAAATTTATACATACAGCATATTCTATTGGAAATAGAATCAGACTCCTTTTATACCTATGTTTAGTAAAAAACAATCAAATTCAGAGATAATCACCAAGAAGCGGACATGTACAAGGCACCATAAGCCAAGCACAGTGACTCACACCTATAATCCCAGCACTTTGGGAGGCAGAGGTGAGAGGATTGCCTGAGCCCAGGGATTTGAGACCAGCCTGGGCAACATGGTGAGACCTTGTCTCTAAAATAAATCAAAACATTAGTTCGTGTGGTGGCACACGCCTGTAGTTCTAGCTACTTGGAAGGCTGAGGCAGAAGGATCACCTGAGACCAGAGGGTCAAGGCTGGGTAAAACCCAAGAAAAAAAAAAGACACCATACTCGTAATGCCAGTGGCATTTTAGCCAGCAGAAAGAATAAAATCCTTAGCAGTTATCCTTAAGGGTCTGCTGTGTAGTATTTCTACCTTCCTAACTGAAATATTAGGACCTTCATTTAGAAATTGGAAGAATGGCAATTATCAGTAACTCAAAAAATAACAGTTGCTGGAGAGGGTGTGGCGAAAAGGGAACACTTCTACACTGTTGGTAGGAGTGCAAACTAGTGCAACCTCTGTGGAAAACAGTATGGTGATTCCTAAAAGCTCTAAATATTGACCTCCCATATGACCCCTCAATCCCCCTACTAGGAATATACCCTGAAGAACTCAAATCACTCTATAAAAAAGATACCTGTACACGTATGTTTATCGCAGCATTGTTCACAATAGCAAGAACCTGGAAGCAACCATGCTGTCCATCAAAAGAGGACTGGATTAAAAAATGTGGTACATATACACGATGGAATACTACGCAGCCATAAAAAAGAACAAAATAATGAATTTTGCAGCAACCTGGAGGGAACTAGAGTCTATAATACTGAGTGATCTCTCACAGAAACAAAGATCTGAGTATCACATGTTCTCACTCATACAGTGGACCTTGAACATCCAACATGATACTATAAGAAAATGACTGACAGTGGTAGGAAACTATGGGGGGGGAAATGGGATTAATGATAGTAAATATCTGTCTGTGGATGGGGAGACACCTCTTATCAACAAGGGTGCCTGAATGAAGCATATTTGTAAACCAAACCCTTAACCCCACAATATCATAATAAAAAATATTGACTATAAAAAAAAAAAGAAATTGGAAGAAAAAGGCCAGGTGCGGTGACTTACGCCTATAACTCAGCAATTTGGGAGGCTGAGATGGGAGGATTGACTGAGCCCACGGGTTTGAGACCAGCATGGGCAACATGGCGAGACCTCATCTCTACAGTAAATCAAAAAATTAGCCTCATCTCTACAGTAAATCAAAAAATTAGCCAGGTAGCGTGTACCTGTAGTTCCAGCTACTAGGAAGGCTGAGATGGAAGGATCACCTGAGCCCAGAAGGTCAAGGCTGCGGTGGCCGTGAGCAGTAGTGCCACTGCACTCGGCCTGGGTGACACAGTGAGATTCCAACTCAAAAAAAAAAAAAAAGAAATTAGAAGGAAAAAAACAGATAAATATTGGCTTCCTGTGTGATGAAACAAGTTGACCAAAACTAGGACTACAGGTGACATTTTTCCTTATATGCTTAAAGAGGAAAAAAAAGCCACAAACCAAAATCCACATAAGAGGGTAGAAAATGAAACTAGGTCCCCATATAGAATCAAAAATAGAATCGAATACTATATGTGACCTGAATTCTGCCATATCAGGTAAAGTCCATGCCCCGCCACTGGTCTCTCAATCTCACCTGGCTGTTAACTATACAGAGATAACATCCAAGAAACATGTAAACATTACTATGTCAATCTTGACCAGTCAGAAAACCAGTATGCCCCTGTCATGACGAGCCCCACCATCACCTTGTTACAGTGTCTACAAGCAGATCTGAAGGTTTCAGAAAAATGAGCCAAGGAGGGAAATAGAGACTCACTAACAACAACCTAAAGAGTTTTGTGCTTTCTGACTTCATTCAGCTCATATTGCAATTCATCCTGAAAAATGAAAGAGGTTAACTTGTCCTTTGTGGTGTCAGCAAGGAGGATCAATTTCAAACTCTAGCTAGGTTGCTCACAAAATTTCCAAAGATCAAGACCGCCTGACTGGATGGTGTGTACACAGCAGTCCCCTCCCTGGTGGATCATATGGTCCAAATGTCTTAATACCAAAACAGAAATATCACAGTACTCACTTTTAACTTCTTGTTTAGTTTACAGCAATATCTGTACACCATTGCCAAGTTCAGAGGGCCGAAATCTGCATAGAAACTAAGGCATAAGAAAAACAGACAAAAAATGGTAGTATTTAGTATAATGTTCGGTAACATAAATGCTCATTTTCAATTTCATTACATTTGCAATCAAATTTCAATCATCCTCAGGAATAAGGGTCATCACATAACTGATCTGACTCGTAGTAATCCACATAACTGACAGTTTCACCCTCCTGACACCCTCCAGCTACCCTAACTACCTCCTAACCAGGAGGGAGCTGGGCAGTGTTGAGTTCCACCCCTTTGTCTCCCTGCCAGGCCATTTAAGTGAAAGTCCTGAAAAGCAGGCGAGGAGGTAGCCAACATGAATATGACCTGCACATAGCCTATGCCATGTGCTTTTATTTCCCTGTCACCCACGTCAGTCATAAATTTAGCTCGTGCACTTTGGGCTCCAATTGCAACAATTCCACTCAAACGTGGCTCTCAATTCTCAAGTGTCTTTAACCCAGTGGCCTTTCTCAGTTTCCATTCCTCTTGAACTCGATCATAAGACAGGGCTGCTCCTCGTCTCTATCCAGGACACAGTCATCGATCTGGAGACCTTCCTCTTAGCCACTGTCATATTCACGGACAACCCTACAGAAGAGCGATGTTTCCTCCACGTGAGAAC
The DNA here is from genome assembly GCA_027257055.1 of Cephalopachus bancanus. Taxonomy (NCBI): domain Eukaryota; kingdom Metazoa; phylum Chordata; class Mammalia; order Primates; family Tarsiidae; genus Cephalopachus; species Cephalopachus bancanus. Next base: position 4,579,257 of record JAPVLO010000176.1, on the reverse strand, counting down.
CAGCCTCAGGCCCCATCTCAGCTGTCTGCTGGACCCACCATCACCAGGCCCTTCTAGAACTCGGAATATCTAAGACTCAACCCATCTTTCCTTGAATCCAGTCCTTCAGATTAAAATAACATTCGACTTCTTCCAGTCACTCAAGCATGAAACCTCTTGATCACAAGAGGCCAACAGATAAATCTTTAATTCTGATAGCTCAAATAAGCGACTACTCTGACTCACCCCTTTCTTTTCCGCTCCCACTTGGCCAACAGAGGCCAGATTCTTCTCATCTCATGCATGTACACTTTAAATTCCCTCCCCCTTCCCAAACATTCCAAATCCCACCACCGAGATTAATCGCCACAAAATCTCACCTCTCGCATACTCCCACTATCAGAGGCATTTAATGTCTTCTTAATGCCACCAGAATAATTCCCAGCCATCAAAGTATTGTATGACATTCCCCTGGCTTCTAGGCTGGGCTCCTCTTCCAAGGTCCCATAGGAAGTCTTCATTCCATCAAAGGTCTATTCCTTATCCCCAAAACTCCACCATATTCTTAATCCTCGCATCTCCTCACACTGGTCTCCTGCCTAGAGGGCCCTCTTTTCTCCTTCCGCCATGTGCCAGCTTCCTTTAAAATCCAGTTAAAATCCTACCTTCTCATGAAGCCTTCCCAATCACCCTAGGGAACACTGTCCTCTCAAAGTTCTCAACACTCACCACCCACGTCACTTTCTGGTCCACAACACACACTGTAAATCATGTCAGGCATACCTTCTACTTGCTGAACTCTAGCGTAAGCCACCCTGTCAGAGACTACAGCATTGACCTGTGCTTAGAAGAATGTTCTGCCCGCAACACAAAACACCAAGAAATGAGTATCTGTTATGAATATGTTACTCGTTAAAGCTCTAAAATCAATTTAGACTAGGCCACAAATTTACTAAATACCACAAGTTTCCCAAAACCCAGGCCCATAAGACCTTTACTTTGAGGAAGTCATTTGGTTTAACTTCTTCCTGTCACCCAAACAGCACTATCATAACTATATCATTACATCACATAAAATCTGCCAATGGGCACGGGGCTTAGATAAACAGAGAAGACTGAACTTGTATATTTAACCCATGGTAGGCAAATTGGTAATATTCTAGAACTTACATTCCAGGCAGCACCAAAATTAGCGGTCCCTGTACCCAGAAGGGCACACAAAGAAGAACACAGAGGTGCCAAAGAAGGAGACTGGCAGGAACTTGAAGTAAAAGTTCATGATTTGTTCCAAAGTTCCCAGTGTTGTCTCTTACTGTACATATGCACCAGATGACCCATGAATCCAAAACAAACACTCTCTATGGTCCAGTTGCTGACCAATCCAAGACAAGCCAATAGCAACTCACTCAAAAGAACTAACAGGAAAAAAAAAACCCACAGGCCTGCCTCGATTCATCACACGTCACTCTCCCAAGCGCACAGAGATTGTGTTTTTTGACAACTGGAAGGTTTGTGGCAAGACCATCGGTTCCACCTCACCAACAGCACATGCCCACTTTGTGTCTCTCACATTGTGGGAATTCTCATAACGCTTCCAAGTTCTCATTATTAATTCTACCTGCTATGGTGGTCAGTGATCAGTGTCATTGTTTGAGGCCGCCACATACCACACAGCGTAAGGTGGTAAACTTGATCAAGTGCCATGAATGAGGTACAGCTAAAATGTTTGCAGACAATGAATATCCTTTCCCTTCAAGAGCCCACGTGTTTTCCAGCAGAGAGATTAGGCCCTGGAGATTTGTATCCCCTTTTGTTCAAGAGGGTCATAGTTCCAGAAAGCCAGTTGGGACTTAGAACAGGAGAGGGTGGGAAAACAGGAGAGAATCTAATCTCCACCTTTCTTCACTGTCCCTCAAAAAGGCAGGTTGCCACCAGAGCACCGGCTGTCCCAAGCTAGCTGCAGTGAAGACAGTAGGCCTCTCTAGGCCACAGCCCCAGGTTAAAGGTGAAAAAAACAGGCACTCCTACCCAGAGAACTTCCCACCCGACAGCTCCTAAAAGTCAATGGGCCAGCCCACAAAAAGAAGGACACAGACAGGCACAGTGGCACATGCCTGTGGTCCCAACTACTTGGGAGGCTGAGGCAGGAGGATCACTTGAACTCGCTGGAGGTTGCAGCAGCCGTGAGTGCTCCAGCCTGGGCAATAGAGTGAGACTTTGACTCAAAAAAAAGTGTAAATAGCTCATTCTTTCCAGTTTTCACTGGAAAGAAATTAAAAGAATTGGAGCATGTGGAGGAGGAAAGAGGATCATCTCCTCATAGGGAGGAGAGAGAAATGGAAATCCGTGAATCAGAGCATTCACCAGGTCACCAGCTCCTCATAGTGCTGGCCTCACAGATCAGAAGGAAAGCAGAAGCTGGTCTAGAAGCTTCATGCCACACTCAGCATGTCTTTCTCTTCTCACAAAACTCATGAAGTTTACCGTGGAGCACTATTTGTCTCTGGTTTTTCTTTCTTTCTTTTTTTTGGGGGGGTTTTTCTAATAAACCATAATTTCAGTGAGTCTATGCCCAGAGGACCTGCTGTTTAAGTACTGCCATGCCTTATGTTACATATCATGTGAAAACTTTCAACTCCTCAGCCAAACGATATGCTTACATTCCAAGCATTTCCCATTCATTCAACAAAAGTTATGCCCACCTGCTCTGAACAAAGCCCTGCAATTTAGCAATTAATCACAGAGCACTTGCAATACAAATAAACAAAAAAAACCTGCTTTATAAATTCTGGAAGATTATACAAGGTATGCCAATCTTTTGCTATTTTCCCAGCACCACTGACATTGTTTATGCATTCATTTGCTCACTTGAATATTTACTACTGACCCCCAGTCCTTACCCACTTACTGGAAAGACGAGTTAAGATATGATTACAGTGTGATTAATACTGAGATAGCATCATCCCCTAAGCACGGTGAGAGTGTGTGTGTGCATGTGTGTAATTAATCAACACTGCCTCTGGGCTGCACACCTACCTCTCATTTTCCCTGTCACTAGAATACTATCAACGTCCACCCCCATGAGATGGCAAAGCTCCCATCCATGGCTGAAACTCATAATGATCCCATTTCAAAAAGGTCCTTCCTGCTCTGTGAGCACCAGCCCGAGAGGCCACACATGCGAGCTTTTACTCAAGGCCTCCAGCGTACTGCCTACAGTCATGCTGACACCAGCTTCACAGGAGAGAGCAGCCCGCCCAACAACCTTTCCATGTGGGCAGGCATCTTGATGTGAAACCAAAGACCGCTGGGACTTGAGAGGGCCAAACTCCAGTCTGGTCACTTGGTGTCCCTGATCTGGTGTCTTAGAGTCTCTTGGACTCCATGTCCTTGTCTATCAAACGAAGCCACTGACTTAGATGATGCCTAAAGTTCCTTCCAGCTACCAATTCACATCACTGATAACCACTAGAGCCACTCTGTATACACTGTAGCATCTTCAGAGTCTATGACTCCAGGTATCTTTACTGGATAAACCCATTCAAGGGCTCAAATGTTTCTCAAGGGCCACTCGCCCCACTGGACGCACCCCATCCTCTCAGTATGCTAGGGCTGGGCATCTCCTTGGGGACAGGAAATGACACCACTTGCTCCCTAAAGTCCGTCACACTTTCTGGAGGGTCAGAAAGCCAACTCTCAGGCGAGACGGTGGCTCTGTGTGTCAGGAACCTTGGCCTCACTATTACTTATCTGTGTAAAGCTTGACTGTTGGGATCAAGAAGAAAGGAGCACACAGAAACGTTTACAAAAATATTTATTGTATCATTATTGGTAACAATAAATACTAGAAACAGGTAAATATTAAATTAAAAAGGGAACAAATTAAATCCATGTAGTACTACCTGATGGTACTATTCTGGTATTCCATACTACGGAATACTGTGTCTAAAAGAAGAACGCCATGTATAGCATAGAACAACCTCCATGACCCACAGTTTTATGAAGAAATCAAATTGCGAGAAAATGCATACAAGATCATTTCATTTATAGAAAAGTCCACAAAGCATAGAAGATTTATATTACTATCTGTTTTAAATATACGAAAATGTCTACTAAAATCTAAGAGGAAAAAAAGAAGAAGAAAGGAGAGAACCCCAGTATAGTCCTCACTCCTGGCCTTTGAGGCAAGGATCTAGGTGTTCAAAAAAGCCCAGGTTTACAATACCAGTGTGTGAGGAACCCTCCTCTCTTACTGCCCTCTTAACCTGAAGCAAGGAGCAGGGTCAGGCAAGGTTCCAGCTGCTGCTTCTATAAAATGAGTGAGCGCTGTCACTTTGCCTTAAAGCCAAAGGACAGACCACATGGCATCAAGGAACCTTCCAGCGTCAAGGTCTATAATTCTGTGACACCCCTCCTTAGAGAGTGTCAATTAATGAAAACCCCCGTAGGGACACAGTTCATGAAAACAAGAGGAGCTTCTCAGGAATGCACCAGGAAGACTAAAACTCACTCCCACAGAATATTCTCCAGCAGCGTGATGAGGCCGCATTATCCGGGAAGACAGCACACACACGGTGCCATCAGCAAACAGGAAGGGCTCACCCCACACCTAAAAGGGGGACCCTCAGGTTTTCTAAAGTGGCCAGGGGCCCTGAGCAGGAAAAGAACGACTCCGAAGCTTACAGCGATGATCCCATGACCTCTCTAAGCTCTTGAGGTTCAAACCAAAACCTTTAACCTAGCCTGCCAGGGCCTGGGTGGGGCAGCCTCAGTCGATCTCTCTTGGGGGTCTTGTTTTGCACCGTCACCCCCGTTTTGTGACTAGAAAGCTCCCGCCACACCACCTGGCCCAGTCAGCATCTCTCATCTCAGACTCCACCACATGTCCTCAAAGATGGCTTCCTGCCCCCTCACCCACCTCCACCTCTCTGATCACTGTCCCACACCCCCACCGGGCTCCCTCGTTCTGTGTGTTCGAAGAACTGTAGGTCTTGGTCAGGTATAGTGGCCTACACCTGTCATTCCAGCACTTTGGGAGGCCAGGGCAGGAAAATCACTTGAGCCCAGGAGCTGGAGACCAGCCTTGGCAACACAGCAAGACCCTGTCTCTACAAAAAGTCAAAAAATTAGCCAAGTGTGGTAGTGCACACCTGTAGTCCCAGCTACTCAGGAGACTGAGGCAGAAGGAGCATCTGAACCCAGGAAATCAAGGCTGCGGATGAGCCTTGATCCTGACACTGCACATCAACCTAGGTAACAGAGTGAGACCTCGACTCAAAAACAAAAACCAAAAAACGGTAGCCTTTCCTTCCCTCCACTTACAGAGAATCTTGAGCCTGAACACTTGACTTCTGTCTTCCCTGCCACCCTGACTATAAGCCCCATGAAGGCAGCAATGAACTCAGCTCCCTGTTGTGTCCCCAGCATGTGGCAAGCACATCATGAGGATGGGGCTGGCTGGTTCACCGGCAGAGCCCCGCCTCCTCCCGTTCTCATCCTCCCGAGCCATACACCAGGTGAAGTATGGGGAGAGAGGCACATATCACATTGTGTAAGCTGTGGGTACAGAGGATGACTAAGCAGGCAAAACTGACCAAGATGACCTCAGAAGCAAGCGATGACAGGGAGACAGGATAGCAGGGGTCAGGCCCCCCTGTGAGCACAGGACAGGAAAGAAACTTCGACCCCACAGCCAATGCGGCACATCAGTGCTGCTGGCTGGCTCCGGGGGTGACCCTGGCTGAAGACCCACCAAGTTCTCAGCACCCCAGTTCCTTGGCTCTCAGGCGCCTGCAGGTCCATGGAGGAGACGACCCAAGGACAAGCAGCTGAGGCCTTCGCTCTGGGTCTTCTCAAGTTGCAGGCAGCCTGTTCAGGACACTGGGAGCATCACTGAACACGAGGAGTCCCATAGGACCTTACACGCTTCCGAGAAAAGGTCCTTCTAAATGCTTCTCTTTATCTCTCACTGACCAAAAAAACAGAATTTTTTTTTTATTTAAATCATTTACATTTATTTTATTTATATATATTTTTTATTTTAAAGATGTGGGGCACAATTCAGGATTAGGTATACAAGTGGTCATCGTACAGTTAAAGTTTGGGCTTCCCTTTGGTCCCTACTTTGCCTGGTTTGAGAGTAGGTACCCTTATTGATGTTGTGCCCCTCCCCCCAAAAATAGAATATTTTTAACATTTCAGATTCATTCCACTGATGAAATGCAATCACTTGACTATCAAGACTAATGTAAAGGTTACGTTAATCCCATACTCCCTTAAAAGAAAGAAAAATGTATGGAGTAAGAAATCAAGCTGGACACGTGGCTCACACCTGTCATCCCCACACTTTGAGAGGACTGCCTGAACCCAGGGGCTTGAGATCAGCCTGGGCAACTTTAGTGAAACCTCATCTCAACCAAAAAAATCCACAAATTAGCCAGGCATGGTGGCATATACCTGTAGTCCCTGCTACCCAGGAGACTGAGGTAGAAGAATCGCCAGAGCCCAGCAGGTTGAGACTGTGGTGGCGATGAGCGTGCAACTCACTGTACTCCAGCCTGGATAACAGAGTGAGACTCTGACTCAAAAAAAGAAAAGAAAAAGAAATCAGTTACACAAGGATCCTCCATCAGAAATCTCACCTGTCAGGAACAGAAGGGAGGATCCAAGTAAGCCAGGAACACAGTTGGGCCGGATGCAGTGGTTCATGCCTGTAATACCAGCACTTTGGGAGGCCGAGGTGACAAGAGGATTGCCCGTGGGTTCAAGACCAGCCTGGGCAATGGCAAGGCCTTATCTCTACAATAAGTCAAAAAATTAGCCAGGCATGGTGACACACACCTGTAGTTTCAGCTACTTGGAAGGCTGAGGTGGAAGAATTGCCTGAGCCCAGCAGGTCGAGGCTGCAGTGGCCATGAGCATGCCACTGCCCCTCAGTCCAGGTGACAGAGTGAGACGCTGACTCAAAAAAATAAATAAATAAAAATAAATTTAGCCAGGCAAGGTGATGCACGCCTGTTCCAGCTACTTAGAAGGCTGAGGTGGAAGGGTCACCTGAGCCCAGAAGGTAGAGGCTACAGTAGCCATGAGCATGCCACTGCACTTCAGCCTGGGAGACAGAGTGAGACTCTTACTCCAAAAAAAAAGCACAGCTGTCCTGTTTCTCTGCCTGCCACCAACCATGCCCTTTAGCTGTGCTTATGACAGACCCAGGCTCACCCATTCTTGGGTTTTATTTGTCCCAAGTGCCAGTGCAGTGTGGGGTCTGGTTTCCATGTCAGAATGTACTAGACCCACCAGCAGATCACAGGGAGAGGCAGCCAGGAGTGGCAGGTCACTGACAGCAATGTCAGAGGCCAGTGTGACAGCAAGAGCACCAAGAAATCACTCAACTCACAGCATTAGGTCACCAATAAAAACTGATCGAATACATTAAAAACTCTGAAAGTAGCCGGGTGCAGTGGCTCACTCTTATAATCCCAGAACTTTGGGAGGCCAAGGTGAGAGAATTGCCAGAGCCCACGGGTTCAAGACCAGCCTGGGCAACTTGGAGAGACCTCATCTCTACAATAAATACAAAAAATTAGCTGGGCATTGTGGCACATGCCTGTGGGTCCAGCTACCTGGAAGGCTGAGGCAGAAAGAATGCCTAAGCCCAGCAGGTCGAGGCTGCGATGGCCATGAGCGTGCTACTGCCCTCCTGCCTGGGTGACAGAGTGAGATTCCAGCTCAAAACAAACAAACAAAAAAAAACCTCTGAAAGACACAAGTTGTGTCACACAGAGGCCAGCGGTACTTGAGCAAAGAACCCCTTAATCCTTAGAAGTCCCCCAACTGTCCCTAAATTACAGTGAAACTGTCCAACCAATGTATTCTAAATGATGGGGTCTGCATATTACAGAAAAAGTAAATCATAACTAGGAAATTCTTTAAGAAGGTAGAGATAGGCCAGGCGTCCTGTAATCCCAGCACTTTGGGAGGTCGAGGATTGCTTGAGCCCTGGAGTTCAAGATCAGCCAGAGCAACAGGGCAAGACCTTATTCTCTACAAAAAAAATCAAAAAATTAGCTGGGTATGGTGATGCATGCCTATAGTCCCAGCTACTCAGGAGGCTGAGGCAGAAGGATACTCTGAGCTCAGGAGTTTGATCAAACCTGAGCAACATAGCAAAACATCATCTCTTTAAAAAAAAAAAATGAAACCGGGCTCGGTGGCTCAGCCTGTAATCCCGCGCCTTTGGGAGGCTGAGGTGAGTGGATTGCCTGAGCCCGCGGGTTCGAGACCCGCCTAGGCAGCGAGACCTCATCTCTACAATAAATCAAAAAATCAGCCGGGCGTGGTAGCGCATGCCTGTAATTCCGGCTACTTGGAAGGCTGAGGCGGAAGGATCGCCGGAGCCCAGCAGGTCGAGGCTGCGGTGGCCGCTCCGCCGGGAGCGGCCACTGCACTCCAGTCTGGGTGACAGAGTGAGACTCCAACTCAAAAAAAAAAAAATGAGCACAGTGGCTCACACCTGTAATCCCAGCACTTTAGGAGGCCCAGGCAGGAGGACTGCTTGATCCCAGGAGTTCGGGACCAGCCTGAGCAAACTCTACAAAACATTTAAGCCGGGCGTAGTGGCTCACGCCTGTAATCTCAGTACCTTGGAAGATGAAGGAGAGAGGACTGCCTGAGCCCATGGGTTCAAGACCAGACTGGGCAACATGGTGAGACCTTGGTTCTACAATAAATCAAAAAATTAGCCGGGTGTGGTGGTGCATGCCTGTGGTTCCAGTTACTTGGAAGGCTGAGGTGGAGGGATCGCCTGAGCCCTGCGGGTCGAGGCTGAGGTTGTTGTGAGCATGCCACTGCATTCCAGCCTAGATGAAGTGAGACCCAGACACACCCACACAAAAAAAAGTCAGAAATGCAGATTCATTTTAGAAAGGTTTCCATTAATTATTTAAGTTATAAAACTTCTTTGATGCTACAAGATGTAATTTTCCAATTCTATGTAGACACTGTCTCACCGAAAAGCCACATTTCCAAATGACAATGTACAAACGCATTACTAAAGTATATCAATCATGGAGCTCAAATTTGAAATAAATCACCTTTTCTGGTTCCCAAAAGAAAATTTAATTGTATAGCAAAAGAAGTCCTAACTGGCAAATTCTTCAATTTGTCACTAGGATGAAAACATCTTTAAGGCCAAAATATTAAATTAATAAATTAATAAATAAAGGAAATATTTTATTCAAAAACCAACTATTTCTTACAAAGTAATCCACTGTCAACCACAAATAATTGTGATCATTTCCCAGATGTTTCCAAGCTGTCAAGGACTGGGAATATTGCATACTTCAATAAAGAGAGCAAGATTTTCAATGGCTCTCGTTCAACACAAAATTCTTTGGTGGCCCTGGAAGTATTTAGTTAACTAACAAAATCAATATTTTTTTGAAGTAAATTGAAACTAAAGTTTAAAAAAATAAATGTGAGAAATAATGAATTCCATGATTAAGTACAGAAAACTCAACTCAAACCACAAAGCCAGAAGGGAGCCTGAGGTCAGCTGCCCCACCCACCTCCCCAGATTTCAAACAATACCCAAATATCCAGGAGAGTACTGTTTATTTTCTGCTTAAAAATCACAAAAGAGCCGGGCTCAGTGGCTCAGCCTGTAATCCCGCGTCTTTGGGAGGCTGAAGTGAGTGGATTGCCTGAGCCCGCGGGTCGAGACCCGCCTGGGCAGCGAGACCTCATCTCTATAATAAATTTTAAAAAAATCAGCCAGGCATGGTAGCGCATGCCTGTAATTCCGGCTACTTGGAAGGCTGAGGTGGAAGGATCGCTGGAGCCCAGCAGGTCGAGGCTGCGGTGGCCGGGAGCAGCCACTGCACTCCAGTCTGGGCGACGGAGTGAGATTCCAACTCAAAAATAAATAAATAAATAAATAAATAAGATCACAAAAGACAAAGATTCCATCATAATGGCCCTATCTCCCAACCCCCAAACAAAAGAGAAGGAGGGGAGATGACATGACACCAATGCCTGATTTACATACTTCACCTACTTAAAGTAACCCAAAGGTGTCACTTTCTCCCAGACCCTCAAGTCAGAAATTCTGAACTCACTTTTAATCCTCCTCCCACCTTCCTCTACTCAGTCCCAAATCTAGTCAATCCATCCCTCCTAGCCTCCCCCCATTCCACCTTTCTGTGCCGCTCGGCCACATCCCTAATCCAATCCCACCACAGCCTAATGGAGCCACCTCCCAGCTACAGGGAGGACTCACCTCAGAGCACCCTGGCCAGCCTCTCAGCCATTCACAAACAAGCAGAACTGACTGACATCCAAGCAGCTTTCCACCATCCCGGTCCCAACTCCGTGTCCAGCCTGTGACTGCTCTCCATTCAAACACTATGCCTCTCCTAACAGAATCTAGGGCCAAGCACAGGGGCTGAAGCCTGTCATCCCAGCACTTTGGGAGGCTGAGGTGAGAGGACTATTTGAGCTTGGGAGTGTGAGACCAGCCTGAGCAACATAGTGAGACCTCATGGCCACAAAAAAATAAAAAATAAAAAATTAGCAGGGCTTGGTGGCACAAACTTTAGTCCCAGCTACTCGGGAGGCTGAAGTGGAAGGATCGCCTGAGTCCAGGAGGTCGAGGCTGCAGTGAGCTGTGACCATGCACTGCACTCCAACCTTGGCAACAGAGCCAGAACCCGACTCAAAAAATAACATAAATATATTTAAAAAAAAAACTCTTGGTATTCCCAAACACCTCTTGTGCCTTCCTCAGGACTCTGACCTGAAACCTCTTCTTTCCTTCCTTCCTTCCTCATTCAGTCATTCACCCATTCATTCATTCAACTAAAACCTCTCGGGCTCCATCTCAATGCCAGGTACTGTTCAGGTATAGGAACATGATGACAAGCGAAACAGATAGTACTGGTCCTAAAAGAGATCATAAAATGCACTCTTTGCTCTGCCATACCCTGTGAAAACTCGTTCAGACATCACTCTGGGTCTGTCGTCCTGGGTGGTGACAGCCGCTTCCCTTCTCAGACTCCTCCACATCTGCGGCTTTGGTTATACATTTCTCATGCTGTGTCTTGTCTCCACCTCCTTCTTCATGTGTCTCCAAAGTATCCACAGTGTTTGTCCCATATCTCATGTTGCTTTTTCATGTAGCAATTTTCAGCCACTTACAAGTCTTAAGCTATGCTTTCCACTGCCCATAAAAATGTGTCAAGAGTCCTTTATTTATTTTTTTTTTTTTTTGAGTTGGAGTCTCACTCTGTCGCCCACACTGGAGTGCAGTGGCTGCTCCCGGCCACCGCAGCCTCGACCTGCTAGGCTCCGGCGATCCCTCCACCTCAGCCTTCTGAGTAGCCGGAATTACAGGCATGCACTACCACGCCCGGCTGATTTTTTTATTTTCTTGGTAGAGATGAGGTCTCCCTGCCTAGGCGGGTCTCGAACCCGCGGGCTCAGGCAATCCACTCACCTCAGCCTCCCAAAGGCGCGGGATTACAGGCTGAGCCACCGAGCCTGGCTTTTTTTTTATTTTTTACTTTTTGAGTTGAGTCTCACTCTGTCACCCAGGTTGGCGGGCACTGGCAAGCTCTTAGCCACCACAGCTTTGACCTGCTGGGCTCAGGTCAAAGTAGCTGGAACTACAGGCACACGCCACCATGCCCAGGTAATTTTTTGATTTTATTGTAGAGATGAGGTCTCGCCAAGTTGCCCAGGCAGGTCTCGAATTCACAGGCTCAAGCAATCCTCTCACCTTGGCCTTCCAAAGGGCTGGGATTATAGGTGTGAGCTACCGTGTCCAGCCAAAAGTCTTTTTTTTTTTTTAAAGCACTAAGTGTATTTTTGAGCTGTGGGCACATAAAAATCGTTTACTTTGAGCTTGGGAATGTGTTTTTGAACTCACAAATGAGAACATCTGACATCTTAGGAATCCACTTCAAACAAAATAACGAAGCAGCCCTGCGGTGACCTGGCCCAGAAAGAACCTGGCTGGCTGACATCGCCCACTGGGTCGCCTGCAGTCCACAGGGGCCCATGTCTCTCCCAGGCCATGTGATCAAGACCAGTCTATGCAGAAAATTCTCCTGAGCACCTCAGCTGAGTTTTCCCAGTTTCACCAGGCGTATCCCAATACTAACTGACCATCACAAGGGTGAGGGACCAGCCATACGCTGAATGCCTGCAAGGTCAGAACAGCAAGTATTGAAATGAATCAGTCTCCAGAAAGTAACACATGACTCTAGCCACAGAACCAAGAGCCCACTGTAAAAGTATATGGATGTATCCACTTCCTCAGAATGTGGCCATCAGAGCATGGGCCGTCATGTGTCTGAAACAAGGAGAAAGTAAAGTGCCCTAAAGGTTGGGATGGTAGAAAGGAGAAAGCAGGAACAAAGTCTAAAGCGACACCTGGTAAAAGCTAAGTCATCTGGGTTTTTAGGAGAACTCTATTCAGAAAGCATTCCACCTTAAGTCACCCCAGCTCAGCAGCAAGGACATTTCCCAGGCAGTCACAGAAGCAGCTTTCGCAGGCTAGAAAGGACTGGGCTTCCTTTGTTTCCCATGTCCTACTAATAGACAATAGTAATTAACTCCATTTCGTTTCTCTCTTTCTTTTTGGCACTGCCCTGAAAGGAAAGAAGGGAAAATTACACCCCCAAAGTGCAATTGCAGAGGAAAACGTTACTGAGCACCACACATTCCCAGACACCACCCAGACACAGTCAATGCACACACGTCAGTGGCACATTTCTCACTGAAGCCAACACCCCCCAGCTTAGAAGGTCAAGTCTCTCAGCAAGGGGCAAAGGTGTCCCACAAACCTCTCCATAAGCCTCAGGCTCAGGATGATGGGAGATGCCTAAACACCAGGGTAGACTGCCTGTACTTTGAAGCTCCACTCTGCCAATCAGAGCTCAGTGAGCTCAGGCAGTCTAAGCACATGCTCTGAGCCTTGGCCTCCTCTTTGTGAAGTGGTGACCTAACAGCACCCAACTCCCAGGTTGTGCTGAGGATGAACTGAATTCATGGGTGTGTGAAAACTCTGCTGCTGCTGCTGCTGTTGTGGTTTTATTATTGTTCCCAAAGTGAAATGTGTCTCTGAGTTCAACCAAGTACCCTCTTCTGTCTACAAGGGGGGGACCCCAAAAAACTAGGAATTTAGTTATAAAAAAATGTTTATTGGCTGGGCTCAGTGACTCAACCTGTAATCCCATGATTTGGGAGGCCGAGGTGAGTGGATTGCCTGAGCCCGCGGGTTCGAGACCCGCCTGGGCAACTTGGCGAGACCTCATCTCTACAATAAAATCAAAAATTAGCCGGGCGTGGTACCGCACGCCTGTAGTTCCAGCTACTTGGAAGGCTGAGGCGGAAGGGTCGCCGGAACCCAGCAGGTCGAGGCTGCAGTGGCACTCCAGTCTGGGTGACATAGTGAGACTCCAACTCAAAAAAAAAAAAAAGATGTGTATTTATTCTTACATGTTTAAACGTCAGTCACCTTCAAAGTACCCACTGTTTGATACAATACACCTATCAAGACACATTTTCCACTGCTCAAAAAGTTTTCTAACTCGTCCATTTTGATGACTTTTAGTGCTTCTGCCATTTTTCTGTTTCAACTCCTCCACATTGGCAAAACATTTCCCTTTGAGGACTTTTTTTCATCCAGGGAAACAAAAAAAGTCACTCAGGGTAAGATCAGGTGAATGAGGTGGGTGGGGTACAGGGGTCATGCTGTTTTTGGTCCAAAACTGCCGAACACTCAGCACAGTGTGGGCAGGTGCACTCGTAAATCACCATCATGAAATGGGCAAACATGTTGAAAAAAATCTCCAAAACAGAACAACACTAGCTGGCCCTCTGATGCCAATGGGCTCCTAGAACACTTACCTAGCAGGGAAGCCTGTACTACAAGGGGCCACCTTCCAAAGGATAAGTCCAGGTTTTTTGGGGGGGTCCCTTCTCCTATATCATAGCAATTCATACTGAGAGCTGAAGTACTAAATGATCCCAAGGCTCTACAATATCTTCTGTACATGCGTGAACTTAAGTGCTGTCCGACTTTCCATTAAACTATCATACTTGCTACACATTTAACTTGAAATAAAAATGGAAAAACCAAAAGGTTTTCTTCTCACTGACATCTAACCTAATTACTCATTCCCACAAAGATTTTCAGGCAAGAGAAGTCTCTCTGTATCCCACTCACAGGTGTCCTGCATTCCCATTTTGACTCAAACCTATAATTTAGACAAGACAAAAGAAATCATTTTCTATAGACCTTTTATCCAAAAATTCCTGAAGGCATTACCATCAGGCTGCTTTAATCAAGCTTAAATGAAAATTGAATGGTTAAATTATTTAAATCTTCCATTTGGCTAATTTGTTCTCATTAGAGGTTGCTCACTTTTTTTTAAGATTTTTTTTTTTTGAGTTGGAGTCTCAATCATGTCACTCAGGCTGGAGTGCAGTGGCACACTCACAGCCACCACAGCCTCGACCTGCTGGGCTTAGGTGATCCTTCCACCTCAGCCTTCAAAGTAGCAGGAACTACAGGCACACACCACCACACCCAGCTAGTTTTTTGTGATTTACTGTAGAGACAAGTTCTCACCAAGTTGTCCAGTCTGGTCTCGAACCCCTGGGGTTAAGGCAATCCTCTTGCTTCAGCCTCCCAAAGTGTTGAGATTATAGGCTGAGTCACCATGTTGGCCTTTTTTTTTTAAGGAGATGGGTTTCACTGTGTTGCCCAGGCTAGTCTCAAACTCCTGGGCTCAAGCGATCCTCAGCCTTCCAAAGTGCTGGGATTACAGGTGTGAGCCACCATGTCCAGCCTGCTCACTCTTAACGTGCCAAAACATTGGGAGAAATTCAAGTCACTTCAGAAACTGCTTAAAATTTGGTCCCCAGAGCATCTCCGTGAAGAGCTCTCTTGCATCTTCAATACCTTTCCTTGACAAACTCAAAAACAGAAGAAATGATAATGGGCCAGGCTGAAAGTGAAGACCCCATGCACAACCCACACAGCACTGGCTCTCCACGCTATAAACACCCAACCCTGCATCCTGATCACCATCAGGAGGCGCACACAAGAGCTATCATGATCAACTTACTGGACTTCACTAATTTTTCAGCTGAATAACGTGAGCCAAGTTATTAAAAGTAAGCCTCTGTTTGGATTACAGGGCCTGACTCCAGTGTCAAAGCGTTAGCCTTTCCGGAGAGTTGGGCATTATTTGTAGCTTAATCGAATACAGATAAATCTTCTTTGAAAGGCTCCCTCTTTGTGGGGCTATTTTTGTACCCCAAGTGTGTTAGTATATAATCTGATTTTAATTCTGACCTGTGAAATCATAACCCAAGGACAAAACATGATTTCTTATACTCCTCATTTTATTAAAATTGCTCAGACCTTTACTGTGGTGAGATAAGTTCTGTTTAAAAATCAAGCAGATAAAGAAAAGGATTGACAGTGGCAGGAACTATGGGGGTAGGGAGGGGTAGGGAGGTGGGATTAAGTAGTCAATATACTTCTGGGGAAGAGGGGCACACCTCATCAACAAGGGTACCTGCACAATGAATATTTGTATACCTAACCCTTAACTGTACCCCACAATTTTAAAATTTTTAAAAATATATATTAAAAAAAAAGAAAGGGATTGGCAGTAGTGGGAAATTGCCAGGGAAGGTTGGGGAAGGGATTGGTAGTAGTGGGAAACTGCCGGGGGATGGGGCATTCCTCATCAACAAGGGTACTTGCATAATGAACATTTGTATACTTAACCCTGAATTGTACACCACATATTTAAAATTAAAAATTAAAAAACCATTGTAAAAAAAAAAATCAAGCAGAAAATTCAAACTTTCATTCTAATACATAACTTCCTGAGGTCACTTGGTTCAGCTGTCCCCACTGGCTTCTCAGAGGTTGCCTTTTCAACCATGGAGTGCTGTTATCCTTTCATAACTAAGTAAACATCTACATGAAACACAGCTGTGTCCAGAGTACCCATTGCCCGATAGTCAAAGAGACTACTTCCTGATCAAAATTAATGGCTTCTTAGGTGATGATTTAGCCAGAAAGGCAGCATTTCTTTTTTTTTTTTTTTAGACACAGGGTCTGCTATGTTGTCAGGCAGGCCTTGAACTCCTGGTTCTAGGTGATCCTCTCACCTCAGCCTCCCAAATAGCTGGGACTAGGACTACATGAGCGCCCAGCTGGAATGGTAGCATTGCATTTTAGTCATTCAGCAGATAATCACAGTTAGGACCTAACCAGGAAACAGGACCTAACTAGGAAACAGCTCTTCCTATCTTCTCTCTCACCTCCGAAATCACACTATTTTCACAGTTTTGTCACCCCTGTGGGAAAACTCCTAAATTTAAGAACTCCAAATGTATGTGACACCCAATAGTAATGTAAGCATCCCATCTATTTCTTAAATCCATCCTGGCAAAACCCAGCACCTGGTCTTCCTGCCACAGCCATCTTCCACCCAGCTCCCCTGACCCAGGTGGGGATCCCCACAGGCCCACATCTCGGCTCCTCCTTCCTCCAGAACTATCCACCCCACCCTCCTGGGTTGCCAAGTCCTGTGGATCCTGATCCCCTCTTCCCGTCACTGTCACCGCCATCCTAACTCAGGCACGTGCTTCTTCCCCCGGAACATGCCAGAATGTTCCAAAGTGGGATCTTACCTCCTCTCCCTCCGTCTTAAGTGATGCCACAATGTTAAGCTTTTGAGAAGGGTACAAGTCCTCTGCAACCACAAGACTTGGCTTCCCACCCTAGCTCTGCTGCTGCTTACTTCTGTGACCTTGGGCAAGTGACCTCACCTCTCTCTGCCTTATTCTCATCACTGTATAATATGGATGGAAGTTGTGCTTGCCTCACAGAATTGTTGTGAAAACACAATGAATAAAGAGTGTAGAGTGCCTGAAACAGTGTCCGGCACCCACCCAAACACTCAGTAACTGTTGGCCCTCATCTGCAGTTAACCCAAGTCAGGTAACACCAGGGCTGCCCCTCAAGCCCTCCAGAGAGTCCCATGGCTCACCAAGGAGACTGCAGGCAGCTCAGCTCAGCTTCCAGCCTATCCCCACCCGACCTCTCACACACACACCCATTCCCCTGTGTGACCTCTACATGCACGGGGACACTGGAGGACTTCCTGTTCCCTGAACACGTGTCCCGAGTGCCCTCCTCATCCCTGCTGTTCCATCCGCCGAGATCCCCCTCTCCTGTCTCTGGCAGGGACAACCTTATCCATCCCCCCAGACAACCTCAAGCCCTCCACAAAGCCTCTTCTGAACTGCTCCCCAGACAGGCCAACTGTGAACCCCTCTGAGCACAGTGTTTCTCTGGGAAGTTAGCTCTCTATGCCTCAAGCTGCCATCCTGTTATTCGGTCCACAGGCTGGGAACTGCATCACCCAGCACTGTGCCATGTGTCGGGGCAGCAAAGGAGATGGAGTCCTGGGTGGTCAGAACCACAACCACCACTGAAGCATGGCAGAGCAGGTCCAAAGCACAAGAAAGACACGTTCTGCCCAGGCTGGAGTCTCCAGCATTATTCCAAACAGCATCCATACTCACAGTGTGAGCTGAATGGCCTTTCCTTATAAGACACCAAACATGGTAGAGGAATGTGGCTCACAGGCCTATCCAGACATACCAACATTTAAATCACACCAAAAAATGTCCTCATTAATCAATACTAGAATCAAAAGGCCATTGTGCATTGAGCTTACTTGGCCAAATGTAATTTTCTGCTAGATTTACCACCTCGCCATCCCAAAAGAAGTGACTCAGACCTCAGTGACCAGAGTTTGCTTGATGACATATTAACAACTGCTGGCCTGCGAGTCACTGCAGAATTGAACATGATGACATATACCCAGCCCCTACCCTCAGACTCATGAGAGAGCTCCAAACCCTAAACTCTCAAAAAGAAAGCTACAGCAACGCACACTCCCAGCCACAGGGCCAGCACTCAACACACAGGGCCAGCAGTGACATCACCCAGGTACACCCGCGCACGCCATTCTGCCGAGAAGCAGAGCTGTAATCTGATACCAGGGATTTAGACCTCTCTGCCTCAGCAACTCGGGCATTCAGGGGCCGCAGTAAAGGGCTCTTTCTTCAGCCATTCAAGAAACACCTCCTGCCATCACCACCAGAAGACATCAGCACCAAGAGCCCTGAGATGAAGGGACTAAACTAAGGACTGTTTCCTGCAGGTGAAAGCTATGGTCTGGGCAGTCTAGAACACTCGGTGGTCCCACGAATCCCTGGCAGAACTGCCAGTGTCCTTTCTAACAGGACAAGCCCTGGAAAGCTTACTGTGGTTCATCTACCAGCACACCTGGTCAAGGTAACAAGAAAGTAAAATTCAGTGTTTCGATGAGAATTTATCAGCCCCCTCTGAAACACCAGCCCTTTTAATACAAGAGCACAATCACGTCAGCTCAGCCTTCTAATTCCTTATTATCTTCTGCTGAATGGAGATTCCTCTCTCTTCAATTAATTACTATGCCTGATATTGAGATACATTTTTCCTGTAGATCAATAACCCTTCATAGAAGACAGTTTCCTACTTTTCTTTTACGCTTTCAAATCCTAATCCCAAAGAAGCAAAATAACCAAAGGAATTAAATGAGCACTCCAACATCACTTCCTCAGAGACAAAGAGAAGAATACCGAAGTTTGGACACCCAAATAAAATATTCAATAATTTGACATGCAGGCAAAATATCAGTCACAGATGCCACTCACAGATAAGGCTCCCTACAGCTAATGTGCCCCACTTTCTGAAAACAAACAAAAACACTCTGAGAGACCACAGAAGCCTAGAGCACTGTGGGCCACGCACCTGCAGCCCACGCACTACCCTGGGCCTGTGGCTAGCCCATAAACACCTAGTGACAGATCTACAGGTGAACAACAGAGCCTGGTAGTGACAGAGTGCCAGGAATCTCCAGCTGCTGTTTTGTTGTGGTGGTAGGAAGAATGAACACACACTGGTGTCTAAAGGAACCGAATGTTGACAGGTTCTAATTGTGCTGACATTCCCGAACCTGCCCTAAGCACCTGAGCCTAGAAATAAACCGGTACTGTTACTTGCACTGCTGCATAGGACTGACATCAAGGTGCACCGTGTTTCTTAACCACAGAGCCAACAAACTAAATCGTTCAGAGGAAAAAAAAAAACAACACAGAAACTTACTTTTCATAGACCAGCTCCTCATCGATGGAGAAATAGTGGGTATTTACTGTGCTTTTTGGTCTATTCCTTAAAGTAGCAAAATATAACCGATCTGAAAGACAAGTTTAAAAGACGGAAAAACATATGAGCAGTAGGGCAGTGACGGCGAAGAGTGGGGATAACACATGAGGGATCAAAACCACAGCAGCTGCCCAGAACTTAAGGACCCCGAGAGCACGTGGGATTCTGGCGGAAACCTGATCTCACCCGGAAAGCGACAGACTCAGGAGCACAAGTCAGGGAGGCTACAGGAGGGCCGGCCGAGGGTCTCGGCAGGGGGCCGAGCGCCCAAGACCCCCGCGTCGCAGGCCGGCGGGGGTGGGCGGGAGCTGGGGGCGCCCCCAGGACTGGAGGTGCAAGTTTGGCTCCGAAACCTCCAGACCCCAGCGGCGGCGGAAGCGACTCCGGGGACCTCAAAAGGAGGAAGGGAGACGGGGGTGTGGCCGAGGGTGTCCCGAACGCGACGCCCACAGTGCGGGGAAGGCCACCGAAGGGTCGGCCGCCGCAGGAGCCCGACGAGCCGCCGAGTGCGGGAGTCCGGCAGAGCCGGCACTGTCCCGTCGCGGCCGGGGAGGCCATCGGGGGACCCGCGGGGGAAGCGAGGGACGCGGGCGAGACGGAGACGCCGGAAGCAGGGGTCCTGGGAGGGGAGAGCGCGGGGGCGCGGGGTCGGGGGCCGGGGGCGCAGGGCCGAGGAGCTGGCCGGGCCGGGGGGCGCTCTCACCTCTCAGGAACTCGCACGCCCCGGCGAGCTCCCCCGACTCCGCTGCCATCTTAGGCGAGAGGCGCACAGGGCAGCGCCGGGTGGGCGCCAGCGGAGGCGACCCGGCCCCGGGGTCTTCCCCGCCTCCCGGGAGCCGGGGGTCTCGCGGCGCCGACGGCCGCGCGCGCCCGAGGTGGGCGGCAGGCGCCGAGGG
The DNA here is from genome assembly GCA_027257055.1 of Cephalopachus bancanus. Taxonomy (NCBI): domain Eukaryota; kingdom Metazoa; phylum Chordata; class Mammalia; order Primates; family Tarsiidae; genus Cephalopachus; species Cephalopachus bancanus. The sequence continues at coordinate 4,559,079 of JAPVLO010000176.1, read as the reverse complement.
CGAGGCCGGCCGCGGGGTCAGCGCGCCGGGCACCCCGGGGACATTCCGCAGGGACCCCGAGCCCGCGCCGCGCGGGGCGCTCCCGCCCCGGGCTGTGGCCGCCGCGCCCCGCCGCTCGGGGGCTCCGCAGAGCAGCTCGCACGGCCGGACGGAGGCTGCCCCCTGCGCCCTGCGCGCTCATGGAGGAGGCGGCGGCCGGTGGCGCCCGTGGCTCCCGCGCCGGCTGCCCCGGGCCCCGCGGGCTGGCGGTGCGGCCGGGCTCCTCCCTCCGCCTCGGCGACTCTGCCTCCTCCCGCGCCGCCCGGGCCCGCCCCGGACCTGCCTCCCCGCCCGCGCTCGGCCCCTCCGCGGTCACGGCCCCGCGGCCATCCCTTAAAGGGACCGCCCGCGCCGCCCCCGGGTCGCTAGGCGCCGGTCGCTAGGGCTTTGTGCCGTCCGCCAATGGCCGGGCGGGAAACGGGATCGGCGGCCGGGGGCGAGCGGGGCCTGCGGGCCAGAAACTTATGAATGAAAGGCGGGCGGGCGCGGAGGCCGGAACGGGGCCGGCACCCCTCGGGCGTCTCCCCGCTGCCCGCCATTCCCTCCCCCCACCCCGGCCGGGCCCTCGCCTCCTGCTCCCCCGCCCGCTCACCCATTGCGCCCAAATCCTGCCCGCGCGCACGTGGAGAGCTCGGCCCCGTGACCCCAGCCCACGCCCACCACAGAGGGGCGCGATTGCCCCCAAGATCGGTGGGAGAGGCGCCGGCCCCCTCGACGCGCTGCGCTCCCGCAGAGCAACTCGCGCTTTGTTCTCTCGGGAAAAGCGTCCCCACCCGGCTCTCCACGCCTCGCGGGCCGCCGCCGCGAGCGCGGAATCATCGCACACGCGCTTGGGTCCCGGGCGGGGGCGGGGCGGCCAGGCCCGCCGGGGAGGGTTGGGGGGGCGGCGGGAGCGGGAGAGAGGGGTCCGCTCGTCCACGGGGGAGATGGACACCCAGGGCTGCCTCTGCGTGGGCTCGGCTGGAGCTGCGGGGAACTGTCCTCGCCAGAGCGGCTCCCCATTCTGGCTGAACTTGAACGCGGTTGTCCCGTGGTGGTGCCTAACTCGCCGTCAGGCCCTTGCCTGCGACAATGGCTCTGGAGTCCCTCCAGTGGGAGAGCATGCGCTCTGCGTGGCTTCTCCGGGGGCAGCCAGGGGTCCGCGGCGGCCTTCCAGTTCTCCAGCCCGGCTAGTCTACCTCAAGAAAGAAAGGGGAAGAGTTTGTGCAAGCGCCCCGAAGCCAGGGAATAAAGGTCCACCAGTTGATCTCAGCCCACCTCGTTGGCCTTCCAAAAAGGCACAGAAACAATAAACGAGTATCACTCTGATATTCAGAAAAATGATTCACACCTCAGTAATCTTTTTTTTTTTTTTTTTTTTTGAGTCGAGGGCTCACTCTGTCGCCCAGGCTGGAGTGCAATGGCAAGCTGACGGCCACCGCAGCCTCCACCTCCTGGGCTCAGGAGATCCTTCTGTCCCAGCTTCCAGCACACACACCAACCAGCACATGCTCAGCTAATTGTTTGATTCTGTAGAGACAGGTCTCGATATGTTTTCCAGGCTAACTTTGAACTTCTGGACTCAAGCGATCCTTCTGCTTCGGCCACTTGGGCCGGCCTGGCCCTGTGTTGAGACTACAGGCGTGAGCCACTGTGCCTAGCCATCTCGATAATTCTAACCAAGGTATTCTCTTGTTAAGATAAAGACAGAACCTATTCCAACATCCAAATCTTTAAACTCTAAGCCCAGAACCATATAAATTTAAAGCTGAAAGAAGAGCACCACCTACTATCTCCTAACTTACATGTGAGAGAGCAAAAATTCTCAAGAGTTTTAAAAACTTTAAAAGTCCTGAAGAGCTGAGTTGTAACAGCTGGCCAGTTCTGTTGAGATAGCTCTCATGGCTGACAGCCGCTGGCCATGTCTACAGAGGCCCAAGAAGGAGGTGTCTCAAACATGTCCACACCCACACAGTGAGTTAAATCTTGCCTGATGCTTTTCTCCCAAACCTTGGTGTCAGCAATCAAGTTGGCCAATTTTAATTATTTTAATGAAAAAAATTCTACTTAAGATTTCATGTGTGAAAGATACAGAAAAGCAAAGTATACGAATTTCCCAATAAACCAATCCACTTTGATTAAAAGGCTAAATAAATCCAAAGATGACCATCTATTTCTTTTGTTTGTTTGTTTGTTTGTTTGTTTGTTTGTTTGAGTTGGAGTCTCACTCTGTCACCCAGACTGGAGTGCGGTGGCACGCTCCCGGCCACCGCAGCCTCGACCTGCTGGGCTCTGGGGATCCTTCTGCCTCAGCCTTCCAAGTAGCTGGAACTACAGGCACACGCTACCACGCCCAGCTAATTTTTTGATTTATTGTAGAGATGAGGTCTCGCCAAGTTGCCCAGGAGGGTCTCAAACCCACAGGCTCAGGCAATCCACTCACCACAGCCTCCCAAAGTGCGGGATTACAGGCTGAGCCACCGAGCCCGGCGACCATATATTTCCAAAGATGCTGATTCAAAAGTTTTTGTAGGATCTACATTCACTTAACAAATTCCCTAATAACCGAGTGCGGTGGCTCATGTCTGTAATCCCAGCACTTTGGGAGGTGACAGAGGGGAAAAGATCACCTGAGTCCAGCAGTTGGAGGCTGCGATGGCCATGAGTGTGCCACTGCACTCCAGCCTGAGCGACAGAAACTCCGACTCAAAAAAAAAATTCCTTACCATCTCTCATATGAGTTTTGTATTAGAAAAGTGCATTCAAGTGGGGGTGACGGGTACACTTAAAACTCAGACTTCTTGGCCACTATACAATGCAGCCATGTAACCAAAAACTATTTGAACCCCATAAAGCTATTGAACTAAAGAAAAAAATGTAAAAACTAGAGTTAAAAAAAGAAAATTGCATTAAAATAGAAGTTGGAGTTCTCATTCAATGCATAATGAATTTATAAAACGTTTTCCATCAAATTCTCCTGCTTTGAGATTTTGGTCATGTTGAATGAATTATGACCTCACAGATAGACGTTCTTAAAAGAATCAAGCCAGGCATGGTGGCTCATGCCTATAACCCTAGCACTTTGGGAGGCCGAGGTGAGAGGATTACCTCAGTCCTAGGGTTCAAGACCAGCCTGGGCAACTTAGTGAGACCTCATCTCTACAATAAATTAAAAAATTAGCTGGGCATGGTAGCAAGTGCCTATAATTCCAGCTACTTGGAAGGTTGACGAGGAAAGATCACCTAAGCCCAGCGTGCCACCACACTCCAACCTGAGCAACAGAGTGAGACTCTAACTCAAAAAAAAAAATCAAAATGAAAAAGGTGTTTTTTTCTTTTGTATATTCACAAAGGGAATAAGACTCTATAAGTAGTGGTTTTTTTTAATGTTGCAAGAAAGGAAAATAAGTGTCAGGATGATCAAATCTCTCTAAACCAAAATCTACACAAAATCTCTGGTAACTGAAAATTCTACAAGAAAAATGTGGGCAAGAGAGTGCACAGCACACATACAGGCCAGGTTCCAATGAGATCATAAAACACTTTATTCTTTCAATTATCATGAGGTCAGAGTTCCTGCTGGTGGTAGTTTCATAATAAAGGCACACTTTTACAGTCCCTGGAGGAAGATCATGGAAGAAACTTCCTCTCGAACACCCAACCTGATATAAATGTCAGGAAAGGACTTTTATTTTAAGCAACAAGAAAGGCACTGCAGAGAAATACAAAAGATTTTAAATGTTGCTCTGAGCTTCAGGAAAGGAAGGTAGTACTAGACATGGACGTTGAACAAGGACGTATAGAAAGTGTCTTGAGTTTAAAAACACCATTTACATCTAACTCAGCCACCCTGTAAGCTCTGCGTGTGCCCCTGCAGACCTAGAAAGCTCACTGCTGGGGACAGCTCCAAATTAATGTCAGCACCCTCGGCGCAGGATCCCTAGTCACCCTTACACATGACAGCTCTTCAAAAATGGGAAGACAGGTCCCTCGGCCATCTGTCCCCCATTGTTCTTCCCCAGATTAAAACCTGCATTTCTTCAGCATTTCCTTACAGTGCTCGATTTCAAGCCCCCCTCACTTGGCAGTGCAGTCTCTTTGGCAATTTGTCTAATTTCTCATAAAGTGAGTCTGAGAACTGGATGGTAGTCCCAGGTGTGACCAGTTCTGAGATCAGGAAAAAGCACTGATGGAAGATTCAGATGGGAGCAAAAGCAGTGGAAACCATGAAAGAACTAAGTTTTATTGTTTTGCTGCAAGAATAAAGGAAAATATTCTTCCTTGCTAGAAGAAAGTCAGGAAAAATGAACCCAGGATAATCAAGGACCTGATGGCCGTGAGGTTTACATATTCTCTTCTTTTTAAGGTATACATTTATTAGAATGTATCATGAGAGCATGCTATTAGATGCTTGTTAAGTAGTGATAATAAATTATCTAAGAGAGTAAAAGAAACTATAGCATGCATATATTAAATTTTCCTGGAAATTCGTTTTCAAATTAAGTATGAAACATGAAGTATTAAGCACTTGTATTGCTGAGTAATTTGAAATTCAAAGTAACTTGAATTGTTTAAATATTTTGATAATTCCTTGTCTGATGCCAAATATCATTTAAAATAGCTTTTAGTAAAATATACCAGGGTGCCAAAAAATTGTATGCACATTTTAAGAGATGTTATCTATGTATTACTTTTCTTTCCTTCTCTTCTTTCCTTCCTTCCTTTTTTCTTTCTTTCTTTCTTTTTTTGAGTCGGAGTCTCATTGTGTCTTCTAGGCTAGTACAGTGGCACACTCACAGCCACCAGGGTCTTCACCTGCTAGGCTTAGGCAATTCTTCTGCCTCAGTCTTCCAAGTAACTAGAACTACATGTGTGCGCCACCACACCCGGCTAATTTTTCTGGATTTATTGTAGAGACGAGATCTTGCCATGTTGCCCAGACTGGTCTCTAACCTGTGGGCTCAGGCAATCCTCTTGCCCCCGCCTCCCAAAGTGCTGGGATTACAGGCATGAGCCACCACACCCAGCATGTATTACTTTTCAAAGTACTTTTCAGAAGTGTCTGGAGGCTGATGGCACTTCTTGTAATTGCAAAAGTCAAACGTGACTTATATTCATCTTTTGTTATAGGTCTATATTTTTTCTTTCTTAAAATGTGTAATTTTAGCCGGACTCGGTGGCTCAGCCTGTAATCCCGCGCTTTGGGAGGCTGAGGTGAGTGGATTGCCTGAGCCCGCGGTTTCGAGACCCACCTGGGCAACATGGTGAGACCTCATCTCTACAATAAATCAAAAAAAAAAAAAAAATTAGCCGGGCGTGGTAGCGTGCGCCTGTAGTTCCAGCTACTTGGAAGGCTGAGGCAGAAGGATCACCGGAGCCCAGCAGGTCGAGGCTGCGGTGGCCGGGAGCGGCCACTGCACTCCAGTCTGAGTGACAGAGTGAGATTCTAACTCAAAAAAAAAAAAAGTGTAATTTTTTCTTGCACCCTCTGTATATATAAGCTGAGAGTGACGGCCTATGTCTGCCTTCTCAGCTCTTTGGGAGATTGAGATGGAAGAACTGCTTGAGACCAGGATTTCAAGACCAGCCTGGGCAACACAGCAAGACCTCATCTCTACAAAAAAAAAAATCAACCAGGTGTGGTGGTGTTTGCCCGTTGTCCCAGCTACTTGGAAGACTGAGGCGGGAGGATCACTCTAGCCCATAGAACCAGAATACCAAAAGTCTACAGAAAGCATGGCTCATAAATAATCCTGTTCCAAGCTGGGTTTGGTGACTCAGTCTGTAATCCCGCGCCTTTGGGAGGCTGAGGTGAGTGGATTGCCTGAGCCCGCGGGTTTGAGACCCGCCTGGGCAGCGAGACCTCATCTCTACAATAAATTTAAAAAAAAAAAAAAATCAGCCAGGCGTGGTAGCGCATGCCTGTAGTTCCAGCTACTTGGAAGGCTGAGGCGGAAGGATCGCCGGAGCCCAGCAGGTCAAGGCTGCGGTGGCCGGGAGCAGCCACTGCACTCCAGTCTGGGTGACAGAGTGAGACTCCAACTCAAAAAATAATAATAATAATAATCCTGTTCCAGAAGCCTCCCGTATATACCAGAATGTTGGCTTACCCCAGCCACGTTCTGCATCACAGGGATCACCAGTGCCTGTTTAAGGACTTCAACCCAGAATTGGGGGAGTAAGGACCAGAAGGGACCCAGGAGGTCCGCAGACTCCATCAAGCCCAAGGGGTCTAGTGCAGCCCAGCCTGGGGGTGGGGGGAGGCCAGGGATGAGCACTCGAAGCTTCCATGAAGTAATTCATTTACTGAAGATGACATGGCAAAACAGAAGAGAGAAAAAGAAGAAACTGAGGCCTACAGTGGGTGACTGATTTTCAAAGCCACATAGCCGGCTGGTGCTGGAAATTAGACCAGAATTCACTGTGTGCGCTCCTATCTACAACCTTAACATTCTCCTAACTTAACTTACATTTCATTATTTGGCTTAGAGTTTCTTCAACTTTTGAGATGATAACGTATCCAACAATAGCACATGCATAATACCTATAACTATTTTCTGTACAAAATTTAGAGAAAATATTGAAACAATTTAAGCTCAGAATGAAACAATAGAAGTTGTTGCTTTACCTGTCATTGCGATTGTTCTCATGTGGCTTCTATAAAGATTTGAACTGTTTTTCCACCCTGTGATTTATTAAGAGTATCCCAGTATCCTATAAAACATAGTTTTAAAAATATGGCCGGGCCAGGCGCAGTGGTTCACACCTGTAATCCCCACACTTTGGGAGACCAAAAGGGAGGATCGCCTAAGCCCAAGATGTCCAGGCTGTGGTGAGCCATGATTGGGCCTCAGCACTCCAGCCTGGGTGACAGAGCGAGACCCAGACTCAAAAAAAAAACCAAATAAACAAAAAAAAGTTTTAAAAATAGTGATTTGGTGAACACTAAACAAGTCAATAGTCATCTCATCCTTGACTACTACAGTCAATAAAGAATAGTACAATTTCAGAAGGTAAAAGAAAGTTCCACGGCCAAGTCAATACACTTAACAGCAATTTATTAGCGAGTTTACTATATTTTTCTTTTCTTTTTTTTTTTTTTTGTGAGTTGGAGTCTCACTCTGTCACCCAGACTAGAGTGCAGTGGCCGCTCCCGGCCACCGCAGCCTCGACCTACTGGGCTCCAGCGATCCTTCCACCTCAGCCTTCCAAGTAGCTGGAACTACAGGTGTGCGCTACCACACCCAGCGAATTTTTTGATTATTGTAGATGTGAGGTCTCGCCAAGTTACCCAGGTGTATCTCAAACCCACGGGCTCAGGCAATCCACTCACTTCAGCCTCCCAAAGGCGCGGGATTACAGTTTTCTTTTCTTTTTTAAGTTGGAGTCTCACTCTGTTGCCCAGGCTGGAGTGTAGTGGCATGCTCACGGTCACCACAGCCTCGACCTACTGGGCTCAAGCGATCCTTCCACCTCAGCCTTCCAAGTAACTGGAACTACAGGCATGCACCACCATGCCCAGCTAATTTTTTTGTTTGTTTATTGTAGAGATGAGGTCTCACCAAGTTGCCCAGGCCGGGTCTCCAACCCGTGGGTTAGGCATTCGGCATTCCTCTCACCCCAGCCTCCCAAAGTGCTGGAATTATAGGCGTGAGCCACCACGCCCAGTTATATTTTTCAACTAGGCTAACAACTCAATACTATCTAAAATGTTACACAATTTATTCATTTACATTTATTAGTCTTTCCTCTACTTTTTATAGAAGTAAATATTTTTTCTCCAAAAACATATGACAATCCCCACACCACTCCTCACCCACCACCATCACTACTCCAAATGCAACCACCTCACCACCCTCACTATGCTGAGAAACATAATTAATGAGATACATGCTGTAATCAAGAGCTTTGAATGTTCACTCCCACACGCGAATTTAATACATATCCCTACACTACATGTTCTATCAGGAAAATAATAATTGTTAATAGTTAAGTTTTATTGAAAACCAAGCACAGGCCAGACATAGTGGCTCACACCTATAATCCCAGCAGTTTGAGAGGCCACGGTGGGAGAATTGCTTGAGCCCCGAAGTTCGAGACCAGCCTGGGCAACACAGAGACCTCGTTTCAACACAAAATTTAAAATTAGCTGAGTGTCGGCCGGGCGTGGTGGCTCACGCCTATAATCTCGGCACTTTGGGAGGCCGAGGTGAGAGGATTGCCTGAGCCCAGGGGCTCAAGACTAGCCTGAGCAACTTGGCTAGACCTCATCTCTACAATAAATCAAAAAAATTAGCCGGGCATGGTGATACACTCCTGTAGTTCCAGTTACTTGGAAGGCTGAGGCTGAAGGATCACCTGAGCCCAGCAGGTCAATGCTGCGGTGGCTGTGAGTGTGCCACTGCACTCCAGCCTAGGTGACAGAGTGAGACTGACTCAAAAGAAAAAAAAATCAGCCGAGCATGGAGGTACATGCCTATCATCCCAGTTAACTGGGGAAATTGTCTGAGCCCAGGAGGTCGAGTCTGCAGTGAGCTGTGATTCTGCCACTGCACTCCAGCCTGGGCAGCAGAGTGAAACTCCCAACTCAGAAAGAAAAAAAAAAAACCAGAAAGAAAGGGAAACCAAGCAGAGCAATTTATAGCTCAGTTCTCACATCAGCTGCCTATCAGTAGGTCCTAATATTATTTTCATTTTATAAATAAGGAAACTGACACAAAGCAGATTCCCAACAAATGTTCAGAGAATGAATAAATAAAGGAGTAATTGTTTTGTTTTTTGAGTTGAAATCTCACTCTGTCGCCCAGGCTGGAGTGCACTGACACACTCACAGCTGCCGCAGTCTCAACCTGCTGGCCTCAGGCAACCCTTCCACCTCAGCCTTCCAAGTAACTGAAACTACAGGTGCACACCACCACACCTGGCTAATTTTTTGATTTATTGTAGAGATGAGGGCTCATCAAGTTTCCCAGGCTGGTCTTGAACCCGTGGGCTCAGGCAATCCTCTCACATTGGCCTCCCAAAGTGTTGGGATTACAGGCTTGAGCCATCACGCCTGGCCAATAAACAAGTAATTAAAATGGTAGGAGAGGAACTCCTGTGATTCATCACACTTACAAATCAGCTGTGCAGTAGCCTGAGATAGTGGGAAAAACTCCAGGTTTGTCATCAAAAGCCCAGTTTTAGGCATCTCTGTCCTGCCAACTATATGCATTATTTTGGAATGTTTCTTCTGATGTTGAATGGGAATTATAATAATTTCTACCTCACAGGTGTAACAGTAAAATTAAATAAATGTCATGAGCCAGGCTCAGTGGCTCAGCCTGTAATCCCACGCCTTTGGGAGGCTGAGGTGAGTGGATTGCCTGAGCCTGAGGGTTCGAGACCCGCCTGGGCAGGCGAGACCTCATCTCTACAATAAATTAAAAAAAAAAATTAGCAGGGCGTGATAGCGCGCGCCTGCAATTCTGGCTACTCAGAAGGCTGAGTCGGAAGGATCACCAGAGTCCAACAGGTCGAGGCTGTGGTGGCCGGGAGCAGCCACCGCACTCCAGTCTGGGTGACAGAGTGAGACTCCAACTCAAAAATAAATAAATAAATAATGTCATGATGTGGTGCTGGAATACACACCTGTTTGTCAGGAATATTAAGCCTAAATTTAGAAATACTGACTTATTTCCAAAACCTGGTTTTTACAAGTCTCGAATGACCATGTCTACCTGGATCTAGGTGTTGCAGTTTAATTTACTCCTAGCTAACAATACAAGTAAAGTATACACTCAAAGAGAAGTTTCTTTTATCAAACCAAGACTACTCCACAGAGCTAAGTCCACTTTTCACCTCTGATTGCCCCTGGCCATACGTTTGTCCCCAGGGCATGACCAGGGCTGAGACCCCAGGGAGGCATCCTCTGTAGACTACTACACTCCTCTGCCCTGACTCCCATCTTCCCATTGTTCCATTCCAGAAGCCCAGGACAGAAATGTGGTTCCCTCTGGTTTCCATGGTGACCTTGACGCGCCTTTGGAACATCGTTTTTCAGTGCCCTGGCCTATGTACAAACTCCAGGACAAAATATATTTTCTTTTTTTTTTTTTTGGCTTGGAGTTGGAGTCTCACTCTGTCGCCCAGGTTGGAGTGCAATGGCATGCCCACAGCCATGGTAACCTCAACCTGCCGGGTTCAGGCGATCCTCCCGCCTCAGTTTTCCAGGTGGCTGGAACAACAGGCATGTGCCACTGCGCCCAGCTGCTTTTTCTTGATTTATTGTAGAGACAAAGTCTCACCAATTTGCCCAGGCGGGTCTCGAACCCCTAGGCTCAGGCAATCCTCTCACCTCCGCCTCCCAAAGTGCTGGGATTACAGGCATGAGCCACTGCGCTTGGCAAAAATAGTATTTTCAAGGCCGGGCTCAGTGGCTCAGCCTGTAATCCCAGCACTTTGGGAGGCCGAGGTGAGTGGATTGCCTGAGCCCGCGGGTTCGAGACCCGCCTGGGCAGTGAGACCTCATCTCTACAATAAATCAAAAAATCAACCGGGCATGGTAGCATGTACCTGTAATTCCAGCTACTCGGAAGGCTGAGGCGGAAGGATCGCCGGAGCCCAGCAGGTCGAGGCTGCAGTGGCTGGAAGCGGCCACTGCACTCCAGTCTGGGCGACAGAGTGAGACTCCAACTCAAAAAAAAAAAAAACAACAGTATTTTCAATAATGTAACAGGAGACCTTTGGTGTCCATTTTTCCATTACTATATGACTATTGACCAGATTCCAGATTCAAGACATCCATAGACCAGCCTGGGCAACAGAGTGAAACCTCACCTCTATAAAAAATTTATTTGGCCAGATGCAATGGTTCACGCCTATAATCCCAGCACTTTGGGAGGCCGAGATGAGAGGATTGTCTGATCCCAGGGGTTCAAGACCAGCCTGGACAATTTGGCAAGACCTCATCTCTACAATAAAATAAAAAAATTAGCCGGGCATGGTGGCACATGCCCATAGTTGTAGCTACTTGGAAGGCTGAGGCGGAAGGATCGCCTGAGCCCAGCAGGTCGAGGCTGGGGTGGCCATGAGCATGCCATGCCACTGCACTCCAGCCTGGGCGACAGAGTAAGACTCCAACTCAAAAGAAAATATTTTTTTGTTAATTAGCCAGGCATGGCGGTGACACCTATAGTCCCAGCTACTCGGGAGGCTGAGGAGAGAGGATTGCCTGATCTCAGGATATGGAGGCTACAGTGACCCAGGATCCTGCCACTGCACTCCAGCCTAGATAACAGAGTGAGACTCAAAAAAAAAAGTTTGTGAAATACAGATTCGGGACTTGACTGAGAAAACTAGAAACAAACTGATAACCAGTCGGTGTCCTGGAAGGAAACTCCATTCCTGCTCTCCCACCCTCTTCGCCCACTTCTTAATACGGGGTCCCTAGGATCTACAATCCTGCTAAGCCCTGAGCCCAAGGAGAGAACTCTAGCTCCGAAGTGTGGTTATCCCATGAGCCTCAGTATCAGAGGCTTGCGTTAAAATCCCAGCTTAGGTGCTTTCCCACCAACTGGGTGACTCGGGCCAACCTGTATTATTTCTTCTAAACTTCTCTTTTCTCTTGTAAATCAAAGGGCTGTTACACAGGTGAAGGGAGGGAGAGCGCAGAGTAAGGCAGACACTACAGTGCCTGGGACACCGCAATCAGTAAGTGGCAGCTGCTGTCATCGCTATACCACTGAGACTACTCCACACCTGGGCTCGAAGTACATCTAGTATCAAGCATCCAAGGACATTTCTGGAAGCAGGTTGAGTAAGAGTGAGCTCACTGCAAGCCTTTCCAAAGATTCTAAAATGCCACTTCTACACTGTTGGTGGGAGTGTAAACTAGTGCAACCTCTGTGGAAAGCAGTGTGGCGATTCCTGAAAGCTCTAAAAATTGACCTTCCATATGACCCTGCAATCCCCCTACTGGGAATATACCCTGAAGAACACAAATCACTCTATAAAAAAGATACCTGCACACGTATGTTTATCGCAGCGTTGTTCACAATAGCAAGAACCTGGAAACAACCATGCTGCCCAACAAAAGAGGACTGGATTAAAAGAATGTGGTACATATACATGATGGAATACTACGCAGCCATGAAAAAGAACAAAATCATGAATTTTGCAGCAACCTGGATGGAACTAGAGTCTATAATACTGAGTGACCTCTCACAGAAACAAAGATCAGAATATCACATGTTCTCACTCATATAATGGACCTTGAACATCCAATGTAATACTATAAGAAAATGACTGATGGTACTGGGAAATTATGGGGGGGAGGGGGATGGGATTAACAGTAGCTAATATCTATCTGGGACTGGGAAAACACCTCTTATCAATAGGGTGCCTGAATGAAACGTAATTGTACACCTAACCCTTAACTGTACCCCACAAAACAATAATAAAAAATACTGATTAAAAAAAAATACAAAAAAAAAAGATTCTAAAATGCAAAGCCTCACTACTGACCTAAACTATTAACCAGTTCTACATTTTGAGCCTTTTTTTTTTTTTTTGGAGTCAGAGTCTCACTCTGTCACCCAGGCTGGAGTGCAGTGACAGGCTCACAGCCACTGCAGCCTCGATCTGCTGGGCTCAGGTAATTCTTCTGCCTCAGCCTTCCAAGTAGCTGGAACCACAGATGCATGCCACCACGCCCAGCTAATTTTTTTATTTATTGTAGAGACGAGGTCTCGTCAAGTTGCCCAGGCTGGTCTTGAACCCCTGGGCTCAGGCAATTCTCTCGTCTCCGCCTCCCAAAGTCCAGGTGTGAGCCACCAGGCCAGGCCCGACTTTTTTTTTTTTTTTTTAGGTCAGGGCCTCACTCTGTTGCCCAGGCTGGAGTGCAATGGTACAGCTTACTGCAGCCCTGACCTCCTAGGCTCAGGCGATCCTCCCACCTCAGTCTCCCAAGTTGCTTCCAGATATGAGATCTCACTGTTTTGCCCAGGGTGGTCTCAAGCTCCTGGGCTCAAGCAGTCCTCTTACCTCAGCCTCTCAAAGTGCTGAAATGGCAAGCATGAGACACTGCACCTAGCCTAATTTTTGAGATATTTAACCTCTCTGTGAGTTTTAAAGGACAAGAGACACGAAACAAACAAACAAAAGGTACGCTACAACCACCTACCACTCTCAGAATTCAGAAGGGTCATTAAGGAAACAGTGTCTACAAGATGTAGTGAATTGTAAGAGAGAAAGATGATATATCAGTATTGATCACAAGCAGGAAAAAGGATGCTTATCCACAAAACCTCTTCATCTGTCAACCTCTCCTTTCAACAGTTAAAAAAAAAAAGGTCAACCCTCTTGACATTTCCCCCACTGGAAACTGTCATTGGCCCCATGTACCAAAGCATCTCCACTCACTGTCGGCTAAACCTATATGAATTCCAGGTGAGTGACTCCTTCTAAAAATGCTTTGGGGTATGTTAAAGATGCCCATGCCAGCCAGGCTCGGTGGCTCAGCCTGTAATCCTGCGCCTTTGGGAGGCTGAGGTGAGTGGATTGCCTGAGCCCGTGGATTCGAGACCTGCCTGGGTGGAGAGACCTCATCTCTACAATAAATCAAAAAATCAGCCGGGTGTGGTAGCGCATGCCTGTAATTCCGGCTACTTGGAAGGCTGAGGCGGAAGGATCACCGGAGCCCAGCAGGTCAAGGCTGCGGTGGCCGGGAGCAGCCACTGCACTCCAGTCTGGGTGACAGAGTGAGACTCCAACTCAAAAAAAAAAAAAAAAAAAAGATGCCCATGCCACACATCCCGCAAGGACTTAAACATGAAACTGCCAAACTAGCTGGGCACGGTGGTTCACGCCTGTAATCCCGGCACTTTGGGAGGCTGAGGTAAAAGGATTGCCTGGACAACTTGGCAAGGCCTCATTTCTACAATAAATAAAAACATTAGCCAGACGTGGTGGTATGTGCCTGTAGTTCCAGCTACTTGGGAGGCTGAGGTGGAAGGATCGCCTGAACCCAGCAGGTTGAGGCTGTGGTGGCTGTGAGCATGCCCCTGCACTCCAGCCTGGGTGACAGAGTGAGACTGACTCAAAAAAAAAAAGAGTGAAAGAGAGAGAGAAAGAAAAGAAGAATGGCCAAGCCCATGGGGTCACACACACACACATATCTATCAGAGCAAGTCCTTGCAGAATCTTGCGGGGACTACAACCGCTCTCGCTCCACACTAACCTGTGATCTGCGGGGCCCATACCTCCTCTTCTTCATAAGCAAACCCAGGGCTGTACGGACCCCACATATTCTGAGTTACCCTTTCATTCTTCTGGGCGGCACAAGCCTGTTGTACTCAGGTGAGAAGACAGAAGAGTTTGGCCCTATCACATGGGCAGGTATGGTGTTCCATTACCTTCTATCAGTGAGATTATAGGGTTAGGGAACTTGATCAAATTACAGCCTGAGGGGGGTCAGACACCAGTGCAAGCAAAGGTATGGATGGCAGTGGACTGCTCTCAGTCTGAGAAGCACAGTCTGGTCCTGTAACTTCTATCAGAAACTGCCCGGAAGCTCTTAGTAAAGCAGAGGTGTAAAACAGTGAGCACTGAGGGCATCAGAGCCGGCTGGCTCACTTCTGCTGTTTGTGGGACCATGGCTTACTCCGTGGCCTCACAACCACAGCTGAATTAGGTATGACTAACAGACTAACTGGATGGTTCTGGTTAACTGGGTCAGATGAATGTGCCAGCTGCATAGTCGTGTGGGAGAACCATAGTATGAACTAGATGTTGGCATTTTGAAATATAAAATTTGCTAGTTTGGGCAACTTGGTGAGACCACATCTTTAACACTTTAAAATTTTAAAAAATTAGCCAGGTGTGGTGGTTCACACCTGTAATCCCAGAACTTTGGGAAGCAGAGGAGAGGGGATTACCAGAGCTCAGGAGTTCAAGACCAGCCTGGGCAATGTGGGGAGCCCTTGTCTCTACAAGAAATCAAAAAGTCAGGTGGGCATAGTGGCACGTGCCTGTAGTTCCAGCTACTTGGAAGGCTGAGGCATAAGGGTTGCCTGAGCCTAGCAGGTCGAGGCTGCAGTGGTCGTGAGCATGCCAGTGCACTCCAGCCTCGGTGGCAGAGTGAGACTCCGACTCAAAAACAAAAACAAAAACAAAGGTCATGTATCATGTTTAAATATTGTTCAACAGCTGGGTAGGGTGGCTTACGCCTATAATCCCAGCACTTTGGGAGGCCGAGGCGAGAGGATTGCCTGAGCTCAGGGGTTCGAGACCAGCCTAGGCAACTTGGCGAGACCTTGTTCTACAATAAAAAAAAAAAAAAATTAGCAGGGTGTGGTGATGCACACCTTGTGGTTCCAGCTTCTTGAAAGGCTAAGGCAGAAGGATTACCTGAGCCCAGCAGGTCAAGGCTGTGGTGTCATGAGTGTGCCACTGTGCTCTAGCCTGGGCGGCAGAGTGAGACTCCGACTCAAAAAAAAAAAGGAAAGAAATGTAAAATTTGGCTCTTTCTCTGCCACCGCTGACTCACCTGGAGACAGAGACACAGGTACATCCCAGATTCGATGTCACCTGTAATCCACCACCATGGTCGAGGAAGGCATGACTGCTGGAGGTATATTGAATATGAACACTGCTTTACAAGAGGTGCTGAAGACTACCTTCATCCACGCTGGCTTAGTACGTGGAATTCACGAAGCTGCCAAAGCCTTAGACAAGCGCCAGGCACATCTCTGTGTGCCTGCATCCAACTGTGATGAGCCTATGTACATCAAGTTGGTGGAGGTCCTTTGTGCTGGACTGCATATCAGCCTAATTAAGGTTGATGACAGCAAGAAACTAGGGGGATGGGTAAGCCTGTGTAAAACTGACAAAGAGAGAAAACCCCGGAAAGTGGCTGACTGCAGTTGTGTAGTAGTTAAGGACTATGGCAAAGAATCTCAGGCCACGATTTCACTGGAGTACTTCCAATGCAAGAAATGAACAAATAAAACTTGGGCTCATGTTAAAAAAAAAAAAAAAAAAGGAAAATTTGGCTAGGCGCCATAACTCACACCTAGAATCCTAGCACTTTAGGAGACTAGGATGGAAGGATCACTTAAGCCCAGGAGTTCAAGACCAACCTGGGCAACATAGTGAGACTTTGTCTCTATAAAAATTTTAAAAATTAGCCGAGTGTGGTGGTGTGCACCTATAGTCCCGGCTACTCAGGAGGCTGAGGTGAAGGATCACCTGAGTCCAGGAGCTCAAGGCTGTGGTGAGCCATGATCATGCCACCACACTCCAGCCTGGGTGACAAAGTGAGAACCAACTCAAAAAATAATGTAAAATTATCTTGAATTCTACAGTTATGTCAACCTGTCTTTCCCCTCGGGCCTAGCAGAAGCCTAGAACCAGTGAAGGATCACAAAAACAGTTTCTAATGAGCTTAGGAACGGCTGAAGGGACAGCCTGGCATCTGAGTTAGAGGTGTTAGACACACTATGGAGGTGATGGGTGAGGAGTCGGACTTCCTGGGTTCAAGTCCCTGCTCTGGCACTCACTGGCAATGAGATCTGGGGCAAGCTTCTTAACCCCACCACAGCAGTTTCTCCATCTCTAAAACAGAGCTAATAACACCCACCAGTTAAATGAGATAATCAATTTAAAGGGCTTGCTAGCCAGGCATGGTGACTCATGTCTATCATCCCAGCACTTTGGGAGGCAGAGGCAAGAAGATTGTCTCAGCCCAGGAGTTCGAGACCAACCTGGGCAACTTGGTGAGACCTCAACTCTATAATAAATCAAAAAATTAGTTGGACGTGGTGGCACTTGCCTGTAGTTCCAGCTACTTGGAAGGCTGAGGTGGAAGGATAGCCTGAGCCCAGCAGGTCAAGGCTGCAATGGTTGTGAGCGTGCTGCTGTGCTCCAGCCTGTGTGATAGAGTGAGACTCCAACTCAAGAAATAAGTTTTTTAAAAAAGGCTTGCCGCCAGGCTCAGTGAATCAGCCTATAACCCCAGCGCTTTGGGAGGCCGAGGTGAGTGGATTGCCTGAGCCCGCGGGTTCGAGACCCGCCTGGGCAACTTGATGAGACCTCATCACTACAATAAAATAAAATAAAAAAAAAAAATTAGCCAGGCATGGTAGCGCGCGCCTGTAGTTCCAGCCAGCTACTTGGAAGGCTGAGGCAGAAGGATCACCGTAGCCCAGCAGGTCGAGGATTCAGTGGCCAGGAGCGGCCACTGCACTCCAGTCTGAGTGAGAGAGTGAGACTCCAACTCAAAAAAATAAATAAATAAATAAAATAAAAAAGGCTTGCCGTAGTGCCTGGTATACAGTAAGTAGTCAAGTTGTGTCCCATAGGAATAATAATAATAGTCATCAGGCTAAAGGGAAGTTTTCCTGACAGCTGCCTTTTCAGGAACATTCAGGTAAACACTTAGACTGGCCAGGATTCTCAGTCTCCACACTGTTGACATCTTGGACTCCACAGCCCTTCATCATGGGGGACACCCCTGTGCATTGCAGGATGCTCAGAGACAGCCCTGACTTCTAGCCACTACATAGGAGCTTCCCAGAGATAACACCAAAGATGTCTCCAGACACTGCCAGCTGTCTTGTGGAATGGGGAAATCACCCCAGTTTAAGAGCCACTACGGGGATCAATCAATAGCTGCTTTAAGGATACATCATCTTTGTCCTGTCCCTCTTATCTAAGTATCCAGGGTCTGTGGGGTTAACCTGTGTGCTTGGTGCTTGGCACAACAATGGTCAATGAATGAATGAATGCATACACCTTTAGGCATTTTGTAAATTTTTATTTTAGAGTTGAAGGGTGCAGGTTGCCTGCTGGTGACGTCTGGGCTTCCAGCTGGTCCTTTCCCTGCTGGCATGGACCAGGTTCCCATTAACTCTGACTCCAGATAGCACACCCCCACATTCACATTCCCCCAGGAAACATGGCAAGCTGGGCAGAGCTGAGTGGAGCTTGCAGACCAAGTGGAGCTTGCAGGTCACTCTTTCCACGAAGCTCCAGGATGTGGAGCCAAGGATGAACGTAGCTCGGCTCCAGGACACGGGCCAGGGCCTCCGCTGGAGGAGTGGATCCAAGTAGGTCAGAAGAAAGAAGACTCGCAGAGAATCCTGGGGAGAGGGACGGAACCAGTGGAGCCAGAAGACGGGGCAAGGAAGGGGCTCAGGGCAGAAGATGTCCTCAAAATCCCAGACAGGTGACGTGTTTGACTGAAGTCTCGCCTGTTCCAGATCCCTTGTGATATGGTCAACAAAAGGCCCCAGACAGAACAAGCCTCCAATTCCATTACCCACTGTTTGAATTAGCCCTGCCAGCTTCGTGTCCATTACAGTTTAATCAATTCACTCTCTCTTCAACCAGGTCAAGCAAAACTTTTCCTTAGAAATGACTAGTGGCCAAGCATGGTGGCTCACACCTGTTATCCCAGCACTTGAGAGGTCAAGGTGGGAGGATTACTTGAGTCCAGGAGTTTGAGACCAGCCTGGGCAACATAGTGAGATTTCATCTCTATAAAAAATTTTTTTTAAAAGCTGGGCATGGTGGTGCATGACTATAGTCCCAGCTACAGAAGGCTGAGGTGGGAGGATGGCTTGAGCCTGGAGGTCAAGGTTCAGTGGGCCACCATGGAAGAGGGAGAGTGACAGGGAGTGGGGAGGGGAGAGGAAGAGGGAAAGGGCAAAGGGGAGGGGGAGGGGGAGGGGGAGAGGGGGGAAAGAAAGAAAGAAAAAGAGCCAGGCACAGCAGCTCACGCCTGTCATTCCAGCACTTTGGGAAGCTGAGGTGGGAGGATTGCTTGAGTCCAGGAGTTTGAGACCAGCCTGGGCAACACAGTGAGACCCCGTCTCTACAAAAAAACAAAAACATTAGCTGGGCATGGTGGCGCATGCCTATAGTCAGCTTCTCAGGAGGTTGAGGTAGGAGAATTACTTGAGCCTAGGTCAAGGCTACAGTGAGCTACCATGGGAGAGGGAGATTAGGGGGAAGAAAAAGAAAGGGAGAAGGAGAGAAAGGAAGGAAGGAAGGAAGGAAGGGGGGAAAGGGAAAGGGAAAGGGAAAGGGAAAGGGGAAGGAAAAAAGGGGAAGGAAGGGGAAAGGAGGGAAAAATTTCCCCCAGTGGCCCATTAAATGAAGGTCTTTAATGATGCCAAGTATACCCTAAACACTCTATGAAATAACAGAGCCGGGCTCGGTGGCTCAGCCTGTAATCCTGCGCCTTTGGGAGGCTGAGGTGAGTGGATTGCCTGAGCCCATGGGTTCGAGACTCGCCTGGGCAACAAGACCTCATCTCTACAATAAATCAAAAAATCAGCTGGGCGTGGTAGTGCATGCCCGTAATTCTGGCTACTCAGAAGGCTGAGGCGGAAGGATCGCCGGATCCCAGCAGGTCGAGGCTGCGGTGGCTGGGAGCGGCCACTGCACTCTAGTCTGGGCGACAGAGTGAGACTCCAACTCAAAAAAAAAAAAAAAAGAAAGAAATAACACACAAATTGCGACATCCAGCAAACGGAATCATCAAGTGAACATCACTTCAACTGTTCTCATATGAACCAAAACAATGACGCAACCATATGAGGTTGTTGCATGGTGTTTCCAAAGCACACAAGTGAGGTTTCTTAAGTCCCTAGTTATTTGCCACTGAGATGCAAACTAGTAAACAAATGCACAGCACAGCGCTCTCAAGTCCTGTCTTTTGCACCAGCTGCTGCCATCATACCCGGTGGGCAAGTTGACCATTCACTCAATTTTGATTCGAGGACAATGTATTCCCTTCCTGGCTTTGTATCCTTTATTATGCAGAGGTAGGTGGACAAAAGCTTTATAAACCCAGGGAGAAACTTCTGCCAGGGGTTGTGTTAGGGAAAGCCATGGACTCCCCCTGAGGACAGCAGGCTGGGGGGGCATTGAGGGATTAGATGTGGGGAGATTCACTAGTCGACCATCATGTCTCGCTTTTCACTTTCACTGGGAATCCTAGACCAGACCTGAAACTCAATCCTCACAGCCCATCTGTGTTCTGCTTTTATGCCTGGTCATGACTTTCTACTCCAGTTTTTAATTCCTGATTTGTAGCTTACCATTTTATGGTCTGTGCAGATTATAAGTCACTGAAAAACTTTATGAAATGAGGAAAGGTATGAGTAAAAATTAAATGAGACTGGGCCCAGTAGTTCATGCCTGTAATCCCAGCACTTTGGGAGGCCAAGGTGAAAGGATTGCTTGAGCCTGAGAGTTCAGAACCAGCTTGAGCAAAATAGTGAGACCTCATCTCTACAAAAAAAAAAAAATCCAGGCCAGGCTCAGTGGCTCAGCCTGTAATCCCAGCACTTTGGGAGGCTGAGGCAAGTGAATTGCCTGAACCCACGGGTTCAAGACCCACCCGAGCAACTTGGCGAGACCTTGTCTCTACAATAAATCCAAAAAAATCAGCCAGGAGTGGTAGCGTGTACCTGTGGTTCTGGCTACTTGGAAGACTGAGGTGGAAGGATCGCCAGAGCCCAGCAGGTCGAGGGTGCGGTTGACAGGAGCGTGCCACTGCACTCCAGTCTGGGCGACAGAGTGAGACTCCAACTCAAAAAATAAAAAATAAAAAATAAATTAGCCAGGCGTGGTAGCACACGCCTATAGTCCCAGCTACTTAGGAGGCTGAGGTAGAAGGACTGCTCGAGCCCAGGAGTTGGAGGTTGCAGTGAGTCATGATCATGCCATTGCATTCCAGCCTGGGTGACAGAGTAAAACCTTGACTCAAAAAAAAAAATTAAACCAGGTTCAGTGGCTCAGCCTGTAATCCCGCACCTTTGGGAGGCTGAGGTGAGTGGATTGCCTGAGCCCGCGGGTTCGAGACCCGCCTGGGCAGCAAGACCTATCCCCTTTCCATAAATCAAAAAAAACAGCCGGGCGTGGTAGCGCATGCCTGTAATTCCAGCTACTGGGAAGGCTGAGGCGGAAGGATCGCCGGAGCCCAGCAGGTCGAGGCTGCGGTGGCTGGGAGCGGCCACTGCACTCCAGTCTGGGCGACAGAGTGAGACTCCAACTCAAAAAAATAAAAAATAAATTTTAAAAAATTAAATAAGACAATGGGGGGGCACACCTCATCAACAAGGGTGCCTGCATAATGAACATTTGTATACCTAACCCTGAATTGTACCTCACATCTTTAAAAAAATGTTTATTTATTTATTTATTTATTTATTATTATTGTTATTATTTTTTTGAGTTGGAGTCTCACTCTGTCGCCCAGACTGGAGTGCAGTAGCTGCTCCCGGCCACCGCAGCCTTGACCCGCTGGACTCCGGCGATCGTTCCGCCTCAGCCTTCCAAGTAGCTGGAACGACAGGCACACGCTACCATGCCCGGCCAATTTTTTATTTATTGTAGAGATGAGGTCTCGCCAAGTTGCCCACCCGGGTCTCGAACCCGGGGGCTCAGGCAATCCACTCACCTCGGCCTCCCAAGGCACGGAATTACAGGCTGAGCCACCGAGTCCAGTCAAAAAAATATTTTTTTAAATAAAAAACAAAGCTGGGTTTGATGGCTCAGCCTGTAATCCCGCACCTTTGGGAGGCCAAGGTGAGTGGATTGCCTGAGCCCACGGGTTCGAGACCCGCCTGGGCAGCAAGACCTCATCTCTACAATAAATCAAAAAAAACAGCCCGGGGGTGGTAGCACATGCCTGTAATTCGGCTACTCGGGAAAGGGTGAGGCCGAAGGATCGCCCGGGGCCCCGCAGGTCGAGGCTGCGGTGGCCGGGAGCGGCCACTGCACTCCAGTCTGGGCGACAGAGTGAGACTCCAACTCAAAAAAAATAAAAAATAAAAAACAATAATCACAATTGTATATGATAATTATATAAATGATATTGTAATTATGTAAATGACAATAGTAATTAGTCAAATAGTACAATGAAAAAAGCATAAGCATTAGAAAGCTCACTATCAGCCGGGCTCGGTGGCTCAGCCTGTAATCCCGTGCCTTGGGAGGCTGAGGTGAATGGATTGCCTGAGCCCATGGGTTCGAGACCCGCCTGGGCAACTTGGTGAGCCCTCATCTCTGCAATAAATTAAAAAATTAGTCGGGTGTGGTAGCACGTGCCTGTAGTTCCAGCTACTTGGAAGGCTGAGGTGGAAGGATCGCCGGAGCCCAGCAGGTCGAGGCTGCCATGGCCGGGAGCGGCCACTGCACTCCAGTCTGGGCGACAGAGTGAGACTCCAACTCAAAAAAAAAAAAAAAAAAAAAAAAAAGAAAAAGAAAAGAAAGCTCACAATCACATTCTTTTTTTTTTAAAGTGTTGAGGGCTTTTTGATTTTAGGATTCTTGGTAAAAACAACTGCTTTTATTCAGGAGGCTGAGTTGGGAGGATTGCTTGAGAACAGGAGTTCAACACCAGTCTGGGCAGCATAGCAAAACCCTGTCTCTTTTTAAAAAAAAAAGAAAGAGAGAAAAATAAAACACAGAGCCCCCTTGGAGGGTTAACAGTGTAAGGCTCTATCATTTTGCAGCTCCCCGGGGGGTCTAGCTCACAGGTATGTGGGATCATACACAGGGGAGGCTACTGGCAAGAAAAGGCAGAGAAAGGACAGGCAAGGGCGCTAGGCCAACCTCACACTACAGTCTTTATTTATTTACTTACTTACTTACTTATTTTGGGTTGGAGTCTCACTCTGTCGCCCAGGCTGGAGCGCAGTGGCACG
Source organism: Cephalopachus bancanus (assembly GCA_027257055.1). Lineage (NCBI taxonomy): Eukaryota > Metazoa > Chordata > Mammalia > Primates > Tarsiidae > Cephalopachus > Cephalopachus bancanus. Next base: position 4,536,364 of record JAPVLO010000176.1, on the reverse strand, counting down.
CTCACAGCCACCGCAGCCTCTACCTGCTGGGCTCAGGCGATCCTCCTGCCTCAGCCTTCAAGTAGCTGGAACTACAGGCACGTGCCCATGAACAGTTCATTTTTTTATTTATTGTAGAGACAAGGTCTTGCCAAGTTACTCAGGGTGGTCTCCAACCCCTGGATTGCTCAGGCAATCCTCTCGTCTCAGCCTCCCAAAGTGCCGGGATGACAGGCGTGAGCCACCATGCCCAGCTGACCTTCCCTTTGCTTTTGTACTCCATTCTTAGCCTTTTCACCAGCTTTTCTGTATCAGGTTGACTTCCCGCCTAATTCACTGACACTGTTGCCTGTCAGGGTGAGGGGAACACTTGTGCAGGGAGCAGAAAGTTCCCCAGTGTGGGATGGGGAAGGCCCAGCTAGACAAACTTAAAACAGCGAGGTCCTTGCAGAGCCCTAAGAGCTAAATGGAATGTTGAGAAGAATATCTGGTTAATACTTTCAGCCTACAAGTCCTTAGAAAGTAGACATGTCGGAGGAGGCAGATCCAGGCACTGGCGTTTGAGTCTTTCCTCTGTGTATTCTCTCTGGTGACAGGAGGGGAAATCTGAGACACATCAGAAGCGAGATGCCAAGTCACGCCCTGTCTCAGCTCAAAGGCTCCGCGGGAATTTGATGTCACTCAGGTCCCCACCCATCCCTCCCTGGGGCTACTGGCTACTGGGTTGGGGTGACAGAACTCCAGTTTCTCTGTCCACTGGGGACGATCACATGGTGTGTCTGACTAGGAGGCGGGTCCAAAGGGTGTCCTTAGCTCTGGAGACCCTCATTCCTCAAGTAGTCGCCATCTCATCTGTCATTATTTAGTTTAGGAACATACTGAGCATTACGGTTTTCTACCCGAGGAGTTATTTTAATGGCTTTTCCCTTCAACATTGTGATTCTGTGTTTGGGGAAATATCTGAGTGTTTTTACTTGGATTATAACAGAAGTAGGATCCTCATATAATACACAAAGAACTTTAGAGTTAGTCCTCTTTTTAAGAAAGAGCTGAGTCGGGTGCAGTGGCTCACACCTGTAATCCCAGCACTTTGGGAGGTAGAGGCGAGAGGATTGCCTAAACCCAGGGGTTTGAGACCAGCCCGGGAAATTGGCAAGACCTCATCTCTACAATAAGTAAGAAAATTAGTCGGGCTAATTGGTGGTGGCACACGCCTGCAGTTCCAGCTACTTAGAAGGCTGAAGCGGAAGGATCGCCTGAGTTCAGCAGGTCGAGGCTGAGGTGGCCGTGAGCATGACAGATTAAGACTCCGACTCAAAATTAAATAAAACCAAAAAAAGGAAGAACCAAGGTCAAAAAGGATGAAGGGTTTTGACTGGAGTCATACTTCTGTAATGGCTCAACAACATTATTCCCATGAAAAGCCCAGGCTCAGCCGGGCTCGGTGGCTCAGCCTGTAATCCTGCGCCTTGGGAGGCTGAGGTGAGTGGATTGCCTGAGCCCGCGGGGGTTTGAGACCCTGGGGAACTTGGTGAGAACCCTTTCTCTACAATAAATCAAAAAAAATTAGCCTGGCGTGGCAGCACGCGCCTGTAATTCCAGCTAATTGGAAGGCTGAGGCAGAAGGATCGCTGGAGCCCAGCAGGTCGAGGCTGCGGTGGCCGGGAGCGGCCACTGCACTCCAGTCTGGGAGACAGAGTGAGACTCCAGCTCAAAAAAAAAAGAAAAGAAAAAGAAAAGATAACCCCAGGCTCAGTGAAGTCATCTCAAGTCGAAAACTAAGCAGTGGGAAGGCAGATCCACAAGTCTCCAGGTTCGGAGCCTGTGGCAGGCAGTGAAAGGCAGCCTGAGGGTCACCATCCTCCCTGTGGCCTCTCAGGCAGGTAAGAGCTGTCCTGGAGACCTAGGCTGGCAATGAGCGCAGTGACTGCTTACATTTGGAATCAACGCTAAGCAAAGGCAAAGGGGCCTGGGGTGTTTCTGGAATCTGATTCTGTTAACAGGAAAATAACTCGCACCTGCTCATCCCAAACCCTTGACTGAATTCTCCCTTGACTCTTTCTGGGCTTGGAGCAAGGGGTCCATCTAGCACCATGTTCCTTAAAGGTTCTGTATGGACACCCTAAGCCGGAGTCCCTCACTTGGGGGGCCTTCTAAACTTTTAATATGCAGTTTCCTGGGTCCCACTGGAATTTTCTGGGGAGCGGGACCAGGGTTTTGCATTTGTATTTCTCCCTGAAGATGCTTGTTGCACGGAAGTTTGAGAATCACTGGCATTATAGAGAAATATCAGTGGATGAGACGGCAGCAGGCTAAACCTGATTGCTTTGGAAAGAATCTACCTGAAATCCTGATAAAGTCAGAGTAGCCTCCAAACAGTCTTCCCTCAGTCAGGGAAATTGAACTCTTTTAGGTGTGCAATTTAAAAACTATCTACAAGCCGGGCTCGGTGGCTCAGCCTGTAATCCTGCGCCCCTGGGTGGCTGAGGTGAGTGGATTGCCTGAGCCCGCAGGTTCGAGACCTGCCTGGGCAGCAAGACCTCATCTCTACAATAAATCAAAAAAATCAGCCGGGCGTGGTAGCGCATGCCTGTAATTCCAGCTACTTGGAAGGCTGAGGCGGAAGAATCGCCGGAGCCCAGCAGGTCGAGGCTGCGGTGGCCGGGAGTGGCCACTGCACTCCAGCTTGGGCAACAGAGTGAGACTCCAACTCAAAAATAAAAATAAAAAATAAAATAAATAAAATAAAAACTATCTACAGTAGCCTTTATAAATTATTTGTTTTGGTTTTTTTAAAGTGAGAAAGCAGGACTTGTTGAGAGGACAGAAAAGCTCCCACAGTGGGAGGGGACCCGAAGGGGTAGCCCTTATTTTGTTTTTGAGTCAGTCTCACTCTGTCGCCCAGGCTGAAGTGCAGTGGCACGCTCACGGTCACTGTAGTCTTGACCTGCTGGGTTTAGGCAATCCTTCTGGCTCAGGCTTCCAAGTAGCTGGAGCTACAGGCATGCACCACCACTCCCAGCCAATTTTTTTTTTATTTGTTGTAGAGACCAGGTTTTGCCAAGTTGTCCAGGCTGTTCTTGAACCCCTGGGCTCAGGCAATCCTCTCACCTCCGCCTCCCAAAGTGCTGTGATTACAGGCATGAGCCACCACACCCGGCTATATAACTTACTTTAGTATATGTTTCCAGGCATAGGATAAGCTGAAAAACAAAACAAAGAGAAAGGGATATATAGATATGTAAATACACACACACACACACACACACACACACACACACACACACACACACAACTTGAAGGTCAGTAAGACAACCACTCATAACATTTTGCTACATTATCTTCCTACCTTTTTCTAGTGACATCTACCTTTTCCTAGCACAAGGATGACTTAGAGATGAGCTCCTTGGCCAGAGGCCGTGCTGTGTCAACCGCCCATCAATACAATTGTCACACTGGAAGAAGCATGCAGACAGATCCGCATCCCAGGTGAGCAGTCCAAGGAGGACCCATTGCTGCCGCTTCGACAGCATCCACCCAGCAAGGCGTCATGTTCTGGTCCTTCCCGGGGAAAGCTGCTATGTCGACAACCCTCAGCTAGTTAGGCATGCAGCAGTGGGGACAGCCCCTCTGGCCTGGGGGAAGGAAGAATGCATGTTGATCACACATGACTTTTGTCCCCTCCACTTTTGTCCCCTCCACCAAGCAAGCACTAAGGAAAGCAGGAAAAAGGGTGACCACCATCCATGCACAAGTCACTCTGCCCGCCTGGTTATAAAGGCCCCTCTGCTAGCCAGGTGCAGTGGCTCAAGCCTGTAATCCCAGCACTTTGGGAGGCGGAGATAAGAGGACTATCTGAGCTCAGGGGTTCAAGACCAGCCTGGGCAACATGGCGAGACCTTGTCTCTCCAATAAATCAAAAAATTAGCCAGGCATGGTGCCACATGCTTGTAGTTCCAGCTACTTAGAAGGCTGAGGCGAAAGGATCACCTGAGCCCATTAGGTCGAGGCTGCGGTGGCTGTGAGCATGCCACTGCACTCTAACCTGGGCAACAGAGTGAGACTCTGACTCAAAAAAAAAAGAAAACAAAACAAAATAAATACATAAAAATGAAAGTCCACTCTGCTGAGTGTTCACATGGGACACCAAGTTTCAAGTTTCTTCTACAGTGTACACTCATTAGGAAGGTTTCACCCACATGTCTTTCCCTGGCATCTTTGTCATTCATCTACCAAGACTTTTTTTGTTTTGTTTTGTTTTGTTTTTGAGTTGGAGTCTCACTCTGTCGCCCAGACTGGAGTGCAGTGGCCGTCCCCGGGCCCCCGCAGCCTCGACCTGCTGGGCTCCGGCGATCCTTCCGCCTCAGCCTTCCGAGTAGCCGGAATTACAGGCAGCGCTACCACGCCGGCTGATTTTTTGATTTATTGTAGAGATGACGTCTCGCTGCCCAGGCGGGTCTCGAACCCGCGGGCTCAGGCAATCCACTCACCTCAGCCTCCCAAAGGCGCGGGATTACAGGCTGAGCCACCGAGCCCGGCTCCAAGACGTTTTTTGAGTCCCCAACATTCCAGCCACACTGCCAGCCACTGGCCATGAATCAGAATGTGTACTTCGGACCTTCTCTCAACCCAGAGTGGACAACTGGATGTATTGCTTGAAGTTCTGCCCGCAGGGGTATTTGCCATCACCACTGTCTTGCTGGGTCATCTCAGCGGGGCTGTCTTGCTCCTAACCATCTGCTTCTAGTCGATGACAGCACACGTGAAGAAACACCTGGAAACCAGGCCTTAGCTTTTTCTTTTTCTTCCTTTTTTTCTGAGTTGGATTCTCCCTCTGTCACCCAGGCTGGAGTACAGTGGCATGATCATGGTTCATTACGGCCTCATCCTCCCAAGCTCAGGCAATCCTCCTGCCTCAGCCTTCCAAGTAGCTGGGACTACAGACACATGCCACCATGCTCAGCTAATTTTTTTTTTTTGAGTTGGAAGTCTCATTCTGTCGCCCAGTCTGGAGTGCAGTGGCACACTCATGGCCACCCCAGCATCAATCTGCTGGGCTCTGGCAATCATTCTGCCTCCACTTCTAAGTAGTTGGAACTACGGGTGCATGCTACCACGCCCAGCTAATTTTTTAGTTATTGTAGAGAAGAGGTCTCACCAAGGCTGGTCTCGAACCCGTGGACTCAGGCAATCCCATCACCTCAGCCTCCCAAAGTGCTGGGATTACAGGCTGAGCCACAGAACCCAGCCCTGGCTAATTTTTTCTTTTCTTTTTTTTTTTTTTGAGTTGGAGTTTCACTCTGTCGCCCAAGCTGGGAGTGCAGTGGCACACTCACAGTCACCCCAGCATCGACCTACTGGGCTCCAGCGGTCCTTCCACCTCAGCCTTCCAAGTAGTCAGAACTGCAGGTGTGGGCTACCATGCCCAGCTAATTTTTTTATTATTATTTATTGTAGAGATGAGATCTCTCAAGTTGCCCAGGCTGGTCTCAAACTCGCAGGATCCGGAAATCCACTTACCTCAGCCTCCCAAAGTGCTAGGATTACAGACTGAGCCACTGAGCCCAGCCCCCGGCTAATTTTTAAATTTTTTTTTAAGGAGACAAGGTCCCAGGCTGGTCTTGAACTCTTAAGCTCAGGCAATCCTCCTGCCTTGGCCTCCTGAAGTGCTGGGACAATACGTATGAGACACAGTGCCAGCCTTAGTTTTTTCCTCTTCAGCCAGCTGGTGATTGAGAGCAGGATGGTGGAGAGGGCAGTGCAGCAGGGATAGTTGTCGCCACATCCAAGCCACTTCCTGTGTAGTGAACTTGCATCTTCAGGGCCTGTTTGCACCTCGCTGCGTTTATAGCATTTCTACTTGATGTTGCACGGCTGATGCCGTCAACCAGCCACATTGCTCAGAGGGTCAGAAAACATCCAGTTCATCACGAGCAGCTCAGGCCATGTGGTCCCACGAACAGAATTTCAGTCTCAGGCCGGGCACAGTGGCTCATATCTGTCATCCCAGCACTTTGGGAGGTGGAGGCGAGAGGACTGCCTGAGCCTAGGGGTTCGAGACTAGCCTGGGCAAATTGGTGAGACCCCGTCTCTACAATAAATCAAAAAAATAAGCTGGATGTGGTCACGCGCATGTCTGTGGTTCCAGTTACTTGGAAGGTGAGGCAGAAGGATCGCCTGAGCCCAGAAGGTCAAGGCTGCGGTGGCTGGGAGCGTGCCACTGCATTCCAGCTTGGGCAGAAGAGTGAGACCCTGACTCAAAAAAAAAAAAAAAAAAATTCAGGCTCCACCAGGGCCCAGCAGCAAACCAAGATCTGCTTCTGAAAAGAATTATCTATTCCCAAAGCCCGTGGTCTGTGCTCCCGCCAGTATGAGGGCTGCTGGCAGGCTCTCCGACGGCCCCCAGGCATCCTCACCTCTTGCTACTCATGCTATGAACAGTCCTGCACCCTTCCAGATGAGTTGAGCTTGTGGCTTGCTTCTCATCTATAGAATATGGCAGAAGTATGTCACTGATGAGATGGGAAAAGTCTGCAGCTTCCATGTTGGTGTTTCTCTCTCTCTCTCCCTCTCTCTCTCTCTCCCTCCCTCCCTCCCTCCTCACTGTCTGTCCCCTCTCTCCTCTCTCTCCTTCTGTCTCTCTCTCTCTCTCTCCTTTCCCCTCCCTCCTTTCCTCCTCTCTCTCTCACCCTCTTCCTCAGGCCTTGCTCTGAAGGAAGCAAGTCGGCATGTTGTGAGAAGCCCCATGGAAAGACCCGTGTGACCTGACCAGGAATGTAGGCCCTCAGTTCGTCAGCCTTGGGGGAACTAAGCCTGCCAGCAACTATGTGAGCAAGGCTGCTGGTGAAGCCCTCAACGCCATTCAAGGCTTGAGAGGAGCCCAGGGGTTAACTGCAATGCCATGAGATACCATGAGCCATAACCAACCAGCTAAGCTGCTCCTGGATTTCTGACCAACAGAAACTGGAGTAATGACTGTTTGCTGTTTCAAGTTGTGAAGTGTGGGGTGCTCCATCACGCAGCAACAGGTGAGTACAAGGAAGATCTGTGGGATGGCAGACGTCCCACACAATATTGCTGGGATGCAGGAACTCATTTCTCAGCTAATGTCACATGCCGGTGTGCACACAGCTTAGCTTATTGGTCTTGTCATCTCTGACATCCCTTAGAGGCAGCAAGGCTGGTGAAACGGCTTACTGAAGACTGGAAGACAACGTCCTGAAAGGTTCAGGCACCATCCCACGGGTTGTAAGCTCTTCCTGAACCATGGGGTACTCTTCCTACAGCCAGGACACATTGATCAAGGGGTAGAAATGGCTCTTCCACAATAGCAAAGACTAACTCACAAAATGTTGTTTCCACCCTGTAGCTCTGATGGCTGTTGGTTTAGAGGTCTTTACTTTCAAAGGAGGAATGTTTCCACCAGTGAGCACAACAATGGCTTCATTGAATTGGAAGAGGGACTTCCACAGCCATGCCAGCCTCTCTCGTGCTGCTAACATAACAAAGATGGGAATCTTGTTTTTGCTGGGGCAATTGCTCCCAACTCCTAAGGGCAGTTGAGTAGCTGCTGCAAAGATGGAGACAGGAATGACGAAGTCTAGAGCTCAGGGCATGCTCTAAGGCAGGGGTCCCCAATCGCCGCGGAGCGGTACCTGGCCACATGGCAGGAGGTGCACGCAGATGAGCAGAGCTCCATTTTCTGCCAGATCACTGCCGGCATTAGATTCCCATAGGCACCTTTTCGTGAACTGTGCATGCGTGGGATCTAGGCTATAGCTCCTTAGGAGAATTCAAGGCCTGATGATTCCCCTACCCTCACCCCGTGGAAAAACTGTCTTCCACAAAACTGGTCCCTAATGCCAAGAAGGTTGGGGACTGCTGTGCTGAGGTACCTCTGAGTGCTATCAAACTCAGTAATCAAGTTTAAGGCAAAACTACAGCAACACATAAAAGACAGACTGCTAGGATTTAGACCCTTTGAGGAGAGAAGGTTTGGATCAGCTCCACCAGGAAAGCACCCTGAGGTGCCAAGGTGCCAGGTGATGGTGAAGGCAACAGTCCCTACAGCATATCCCATGGGACTGTAGCAGTGACGCCAACTTCCTCCTTGCTTGTTATGGAAATTCTGACATGCATGTACTGACTTTTCCACTCCCCGTCACTGTCCCCCTCTATTTCACATAAGGACTGTCACTGGTGGTCAGCTTCACAGCCTCCTCTATGTTAGAATATCCATGTGGGCTTGTGTAAGACCAACATCAGCCAGACGTGGCTACAGTGACTGTTGGAACATTGGGCCTCTCTTTTAAGAAAGAGAGTAGCACTGGGAGTGGTGGTTCATGCCTGTAATCCCAGCACTTTGGGAGACTGAGGCGAGAGGATTGCCTGAGTCAGGGTTCAAGACCAGCCTGGGCAACTTGGCGAGACCTTGTTTCTACAAGAAATCAAAAAATTAGCCAGGTGTGGTGGCGCACACCTATGATTTCAACTACTTGAAAGGCTGAGGCAGAAGGATCACCTAAGCCCAGCAGGTCAAGGCTGCGGTGACTGTGAGCTTGCCAGTGCACTCCAGCCTGGGTGACAGAGTGAGACTCCAACTCAAAAAAAAAAAGTTAATTAAAAAGAAATGTAGCCGGGCTCAGTGGCTCAGCCTGTAATCCTGCGCTTTGGGAGGCTGAAGTGAGTGGATTGCCTGAGCCCGCGGGTTCGAGACCCGCCTGGGCAACTTGGCAAGCCCTCATCTCTACAATTAAAAAAAAAATTAGCCAGGCATGGTAGCACACGCCTGTAGTTCCAGCTGCTTGGAAGGCTGAGGCGTAAGGATCGCCGGAGCCCAGAGGGCGAGGCTGTGGTGGCCGGGAGCGGCCACTGCACTCCAGTCTGGGCGACAGAGTGAGACTCCAACTCAAAAAAAAAAAAAAAAAAGGGAAAAAAAAAAAAGAAATGTATAGCCAGGCGTGATGGCTCACACCTGTAATCCCAGCACTTTGGGAGGTAGAGGCAAGAGGATTACCTGAGCCCAGGGATTCGAGACTAGCCTGGGTAACTTGGTGAGACCTCGACTCTACAATACGTCAATTATCCAGGCGTGGTGGCATGCGCCTGTGGTTCCAGCTACTTGGAAGGCTGAGATAGGAGGATCACCTGAGCCCAGCAGGTCGAGGTTATGGTGGCCACGAGCGTGCCACTGCACTCCTGGGTAACAGCACGAGACTCCAACTCAAAAAAAAAAAAAAAAAAAAAAGGAAAAGAAAAAAGAAAGAGGATGGAAACATCTTTGCATTTTGCTAGCGAAAGCAGTTACTATATTCGTCATAAGAGAGAAGCACAGACATGATGCTGAATGACACAGAGGATGGATTATGCAGCCTAGCTACTGTCCCTCCACTCCAAAGATGCCTTTCAAAGCTTGGTTTCACAATGTTTGGGTGTGCACACTATTTCCAGACTCCCTTGTCACCTGGTATCTGGTTAGGTTTTGCTAAAGGAAGCCTTGAGTGGAGCTAGGGAAGAGGGAGGAAGGGAAGAAGGACTTGCCCTGCTTCCAGGTCCCATTAGGATCACTCCAGCAGCAGCAAACTACAGTTCCAAGCTTTTTCCAGTGCCCTCACCAGCTCCATCACCCTCTTGCTGTGCCCCCTTGGCAGAAAGGTTACTAGCTGCCCCATGCTCCTCCACCTGCTGGGTCACTGGAACCATCCACACACCTGCCAGGCTGCACCCCTAGAGTCTGAATACCAGCTGCAATGCTCTTTGGGTCCAGTCACCTGCTGAAAAGCACCCTTCCGGAGAGATCTGCCCATTGACCCCAGAGCCTCTCCTTCGAGCTCCTGTGTTCTGGTAACACCACGCTTGCCTTTTATTTCCCCGGCCCTGAGGGTGGTGATGGCCTCTCACCTTTCTTCGCATCTGGTCATCTCAGTGTCCTTTCTCTGCTCTTTCAGCCTTCCAACAACTGTACCAGTTCCTGTCTAAGATCACCTTTGTTTGCAGCATCAAATGTGGCTTCTATTTTCCCAGCTGAACCCCGCCTGACACAAGGGCATCTAAGCAGGTGACATATCAAAATCACTATCCTAGTCATGACTGCCTTTGAAGACCAATAAAATACACAGCAGAAAAGAAACTCAAAATAAGCCCCATGATAGCTCAGGGAGGGCAGAACTACTTACCTGCTGGAAACAGGGGCCTCAGGGGCTCCACTCCTGAAACTCCAGTCTTGAAGCTCTGACCGCCCAGTTGCGTGCTTTGTGTGTCCATGACCTATGGCTCCAATCCCTGCAGCAGCACATGGTATCCAGGTGGTGCTGACCTTCCAGGGACACAGGACAGCTGCTGGGCTGTGCCTGACCTCTGGATATACAGATGGTCCCCGACGGACAATGGTTTGACTTACGATTTTTCACTTTATGATAGTACAAAAGCAACATTCAGTAGAAACCATTCTTCCAGTTCTGAACTTGCATCTTTTTTTTTTTTGAGTCGAAGTCTCACTTTGTCACCCAGGCTGGAGTGCAGTGGCCACTCCCGGCCACCACAGCCTCGACCTGCTGGGCTCCGGTGATCCTTCTGCCTCAGCCTTCCAAGTAGCTGGAACTACAGGCATGCGCTACCACACCCGGCTAATTTTTTGATTTATTGTAGAGATGAGGTCTTGTCAAGTTGCCCAGGTGGGTCTCGAACCCGTGGGCTCAGGCAATCCTCTCACCTCTGCCTCCCAAAGTGCTGGGATTACAGGCTGAGCCACTGAGCCCGGCCTGAACTTGCATCTTTTCACCAACTAGTGGTTTACAGTCTGGGATTCTCTGATGCAGGCAGCTCGGTCAGCCATGCGCCCATGAAGGTGAACCACCTGCACAGCCGTTCTGTCTTGCACTTCTAGTACAGTTCTTTCTTTCTTTTTTTTTTTTTTTTTGAGTCAGTCTCTGTCACCCAGGCTGGAATGCAGTGGCACGCTCATTGTCACCGCATCCTTGACCTTGTGGGCTCAGGTGATCCTTCTGTCTCAGCCTTCCAAGAAGTTGGAACTACAGACAAGCACCACCATGCCCAACTAATTTTTTTTTTTTTTTTTGAGTCAAAGTCTCACTCTGTTGCCCAGGCTGGAGTGCAGTGGCACACTCATGGCCACCACAGCCTCAGTCTACTGGGCTCAGGTGATCCTTCCACCTCGGCCTTTCAAGTAGCTGAAACCACAGGCATGTGCCACCATGCCCAGCTAATTTTTTGATTTATTATAGAGATGAGGTCTTGCCATGTTGCTCAGGCTATCCTCTTGCCTCAGTCTCCCAAAGTGCTGGGATTACAGGTGTGAGCCACCATGCCCAGCTCTATTACAGTTCTTAATATATCACATGAGATATTTGACACTTCATTATAAAATGACTCTGCGCCCAACTGTAGGCCAATGTGAGTGCTCTGAGCACATTTACAGCAGGCCAGACTAAGTCACGATGTCCAGCAGGCTGGGTGTATTCAACACTTTTTAATTACAATATTTCCAATTTACCAGGGTCTATCAGGACATAACCTCATCACAAGTAGAGGAACATCTGTATTAAATAAAGGCTACCATATTGCTGTCCAAGTATTTGCTAGGGTCAGAAAGGAAATGTGGTACTACTGTTTTAAAAATCACTTGAAAATCCCCACCAAGTGATGGTCCCATTTGCCCTGCCACGTCATTAGCATCTACAGAGGTCACATCTTACTCTTCCCCTTCACTACTGCTCAATTTTTTTTTTTTTGCATTGGAGTCTCATCACTCTGTCCCCCAGACTGCAGTGCAGTGGAATGCTCACGGCCACTGCAGCCTTGACCTGCTGGGTTCAGGCGATCCTTCTTCCTTCTAAGTAGCTGGAACTACAGGTGCGTACCACCACACCCAGCTAATTTTTTTGACTTATTGTAGAGATGAGGTCTTGCCAAGTTGCCCAGGCTGGTCTCAAACAGGCAATCCACTCAACTTGGCTTCCCAAAGTGCTGGGATTATAGGCATGAGCCACCATGCCCAGCCACTGCTGCTCTTAATATTCATGTTAATCTGGCTTCATGTAGACTAATTTTTTAATTTTTGAGTTGGAGTCACTCTGTCATCTAGGCTGGAGCACAGTGGCACCATCACAGTTCACCACAGTCTTGACCTCCTGGGCTCAGGTGATCTTCTTGCCTCAGCCTCCCAAGTAGCTGAGACTACAGGCACACACCACCACACCCAGCTAATTTTTTTGTAGAGATAAGGTCTCCCTATGTTGCCCAAGCTGGTCTTGAACTCCTGGGTTCAAGCGATCTTCCCACCTCAGCCTCCCAAAGTGCTGAGATCACAGGTATGAGCCACTGCACCCAGTTGGATTTTTATTTTTGAAATCTTTATCCCCTCAAGTCTCCACATACTGATGGTTCTTCCTTTAAACTTAATAGTAAGGACCTCGAGTGTTTCCCCTGCCTGCCCCCTCCTTTAGGAGACACCTGTGTGCCCAGAGAACTCACTGAAGAAACATCACACACACTCACCAAGCAACTGTTTCTGAGCTACTGAAGCAGCACAAATCACAGCCCAGGCCAAAATCAAATGTCACGTTGACCTTCCAGGGAAGCAAAGAACAAACCGAAAGCAACTACCAACGTTACCACCACCATCGCCTCAGATGGGAGAGAGCCTGATGGTTTTAAAGATCACCAGAACAATGTTTTCATAATTATTCTCCCCCCCAAAACACTTTACGTTTTAGATTAGCACTAAAATGCCTTCCTTCCTTCTTGGTTTCAACAGTAAAGAACAGATACACGGAACCAATCTGGAGGCCAGTAACTTCCAAAACAGAAACTCTCTGGAAACGCCAGATTCGGGAGCAACAGTGCTGGGACCAGAGGTCAAAACAGCTACCTGCCATCTCCACTTAAATGTGGGCTGAGCCCTGCCAGTAGGGATGAATTTTCAAGGCAGACTCTTGAGTAGACGTGCCCTGTAGCTGGCCTATAGGATCACAGTTCTGTCTGAAAAAATCCCATTGTCCAATAATGTTTTTGCACTTTTAAAAATGTTATCGAAAAGCAGGGGCCCCTTCACGGATGGGCATGTCACCCTCACACAGGGCCACACTGATCTCTATATAGCTCTAACATTGGTGTCTGTGCTGCCAAAGTGAGCACCGATCGTCTTTTCCTAAGGAGCAAGGGCAAAGGATGGTGTCCTAGCCCCCTCACCTCCTGTGCTCAGGCAGAGCAGCAGCTGCAGGGAGTGAGGGACCATCCCTGGTGGAGGGCAGGCCCTCAGCCATGGGAATAACAACTCTCTGTCCTCTGAAGAGCAAGGATGCAAACAGGAATACTGGCCACGTCCCTGCAATCCTTTCTCCTGGGGAGAGGGCATATGCCTCATCATCATGGTAACACTTAAATACCCAACATCTACTCCAAATAACCTTCCTGAAATACTCCTTCTCAGTGTCTATTGTAAGACAGGATAGCATAAAATTAAAAAACAATATCAAAACAAAGATCCTGGCTGGGAGTGGTGACTCACGCCTGCAAACACAGCGTTTGGGGAGGCTGAGGCAGGAGGACTGCTTGAGCCCAGGAGTTCAAGACTAGCCTGGGCAACTTGGCAAGACCTTGTCCCTACAAAAAAAAGAAAAAATTAGCCAGGCGTAGTGGCACATGCCTGTAGTTCCAGCTACTTGGAAGCCTGAGGCAGAAGGATCGCCTGAGTCCAGCAGGTTGAGGCTGCAGTGGCCCTGAGCGTGCCACTGCCCTCCAGTCTGGGTGACACAGTGAGGTTCTGACTTTAAAAATAAAAATAAGACCCGCCAGGGCAGGCGAGACCTCATCTCTACAATAAATCAAAAAATTAGTCGGGCGTGGTAGCACATGCCTGTAATTCCGGCTACTCGGAAGGCTGAGGCGGAAGGATCGCTGGAGCCCAGCAGGTCGAGGCTGCGGTGGCCAGGAGCGGCCACTGCACTCCAGTCTGGGCGACAGAGTGAGAATCCAACTCAAAAAAAATAAATAAATAAAAATAAATATTAACCAGGCATGGTGGTGCACACCTGTAGTTCCAGCTACTTGATAGGCTGAGGCGGAAGGATCACCTGAGTCCAGCAGGTCAAGGCTGTGGTAGCCGTGAGCATGCCACTGCACTCTAGCCTGGGCAACAGAGTGAGACTCCGACTCAAAAAAAAAAGAAAAAGAAATTGTTCATTGCTGGGATGATAGTATTCAATAAAAATCATTAGCAAAAAGTTTATGAAGGAAGTGTGGGTCTTAAAAAATAAATATTAACTGTGTGCATTATTCACAAAATATTTTTTTGAGTAGGAGTCTCAGTCTGTCACCCAGGCTGAAGTGCAGTGGCTCGCTCACAGCTACTGCAGCCTCAATCTGCTGGGCTCAGGCAGCTTTCCAAGTAGCTGAAAACACAGGTGCACACCACCACACCTGGCTAATTTTTTGATTTAGAGACAAGATCTCACCAAGTTGCCCAGGCTGGTCTTGAACCCTTAGCTCACGCAATCCTCTTGCATCTGTCTCTCAAAGCTCTGGGATTATAGACGTGAGCCACCGTGCCTGGTCGTTATTCATAAAATATATTAGTAGTTTATAGAAGGTATAACAGTCGGGCGTGGTGGCTCAGCCTGTAATCCCGTGCCTTTGGGAGGCTGAGGTGAGTGGATTGCCTGAGCCCGCGGGTTCGAGACCTGCCTGGGCAACTTGGTGAGACCTCATCTCTACAATAAATCAAAAATTAGCTGGGCATGGCTGTGCGCGTCTATAGTTCCAGCTCCTTGGAAGGCTGAGGCAGAAGGATCTCTGGAGCCCAGCAGATCGAGGCTGCGGTGGCCGGAAGTGGCCACTGCACTCCAGTCTGGGTGACAGAGTGAGACTCCAACTCCAAAAAAAAAGAATATTTGTAAGCCTTTTGTACACAGAGCGTCAAATCAACACAATCACTTGTATTTGATAGTCTAAAACAAACATACTGAAATGGAATTTTAGGTACAGAATCGAAATTGAAATAGGAATATAATTTTCTTTGGAAAAATAAAAATTCAAAGTCACTTGTGGAACTCACCAAAAATTTCTTTGTTTTCCCTAAGCTGAGACTCAGGAACAGGGACCCAACCAAGCCAAGATTAATCATGAACTCACCATGCACACTGCCAAATGTCAACCTCTCACTCTGACTCCCAGGCCCTGCACTCCAGTCTGCCTCTTTACAGTCTGCCTCTTTAATACTGCTGGCACACCTCATCAGAAGCAGCAAAAATCATTCAGTCTGAAGACCCCTAACTTATCAGAACCCCTCCAGCAACTACAAGTGTAGTTTTATTCTAAAAATAGCTCACATCTCACCTGTTACAGTAATAAACCTCTAAAATGCATCCACTCTGTGAAAATATAAACAGCCAACAATACTGTCATCATCATCATCATCTCTATAGCAAATCTAATTCAACTGTCCCAAGTCAGAGAAACCACTGACAGGGGCAAGAATGATGATTATGTCCATGGAGTAACTGTTTTATCTTCTTCTGTTCTACAGAGACTCAACTCCCCACATGTGTTACAGACCACCCTCTGAATCCATATCTTAGACCGTTTTCATCATCACCAGATGATGTCCAAGACAGACCCACTTTTTTTTTTGTCGGTCTCAGTCTGCCACTCAGGCTTGAGAGTAGTGGCCATGAACAAGGCCATTGCAGCCCTGATCTGCTGGGCTCAGGAGATCCTTCCACCCAGCCTCCCAAGTAGCTGGAACTACAGGTATGCACCATCACACCCAGTTAATTTTTCTTGATTTATTGTAAAGACGAGGTCTTGCCAAGTTGCCTAGGCTGGTCTCAAACCCACAGGCTCAGGCAATCCTCTCACCTAGGCTTCCCAAAATGCTGAGATTATAGGTGTGAGCCACTGCACCTGGCCAAGACCCCTGTTTTAATGAATTCCTCACTGTATTGTAGTAAGACAATGGGATGGTATGACAAACTGGTTTCATCTGAGTCACAACCTTAACTGCCCACAGGGACCAGGAAATAATCCCAAGGTGGAAGCTGGGTGTGAGACAGTGAAGAACTATGAAAGCACATTCCGTCCTCGTCCTGAAGGCACTCAAGTATTTGTTGATACTACAACCCAAACAAAAGCTTATCTGGGTCTGCCTTTGGCCAAATCTCCCAGGGTGGGAATTTTGCAACTTGCTTCCAAACCATATTCGACAGATTCAAAATTCAACAAACATTTACCAAGTGCCCACCTGCAGAAGGTACACATTACAATGAGATGATGCCTATCAAATGTTAATGTTGACACAAGTATATTTGCATAAAGTTGCCTTTTTATGCTTTAGATGAGATTTCAGCAAAGAGATCAGAACTATGCACAAATTACAGATCAACTCTATATTCCTGACTTAATGTACTACATAAAAGAGAAAACCATACTTATTTTGGGTGTAAAGAACATTTTATTTCAATCCTTTAATATTGAGATCAGGTATTATACATATACGCCAACTCTCAGATTTCCTTGTCCATATCAAGGGATCCTCCAAATAAGACTAATTTTATGAAACATTCTCAGCAAATCTAGAACAATGTACTTGAGGTCAGATCCTTTGATAAGTTACCTCCTACTCACTGCCTTACAGTATTTACAAAATGAATTAATGCAATACATCATTGAGGCATCATTGAAGAATGAATCCCCTACAGATGTGGATTTGTCACCCCAATTCCTTGGCATTCGATAATGTAAGTGTCTTTGGAGGCGTCGTCTTCATCTTCTGATTTCTTCACCGTAAACTTAGCCTGAAATCAGAAGAGTATTTAGTATATATATAAAGAAGGACAGAGGAAAAAGTCATAACTCCAGTTTAATTCTATACCCCATGAAGCATGGCGTTCATGACAAACCCATAAAGAAACACAAAGATCAAATGATTCATGAGAAGTTCAACAGCCTAGAGAGAAAATGTTTTATGTAAAACCCAGGTTCCTGTTCAAAGGTAACATACCTGTGAAGTTTTGTCAGGATATACACCTGGGCCCCATGCCACACCCAGATCAGAACTCCCAGGTGTGCAGCCCAGGCAATGGCAATTTTGAAATCCCAACTGCTGATTATAATGCACCTCCACTCCTGACAATTTTTCTAAAACATGGAACTAAAACATGGAACTAAAATATTTACACTTTCATCTTGTCAAGTACCATATTACCCTTTAATTTCCCCCAATTTTTCTTGCCAAGTCTCTAAATAGACTATGGAACAAGATCTAGTTTGAAGAAGATGGGTGGGAGGAGAGGTGGGGAAGAATGTCTTTCTTCATTTCTATCAGGCTTTACTTTATATTTTTCACTTATTAACTACAAGTTGGCTTTGAAATATTTTATTTCTATCACTATATTTTAGAAACATGACTTTTTAATGCAAATGTGATACATTTTAACAAAATTGAAGTCAAAACAACTAGCTAGGTATGGTGACATGTGACTGTAATTCCAGCTACTCTGAGGTGGAGTACTTGAGCCCAAGAGTTTTGAGATCAGCCTGGGTAAAACACTGCATTTTGAATCTGTGGCAAAAAAGATGCCAAGTATAAGGTGGAGCCCAAAAAACCTGGAATTATCTTTTGGAGGGTGGGTCCTTTGTAGTACAGGGATCCCCCACGAGATAAGTGTTCTAGGAACTCATCAGTGTACTAGCTAGCAAGGTTGTGAGGGGCTGCATTCGGCTTCAGCGAATTTTTTTGAAGATTCTTTCAACACATTTGCCCATTTCATGATGGGTAATTTACGAGCTCACCTGCCCACACCACGCTGAGTGTTCAGCAGTTTTTGACAAAAAGCAGCATGACCCTGTGTCCCACCCTCCCTAGTCACCTGATCACATCCCAAGTGACTTATTTTTTGTTTCTCCAGATGAAAAATGTCCTTGAAGAGAAATGTTTTGCTGATGTGGAAGAGGTGAAACAAAAGACAGTAGAAGCACTAAAAGGCATCAAACTGGACAAGTTCAAAAACTGTTTTGAGCAGTGGAAAAAACGTTGTTAGGTGTAGTGCATCAAACAGAGAGCACTTTGAAGGTGACTGAAGTTTAAACATGTAAGAATAAATACTCAGTTTTTATTAAATGAATTCTGGGTTTTTTGGGGTCCCACTATGTCTAAAAACAGGATTATTTAACTATTTGAAAATCATCACTATGGGGCCTTACTGGACAGTAATACTCAGATTCTTTCCCTGTCAGTAATATGTGGCAGTGTACTGACACACAGTGGACATCTGCAACTACTGTTCAATGAATACGCACTGAAATCTGAGCTAGATAATCAAATTGCTTATGTAGTTACATAACCGTGTGTGTGTGTGTGTGTGTGTGTGTGTGTAATATATTTCAAATCATAAGCATTATGTAAATATGAAACACAAGTAGCAGCTATGGAAATTATTTCTGGCCTATATGGAAACTGACTTAAAAACTACAAATATTTAGAATTAGAAGAAGCCCAGAGGGACTATCTAGCTCAAGCCTCTGATTTTACAGATAACTATCTGCATGGAGACACAGAAAGAGGAAGAAACTTGTCCTAATCACTCAGTCAAAACACAACAAAGCTGAACAAGACAGTAGAGTTACACATTCCAGTTCACAGCACTCTCCACTACGCACACACGTGGTATCTGCAGTGAACAGTACGAGTGATGCTTGGTCCCTGCTACCGAGGAGATAAATCTAAAGACACTCAGACAAGTAAGTTACACATACAACATATGGTGAGTAATCGGGGTTAACTTGCTGCTGATGCTAAATAGAATTTGATTTCAGTTTCGAGCAGTTTTTTCCTACAACTGAGCCAAAACTTATCTATGCTTTCTAATAACAAAAATATACACATTAAGAATCATACGGGGCAGGGAGAGGAATCATACAAGGCCAGGCACGATGACTCATGCCTAGAATCCCAGCAATTTGGGAGGCCAAGGTGAGAGGACTGCCTGAGTCCATGGGTTCAAGACCAGTCCAGGCAACTTGGTGAGACCTCATCTCTATAACAAATCAAGAAATTTTGTCAGTTGTAATAGCACATGCCTGTACTTCCAGCTACTTGGAAGGCTGAAGTGGAAGGATTGTCTGAGCCCAGCAGGTTGAGGCTGCGGTGGCTGTGAGTGTGCCACTGAACTCCAGCTTGGGCAAGAGAGTGAGACTCTGACTCAAAAAAAGAAAAAGTCATACAAATAGGAGGAGGGCAACAGTGGCTTTGAGTCTGGTACACTTCTGTAATGCATAATTTTTTAAATTAGTGTGCATTACTTTTGGGTTTACTTATTTATTTTTTTTTTAAAAGACAAGGTCACTCTGTCACCCAGGCTGGAGTGCAGTGGCACAATCACAGCTCACTATAGCCTCAAACTCCTGGGTTCAAGTGACCCTCCCACCTCAGCCTCTCAAGTACCTTGGACTACAGGCATGAGCTACCATGCCTGGCACTACTAGTATAATTTCAAAAAATGCTTAAGATTAGCACCTTTCCTCATAAAATTGTGAGTCACAAATTTTTTTATTATTTTATAAAATCACATTATAAGCTATTAAAAAATGGCAATTGTTACATGTTACTACTGTAAAAGGCAAGAAATAAAGCTATATGCATTAACTATAAAAATGCAAAAAGAAACAATAAGAAGAGGAAGGAAACATTTAAATGTCAACAGAGGTTTTACTGGCAAGGAAGAATTATGGGCAGGTTTTCCCTCTATTTTCTAAATTTTCTAAAATATACTTTTTTTTTTTTTTTTTTTTAGAGACAGGGTCTTGCTATGTTGCCGAGACTGGTCTTGAACTCCTTGTCTCAAGCAATTCTCCTGCCCCAGCCTCCTAAGTAGCTAAGATTACAGCCGTGAGCCACTGTGCTTGACTTTGAAATATACATATTAATAATTTAAAAAAAATTAATCCTGTAGAAAATGTAAGTATGAGTTTACATAGTGATAAATCCTTTTCCATTAAAAATTTTATGTCTACTCTTCTAAAATTCAGAGAACTGGTATATATTAGAATTTTAACAAATATCCTATTCCGTCAATAATCAGAAAATAAAATATTTAAAATTTTATATAAATACTTAAGTTTATAGCCAACTATGAATCTCTTGTGATATGATGGCATAGTTCACAACAAAACATCTTTACTAACCTGTAAGGCAGAACAACACAGTGATCAAGAGCTTTCAAAGTTGGTACAAAGCCCAGCTCTGCCACTACAAAACTATGTGGTCTTGAACAATTTAATCACTTTATACTCATATGTAAATGACAATAATAATAAATAGCTACCTACAATGTTATGCAGAATAAGATGATTCAGATAAACTGAATTAGTTCAGTGCCTGCCACACAGGAAGTACTCAGTAACTTATAGCAATTGTTATTACTATAAAGTTTTCTGTTTATTAAAATTAAATTTTTTTTTTTTTTGAGTTGGAGTCTCACCGTCACTCAGACTGGAGTGCAGTGGCCGCTCCTGGCCACTGCAGCCTCAACCTGCTGGGCTCTAGCGATCCTTCCGCCTCAGCCTTCCAAAACTACAGGCGCGTGCTACCACGCCTGGCTAAGTTTTGATTTACTGTAGAGATGAGGTCTTGCCAAGTTGCCCAGGCGGGTCTTGAACCCGCGGGCTCAGGCAATCCACTCACCTCGGCCTCCCAAAGCGCTGGGATTACAGGCTGAGACACCGAGCCCGGCCATTGTTTATTAAAATTTAAACCCAAATTGGCTGGGCATGGTGTCTCATACCTGTAATTCCAGTACTTTGGGAGGCCGAGGTGAGACTACTTGGACCCAAGAGTTTGAGACCAGCCTTGGCAACATAGCAAGCACTCATCTCTATAGAAAGTTAAAAAATAAGCCAGGTGTGGTGGTCAGCACCTGTAGTCCCAGCTACTCAGGAGACTGACGAGGAAGGATAGCCTGAGCCCAGGAGGTTGAGGCTATGGCGAACTGTGATCATACCACTGTACTCTAGGCTGGGTGACAGAGTGAGACCCTGACTCCAAAACAAAAAACAAACAAAAAACCAAACTGGCTACAATAAAAATCAATTACTCATTCTGAAGGAATACTGACCTTTGCTAGTTGTTCAGCAAAATGTATAGCTGTTTTCGTATGGAGTGTAACTGGTCCTGTTTTTATTCTGGAAACGCCATTGGCTAATGCCATGAAAATAATCAGCTATGTAAAAAAGAACACAGAAAAATCTCACACATTTACCAACATGTGGAGTTATAATCCTACTGCTGTCTACAGTGAAAATACTACTAGAAATCAAAACAGCTTTATAAATTTTTTATTTCATTAAATTTCAAGAAATCCTTAGAAGTTGATAGAAAACCTATACAGTATTACCCCAAGTCTGCAGGTAGTACAGAAAGGCTTAGTAGCAGTTCTCAATATAGAATCTTAAAAGTTAATATTTACAAATAAAATATAGAGTTTAAAGCTAATATATACATATAATTAGACTATCTCTGCAAGCTAGTATATATAACAGGATGAGTTTATTCTATGATCTAAAATTACATTTTAACAGGTGACTGAATAGAGTAAAACAGAATTACTACAAGTATAAAGTAGATTTGGGCAAGATAAAAGACTAGAAATAACATAAACTGTCTTAAGAAACAGATAACAAAATCTTGAAGATTTTATGTATATATGTATGTATATATTTTAAGATGGAGTTTAACTCTGTCACCTAGGCTGGAGTGCAGTAGCACACTCACGGGCACCCCAGCGTTGACCCACTGGGGTCCGGCGATCCTTCTGCCTCAGAGTCTTCCAAGTAGCTGGAACTACAGGTGCATGCCTGGCTAATTTTTGATTTATCATAAAGACAAGGTCTCACCAAGTTGCCCAGGCTGGTTTCAAATCTGCGGGCTCAAGCAATCCACTTGCCTTGGCCTCCCAATGTACTGGGATTACAGGTTGAGCCACTGAGCCCAGCCGCAGATTACATTTTTTAATGTAGACGCTGCTAATTTGAGATTAAGGAGAGAAGCTGGGTACTGTGGTTCACGCCTATAATCCCAGCACTTTGGGAGGCTGAGGTGGGAAGATCACTTGGGACCGAGAGTTCCAGACCAGCCTGGGCAACATAGTAAGACTTTGTCTCTGCAAAAATAAAATTTAAAAAATTAGCCAGGCATGGTGACACACACTTGTAGTTCTAGCTACTTGGGAGGCTGAGGCAGAAGAACCACCTGAGTCCAGAATATCAAAGGCTGCAGTGAGCCATGATTATGACACTACACTCCAGCCTGGGTGACAGAGTGAGACAGAGTGAGAAGCAAAAAAAGAGATGAAGGTGAGAAAAGCATGGTAGAAAGGGAAATCTATAGACAGAGGACCAGAGTAGGTACCCTGTTTCGCAACACTCAATAGCATTTCTCCACAGGAGTGAAGGTGTGAAGCTTTGGCGGCCACAACAGACCCACATGGAAACATAGCCAGGTGGAAGGGCTTTCACGAGCAAGGGGTCAGAAGGAAGGTCTGGCTGGTGATGCAAGCCTAGGAGCTGTTTGCGCACAGACAGGCTCAAATCATGAGGCCAGACACGAGGGAGTGACTCGAGATGAGGAGACTGAGCGCGAGTCTAGGGGCTTATCGGAATTTAGAAGCTGAGAAGGCTGAAACAACAATAAACAGCAGAAGAGACTAGAAAACACGGCTGGCAAGGCAGGGAGACAGCAGCATTTCAGAAACCACATGAGCTGAACGGGTGGCTTGTCCCTGGAGTCCCAGCCACAGGGCTGAGGATCACTGGAGTCTAGGGGTGTGAAGTTACAGTGAGCTATGATGGCACCACCGTATCCAGTCCAGGCAAGAGAGTGAGACCCTGTGGAAGGAAGGGAGGAAGGGAGGGAGGAGAAACCTAAACCACTGAAGAAAGTATTCCATTCCACAAAGGAAGGAATGAACTGAGTCAAATGCCATTGGCAGGTCAGGTAAGATGAGGACTAAAACTGGAGAAATATAAATTCCAGAACTCTTAAAAATGATCATTGGAGGACTCACTAGCCAGTGTCTGCAGGTCAGTGATTAAAACTCGTATTCAACCTCATCTCCATCTCTTCAAAACTACCAGGCCAGAAGGTGCTCACCCCTTTACCTGGTCTTGTAGATATTCGTCCACAGCACCGCCATGTCTGAGATTTGCTAACAGCATTTCGGCAGCGTCAATTCCAACTTTGTCTGCATTTACACCTTAAGACAAACAGAATGTAAAAACAGGCAATCACCCAAAGGAAGAAGTTTGTGCATATATCCCACTTAGCACTGGAATACATTTTTGAGGCCTCTGAATTCACCCGCTGTACCTTTTAGGATAAAATCTGCAGCTATTTAGTCTTCAGAGAACTTGACATATCCAAATTCTTAAATGCACTAGTAGAGGAAAAAATAAGCTGCTTTCCCTGCTTAAAATGCACTTATTATAAAGCCAATTTATAACTAAATTATGACCCTATAACACTATGCCTGAATTTCAAAACTTAAAACACAGTATATACATACATCTTACAACAGCCTGCAGGCAATTCCATCAGAATTAAAGAATTTCTCAAAAGTCAGGAAATTAAGTGTTATCTAGAGAAGAGCATATAGCTTTCTCAGAGCAAGTATTATATTTTATTTTATTTATTTTGAGTTGGAGTCTCACTCTGTCACCCAGGCTGGAGCGCAGTGGCATACTCATGGCTACCCCAACGTCAAGCTACTGGGCTCCGGCGATCCTTCCTCCTCAGCCTTCCAAGTAGCCAGAACTACAGACACATGCTACCATGCCCAGCTAATTTTTTAGTTACTGTAGAGACGAGGGTTCACCAAGTTGTCCAGGCTGGTCTCGAACCCTCAGGCTCAGGCAATCCATTTGCATCAGTCTCCCAAAGTGCTGGGATTATAGGCTGAGCCACTGAGCCCATCTGGGAGCAAGCATTTTAGACCCTGACTTCCTTTAAGATGTAAACAGGCATAAATGTCATCACATTTTGAACAAGTCTTAACATCTGGCCCTCACCCTGAACTTCCTACCTCTCCACACATACCCAAGAGTCTTCAGCACAACACTGGACACAATGAAAGCCTGTCAGAAGCAGTGGAATGCCACATTATTCCTTTAAGGTATCTAATTAATTAATTTTTCAATAATTTCTTGTAGAGACAAGGTCTTGCTACGTTGCCCAGGCTGATCTTGAACCCCTGGGGCTCAAGCTATCCTCCTGCCTTGGCCTCCCAAAGGGTTGGAATTACAAGCATGAGTCACAATGCCTGGCTAGGTATTTACTTCAAAGAAACCCTTAGCTATAAATGATGATTTCATTTTTATCAGCCATTACTAGGAGTCTTAGCAATTGAACAGAATGAATACTGACAATCTTGTTTGATAGTATTATGACCCTCAGGGTGAACAAAATCCTCATTACTTCTACAATCTTAACACTTTTCTAACTAATTTACTTTTCTATGTCAAAGTTTTCTTAAAATAAGTCTCTATTTTGATGGTTTATTATATAGGAAATTGAAATAAACAGTCAATGATCTGGGTGCCTTCTGACTTCTGCCAGGCACAATGGCTCACACCTGTAATCCCAGAACTTTGGGAGGCAGAGGCAAGAGGATTGCCTGAATCCAGGGGTTTGAGACCAGCCTGGGCAAATTGGCGAGACCTCATCTCTACAATAAGTCAAGAAAAATTAGCTGGGTATGGTGATGGCACGCCTGTAGTTGGAAGGCTGAGGTGGAAGGATCGCCTGAGCCCAGGAGTCAAGGCTGCAGTAGCCATGAGTGTGCCACTGCGCTCACACTCCAGCCTGAGCGACAGAGTAAGACTCTGACTCAAAAGAAAAAAAAAGAACAAAATTGTAAAATGGTTATCAAACTGAACAGAGAAGGCCACGGCCTTATTTGAGAACATCAGAGAGATGCCATAAACTACCAGAGTCTGAAGGAAAGAAGGAAGGTGCTTAGAAGTGAGGCTATTTCCATATAAAGGAAACAGGGTTGCTTAACCAGACACAGAATTCATCTTAGCAGATTGTTTTGCTCTCAAGGTAAAGAACATAACTCACTGAAAGACAAGAGTAATAAAAAAAAATGCATAGGTATTCTACAATGGAAAGAAAATATTACCTTCTGTAATCATCTAGAGCTAAAAGGGTCCCTTACACACAGACCGTGGTCCAATCTCATTCCTAGGACAAGGACAGGCCGGGGCACTATCGGGGTGATGGGAGACACAGGACTAGAATGCAGGCCCTCCCGCTCTCAGTTTAGGGCTCTCTGTTATCATGCACTGTCTTCATATTCAATGGCAAAATTCTCTCAGACAAAACCAACTTCTTTTTTGAAAAACAGGATTAAGAATGGTATCACTAGGAGGATTTTGGAGATTCTCCAGCCTAATCTTCTCACTCAACAGAAAGGAAACCAAGATAAAACAGTTTTAGTAACTGAGCCAACAACAAAAGCACAACTAGTCACAGCCTACTGCCTACACCACACATGGCACACTCACAACCAGCAGTGTCACTTCTGGTAATAACTCCAGACATCAAGCTTCCAGGTTCAGTCATTTTCCAGTTAATTTAAATCAGAAATGAAAGGGAACCCGGATAACACAGGCCATGACATCCTCTCTGCGATCCTTAATACACAGACAACCTACATGCAGGACAAGATCCCAGTCACCTCTGCAGTCATTATCAATGCCTTATTCAACACTTGTGCTGGCGGGAAACAAGGGAAGGAGTAGGAGTCAAGCATCTCAGGAGTGCTGCCCTCCTTTCTACGTCTCCTACCGCTAGACACCCAAACCCGAGGACTATGCACCTTGGGAGTGTGCCGTCCAAAGACAATGTCAAAGTACAGGTTGCTTCATATGACAAGGTGAGAAAAAATGCTGACAGAGTATCAGAAATGGAACTGTTTTCAGTCCCAGTCAATAAATTCCATATCCTGCTGATAGTGTAATGGTCCCTTACAATCTCAATGCGATGTACCTACATTATCTACCCTGGCAAACCAACTCTACTTCCGATACTCACAAGTCATAAATGTATTCAGTTACCCATGCTTGACATTAGGTCATTCTTTCACACTGCCTTCCTCATCTTCCATTTCCAGCTGCTCACCAAATTCACCACCCATCCTTGTCAATACCCGTGTGTCAACACTCGCCTCTCCAGCCCAACTTTCTATGTGGCAGGCCCTTACCATTCTGGCCACAGCTGAACTTTCCATTTGCCCTGACTCTGTACTCATCAACAGTCAGTCAAACATAGAACCTTTCCCTTCTTTTTTAAAGATATGGTGTCTGAGTGGGGCATGGTGGCTCACACCTGTAATCCCAGCACTTTGGGAGGCAGAGGCAAGAGGATTGCCCTCAGCCCAGGAGTTTGACACCAGCCTGGGCAACTTGGCAAGACCTCGTCTCTATAATAAATCAAAAAATTAGCCAGGTATGGTGGCATGCACTTGTAGTTCCAGCTACTTGCAAGGCTGAGGTGGAAGGATTGCCTGAGCCCAGCAAACTGAGGCTGCACTCCAGCCTGGGAGACAAAATGAAATTCCAAACCCAAGAAATAAAAATTAAAGATAGGGTCTTCTATGTTTCCCAGGCTAGTCTCAAATTCCTGGGCTCAAGCAATCCTCCTGCCCAGCTGCCTGAGTAGCTGGGACTACCAACATGCAGCAGCAGCAGCAGCAGCAGCAGCAGTAGCAGCAGCAGCAGCAGCAGCAGAATGCTTATTTATTCAACTTCCTCTGTCCTTCCTCCCTAGTTCTTGCTTTTCCATCCAACTAACTTCAATTTATCCCCAGAACCCACAGGAGGACCACAGAACAGCAGGCACCAGCTCTGGGGTCACTATC
Source organism: Cephalopachus bancanus (assembly GCA_027257055.1). Classification (NCBI taxonomy): domain Eukaryota; kingdom Metazoa; phylum Chordata; class Mammalia; order Primates; family Tarsiidae; genus Cephalopachus; species Cephalopachus bancanus. The sequence continues at coordinate 4,509,458 of JAPVLO010000176.1, read as the reverse complement.
ACTTCATTTTTCTTCTTGTATGGTACTCTGGGAATACCATTATCATAGAATGGGTCTGCCTCGTCTGCCAGAATAGCCCAGGAGGACAGTACATCTCCCTTCCACATCTACAGTGCCTCGATGTACCTGGTACATCGAGGCACCCAATGTTAGTACAAGCAAACTGAGCTCACGTTTCTCCCAATGCCTGCCAGGCACTTACAGCAAGCAACATGTCTGCTCTAGTCTTGGCTTTCTAACTGCTCTCTTTGATCCTCAAGATTATTGTAGACACTGCGTGCAGTGGCTCTGCGTCCACACTGATCCCTCACCACGTCTAACTCAGTTAATATATATAAAATACATAGTTTAGATCACTACTTCTCAAACTTCAGTATACACTAAAAGTACCCGGAGAGCTTATTAAACCACAGATTCCTGGGCCCCACTCCCAGAGCTTCAATTTTTTTTTTTTTTTTGAGTCAGTCTCACTCTGTCGCCCAGGCTAGAGTACAGTGGCACACTCATGGCTACTGCAGCCTCGACCTGCTGGTTTCAGGGGATCTTTCCCGCTCAGCCTTCCAAGTAGCTAGAACTACAGGCAGGCGCCACCACACCCAGCTAACTTTTTGGTTTATTGTAGAGATGAGGTCTCGCCAAGTTGCCCAGGCTGGTCTCAAACCCCTGGGCTCAGGCAATCCTCTCACCTTAGCCTCCCAAAGTACTGGGATTACAGACATGAACAATTGTGCCCAGTCCAGAGCCTCTAATTCAATAGGTCTGGGACAGGGCCCAAAATCTGTATTTCTAGCAAACTCCCAGATGATGCTGATCTGTTGTCTATGTTCTACATAGGTAGAATTCTTTTGTTAGCTGTAGATGGAGATTTATTCTTGGGATCAGATTTGGTGCCCATCTAACATCTAGATATGTAGCAACTAAGCAGACTAAGACAGTCTAAAATTTTTGCATTCAGTAGTAGTAATATGGTTCAGCAGCATAGCTAAGGTCAGCATAATTAAAGATGCCATAAAGTAGGAATAAAGCAATCAACTACCACACAACCAACCAGAAGTTCACCTAAAAGTTGCCTGGCTGGCAAAAGTAACTTAAAATGTTACACGCATGTATCTCCTCTCTCTAACATGCCAAATCTTAAATTTCCCTTTCACAAAAATATTAAATATTCTGAAGTCATCAATGCAGTAATTAACGCAAGGAAGAATCATCAACAGATGGTCCCAGATTACTTGTTAATTATAAAGGGAAAAGGAAGCTCTTTAGCAGACAGTTCTGGAAGACACACCTTCTTAACCAAGTAACCATACTCGGCCTCACCAGTAAAGGGCACACTGACATTATGTGCCCCTGATGTGATGCAGTGGAATATACACAAAACCACCTATGCAATATTTTGACTAAAAATGTTAAATATGGCCGGGCACAGTGACTCACATCTGAGATCCCAGGACTTTGGGAGGTGGAGGCTAGAGGACTACCTGAGCCCAGGGGTTCAAGACCAGTCTGGACAGCTTGGCAAAACCTTGTCTCTACAAAAAAATCAAGAAAATTAGCCACGTGTGGTGGCACATGCCTGAATTCCAGCTACTTGGAAGGCGGAGGCGGAAGGACTGCCTGAGCCCAGCAGGTCGAGGCTGCAGTGGCTGTGAGTATGCCACTGCACTCCAGCCTAGACATAAGAGCAAGACTCTAACTTAAAAAAAAAAAAAAAAAAAAGGTCAATATCATAAAAGAAAAAAAGGTAATGGAAGTTTTCTGTTTTAAAAGACTTAGCAGGCTTGACAGACAAATGCATGTATATGCCTCACCCCAAAAAATTCCATGTTTGCTTTAAATAATATTTTGTAAACAACTCATTACATATGAATATTTCCTATGTGTCTGGATGTTAACAGACACATTCTTCAGGTGTTTAAAAAAATGCAAGAATTATGATAATGTGAGTATTGTTCTTTGCATGTGCACACTGCAGTGTTCAGGGGTGAGATACACAGTACCTGCAACTTACATTTTCGAAATGGTCCAGAAATATACACAACATATATTTATTTCAATGTCACAACTTGTGAATCCAGAAGAGTATGTGGATGACTATGTCAACTAGTCATTCAACTTTCCTATCAGTTTGACATTTCTCAAAGTATAAAGTAAGAAGAAGGACTCAAAGTTTAATTGACTCTAAAACAGAATCCGTTAATTATATCCTTCTAAACTTGTCATTCATTATCTTATAACACTCCAATCCTGACAATATTAAAGAATATTTACAATATTAAAGAATGCACTGGAAGTATGGGCCCCCTTCACTTATCCATACCTCGTTTACCAAGCGATGACCCAGCAAACAAACAGCCAGTGGATGTCTCAGCAATAATTCTATATAAGGAAAAACAGTTATTACTACCCATTCTATAAATACTCTAAAATCACATGCAAATACAACACAAGAAAACAGTGATTGTCAAATAGGCAGAGCTAAACCCAGAGAGTGCAAACGTGAAGCTCTCCACCCAGAGCTGGCATGACGAGCATTCTCAATCAGCCTGAATCAGACCACATACTCTTTACACTTGACCTGAGTTTCACCAGATACCACAGGCAAGGTGTGTGCCCCCCTCCACTCACCCCCATCCTCCAGCCCCAAAGTTACCATGTCATCAGCACTAATGGCACCATTTCACAGGTACATTGTCTTAAATAAAAAGGTCATTATGAAGGGACTTTTGGTACTGTTCTATAGCTTTTAGGTAGCATTATTCTAAGTAGAGCGAGCACTTACTTTAAAACTTTTAGTAGAAAATCTGAATATGAGGACTTGAAATTTAAATATTCACAAATGATAGTCTTATACTTCAAAAACATTAATTAAAGAATTTTTATAACACTTAAATCTATAACTCCTGATTAGAGTAACAAAAGAGTTCGATTCTGCTTTTAAAGAAATCTTTGCTGTATTTAGTATGTATTAGTGAACTAATTTTAAGCAACTGGAGATATCTCTCATAAGACTAGTTTCAACACCTAAATCCAATTAGCTTACACATTCAAGCTCGCTATATTAAGTAAAACAAATCTCACAGTGTAATAGAAGGAAGACAAACCATCCTCAAAAAATTTAGGAGTATCTTAATCCATAAGTGTTTGTTTATTTTTTTGAGTTGGAGTCTTACTCTGTTGCCCAGGCTGGAGTGCAACGGCAGCCTCATGGCCACTGCAGCCTCAGTGATGGGCTCAGGCGATCCTTCCACCTCAGCCTTCCAAGTAGCTGGAACTACAGGCATGTGCTACCATGCCCAGCTTTACTTTTTGATTTATGGTAGAGATGAGATCTCACCAAGTTCCCCAGGCTGGCCTCGAACCCCTGCGCTCAGGCAATCCTCTCACCTCAGCCTCCCAAAGTGCTGGGATTACAGGTTTGAGCCACCGCGTCTGGCTGCTATTTTATTTTATTTTTTGAGTCAGAGTTTCACCTTGTTGCCTAGGCTGGAGTGCAATGGCCACAGCCAACGCAGTCTCAACCTGCTGGGCTCAGGTGATCCTTCTGCCTCAGCCTTCCAAGTAGGTGGAACTACAGACACGTGCTGCCACTCCCAGCTAATTTTCTGATTTCTTGTAGAGACGAGGTCTCACCAGGTTGCCCAAGTTGGTCTAGAACTCCTGGGCTCAGGCAATCCTCTCATCTCTGCCTCCCAAAGTGCTGGGATTACAGGCATGAGCCACCACGCCTAGTTACACAGTGCTATTTTAGACAGGCATGCCCTTAAAAATATAAATGTAAACTTCTTACAACTATAAATTTAAGTCAAAAAACTACAAGTCTCTAGCTTAAACAGGGAATTATTTCAACCTCTCAACCATATCCAGGAAGAAGATTCAAGCCTCACATAATGCCACTGCCATTGCCAAACGCTTGGTCTCTGGGCTCCTGAACAGGTTGAATGTTGACGTATAAATCCCGAATCTCCTTTCTGATGCCTCTCACAGCTGCTGCCGCCATGTCTTTAGCTACCTATTTTGGCAAGAAAGGGAAATATAATATAATAATTAATGATTATTTGGAAAACTATTCTCAAGTCTTCAAAGACACATAATTGCTAACTCTCACATTCATTATTTAATAATTTGATTTTCAAGAGTAGAGAGAGCACTGAATTTTAAGTTTTAATAAAAAAATTAAAAGCGAGGAGGGGTAGTGGCAGAATTGGCAGAAGTGGGAAACTGCCACGGGGTGAGGGGGCACACCTCATCAATAAGGGTACCTGCATAATGAACATTTGTATACATAACCCAGAATTGTACCCCATATCTTTAAAATTAAAAAATTAAAAATAAAAATGAACCACAGAAGAAGAGAAAATATTTGTAAAGCTTATCTGTAAAAGAATTGGACTTCATTACATGTAAACACACTCTCAATAATAAACTCAATAAAAAAACTAAAAAAAATTAAAAAATAAGTTCTTTAATAATTTCCAAATACAGATAATGTACTTATCAAGACACAAACACATTTCCAAGAACATCTAGACAACTTACTTTAAATGGCAAAACACCAGCAACAAAAGCTCTTCCATATATCTTAGTCACGGAGCCACGGTCAGTTAAATTTATTGGATTCAACTGTTTAACTGGTGACATTCGAACAACCACTTCACCACCCCCTTTTGGGTAATATCCCCTGTGAAGAGTATAACAAAAACCCACATAAACTGACTGCATGACAAAAATGAAACTCCATATTACAATAAAATGATGTGAATAATATTCAAATGTGTAATTCATGGGAAGATCTAAATATTTTGTTGTATAATATGGTAGTTTTTTGAGTCACAGTCTTACTCTGTGCCAAAGCTGGGGTGCAATGGCATGCTCATGGCTCCTGCAGCCTCAGCCTACTGGGCTCAGGCAATTTTTCTGCTTCAGTTTCCCAAGTAGTGCACCACCATGGCTACTTTTTTAAATTTATTGTAGAGACAAGGTCTCACCAAGTTGCTCTGGCTGGTCTCAAACCCCTAGGCTTTGGCAATCCTCTCACCTCTGCCTCCCAAAGTGCTGGGATTATAGGCATGAGCCACTGCGCCTGGCTAACATGGTAGTCTTAAACTACATGCAACTATTGAAATTAAATAAAATTAAATACAAATTCAAAATCAGCTCCCCAGTTTCACTAGTCACAATTTCTTTCTTTTTTTTTTTAAAGACAGAGTTTCCCTCTGTCACCCAGGTTGGAGTACAGTGGTGAGATCATGGCTCACTGCAGCCTTGACCTCCTAAGCTCAAGCAATCCTCCAGTCTCAGCCTCTCAAGTAGACTACAGGTATAGCTACCTGTGGTGTGAGCCACCACACCTGGCTAATTTGTATTTCTGTTTTTTTTGTAGAGACAGGGTCTTGCTATGTTGCCCAGGCTGGTTTCAAACTTACTGGCCACATTTTAAGTGCTCAATAGTCACATGTGGCTAGTGACTACCAAACAGAACAGCATAAACCACAAACATTTCCTTCAATGCACACAGTCCAATTTGAAGTGCTGTTTTAGACTTAAGCTCCTAGCTATTATCCTGAGTCTAAAACAATGTCTGGCACATATTAGGTGCTCAAATAAATATATGATGAACATTTAAGTAGCTAAACACGAATAATTTTTTAACTCAGTTAATTGGAGTCATTCTATAGCAGATGCTGGGAATGACATCACTCCCATCCTCAGAGAGCCCACCATCTGGTAAGGAGATGGTGCCACACGCTAACTACTAGAATACAAGTGAGGCTATAAGGGAGACTACAGCATAGGTGCAAACACAAATTCTGATTGAGGCACATCACAGACAATTTACATGAGTAATTACAAGTTTTAAAAAACACAGGATTTCTAATTTTCAGGAAGGTAGAAGAATAACACAAAGACATGAAAGTTCATTAAGGAATAGAAGCAAGCAATTGTGTGGTTAGAATATATGGTGTGTTGACAGGAAGAGGCAGGGCAACGAGGTTGGAAAGGTAAGTTGAGGTAAGACTGCAAAAACACTTACGTGCCATGCCAGGAAATCTGGCCTATTATGTGGCAGAGGGGAACCATTAAAAGATAAATGACCTGAATGTCCAATGTATCTCCTAAGAACGTAACTCTGATCTCTTTTTAAAAGTGAACCCCTTTTACAATCCCGCAGTGCCTGGTTCAGCTGACTGTTCAAGGTGAGCATTTAATCTGTCTGGGGTGTGGCACGGCACTAGATGTGATGGTGCCTCCGTGGGAAGGTTCCCTTGAAAATATTCTCCCAAGAAACAAACTGGTATCGTGCAGCTCTTCTAAGTCCTCAGGCCTGTTTACCGTTTTTAGGCCACATTGCACAATTATTTCCTACATGAAATGTAATGTATCAAGTGGGTTCCAGAAAAACAGTTCTCTAAGGTCTAACTTTCCCCAATTTTTAGCACAATCAATGGATCTAAAGGGTTAAGAAATAAGCAGCTTACCTCATTTTAATGTCACAATTAAATTTGAATCCAAATTTTTCAACAATTGGCTTGAAAACCTGAAAAATCAGTTTATTGCTATGTTAGTCATCAATATTTACTAGTTCAACAAGTATACTGACTAAACAAAAGTGCTCTGCTGAGCTAGCATTAGGCCCTACAGGTAAATGATATCATGTGTAGGTCATTCTGTTTTTCAAATGAAACTGATTTGCTAAAATTTACAAGTTGAACATTTAGTTAATCAGGGCTGTCCAAGTCTATCTAATAAAAAGCATCCGCCCCCAGTGGTTATTTTACCCCAAAGCCAGTGTTTCCCAGCCCATCTCCACTGTAAGAATTGGGGGACTGGTGAGCAGCTTTCCATCCTGCCTACTCAGGATTTACCCAGTTGGCCTCACTATATGTACAATGCTTTATCCTTATTTTTTCCAGTTAATGTTATAAACATAAGTGTTTTTCTGACATCATGAAATTCTTCCTAAATAATATCTGAATGACTGCTTGGTATCCTAGCGTAATTCATTTAACCATTCTCCAAGTTTTTGTTGACATGATGCTGTATGTAATGATAATCACAGTATATAATGCTCTGCTCAGTACCCTTATCTTTCCTCTATTTTGTCATATTTAGTGAGGGCCACTTCCTTGAGAAATTACTAGGTGAAGAGCAGTTAATCTTCATCGGAGATCCCATCAAACTGCCTTGAAAGAGGTCATACCAGCTGGGCAGCGGCCCAGCATTTAGGGAGGCTGAGGTGAGAGGATTGCCTGAGCCCAGGAGTTTGAGACCAGCCCGGGGAACTTGGCGAGACCTCGTCTCTACAATAAATAAAAAATTAGCCAGGTGTGGTGGTACACACCTGTAGTTCCAGTCAGTTACTTGGAAGGCTGAGGTGAAAGGATGGCCTGAGCCCAGCCTTCAAGGCTGCAGTGGCCATAAGCGTGCCACTGTATTTCCAGCCTGGGTGACAGAGTGAGACTCCAAGTTAAAAAAAAAGAAAAAGAGAAAATAAAAGAAAGAGATCATGTTATCATACCATCTGTGAGAATGGCAAGTTTCAGAGAAAGATAGCACCAAAGTCTGAGTATAAGGCAACTTTTGAATCTACTCTAGAGATTTACTCATTTCTCTGGGTTATCTCCTGTGTATATAGGAAGTATACATGTTATTAAACTTGTTTGTTTGTTTTTTTAATGGCAGAAACATCTGAGAGTATTAAACAAACATCTGAGAGTATCAAGACCTGGGGATTATGCAGAACAGTTGGAACTCTGTTTTTCCTTTCTTTTTCAGTGATAGAGTTGTGCTATGTTGCCTAGACCGAACTCAAACTCCTGGGCTCAAGCGATCCTCTTGCCTCAGCCTCTGGAGTGGCTGGAATCACAGGCATGCACCACTGAGCCTGGCTTCAGCTGGAACTCTAACACGATGCTGGTGAAAAGGCAAAATGATGTGGTCACTTTAGATGCCAAGGCAATGAGGCAGTTTCCCATGAAGTCAGTCACACACCTACTATAACAACCCAGCAATCCCACTCCTAAGTACTTTCCTAAGAGAAATGAAAAATGTATGGCCATAGAAAACCTGTACATAAATGTTAACTGTGACTTAACCCAAATGTCTTTCTACAGTTGGATGAATAAACAAACTGGTATGTCCACTTAATAGAACACAACTCTTGGTTTTTATTGCAGATACAAGCAACATGGATGAATCTCAAATGTTTTGTGGTTAAAAGAAAAAGACTCAAAGGCTATATACAGTATTACTCCTTTATATGACATTCTGAAAAAAAGGCCTTCTAAAAACAAATCGGTAGCTGCTAGGGGCGGAGGGCAAGACTAATTACAAAGGGATATGAATGAATTTTTTAGAGTAATAGAACTATTTTATGTTGATTGTGGTGGCTGACTCATAACTGTACATGTTTGTCAAAAATCACAGAACTGTGACTTTAATTTAAATAATGACACCTCAATAGACCAGAAGATAAAAGATCATACCCTCTTCTTTATTGAGTTTTATCATTTTTTAAAAATGTGTGAACCTAGAATGGAAGGATGAAAAGAAAGTTTGTTTTCCTGCAAATCATAATTTCTGCATTTATAAAATGAGACCAACATAAGAACTGATTTAATTTATATAATAATTACACTTGAAGTTTTATTTTATTTTTTAAAATTAATTTATTTTTTTGAGTCAGAGTCTGACTCTATTCCCCAGGCTGGAGTGCAGTGGCATGCTCACGGTCATAGCAACCTCGACCTGTTGGGCTCAGACAATTCTTCCACCTCAGACTTCCAGGTAGCTGGAACTACAGGCACACGCCACCACGTATGGCTAATTTTTTGATTTATTGTAGAGATGAGGTCTCACCAGGTTTCCCAGGCTGGTCTCGAACCCCTGGACTCAATCAATCCTCTTGCCTCCACCTCCTAATGTGCTGGGATTACAGGCGCCTGGCCTCACTTGAAGCTTTAAAGCAATAAAAAACTTACACACATAATTCCTCACTCTCTCCTGCACTAGAACTAGACATCATGAGGAGATGGACAGGATGCACACAAGACAGTCAGGACATGTGTCAGTAAAGACCTTCCACATACACATTCAGGAGAATGCACAGACCTGCGCGGTCTGCCAGCTGTGAGCACCCTTACCATCACTGTGTAGTCGACCTGTGGTGCCATTTCCGCATTAGTTCCCCCTTTGAGATGAAGCTCTGATGGAGCAGCAGCAAAGAGGACACAGGGCATGGAGACCTGCAGCAGGAGGCACACGCTCCTAAGGAGAGGCAGAGCAGACAGCTCAGCTGCATCTTCTTTCCCAAGTGTCAAAAAGCTGTATCAGTGCCTGTCACTACTACCTGAAGCATAGACCACTAAGAAGGCAGGTGTGTGCCCTTGAGTTTATAGTTAAAAAACACCACAGTGTCTGAATGGCAGAAACATGAATCTTACAAGAAAAGACAATTCACATTTCACAGTAGAAAAAACCAGCTTTAAATGATAAGCAAACAGGCCGGGAGCAGTGGCTTACACCTGTTATTCCAGCACTTTGGGAGATGGAGGCAAGAGAATTGCCTGGACAACTTGGCAAGAACTTGTCTCTCCAATAAATCAAAAATTAGCCAGGCGAGGTGGTGAGCACCTGTGGTTCCAGTTACTTGGAAGGCTAAGGTAAAGGATCAACTGAGCCCAGCAGATACCACTGCACTCCAACCTGGGCGATATGAGATTCCAACTCAAAAAAAAAAAAAAAAAAGATAAGCAAATGAATCCAAGACTAAACACATTAGCTGTGTGATCCTGGGTAAGTTCTAACACATTTCTTTATATCACAAAGAAGTAAAAAACAAAAAAAATTTTAAAATAAAAATAAAGCTTTCTTCAAATGTTTTATAAAAGGATTATTGAAATTAGCAGTTTTTGAAACTGCATTCAAAACAAAGTCTAAAAATATTAAATCGATTATATCTGAATTGCTACCATGCAGAAAAAGCACTGTTGCAGGTATATATATATCCTGGAGTCGAAGTTTCACTCTATCACCCAAGCTGAAGTGTGAAGTGCGGCAGCCTCGACCTGCTGGGTTCAGACGATCCTTCCTCCTCAGCCTTTCAAGTAGCTGGAACTACATGCATCACCATGCCCAGCTAATTTTTTGATTTACTGAAGAGACCAGGTCTCGCCAAGTTCCCCAGGCTGGTCTCGAACCTGTGGGCTCAGGCAATCCTCTCGCCTTCACCTCAGCCTCCCAAAGTGCTGGAATTATAGGCATAAGCAACCGGGCCTGGTCACTGTTCCAGGTAATAAGAGATAATTCCTATCACTGTGGAGCTCATGAAACAATAGAATACTTTATATAAAGATTGACAGTTTTAGGGAAACAATTGCTTCACTTGCCTTTGTGTAGTCCCTACAGTTAATAATGCAATAAATCATGAGAAATAGTAATATAACATAAAGAATTTTATAGAATGAAACATTTTCCCTTCCTTCCTTCCTTTATCAGATTTTTCCTTCCCTCTCTCCCTCCCTCCTTCTTTCCTCCCTCTCTTCCTTGTCAGAGTTTCACTCTGTTGCCCAGGCTGGAGTGCAGCGGCACGCTCAATGACCTCCTGGGCTCAGACAATCCAAGTAGTGCACACCACCATGCCTGGCTGATTTTTTGATTTATTGTAGAGACAAGGTCTCACCAAGTTGCCCAGGCTGGTCTTGAACTCCTAGACTCAGGCAGTCCTCTTGCCTCGGCCTCCCAGGGTGCTGGGATTACAGGTTTGAGCCACCATGCCCCATCTCAGATTTTTCTAAATGAGCTATTATCTCCCTTTTTCTCCAAAGTTAAGGGAAAGTAATTATATTCATAGGTAGCTTGTAGTTTAAAGGGAATTTAGATACTTCAAAGTCTACCTCCCAAAAGATACCTCAATTACCACAAAGGTGCGCATGTCCTGAACTGGAAAGTCTCCATCACTGATAATGAAATTCATGAATTCAATAAACATTTACTGACTATTTATGTGTTCGACACTGTAAGAGAAAATGTATGCAATATAATCCCTGTTCTCAAAGAGTTGAGCTTGAAAACAAAGGAAAAAAACTGGGAAAAGTTTAGCTTACTATAAACCATAGGCTTATAAAGCACGGACTTCTCACAGTTTATTCTCTCTGAGTAATCCAACATATAAAGTGCTTCTTCATTTCTTCACAAAAAAATCAGACTCTAAGAATAGCAAAGAAAACCTTAATGTTATGAGAAGGAATTGCAAAGGCAAAGAGACTGAGAAAACATATGGTACTGCAATCACACCCTCTTAAGGAGCAGGAATCGGGTCTAGATTCTAACTCTAGCTCTGCACTAACTCTACAACCTCGGGGAAATCACGTATCACCAAGGGGTCTTTCTTGACTTTCTCATTTACAAAGGGAAGGGTTAAAGCACATGCTTCCACTGACAGTTTCAAAGTTCTATGATCCTGTTTTAGTTCATTCTGGTTAACTATGCTTTTTTCCCTTTTTGTACAGAATGCCTGAAATAATATGCTGACTATAAACACATTTCAGAACTCTTCAATTTCCTTGGGAAAGTTTTCACTGGACAGACCTCACTCTTAAGCCCCTTTTCATAGAGGTCTATTTACATCAAAATTCACATCTCAATTATTGCTAAACATTTTCTTAAAGTAAAAAAAAAAAAATCACAATCCATTAAAACCATCACATCTGAAATAAACTGGCATCAGGTTCAGAGTGCCATCTCTCACCAAATTTCCTAGTAAATGGATAAAATTTTGGTAAAAAGATGCTGTTTACAATAGCAATCAGCCAAATCGCTCAGAAAAGCAAAACAAAAATTAACTGCTCTCCCTCTTGTGACAATAAAAGGGATATTCAGAAAATGATAAGGGCACAATTTTTTTTTTTTTTTTTTTTAGTTGGAATCTCACTCTGTCACCCAGGCTAGAGTGCAGTGACACGCTCACGGCCACCACAGCCTCAACTTGCTGGGCTCAGATGATCCTTCCATCTCAGCCTTCCAAATAGCTGGAACTACAGGCACATGCTACCATAATCTGTTAATTTTTTGATATATTGTAGAGATGAGGTCTCGTCAAGTTGTCTAGGCTGATCTGGAACCCGTGGGCTCAGGCAAGCCTCTCAACTCGGCCTTCCAAATTGCTGGGATTACAGGCGTGAGCTACCGCGGCTGGTCTAATTGTTAAATATTCATCTCCAATGGGAGAAAAATCAGGATTCTATCTAAAAATTTATAAATAGAGCTGCATAAGTATCTATTAAAAGGTAATGAAAATATCTAAACTAAGACTAGTAAAACATGGTTCATAATTAGATGTAATTATGAACTGAATAAAAACTGAATTTGCTGTCATGCAAACACTAGAGCATAAAAACAAGCTAGCTTCAGGTATCCAATTCCTAAATAATAAAATGTAAATAAACAAATATGCTATGCCATACTATAACACAGAAATTTCCAGACACACTGATAGCTACACTTAACGAGCAACTAAGTACCCACCACTTTTCCTACACTATCTCCACCCAAAAAGGTGCTTCATCTCTACTTCAAAAGTGGGAACAAGCTCAAGAAGTTAAGCAACCTGCCCAGAAAGTGGTATAACTTGGATGTGAATCCAGCTTTACATCCAAAGTGCATACTTGCATGAAACATAAGTAATACATACCCTGCCGTCTTGGTGTCTGCTGTGTGGATGCCACCTCTGATCTTCTCTGGTGTAAAGGTTATCTCTGTTGAGCCAATTTCTGCCCCCTCCAGTTGCCCATCACATAAATCTCGAATCATTTCCAGTCCAGATAAATGCTGAGGCCTTCAGGTCATAATACTGCATCAAAACGTGTGCATTCAGACTGCCTATATCCCCACATTTTATGACACAAGTATAAAACTGCAGTGGCAAGAAGACAGCAAGGTCTAACCACCATCAGTGCCACCTTCCTCTTGGGATTTTATGCACCCAGACTACCTACCAGGAGGTATCATTTTAATAGTTCCTTCTAGACCAGTTATTTTGTCTACAAATACATACACTTGCTTTTATGTTGCCAATTATAAGTATGCAAAAGAAAAACTAAGAAAGCTACCTAAGAGCCACCAATCTCTCCTGCACTTCACTGAATAAGCTGTGATATCTGTGTGAGCCAAAGTGTACTCCCCAAAATTAACATGCTCAAACTTCAACCTGAGGATTATCTCAGAACATGACTGCATTTGGAAATACAGCCTTTAAAAATATAATTAAGTTAAAATGAGGCTAACATAGCCCCTAATACAATCTGACTGGTGTCCTTATAAAGACAGATGAGGACATACAGAGAGACCACCATGTGAAGAGGCAAGGGGAGAGCCCTGGAACATCCTGCTCGTTTGACCCTTAGAAGAACCCAACCCTGCCAGCACCTTGATCTTGAACTTCCAGCCTCCAGAACTGTGAGTAAATAAATTTCAGTTGTTTAAGCCACCCAGCATGTGGTACTAGCAAGTGAATACAGCCTTAATGAGCTGGATTCCCCTGTGGGTGAACTGGATTGCTGCCAACAGTTGCTATGACAAAGGGAATTCATACTGACATTTATCGCTGATTGTCTTTTAGTAACTCCAAAGACAGCTAATTTACTAACACAGAATAAGTACAGAATACAAACAAAGGAATCAGTTTAGCTTCAACCTGGGTTCTCTCTTAACAGTTGCATATACCTGACACTTAGCTCATGGCATGCCCAGCTTCCCAGACAAAAGAAACAAGAAGGTCAAGTGCCAAGGTTCCTCCCCCATGACAGATCATTCTGGTCTATTCACAGCTCTCTGGAGGTATGAACCGAAGCTGGAATGACACGTCCCAGGATCCTTTCCTGTTCCATGATTTTAAATATGGCAGCAGCACAGAATGCTCTAATTAAACAGTGGGGTTTTCTCCGGCTTCACAGCATTTCTGTCCTATTTGCCTTCTCATGCTGAATGAGGTAGGGAACATTTTTTAAAAATAGCCCTTTGCATTATGTATCAGTGAGGAGATGAAGAATTATTTAATGAATGGTTAAAGCAAGTGGTTTACTTTCTAGGGAGAAGATAAATTCAATTTTATGTGAAAATCATTCCAAGTAAGTAAAGAATGCATCTGGTATTAAGTTACTGTTAAAGAAAAAACTAATTAGAAAAAAGTAATTTTTTTTTTACAATTAGAGATAATTTACTGAAGACTCTCTCTCTATATATTCTTTTGAATCAGGGTCTCATTCTGTCGCCCCAGCTGGAGTGTGGTAAAACGATCAGGGCTCACCGCAGCCTCGACCTCCTGGGCTCAGGAGACCCTTCCGGAAGAAAGTAATTTTCAAAATAGTATAAAGCTCAAAACTCCATAAAGGCAGGGGTTTTTGTCTGTTTTGTTTATTGCTGTGTCTTCAGCATGCAGAATACCACGTGCTGCATAATAAATGCTCAATAAAATAAAATCGCCCTTTAGCAAGCGAGAAAACTTTAGCCAAATAGAGAAAGCTCGAGCCTGCTCCCAAACTCGCCCCAGAGGCTTTCAAGACCGCACAACCCAGGCCCCACCCAGGCAGAGCGTCCTGGGGCTGAGACAGGAGGCCCGAGCGCCCCCCACGACGGGACCACGGACCCTGGCTCTCAGCCTCCAAACCCGTTGCCAGCGTTCCGATCCCCGACCCCTCAGCCCGGCAGCCCACACTCCAAGCCCCCCCAGTCCCCAGCTCCGCGGCCCGAGCCCCAGGCCCCTGCTCCCCAGACCCCAACTCCGCAGTCCGGCCTCCTAAGCCCCCCGGCCCCCAGCCCCGCAGCCCGGGCCCCCAGCTCCCAGCTCCTCCGCCTCCAACTCCGCGATCCGGCCCCCAAGTCCCTCGGTCCCCAAACCCGCGCGGCCCAGCCCCCCGGTCCCCCGGCCCGCACCCCCAAGCTCCCCGACTTACCTCAGGCCGGGCGTGCTGCGGCCAGCCCGGATCTTCTGCACCCGTAGGGGGAGGCCCAGGAGGCAGCTCAGAGCCGTGGAGACTCTTAGGATCTGGCCGCCCTGCAGACGGCGGGGGTGCGGGGAGAAGAGCAAGAAATATCAGTCCAGAAAGCGCTCGTCCTCCGGCCGGGCTGCAGTCCCGCCGCCCCGGTCCCGCACTCACCCCTTCCAGGATCCCGCCATCGACCTCCACCCGCTGCCCCGCCATGAGGGGTGCCCGGGGGCCTGGCCCGCCGCGACAAAGTCTCCGCCTCAGCGGGAGGAACGAGCGGAGACGGCAGCTCCCGGCCCGCAGCTCCAAAACTCTGGTCGCCGTCCGGGTCCCCAAGGCCTTCAGCGGAGGCGGAAGAGGCGGTGCCTCCAGGAAGCCGGTTCCGCGGAAGTGAACCCAGCGGCTTCACGACCCGCAGCCAGTGCGCATGAGCGCGGCTCGTTCTTTGCGACTTTTGGCTGGCGGGAACTGGGTTGCAGTGGAGCACCGTAGGTGTGGCCCTGAAGTCTTGTACCCTGAACACAGCAAAATCTGCAGGCTGCTGAAAACCTTCTCTTCGGCTCGACGAAAAGATACCAAACGCTGTGAAACATTTTCAGGTGGTTTCTTCCGGCCAATAGGAGTGGCCCCCCGGACGTCCGTACCCAGGAGGTCCCCAGGACGCGTGCGGGTGGCTGAATTGCAGCTTGGCGATGTGCATCTCAGGGAGGCAGAAGTTACCAAAAGCACAGATCAAGACGTGTCGGCTTTTCATTGGTTTGTCCCGAGAAGGAGGGACATTTTCAAGCGGGGGCTAGCAGGTGATAGGTGAAATTAAGGATTTCTTGCCAGTTAGTTTGTAGTTCCTACCTGAGGAATTTTGGAAATCAGTAGAGGCAAGGGGCTGGAAGCCTGGGAGTCCCCAAGTGATGGTTTTGCGGGGTCATAAAGTATTCTGATTTCCTTTTCTATCAGTTGTGTGATGTTACTGCCAGTCAGATTGAAAACATACTTCAGCATAGAAGGCAGTGGGATAATAAAACCCTGTATGGAAAATCCTTACCTTTTCAGTAAGGAATTTGGACAAGAGAAAAAAAGTCACAGTTTAGTCCAGGAGCCAAATCCTCCAATTGTGGCTTGTACTTCATCTCTATTTTTCTCGAGAATCCTGGCATACCCCAGCTGCAGACTTTTAGAGCTGAAGATGTAAGAAAGGTCCGGACCCTGCAATGCACTGACCACTTCTCTCTGGTCGGGTTTGCCTTCTCTGCAGCCTGCCCCTCTAAGGTGTGTGCGCGCTCTGGGGTTTTGATGCCCTTAGCCTTTCGTTTTTGGCTGGATGTGTGTGTGTGTGTGTGTGTGTGTGTAGGGTATCTTCAGCTTTGTTTGTGTGTGTGTGTGTGTGTGTGTGTGTGTGTGTGTGTGTAGGGTGTCTTCAGCTTGTGTGTGTGTGTGTGTGTGTGTGTGTAGGGTATCTTCAGCTTTGTGTGTGTGTGTGTGTGTGTGTGTAGGGTGTCTTCAGCTTGTGTGTGTGTGTGTGTGTGTGTGTGTGTGTAGGGTGTCTTCAGCTTGTGTGTGTGTGTGTGTGTGTGTGTAGGGTGTCTTCAGCTTGTGTGTGTGTGTGTGTGTGTGTGTGTGTGTGTGTGTGTAGGGTATCTTCAGCTTGTGTGTGTGTGTGTGTGTGTGTGTGTGTGTGTGTGTGTGTGTGTGTGTGTAGGGTATCTTCAGCTTTTTTGCCCTGGAGAAACATCTGAAAAGCCAGAGTTGTGCCACCTTGCCTGAAAGTGAGTACAAACTCTTGACTCACTGGAACAGTT
Source organism: Cephalopachus bancanus (assembly GCA_027257055.1). Classification (NCBI taxonomy): domain Eukaryota; kingdom Metazoa; phylum Chordata; class Mammalia; order Primates; family Tarsiidae; genus Cephalopachus; species Cephalopachus bancanus. Next base: position 4,492,681 of record JAPVLO010000176.1, on the reverse strand, counting down.
CAGCTAACGTAACTTACTTCAATCTAAGGCAAAAGCAGCAGCCAGCTTCTTGGTTCTGCCTGTGGCTCAATTCCTACATTAATTGAGTGCCATATAGTATGTGATCCTCTAGGTAAGCAAAGAAGAGTAAGGCAATTTCTATCCCAGTGATATTGGAGGCATGATAGAGACTGAGAAATAAGCAATTACAACATCATCCCCAATAATAATAATTAACATATATTGTGCTTATCTTACAGTTTATTACAGGGACAATTGCAATTAATAAACTAACAATAATAAGTAGCATTTACTGAGCATGTAGGTGCAATGCACTGCATGCATTCACAACACTATGAACTGTTTACAGCTTCCTGTGTTGAACAGTGAGCTCTGAAGTCATACAGTTGTTAGCTAGACCGGGATGTGTACCTGAATGGTCTGATGTAAACACCACTGTCTGGTAATCCCTCTGCCACTTTGGTGACAGAGACTATTCTGGGAACACATAGACTATATACTCAACCCAGTCTAGGACTTGCCATAAGATATTAATCAGGGAGGTAATCGTATTTACATTTTAGAATGATGACTCTGAGAAGGATGAATTAGAGGCCAAAGAGCCTGAAGGGAGAAATGCAAATGATGCAATAATCCAGGCAAGAGATAATGAGAAATTAAGGAGGCAGTGGCAGCAGGGATGGAATAGAAAAGCTATACTGTGTATATGTACAACATTTTTTTAATCCAGTCCAGCTTCGATGGGCCACATGGTTGGTTGTTGCTGTGTGTGTGATATAGAAATCTTGTGAACCGTTATACATAGATTTTTGCTATTGTGAATAGGGCTGCAACAAACATTTGTGTGCAGGTATCTTTTTTTGTAGAATAATTTGAGTTCCTCCAGGTATATTCCCAATAGGGGAATTACTGGGTCATATGAAAGGTCAATTTCTAGTTCTTTCAGAAATCACCACGCTGTCTTCCAAAGAGGTTGTACTCATTTGCATTCCTCCCAGCAGTGCAGAAGCGTTCCTTTTTCTCCACATCCTCGCCAGCATCTGTTGTTGTTTGTTTAATTAATGATGGCCCTTCTTACAGGGGTTAGGTGGTATCTCAATGTGGTTTTGATTTGCATTTCCCTCATGATGAGTGAGACTGAGCACTATTTCATGTGTCTGTTGGCTGAAACAAAGAACAGAGTTCCATATGCTCTCAATCATAAGTTATTGAACAATTATAATGCTATAAGAAAGCGATTGGTAGTAGTGGGAAACTGTCAGGGAGAAGGGGATGGGATTGGCAGTTGAGGGAAACTGCTATGGGAGAGAGGGGTATACCTCATCAACAAGGGTACCTGCATGATCAATGTTTATATACCTAACCCTGAATTGTACCCCACATCTTTATAATAAAAATTAATGGAAAAGCTATACTGACAATAAGATTCCTATTGCAGAAATCTAACTCCTCAGAAGAAACCTTGAGTTTTTATTTCTAACTTTGGCTATGACTTTCTTGCTCTGACCCATTTGCCCCATTTCAGTTACTTCCATTGGTAGGGAGAAGTGAGCAAGATGGCAATACAATACAGAGATGAGCCACCAAATGTGAATAATGATAAGCGTTTATATAGTGCTTTCATGTATGTTATCTGTCTGAATGTCTTCAACAAAGCTGTGAGGTTGGTGTTCTCTCTACTTGGCTGAGGAAGGACTGAGGCCTAAGGAATTAAAGTGGCATGCTGGCCGGGTTCAGTGGCTCATCCTGTAATCCCAGCACTTTGGGAGGCCGAGGTGAGTGGATTGCCTGAGTCCACGGGTTCAAGACCAGCCCAGACAACTTGGTAAGACCTCATCTCTACAATAAATAAAAAATTAGCCAGGCATGATAGTAGGGACCTGTAGTTATGGCTACTTGGAAGGCTGAAGTGGAGGGATCACAGGAGCCCAGCTGGTCAATGCTAGGGTGGCCATAAGTGTGCCACTGAACTCCAGCCTGGGCGACAGAGTGAGACTCCAACTCAAAAATAAATAAGTAAAAATAAAGTGGCATGCCAAGATGATCTAACAGTAAGTGGCAGAGTTGGGTCAAGTCCTGGGTCTTTTTAATTACCTGCAAAGAAAGCTAACAACAGATTTCCTCAGCAGAACAATGGAAGTCAGAAAGACAGTGGATTCATACCTTCAGAATGCTGACAGAAAGCAGTCATCAACCTACAGCCGGGGACCCAGCAAAATTATCTTTCAAGAATGAGGGTGAAGTATAGAAATAAAATCATTTCCAGGGGGCCGTGTCGAGCTGCGGCGATGCTGAATCACCTGAACCCGTGCCCTCGGCAACACCAAGCATGCAGCACCCCATGCAGTTGGTCGAGACCCTTTCATCTTTTAGGAGCACGCCTGGAGTCACACTCAGCCACGAGGCGTGCTCTGAGTTGCTGTGTGTGTGATACAGAAATCTTGTGAACCATTATACATAGATTTCACAGAAGCTTGCAAAATGATAAAAATAAAACAATTCCACCCCATTAAAAAATAATAATGATAAAATAAAATCATTTCCAGATACACACAGAAACTGAATTTAGCATCTGCCTATACTTTCTAAAGGATATACTTCAGAAAGAAAAATTATAAAAGAAGAAAATTTTTTTAAATGAAGAAAAAGGAAAAGAAAGTAAAATTACCACAGAAAGTCTGAGATATGAGAAGAAATGATGAACAAAAAAATTGTAAACTTGCAGGTGAATCTAAACATGTAAAAGAACATCTCAACAAAAGTAAATCAAGAAGTGGATGATAAAAGTTAAATACTAAGTTTTCTTTTGTAGTTAAGATATAATTTAGATGTCAATAAATAGAGTTAAGACTTTAAGATAAGTATGCAGGGTAAAATTTCAACCACTAAAGTAGCGGCATGTATAACTTCTAACCCAGCTGAAGGGAAAAAAGGACTAGAGGGAAAAATACAGATTAAACAAAAATTCAACACCTTAATCAGCATTAAGAAATCAGGATGAAAAGAAAGCACTAAATTGCTGGGCTCGGTGGCTCAGCCTGTAATGCCGTGCCTTTGGGAGGCCGAGGTGAGTGGATTGCCTGAGCCCGCGGGTTCGAGACCCGCCTGGACAATTTGGTGAGACCTCATCTCTACAATAATCAAAAATTAGGCAAGTGTGGTAGCGCGCGCCTGTAGCTCCAGCTACTTGGAAGACTGAGGGAAGGATCGCCGGAGCCCAGCAGGCCGAGGCTGCGGTGGCCGGGAGCGGCTACTGCACTCCAGTCTGGGCGACAAAGTGAGACTCCGATTCAAAAAAAAAAAAAAGAAAGCACTAAATTAACAAAATAGAAATAAATGAATTTTTCTTGTTAAAACCTAGAGACTTTTTTTTTAAATGCCCTTTTTTTTTGAGTCAGAGTCTCACTTTGTCATCTAGGCTAAAGTGCAGTGGTACACTCACAGCCACCGCAGCCTTGACCTGCTGGGCTCCGGTGATTTTTCCACCTCAGCCTTCCATGTAGAGGGATCTACAAGTGTGCACCACTGTGCTTGGCCAAAAAAAAAACAAAAAACATTTTAAAGACATGTACTTGAAACATTAAGGACCATGAGAGCTGAAAATAAAAAGAAACATAAGATGCACCAGATAAATGTCAACAAAAAGCTGGAATAACTATATTAATAACAAGTTAGACTTTAATACAGAAAGCATTATCATTGACTAAAAAAGAGGCACTACAAAATAATAAAAATTGCACCCACCAGGAAAATGTATCTATTCAAACCTTTGTATGCAATAAATAGCTTCAAAATATGTGTCACAAATTGATAGAACTTAAAAAGAAATTTAAATCCACTACTCCATTGTGAAATTTTAGCTCAATTTTTTTTGTAGCTCAACCAAATGAAAATTTAGGAAAGACAAATTTGGACAAAACAACTAATAAAAACTTGATCTAATGGTAGTTATGTAGCCCTCAATTATCACAGTTGACATGTTTTCCTCATTAACTCATGAAACATTTCTTAAAAATGGTGAAGCCATAAAAGCAAGTCTCAGCAAAACCCAAGAATTTGTATCATATAGTTGTCATCCCCTGACCAAAATGACAATTTTGTTAGAAATTAATTCTCAAAAAGGCAACTATAACAATGAAAACACAAATATGTTTGTAAACTTATAAAAATTTCTGAATACATGGAAAAAAGAAGAAGTGTTCATAGAAAATTTTCAAAGTCATAAGAGATGAATAAATCAAAGTTTGTAGAATCAAAGTTCTGTCAATCAAAATCTGAAATGTAATGAAACACCGGGCACAGTGGCTCACACCTGTAATCCCAGCACTTTGGGAGGCCAAGGTAAGAAGATTGCCTGAGCTCAGGGGTTCAAGACCAGCCTGAACCTCATGGCCAGACCGCATCTCTACAATAAATAAAAAATTAACCAGGTGTGGCAGCACATGCCTGTGGTTCCAGCTGCTTGGAAGGCTGAGGTGGAAACAAGTATTGCCTGAGCCCAGCAGATCGAGGCTGTGGTGTCATGAGCGTGCCACTGTACTCCAACCTGGGTGACAGTGTGAGATTCTGACTCAAATAAATACTACATAAATACATAAATAAATATTACTATTAGAAAGGAATAAGCCGGGCTCGGTGGCTCAGCCTGTAATCCCGCGCCTTTGGGAGGCTGAAGTGAGTGGATTACCTGAGCCCGCGGGTTCGAGACCCGCCTGGGCAGCGAGACCTCATCTCTACAATAAATTAAAAAATCAGCCGGGCATGGTAGCGCATGCATGTAATTCCGGCTACTCGGAAGGCTGAGGCGGAAGGATCGCCGGAGCCCAGCAGGTCGAGGCGCGGTGGCCGGAAGCGGCCACTGCACTCCAGTTTGGGCGACCGAGTGAGACTCCAACTCAAAAAAAAAAAAGAAAGGAATAAAGGCCGAAAATTAGCAAAATGTCTAACTTAAGAAGTTAGAAAAATAACTAGAAAATCCAAATAAAATAGACAGGAGCTAATAACAATTAAAGCAGAAATTTAAAAATTATGAAACAAAGTTGACTAAAAGAAAACTGATAAAGTTGACAAGACTAATCCACAAAAAAGAAGGTGCAAATAAACAGAAAAGAATAGAGGCCAGGCACAGTGGCTCATGCCTGTAATCCTAGTACTTTGGGAGGCCAAGGCGAGAGGATTGCCTGAGCCCATCAAGCCCGGACAACTTGAGACCTCGTCTGTATGACAAATAAAAAAATTAGCTGGGTGTGGTGGTGCACACCTGTGGTTCCAGCTACTTGGAAGACTGAGGCAGAAAGACGGCATGAGCCCAGCAGGTCAAACCTGCAGTGGCTGTGAGTGTGTTACTACTACACTCCAGCTTTGGCGACAGAGTGAGACTCCTACTCGGAAAAAAAGAATAGAGAATATATAACAACTATAGAAGCAACCAGGGTGTTTTGAAAAGCAGGGGAATACTCTGAGCAATTTTCTGCTGATTAACTTGAAAACTTAGATGACATAAGACAAATTTCTTGAGAAATATCGCTTACCAAAACTGACTCAAGAAGTAAACTTGTTTATGAAATAGATTACATGAGGGGGGAAAAAGTAGTAGTTATCTGGGTCTTGAGTCAATCAAACTATAAAAAAGAGAGTTTTGATATAAAGGAGACAATTGAAAATGTATATGGTTAAAACAAGGAATGGGAGACATAAGAGAAAGTCCTATTTTTTTCTATCACCATTACAGAAATGCATCAAAACTAAAAGTTCAGAGGGGAGTGGGTTAGGAATGGTAGTCCAGAGGGTGTTACTAGCAAGATGTACCAGATTTTTCACAAACAGGCCATCTACTCTGAGTTCATATAGACTGTCCCAGGTAATATGAAGAAGACATAGACACCATAATATATTTTATAAGACTGGTATAACTCTGATGACAAAAACCTAACAAAGATGACTTGGGGAAGAAAAATTATAAGTCAACTTTATTATTTAAATGCACCAATGTCAAAATATTGACAACCAAGTTTAACGATGTCTATACAACACAATACATTATGACCAAGTTGAGATTTAAGATCAATTTAACATTAGAAAAATATGATGATGTATCAAAACCCTAAGATCACAACAACCAATGCAGAGAAAAGGATTTTAAAAGAAATGGAGGATTAATTTATGATAAAAACAAATTCAAACAAAATTAGGGATAAATGTAAATACCTTAGTCTGACTGAGGGCATCTGGAAGACCCAATGGCAACCTTCATTCTTAATAGTAACAGATTTCTTTTAAAGCCATTAGCAAGATAAGATTGCCTGCTATTATGGCTTCTTTTCAACAGATGATGGAAGTCCTAGCCAGATTCTACAAGAAAGTGACAAAAAATATACAATAGAACAGACAAAAACACTTTCCTTATTCACAGATGATGTGACTGCCTACATAGGGAATCCAAAAGAATCTTTAGACATATTATTGAAAATATTGTTTCAGTGAAGTTTCAATCAAATATCTACCAGGACTTTTTTTAAGGAACCTGAAATGCTGATTCTAAAATTTATATGAAAGGCCAGGCATAAGCCGGGCTCAGTGACTTATGCCTGCAATCCCAGCACTTTGGGTGGCTGAGGCGAGAGGATTGCCTGAACCCACAGTTTTAAGACCAGCCTGGGCAACTTAGCGGGACTCTGTCTCTACAATAAGTCAAAAAAGCCGGGCTTGGTGGTTCAGCCCGTAATCCCGCGCCTTTGGGAGGCTGAGGTGAGTGGATTGCCTGAGCCCGCGGGTTCGAGACCCACCTGGGCAGCAAGACCTCATCTCTACAATAAATCAAAAATCAGCCGGGCGTGGTAGCGCATGCCTGTAATTCCGGCTACTTGGAAGGCTGAGGCGGAAGGATCGCCGGAGCCCAGCAGGCCGAGGCTGCGGTGGCCGGGAGCGGCCACTGCACTCCAGTCTGGGCGACTGAGTGAGACTGACTCAAAACAAAACAAAAATAAAAAATAAAAAAAAGTCAAAAAATTAGTTGGGTGTGGTGGCATGTGCCTGTAGTTCTAGCTCCTTAGAAAACTGAAATGGAAGGATCGCCTGAGCCCAGCAGGTCGAGGCTGCTGTGTCTGTGAGTGTGCCACTGCACTTTAGCCTGGGTGACAGTGATACTCCAACTCAAAAAAAAAAGAAAAAAAAAGGTCAGGCAGAGTGGTACACCCTATCATCCCACCAACACAGGAGGATCACTTGAGCCCTGGCATTCCAGTTCAGCCTGGGCAACATAGCAAGACCCTGTCTCTATTTTTTTAATAAAATAAATAAAATAAAATTTATAAGAATTTCAACTGGGAAACTATGGGGGGGGATGGGATTAACAGTAGCAAATATCTGTCTGGGGATGGGGAAACACCTCTTATCAACAGCGTGCCTGAATGAAATGTAATTGTACACCTAACCCTTAACTGTACCCCACAAAACCATAATAAAAAATATTGATTATGAAAAAAAAATAATAATAATAAAATTTAAAAATGTTAAAAAAGAAAGATCAAAAGGGTAAGAATAACTTTTAAAAGAATTAGGTGAAATATTTTTTATCTTATTCAAATCCAGAATTTCTATAAAACTGAAGTAACTACGATAATGTGAGATTGTCATTTAGACAAATAGACTATTCAGAGCCCTGAAACAGAATTTCTGTGACAGATAAGATGTAAGACTGGTGAGAAAAGAGGAACTCTTCAGTTTATGGTACTGGGACAATGGATTAACCATGAAGGAAAAAATGAAATTGGATTTCAGTCACATACCATCTATAAAAAATATTTCAAGATGATTTAAAGACTGAAATGTCTCACATGATGTACAAAACTAACTCACAATGGTTAAGGACCTAAACAAGAGGTAAAAGTACTTGTAAACTCTTAGAAGATGTATTTCATTATGGCCTTGATTAGTCCATTTTTTTCTGAGACATGACATGAAAAGCACAAACAACTAAAGAAAAATTAGATCAATTGAACTTTAATTAAAATTAGAAGCTTTTGTGCTTCAAAGGATACTATCAAGAAAGTGGAAAGACAAGCCACAGAATGGGAGACAATACTTATAAATCATACATTTGATAAGCATCTAGTATCTAGAATATAACGAGAACTCTTAAAATTTAAGAATAAAAAGACAACCCAACTAAACAATGGCAAAGGATTTGAATAGACATTTCTCCAAAGAAGATATACAAATGACCAATAAGCACATAAGATCTTCTTATTCTTCCTTAAAGATGAATGCTCAGTGTCATTCATCTTTAAGGAAATGCAAATTGAAACCATCATGAAATACCACTTAACACCCATTGGGATGGCTATAACAAGACAGGCAACAACTACTGCTGGCAAGGATGTGAAGAAACCAGAACCTTCATGGTTGCTGCTACTTAACAAGTGTAAAATGGTTGCAGCCCCTTTTGGAAACATTCCAGCTCTTCTTCAAAAAGTCAATCATAGTGTTACGATGTACCGTTGTCTAGCAATTCTACTGGTAAGTATATGTCTGGGAGAAATGAAAACATGTGTCTGTGCAAAAACTTGTATACAAATGTTCATGGCAGTATTATTCATGATACCAAAAAGTGGAAACAGCCCAAGCATTTTCTTTTCTTCTTGTTTTTTTGAGTTGGAGTCTTGCACTGTCTCCCAGGCTGGAGTGTAATGGCATGCTCTTGGCCACTGCAGCCTCGATCTGCTGGGCTCAGGCAATCCTTCCGCCTCAGCCTTCATGTAGCTGGAAACACAGGTGTGTGCCACCATACCCAGCTAATTTTTTATTTATTGTAGAGACAAGGTCTTGTCATGTTGCCCAGGCTGGTCTTGAACCCCTGGGCTCAGGCAATTCTCTCACTTTTGCCTCCCAAAGTGGTGAGATTACAGGCGTGGGCCACCACTCCTGGCAAGTGTTTTCAAACATAAAATTAGATCAAGTGATAAAATTGTAAGAGTTCACTGTGCATAAATAGTCTGCAAACTGAACCTCAAACTGAAAAATGTCACATAGTCTCAGCAGTTATAACATAGTTCATAGAGCATAAAATGGGAAGTATTTTAACTTTTTTCATGATTGACTGTCATGTATTTTTTTAAAAAGGCAAATAGAGCTATTTAAGCTGATTTGTCTATAGCCCATTGGTTTAATTTCACTGAATCATGTTGACAAGGAAAAAAAACTTACCTTTACGTTTTGTTTGTATTTAGGGGAAATCAGGATGGATTAAGTTTTTGTTGCATGGCTATGGGCAGTTGGCCTTGAGATATCTAAATTGTGGCCTCGCTGGGCTCGGTGGCTCAGCCTGTAATCCCACGCCTTTGGGAGCCTAAGGTGAGTGGATTGCCTGAGCGCACGGGTTTGAGACCCTCCTGGGCACACAAGACCTCATCTCTACAATAAATCAAAAAATCAGCCGGGTGTGGTAGCGCGCGCCTGTAATTCCGGCTACTCAGAAGGCTGAGGTGGAAGGATTGCCGGAGCCCAGCAGGTCGAGGCTGCGGTGGCCAGGAGCGGCCACTGCACTCCAGTCTGGGCGACAGAGTGAGACTCCAACTCAAAATAAAATAAAATAAAATAAATTGTGGCCTCCACTTTATTTTTATTTTTTTTAACAATGTCTATCAACTATAAACAAAAATACAGTACATCCATACAATGAAGTATTTTTCAGCCATTAAGAGGAATTAAGTACTGATACATGCTGTAATATAAACCTTGAGAACATAAGAAGGTAAGTGAAAACATCAACCACTTCTATGAAATGTCCACAATAGGCAGATTTATGGAGACAGAAAATATATTAATGGTCGTTAGGGGCAGAGAGAGTATGTTCAGAATGAGGAGTGATTGCTAATAGAGTTTATTTTGTGGAGAGTGACATACATGTTCTGGAATTAGTGGTAATAATTGCAGAACTTTGTGAATATACTAAAAACACTAAATTGTACATGTTAAAAAGGTGAATTTATGGCATGTGACATATCTCAATTTTTTTTAATTACAAAAAAAAGATAAAAGTGAAGGAAATATAGCAAACTACTTTTAGGACCTTTAGGTTGAGAAGTATTTCTTAGGACATGAAAAGCACTAACCATAAACAAAAAAGATTAATTCTTTTAACTACGTTACTGTTAGGAACGCTATACATCAACAGGCACTTTCAAAAAAGCAAGAACAAGTCGCAAATTGGAAGAAAATATTAGCAGTTATATAAACGAAAAGAAGCAGAATCCAGAATAAAGAACTTCTACACAAATGAACAAGAAAAAGATGCACCATAGGAGGAAATGGACAAAAACCATGAGTAAGCATTTTAAGAATGGTTTGCCGGGCACAGTGGCTCAAGCCTATAATCCCAGCATTTTGAGAGTCCAAGGCGAGAGAATTGCCTGAGCCCAGGGATTCGAGACCAGCCTGGGCAACTTGGCGAGACCTCGTCTCTACAGTAAATCAAAAAATTAACCAGGCGTGGTGGTGCACACCTGTAGTTCCAGCTACTTGGAAGACTGAGGCAGTTGGATTACCTGAGCCCAGCAGGTCAAGGCTGCAGTGGCCGTGAGCATCTATGAAACATGCTCAATCTTATTAATAATTGAGAAAGTTCCAACTAAGATCATAATGTCATTTTAAAGTACTAAATTGGGGGTAAATTTTAAGTCTGACAATATCAAACGATAAACAATGAGTACTCTTACACAGCAGCTAGGCATGTGGTTTGTATGATCACATTGCCAACCTAGCATTATCACATGTAAAGTTGATAAGCATAACCCCTTTCTCAACAATTCCATTTTTAGTCATTTATCCTGGCCTTATGAATCAAAGTGCAGTAGACTAACCAATAGCATTTTTATCATTTGTGTTAGAAAGGCAGACTCTCAGCCGGGTTCGGTGGCTCAGCCTGTAATCCCGCGCCTTTGAGAGGCTGAGGTGAGTAGATTGCCTGAGCCCACGGGTTTGAGACCCGCCTGGGCAGCGAGACCTCATCTCTACAATAAATCAAAAAATCAGCCGGGTGTGGTAGCGCATGCCTGTAATTCCGGCTACTTGGAAGGCTGAGGCGGAAGGATCGCCAGAGCCCAGCAGGTTGAGGCTGCGGTGGCCGGGAGCAGTCACTGCACTCCAGTCTGGGTGACAGAGTGAGATTCCAACTCAAAAAAAAAAAAAAAGAAATGCAGACTCTCAGGCCTACCCAGATCTATTGACCTGGAACCTGCATTTTAACAAGATCCGCAGTTGCTATGAATGCTCATTAACCTCTGGGCAGCACTGCTCTAAAGAAACTCTTGGGGCAACCCTCTCTGGTCCCCTCCTACTCTGGGAACTTTTCTGTCCTCTCAGTAAATCCCTAGCTGGGTGTGGTGGCATGTGCCTGTAGTTCCAGTTAGTTGGAAGGCTGAGGCAGAAGGGATCACTTGATCCCAACAGATCGAGGCTGCGGTGACCTGGAGCATGTCACTGCCCACCAGCCTGGGCAACAGAGTGAGACTTCAACTAAAAAAAAAAAAGGGGGCAACCCCTTTGGTCCCCTCCCACTGTGGGAGCTTTTCTGTCCTCTCAAAAAATCCTGCAAAAACAAAACAGACAAAAAACCTTTCTCAAAAATGAAAACAAAACAAAAAACTCTTGAACAAGCACCAGGAGAAATGATCAGTATTCCAACTTAGGCTACATAGCAAGACCGTGTCTCTACAAAGAAATTAAAAAATTAGCTGCATGTGGTGGCACCTGCCTATAGTCTGAGCTACTCAGGAGACTGAGGCAGGAGGATCACTTGAGCCCAGGGGTTTGAGGCTGCTGTGAGCTATGATCGCACCATTGCATTTCAGCCTAGGCAACAGAGTGAGACCCTGACTCAAAAAAAATAAATACATAAATTGTTAGTCTATGGTTAAATGAAATTTTTAAAAAGTTTAGAAAACAATATCCATAGCAGCACTGATAAAACTAGCAAAGAACTAGAAATACCACAAATATCCAATGAATACAGAATGGACAAATAAGTATTGTTATTGCCATTAAAGCTTTTGTAGAAAGATGCATACTGTTTGATACCATTTTTTTAAAGACTCAAAGACAAGCAAACGTAGGCAATATAGGATTAGGGACTCATATATGTATATATATATGACAATCTATAGGAAGTAAAGGATAAGGTTTGTGGTAGGGTAGGGGGGAGGAGCAGATAGTGACCTTCCCCAGCATAGGAAAAGCTTTATTTTTCAAGCTGAGTGGTGGGTTCTAGGGTTTTTGTTATATTATTATGTGACTTGCCTACATGTTCTTATTCATATGTTCTTTATTCTTTTGTATGTATCCCATATGACACAATTTTAACAGCTTTATTGTGGTATACTTTATGTACCATAAAATTCACCTGTTTTATGTGTGCGATTCACAGATTTCTTTTTTTTTGAGTTGGAGTCTCCCTTTGTCACCCAGACTGGTGTGTGGTGGCATGCTCCCAGCCACTGCAGCCTCGCCCTGCTGGGCTCCCGCATTCCTTCTGCCTCAGCCTTCCAAGTAGCCAGAACTACAGGCATGCGCTACCACACCCAGCTAATTTTTTATTTATTGTAGAGACGAGGTCTTGCCAAATTGCCTGGGCAGGTCTCAAACCCATGGGCTCAGGCAATCCACTCGCCTCGGCCTCCCAAAGCGATGGGATTACAGGCTGAGCCACTGAACCCAGCTGATTCACAGATTTTTAATAAATGTAGAGTTATACAAACATTGCCACAATCTGGAAATAGGAAATTTTCATCTCCAAAAAAACTCTCTCACTTCTGCAATCACTATCCATTCCCACCCTCAACCCCAGGACAATTTGTTTTCTAATCAATACTAATCTTACTAGTTAATAATACAATCTTGTTACATAACGAATTTAACTAAAACTAATCTGTGTTCTGTCTCTATAGATTAACCTCTGGACATTTCATTTAGATTGAACCATGTAATATGAGACCTTTTGTGCCTATATTCTTTTACTTAGCATAATATTTTTTGAGGTTCATCCATGTCAAAGCATGTATCAGTACTTCAGTACTGATTTTTGTTTTTTGAAAGCAGGATTTATTAAGAGAACAGAAAAGCTCTCACAGTGGGAGAGGACCTGAGGGTGTTGCCTAGCACTTCAGAACTGATTTTTAAGGATGAATAATATTTCTGTATATGATGTGCCACATTTTATCTATTCACCTGTTGATGGTCATTGGGCAGTTTCCAGTTTTTGGCTATTATGCTATTACAATCATTCTGGAATAAGTCTTTGTGTGAACACATTTTCATTTCTCTTAGGTAAATACCTAGGAGTGGAATTGGTGAGTCATTATTGGTAATTTTTATTTTTTTGAGCTGGAGTCTCACTCTGTTACCCAGGCTGGAGAGCAGGGGTACACTCATGGCCACCCCAGCATTGACCTGCTGGGCTCCGGCGATCCTTCCACCTCAGTTTTCCAAGTAGCCAGAACTACAGGCATGCGCTACCACACCCGGCTAATTTTTGATTTATTGTAGAGACAAGGTCTCACCAAGTTGCTGGGGCTGGTCTGGAACCCACAGGCTCAGGCAATCCATTCCCCTCAGCCTCCCAAAGTGCTGGGATTACAAACTGAGCCTTCAAGCCCGGCTGGTAATTTTTTAAATACAAAAAAAAAAAAAAAGAAAGAAGAAGCTGCATGAGGTGACTTATGCTTATAATCTGAACATTTTGGGAGACAAAGGTGAGAGGATTGACTGAGCCTAGGGGTTTGAGACCAACCTAGGCAACTTGGCGAGACCTTGTCTCTATAGTAAATAAAAAAAATTAGTCGGGCGTTGTGGTGCATGCATGTAGTTCCAGCTACTTGGAAAGCTGAGGCAGAAGGATCGCCTGAGCCCAGCAGGTTGAGGCTGTGATGGCTGTGAGTGTGCCACTGCACTCCAGCCTGGGTGACAGTGAGACTCCAATTATAGAAAAGAAGAAGAAGAAATAGGGCCTTTGGTTCTTTTTTTTTTTTTTTTTTTTTGAGTTGGAGTCTCACTCTGTCGCCCAGACTGGAGTGCAGTGGCCGCTTCCGGCCACCGCAACCTCGACCTGCTGGGCTCCGGCGATCCTTCCACCTCAGTCTTCCAAGTAGCTGGAATTACAGGCATGCGCTACCACGCCCGGCTGATTTTTTGATTTATTGTAGAGATGAGGTCTTGCTGCCCAGGCGGGTCTCGAACCCGCGGGCTCAGGCAATCCACTCACCTCAGCCTCCCAAAGGCGCGGGATTACAGGCTGAGCCACCGAACCCGGCTGGCCTTTGGTTCTTTTGAACTTAAGTGAAAGGGTTAAAGTGAATACGCAGTGCACCTCTTGGTGCTGGACAGAAAGATAGGGACATGTTACACAGAATATGGAAGCCAGAAGACACCGAGGTAAAAAGATGATTAGAGAAGTCAATTGGTTGTTTCCTACGGAGAAAGTAGAGTTAAATGAAAAGTTAACAGGAAGAAATTTGTATAGCAGCCCTTGGAAGAAAAACAATTTTATTCAAGGGCACAACTGCTGCTTCTTTTTATATAAACACATTCTTGTGGGGTTATCAAATATATTAATAGTGCACATAAAATTTTTTTTTTTGAGTTGGAGTCTCACTCTGTTGCCCAGGCTGGAGTGCAGTGGCACACTCATGGCCACCGCAGCCTTGACCTGCTGGTCTCAGGCGATCCTTCTGCCTCAGCCTTCCAAGTATCTGGAACCACAGGCATGTGCCACCACACCCGGCTAATTTTTTGATTTATTGTACAGATGAGGTCTCTCCATGTTGCTCAGGCTGGTCTCAAACCTCTGAGCTCAGGCAATCCTCTCGCCTCCGCCTCCTAAAGTACTGGGATTACAGGCTTGAGCCACTGCACCCGCTCATAAAAATTTTTTAATGGGAAGCCGGACTCAGTGGCTCATGCCTGTAATCCCTGCACTTTGGGAGGCTGAGGTGAGAGGATTGCTGAACTCACAGGTTCGAGATCAGCCTGAGCAATCTGGTGAGACCTCGTCTTTACAGCAAATCAAAAAATTAGTGGGCGTGATAGCGCATGCCTATGGTTTCAGATAACTGGAAGGTTGAAGTGGAAGGATTGCCTGAGCCTAGCAGGTGGAGGCTGCGGTGGCCATGAGCATGCCACTGCACTCCAGCCTGGGCAACAGAGTGAGACTCCCACTGAAAAAAGAATTTTTTAAAAATGGGATTGTTAAAGAATTGAAGTTCTTTTGAGCATTCCAGATTTTCTGATACAAATAGTGATTTAACTTTATTGTTTACAGTAGAGAGAGAGAGCGCGCAGTACAGTAAAAGGCAAAGAAGGAGGGGAAAGTGTTTGGGTATTAAACAATAAATCTGTGAAATACCTGAGATTTTGTTTTACAACCATTAATCTTCAACACTGAGGATTTAAAATGCTGCTTTTGTTTTAGTGTTTTTCTCTGTAATTCCTTAGATATCTGTGCAGATTTTCATTCTTGTGTAAGAGGCAGGAATAGATAAATATCCTGGACAATTCCAAATTAGTTTTCTAGTTGCTCTGAGGAAGATTGCCTATTAAAAGAAAGCTCGATCCACCCAGGCAACATGGCGAGACCTCATCTCTACAATAAATCAAAAATCTGCAGGGCGTGATAGCGTGCTCCTGTAGTTCCAGCTATTTGGAAGGCTGAGGCGGAAGGATCGCCAGAGCCCAGCAGGTTGAGGCTGCGGTGGCCGGGAGCGGCCACTGCACTCCAGTCTGGGCGACAGATTGAGACTCCAACTCAAAAAAAAAAAAAAAGAAAGCTCATCTTTTCTTTACCAGTTCCACTCGACCAGAATTTGACATTTCTTCAAGAGAGAAGTAAATCAGGTTGTCAGTGACATGTATTACATACGTGAGTCTGCGGCATCTGACAGCATTCTGTGCAGAGGGAAGACAATGGCGATAACATATCATTTTAGACGTTAGGTAATCTTGTTCATCTAACATGAAAAAAAAAAACCACGAGAACCGGGCTCGGTGGCTCAGCCTGTAATCCCAGCGATTTGGGAGGCCGAGGTGAATGGATTGCCTAAGCCCGCGGGTTTGAGACCTGTCCCGGCAATTGGAGAGATCTCATCTCTACAATAAATCAAAAAATTATCTGGGCGCGGTGGCGCGCGCCTGTAGTTCCATCTACTTGGAAGGCAGAGACGGAAGAATCGCCAGAGCCCAGCAGGTCGAGGCTGCAGTGGCCTGGAGCGTGCCACTGCAGCTTGGGTGACAGTGAGACTCCAGCTCAAAAAAAAAGAAAAAAGAAAAAAACACGAGAGGCCAATTTTGGCAATCAAGAAAACTCAGCAGGTGAAAGAAATGCCAGTCATTGAGAAGTACTCCAGTATGGACTTGTGACACAGTTGTGATACAGAACCTTACTACAAACTGTGGAAACATCTCATTTTCTGAATCAAGGCGGTTACAACGCAAGATGAAGAAAGGAGATGTTCTCCCGCTGGTCCCTCTTACTTCCACCCAACTTGCTTCGGGTGAATGCCCTCCTTTGTATTTCCCTCATGCTCCCCAGTTCCCCCACCGCACACGCTAGAAAGACTGTCGTTGGTGCGTGTGTGTATTTACACAGACAGGCTTTGCCGAACACTGTCTTCTGGTTAAATTTGGACAGTCCTCCGCCCCACCCCTTCCTCACCCCTCTCCCCGCAACCCCTTTCCTATCCCCGCCCACCCGTTTTCCATCCCCCGTCCACCCCCATCCCAACCCCGCATCCCACCCCCTGCCCACCCGCCTTCCGGGGTCTTTTCACCCCCGCCCCCCGCGGGGCTCGCCACACCCCCGGGGTGCAGCCCAGGCCCCGCCCCGCTCGCTGATTGGCTGTCGAGTGGGAGGCTCGTCCCTCTGCTCCCATTGGCCGCTCGGGGGGGAGGAGCGCTTCCCGCGTCCCCATAGGCCGCCCCGCGGAGGCGTCGCTCGTGTCCGCGGCGCCGCGACCACTTCCGGGTAAGATGGCTGCAGTGCGCGTGCTGAGGACCTGGAGCTGGGGCGCTGGGCGGCTGGTAAGCGGGTCTGGGCCAGTCTGAGGCCGGGAAGGAATGGCTTGCCCAGCGTCCCCCGGGAGTGCGCGTGGCTTCTTCTGCGAGCGCCCCGCGTCCAGGCACGCGTGGAAAGGTGGAGGGATGCGCGCGAAGCCCGGGACAGGGAAGGGGTGACCCGACGCACGCCCTCTTTTTCCTGGGCGTTCGGCAACGACTCCGCCGCCTTCTGCTCTGTCTGCAGCCCGAGGCCCCGCTGGCCTTCCGTGAACGCCTTGTAGGTGCCGAGCACTGTGGTAGGCGCTCGGGACACGGAGGGACTCTCGTTCAGCGTTTATTGAGCGCCCACGGTGTGCCAGACGCCATAATACTGCCCCTACCCCAGGGAGAGGACAGTCTGGAGAAGAGATTGTACAAGCAACGAATATCGCCCTGGGGCCTTGCTTGGAGGCACCGAGAGGCGTGAGTGTCGCTCTTTTGGCCCGCACTCCTCTACGTCCGCACCGCACGTTATTCCAAACTTTATTACCACCAAGGCTGCGACTTGTCACCTGTTTCCCCTGCGCTTCCCCCTTTCTCACGGCGTTTTAGCACCGAGCGCTAACAAATTCCGGTGTTCCTGTTTCATCCTATTCAGTGTTTTTCTTCCTGGAACCCTTCCTCCCTGGCCCACCTTTTCCTAGATGTGCCTGCCTTGGTGGACCCCCTGATAGTACGAAACCTTTCAAGAACCTGCTATGTACTATGTTGCACTGGGATGCAAACATGAATAACAGACACCATTCCTTCCCTCTCAGAGATTACAACCTCTGGTGGAGGACAGGGGAGAGGGAGACAACGACACGAAGCAATTACAAGCCAGTGTGGCAAAGTACTATGATGGGACAAGTGCCTAGAGCTACAGGAGCACACAAGAGTGGACACCTGTGGTGGACTTGGGCATCAGGGAGGAGTTCTCAGAGGACACTGTAAAACTTGAGATTTGTGAGGCTGGCTGTTCCACCTTTGTGGGCTCTTTTCAGCAGCACATTACTAGGTAGTGGCCTCTGTTTTGAGAGCTCTCCATTCTTGCCTTGTGGCACCAGCTTCCCAGTGTTCTTCCTGCATCTTTGGCTACTTCATCCCGAGATCCTCGTTTCCTAACCAACTTTAAATATCGGCATTTCTCAGGGCTCTGACATTGGCCCTCTGCACTTTTCCCACTTCTTGGGTTATGTCATCCACTTTTTGGACTTATTATCTATGCTAATGATTCCCAAAGTTCCCCAGTCTTCTAACCAGGTTTCCTCCAAGATCCATGTATCCTGTTGTTCTGGTTATCTCCCATTGCGTGCATATGAGGTGTTTTTCAGTAATAAGAGCCCAACCAATAAATAGGAAAGTAAGCATCCAAAGCATCCTAAAATTAGATGGCAGCTGGTGTTAAGTGGCTTATCAATATCAATGTTGTCATTTCCCTAGCAGCTCATTTGGCCTTTCCCTCCTGGTCACGCGCTGAAAGCAGGAACAAGGAAAAGGTGGTACCAACCAGCCTCACTGGCTAGAGCTGTGCTATATGGCCACTGCTAACACAAGGGAGCTTTAAAAGCTGGTCTTTTAGCCATCTCTCAGTGTCTACAATGATGCCTCAAAGCACATTAGATTCTGTGGGCTCCAGAACTGAACCCTCAATCCTGTTTCTCTTGACTCTAGCTTGTAACACTCTCTGAAGAAATCAGTTTACTACTTCCCCATCCAGCCCTCAACCACAGTCCTGATCCTTCCTAATTGGACCTTCTGGCCCCTGTCTTGTGCTTTTCCACCTATTTTCCATAGTGTACCCAAGGTGACCTTATAAAGTCACACACCTCTGATACTGTCACTTTCTTGCTTAAATCTGCCCTTAGCAAAATGTCCACATCTCAAATGACTATGAGGCCATCTGTGATTTGCATCTTTCCAACCTCTCAGGCTTCATTCCCTGCTGAAACCACCTGTCCCAATCCTGACACTGACGCTTCCCCACATTAAACCACACTAGAAGTCTTTAACAGCTTAAGTTAATTGAACACGCACTGCTCTCTCTCAATCCCAGACCTTTTGCACATGTATTTCGTCTGCTTTAAAGACTTTTGTCTTACTCCCCTGTGGCCTCATCTGTGACATAGCTCACACTCTGGGTTACTCCTACTCGTCCCTCAAGTCTTACTTCAACTTAACTTTCTGCAGCTGGGTTCCCTTCTTTCTGGTTCCCTTAACACACTCTGTTTCCCTTTTTAATGTCAGATTCACTTGACCTTAGAGCTCAGCTTTGCCACTTATTTGCTGTGAGACCTTGGACAAACTACCTCACTTCCCCTGTCAGTTTCTCATGTGTTGAAGGGGGCTGGTGTGCATGTTCCAAAGGGAAATTGTAAGACATAAAGAAGATAATTTATGTAAAGATTTTTAGAGTACTCAGGACATACGAGGAACTCAGTCAATGTTAAGTTTGGTAGTTTGTACTGCCCTTGTCCCTTTAATGGTTCTGCAATAGGATTATGTCATTGAAGGTAGGACCTTCTAGTTGATTTTCTTTCAAAGTTTTAAAAGATTGAACTACTCTATTTAAATCAAGGTGGATCTGTATCCTTCAGAACTTTCATTTCCAATCCCCAGGTTTTATGTCTGATGAAGTTGAGGTTGACTTGCTCCTTTCATTTTGTTGTTGACTAAGAACCCGAGTTGTGGGAATTGAAGGAGAAAGGAAGGGCACACAAAATGGGGTGTTTGGAAAATAAATTTATTTCACTACTCCAAAGTGTTACGCACTCAACTTTAATTATTTTAGTTAGGCTTTATGTTTCCTGACTGATAAAAATAAAATATAAGCCGGGCTCGGTGGCTCAGCCTGTAATCCTGCGCCTTTGGGAGGCTGAGGTGAGTGGATTGCCTGAGCCCACAGATTCGAGACCCGCCTGGGCAACTTGGCGAGACCTCATCTCTACAATAAATCAAAAATTAGCCGGGCGTGGTAGCGTGTGCCTGTGGTTCCAGCTACTTGAAAGGCTGAGGCAGAAGGCTCGCCAGCACCCAGCAGGCGAGGCTGCGGTGGCTGGGAGCGGCCACTGCACTCTAGTCTGGGTGACAGAGTGAGACTCCAACTCAAAAAAATACAGATAGATAGATAGATAGATAGATAGATATGATAAAGATTAGTCGATTTAGATTGGTCTCTTTAAAGTAAAGCTAAGATGCATGATTTCAGATTATTTATGTTTTAGGAAAGCGAGCTTCAGTTTTTCTTTGCTTTCTGAAATCAGTAACAGCATGAAAATAAAATTGAAATGTCACTTAAGAATTTAAATGTATTGTACCTGTCAGCAAACTAAACTTTTATATTGCTATCAGAAAAAAATTATTATTTATAAATATGTATTAAAATATGACTATAATAGCCAGACATAGTGGCTTATACCTATAATACCAGCACTTTGGGAAGCAGAGGCAAGTGGATTGCCTGAGCCCAGGGGTTCGAGACTAGCCTGGGCAACTTGGCAAGACCCTGTCTCTACAATTAATCCAAAAATTAGCCAGGAGTAGTGGTGCATGTCTGTAGTTTCGTCTACTTGGAAGGCTGAGGCAGAAAGATGGCCTGAACCCAGCAGACTGAGGCTGTGGTGGCCGTGAGTGTCCCACTATACTCCAGCCTGGATGACAGAGTGAGACTCTGACCAAAAAAATAAATTAATTAAATTTTAAAATATGACTACAAGATATAATGTGTATTATTACATAATTTAAAATTTTTAAGGCTAGTCATCATTAACATAAATGATGATTTTTTTTTTTTTGAGTCGGAGTCTCACTCTGTCACCCAGTCTGGAGTGCAGTGGTACACTCATGGTCACCGCAACCTCAACCTGCTGGGCTCAGGCGATCCTCCTGCCTTAGACTTCCAAGTAGCTGGAACTACAGATGCGTACTACCACACCCAGCTAGTTTTTCTTGATTTATTATAGAGATGGGGTCTCATCAAATTGCTCAGGCTGGCCTTGAAACCCTGGGCTCAGGCAATCCTTTCACCTCCACTTCCCCACATGCTATGATTACAGGCATTAGCTACCACGCCCGGCTGTAATTTGCTTTTTAAATTTAGGTCAGGCCCACACGGTGGCTCACACCTATAATCCCAACACTTTGGGAGACCAAGGTGAAAGGATTGCCTGAACCCATGGGTTCAAGACTAACCTGGGCAACTTGGCGAGACCTCATCTCTACAATAAATCAAAAAATTAACTGGGTATGGTGGCATGTGTCTGTAGTTCCAACCACTTGGAAGGCTGAGGTGGAAGGATCGCCTGAGCCAAGCAGGTCGAGGCTGCGGTGGCCATGAGCGTGCCATTGCACTCCAGCCTGGGTGACAGAGTGAGACTCTGGCTCAAAAAAAGAAAAAGAAAAAAATTAGCTCTGCAGTTTTTAAACATTTTGTAGAGATTGATGCAATGCATATATTATTCACAACACCAAGAAGATATTGGTTAGGAAGCGGGAGAAAAGAGAGGAACGTGGCTTGATGAGGATGTCATGTAATAAAGGTATTATATTTTGTTACATTTTCCACTTTTGTCTTAATTCCAGCTGCATACTATATAATCAACTATTTCAGAAAAAAGTTTTAAACATTAAAATAAGAAACTTTAATATCAAGTTACTTGTTTAGTTTTTGTAACATCTTTGAAGATGCTGTGTAAATCTCTTTAGTTACATGGAAAATTATGTTTCTAAAAAAAATTTCTGTATTTTATGTTTAAAGTGTGATGTAATCAGATATAAATAACATTGAAAATATTAACTTTAAAAATATACAATTATACCTTTCAATACTTAGCTTTTGATATATCAAGTTGTACATGTTCAGGCTTACTTATTTCTGTAACATTGTTTTGTATTATACTAAGATGTTATATAAAATAGTTAAATCTAAAGAGTGATCTATAAGTTACAGTAAGAAAATCTCTGGATATGATGCGGTCACTTTAGACTTCTTTAGTAGTTGGAGTAACCCTTTTGGGTCCCCTCCCACTGTGGGAGCTTTTCTATTCTCTCAATCTTGCTTTCTTAAAAAAAAAAAAAGAATTCTTTAATAGTTTTATTTTGGGAAGTCTAATGACAAGCATACTAGAAGCTGATATGTTTATACGGTATATACATTGTTGAAATTTCTTTACTTTCAGAAGGGATTTTGGGTAGGGATCATAAACAAATCTAAAGCTAAGGCTATAATATAACTGATCAAAAGAACAACAAAATGTCCTCTGTGTGCTAGTATGAGTCCCTTTGATTGCTTAGACAAAAATACTGAAGAAAATAACCAATCTTTATAAACTTGATTGTCACTGCTGCCAAATACTCTGGTTTCTGCCTAAATAATTTCATATTTATATTGTGATAATGATTGTTCTACTTTTAGGATAGAATTGACATTCAATTTGTTCTTAAAGAGATACGCCATTATGATCATTTATAAACACATTTACTGTTTATTATCTTGTCTATAGGTTTGTGTTCGCTATTTTCACGCGTGTGGTCACATTCGTGTTTTGAAGCCAAATTACATGTGCTTCTTTGGTTATCCTTCATTCAAGTATAGTCATCCATGTCACTTCCTGAAGACAACTGCTGGTAAGTTGTATCTCAAAATAGCATATGAAAATAATGTTTTGTGTCTCATTCAATACTTTTTTTGGCAATAATTCATTGAAGACTTACTAAAGTAAAAAAAAAAAAAAAGTAGACTCGTGTTTCTAACCTAGCCTCCCCCACTCTCCCCACATCTATTTCCTATTTTATTTTTTCTTGTACCCTCCCCCCACGTACTTTCCTTGATACCTGTGTCTTCATAATGTTGGGAATGGGTTGTGTTAGGTCATCTGTTCTCTATCATCTGACTCATCTCAATGCAGTAGCCAGCATTGCTGTGACTTTCCCAGTTAAGGTGAATTGTTGACTCAATGGGAGTATCTTCATGTCTTTCTACTCACTGTAATGTTGTTTGCTCAGTGAAGCACTTAATCTGTCAAAATGGTGTGATGAAACTAGGCTGATGTGCTCCTACATAGAAAAGTCCCTGGCTTTTACCAATTTGCTGCCTTTCCTCAACTTTCTCTACCCTCTGTGAAGAGCTTGAGGGTTTATGTATTAAATTCAGCAAGGGCACAGGAACTTTTTTTTTCTGATGTTCTATTTAGAACCCTGATAAAGAATCCTAGACTTTTGATACTATATTAAGCTTTTGGCACACATGTGCTGGTGTGGTGGGGTGGCTAAAGACCTGTTGTGATGACCAGGTTCTTGGTGTCATGAACAAAGAATTGGATGAGACACACAGAGAGCAAAGGCAAAGAGTAGTTTATTTAGCAAAAGCGACAGGTGACACACTCCGAAGAAAAGACAGGAGTGGGCCAAGCTGAAGAGTAGATCAAGAGTCTTGAGTCAAACAAAGCTGGGACCTGTTACATTCTTTTTTGGTGGGATGGTGGACTTTGATTTTGCAAAGCTTGCAGAAGGAAAACATTTTGACTAATGTTTCTAGGATTAAATGTACTTCCTGAGGATGGGGTAACATTTTAGGCCACTGTGCTTGTTTTTTGCCTGCTACTCCATAATTGTAATTGTATGCAAGAGAGGCAGTCCATATGTATTAACCTTAACCAGCTCTTTTACATGAAGAGGTTATCATGGAGAGTTCAAGAGGTCCCTTGTGTGTATGTGCCAGACCTGGGGTATTTCCTTTGAGGGTTTTATGGATTTTTAAAATCTAGTTTCCCTAGGGAATACTGCTTATGTTCTGTCTTGGAAGATTGATGAGTGTTGTCGTTTCTGGAGGGAATGTGGCTTATGTGTTGTCCTTGGAGGTTGATTAATGTTTCTCTCCATGGCTTTTTTCCTGTTCTCATGCCTTCTTTTTTGTTGAGATTTGCCTTCCATGTTCCACCCTATCTTCCTGCCTCAATGGCAATGAAAACTAGGAATATTCCAGGCAGGCCCATCCTTGAATCTAGTCAGTTCTTCCATGGTTTTTATATGTCATTCTCCACAACAGCATAAGAGATGTAAACCTTACCTTCACCACTTAAAGTCAAAATTTGTATTTTTTTTTTAAGTTGGGATCTTACTCTGTCGCCCAGGCTAGAGTGCAGTGGTGTGATAACTGCAGCCTCAGTCTTCTGGGCTCAGATGATGCTCCCACCTCAGTCTTCTGGGTAGCTGGGACTGTGGACACATGCCCTGCTAATTTTTAAAATTCTTTTTGTAGAGATGAATTCTTGCTGTGTTGCTCAGGCTGATCTTGAACTCCCACCATGGCCATCCAAAGTGCTAGGATGACAGGTATGAGCCACTGTACCTGGCCAAAAAGAAAAAGATTATAATTTTTAAAGTTGATCTTTTTATCTTTTTGTTTTTACTTCCCAGAGAAAATAGAGGCCATTCAAACAGAAACTCCAACTTCCTGCTCCAGTCTCTAAACACTTGTCATGAGCTTTGGGTTCCTGGACCTACCAAATCCAGGCTACTTGGATTCCTATTCTGCCAATTACTAGCCGTGTAACTTTGAGCAAGTTATTTCATTTTTCTTAGTGTCACCATCTTAAACATGGACATAATCACAGTATTTAACTCTTGTATTATGAGAATTCATTTAGTCAACAACAGATATTTATTGGTCACCTACTGTATGCCAAGGCACTGTTCTAGGTGCTTGGTCCCCACTTTCTTTTTTTTTTTTGAATTGGAGTCTCACTCCTTTGCCGAGGCTGGAGTGCAGTGGCATGCATGCTTACAGCCACCCCAACGTCGCCCTTCTAGGCTCCAGCAATCCTTCCACCTCAGCCTTCCGAGTAGCCCGGAACTACAGACGTGTGCTACCACATCTGGCTATTTTTTATTTTATTGCAGAGACAAGGTCTCACCAAGTTGCCTGGGCTAGTCTCAAACCTGCAGGCTCAGACAATCCACTCGCCTCAGCCTCCCAAAGTACTGGAATTACAGGCTGAGCCACCGAGCCCAGCCTAGTCCCCACTTTCTCTGGACGCTCGTTGATGTTCCTCTTCCTTGACTTCTGTCTTAGGCTTCAGTTTTCCCAGGATACCATCCTTCACTGTCCCTCCCTCTGCCACATCTGCACACATGCCTCCAGCTATTGCCACTCACTGACCACTTCCAAATCCTATGGCTCAGCCCTCTCAGCAGCTGAACATCTCCTCTCCAGTGTCCCATGTGTAATTCACATACCCCAGACTCCCCAGACTCTGTCTTCCTCAGATCTCTTCTTCCTGTACTCCCTGACTCAGCAGATGATGCAGCTAGGAACCTAGAGTCATCCTGACTCCCTTCTCACTTCAGCTGATTGGCAGCACCTGTCCGCTTTATAGCTTACATGGCTTTCAAATCTGCAGACAGCTTTGAAAACCATATGCATACTTACACTTCACACCTTAATTTCTTACCTGCAGCAGCCTCCTGCTTTTCTGGCCTGGTTTTGCCTCTGCCACTTTCTCCCGAACCCCAACCACACTCCTGCCAGAGAGGTTTCTCCTAAAATTACAAACTAAAATCACAGATCTGATATTGTAGATGGGACTCCATATCAGTTAATGATTGCTGAATAACAAGCCACCCCACAACTCAGTGGCTTAGGGCAACAGTGACTGATGCATCCTCAGCCTTCTAGGGTTGGCTGGGTGGCTCCTCTGTTGGCTGTGGCT
Source organism: Cephalopachus bancanus (assembly GCA_027257055.1). NCBI lineage: Eukaryota > Metazoa > Chordata > Mammalia > Primates > Tarsiidae > Cephalopachus > Cephalopachus bancanus. The sequence continues at coordinate 4,466,915 of JAPVLO010000176.1, read as the reverse complement.
GGACTTGCTACCATGGCCATTCAGCTGGTTCATCTCCTGGGCTGGAAGGCCCAAGGTGCTTCCATCATGTGTCTGACAGTGCGTGCTGGGTTGTGGCTGGGGTATCTCATGTCCCTTCCACGTGGCCTCTCATCCTCCTGTGGACTAGATTGGCTTCCTTACCTGGCAATCTTAGGGGCAGCATCCTGACAGGGAGAAGGGAGAAGCTGACTTCTGAAGCCTTGTCCTGTGAGTTCCTGCTGGATTCTGTTAGAGCAGGTTATGGCTGCCTACATTTAAGAAGTGGTGAAATAGACTCTTCGTCTTGAGGGGAGCAGCAGCAAAGAATTCAACCGTGGCTTTACCACTGGCTCCCAGTCACCTCTAGGATAAAGTTCAGATGTTTCAGCATGCCACACAAAGCCTTTGAAAGTCTGGGCTAGGCTGGGCACAGTGGCTTACTCCTATAATTCCAGCACTTTGGGAGCCAAGTTGAGAGGATTGCCTGAGCCCACAGGTTGGAGACCAGCCTGGGAAACATGGTAAGACCTTGTCTCTGCAATAAATCAAAAAATTAGCTGGGCATGATCACACATACCTGTAGTTCTAGCTACTTGGAAAGCTGAGGTGGAAGGATCGCCTGAGCCCAGCAGGTCGAGGCTGCGGTAGCTATGAGCGTGTCACTGTACTCCAGCCTGGGCGACAGAGTGAGACTCTAATGCAAAAAAATAAAAATAAAACATTTAAAAAAAAGAAAGTCTGGGCTGGTTTCTTGCCACACACCTGTCTTCATCCTCATAGACCTGTTTGTCATTCCTTCACCATGCTAGTGCACTGTGACAGTCTCATGCCCCTGCTGCTCCTTGCATTATCATATTTTGTATAAAGGTGTCATTGTGTATTTGCTTGTCATTTTTTCGTTGCTTGGATTGATTTTCAGTTCTTTACTGTAATCCTGTAGAAACCATTCTTAAAGCAAAGTGAAATGACTTACTGAGTAAGAGATGTTGATTTTTAAAACAGTTTTTAAGGCTTTTGATAATACGAAACTGCTTTTGGGAAAGGTGCCAAGTTAAACTCTGAGCAACAGGCTGAGAGAGAGTCAACTCACTAGAGTAGAAATGAGAGGTTCCATATCCACATGTATTTTATATTTCCTTGCTGCTAACTTAACTTTCCGTGTTAAAGAGAATTTGACAACCTTACTTGACCTGTAATGCATCTTATAAGCAAATGTTGTTACTGGCATGTGAAGATAGAGGGACACTCCTGGATAGGTTCAGAGGCATCTGTTAACCTGGAAGAGTGAGGGGCCCATACATGCCTTCTCTTGACCAGTGTCACTAGGTACTATCTTCCTCTTTTGAAAATGATTGCCACACAGTATCGTGGATAATCACATGCAGTAGCATGCAGCACCTAAATGTTATAAAATGGGAAAGAAGCTAGTCACGTTGGCTCACAGCTGTGTTCCCAGCCACTTGGGGGGCAGAGGCAGGAGGATTGCTGAAGCCCAGCCGTTGGAAGCTATAGAGTGTGAAGATCACGCCTGTGGTTGGCCACATAGTGAGTCTATCTTGAAAACCAAGCTGGGGAGATGGGCAGAGATAGAAATTTGAAAAGGGGCAGAAAATGGAAAGAAGAGAGAGAAGACTTAGGGGTAAGCTGGTGGAGCATAGTTTGGGCAAGTAAGAAGCTTTTCTCAAGTCTGCTCTGTATAAAACGCCCTTTTAGCCACCAAGAATGAGAACAGTTCTATGAAGTCAAAAGAGATCTGAGTAGACCGTGAATGGTCTTAGAGTTTCATAACACAGTCCAAGGAGACTCAGCAGGGTCTCTGTGAAATATCTTTGTTTCATCTTCTGTTCCTTACTGTGGTTTCAAAATCTCATTCCTTTGTTTGCAGGGCTTTTTGTCACCCTGTACAAGAACAGTGTTCTGTATTAATGTAGGTTCTGTGGCGTGTCAGTAGTTCTGTGCTGTTTTTTCTTTCTGTTAGAACAACATCTGCCTCTCCTTGAGACCATTCTCTAATGTTCCGTGTAAAGTGTCTATGTGTTGCTGCAACTTTACATATGTAATGAGGTCATTTTTTATTTGCCTTTGAAGCTCTACGTGGACAGATTGTTCAGTTCAAACTCTCAGACATTGGAGAAGGGATTAGAGAAGTGACTGTCAAAGAATGGTAAGTTAATCTGAAAAAATAAACTTCAAGTCAATTAAAAATGATTTGAGTATAAATAAGTAGGGACTCACATCAAATTAAGAAACTTCTTTATGTAACATATAATGCCTTTATAAAAGCAATTAGCTAGAATTTGTGTTGATAAGATCCTGGAGATGGAATTTATTATACACCAAGGAATTGTATTTAGGATTATTTATTATACACCAAGGAATTGTATTTAGGATTATTTTTCCTCTTTAAAAAAATTATTTTACTGTCTACCCTCACTTCAGTTAAAAAAGAGAAATTAACCTTTGAAAGATGATATGTTGGCATAACACCATGTATTTATATTAACCTTTGAAAGATGATATGTTGGCATAACACTTAATGTATTAATTTACAGTTTCCTTTCAAACTATCTTAAAACCATCAGATAGTGTAAACTCTCTCTCTCTCTTTTTTTTTTTTTTTTTTTTGAGTTGGTGTCTCACTCTGTCTCCCAGGCTGGAGTGCAGTGGCATGCTCATGGCCACTGCAGCCTCGACCTGCTGGGTTCAGGTGATCCTTCTGCCTCAGCATTCCAAGTAGCTGGAACTACAGGCACGCGCCATCACACCTGGCTAAGTTTTTTGATTTATTGTAGAGATGAGGTCTTACCAAATTGCCCAGCCTTGTGTTGAACCCATGGGCTCAGGCAGTCCTCTCACTTCGGCTTCCCAAAGTGCTGGGATTATAGGTGTGAGCCTCTGCACCTGGCCTAAACTCTCTTTATTGGACTAAAAATGACTTCAGTAAGAAAGTAGGTTTCTCTCACCATTACCTGACACACTTTGTCTATATGTTTAGAAAAGATTAAAATATTTTACCAGAAGGCACAAATTCACAAAAAAATTTTTGAAACATTAAAAAAATTATGCAAAAAAGGGACTAAAAAATGACAACAAAAATCTTTTTACTACCTTAGTCATCTTCTATCCCTTTTCTTTCTTTCACCTTCTGGAAAAAACTTCTGTGGGAATTGAGCTCAGTTTTAGAAGTTCTTAGAAGTAACAGTTAAGGCAAGTAGATAGACCCTTTCCCGCCAGAGTTTTATGCTGTTAAAGATCCTTCTAGGGATCTGACTTAGTCAGCTGAACATTCTTTTCCTGCGGTTCTTGTCATTATTGCTTTGTACAGTAGAAGAGAACTGTCATAATAGAAGCACACCTTTTGTCTCTGGTGACATTGTGGGATTGTGGAAAGAACAATGGACTTCAAATCAGATGACCTTGACTTTAAAATGCACTAGCGGTTTTGGCCAGGCACAGTGGCTCATGCCTGTAATTCCAGTACTTTGGGAGACTGAGGTCAGAGGATCACTTGAACCCAGGAATTTGAGACCAGGCTGGGCAACATAGTGAGACCCCATCTCTAACTAAGAAAATTAATTAATTAATTAATTAATTTAAAAAGGCAGCTCTCCTGACTGTGAATCACTTGGTCTCTACTGAAAAAAACTGTCTCTTAATGTATAAAATAAGGGAAAATATACTTGTTCTGCCAACTGACAGGCTATTGAAAGATTCAAAATAATGTAATTCATGGTAAATGCCTTTAAAATTGGCAAAGTATTGTATACGTTTAAGTTACTGACTTTTTAAGACCAGTACTACTCTTTCTAGATTTTTCTTTTTTTTTTTTCCTTTTTTTTAGTCAGGGTCTCACCCTGTCACTCAAATTGGAATGCAGTGGCATGCTCACAGCTACCACAGCCTCAACATGGTGGGCTCAGGCGATCCTTCCACCTAAGCCTTCCAAGTAACTGGAACCACAGGCATGTGCTACCACACCCAGCTAATTTTTTGATTAATTGTAGAAGAGAGGTCTCACCAAGTTGTCCAGGCTGGTTTTGAAGCCCTGGACTCAACAATCCTCTCATCTCTGCCTCTTAAAGTGCTGGGATTATAGGTATGAGCCACCACACCTGGCATTTCTAGATTTTTTAAAATGATACTTCTTAATTTCTACCTCTCATCAATTCTCTAAATCCATATGCTTACTATAGAGTTTCAAGCTCTTGAAAGAGGAAATAATTTCGTTCCTAATGAAATTCTTTTTTTTTTGAGCTGGAGTCCCACTCTGTCACCCAGACTGGAGTGCAATGGCCGCTCCCGGCCACCGCAGCCTCGACTTGCTGGGCTCCGGCGATCCTTCCGCCTCAGTCTTCCAAGTAGCTGAAACTACAGGTGCACGCTACCATGCCCGGCTAATTTTTGATTTATTGTAGAGATGAGATCTCGTCAAGTTGCCCAGGTGGGTCGCGAACCCGCGGGCTCAGGCAATCCACTCACTTTGGCCTCCCAAAGTACTGGGATTACAGGCTGAGCCACCGAGCCCAACCCCTAATGAAATTCTAATGGATCTTTTTTTTTTGAGTCAGAATCTTGCTGTTGCCCAGGCTGGGGTACAGTGGCATGCTCACGGCCACCGCAGCCTCACTTGCTGGGCTCAGGCAGTCCTTCTGCCTCAGCCTTCCAAGTAACTGGAACTACAGGTGCACACCACCACCCAGCTAACTTTTTTATTTATTGTAAAGATGAGGTCTCACCAAGTTTCCTAAGCTGATCTCGAACCTATGGACTCAGGTAATCCTCTCACCTCAGCCTTCCAAATTGTTGGAATTACAGGCGTAAGCCACTGCACCCGGCACTTCAATAATAGCTCTTATAATAAGAAACAAATCATTTGACTAGATTCTTAGAAGTTCTTTAAGAAGTAAGAAGAGGTCTCTTGAATTCTGTGTTTTTTCTCTAACTTAATATCTATAAAGAACTCAAGGAAAACATGAATATGTTGTGTTGTACCTGCTAAATGCTAAACAGAGTTCTGTCCTTATAAAGTAGAGCCTGAGAATGGAAATGTGAAGATATAAGGAAGCACAATTTAACAAAAAGTAGTGTGATTTATATGTCAATAAAACTTCATTTAATCTTAGAATTTGTGAGAGAAAATGTATGAATCAAGAAAAAAGAAACTTAAATTTCACAAAGCTTTTCACAAAGTTCTGAAACAAGTTTGGAATTTTTTTTTTTTTTTTTGAGTCACTCTCACTGTGTCGCTCAGGCTAGAATGTGGTGGCACTTTCACAGCCACCTCAGTCTCAACCTGCTGGGCTCAGGTGATCCTTCTGCATCAGCCTTCCAAGTAGCTGGAAGGCACATGCCACCATGCCCAGCTAATTTTTTGATTTATTGTAGAGATGAGGTCTCGCCAAGTTGCCCAGGCTGGGGTTGAACCTGTGAGTTCAGGCAGTCCTCTCACCCTGGCCACCCAAAGTGCTGGGATTATAAGCATGAGCCGCTACAGGTGACCTTTTGTTTTCTTTTTTCTTTTTTTGAGTTGGGGTCTTACTCTGTCACCCAGGCTGGAGAGCAGTGGCACAATCATGGCTCACCGCAGCCTCGACCTCCTGGGCTCAGAAGATCCTTTGCCTTGGCCTCCCGAGTAGCTGGGACTATAGGTGCTCACTACTGCACCTGGCTAATTTTTAAATCTTTTCTGTAGAGGCAATGTCTTTGTGTGGTTGCCCAGGCTGGTCTCAAATTCCTGACCTCAAATGATCTCACCTTGACCTCCCCAAATGCTGGAATTATAGGCATGAGCTACCATACCCGTCCAAGTTTGGCTTTTATATGTGTTTTGTCATAAAAGTCTATTTTGCCTGATACTGGTATAGCCACTCCAGCTTTCTCTTGGTTACTGTTTGCATGGCACATCTTTCTATATAACAGTGTCATCTGAGTTAGTAACAACAAATTTCAATAGTATATGAAAACCTTGCTCCATTGTAGCTCCTTCCCCTCCCTCTGCTTGCTCTGTCATGCATATCCCCTCTTTAAACACGCTAGGTGCATCAACTCAGTTTTATAAGGATTGCTTCAATGCAGTTGTCTTGCTTTCCTCCTAGGCAGAGGAGAGTGGGAATTGCACACATTAAAATATCATAGTATAGGCTGGATGTGGTGGCTCAAGCCTATAATCCCAGCATTTTGGGAGGCTGAAGTGAAAGGATTGTCTGAGCCTGTGGATTCGAGACCAGCCTAGGCAACATGGTCAGACCTCATCTTTACAATAAAAAATCAAAAAATTAGCCAGTCATGGTAATGCATGCCTATAGTTCCGTCTACTTGGAATACTGAGGCAGAAGGATCACCAGAGCCCAACTGGTCAATGCTGGGGTAGCCCTGAGCATGCCATTGCACTCCAGCCTGGGTGACAGAATGAGACTGCAACTCCAAAAAAAAAAAATCGCAGCACTTGGCTGGGCACAGTTGCTCACACCTGTAATCCCAGTGCTTTGAGAGGTAGAGGCAAGAGAATTGTCTGAGCCCACAGGTTCGAGACCAGCCTGGGCAACTTGGTGAGACTTCATCTCTACAATAAATCAGAAAATTAGCTGGGCGTGGTGGTGCACACTTGTAGTTTCACCTACTTGGAAGACTGAAGTGAAAGTATCTCCTGTGCCTATCAGAGTGAAGCTACAGTGGCCGTGTGCGTGCTATTGCACTCTAGCCTGGACACAGAGTGAGACTCTGACTCAAAAAAAAATAAATGTATATATATATCACAATCCTCACTGTGTTCAAGGAGGTTCAACCATTTTTCCTGATTTGAGTACTTCTCAGTTAATGCAAGCCATTATTTAATTTCCAAAATTTTGAAAAAAACTGTATTTTTAACCACTTTTGTAACTGTACTTGTTGTTTACATGGAGCAGGTTCTTGGTGATCCCTAATCCCTCATTCTGGAAGGGAATGTCCTCTCCATGTGATTTTAAATCTAGTTTCTACATCATGATTGCATTATCACGGGCTGAGGACTGGTTAAAACAGGAAGACAAGGAGCAAGAATGCCTGAGCAATGATCTTGAAGAATTGATGGCCATAAGTCAGAATGTGCTAGACACAGCAAGAATGGTATCAGGGTCAAAACTAGATGTAATATCTCTGGTTTGGTCCCCTTCCCCCGTTCTGTTTGCTAAGATGATCTAGAAAAGGCTTGTAAAGTATACCTAAAATGCTGAAGGGGATAAAGAGACTTACAAGCAAGGGCAGTCTAAAATAATTCTAGAAAGAAAGACTGAGAGAACTTCTACCCAAAATTCATGAAATTATAAAGGTTGTGTATTGAGGACATCAATTTTATTTTTATTTATTTATTTATATGAGTTGGAGTCTCATTCTGTTGCTCAGGCTAGAGGGCAGTGGCATGCTCACGGCTACTGTAACCTCGACCTGGTGGACTCAGGTGATCATTCTGCCTCAACTTTCCAAGTAGATGAAACTATAGGCACATGCCACCACGCCCAGCTAATGTTTTGATTTATTGTAGAGATGAGGTCTCACCAAGTTGCCCAGGCTGATCTCAAACCCATGGGCTCAGACAATCCTCTCACCTCGGCCTCCCAAAGTGCTGGTATTATAGGTATGAGCCACTGCACCCGGCCAGAGGACATCAATTTTAAACTTAATTCTGTAAATAGTGGGCATCCCTTAAAGTTTGAAAAAGGGTAATATAAAACAATGAAAGGAAATACCACTTAAAAATATGTTTATCCCTAATAGCTGGGTCAGGCAGAAAATCTGCAAGTTAAATTAGATTTTTGGATTATAGACTGTGAACAGCTTAAACATTTTTAGTGTTCTTGTAGATATATCAGAGAGACTCTGGAAGCCATCATAGTCTTCTCCAAAAGTATTTCATAGTACTCCATCAGGAAGTGAATGCTTGACTGGAGTGGAATCCATGTTCTAACTCGGTTTGACTTTTACATCATTAGGACGGTCTGTACTTATGATTGTTTATGTAAAAGTATCTCATGTCTTTTTCTTTTAGGTTTGTGAAAGAAGGAGATACAGTGTCTCAGTTTGATAGCATCTGTGAAGTCCAAAGTGATAAAGCTTCAGTTACTATCACTAGTCGTTATGATGGAGTCATTAAAAAACTCTACTATAATCTAGATGACATTGCCTACGTGGGGAAGCCTCTGGTAGACATAGAAACAGAGGCTTTGAAAGGTAAATCTGTAAATCTACTTATCTGTTTCAACAAATTGGTTACTGTTGTCCTTTTGTCCTTGAGTCTCAATTACAGGTGATTTTCTACTTTTAATACCTTACAGGATTTGAGTTGGGGGTTTAGAAGCCCAAATAAGGAAAACTGAAAGGTTCTCTGTGATGAATGATTATCTTTTGGCCAATTACCATGTTGGCAACAGGTACAGTTAACACTTCACTTATCAAGAGCCCTACCTTCTGGAAACCTTAGTGTTCAAACAAGCCACAAGCTCTCTCAGTAATTAAAGATTTGGGCTCTAAATACTGGCCAGTAAGAACAAAAATTGAAGTATGCAAAGATAAAAGATAAAATCTAACATAATGGATTGCTGTGTTTGCCACTGATACCAAAAAATAAAAATAAAAAAATTAAAAAAAAAAGGACTCTCATTTGGGATGGTTATAAAAACCAAACTTAGCTGGGGTCGGTGGCTCAGCCTGTAATCCCACGCCTTTGGGAGGCTGAGGTGAGTGGATTGCCTGAGACCCACCTGGGCAGCGAGACCTCATTTCTACAATAAATCAAAAAATCAGCTGGGTGTGGTAGCGCATGCCTGTAATTCTGGCTACTTGGAAGGCTGAGGCAGAAGGATCGCCGGAGCCCAGCAGGTCGAGGCTGCGTGGCCACTGTACTCCAGTCAGGGGGACAGAGTGAGACTCCAACTCAAAAAAAAAAAAAAAAACCAAAATTGTTCAATAGGAGTTAAGGAGAAAAGAGGGAAAATCTACAAGTGAAGACACCAGCATTCAGAAGAAGAATTATGAATGGCAGATGGTCCTGCTAAAGAGAATTTGTTGTAAGACGGTTACAGAGGAAAACTGAAACAGTATGTAAGCCCAGTGCAGGCAGGCAGCTGACTGTCTACCTCAATAGTCTCTTCCCATATCATTGGGTTGTGCCAAAGTCATGTTATCTAGGGAACAGCTTTGATAACAGGGACTGGAGGAGCAGTAGTGTCCTGAGATGTGTCTCCTAGGCCAGCATTCTGCTTTGGAAGTGCTGAGATATAGATGTCTCGGTAGTGTAATTCAGAAGTCTGGAAATAGTGATTGAATTACAGTGGTTGACTGATACTTAGTTCTGCAGTCTGTACAATAATAATTATATTACAATCACTTTTTTTTAGAGTCACACTTTACAATTTATAAAATTTTTATACCTATTATTCTGTGAGGTATTCCAGTTTAACAAATGAAGACAGTAAACCCAACTACAAGCATTGGCCAGTTTGCTCAATGGTCAACGACAGGGCCAAATTTAGAACTTAGATGTCCTGAGACCTTGTCCAGGATATTTTCTACTATGACATATTACCTCTGTCTTATTGAAGGCTGCCTATTACTTATTTAATTTGTATTATTATAAAAGTTGGCTATGTGCATTGTAGAAAGTTCTGAAATACAGAAAACCAAAAATTTAAAAACATATTTACTCAGAAATCACAGTGTTAATACGAGTATATATTATTCCAGATGTTTTTCTAGTACATATATACACATAGTTTTTTCTTGTTGTTGTTAGTTTGTTTTTTTGAGTTGGAGTCTTACTCTGTCACTCAGGCTGGATTGCAGTGGCACACTCATGGCCAATGCAGCCTCACCCTGCTGGGCTCAGGTGATCCTTCTGCCTCAGCCTTCCGAGTAGCTGGAACTACGGGTGTGTGCCACCATGCCCAGCTAATTTCTTTGATTTACCGTAGAGACAAAATCTCACCATGTTGCTCAGGTTGGTCTCAAACATCAAAGTGCTGGGATGACAGGCATGAACCACCATGCCCAGCTCAGAAATAAGTTTTAAAGGCTAGGTTCAAGTTAAATATCTTGGTTGAAATACCTCATGGATGATGATGTGTGCACATGGTCTCCCTCTGGATACCTGCCATAGTGATGTTGAGCTTATACTCTGAGTTAGCATCTGATATCCTCAGCCCTCCAAACAGTGGCATTTGCCTTTTTTAATCTGGAAGGTATGTATGTGGTGTTATTTTGGCACTCTATAAGCAGTTGATAATATCATCTGAGAGCCTTCCTAAATCCATAGTTGCTTTAGTGATTGTGGAATGATGACTTTTGGATTCTGTCATTCTTTTAACATTATTAGCCAGTTATGGTGGCTCACAGTTGTAATACAACACTTTGGGAAGCCAAGGTGGGAGGATTACTTGAGCCCAAGAGTTTGAGACCAGCCTGGCAATATAGTGAAACCATATCTCTAGAAAAAATCAAACAATTAGCCAGGTGTGGTGGTATGTGCCTATAGTTCCAGCTACTTTGAGAGGCTGAGGCAGAAGGATCAACTGAACCCAGGAGGTTGAGGCTACAGTGAGCTGTGATTGTGCCACTGCTCTCCAGCCTGGGCAACAGAGAGAGATCTGACACACACACACACTCACACACACACACAAAGAGAAGATGTGTAAAAACACTGAAGATTATTTAAAGTGCTATGTAGTACAAGATATTTTAATACTTAATTAAGAGAGCTTTTGTCCAGTATCTACGTGACTGTTACAAATGATATATGAATGACTTCTCACACATAGATTTGTTTTCTCACTCATTTACACCCAGTTATTCTAAAAGGTGGCACCATGTAGGTAATATATCACAAAATGTTTCTAGAAAGGTGAGCATTATATTATTTATTATTATTTGATCTTTGGGAAATCTGTACTAATTTATTTGTTTATTTATTTTTTTGTGTTGGAGCCTCTGTCGCCCAGGCTTGAGTGCAGTGGCATGCTCACAGCCACCACAGCATCAACCTGCTGGGCTCCAGCAATCCTTCCGCTTCAGCCTTCCAAGAAGCCAGAACTATAGGTGTATGCTACTACGCCTGACTAATTTTTTATTTATTGTAGGAACAAGGTCTCACCAAGTTGCCTGGGCTGGTCTCGAACCTACAGGCTTAGCCAACCCACTCGCCTCGGCCTCCCAAAGTGCTGGGATTACAGGCTGAGCCACCAAGTCCGGCCTGTACTAATTTTGATATTTGCTACAATTGGGTATTTATACATTTCTATTTCTTCAGCAAATATGCATTATCTAAGGTAGTATTTGGAGTTCCTGCCAGTGAATCTCTCGGTCCTTTTTTGGATCTTAGTTCCTAATTCTGGTCTCTCCAGTAACTGTAACAGATGAGACTATACAGGGATTCTGAAAGTTCAACAGAAATATGCCCTGAATTGTAGAAGTTGTGTTCCAGCTACTTTGATCAGAAAGAAAATTTCCTAGGGACATGAACTAATGGAAACCTCACAGATCAAGTCAGCCCTGGGATTGAATCTCAGCTCTTGGATTAATTAGATGTGTGTGCTTGGGCCCATCCATCAAACCTCACTTCAAAAAGTTAAGATATATTGGCTGGGTGCGGTGACTGATGCCTATAATCCCAGCACTTTGGGAGACTGAGGTGAGAGGATTGCCTGAATCCATGGGTTCGAGAACAGCCTGGGCAACTTGGTGAGACCTCATATCTACAATAAATCAAGAAAAAATTAGCTGGATGTGATGGCGCATGCCTGTATTTCCAAAAAAAATAATAATAATGAAAAGTTAAGATATTGCCTACGTAGTACAATATTTGACACATAAGAGGTGCTACTACAAGTTTACTTTATCCTTCCCTTGCTCTCCCTTTGGGGAATTTTTTGTGATTCTGTTGAACCAGGCCATAGACTAGAAAAGAGAAATTAATAGGATGTCTTTCTATGGTTGCAACAGGGAAGGAATTTTTTTTTTTTTTAGTTGGAATCTAACTCTGTTGCCCAGGCTGGAGTGCAGTGACATGCTCTTGGCCACTGCAGCCTCAACCTGCTGGGCTCAGGCAATCCTTCTACCTCAGCCTTCCAAGTAGCCATAACTAAAGGCGTGCACTATCACGCCTGGATTATTTTTTGGTTTACTGTAGAGACAAGGTCTCACCAAGTTGCCCAGGCTGGTCTTGAACCCCTAGGCTCAGGCAAACCTCTCGCCTCAGCCTCTCAAAGGGCTGGGATTACAGACTTGAGCCACTGTGCCCAGCCTGGGAAGGACTTTTATTTACCTAGAATTGAATGTCAAAGCTCTCACAGCAAATTCAGTTATCTGCTAGTTTTCATTTCTGTCAGACTTTAATTTACCAATTCAGACAGATTCTGCTAATCACATTCATCACTGATTTCCTAACAGCAGACTTTGACAATTAAGTGCTCTCAAATGCTTTTATTTATTTATTTTTCTTTGCTTGTAAAAATACGTGCTAATAGCCTGGAGTCATTTTTCTGATTCTGGGACTCCAGAGTGAGAGAATAGAACAGTCAAGTTAGCATTAACCACCACATTGCTCAGGCTGTATTCAAAGCAGAGCAACATCTTAAATACTGTGTCATCTTAGGAAAGTGTTTAAGATGGTCACAGATTTTATGATTCCTTCATATAGTTTACCTCACATTTAATTCTTATTTCATGTTATTTATAAATATAAATGAGAATTTCATTAGGAAAATGTTTAAAATCCTACATGTTTTGAAATTTGTGAAAGAAACACTCATTTTGTAACTTGCAGCTGCTGTATGGTATTAACAGAAGAAAAGTATACAATAGGTGCTAATAATTAAACAGTGCCAGGTAGCAGTGTAACACCCCTCGACTTCACCCACTGGTTGGATAGTAGTATTTTCTTTTTCTGAAGTAGCTCAACTATTATGCATTTAGACTGTGAACTGTAAGCTGAATTTATTTAGATGTTATAAGCCACTAAGATTTTTTTTAAATGGGCAGGGCTCGGTGGCTCAGCCTGTAATCCCAGCACTTTGGGAGGCTGAGGCAAGTGGATTGCCTGAGCCTGTGGGTTCAAGACCAGCCCGGGCAACTTGGCGAGACCTCGTCTCTACGATAAAATAAAAAATAGCTGGACGTGGTATCATGCATCTGTAGTTCCAGCTACTTGGAAGACTGAGGCGGAAGTATCGCTGGAGCCCAGAAGTTCGACGCTAGGGTGGCCGTGAGTGTGTGTGCCACTGTACCCCAGTCTGGGCAAAGGAGTGAGACTCCAACAACAACAACAACAAAAAGATTTTAAAAAATGTTTTCCATTGAAGTTGAGTTTTACGATATTACTAGATTCAGAAGAAGATGTGGTCGAGGCCCCGGCCGTGTCCCATGAGGAGCACACGCACCAGGAGATAAAGGGCCAGAAGACGCTGGCAACCCCTGCAGTCCGCCGCCTTGCAATGGAAAACAATGTGAGTTTTCTGAAAATTTCTGTCTGACATGTATAGCAAATATATTTGTGTGTCTGAAAATCAGCCAACCACCCCATGGGATCACTCAAGAGTAAAGAAAATGGGAAAATGTTTGTTTCTGAAGTTGACAGTTACATAAAAGTACTTGGGAGAAATAAAGAGTTTTGAACCTATTCCAAAACATTAATTGAGCAGCATGATTTTATTATGCTTTCTTACAGCCTAATAATAGTAAGAGCTGCCATTTATTGAGCATTTGTAAATGGCAGTGTCTTAGGTCAGCTACCCTGGAAGTACAGCTTGAAGCAGGAGTTTAGATGTCTGTGACTGACTGACTGAAAGAGTGAAAGCTTGTAAGTGCAGGAGGCAGGATAGGATAGGAAAGGAAAGAGAAAGGAGACAGTCAGTGTGGGTGTGGTACCAAGGATCTGGCCTGACTCACAGGGGATGGGCAGAAGCACAAAACTCCTTTGAGGGAAGGAGTTTCCTCTGCCAGTTGCTAACTGAATGGAGGGTAGGATGCCAGCTAAGGTGACTCTCTGGCACTATGATAAGTATTAACTGATTATCTCACTTGACTCTATAGATAAGAGGGCATCCTAAGACTTGGAGAGGTTAAGTAACTTGACCAAGGTCACACAGCTAGCTTAGCAGCAGAGCCAGAATCCAAGTGCATCTGTGCCACTCCAGAACCAGTGCTCATAGGCATTGCATTCTGCCTCAGAAGCTTTGGCCTCCATAACTTCAGCATGTATGTGCTGGATGCTTACTCACACATTGTCTAACACTCACAACAGCCCTAAAGAGTAGTTTGGACTGTCTCCACTTTGCTGGTGAGAAAGTACAGGAGCAGGTTATCTGAACTAAGTAAGCTGGCCTGGGGTGGATCGCAGACATTTCTGCTCTAAAGCCTGAGTCCTCTGCACGGTGCCTGCAGCACAGACTTGCTTGTTGGCTTTTGGGAGAATTAGTGATGTTACTGTGGGGAAAACATAGAGGTTGACATTTTGGAAATCTGTGATAGAGTCATTATCATGGGACTATCCCAAGAAAATAATCTGGGATACGTTTTTCCTTGTGTTTTATATGGCTAACAATTATAAGGTGAATACTTTTTTGTTTGTTTGTTTGTTTTTGAGTCAGAGTCTCACTCTGTTTGCCCAGGCTGGAGTATAGTGGCACACTCACAGCCACCACAACCTTGACCTGCTGGGCTCAGGTGATCCTTTCGCCTCAACCTTCCAAGTAGCTGGAACCACTGGCATGCACCACCACACCTGGCTAATTTTTTTAATTTATTGTAGAGATGAGATCTCACCAAGTTGCCCAGCCTGATCCGAACCCCTGGACTCAGGCAATGCTCTTGCCTCGGCCTCCCAAAGTGCTGGGATTACAGGCTTGAGCCACTGTGCCTGGCAATATGTGTTTAAAATCAGGGAAATGCTTAGGTGAATTCTGTTATGCATCCTGGATGAAACTTTGTGTAACCCTAAATGTGTTTAAATATGAAGACCATTTAGCACAAAGAAGATAGGAATAGCAATATGGAATACTAGATGATCAAGGTTATCAGATGAAATCATGATTTTACATACTGTTTTGGCAGCTATAAAAGCATTTTATTAATTTTTTTCTTAATTATATAGAAAGGCCACCTGCAGAAGAAATACATGATTTGATATTTTTCTTTTTTCTTTTTTTTTTTTGAGTTAGAGCCTCACTCCGTTGCCTATGCTGGAGTGCAATAGCACGCTCATGGCTACCACAGCCTCGACCTGCAGGGCTCAGATGATCCTTCTGCCTCAGCCTTCCAAGTAGCTGGAACTACAGACATGTGTCATCCCACCCGGCTAATTTATTTTTCTTGATTTATTGTAGAGATGAGGTTGCACCAAGTTGCCCAGGCTTGTCTCAAACCTGTGGGCTCAGGCAATCCTCTTGCCTCGGCCTTCCAAAATGCTGGGATTATAGGTGTGAGCCACTACATCCAGCCTTGATTTTTTTAATATCATTTCCTGAAGATATGTATAACTAGAATATCAGATGATTACTAGAAATTAAATAGTGGGTTTTATTATACATCACATTTTTTTCCCTTGCAGTTTGCACATTTGTGAATTGAGTTTATTTAAAATTAAAAACCGGCCGGGTTCACTGGCTCAGCCTCTAATCCCAGCACTTTGGGAGGCCAAGGAGAGTGGATTTCCTGAGCCCGCAGGTTCGAGACCAGCCTGGGAAACTTGGCGAGACCTTGTCTCTAAAATAAATTTTTTAAAAAAATTAACTGGGCGTGGTAGCATGTCCTGTAGTTCTGGCTACTTGGAAGACAGGTGGTGGGATCGCCAGAGCCCAGCAGGTCAAGGCTGGGGTGGCTGTGAGTGTGCCACTGCACTCCAACTTGGGCAACATAGTGAGACTCCAACTCAAAAAATTAAAAAATATAAAAACCAGTGGCATTTACAGTTGTTTGTAATTGCTTTAAAAATATTTGTTTAAATTCTTTTTTTTTTTTTCCAAAGCAGAAAAAAACTAGTTTGAGAAAGCTTCTGTATGATGGTTATTTATCTTTAACTGGTAACCAAAGTCAGAAACATTGGTCTGATTTGTTATAGTGTTTATTTCTCCTTTAAATTTTCAGTTCTCCCTCTCCTTATATAGTCTCCAAGAATAGAAAAGATTGAGTAAGAATTGTGCAAGAGATTTTAAAATATTTACCTGACTGTTTAAAAATGTAAGTTTTCTGGCTGGGCACAGTGGCTCGTGCCTATAATCCCAGAACTTTGGGAGGCCAAGGTGAGAGGATTGCCACGGGTTAGAAACCAGCCTGGGCAACTTGGTGAGACTTCATCTCTACAATAGATAAAAAAATTAGCCAGGCATGGTGGTACGTGCCTCTGGTTCCAGCTACTTGGAAGGCTGAGGTGGAAGGATCACCTGAGCCCAGCCGGTCAAGGCTGTGGTGGCCGTGAGCATGCCACTGTACTGACAGAGTGTACTCCAGCTGTGAGCATGCCACTGTACTGACAGAGTGAGATTCCAACTCAAAAAAAAAAAAAAAATTAAGTTTTCATAAATAGCTTTGGGTTGTATAATATAGACACCTCATAGTTACCACATGGGCAAATGAACACTGTACAAAAGTAATAAGTGATTACTTATACAGAGTGACTGCAGCTTATCTATTAAGATAATGAAATGTTTTTTTCCTTGTACTAGTTTATTGGGCAGAGTTATATTTTTGTCTTCAACTGGTTAAATCCAATTTTGGAACTTTAATGATAGATGTATTTATTTTTAAGTAATTGTATTTTTAGCATTAAAATATATCATTTTTTAGATTAAGCTGAGTGAAGTTGTTGGCTCAGGAAAAGATGGCAGAATACTTAAAGAAGATATTCTCAACTACTTGGAAAAGCAGACAGGAGCGATATTACCTCCTTCACCAAAAGCTGAAATTATGCCTCCTCCGCCAAAACCAAAAGACATGCCTATCCCCATACTAGTAACGAAGCCTCCAGTATTCACAGGCAGAGACAAAACAGAACCCATAAAAGGTAATAATCACAGTCATGTAAGGCAGTATATGCTTACCTTGGGGCGAAGCTACTTCAATAGATAAATGTGTAAGGGGGACCCAAAAAAATGAAGTTATCTTTTGGAGGATGGGCCTGTTGTAGTGCAGGCTTTCCCTGCTAGATAAGTGTCCTAGGATCCCATCAGCATCCATGGACCAGCTAACATTGTTGTGAGTGACTGTATTCCACTTCAGTGATTTTTTTTTTTCTTTTCTTTTTTTTTTTGGAGGTTCTTTTGAGCATTTGCCCATTTGTGATGGGTAATTTATGAGTGCACCTGCCCACGCCACACTGAGTGTTCAGCAGTTTTTGACCCAAAACAGCATGAACTCCATGCCCCACCCTCCTTATTCATCAGGTCTCACCCTGAGTGACTTTTTTTTTGTTTCCCTGATTGAAAAAATCCTCAAAGGGAAATGTTTTGCCGATATGGAAGAGGTGAAGCAAAAAATGGCAGAAGGACTAAAAGGCATCAAAATTAACAAGTTCAAAAACTGTTGTGAGCAATGGAAAAGTGTCTCGATAGGTATATTGCATCAAATGTAGAGTACTTTGATGGTGACTGAAGTTTAGACATGTAAGAATAAATTCACAATTTTTATATGTAAATTCCAGGGTTTTTTTTTTTTGGGTCCCCTCTCATATATAATATGGTGTTGTCAATTCTTACTGAAGAGAAAGTTCAAATTCAGCATATAATTTTTAAATGGTACAACAGCATGGTTTTTCCAGGAAATACTTCCAATTCGTGTGTAACTGTTAATTTCTGAAGAGTAATGAATGCATTAGCAGGTTTCTTGAAATACAGAGTTGTATACTGATAATTGTTCTGTTCGAAGACTCACTCAAGATATTTTAGAAATTCATTATTTTTAGTTAGTTTTCAAAATAACTAGTTCTGATTTCTTATTTATAAACTCTCAGGGTAGATTAACTTCCAGAAGAGTTGTTTTGTGAGAAAACCGTTGAGTAAATACATGGCTCGCTCACAGCCTTTTGAATTTTGTATACCCTGCAGCTTTGACAACAGTTAGCTGCTATGATTACACTTGACTCTGGGTATCATGGTGCAGTCCAGGCTCCAGCCTTGAAATCAGTGCCTTTCAATGTAATGGGATGAAGATGGTCGTGAGAGGTAGAGCTCATTTGAAACAGTAAAGGACTTTAGAGAACCTTCTATAACAGCTATTTTTAAAAGGGGGGGCCATGTTTTCTTACACTTTGGCTCCCTCTCCTACCTTGGGGAGGTGAATCACCTTTTTCTCTCTAATTTACTTTCTAAATAAACTATTTTCTAATCTAAAAAAAAAATAAAAATAAAAGGATGATTTTTAATAATCCAGGGTTTAAGAATTGAAATAAATAAATAACAGTTGAGTGTTTTCCAGGCTTTCAGAAAGCAATGGTCAAGACTATGTCTGCAGCCCTGAAGATACCTCACTTTGGCTACTGTGACGAGGTTGACCTTACTGAACTGGTGAAGCTACGGGAAGAGTTAAAACACATTGCTTTTGCTCGTGGAATTAAACTCTCCTTTATGCCTTTCTTCTTAAAGGTGAGATCCCATTCATTTCAAACAAGCCTTGAGTAGGACATTTAAATTTTGTTTTCCAAATACGCAATGTGTTGACTGTGGGTTTGAATAAAAATATTACTTCTCACCACATCATATAGTTAGAATGTGCACACGCATTGTTTTTTGTTTAAGAGGAATTTATAAAATTGAAATTTCTGTGTCATGTTTTTATCTATTTATCTTTTTGAGCTAGGTGGACATTATCCTCCAGTTGAATACATCCTTTAATTCTAAAAGAATCATTCCAGCAAATTCCTGGTTTGACCTACACTGAGATCTTGATATTGATTTTGTATATATCACTGACATGTATATATTTTCATTTACTCAACAAAGTTTTGTTTTAATTGAAGGCAAAATCTCACTGTCCCCAGGCTAGAGTGCAGTGGCACACCCACAGCCACCACGGCCTTGATCTGCTGGGCTCAGGTGATCCTTCCACCTTAGCCTTCCAAGTAGATGTAACTACAGGCACTGCCACCAAGCCTGGCTAATTTTTTAATTTATTGTAGACACAAGGTTTTGCGCATTGCCTAGGCTGGTCTTAAACCCCTGGGCTCAGGCAATCCTCTAGCCTCTGCCTAAAGTGCTGGGATTACAGGTGTAAGCCACCATGCCCAGCAAACAAACTTCTATCAAAGTTCCTGAGAATCATTTCTAGTGTTAGGCCCCAGTATAAAATGGAATAAGACTGTCAGCTGACCTTGAGCAGTTCTGTCTAGTTCACATTAATGACTTTATGAAGCAGCTACCGCATGTCAGGCTCCATACTGATGCTGTCTCCATCCTTTCCTAACTCTTAGTAATTCTGGCATAAAACTAGCACTGACCCCACTTTCCACAGAAGCAAACTGGAACTCAAGAGAGGCTGGAAATTTACCACAGCCTTACAGCCAACAGGTGGAGCACTGTTCCAGGTCTGGTGTCATAATCAGAACAGCATCTGACATCTCTAACCAGTATGGCTCCTTCCAGTCCTTACCCAAACTGCAACAAGACCTGTCCTCCATAAATCACATCGTGTTATTCCCTGATTTTTCAGTGGTTCTCCTCATTGACTTTCGGATAGTTTCCCATCTCCTGAGTGTGGCATGCAAATATTGTCATGAGGCTCTGCTGCCTGCCTCTCCAGCCTTCCCTCTCTACCTCAGAAGAAGCCACGTACAGTTTCTGGAATACACAGTTACACCTGAAGTGCCCCTTTCTCTCAATCAAATACCTGCACCCCAAATCCCAAATTGTGGTCACATACAGACTCCCCCAGAAGCCTCCTGCGGCTGACTCTCTTTAGTTTCCCATTGCAACTCATCTCAGTGTGTTGCAAGTGCCTACCAGTTTTCTCTTCATGGGACGTTGGGCTTAGGAAGGCAGTAACTGTTTTCCTTTCTCGGTTTTCTAAGTCATTCCCCTAACAGGCCAGCGGATGTTCTGGAAGCGTGGGGTGTAATAGACATCTGCAAGTGAGAGGAGGCCATTTGGACTTGGCGATGTCTACAGAGTCCTCTGTAGGCATAAAGCAAATGGAGGGGGTGGATGAGAAGGAGGCCAGAGCTTCCAGGGTGGGTACAAGTTGAGTTGGCAAAGACAGGGTGAGTGGCAGCTGGTACAACGATGGGAGAGCCAGGGAAAAGTCACTCAGAAGCCAAGCATGTCTGTTGCTCTATGACAGACCACCCCGACATGTGATGGTCTAACACCATAGCCACTCATTCTCAGGAGTCTCCAGGTGAGCAGGGTCTGCCGATCTTCTGGAGGTCTGTCGTGTCTGCCATCAGCTGGAGTGGTCTTCGCAGGGATGGTGCCTCTCCTTCCCATGAGACCCTCCTGTCTCCCCTGCACGTTAGCCTACACACGACCTCATTGGGGTGACCAAGCCCTTTCTACCCAGCTGAGTCATCCCAAGAGAACACCCCCGGAGGGTGTGGGCACAAAGGGCAACGAGAGAGGGACCACCAACTCCACTGCTCCCACCATAAGAGAAGAAGGCGTTAGGACGGGAAGGGTAGCAATCGCAGGCATCACCACTGTCAAACATGTACATGACAGGAATAGGCTGCCAGAGCAGTTGTGAAGAGACCAGGCGTGGCCTCAGCCAGAAGTAGCTGAGAAAATCTAGTTGAGGCAAAAGTTTGACTGCAGTTGGCTCAGAAATGACCGGGAATTGAGGAAGAGGAGATGCTGAGAAAGTTGGGGGAGAGCAGGTAGGGCAGTAGGTACAGAGAGTGGTCACGGAGGTTGCAAGAGATCGAGGACAGGTTCCAGCCTCTCCTTTACATCCTCAAGGAAAAATCGAGCAGACTGTAGGCTGAGGGAAACAACTGGAGAAGGGGAAGTGAAATAATTGGGAGTGGGAAGAACTTTTGGAGCAAGACCCTGCTACTAGGGGAAGTGCAAGATGCAGCCCGGGTGCGGAGGGAACCTTGAGAGCAGGTGAGCGCCACCTCCATTTCTGACTGGGTTCCTCTTACTCTTTCCTGGTGACAGCAGGTCTGTCTTGAAGCAAAGGTAGACCAAATCTTTAACATATTGTGAGGGTTTTTTGTTGTTGTTGTTTTGGAGTCAGGGTCTCACTGTATTGCCCAGGCTGGAGTGCAGTGGCACAATCACAGCTCACCGCAGCCTCAGCTTCCTGAGTAGCTGGGACTACAGATGCATGCCACCATGCCTGGCTAGTTTTTTTATTATTTTGTGGAGACAAGATCTTGCTATGTTTCCCAGGCTCAGCCTCCCAAAGTGCTGGTTACCGTTAGGGAACTCAATATGGTCAGGAGAGAAATGGTATTAAAAGACAAAGGGAAAGGGTGGGCTCAATGACTCAAGCTTGTAATCCCTATACTTTGGGAGGCCTAGGCGAGTGGATTGCCTGAGCCTGCGGGTTCAAGACCAGCCTGGGCAACTTGGTGAGACCTCATCTCTACAATAACTCAAAAAATAAGTCCAGTGTGGTAGCGTGCACCTGTAGTTCCAGCTACTTGGAAGGTTGAGGTGGAAGGATGGACTGAGCCCAGCGGTTGAGGCTGCAGCGGCCGTGAGCGTGCCACTGCAGCACTCCAGCCTGGGTAACAGAGTGAACAGGCTTACCCTCCTTTTTTTGAGTTGGAATCTCACCCTATTGCCCAGGTTGGAGTGCAGTGGCATGCTCACGGCCACCGCAGCTTTGATCTGCTAAGCTCAGGTGATTCTTCTGCCCCAGCCTTCCAAGTAGCTGAAAGTACAGGCACACGCCACAATGCCTGGCTAATGGTTTGACTTATTGTAGAGACAGGTCTTGTCATGTTGCTTAGGCTGGTCTTGAACCCCTGGGCTCAGGCAATCCTCTTGCCTCCACCTGCCAGTATGCTGGGATTACAGATGTGAACCACGGTGTGCAGCATAGGTTTACTTCTTATGGGAATCTTAAGACTCTGCTTGTAAATGAGAAAAACACTTGGAATTTGGACATTTTCTTTGGCACTTTGGCCAGTCTGTATAGTTATTTTGAAAATCTCCTTGGCCGGGCACAGTGTCTCAAACCCGTAATCCCAGCACTTTGAGCGGCCAAGGCGAGAGGATTGCCTGAGCTCAGGGGTTCGAGACCAACCTGGGCTACTTGGTGAAACCCTGTCTCTACAATAAATCAAAAAATATGTCGGGTGTGGTAGCACGTTCCTGTAGTTTCAGCTACTTAGAAGGCCGAGGTGGAAGGATTGCCTGAGCCCAGCAAGTCTTGGCCACAGTGGCCGTGAGCATGCTACTGCACTCCAGCCTGGGGGATAGAGTGAGACTCCAATTCAAAAAAAAAAAAAAATCTCCTTGATGTTTACAAGCTATCTGACAGCTTTATCTTTTATCTTTCAGTGACTTGAGTGACCTAGTCCTGCACTGCTTGAAGGTGACATTGGAAGTAATAGCCTAGGAGCATGTAGACTTGAAATTAAACTCACTGTAAATGAAAGTTACATACTTTTTTTTTTTTTTGAAGTCAGAGTCTCACTCTGTTGCCCAGCTGGAATGCAGTAGCACGCTCATGGCCACCGCAGCCTCGACCTGCTTGGCTTAGGCAATCCTCCCGCCTTAGCATTCCAAGTAGCTGGAAGTAGCATGTGCCACCACGTCTGGCTAATTTTTTGTGATTTATTGTAGAGACAAGGTCTCACCAAGTTGGTTGCCTAGGCTGGTCTTGAACCTATGAGCTCAGGCAATCCTCTCACCTCAGCATGTCACAGTGCTGGGATTATATTATATGAGCCACCATGCCCGGCCAGTTTCCACCTTCTATGCCTCTTATTCCTTTGAATGCCCTACCCCTTCTGAGTTAAAAGTGCTGACATTGCATTCTCTTTCTGTTAACCAGGCTGCTTCCTTGGGATTGCTGCAATTTCCTGTCCTTAATGCCTCTGTGGATGAAAACTGCCAGAGTATAACATACAAGGTTGGCTATGCCGTGGGAAATGCTCTTATAAATAGGAGATGGGGCAAATGTGCTTGTGGGTTACAGGGACTCCCATCATACCACAGATAGTGATCTCTTTTAGACTAGAATTGAAAGTATGGGACAAAATAGTCAACTTAAGCATAACTTATTGCTGGGAGTGTTGTTTTTACTGGCTAATAATGCAACTTGCGATACAGAGATTGCCATCTTGAAGCTTTTTGGTTCTCTCCTTAAAATAATGAACATACATGGCTGTGTGGCTATGGCTTATGTTACCTACTCTACTTACCCTCTCAGAAAGGAGCAGCTCTCTCAAAGTGGAATCTTTAGAACTTTTAAATATAATAATTTAAATGAGAAAAATGAACTCAATTCAATTCAAGTGAACTCTTCTGTTTGGAGTGAAAGTTTCTCAAGATGGAGAACTCTTTGGGCCACGAGGGCCTTATGTGCATTTCTCATTAGAATATACAACCAGGCTAGGCGTGGTGGCTCACACCTGTAGTCCCAGTACTTTGGGAGGCAGAGGTGAGAGGATTTCCTGAGCCCACGGGTTCAAGGCCGGCCTGGGCAACATGGCGAGACCTTATCTCTACAGTAAATTAAAAAAAAAAAAAATTAGCTAGGCATGATGGCAAGTGCCTGTAATTCCAACTACTTGGAAGGCTAAAGCAGAAGGATTGCCTGAGCCCAGAATGTCGAGGCTACAGTGGCCATGAGTGTGCTACTGCACTCCAGTCTGGGCAATAGAGTGAGACTCTGACTCAAAAAGAAAAAAAGAAAGAAGAAAAGAAATATACAACCAGGAAGTGACTTAGATATTCTAGGGAACCAGATCTAAGTATTCCATATGGGTAATACAGCCAGCTGTCTATTTTCATTTTAGTATTTTCTAATTAAATACATACTTGTTACAAAGGTTTCAGGCAAGGGCGTAAGAATGCTTCCCTTCAATTCCATTACACTAGCTTAACTCACTGGTTATGTTGAGATATACATCTTTCCAGGATTTCACTTTTACATACTTTAGAAATATATGGAGAATTATTAATATTTTTCTTTAACTCTTCTTGATTTTTTTTATTTTTTGAGTCAGAGTCTCACTCTGTCACCCAGGCTCACTCTGTCACTTGCCACGCTCACGGCCACCGTAGCCTCAACCTACTGGGCTCAGGTGATCCTTCCGCCTCAGCCTTCCAAGTAGCTGGAACCACAG
Organism: Cephalopachus bancanus; assembly: GCA_027257055.1. Classification (NCBI taxonomy): domain Eukaryota; kingdom Metazoa; phylum Chordata; class Mammalia; order Primates; family Tarsiidae; genus Cephalopachus; species Cephalopachus bancanus. The sequence continues at coordinate 4,442,665 of JAPVLO010000176.1, read as the reverse complement.
TCATGCACCACCATGCCCGGCTAATTTTATTCTTATTTTATTGTAGAGATGAGGTCTCACCAAGTTGCCCAGGCAGGTCTCGAACCTGCGGGCTCCCAAAGTGCTGGGATTATAGGTGTGAGCCACTGCGCCCAGCCAAGTCTTTTTTATGTAATATGTAATGGACATCATTATATGTCAATAAATTTAGATTTGTCATCATTTATTTAGCCAGTGACCTACTGATAAACTTTTTGATTGTTTACAGTTTCTCAGACTTGTAACCAGTTTACACTCAATATCCCTGGGTTCCCTTCATGTTTCTACATTTAGTTCCATAACACAGATCTTTATAAATATGGGTACATAGTGTCACATGTTCGCTAGAAAGTCTATGCAGGTTGAGTATCCCTTACCTGAAATGCTTGAGACCAGAAGTGTTTCAGATTTTGGATTTTGGAATATTTGTGCATATATAATGAGATATCTTAGGGATAGGACCCAAGTCTAAACATGAAATTCGTTTATTTTTCCTGTACACCTTATACACATAGCCTGAAGGTTATAGTGTACAATATTTTTAATAGTTTTGTTCATGGAACAAAGTGTTTGGTTTTTTTTGAATTGGAGTCTCATTCTGTCGCCCAGGCTGGAATACAGTGGCACACTGACGGCCACTGCAGCCTTGGCCTGCTGGGCTCAGCCTTCTAAGTAGCTGCTACTACAGACACATGCCACCACACCCAGCTAGTTTTTGTGATGTATTGTAGAGACGAGGTCTCACAAGGTGCCCAGGCTGGTCCCTAACCCCTGGACTTAGGCAATTCTCTCGCCTTGGCCCCCCAAAGTGTTGGGATTATAAGCTGAGCCACTGTGCCTGGCTGGAACAAAGTTTTGACTGTGTTTTGACCGTGACCTGTCCCATGACATCATGTCAGCCCTCAAAAAAGTTTTGGGTTTGAGTTTGCTGTCCTAGATTCTTTTTTTTTTGAGTTGGAGTCTCACTCTGTCACCCAGGCTGGAGTTCCATGGCATTCTCTTGGCCACCCCAGCATTGACCTGCTGGGCTCAGGTGAACCTTCCACTGTCCTAGATTCTTATCAGCAAAGCATTATCTTTTTAAAAATATTTTTAAGATTATTTTTTAATGATTTTTTTTTTTGAGTCAGAGTCTCACTCTTTCGCCCAGGCTGGAGTGCATTGGCATACTCACGGCCACTGCAGCCTCGACCTGCTAGGCTCAGGCAATCCTTCTGCCTCAGCCTTCCAAGTAGCTGAAACTATAGACATATGCTACCATGCCTGGCTAATTTTTTGATTTACTATAGAGATGAGATCTTGCCAAGTTGCCCAGGCTGGTCTCTAACCCATGGACTCAGGCAATCCTTTCACCTTGGTCCCCCAAAGTGTTAGGATTTTAGATGTGAGGCACCACACCTGGCCTAAATGATTCTTGTAAATCATTGCCAATCAGGTGAAAGTCAGTTTGGGTGATTGTCTAGGAGACCGTGCAGGTTGATCCTCTTTGCTGTTGGTTTGCTAATAGTCTACTGTATGATTTCTGTGCTCTAGGCTTCTCATAACATTGGGATAGCGATGGACACTGAGCAGGGCTTGATTGTCCCTAACGTGAAGAACGTTCAGATCTGCTCTGTGTTTGAGATTGCTGCTGAACTGAATCGCCTCCAGCAGCTGGGCTCTGCAGGTCAGCTCAGCACCACGGACCTTACAGGAGGAACATTTACTCTTTCCAACATTGGATCCGTGAGTAGCTGTAATGTTCAAAGTCATGAACCACAACTTAAGAGCCCGGTCATGGGCTTAATTAAAAATATAAAGTGTCACTTGCCATTTGTTTCCTGAAAGCTGAATTTTTCTACTCTCCTTTTTTTTTTTAAATAGATTGGTGGTACCTATGCCAAACCAGTGATACTGCCGCCTGAAGTAGCCATTGGGGCTCTTGGATCAATTAAGGTATGTGTATCAGATTATTAAAAAGCAGTTTAAGCACATTGGGGAAGTAAACCCAAAGAGTAACCCCTTCTGACATCTTCCCTTCACTTCGGAAGTTTGAGTTTGCAAGTTTGGCTTAGTATGTCTGTTATTCCTTCTTAAGAGCTAGGCCTACAATTCCTGTGTCCTCCTCTATGTGTAATAAATGGTGGTGATCAGATTGTTGATGGGTGAATTAGCCATGTGGACTGTGCCAGGCACAGATGTAAGTCTTTCTGGATAATCACAAGGCAATCTGTTTCTATCAAAACATCTTTAGTTCAGAGAATAATGGTAAACAAAGAATAATGGTAAACTAGTCCAAAATGTTATTTATAACAAAGTGAGACTTGTTTAGAGCATTAAAAAAAAACTTTGCTCAAGAATCATTGGGAGTGTTGGTTAAACATGAGGATTTCTTGGCTTTGGGAGCAGAGTCCCTAGATCTTATATTTTGAACAAGAACTCTGGTGGGTCCAACACACGTGATCTGTGGCTATGTTTTGGGAGATACTGACTTAGAATAAGAGTTTCACTGATTCTTAACCCTTGTTGCATGTTAGAATCATGCAGCAGCTTGGAAAAAATAGCACCCAAGCTCACCCTGTACTAACTGAATCAGAATTTGGGGGGATGGGATTGGGCATCCCTACGAATTCAGAGTTGAGGGCTACCGAGGTCAGTAAGCTCCTGGATCCCGCCTTAGTGGCGCTGCATGACTGTGCTTTTGCCTTGCATGTTTTTAGAAGAACCTTTTTTCTTTTCTCCACGTGCAGCACTTCCATGGTGAGCATCTCTGTGACTTGTCATGAATTTATTAAGTGCACATGGATGCCCAGAGCCCTCACAGTTGCTTCCTTCAGCCTTTGCTTTGCTTTCCAGCTGGTAGAACATTTGTGTCTAAGTTGTTCCCTCTCCTGCCATCCACTTTCCCTTCTGGGAAGCAGAGGAGAAAGGGTGTAAAAACAACACATTGCAGGACACTGTTCTTTCCAAATGGGAAGTTCCCTGAGTGATAACATGTGTCACTTGGTCCCTCCCCAGCTAGAAGTCAACATTTGATTCTCACAGAATTCTGGCTTTCTGTAGTTTCCAACCATTACACCTGTTTGACAAAGTCTTGTTTTTCTGTTTCCCTGAGGAGATTTATTTTCTCCTGCATTATGTGTGTTTACGTATATAATTGTGGTAAAATGTACATAACACAAATCTACCATTTTAACCATTTTTCACACTGTTAGCAACCAATAACACCATCATCTCCAGAACTTTTTCATTATCCCAAACTGAAACTCCATCCCCATTAAGCACTAGCTCACCATTTCCCTAGCCCTGGTAAGTGCTGTTCTACTTCCTATCTCTAAGAATGAATTTGACCATCCCAGGTACCCCATATTGTGGAGTCATACAGTATTCATCCTTTTGTGTCTGGCTCAAGGTTCATGCATACTGTGACTTGTATCAGAATTTTACTTTTTTTTTTTTTTTTTTGAGTTGGAGTCTCACTCTGTCACCCAGACTGGAGTGCAGTGGCTGCTCCCGGGCACCGCAGCCTCGACCTGATGGACTCTGGCGATCCTTCCGCCTCAGCCTTCCAAGTAGCTGGAACTACAGGCGTGTGCTACCATGCCCGGCTCATTTTGATTTATTGTAGAGATGAGGTCTCACCAAGTTGCCCAGGTGGATCTCGAACCCACGGGCTTAGGCAGTCCACTCACCTCAGCCTCCCAAAGGTGCGGAATTACAGGCTGAGCCACCGAGCCTGACTAATTTTACTTATTTTTAAGACTAAAATATATTCTAGAGTGTATGTGTGTTTGGCAAGAAAAAATAGTTTATACGTTTAAGAGTTGTTAAGAAATGTTCGCTGTGATCAGAAGTGTCTGGATGCGGATGGTAACCACTCTGAGCATCTCTTGTAATTGCAGAAGTCAAACATGACTTGTATTCATCTTTTTTAATCAGTATATATTGAGTATTACAGTTTTAATTGTTTTTTTCCTTTCTTTAAATGTATATACATTCTTTTGGCACCCCCTGTATATACACCATGTTTTTATTCAGTCATCTGTCAATGGATATTTGAATTGCTTCCATTTTTTGGCTGTTGTGAATAATGCTGCTATGACTATTGGCATACAAATATCTATTCAATAGATATCTTTTTTTTTTTTTTTTTTTGAGTTGGAGTCTCACTCTGTCACCCAGACTGGAGTGCAATGGCTGCTCCCGGCCACTGCAACCTCGACTTGCTGGGCTCCAGCGATCCTTCCCCCTCAGCCTTCCAAGTAGCCGGAATTACAGGCATGCGCTACCATGCTCAGCTGATTTTTTGGTAGAGATGAGGTCTCTCTGCTCAGGTGGGTCTCGAACCCGCGGGCTCAGGCAATCCACTCACCTCAGCCTCCCAAAGGCGCAGGATTACAGGCTGAGCCACCGAGCCTGGCTCTCAGTAGATATCTTTTTACAGAATCATTTTACCCATGGTACCTTCAGGCTATGGAGCATAATTCTTAGGGTATCATCAATCTTATTCATTACTTAATGTAATCTTTGTTGGAAAGGGACTGATAGTATTTATTTTTTTTTTCTCCCTCTGTGTCATCTTTCCTTTGCTATCTTCTCTTTTCTTTGTAACTTTTTTGGAGTTAGAGTCTCACTCTGTCACCCAGACTGGAATGCAGGAGCACAATCACAGCTCACCACAGCCTTGACCTCAGCCTCTCAAAGTGCTGGGATTATGGTGTGAGCCACTGCGCCCGGCCCGCCATATTTATCTTAACTGTCTCTCCCCAGAGTTCAGAGGAGCACCTGGCATATAGCAGGTGCTCGGGAAATAATTGTTAGACATTGGAAATCTGAAATGAGATTTAATGAATGCAGGTAGGGGATCACACAGGGCTTGGGAAACTCCATGGAGACATCTGAAGGCTGAAGCATGTGCTCTCAAAGGTGGGGGAGGAGGGGCAGTACTTTCTGAAAGCTCTTTGGGGTGCTGTTGTCTGTGTTGCAGGGAAGAGGGCCTGCCTGATCTTGCACCACATCGTTGGAGCTTGAACTCGGAGCAGTGAAGGTTGACTCATTGTCCTTGTTTTATTTCCAGGCCCTTCCCCGATTCAACCAGAAAGGGGAAATGTATAAGGCTCAGATAATGAATGTGAGTTGGTCGGCTGACCACAGAGTCATTGATGGCGCCACAATGTCACGCTTCTCAAACCTTTGGAAGTCCTACTTAGAAAATCCAGCTTCAATGCTCCTAGATCTGAAATGAAGATCGACAAGACATTCTTGAACTTTCTGAGCGTCCAAAGAGTATGTAGAACCTAGCTGTACCGGCACGTGTTCATCCTTATAATTGTATTGTAAATGGCTTGTATTGTATGATTACAGTTCTCATAGACTTTTTATTGAACATAAAACATGGTGTGAGGGTTCTCCTGGGCTGTCACATTTCATAGGTCAGACTGTGACTTCTAAAATGGTGCTGAGGTCATTGTGTCAGTGGATTGAAGCCGGCAAGAATAACAAAATTAGAATTACTTAAAGACAGGCAGCCATATACATACAGTTTTGTCCTGTGTTTTTTTTTAATTGACCCTTAATGAAACTTTTAATTATACTTAATTGGGAAAAGGAATTTATATGCAAAAATAATTTCCATTTTCCTACAATCATGCTACTTGTATAAAATAAGTGCAATTATATAGATATCCAGGAGTCTATTCTTGCTCTGTATAGAGAATATTCTCTATAAGTGTCTTATTTATATAAACCAACATGTTTGAAAAGGGAAAACTATAACCTGGTCTTAAAAATGTCCAATTATAGCTTTATAACCAGTCAGTCTATTAAAGGTGTTTGTTGGCTGGGCGTGGTGAGCCATACCTGTAATTCTAGCACTTTGGGAGGCCGAGGCAGAAGAATTTCTTGAGCTCAGGAGTTTCAGACCAGCCTAGACAACATAGCGAGACCTCATCGCTACAAAAAAATGTTAAAAATAGGCCAGGTGCAGTGGCTCATGCCTATAATCCCAGCACTTTGGGAGGCCAAGGTGAGAGGATTGCCCGAGCCCAGGGGTTGAAGACCAGCCTGGGCAACTTGGTGAGACCTCACCTCTACAGTAAATTAAAAAAATTAGCCAAGTGTGGTGGCACCCGCCTATAGTTCCAGCTACTTGGAAGGCTGAGGGGAAGGATCACCTGAACCCCAGCAGGTCAAGACTGCAGTAGCCATGAGCATGCCATTGCACTCCAGCCTGGGCAGCAGAATGAGACTCCAACTCAAAAAAAAAAAAAAAAAAAGCCAGACTTGGTGGTGAATGCCTGTAGTCCCAGTGACTTGTGAGACTGAGGAGGGAGAATTGCCTGAGCCCAGGAGGTCGAAGCTGCAGTGGCTGTGACCATGCCACTGCTCTCCAGCCTGGGCAACAGAGTGAGATCCCATTTAAAAAAAAAAAAAAAAGAAATTAGATTCTATTTCCTTCTCCATATCCTGAGTAGGACTGTCAATAGCAGGAGAGAGAAAAGTCTAATGGGTAATTATGAACGTAACAGTAAACTAATATATTTTATGCAGAAATGAAGATTTTGCAATGGTAATTTTGTTAAAGGTCCACTTTAATCAGAAATAGCATCAAGGTGAACATAATCCAGCATTTTATTCTGCATTTGGAAATCTAGGTTGTTTCTAATATTGTGCAGTTGAATACTGTATGCCAAAATTAATTGTTCAAGTGAAGCTTTCTGACATAACATTAGGTCATTTTAATGTCCACCTGATTTTTTTTCAAAATAGAAGTAATTTTAAAGTCAGAAATGAGAAGTCAGCCAGATGCAGTAGCTTGCACTTGTGGTCCCAGTTACTCAAGAGGCTGAGGTGGGAGGATCGCCTGAGCCAGGAGGTTGAGGCTTCAGGAGCTGTGATTGTACCACTGCACTCCAGCCTGGATGACAGAGTGAACCCTGGTCTCTAAAAATGAAAAAAATAATAAGTCAAATAAATGCCTTTATTTTTAAAATTCAGGTAATACAGAGAGTTACCAAGATATAACCATCCATAATCCTACCACTGTTAACATTTTGAGGTATATATCTGTATACATGGCTATTATTTTTATTAACATGGAATCATAGTATATCTACTATTTTATTAGTTGATTTTAAAAGTTAACAGTATATTCTGGACAACTTTACATGTCAATAAACATTTCACATTGTCATGCTTTTAAATGGTTGCATAGCATTCCATTGTATGTATTTATTATTATATAATTCAGATATGAAATACCTGCTCTCTACCAAGCATTGTACTGAGCGCTGGGCACACAGTGCCCACCCTCATGGTTGCTGCCTTCATGGGACTTGCAGATATTAAATAACCATTTAAAAAAATAATGATTCTAGGTAGGAAACAACTCAGGCGCTATGAGCCATCTAATAGTGGTAACTGATCCTATCTGGAAGGATCAGAAGATGGATGCCCCATAATTCAAATAATTCCCTGTTGATAGGCATTTACTGAATTTAAATGAGGAATGACTTGATCAGTAAAAATTGTCCCCTTACTTAAAGAATAGGAAAACTTGGAGAAGGGAGTTCTGAAATGAACATGTAATATATTCCCCTGAAGATCCACTGTCTTTAGCTCAAAATGTTCTCTACATTCCCAAAATATTCCCTGTCTGTTCCATCCCAGCCCCTTGCCATTATTGTCTTCTCTTTGTCTCATCCTTTGAGAATTCAGCAAAGGATCTGTTCCCACTGTGTACAGGACCTTCAGGAGAGCAGGATTACTGGAGGGGACCAGAGGGCCGAGAGCCCATCTTCAGCAGGGCTGGTCCACAGCGCTCGGCACATCATGGGGCAGAACCTGGGGGAAAAGGCTGTTGTATTCCTAGTGGTTGAGAAGAAAGTCGAGGAGCCACAAGATTCAGGTCCTTCACTGATATGCCTGGGGGAGAGAAGCCAGCATCATTGCCAGAGTGGCCAACAAGGAAATCAAAGCTCTACTGGCTGGAACTTTCCTCTGGCATTGGAAAAAGACGTTCAACATGGAGGAAGTGTGGCAGATGGAGCCAGAGCTGATACGAATTTCCGTTTAGAGATGTGCGTATGTTGGAGCACATCCACATGGTGGTTATGTAGGAAGAATGGCAGTGACAGCTCTCAGCCTGGGAGACCCACTGGCTTATTGGGGCATTTCTCATGGCTGCCCACTCAGAGTGGATCCCAAAAATCACTTGACAGATTTCCTAGCTGACTTCTAAACAAACTAAGGATTGAGAAAGAAATGAATGGCACTCAACACTGCCCTACAACACCAGGGTGCAAATGTTTCATTGAAGTCTTCGAAGCCATTTATTGCACTCACCCTGCAATTGATCCGTTGGTTTATCCTGCATGTACTCACCGAGTGTATACTCAGTTCCAGTCCCTGGGATAGAGATTATAGATGAAGGTGGGTTAGATAGATGGTGGTTTTGCCCTCAAGGCAAGCGTTTTGGCCACGGATCAAAGCCTTCACTCCAAGTTGGGTCTGTGCCAGTAGCCTGGAGAACAGCAGCTGTTTGAGCTGATCTTTTCCCATAAGTTCTTTATAGTGGTTTTTCTCCTTCCCTAGTCACTGTCTTTTCTTACTGAGATTGGATCATGTGTGTGAACCTATATACTGTTTCCACTCAAGACACCAAGGAGCATTGATGTGTCTTTCTTGGTTCACATGCCCATTGCTTTGGGCAGGAGGATGCAGTGCTCTGACCCACTTGAGTCTTATGGTCCCCTTGGGTCCTGGGAGTTTAGCCAGCCTCCTCCAACCACATGGACCAAGAATGGGGATCTGGTAGGATTTCTGGACAGACCGAAAAAAAAAAGACTATACAAGGTTTGACAATGAGGTTCGCAAACCATCCTAGAAAAAGTGCTCCATAACTCATTGTTAATATCACTACGGTCACCTTCAAAGTACTTCCCTTGGGAGGCTATACACTGATGCCAGCACCTACTCCACCTGTCAAAGCAGTTTTGGAGCTCTTTTTTTTTAGAATGGCCATCAGAGTTGTTGTCGTTATTTGTAGAGGTCTGACAATTCACAAACTTGCCACCAAGCGCTGACATTGGCAGCACTGTACAAATAACTGTACTGGAACACCCTCTCTACTCACCTGATCTGGCCCTCTGTAACTTTTTTATTTACTTGAAGGCAAAGAAAATACTGAGAGGAAAACATATGATGACATTCAGTACATCAAGGGTAATACAGCAATAGCACCGATAGCCATTCCAGACTCTAAGTGCTGGTATCAGTGTATAGCTTCTCAAGGGGAGTACTTCGAAGGTGACTGTAGTGATATTCAGCATTGAGGCACGTAGCACTTTTTTTTTTTTTTGCATTTTTAACAACCCAAATTTTATTTTATAAAGCAATGACAGCTACTAGAAAATGATTTAAGAAATCTTAACTAAGCCACATAAACAATCAGGCCTATACAAGTACAGAAAAATCTAAACATGCTTTTAAGAACTAAAAAAAATCCTAAGTTGTATGTCCTAAGGGCATACAACTTAATTTCTACTAAAAACACAATTTTTCAAAAGGGTCAGGGGATTATCAATTGACAAAAACAGAACAAGTACAATGATTAGACAGAGAAGTCTCAACTGCTTAATACAAGTTAAACTCATCAGTTGTAAAGTTTCTGTATCCATTTAAAATTAGTACGGGAGTGGAAAAAATAGATTAGGATGACTTAATCTATATGTTTGATTTTAAATGGATACAGCTAAAACAAATTTACAGTCCAGGTGATAGGCATCCAAGTTACATGGTAAATTATTAAAAGTAGTACACAGCTGTTATTGTCATATGTAGCACTTTTTCTAGGATGAGTTTATGAACTTAATTGTCAGATCGCATATAAAGTGAAACGTTGCCTTTCTACCCTAGCACTTGTTAATTATGAGTTTTTCTAAGAGTTCTTAAGGACATGGGTAGGGAGAAAGTTGAGGTAGTGGTACAGTTGGAAATGGGAGACAGATACACAACATACTATGAAGTTGTCTGGCTGTTTGTTGCAATTCTAAGATTTTATAATTTCTTCGACAAAGAATATTTGTATTTTCTTCCCAATTTCAGGTCAGTGTTAATGAGAAGTAATTTCTCTCCCAAACATCACTGCCAATTCAATTGATGTTGCCAAAATATGGGTTACTGGCTCTAATATTCTGTTTTTTGATTTTTGCTAAAATTGTTATATGTTAACCTACTCACTAGCTTTAATGTTTACTCTTACACTGGCATGTTAATTATGGCAAAAGTAAAAAGTTGAAGTTAAAATTTCAAAGCCTAATTATTTGGTCAAACAGATGATTGACAGAACCCCATGGCTTACCATAGAGATATTTATCAAGAGAAAAAAAAGATGCATATTTGATTTGTCCGACACATTCTATGAAATATCTGGGTCCCCAGGTTAGTTGGAAACAAAGTCCTTCCAAATTTTACAGCAGATGCCCAAGCCATGCTTTATAGTACTTGCTCTGAGTCTTTTTTTTTTTTTTTGAGTTGGAATCTCACTCTGTCGCCCAGACTGGAGTGCAGTGGCCGCTCCCGGCCACCGCAGACTTGACCTGCTGGGCTCCGGCGATCCTTCCGCCTCAGCCTTCCGAGTTGCTGGAATTACAGGTGCGCGCTACCATGCCCGGCTAATTTTTTTATTTATTGTAGAGACTTCGCTGCCAAGGCGGGTCTCAAACCCATGAACTCAGGCAATCCATTCACCTCAGCCTCCCAAAGGCACGGGATTACAGGCTGAGCCACCAAGCCCGGCATGCTCCAAGTCTTTTCTGCTCATTTTAAACACCTACCCAGCACCTTCCTAGCCTTGTCATATTAAGCTGATAACCTCATCTGTCTACAGAGTAGGCAAGGTGACTCAGGCTGAGAACCTTTGGTTTCTCTCCTTTTCACTTCAACATCTCTGTCCTCACACTTCCACGTTTTCTCTGCTTCTCTTTCTGAGAGAGAAGTGGGTCTCCATCAGCAAGAACCACCCTTTCTCTCCCCTGGTATCAATTCCATGGGTTCCTCCTGTCCCTGCTCCATACTTAACCCCATTGCCCCATTTTAATCATTCAGCCTCTTCCTCAGGTCCAGACCTGCACCAGGTTGACTCCCTCCGTGCCCAGGTTACAGTTCGTTCCTGGTTCCCTGTGGAGGAGGGCATATAGTTAAATATTTTCTAGTTCAGCCTACACTTAGGGCCGTACCATTAATTTGTAGCCATTCAAATATGGGTACGTGAGTTGAAGTGATGGAAGCCAATTCCAGACACAGCCCCTTAAACTTCCCAAGAGCCATTCCACACTCACTCTCTGCCCTCCATAGCAGCCTTGTGAAGGTGCATGTTAAAGGTGGTGCCACAGAAGACAGAAGAAACACACGACTGAGATGAGAAAGCAGAGCAGGGTGCTGCCTTTCCCGTGCCCTGCACTGATGGTTTGGCTGGGATGCCATGGAACAGTACACTTGCGTTGTTCCAAGACACGGTTATTCTGAGATCAGTCTGCTAGTCTAGTTAGTAGCACTAACCTGAACTGTCCAGCTCAGGAGCCTCTAACCACGTGGCTGTTTAAGTTGAACTTTTAGCCGGGCTCGGTGGCTCAGCCTGTAATCCCGCACCTTTGGGAGGCTGAGTTGAGTGGATTGCCTGAGCCCATGGGTTCGACACCCGCCTGGGCAGGCGAGACCTCATCTCTACAATAAATCAAAAAATTAGCCGGGCGTGGTAGCGTGCGCCTGTAATTCTGGTCACTCGTAAGGCTGAGGCGGAAGGATCGCTGGAGCCCAGCAGGTCGAGTCTGCGGTGGCCGGGAGCGGCCACTGCACTCCAGTCTGGGCGACAGAGTAAGACTCCAACTCAAAAAAAAAAAATAAATAAATAAATAAATAAATTGAACTTTTAATTAGTTTAAAATTCAGCTTCTGAGGTATGCTAGCCACATTTCAATTGCTCAGTAGCCACATTAATTTAAATTTAAATGTAGGTAGCCACTTGTGGCCAGTGGCTCCATCCTGGATAGCACGTGCTTAGAACATTTCCATCATCACAGAAAATCCCATTGGGTGGTACTGCCCTACCTATTACAGTAGAACTGTTCTTATTTTTTTAAATCCCCAAAATAAAAAATCAAAACATTCCCTTCTTCTCTAATGGCTGATTTCCCTTTGTCTGAAAGACCAAAAACACTTTTTTCTCATATTGTTACTTTTACCCACCACTACATGAATCCATTTCCTATCTTGTTCCTTCCTGCCAAGCTTCTTGAAAGTCAGCCTGGTTTCTTTCCAAACCACTGCTCATGTGTAGCCCCAGTGTTAACAAAAGGTTTGGCCACATCTCTCAACCAGAAGTCTCCTAAATCATCCTGTCTGGAACCCCTTCTCTCCTGAGCTCTGGACAACCATGCCCAGCACTTCAGCATCTCAGGTCATTCAGTGGTTCAGTGACATTTCACCAGCAGACCAGGTCAACTCTGCACTCTTTATGACAAACCTGATGTGGTTCATGTTGTCATTGTCATGCCATCAAAATAACCACAGGCTTGTTTTTTTCTCTGGAGTCGGGAACTCACTCTGTTGCCCAGGCTGGAGTGCAGTGGTACCATCACAGCTCACTGCAGCCTTGACCTGTTGAGTGGCTGAGACTACAGGCACACGCCACTACACCCGGCTATGCCCAGGCTCTTGTATTTTACAGAAAGCATTACCATTTAAACAAACACTAGACTGGGCACGGTGGCTCACGCCTATAATCTCAGCACTTTGGGAGGCTGAGGTGTGAGGATTGCCTGAGCCCATGGGTTCGAGACCAGCCTGGGCAACTTGGTGAGACCTCATCTCTACAATAAATTAACAAAAAATAACCAGGCATGGTGGCGTGTGCCTGTAGTTCCAGCTACTTGGAAGGCTGAGGCCGAAGGATCATCTGAGCCCAGTAGGTTGAGGCTGTGGTGGCCATCAGCGTGCTACTGCACTCCAGCCTGGGCGACAGAGTGAGACTCCAACTCAAAAAATAAATAAAAAAAATTAAAAAATAAACAAACAATGAAGGTAGCGTGAATCCCTGGTGTCTGCAAGTTCAGAAGAAAATGGAAATGAAAATGACTTTGTAATGAGGCCGTCTCAGCACTGAGCACAAAGGCCTCAACCAGAGCAAATTCCCATGCTAGCTAGACCCTTGGTAGGAAACTCCAGGCTAGCTTGCTAAAGCCGAGCAGGTGAAGTTGGAGACAGTTCGGCACGAGAACTGAAGCAGGCACTTATCACCGCCTCTATGCAATAGAGGTCAGCTGTATCCATCACTGACGGAGCACCCTGTGGAATGTCAGGAGGCAAGGCTGGAACAGCTGCCATAGGTCTCAGCGAGAGAGGACAGAAGAAATGGAAGCAGGTGGGAGATGAAGAACGGGCATGGGGAAAGTCAGGATTGTCAGACAGGTTGAGCAGACAGTGTCTCCTTGGACAGGCGAGGCAGCACCTCTGCCCATCTGTACCCCCAGGAGCCTCCGGCCTATGTTAAGCTTGGGAAAAGCTATTGAACTTGACGATTGCTGCAAGAAAACGTCATCATAGTTCTAAAAATGGGGCAAAAAAGCAAAGGCCAAAAAGACCAAGATTATAAAGCTAGTACAGCTGTTATAGTAGAGTGTAGTCAGCTGTAAAAATCTAGTGGTTTAATTTCTCGGAAAAATGCAGCTGGAGTTCAAACTGCAGTAACAAGTCAGGTGAACTCAGCTGCTGGCAGGTGTGGTTACGTGAATGGAAGCTGCTGGAATGACCATGAATCAGAGTGTGACTCACAGTTGAAACATTAGCTACTTGATTTCAAATGCTCAGTACTGAGGAGCCTCATGCCGCACTAACAGCTTGGCTAATCATGATTCCACAGCTTGCACAAGGACGTGGCCTGGGTGACACTGTGTTGCTGGCATGAGATGAGAACAGCCCCATGTTGCTCACACAGAGCAGGACAGATTTGCCCCAGCAATGGCATCATTTATAAAAACCACCACTGTCCTTCAGTGTTCTAGTTTCTCTAAGGATTAGGTATATGTTAGAAACAGTGACATATAAGCTGAGCATGGAAGCTGACACCTGTAATCCCAGCACTTTGGGAGGCAGAAGCGAGAGGATTGACTGAGACCATGGGTTCGAAACCAGCCTAGGCAACATGACGAGACCTCGTCTCTACAATAAATCAAAAAGTTAGACCAGGTTTGGTGGCTCATGCCTATAATCTCAGCACTTTGGGAGGCCGAGGTGAGAGGATTGCCTGAGCCCATGGGTTCAAGACCAGCCTGAGCAACTTGACGAGGCCTCATCTCTACAATAAATAAAAAAATTTACCAAGTGTGGTAATGCGTGCCTGGAGTTCCAGCTACTTGGAAGGCTGAGGCAGAAGGATCCTCTGAGCCCAGAAGGTTGAGGCTGCCACTGCCCTCCAGTCTAGGGGACAGAGAGTGAGACTTCGACTCAAAAAAAAAAAAAAAAAACCAAACACGAGAAATAGTGATAAATAAATGCAGTTCCCCAGTTTCAACAGAGGATACTCTTTCTATAAGATGGTTATTTGCAGATTGTCTTGCTTTCTAAATACAAAAAACTCACAGCCTTCACATTTGCTTACCCTCAAAGGTTCTGCATAGTATTTGTGGAAATATGAAAAACCAATTTTTGTGGCTGCCTTTTGAAATATATACAACGCCGGGTACAGCGACTCATGCCTGTAATCCCAGCACTTTGGGAGATGGAGGTGAGAGGTGAGTCCAGGGGCTTGAGACCAGCCTGGCAACTTGGCTAGATCTCATCTGCATAATAAATAAAAAATTAGCCGGGTGTGGTGCCAGCACTGTGGTCCCAGCTACTTGGAGACTGAGGTGAGGGATGACCTGAGCCCGCGGCAGGTGTGGGCAGTGTGCCATGCACTCCAGCCTGGGCAACAGAGTGAGACTCCTACTTCAAAAATAGAAAGAAAGAATGAAAGAAATACAAAATATACTCAAAAGTTAGGTCAGTGTCCTAGAACTGTTATATAATATACACAGAATTAACTGTGTAAAAAGTTTTAAATTCAGTATAGCTTTTGTTCTGTAGAACTAAAAGTAGTTCATAAAAATAAAAGCAGGCTGGGCACAGTAGTTCACACCTGTAATCCCAGCACTTTGGGAGGTCAAGGTAGGCAGATTGCTTGAGCCCAGGAGTTCGAGACCAACCTGGACAACATAGCGAAACCTCGTGTCTAAAAATAAAAAAATTGACTGTCTGTGATGGCACATGCCTGTAGTCCCATCTACTTAGGAGACTGAGATGAAAGGATCACCTGAGCTCAAGAAGTCAAGGCTGCGGTGAGCTGTGATTGAGCCACTGCACTCCAGCCTGGGTGACAGAGTGGGACTCCTACTTAAAAATAATTATAATGAAAGTGGTGAGGAGTGGGAACAAAAAATAATAATAACAAAAGCAGGAGGAGCCTATCTTTTCAATATGTTCTGTAGTCAAAATACCTCAGCATATAGGAAGCCAGTGCCTTTTCTGGGTCACTATTTGGTGGGTGTGCAAGGAGTATTGTTTTCTCTTTTGTTTTTGTTCTTTTGAAACAGGACTATAATGTCTTTTATTCTGTTCTTCTGATTTGGGGTTTAAATTGCCCAGGAAGTTTGCATAATACTCTGATTACTACTACTCAAGTGCCACATTTCATATGAGAACTAGCTTTACATAATGGGGAAAACTCTGGCAACCACTTTCAGAAAAGTTAGGTTTTGTTCACTTGCGTTTTCTTTGCTAATTGACATTGGTTCTTAGACTCATGACATGCTTTCTCGCAAATGTAGATTTAAAAGGCATTTCCAGTTTTCTTCTAAGTTCTGGCTATTTCCCAGGAGATTATAGAATAAATACTTTTCATATAATAGTCTCTTTTGTCTCCACTGTTGATTGCTTGAGAGAAATGATGATGGTGATGGGGGTGTGTGTGTGTGAGTGTGTGTACATGCGTCAAAAATGCCAACAGTGCAAAACCTAAAGGTCAGAGCACCTTTTAATTCCTAGTTAAATACATTAACTTTTTAGTCATAAATCCATGTTTAATCATAGAAAAAATAAAAAGGAATCATTAACACTTAAAATGAATTTTTCTTTTTTTTTTTTTTTTTTGAGTTGGAGTCTCACTCTGTCGCCCAGACTGGAGTGCAGTGGCCACTCCCAGCCACCGCAGCCTCGACCTACTGGGCTCCGGCGATCCTTCCGCCTCAGCCTTCAGAGTAGCCGGAATTACAGGCGCGCGCT
Source organism: Cephalopachus bancanus (assembly GCA_027257055.1). NCBI lineage: Eukaryota > Metazoa > Chordata > Mammalia > Primates > Tarsiidae > Cephalopachus > Cephalopachus bancanus. The sequence continues at coordinate 4,426,351 of JAPVLO010000176.1, read as the reverse complement.
ACCACGCCCAGCTGATTTATTTATTTATTTATTTATTGTAGAGATGCGGTCTCGCCAAGTTGCCCAGGCAGGTCTCGAACCTGCGGGCTCAGGCAATCCACTCACCTCAGCCTCCCAAGGCATGGGATTACAGGCTGAGCCACCAAGCCCGGCTAAAATGAATTTTTCTTAGTATTTTTTATTTTTTGAGTTGGAGTCTCAGTCTGTCACCCAGGCTGGAGTGTAGTGGCACACTCACAACCACCGCAGCCTCGACCTGCTGGGCTCAGTTGATCCTTCTGCCTCAGCCTTCCAAGTAGCTGGAACCACAGGTGTGTGCCACCACACCCAGCTAATTTTTTTATTTATTGTAGTGATGAGATCTCGCCGAGTTGCTCAGGCTGGTCTTGAACCCCTGGGCTCAGGCAATCCTCTCATCTCCACCTCCAAAATTGCTGTCATTGCTGGATGACAGGTGTAAGCCACCATGCCCGGCCTTCTTAGTCATTTTAGTAACTTAAGTATATAAGTTATTACAAGATGAAAACTGGGAAACATGCAGCAGAGGCCGTGAGACTGGCTGGAAGCTGAGAGAGTCTAAGGCCCAGGGTAAACGTGTTTGGTGTTCACAGCATTTCCTACCATCTCTTTAGACATGGTCTCTGGGCCAGGTGAAGTGGTTCACGCTTATAATCCCAGCACTTGGAGAGACTGAGGCGGGAGGATTACTTAAGCCCAGAAGTTTGAGACAAGCCTGGACAACATAGTGAGACCTCATCGCTACAAAAAAATTAACCGAGTTTGGTGACATGTGCCTGTAGTCCCAGTTACTCAAGAGGCTGAGGTAGGAGGATTGCCTGAGCCCAGAAGTTTGAGGTTGCAGTGAGCTATTGTGATCGTGCCACTGCACCCCAACTTGGGTGACAAAGTGAGACCCTGACTCAAAAAAAAAACAAAACAAAAAGGAAAGATTTGATTTGTTAGACCAAATCAAATCTGCAAGTTTTTATATAGCTATAGCTGTCTAATCTAAATCTCAATACAGAAAAGAATGACTCACTAATATTTGGCAAGTGTGTAATCTGTAACTTAGGAGTTTCCTTTGTGCATACACACATACACACACACCCAACCTTACTGGAAGATTTCCACATAAAAGAATATCAGTGTTCAAAACAGTGTAGTGCTGGCATAAAGACATATAGACCAATGGAATAGAATAGAAAGCCCAGAAGTAAACCTTTCCATGTATGGTTGGATGATTTTTTGACAAGGGTGCCAAGGCAATTAATAGGGAAAAGACAGCCTCTTCAACAAATGGTGCTGAGAACACTAGATATTCACACGCAAAAGAAGGAAGGTTGACCCTGCTGTGTTTTTAATATTATGTCCCCCTGAAATTCACATGTTGAAACCTAACCCCCAAGGTTATGGTATTAAGAGGTGGGGCCTGCTGGGCACGGTGGCTCAGGTCTATAATCCCAGTACTTTGGGAGACTGAGGTGAGAGGATTGAGCCCATAGTTTCAAGACCAGCCTGGGCTATTTGGCAAGACCTTATCTCTACAATAAATCAAAAAATTAGCCAGCTACTTGGAAGGCTGAGGTAGAAGGATCACCTGTGCCCAGCAGGTCAATACTGCGGTGACCTTGAGCGTGCCACTGCACTCCAGCTGGGCGACAGAGTGAGACTCCAACTCACAAAATAAAAAAAGAGCCAGGCTTGGTGGCTCAGTCTGTAATCCCAGCACTTTGGGAGGCTGAGGTGAGTAGATTGCCTGAGCCTGCGGGTTTGCGACCTGCCTGGGCAACTTGGTGAGACCTCATCTCTACAATAAAATCAAAAATTAGCTGTGTGTGGTAGTGCACGCCTGTAGTTCCAGCTACTTGGAAGGCTGAGGTGGAAGGATCCCCAGAGCCCAGCAGGTCGAGGCTGCAGTGGCCGGGAGCGGCAACTGCACTCTAGTTTGGGTGACAGAGTGAGACGCCAACTCAAAAAAATAAAAAATAAAAAAAGGTGAAGGTCTTTTGGAGGTGATTTTTGTTGTTGTTATTGTTTTGTTTTTTGTTTTTTTTGAGTTGGAGTCTCACTCTGTCGCCCAGACTGGAGTGCAGTGGCCGCTCCCGGCCACCACAGCCTCGACCTGCTGGGCTCCGGCGATCCTTCCACCTCAGCCTTTCAAGTAGCCGGAATTACAGGCATGCGCTACCACGCCCGGCTGATTTTTTTTTTTGAGTTGGAGTCTCAATCTTTTGCCCAGACTGGAGTGCGGTGGCCGCTCCCGGCCACCACAGCCTCGATCTGCTGGGCTCCGGCGATCCTTCCGCCTCAGCCTTCCAAGTAGCTGAAACTATAGGCGCGTGCTACCACGTCTGGGTAATTTTTTTTTTATTTTATGGTAGAGATGAGGTCTCGCCAAGTTGCCCAGGCGGGTCTCGAACCCGTGGGCTCAGACAATCCACTCACCTCAGCCTCCCAAAGGCGCGGGATTACAGGCTGAGCCACTGAGCCTGGCTGGGAGGTGATTAGTCATAAGGATGCTACCCTCATGAATGGGATTAGTGTCCTTATAAAGGAGGCCAGAGAGAACTTGTTCACCCCTTCTGCCATGTGAGGATACAGCAAGAAAGCAGCATCTCTGAGGAATGCACCAGCACCAAACACTGAATCTGCTGGTGCCTTGATCTTGCACTTTGCAGCCTCCAGAACTGGGAACAAAAAGTTCTGTTGTTTAGAAATTGCCTAGTCTATCTCAGGGATGCAAGGATGGTCCAAAATATCCAAATCTATAACATGATGTGCCACATTAACAGAACAAAAGACAAAAACCCTATGATCATTTCAGTAGATGGAGAAAAAGCATCTGACAACATTCAGCATTCTTTCATGACAAAAATTATCAACAAATTAGGCAAACAAAGAATGTAATTCTAACACAAGATAGGCCATATATAACAAACTTGTAGCTAACATTATACTCAATGGTACTTACAGTACTGGTCACTGCACCCAATTAGTACTATAAGTTTTAGCCAGAGCAAGAGAAATAAATAAAAGGGATGCATATTGAAAAGTAAAAAGCTAAATCATCCATGTCTGCAGATGTCATGATCTTATAAATTTTAAAAAATGTAAAAAGACACGAAGCCAGGTGTAGTGTCACACCTGTAATCCCAGCACTTTGAAGCCAAGGCAAGAGGATTGCCTGAGCCCAGGGGTTTGAGACTAGCCTAGGAAACTTTGTGAGAGCTTATCTCTATAATAAAATTTTAAAAAATTAGCCAGGTGTGGTAGTGCATGCCTATAGTTCCAGCTATTTGGAAGGCTGAGGCAGAAGGATCGCCTATGCCCAGCAGGTTGAGGCTGTGGTAGCTGTGAGCATATCACTGCACTCCAGCCTGGGCACAGAGTGAGACTCTGACTTAAAAAAAAAAATCCACTGAAAAAACTGTTAGAACCAATAGATGAAGTCAGTAAAGTTGCAGGATGTAAAATCTACACCTAAAAATCAATTGCATTTCTATACACTAATGGCAAACTTTCCAAAAAAGAAATCAAGAAAATCCCATTAAAATAGCTAGAAAAAAAATACTTAGAAATAAATTTAACCAGAGGCAAAAGACCAGTACACTGATAACTATAAAACATTGATGAAATAACCTAAATAATACATAAGTGCAAAATTTTCCGTGTTCATGGATTGGGAGAATTAATATTTTTTAAGTGTTCATATTACCCAAAGTGATCTACAGAATCAGTGCAATCCCTGTCAGAATCCCTAAGATGGTTTTCACAGAAATAGAATAAACAGTTCTAAAGTTCATGGAACCACAAGAGACTTCAAATAGCCAAAGCAATCTTGAACAAACAGAACAAAGTTGGAGGCTTCACACTGTCTGACTTCAAAATATACCACAAAGCTACAGTAATCAAAAGAGCATGGTAGCCAGATACAGTGGTGCAAACCTGTAGTCCCAGCTACTAGGGAGGCTGAAGTGGAGGATTGCTTGAGCCCAGGAGTTCAAGTCTACTCTGGGAAACATAATGAGCCCTGTCTCTACAAAAAATTTAAATTTAAGTAAAACAGCATCGTATTGTGGGGGGGGCAACCCCTGCAGAGAGATTTAGGAGATCCCTTGGAAGGTGGGGCAGCTTCGGCGATTATTCTGGAGAAATAAAGAGAAAGAAAGAGAAGGGGGGAGGAAGAAAGAGACTGGACTCTGTCTAGCACAAGCTGTTTATTGAAAATTACAGCAGGTATTTATCCCCAAATTTTACACAGGCAGTCTCACAATTCTTTCACGTGAGCATAAAGCCAGGTCCAGGAGGGGTGTCCCCTACCCACCAGATGTTTTCTCAGGTATGAGGAAGGAGAAACCCCAAAATTGTCTTATTGTTCTCTTTGCTAGTTAATGTTCCTCAAAAGCAATGCAACAATCCCTACTAGCATCATGATGTTCTGATAATCAATAACTTCTACAGCTCATGTGCACACAACACCCATGATGACTAACTTAAATTTTATTACCCTTATTCTTTTTTTTTTTTTTTTTTTTTGAGTTGGAGTCTCACTCTGTCGCCCAGACTGGAGTGCAGTGGCCGCTCCCGGCCACCGCAGCCTCGGCCTGCTGGGCTCTGGCGATCCTTCCGCCTCAGCCTTCCGAGTAGCCGGAATTATAGGCATGCGCCACCATGCCCGGCTGATTTTTGAATTTATTGTAGAGATGAGGTCTCGCTGCCCAGGCGGGTCTCGAACCCGCGGGCTCAGGCAATTTGCTCACCTCAGCCTCCCAAAGGTGCAGGATTACAGGCTGAGCCACCGAGCCCGGCTTACCCTTATTCTATGCTAATACTACTTATACAATGCTACGGAAGCTCTTAGTTATAGCTTAAGCCAATTCCTAAAGAATGTGGCCCAGTCCAAAGATCACGCTGGGCTCTACAGGATGTGGCCCAGTCCAAGGTTCCCGGTGGGCCACTTTTTGGAACAATAGATTATAATCTCTTAACAAAATGGCTATTCTAAAGTCCTATATATTTATCCTAATTTCTATGAAAGTTTCTAATTCCTAATGCTAATATATAAAGCTGATCATCAACAACAAAGCTTCTAAAAATAAAACCCAAATATAAACTGTAAATATACTAAAGGTCAAAACCACAATAGTAGAAAATAGAGACAATGAAATTTCTAAAGTTAACTGTATTCTTATTAAACCTCAAAATTTCATGATTGGTCATGCTTGAACTAACATGATTCCCTGACATTAGCATGACCTATTCTACAATACTTTCTATGAATAAAATAAATTCAATTTCTATAATAGGTAGAAAAACCCTACACTCACTGTAGCTAAAGCCGGCCTAAAAGAATGCAGCCCAGTCCAAAGTGTGCGCTGAGCCCTCAGGAATGTGGCCCAGCCCAAGATTTGTGCTGGGCCATTTCTGGTAACTCTAGATAATCATCTATACCATCTAAAGCTGAAAACAGCTCTCCATAAGTACATACTAATTCTACAAATATACTTTTAAATCTTATAAAGAAGCTTGTACCATATAAAAGGCTCCCAAATGTGGCCTGAATTTGAATTATATCTAATACTTAAGCCAAAACCGCAGTTTATGGGAAACAGGAACAATGAGTTTCTAGAGTGAGCCATGCCTGTCACAGTCACAGAGCCTTCAGCTTAGATCAGCAGAGTTCCTTTGGGTTACTTGCGCTACATGGTAAAAGGAGGAGGAAAATGGAGTCAGTGGCTCCCAAACACATCCGAGTGGTCTCGGGGTCCACGGCCCTCCCTGATCCCTAATGCTCAGTGGGCCTCCGTGACTGACTCCCAACAGTACTGGCATTAAAAACAGACACCAATGGAACAGAGTAAAAAACCTAGAAGTAGATGCACATCTTTATGGTCGATGGATTTTTGACAAAGGTACCAACAATATACAATGAGGAAAGAATGTTGTCTTTCATAAATGTGTTGGGAAGACTGGACACATGCAAGGGAATAAACATTATCTCACACCATAAACAAAAATCAAAGTGGTAAAGGATTACATGTAAGACCTAAAACTGCAAAACTACTAGAAGAGCCATAGAAGAAAACCTCCATGACTTTCGTCTGGGCAAGTATTTTTTTGACTATGAACCTGAAAACACAGACAACAAAAGCAAAAATTGAAAAATGGGATTACATCAGCCTAAAACACTGCACAGCTACAGACATACTCAACAGAACAGAGAGGCAATCTGTGGAATGGAAGAAAATATTTGCAAACCTTACATCTAATAAGAGGTCAATATCCAAAATATATAATGAACTCCTACAACTCAACACTAAGAAAACAGCTCAGTAGCCAGGCTCGGTGGCTCAGCCTGTAATCCCGCGCCTTTGGGAGGTTGAGGTGAGTGGATTGCCTGAGCCCGCGGGTTCGAGACCCGCCTGGGCAGCGAGACCTCATCTCTACAATAAATCAAAAAATCAGCTGGGCTATGGTAGCGCCTGCCTGTAATTCCGGCTGCTTGGAAGGCTGAGGCAGAAGGATCGCCGGAGCCCAGCAGGTCGAGGCGGCGGTGGCCAGGAGCGGCCACTGCACTCCAGTCTGGGCGACAGAGTGAGACTCCAACTCAAAAAAAAAAGAAAACAGCTCAATTAAAAAATGGGCAAAGGGATAGACATTTCTCTAAGGAAGACATACAGATATCCTACAGGTATATGAAAAAGTGCTCAAAGTTATGAATCATTCAAGAAATGCTCATTAAATTACAATGAGATATCATGTCACGCCTGTTGGAATGGCTGCTACCAAAAAGATAAGAGATAAGAGAACATGGAGGAAAGGGATCCCTTGTATGCCATTGATGGGAATGTAAGTTAGTACAGCTATTATGGAAAACAGTATGTAGATTCCTAAAATAAGTTAAAAGTTAAAAAAAAAAACCTGTAAGATCCATCAATCCCACTATTGAGTATATATATCCAAAAGAAAGGAAATCAGTATGTCAAACAGATACCTGCACTTCGTGTTTCCTGCAGCACTATTCATGACAGCCAGAATATGGAATCAACCCAAGTGTCCCTTCAGCTGATGAATGGATAAAGGAAACGTGGTATACAGCAGCACTATTCACAGTAGCAAAAACATAGAACCATCCATCCCGCCCACCGAAACTGGACTGGATTAAAAAAAACAAGGTACATATACACAATGGAATATCATGCAGCCCTAAAGAAGGACAAAATTATGAACTTCGCAGCAATTTGGATGGACTTGGAGTCTATAATACTGAGTGATCTGTCACAGAAACAAAGAACTGAGTACCACATGTTCTCACTCATAAGCGGACCTTGAACAATTATCATAATACTATAAGAAAGGAATTGGCAGTAGTGGGAAACTGCCAGAGGAGGGGCACACCTCATCAACAAGGGTACCTGCATAATGATCATTTGTATACCTGATCCTGAATTGTACCTCACATCTTCAAAATTAAAAATTAAAAAAAAAAGAAAATGGTGGTATATATAAAAATGGAATACTATTAAGTCTTGAAAAGGAAAGAGACATTCTGACACTATCTTTTTTTTTTTTTTTTTGAGTCAGTGTCTCACTCTGTCACCCAGGCTGGAGTGCAGTAGCATGCTCACAGCCACCACAGCCTCAACCTGCTGGGCTCAGGTGATCCTTCTGCCTCAGCCTTCCAAGTAGCTGGAACCATAGGCATGTGCCACTATGCCCAGCTTTTTATTTTTTATTATTTATTGTAGAGATGAGGTCTCACTATGTTGCTCAGGCTGGTCTCGAACCCCTGAGCTCAGGCAACCCTTTTAGCTCCGCCTCCCAAAGTGCTGGGATTACAGGTGTGAGCCACCGCGCCCAGCAAGATATTCCATCATTAGTAACAGAATAGGCAAGACTAAAGAACATTATGTTAAGTAAATAAGCCAGGCACAAAAAGGCACATACCATGTGATGTGCCATGTGATTCCCTCATAGAAGTAGAGAATAGGATGGTGGTTATCAGGGACTTGGGGGAGGAGTTGGGAAGATGAAAATAAATAAAATAAAATAAAACCTACCTAATCTAAGGTATTTTGTTATAGCAACCTGAATAGACTATGACAGATCCTAACACGACACATACACAGGCAATCCTTCCGCCTCAGCCTTCCAAGTAGCTGGAACCACAGGCGTGTGCCACTATACCTGGCTGATTATTTTACTTATTGTATAGACGAGGTCTTACCATGTTGCTTAGGCTGGTCTCAAACCCCTGGGCTCAGGCAATCCTCTTGCCGCAGCCTCTCAAAGTGCTGGGATTACAGGCTTGAGCCTCTGTGCCTGGCCCACATGCACAAATTTACTCAAAATGGCCTCAGAGCTAAATTAAGAGCTAAAGCTGTAAAACTCTTGGAAGAAAACACAGGTGAAAAGCTTCACTACACTGGATTTGGCAATAATGTATTGGATATGACACCAAAGGCACAGGTAACCAAAAAAAAAAAATGGATTGAGTAGCATGAAATTTTAAAATGTGTGCATCAAATATACTTTTTTTTTTTGAGAAAGCAAGATTTATTGAGAGGACAGAAAAGTTCCCACAGTTGGAGGGGACCCGAAGGGGTTGCCCAAAATATACCATTAATAGAAAAAAAGGCAGCCCACAGAAGGATAGCAAATACTTGCAAGTGTTATGTCTTATAGGAGTTTCATATCCAGAATACCACCATGCATTGCCCAACAATGGGAATAAATTCCTTAGGTGATTCTGTCATTGTGCAAACATTATCAAGTGAACTGACACAGCCCTCGAGGGCACAGTCCACTATACACCTCAGCTGTAGGGGCCAGCCTGTTGTAGCCTGGTGCTGCAAACCTGTACAGCATCTTAGCATACTGAATACTGCAGGCAGTTGTAACATATGGTAAGCATTTGTGACTCCACACATATCTAAACATTGAAGATGTGGTATGAAGATAAAAGCAGCACATCTACAGGGGCATTTACCCTGCATGGAAGCTTGTAGGATGGGAAGTTGTTCTGGGTGAGTGAGGGTGAATGCCCAGAACATGGCTGTGCAACACTGCAGACTTCATAAACAACTGGACACAGGCCACACTCAAGTTATTTTAATTTTTTCTTCAGTGATAAATTAACCTTAGCTGTAACTTTTTAACTTTTTTTTAAAGTTTTTGACTCTTACAATAAAACTTAGATTGAAACACAAACATATTGTGCAACTGTGCAAAAATATTTTCTTTATGTCCTTATTCTATAAGACTTTCTCTATTTTCTTCTCCTCCTCCTCCTCCTCCTCCTCCTTCTTCTTTTTGTATTTAAACTTTTTTCTTAAAAATGAAGACACACACACAGAGTTGCCTCAACCTTCCCAGGTCAGGCTCCTCACCCCCACATCTTGTCCCACTGGCAGGTCTTTGAGGCAATAACACCTGTCTGCTGTCACCTCCTAAGATAGCAATGTCTGCTTCTGGGACACCTCCTGAGGGACCCGCCTGAGGCTGTGTTGCAGTTCTTTTTTATTTTAAATAATAGCAGGAATACACTGAAATAATGATAAAAGGTACAGTGTAGTAAATACGTAAGCCAGTGACATAGCCATTTGTTATCGCGTGTTATGTACAGTCCAATTTATGTGCCGTACTCATAATTTTACATGATTGGCAGCACAGTAGGCCTGTTTACATCAGCATCAACACAAACACGTGAAAATGTCTTGTACTTTGAAGTTATGATGGCTCTGATGTCACTAGGTGACAGGAACTTTTCAGCTTCATTATGATCTTATGAGACCCCATCATATGTGGCCCACTGTCGACTGAAATATCAGTATTTGGTACATGACCGTATGTAGAAAACTTCTAAAGCTCAACAGCAACAAAACTACCAAGCAACCTGGTTAAAAAGTGAGCAAAAAGCCTGGTTTGGTGGCTCAGCCTGTAATCCTGCGCCTTTGGGAGGCTGAGGTGAGTGGATTGCCTGAGCCCGCAGATGCGAGACCTCATCTCTACAATAAATCAAAAAATCAGCCGGGCGTGGTAGCGCGTGCCTGTAATTCCAGCTACTTGGAAGGCTGAGGTGGAAGGATCGCTGGAGCCCAGCAGGTCGAGGCTGCGGTGGCCAGGAGCGGCCACTGCACTCCAGTCTGGGTGACAGAGTGAGACTCCAAATCAAAAAAAAAAGTGAGCAAAGGAGTTGGGCTCGGTGGCTCAGCCTGTAATCCCAGCATTTTGGGAGACCAAGGCAAGTGGATTGCCTGAGCCCGCAGGTTTGAGACCAGCCCAGGCAACTTAGCAAAACCTCGTCTCTACAGTAAGTAGAAAATTAGCCAGGCATGGTAGCATATGCCTGAAGTTCCGGCTACTTGGAAAGCTGAGGCGGAAGGATCGCTGGAACCCAGCAGGTCAACTCTGGGATGACCGTGAGAGTGCCACTGCACTCCGCCCTGGGTGACGGAGTTAGACTCCAACTCAAAAATAAATAAATAAAAATGAGCAAAGGACTTGAATAATTTCTCCAAAAAAGATACACAGATGGCCAATAAGTGCTTGAAAAGATTCTCAACATCACAAATCGTTAGAGAGATGCAGATCCAAACCACAGTGAGATACCACCTCATACCCAGTAAAATGGCTACTCTTGGAAAAACAGAAAATAACAAGTGTTGGAGGCTGGGTGCGGTGGCTCACACCTGTCATCCCAACACTTTGGGAGGCAGAGGTGAGAGAATTATCTGAGCTCAGAGTTTGAGACCAGCCTGAGTCACATGGCAAGACCTCATCTCTGTAATAAATAAGTAAATAATCAGCTAGATATGGTGGCACATGCCTGTGGTTCCAGCTACTTGGAAGGCTGAGGCGGAAGGATCCTCTGAGCTCAGCAGGTTGAAGCCACAGTGGCCATGAGCATGCTGCTGCACTCCAGACTGGGCAACAGAGTGAGACTCCGACTCAAAAAAAAAAAAAAAAAAAAGCAAGTGTTGGTGAGGTTGTGAAGTAACTAGAACCTTTCTGCATGGTTAGTGGAAACAAAATCATCTGACTGCTATGAAAAAAAGTGTGACAGAATTACCATATCATCCAGCAATTCCACTTCTGGATAAAGACCCAGAAGAACTGAAAGCAAAGTCTCAAAGGAATATTTGTATACCCAGGTTGACAGAAGCATTATGTATATTAATATTATAATTTTACATAATATGTGTAGTATATATAATACATGTATTATTATGTATAATAGCTAACATTGGAAGCAGCTCAAGCATCCATGAATGAATGAATGAGCAAAGTGTCATAGACACATAGTGGAAGATTATTCAGCCTTATAGAGAAAGACAATTCTGACAACTGCTACGACATGGATGATTCTTAGGAAGTAAGCTGGTCACAAAAAGATGGTTACTGTATGCTTCCACTTACATTAGGTACTTAGAAAGGGCAGAGACAGAGGCCCGGCATGGTGGCTCAAGCCTGTAATCCCAGCACTTTGGGAGGTAGAGAAGAGGGAATTGCCTGAGCTCAGGAGTTCAAGACCAGCCTGGGCAACTTGGCAAGACCTCATCTCTACAATAAATAGAAAAATGAACCAGATGTGGTGGCACGTGCCTGTAGTTCCAGCTACTTGGAAGGCTGAGGTGGAAGGATGGCCTGAGCCCAGTAGGTCGAAGCTGCGGTGGCTGTGAGCGTGCCACTACACTCCAACCTGGGCAACAGAATGAGACTCTGACTAAAAAAAAAAATTTTTAAATAGGCCAGGCATGGTGGCTCAAGCCTATAATCCTAGCACTTTGGGAGGCCAAGGCAGAAGGATTGCCTGAACCCACGAGTTCATGACCACACCTGGTGAGACCTGGTCTCTACAATAAATCAAAAAATTAGTTGGGCATAGCAGTGTGTGCCTATAGCTCCAGCCGCTTGGAAGGCTGAGGTGGAAGGATTGCCGCGTCCAGCAGGTTGATGCTGGGGTGGCCATGAGTGTGCCACTGCACTCCAGCTTGGGTGACAGAGTGAGACTCTAACTCAAAATAAATAAATAAAAACATCTAGAGCCGGGGCCAGTGGCTCCTGCCTGACATTCTAGCACTTTGGGAGGCCGAGGTGAGAGGATTGCCTGAACCTAAGAGTTTGAAACCCTCCTGGGCAACTTGGTGAGACCCTGTCTCTACCATAAGAAAAGAAAAAAAGGCCAGACTTGGTGGTTCAGCCTATAATTCCAGCACTTTGGGAAGCTGAGGCAAGTGGATTGCATGAGCACGCAGGTTTAAGACCAGTCTGGGCAACTTGACGATACTGCATCTCTACAATAAATAAAAATTAGCCAGGCATGGTAGCACGTGCCTGTAGTTCCAGCTACTTGGAAGACAGGTGGAAGGATCACCAGAGTCCAGCAGGTCAATGGTGGGGTGGCTGTGACCGTGCCACTGCATTCCAGCCTGGGCGAAGGAGTGAGATTCCAACACAGAAAGAAAAAAGAAAAAAAAAATTAGCAGGGTGTGGTGACCCGTGCCTGTAGTTCCAGCTATTTGGAAGGTGAGGCAGAAGGATCACCTGAGCCCAACAGGTCGAGGCTGCGGTGGCCGTGATCGTGGCACTGCACTCTAGCCTGGGCGACAGAGTGAGACTCTGACTCAAAAATATTAATAAATAAATAACATGGAGTGCAATTACAGAGTCCTTTGCAATATATAATTCCTTTTCTTTCTTTTTTTTTTTTTTGAGTTGGGGGGTCTTGCTCTGTCACCCAGGTGGGAGTGTAGTAGCACAATCATGGCTCATCACAGCCTTGACCTCCTTGGCTCAGGCAATCCTTCCTCCTCAGCCTCCTGAGTAACTGGGTCTACAGGCATGTGCCACCACACGGGCTAATTTTTAAAATTTTTTTGTAGAGACAAGGTCTCACTATATTGCCCAGGCTGGTCTTGAACTCCTGACCTAAAGCAATCCTCTCTCCTTGACCTCCCAAAGTGCTGGGGTTACAGGCATGAGTGCTCGGCTCCAGATGTTTTTATTTTATTTTATTTATTTATTTATTTATTTATTTATTTTAAGTTGGAGTCTCACTCCGTTGCCCAGCCTGGAGTACAGTGGCACACTCACGGCCACCTCAGGCCTGATCTTTTGAATTTTGTTCAATGTGCATATAATATAAATTAAAAAAAAAATACATAGTTTTTCTTAAAGAACCTTAAATTAAGTACTTTCTATGAAAGCTGGAGAGATAAAAGTTAAGAGATAATTCTTTTCACGTCCTGGGGGCAGAAGCTGGGGCTCCTCTGTGATTCTTGCGTATTCATACATTCATTTTTTTTTCTTTTCTTTTCTTTTTTTTTTTTTGAGTTGGAGACTGAGGAGGAAGGATTGCCTGAGCCCAGCAGGTCGAGGCTGCGATGGCAATGAGCATGCCACTATAATCTAGCCTGAGCAACAGATTGAGATTCCAACCAAAAAAAAAAAACATTAAATAAATAAACAAATAAAGCAAGTTTATTACATAGGTTTTGTGTCGGGATATTTTCAAGTTTCTCAGCTTAGCACAGATTCATTAAATTCTATGAAATATTCAAACAGTGTCAGGCATGACCATGGGGAGGGCTTTGAATAGGAGTTGTTTCTCAGGATCTGAGAAAAGCTTGTACCTGACAGTTGTCTGTAGTTGGTCACTTTGCCGTTTTCAGAATGTGTTCATATACACTATCAGCTGATCCTTTGCACAGAAGACCCACATGATTCTATCCTCAGCTTTGTCCATGTACTAAAATTAGAACTGGCCTGACATTACATTTCATTTGGTTACAGCTGACTGAGAATTTAAGCCTTGGAGCCACCCCAAAGAAGTTCCCTGGTCGTCCACACTTAGCTGATAGTCACCAACTTCGGGTATGTTGGCTTCTTCATCCACAGACAATGGTAAGTATTTTTTTAAAAACACCTCCCCTCTTTCTTCACATAGCGAGGCATTGCTGATGATGCCCTGACTGTGTTTGCCAGAATGTCCAACAAGCTCGAATTGAATTTGGAAGTTTTCTGTGGAGTCACAGGTCGTCATGGACTTGTCCTCCTCTGGAAGATAGATTTCCCAGGAGTAAGGTGCTTTTCTTCTGGGATTGTGCCTCTTTTGCTTTCATTTGATTTGGGGAAGCCGGTGTCCCAGGCATGACTGTGCTCTGCGGACCTGACTGTCATGCTGTGCTTCTCTGTTCTGGCAATAATCGAGGTAGAGCCCACAGTCTTGTGCTGGAACAAGAAGGACACACATCACCATCGAGTTGTGTGCCTCCAGGGAGATTGGTCATTACAGGGAAACTGAGGGGTGGTGGCTGACGCGTAATAGCAAGTGAGAAAAGGAATGAGCAAGAGAACAAATAGTTATCTATGTCTAGTAAATTGTATGAATGCATGTGGATACTTGGAATTTTTAATTTTTTTTTTTTTTTTGAGTTGGCGTCTCACTCTGTCACCCAGACTACAGGCGCGTGCTACCACGCCCGGCTAATTTTTTGATTTATTGTAGAGATGAGGTCTCGCCAAGTTGCCCAGGCGGGTCTCGAACCCGCAGGCTCAGGCAATCCACTCACCTCAGTCTCCCAAGGCGCAGGATTACAGGCTGAGCCACTGAGCCCGGCTGGAATTTTTAAATTTTTAAACATTATTTGATATTGCTTGAAACCCTTCAGAAGAAACTTTAAACTTCTTAAACTCTGAGACAATACATTGGAAGTTGACTGTGGATGTACCCAGGTGGTTGGATGGCCCAGCACAGGCATTCCAAGGTTTCTTGATGGCAAAAACAGGTTGCGTTCTGTTCCTGAGTCCATTCATTGCTTAGAAATAGGGGCACACTCCTCTTCTTCTTCTTCTTCTTCTTTTTTTTTACATATTGCTAATTATGTGTCAATCCTGAAATTTTAAGCTTTCTTCTTCTGTAACATGGTTCTCCCTCTCTTTCTCTCTGTTTTTGTCTCTGTCACACACACTGCATACTGTTAGTTTTTTTTAAATCAATAATTTAGAAATGGTTAAAAATGTAAAGCAATAGTCCCTACCCCATTCCTCTATATCACCAATATTACTCTTTAGAAATAACATTTTAACCATTTCAGGGTTTTGTGTTCAGTGAGTATCTCAATATTTCTTACTTTTTTTTTTTCTAAGGCAGTTAGGGCAGGCATGGTAGCTTATGCCTATAATACTTTGGGAGGTCAAGATGGGAAGATCGCTTGAGCCCAGGAATTCAAGAGCAACCTGGGAAACAAAGTGAGACCCATCTCTATAAAAAACAGAAAAACTAGCTAGGCGTGGTGGTGCGTGCCTGTAGTCCCAGCCACTCAGACTTTTCCAGTGTAGCATTGAACAGAGGTGGTGACTGTAGACATTTTTTGTTTTGTTTTGTTTGAGTTGGAGTCTCATTCTGTCACCCAAGCTTGAGTACAGTGGCATGATCACAGCCACCATAGCCTCAACCTGCTGGGCTCCGGCAATCCTTCCACCTCAGCCTTCCAAGTAGCTGGAACCACAGGCACGCACCACCTTGCCCAGCTAATTTTTTAATCTATTGTAGAGATGAGGTCTCACCATATTGTGCAGGCAGGTCTCAAGCCTGTGGACTCAGGTAGTCCTCTCACTCCCACCTCCCAAAGTGCTGGGATGACAGGCGTGAGCCACCGCACCCGGCCTGCGAACATCTTTGTATTCCTGAATTTGGGAATTATGAATCAAATTCTTTGTTGCTAACAGTGAAAAATCAACACCATTACTTAGGCCATAAGATAGTCCATAAAATAGATCTACTACAATTCACATAATCACTCCCTGCTATCAGGTATTTCCTACTATTTCTGAGCTCCCAGGTCCCAATCTTCAGACTGTATCTGCCTGTTTACAGTTTAGTATACACAGGAGCAGACAGCTCCAGTATCTGACCACATACCCAGTCCAGCTAGAGTCTATGGTCTCCAGAGTAGATGACCATCCCATGGTGCCAGCCTTATTTTACATGCGTGTTATGTCACACTTCTGCTGTAACTCGATGTGTGGGTGGTAGATGACACAGTGCTAAGGGAATTACTGGGCACTATCCCCCACCACTACCATGCATGAGCCGTGAGACTCTGAGCAAGTGGCGCCTCTTCCTTAAGGCTCAGTCTTCTCACCTGTATGGCCGAGCCAATGAAAGTACCCATCTAGTAGCATCTCATGAGGAGTCTTAACTATATTCTTCTTTCTTTCTTTTTTTTTTTTTTTTTTTAGTCAGAGTCGCCTTCTGTCACCCAGGCTGGAGTGCAGTGGCATGCTCACGGCCACTGCAGCTTCGAGCTGGGGTCAGGCAATCCTTCTGCCTCAGCCTTCCAAGTAGCTGGAACTGCAGGTGCGTGCTACTGTGCCTGGTTTTTTTCTTTTGATTTATTGTAGAGACGAGGTCTTATCAAGCTGACCAGGTTGGTCTCGAACCCCTTGGCTCAGGCAATCCTCTTGCCTCAGCCACCCAAAGTGCTTGGATTACAGACTTGAAACACTGTGCCCAGCCAACTGTATTCTTTGTTGTTGTTGAGTCGGATTCTCACTCTGTCGCCCAGGCACGCTCACGGCAACCGAAGCCTCGACCTGCTGGGCTCAGGCAATCCTTCCAGCTCAGCCTTCCATATAGCTGGAACTATAGGTATGCGCTACCATGCCTGGCTAATTTTTTATTTATTGCAGAAACAAGGTTTCACCAAGTTGCCCAGGCTGATCTCAAACTCTGAGCTCAGGCAATCTTCTCTCCCCCACCTCCCAAAGTGCTGGATTACAGGCATGAGCCACTGTGCTCAGCTATTTTTTTTTTTTTTTTTTTTGAGTCAGAGTCTCACAGCCACTGCAGCCTCGACTTGCTGGGCTCAGGTAATCCTTCTGCCTCAGCCTCCTGAGTAGCGGAACTACAGGTGCACACCACCACACCTGGCTAATTTTTTTATTTATTGTAGAGACAAGGTCTTACCAAGTTGCCCAGGTGGGTCTCAAACCCCTGGGCTCAGACAATCCTCTCACCTCAGCCTCCCAAAGTGCTGGGATTGTAGGCGTGAGCCACCTCACCTGACCTGTATATTTAAACTATACAAAATAACTTGAGGAATTGGAACATATTCAATAAATATTAGCTATTATGATCATTATGGCTTTCCAGAACATTCTGAGACACACTGCCTTTTTTCTTTGTTCAGTTAGGTCCTTCCTGAAATGGTGTTTGTGATTTGGCTGTTCAGGACTTAAGGAAGCTGGTGACTCTGTGACAATGTGGAGAAATCATGACAGAGCATGTGGCTTGTACTGGGGCTGTTAATGCTGTAAAAGAAGTTTGGGAAAAAAGAATACAGAAGCACAGTGATGACCTGAAGCGAGAAAAGCAATTTCAACTCAAGTATGCTGTAACATATTTACTATTTCAAATTAATGAAAACTCATAATGTCATGATTATTATGATTATTATTTTTCTTTATTTCTTTTTCTTTTTTTTTTTTTTTGAGTTGGAGTCTCACTCTGTCGCCCAGACTGGAGTGCAGTGGTCCCTCCCGGCCACCGCGGCCTCGCCTGCTGGACTCCGGCATCCTTCCGCCTCAGCCTTCCGAGTAGCCGGAATTACAGGCGCGCGCTACCACGCCCGGCTGATTTTTTGATTTATTGTAGAGATGAGGTCTCGCTGCCCAGGCGGGTCTTGAACCCGCGGGCTCAGGCATTCCACTCACCTCAGCCTCCCAAAGGCGCGGGATTACAGGCTGAGCCACCGAGCCTGGCATGATTATTTTTAATTGGAGTCTCACTCTGTTGTGCAGTGGCACCATCACAGTTCACTGCAGCCTCAACCTCCTAGGCTCAGGTGGTCCTCCCACCTCAGCCTCCCATGTAGCTGGGAGTACAGAGTACAGGCACACACCACTACACCCAGCTAATTTTTTAATTTTTTTGTAAAGACAAAGTCTTTTTGTGTTGCCCAGGCTGGTCTTGAACTCATGGGCTCAAGCAATCATCCTATCTCAGCCTCCTGAAGCATTGGGATTATAGGTGTGAGCTCCATACCTGGTCAACTTTTCTTTCTTTCTTTAAATTTAACTTTTTTTTTAAAGCTGAGCTTGCTGAGGTTGAAGGATCTATTCACTTTTCTGGTAAGTGATCTGCCGCTGGAACATTTCACTGTGTCAGGCACTCTGGCATCATCAGTCTTGTTGCTCAACCACACATGGTTTCCATTCCTGAGGTTCCCTCATGGCCCAGAATAGAACCACCCCACCTCCACAACTGTCGTATCTGTGTCCAGCTAGCAGGAACCTGCACACATGACTCTGCTAACATTCCATTGGCCCAAACTTCTCATCACCTGTATCTGGCTGCAAAAGAGGGTGGGTGAGTGAGGTCTTACACCCAGTTTAATTGAGAGATCTATTATTACTTTTTTTTTTTTGGAGACAGGGTCTCAGGCTGGACTCAAGCTCCTGGGCTCTAGCCATCCTCCTGCCTCAGCCTCCATGTAGCTAGGACTACAGGCATGAGCTGCTGCTTTAGGCTCAGGATCTATTATTGAGGAAGAAGAGGAGTAAGAAATACTGGGGGGATGATGAGTCATCTCTGCCACATATCAGTGCCATTATTTTGTCCATTTCATTTATTTATTTGAGTCGGAGTCTCACTCTGTCACCCAGGCTGGAATGCAGTGGCATGCCCACAGCCACCGCTGCCTGGACCTGCTAGGCTCAGGCAATCCTTCCGTCTCAGCCTTCCAAGTAGCTGGAACTATAGGCATGTGCCACCACACCCAGCTAATTTTTTTTTTAAATTATAGAGATGAGGCCTCACCATGTTGCCCAGGCTGGTCTTGAATCCATGGGCTCAGGCAATCCTCTGGCCTCTGCTTCCCAAAGTGCTGGGATTACAGGCATGAGCCACCATGTTCAGCTTACTTACTTTTGAAAGATGAAAAGTCTACTGGATGCAGTGGCTCACGCCTTGAATCCCAGCACTTTGGGAGGCAGTGGTGAGAGGATGGCCTGAACCCAAAGGTTCAAGACCAGGCTGGGCAACATGATGAGACCTTGTCTCTGCAATAAATATATAAATAGTTAACCGGGTATGGTGGTGCACACCTGTTGTTCCAGCTACTTGGAAGGCTGAGGCAGAAGGATCACCTGAGCCCAACAGGTCGAGGCTGCAGTGGTGGTGAGTGTGCCACTACTGTACTCCAGCCTGGGAGAAAGTGTGAGATTCCGCCTCAAAAGAAAAAAAAAAAAGAAAAGCACAAGGGACAGTTCTGATGACTTGTCAAAGGTCACACCACTAATAAACATGGAGCTGGTATTCACACCCAAGAGGTCCCACACAGGGAGCATTACATTCTCTCAGGTTCACGTTGCCCTAGGCTGACCCTTTAATATAATGCTGCACTTATGAAACTTAGTTTACAGTATACAAGTATGAGGAACTTGGCTCTAGAGAAATCTTAATAAATCCCACCCATTCTTTAAACGTTGGTCAGGAATCACCACTGGATTCTAAGCTCCTGAATTTTACCTGTTACATGTTTCCAGTGTTAAAGGAATGATAAAACCCAAACACTCACTAAAGACGCCAGGGCAGACTTTCTTCAAGGGGGGCTGTGGTGCTAGGTGTGAGGATCTCTGCAAGAGCGTCTTGTCGTAGAGGAGGAGGCTGGACTCAACTCCGACTCCAGCAAGTACAGTTAGGCCCCGATAACCAAGGAACAATGTGGAAAGTTACCACGAGGAAGCGTCAAGGGCAAGAGGCTTCAGCTAAGATGGCTTGACAGACTTATTGCTGAAGGGAGGGTGGTCAGACACTAAGAAAGAGGGATTTACCTAAATTGACTAGCAAATACTGGCTCAAACTGGATTCCACAGGTAGAAAGACAGAAGCCCAGGTGGGGCCGAGGCAAGCAGAAGACTCAGAGGAGCCTGTCTAAAGTTTTGGTGTGGTGGCGCACACCTATAATCCCAGGACTTTGGGAGGCCAAAGTGGGAGATCGCTTGAGACCAGCCTGGGTGACATAGCGAGACCCTGTCTCCACAAAAAAAAAATTATTTTATTTAATTAATTAATTAATTAATTTTGAGTTTGAGTCTCATTCTGTCGCCCAGACTGGAGTGCAGTGGCAGTCTCCCAGCCACTGCAGCCTCGATCTGCTGAGCTCCGGTGATCATTCCGCCTCAGCCTTCCAAGTAGCTGGAATTACGGGTGCACACTACCATGCCCGACTAATTTTATTTATTTATTTATTGTAGAGATGAGGTCTCGCCAAGTTCCTCTGGTGGGTCTTGAACCCACGGGCTCAGGCAATCCGTTCACCTCGGCCTCCCAAAGTGCTGGGATTACAGGCTGAGCCACCGAGCCCGGCCAAAAATTTTTTTAAAAAATAAGTGGGTTGAGGCTGGGCTCGGTGGATCAGCCTGTAATCCCAACACTTTGGGAGGCTGAGGTGAGTGGATTGCCTGAGCCTGTGGGTTCGAGACCAGCCCAGGAAACTTGGCGAGACCTCGTCTCTACAATAAATCGAAAATTAGCCAGATATGGCAGCATCTGCCTGTAGTTGCAGCTACTTGGAAGGCTGAGGCGGAAGGATTACTGGAACCCAGCAGGTTGATGCTGGAGTGGCCATGAGTGTGCCACTGCACTCAGTCTGGACGACAGAGCAGGACTCCAACTCAAAAAATAAAATAAAATTAGCTGGTTGTGATGGTGCACACCTGTAGTCCCACCTTCTCAGGAGGCTAAGGCAGGAGGATCATGTGAGCCCATGAATTAGAGGCTATAGTAAACTGTAATCTCCACTGCACCCCAGCCTGGGCAACAGAGAAAAAAGCCTGGGCAACTTTGTTTCTCTCTCTGTTTTTTTCTTTCTTTCTTTTTTTTAAGTCGCAGTCTTACTCACTGAAGTAGGGTCCGAGCAAATAAATAACAGCCCTCCGACTTAATTTTAACAAAGGAGAAGTTTATTAGTCAAGGCTCTGCCAGCTGGCGACCGCTAGCAGGAAGAGAATCCCAAGCAAATCGGCTTCAAGCCGCCGCTCAGAGCTTCCTTAAGTAGTCCTAGCTTACATTTTGGTTAGCTAAAGTTAGAGTTGGACATTTTCCAGAGCCCTTATCGCAATATTCTGCTGTAATCAGCAAGCTAGCGAGTTTACAGAAGCAGATGTGCTACTTAGGCAGGTGTAGTGGGTAAGGATACAATTTATCTTACAATGTTTACAGAGGAGAAACCTTCAAAGAAAAACCTCCAGGAAGGAATAACCCCTGTTTCAAGGCTGAAGCCATCTCTTTCATCTCCCCCCCTTACAATCCCAGGGGCAGAGGCTGCTTCTTTTCCCTTTCACACTCACCACAGCCTCGACCTGCTGGGCTCAGGCGATCCTTCCACCTCAGCATTCCAGGTAGCTGGAACTACAGGCGTGCGCCACCACACCCAACTAAGAACTTTGTCCCTAGGAAAAAAAGAGTTTTTGTCACTAATTAAGGATCATTTGATTTCAGCAACTTCAAGTTCTCTCAAAGAATCTTTCGCTTAATCTTAAAACAATTCCATTGTAAAATCACTTTATATAGCATTATAAACTTTGTTGACAGTTAAAATTAAGGCCAAGCCACTTTAAAAGTAAACTATCTATGTCAAAGTTTAGGCTTAAAACCTGTTGTATTACTAAATAAATAGTAAATAAACAATCATAACTGATGCAAAACGGTAAACATCTGACAGACCTATTAGAGTGAGGCTGAGAAACTGATTGTCAGAAAAAGGTTAACTGAAACATTCGTAGAGATTTTACACTGCCCAGAGCTCAGCCAAAGAAAAGAGGTGCCTGGTCTTCCTTCCTCTGCTCTGAAGTAGATCCGTGCTTCTCACACTTGCCTGTGTAAGAACCATTCAGGGATCTTTCAAAAATACAGATTCAGGGTCAGTAAATCCGGGGCAGGACTGAGATTAGCTTTCCAACAAGCTCCAGGGAGATACTAGGCTGGCCTGAGAATCGCCCAGAATTGCAGGGAAGCAGATGGAAGAACGAGAGACTTGGAAGAGTCCATGCACAGGCAAGGGCCACGAAGGGCAGCCACATCATCTAAGGCTTCTCTCCCACCTACAAGTGACTGAAACTTTTGCTTAAAAAAAAAAATAAAACCCTGGCCGAGTGCTGTGGTGGCTCAAGCCTGTAATCCCAGCACTTTAGGAGGCCGAGGTGAGAGGATTGCCTGAGCACAGGGTTCGAGACCAGCCTGGGCAACATATGAGACCTTGTCTCTACAATATATATATATATATTTGAGTTGGAGTCTCACTCTGTCGCCCAGACTGGAGTGCAGTGGCCACTCCTGGCCACTGCAGCCTCAATCTGCTGGGCTCCGGCGATCCTTCCGCCTCAGCCTTCAGAGTAGCTGAAACTACAGGCGCACACTACCACACCCAGCTAATTTTTTTATTTATTGTAGAGATGAAGTCTCGCCAAATTGCCCAGGCAGGTCTCGAACCCGCGGGCTCAGGCAATCCACTCACCTCAGCCTCCCAAGGCACGGGATTACAGGCTGAGCCACCGATCCCAGCTACAATATATATTTTTTTAAAAAAATTAGATGGGCATGGTAGTGTGCGCCTGTGGTTCCGGCTATTTGGAAGACTGAGTCAGAAGGATTGCCTGAACCCAGCAAGTTGAGGCTGTGGTAGCCATGAGCATGCCACTGTACTCCAGTCTGGGTGACAGAGTGAGACTCTGACTCAAAAAAACAAAAATACCCTGAAGTTTAAACAGAAATTGTCCTACCTTTTGAAACCAAGCAGCATTGAAGAGACGGAAGAAATCCCACAGTGCTAAGAGCCAGCAAGACAGCATCCCGGAAAGGCTTCATTTTACACTGAAGGGCTTCAGAGCTAGACAGTTTCTATTCAAGACGTGAAAGAACATCGAGAGTAAGCAGCATAGGAATTGCAGAATGTCAGAGCTGGAGAGAGTTGGACACCATGTAATTACAGCCCGCATCTTGTAGGCAACAAGCCAGCCAGGTTAATAAATGGTGCTTTCCAGGCTTGGATCATAGAAATACGGAGCCAGAAAGAATTTAGGAATCATCACAGAGAAGGAGATAGGCTTCTCTAGTAATAGTTAGCTTGACTGTAAGCTCATTAAGGACAGAACTTTTTTTTAATTTTAGAATTACGGGTACATGTAAGGATTTGCTATGAGTCTATAGCATGTGGGTCAGGCTTGGGCTTCTGGTGAGCCTGCTCCCCAGTGGTGAGCATGGTCCCCAGTGGCTGGTTTTATACCCCTTGTTCCTGCCCCCCTTTAGCAGTGTCCAGTGTCTGTTGTCCCCAAAGGACAGAGCTTTTGGGGTTTTTTGTTTTGAGTTGGATTCTCACTCTTGTCGCCCAGGCTGGAGTGCAGTGGCACACTCACGGCCACCGCAACCTTGACCTGCTGGGCTCAGGTGATCCTTCTGTCTCAGCCTTCCAAGTAGCTAGAAATACAGACACATGCCACCATGCCCAGCTAGGTTTTGTGATTTGTTGTAGAGACAAGGTCTCACCAAGTTGCCCAGGCAGGTCTTGAACTTCTGGGCTCAGGCAATCCTCTTGCCTCGACCTCCTAAAGTGCTGGGATTGATTACAGGCTGAGCCACCGAGCCTGGCCAAATAGTTTCATTTTTATAAAAGTGATGCAATTGTATAGCTGATGTTATACATTTTTTCTTAGTTATTCACATCTGTGGGAGAGTCAGCTGCTCAGAGCATAAGGCCATACCCATATTCCACTGCCACAGGGCACTTAGCAGATTAGTTTGATTTCAGACAAGTGACAGATTAAAATGCATAGACACTAAGAAGTATTTTACAATCCAGACACATAAAGACACCTAATGCAGCCTGGTACAGTGGCTCCATGCCTGTAATCCCAGTACTTTGGTAGGCTGAGGCAAGAGGCTGAGGGCAAGGGTTTGAGACCAGCCTGCACAACTAGGCAAGACCTCGTCTCTACCATAAATCAAAAAATTATCCAGGTGTGGTGGTGCATGCCTATAGTTCCAGTTACTTAGAAGACTGAGGCAGAAGGATTGCCTGAGTCCAGCAGGTCAAGGTTATAGTGGCTGTGAGCATGCCACCGCACTACAGCCTGGGCGACAGAGGGAGACTCCCACTAAAAACAAATAAATAAACAAAGACTGTAATGTTACAGTCATGGTTTTCTTTTGGCTTCTTGTTCATTAAAATAAAATCTTTGCTGAAGATGAGTTAATGTGCAAAACTGTGTGGGTGTGTGTATATGTATATACTATCAAATGGCAAGAGATTTTTGGAATAAATATTCAGATTAATTAAACTTCAGTCACTGATGATTGCTTATATTTATTATGTATCATTCTAACAGGTTAAAATTACAAAAATTTTTCATTTTAAATTTACTCTCTTTTTTATGGATGAAAACCTTCTAGAATACAAATAGAAAATTCTTTGCGACATTTGCCAGTCAGTTTTGTAGTTTTAAACTTTAATTTAATTTTAAAATTTTTGAGTCAGGGTCTTACTGTAACCCAAGCTAGGGTGCAGTGGCACAATCAGAGCTCACTGCAACCTTGACCTCCTAGGTTCAGGTGATCTTTCTGCCTCTGCCTCCTGAGTAACTGGCACTACAGGCACTCACCACGAATCATATCATTCATTCATTTGTTTGTTTGTTTGTTTATTCGAGTTGGGGTCTTACTCTTTTGCCCAAACTGGAGTACTGTGGCACAATCATAGCCCACAGCAACCTCCAACTCATGAGCTCAAGTGATCGTTCTGTGTCAGTCTCCTGCACATTTGGGACTACAGGCACAGAACACCACACCCAGGTATTTTTTTTATTTTTTGTTGAGATGGGGTCTTGCTATGTTGTCCCAGGCTAGTCTTGAACTCCTTGGCTCAAGCAATCCTCTTGGCTCGGCCTCTGAAATTGCTGGGGTCGCAGGTATGAGCAACCATACCTGGCCTGCTGATCATAATTCTTCCAGTATAAATTCTTGTCTGATTTCCAGATACCATGTGAAATGTGAAAGCACATGCTCCCTAGGTCATTATCTATGAACTAAAACAATTCCCTGGTCTCCCAGGCTAGTGCGGATCTGGGAAGAACGAGTCAGCTTCACCCGGCTCAAAGAGAAAGTTACCAGGGAGGATGGGAGAGTCATTCTGAAGATAGAGAAAGAGGAATGGAAGGTGAGCTTCACATAAGTGACCCTTCATCCCCATGTTTGGCATGTTATGGGACAGTTGAGGGAATGCATGCTGAGACTGTGTAGTTAAGACTAGAATAGTTAGAGACTCTAACTTCTATAATCTACCAAATTGGCCAGATGTGGTGGCTTATGCACTTTGGGAGGCCAAGGTGGGAGGATCACTTGAGCCCAGGAGTTCAAGACCAGCCCAGGCAACATAGTGAGACAAGACCTCATCTCTACAAAACAAAAACAAAAAAACCAAAATAATAATAATAATAATAATAATAATAATAATACACCAAGTGAATTTGAGCAACAGGATAACTGAAAAGAAACATGGCTTTACGATTGTTTTGCAAAATTTCAATTTGCTTAAACCTGGCCTAAGCTTCAATTATTTGTGATATTTCTCCTGTTAATCATTCTAATAAACAATTTTTCATTTTCTATAAAAAGATGACTAGCTGCCTAATGAAAATCATTAGCTTTTCCAAAAAATGCTCAGTTAAAACTTCCCAAAATGGAAATGAATATTAATTTTTTTTTTTTAGATCTACCAGCTGATAAACCCACACACTCACAGTTGCTTAATTACACCAGGCATTCTCTGATTTTTAAGAGGCCTTCTAACCCTGGGGTCAGTGCTTATTTTCATGCATATCAATATATTTAGCTGTGGGTTAGCTCCTTTATTTTTTTCTTCTGGCTATTCTAGGCTGAGAGGGAAGAGGTATAGAATTTAGAATAATTGAAACTGTTAAGATTCTCAAATTTTTAAAAATCTTCAGAACTATTTTTTTTTTTTTTTTGAGTCAGTCTTACTCTGTCACCCAGGCTGGATAACAGTGGCATGCTCACGGCCACTGCAGCCTTGACATGCTGGGCTCAGGAGATCCTTCCACCTCAGCCTTCCAAGTAGCTGGAACCACAGGCATGTGCTACCATGCCCGGCTAATTTTTCTTGATTAGTTGTAGAGATGAGGTCTTGCCATGTTGCCCAGTTTGGTCTTGAACCCATGGGCTCAGGCAATCTTCTCACCTCGGCCTTCCAAAGTGATTATAGGCATGAGTCACCACACCCAGCCTAGAACTATTCTTATACTTCAAAACAGAAGAGGAAAAGCATCTTGAGCTATTAATTAACATGATTTTTTGACAGGCTCACTCACCAAAGCACGCATACTTAGGAAAGGCTAATACCATGTAACAGAATCATTGGCGCATACCACTACGTGTGTGTGCTACGATACCACTACGTGTGTGTGCTATGAACTATCACGATTGGCGTTGGAAGGTTTAGCAAAAAACACAAAGAGTAAAGGTCTTAAAACTTAGAAGTAGCACAACATACCTGGAAAGGTAATTCACTCAGGAAAACACATTCTAGATTGCTTTTACCAATCAAATGTCACATGTCAGTGTGGCGTGATATTAAAATAATTTAAGAAATATAGTGACTGTCATTTCTTTTGCGTTTAGACCCTCCCTTCTTCTCTACTGAAACTGACCCAGCTACAGGAATGGCAACTTCATAGAACTGGTTTGCTGAAAATTCCTGAATTCATTGGAAGATTCCAGAGCCTCATTGTGCTAGATTTATCTCGAAATGCTATTTCAGAGATCCCCCGAGGCATTGGTGAGGAAGATTACCTTTGTTCCTGTCCCACTCCATCTGCTTGCAGACATGCTTTTCATGGAGATTTGTTGGATCCATGGACTAACTAACGGTTTCTATACCGTCCCAAGTCTTAATTTTAAGCATTTAATCTAATGGCAGCTCCCAGGGGATCCAAGCATCTGGATTTACTGAGGTGACTCAAGATGAGAGTTTAGTGAGAGAAAAAGCCCCTTTGGAAATATTCTGCAGATTCTGGCAATAATAATTATGCTGGTTCAGGTGCTCCTCTTAGAGAACAGACCGAAGGCAAGAAAAAAATAGCAAGATTCCTCAAAGGGGAGAAATTCCCTGAGTGGAAAACTGCCCAGGATACTGTGTGGATAACACAGTATGAAGATGTGGTTTTTATTCTTTTATTTAGTTATTTAGTTATTTTTGAGTCAGAGCCTCACTCTGTCGCCCAGGCTGGAATGCCCTGGCACGCTCATGGCCACCACAGCCTCGACCCCCTGGGCTCAGGCAATCCTTCCACTTCAGCCTTCCAAGTAGCTGGAACTACAGGCATGCACTACCACACCTGGCTTGTTTTTTGATTTACCGTAGAGACGAGGTCTCACAAGTTACCCAGACTGGTCTTGAACCCGTGGGCTCAGGCAGTACTCTAGTCTTGGCTTCCCAAAGTGCTGGGATTACAGGCTTGAGTCACTGTGCCTGCAGGTTTTTACTTCTTTTGCTTATTTCACTGATAAACCCGGCCCTTGTTTGAAGAGGAGGCAGGACACAGACTGGGAAAAGGGAAGAAGCTAAATTGTGATTTTGTCAATACTACATGGGTAAGTGGGTTATGCGGTCACAGTTATTGGAAACATTGTATCTGTCTCCTCTGTTGCATACTGTTCTTTGTAGGACTGCTCACTGGACTTCAGGAACTGATTCTTAGCTACAACAAAATCAAGATGGTCCCCAAGGAGCTAAGTAACTGTGTCAGCTTGGAGAAACTAGAACTGGCCGTTAACAGGGACATATGTGATCTTCCACACGAGGTCAGAAAGATTACCTCCATAACTATGGTTTTAGTTCCCCCCTGCTAGTCATTTCTCAATTGTGTAATTGTTAAGAATAAAACTAATAAAGAGGCCAGGCGCAGTGGTTCTTATCTATAATCCCAACACTTTGGGAGGCCAAGATGGGAGGATTACTCGAGCCTAGTAGTTGGAGACCAGCCTGGGCAACATAGCGAGACCTCATCTCTAAAAAAAATTCAAAAAATTAGCTGGGTGTGGTGGTGTGTGCCTGTAGTCCCAGCTACTTGGAAGGCTGAGGCAGAACGATTGTCTCAGCCCAGGAGGTTGAGGCTGCCTGTGATCATGCCACTGCACTCCAGCCTGGGTGACAGAGTGAGACCCTGTCTTAAAACAAAGTGAAACAAACAAAAAGTAATATTGGGCCGGGCATGTTGGCTCAAGCTTGTAATCCCAGCACTTTGGGAGGCCGAGGCGAGAGGATTACCTGAGCTCAGGGGTTCGAGATCAGCCTGGGCAAATTGGTGATACCTCATCTCTACAGTAAATAAAAAAATTAGCTGGGTGTGGTAGCACACACCTGTAGTTCCAGCTACTTGGAAGGCTGAGGCAGAAGGATCGCCTGAGTCCAGCAGGTCAACACTGGGGTGGTGTGAGCATGCCACTGCACTCCAGTCTGGGTGATAGAATTGAGACTCCGACTCAAAAAAAAAAAAGATTAATATAGCTAAATAATCCTTGAACTGAAAAAACATAAATACTAAATTTTATGAAAACTTACATATAATAGTACTATCTATAGAAATATATAAGAACATATTTATGTATAGTAACAAAACCCATGGCAATGAAAGCCATCAAGTTCAGGACAGGTCTGACCTCTGTACACACAGAGGATATAATCTTATCAATACTTTTTTCTTCAGCTGACCCTACTGGTATTTGTTATATTATTCTCTTTTTTTTTGAGCCGGAGTCTCACTCTGCCACCCAGGCTGGAGGGCAGTGTCATGTTCATGGCCACCACAGTCTCAACCTGCTGGGCTCAGGCAATCCTTCTGCCTCAGCCTTCCAAGTAGCTGCCACTACAGGAGTGTGCCATTACACCCAGCTAATTTATTTATTTATTTAGTGTAGAGACGAGGTCTCTCCAAGTTGCCCAGGCTGGTCTTGAACATGTGGGCTCAAGCAGTCCTCTCACCTTAGCTTCCCAAAGTGCTGGGATTAAAAGTGTGAGCCATTGCACCCTGGCTTTTATTTTTATTTTTACTATGTTGTGGACTACGACAACTAAATAAAGCCCAAAGGTATTGTGAGCACTACTTGATGTGAACTGCCTCCTTTGGCAGTGTGAGTCCTCTGGTCATTTACATCATGGGCATTTATCCTGAAACACCTTGCTCTCCTTTTAGCTTAGCAATCTGCTGAAGCTCACGCACCTTGATCTGAGCATGAACCACTTCACGACCATCCCCGCTGCGGTGCTGAGCATGCCTTCCTTGGAGTGGCTGGACATGGGAAGCAACAGGCTGGAACAGCTTCCTGACACCATAGGAAGGTCAAGTGGCTACCTTCAGACAGCTGACAAGAGCTAAGACCACTGGGGAAAACAAGAAATAGCTAAGCAGGACAAAGGGGTGCCTGGTATAGTCAATCACAGGATTCCATTTGAAATAAGCCATGTTTCAACAAAATGTTTTCTTTTTTATTTGATTCGGAATCTTACTCTGTCATCCAGGCTGGAGTACAGTGGCACGGTCATGGCCACTGAAGGGCGCAGGGAACAGTCAGAAGGGCGTCTCCCGAGATGGCGCTAAACACTATATAGAACCAAAGACAACAAAGGCCTTAAGCTCCGGCTTCTCCCCATAGGGTTTCGCACGCGTGTGAAGTTTAAACCTGCGCGCGAATAATTTCTCCCTATAGGAATACTACCTCATAGTCTCCTCCAGTAAAACCCAAGCATGGCACTGGCCAGCCCCTGCCAGGCCCATAAATATAGGCCTCTCTCTCTCTCTCTCTCTGTCTCTCTCCCTAACCCCCATGGCTACAGACCCTTTTCCTTTTCCCTGAAGCCTCCACTTTAATAAATCTCTTGGTCCCTAACGGGTATGGAGTTGTTTCTGCCACCTAAGTTCTTTCAACCACCACAGCCTTGACCTTCTGGGCTCTGATGATGCTTCCACCTCAGTCTTCCAAGTAGCTGGAATTATAGGTGTGTGCCACCACATCCAGCTAATTTTTTGATTTATTGTAGAGACGAGGTCTTGCCAAGTTGCCCAGGCTGGTCTCAAACCCCTAGGCAATCCTCTTGCCTCTGACTCCCAAAGTGCTGTGATTATAGGCATGTGCCTGAACCCCTGGGCTCAGGCAATCCTCTCATCTCTGCCTCCCAAAGTGCTGAGATTACAGGTGTGAGCCACTGCACCCAGCCAATGTTTTTATTTATTGTAGAGACAAGGTCTCGCAAAGTTGCCTACACTGGTCTTTTTTTTTTTTTTTTTTTTTTTTTTGAGTTGGAGTCTCACTCTGTCATCCAGACTGGAGTGCAGTGGCCGCTCCCGCCACCGCAGCCTCGACCTGCTGACTTCCGGTGATCCTTCCACCTCAGCCTTCCAAGTAGCCGGAATTACAGGCATGCGCCACCACGCCCGGCTGATTTTTTGATTTATTGTAGAGATGAGGTCTCGCTGCCCAGGTGGGTCTTGAACCCGCGAGCTCAGGCAATCCACTTACCTCAGCCTCCCAAAGGCGCGGGATTACAGGCTGAGCCATCGAGCCCGGCCAACCTACACTGGTCTTAAACCCCTGGACTTAGGTGATCCTCTTGCCTCTGCCTCCCAAAGTGCTGGGATGACAGGTGTGAGCCACCACGCTGGCTCAGAATGTTTTTATTCCAAATAAATGAAAGTGTTTTGGAGAAGAAAAACTGGCTACCTCACTTTAAGAAACGAACAAGAATATGCACAGTGACAACCTTGCTTAGCATACGACAGGTGCTTCCATGCGCCTTGTAAATGAACGTGGAGAAACTGACACCAAGGGGTGGTAGCAGACTTGCCTAGGGCTGCAGGGATGTGAGAGGGTGAGCCAGGATTCCGCCTAGGTAGCCTGGCCAAGTCACGCTGTTGACCATGTAGAACCCCTGGGCTCAGAAAACCCTCTCGCCTTGGCCTCCCAAAGTGCTGGGATTATAGGCTTGAGCCACTGCACCCAGCCTAAGAATGAAATTTAAAAAAAAAAACCAAAAAATAACTTAGTCAGTTGTGGTGGGGTGCACCTGTAGTCCCAGCTACTCGGGAGGCTGAGGCAGAAGGGTCACCCGAGCCAGGAGGTTGAGGCTACAGTGAGCCGTGACTGTGCCACTGCACGCCAGCCTGGGTGACAGAGACCTCAGCTCAAAAAAAAAAAAAAAAGACTCTAACTCAGGTTAGATAACATTTACAGCAGTTCTTCTTAGTTGATCCTATGAGAATTGTCGAGTTCTAGAATATCTTGATTTCATTTCTCCCACGACATGGTATCAGGGTTGTGCTGACAGTTTCCTTAATAATCATGTAACATGAGGTCAGTTAACTCAGCAAGATGCTGATCAAGGATGTTGTAAAAGATGGCATTTTTCTGGACAAAATAACAGGGTTTTCATACTATGTGATTAATTGCGGAAACCTCTTTTAACTTTTCAGAATGCAAAGTCTGCATACGTTATGGCTGCAACGGAATGAAATAGCATGCCTACCGGAAACAATCTGCAACATGAGGAATCTGGGCACTCTTGTCCTCAGCAACAACAGACTGCAGGAGATTCCAGCGTGCATGGCAGGGATGGCAAGCCTGAGGTGCACAGGGCAGACATGAGGCAGGGTCTTTCTGGCGGCAGAGCAGAGCCATGTGGATAGGTCGTCATCAATGAACTTGGGTTTTATTTTATTTTTTGAGTCGGTCTCATTCTGTTGCCCAGGCTGGAGTGCAACGGCACGCTCACAGCCACCGCAGCCTTGACGTGCTGGACTCAGGAGATCCTTCCACCTCAGTCTTCTAAGTAGCTGGAACTGCAGGCGCGTGCCATCACGCCTGGCTGATTTTTTGATTTAATGTAAAGATGAGGTTTTACCAAGTTGCCCGGGCTGGTCTTGAACTTGTGGGCCTAGGCAATCCTCTCGTATTGGCCTCCCAAAGTGCTGGTATTATAGGCATGAGCTGCCGTGCGTGGCCTGCATTTGGGTTTTATTTGAATAAATACTGTTAGGGTGAACTGAGGCAGCATGGGCTGGTGCTGCAGGAATAAAGTAAAGATTTGCAAAGGTAAAGCAAAGGAGTTTATTCCTCTCCGAAGAGAATGTGACTGACACTTAGAGGCAGTACGGTCCCTGAGACTGAGGAAGGAGAGCTTTCCAAGTTTTAACAAGGAGTCAAGGAAAAAAAGCCTCCAGCAATTGCATTCCTAAATATTGATAACACTGGTCTTGTGCCCCTGGTGTTGTCAGGGCAACCAGTCCTGTGACTACAGGGCCTTCACAGCCTCTGGTGGACTGTTGGGCAGCAAAAAAGGCTGAATACAATTAGGTCAGCTTGGTCTTGTAGAGCTGGAAAGCAAGTGCCTGGAATAGAGGAGTCATCAGTAGAAGACATACTTGGGAGCTGCAAAACAGTTGTCAAAAGCTGCCTCCAAAAAGCCGGTGCTGTCCTTGGCTAACAGTTAGGAAGTGGGGACTGGGGCAGACAGCTAGCAGAGCATGACACAGCCGAACCAGTGTTAAAATGACTGTTCTTTAGGTGAGTTACTCTGTTTGACTTCACTCGGATACATTGAAAAACCTTTTCCAATGTTGAAATCCTATAATTTGAAGAATAGGATTCATATAATACGGGTCTAAACTATTCAAAAAAGAGTCCTTAAAACTAAGCAGTATTGGGGTTAATCAGCCTTAAGAAATTCCTCTGTTGGTGACATCTGCATGAAGATTGTACAGCTGCTAAACCTCGTTCACAATGTAAAATCAAAAGCATAAAAACAGTGATTTATTTCCTCCTAAATAACTCCACACGGACAGGAGGTTGTCTCACAACTGAGAGTAGATAAAACTTTTTCACTCATTACCATCAAAACTCCCTCATTTTCCCTCCAACATCTACCTTCCTATCATTGAGCATAAAACAAGAGACTATTCACACTTCCACAGCAGAATCACTTACTCAGCAACCTCCCACCTTATACTAGATGTGAAGGCACAATGACAAGACATGGGTCCATAACATATGCAGAAACTCAGCTCATAGCTTTAATTGTTCGTTTAAGATGCATTTACTCTTAGAAGTTAAATTGTGCGTATTAAATACGAGAGGGGATACCATAAAGCCAGAATTATCTTTTGGAGGGCAGGCTTCCTCACAGGTAAGTATTCTAGGAAGCCACTAGCGTCTATGCACCAGCTGGCATTGTTGGGATAGGTTGTGTGTAGCTTCAGTGCATCTTTTTTGGAGATTCTTTCAATGTGTTTGCCATTTCATGATGGTGATTTACACAACGTGAGGCAGTGATATTTTGACCAAAAATAGCATGACCCCCCCCGCCGTGTCCCACTCTCCCTATTCACCCAATCTCATCTCGAGTGACTTTTTTTTGTTTTCCCGTGAAAAAAGTTCTCAAAGGGAAACATTTTGCCTACAACGTGGAGGAGATGAAACAAAAAACAGCAGAAGCACTAAAAGGTGTCAAAATTGATGAGTTTAAGAATTGGTTTGTTTTTGTTTTTTTGAGTCAGGGTCTTACTTTGTCACCCAGGCTGGAGTGCAGTGGCACGCTCACAGCCACCACAGCCTTGACCTGCTAGGCTCAGGCAATCCTTCTGCCTCAGCCTTCCAAGTAACGGGAACCACAGGCACGTGCCACCATGCCCAGCTAATTTTTTTAATCTATTGTAGAGACGAGGTCTTGCCATGTCGCCCAGGCTGGTCTCGAATCCCTGAGCTCAGGCAGTCCTCTTGCCTTGGCCTCCCAAAGTGCTGGGATTACAGGCATGAGCCACGGCACCTGACTCAATAACTGTTTTAAGCAGTGGAAAAAGCATCTCGATAGGTGTACTGCATCAAACAGAGGGGACTTTGAAGGTGACTGAAGTTGAAACATGGAAGAATAAATACACAGTTGTTATAGATAAATTCTGGGTTTTTTGGGTTCCCCCTTGTACATGCCATGAATTAAGAGTTGATTTTAGAGGCTTTGTAGGCTGGGTGCGGTGTCTCAAGCCTGTAATCCCAGCCCTTTGGGGGCCGAGGTGAGAGAATTGCCTGAGCCCGAGGGTTCGAGACCAGCCTGGGCAACTTGGTGAGACCTCCTCTCTACAATAAATTGAAAACTTATCTGGGCATGGTTGCATGCGCCTATAGTTCCAGCTACTTGGAAGGTTGAGGTAGAAGGATCGCCTGAGCCCAGCAGGTTGTGTGTGTGAGTGTGCCACTGCACTCCAGCCTGGGCGACGGAGTGAGACTCCAACTGGAAAAAAAAGCTTTGTAAGTAAGTTGTCTAAAGTAAATATTTTGTTCTTCTAGGAAAGAAACTTAAAAGATTCTTGGGATATATCACATCTCACCAAGATACTCAGTTATTGACACCAGTTAAGAGTCATGCAGTGTATTATCATTTGATCTTTCTCCAGGGAAATGAATGTACTCTTCTGTGGCACCAATAAAAATGCTGTTTTTGTTGAATTGCTAGGTTTGTCAACTTCAGGGACAACCCATTGAAGCTGGAAGTGACACTTCCTCCCAGTCAGAGTGCAGATGATGAAGAGGACCGGGAGTTGTTTGGCCTCCAGTTCATGCACACATACATACAGGAGTCTCAGGAGAGAGCAGGTATGTGATTTGTCTATATCATGTAGATTATATATGTATATATTTTTTTGAGTCAAGCTCTCTGGCGCCCAGGCTGGAGTGCAGTGGCAGGATCACAGCTCACTGCAGCCTCAACTTCCTGGGCTCAGGAAATCCTTCTGCCTCAGCTTCCTGAGTAGCTGGGACTGCAGGCGCATGCTAACACAACTGGGTAATTTTTTTTGTTTTTTGTAGAGATGAGGTCTCACTATGTTGCCCAAGTTGGTCTTGAAATCCTGGGCTCAAGTGAACCTCCCACTTCAGCTCCCCAAATTGCTGAGATTACAGGCATAAACCACTGTATCCGGCCAGATTAAATTTTTGTTTGGTTAGAAGAAATGTGTATATAACTAACTTCTGTCTTTTCATTAATTCCTTGATGGGTTTCTTATTCCATCTTGCCTTTTCTTTCAAATTCTGGTTTCTTGGTCAATATTGTGGAAAGAAAAAACAGTGAAATAGGTTATAAAGATAATCAAAGTCTTTAATGTAGAGTCAGGAAATAGATTGACTAAGCTCAGCAAGTGAATGGACACATGGTTCTTAAAGCGTCACTGCCTCATTCTGCATTTGCCATACACATCAGTTTGAGCACGTTTGAATTGACCTTCCTACCATTTCCTCCTTTTTCTACAATTCACAGATGGCAAAAAACATTTTGCCTAGAAATGAAAAATATTAATATAGACTTTTTAAGAGATGGGGTCTTGCTATGCTGCCCAGGCTGGTATTCCCAGGCACCATCATAGTGCAATACAGCCTCAGCCTCTCGAGTAGCTGGGATTACAGGTGAGTGCTACCATGCCCAGCTGAGAACACAGATTTTAACCAAGAGTTGAAATGTGAGGTTTTTTGCTGGGTGCAGTGGCTCATGCCTATAATACCAGTGCTTTGGGAGGTGGAGGTAAGAGGACTGCCAGAGTCCAGGGGTTTGAGACCAGCCTGGGCAACTTGGTGAGACCTTGTCTCTACAATAAACCAAGAAAAATTAGCTGGGCATGGTAGCATGTGCCTGTAGTTCCAGCTACTTGGAAGGCTGAGGCAGAAGGACTGCCTAAGTCCAGCAGGTCAAGGCTGCGGTGGCCGTGAGTGTGCCACTGCATGCCAGCCTGGGCAACAGAGTGAGACTCTGACTCAAAAAAAAAAAGAAATGTGAGTTTTAAAAAATTTATTAATACTTTTTCTATAGAGATAGCATCCTACTATGTTGTTCTGGTTGGTTTTGAACTCCTGGGCTCAAGTAGTCCTCCCACCTTGGCCTTCCAAAGTGCTGGGATTACAGGCGTGAGCCATGTACTTAGCCAGAATGTGAGGTTTTGACATACAGATTTCAATCTTTAGTCCTGGCAAATTTTGCATTGCATTACTTTTTTTTTTTTTTAAATTGAGAAAGGCTTTTTTTCTTTTTAAAGTTGGAGTCTCACTCTTGTTACCCAGTCTGGAGTGCAGTGGCACACTCATGGCCACCTCAGCCTCGACCTGTTGGGCTTAGATGGTCCTTCTGCCTCAGCCTTCCAAGTACCTGGAAAAAGAGATGCATGTCACACCTGGCTAGGTTTTTTTGTGATTTATTGTAGAGATGAGGTCTCGCCAAGTTGCCATGGCTGGTTTCGAACTCCCAGGCTCAGGCAGTCCTCTCGCCTCAGCCTCCCAAAATGCTGGGATTACAGGCTGAGCCACCATGCCCAGCCAGAGAAATCCTTTCAATTAAACCAAGATTGGGGAAAGAGAACAAAGAGCACAATTCTCTAATAAAAACAATGAAGCCATAGTATTGTATTAGAAATAATGGGTTTTAAATGCACTATAACGTGAAGTTTTTGACTGTAAAGGTAGATTATAGTGCAACTCAATGCAACAGAGAGTTTCTTTGAAATGAGGGCTTTCAGCTAGAGGAAGTGACTTTTGCTAACATTCAGTGCAGGATGTCTAGGAAATGTTGGTTAGAACTGCTGCAAGGCAAGACACAACAGCATGGAGGGCAGGCTGGGGGAAGGCAGAGAAAAAGTCATGGTAGCGTAAGACATGGGCCTGCTTTTGGAAAGTAGAGAATACATCCACAGAAGCCAAGCAGGAGACACAATTAACAACTGAATGAAGATGAGAAAGGGAGTTCAGAGTGATCGCAGGTTTTGGTTAGAACTGGACAAAAGTGGTGCCAGATGGCGAAGGAAGTACAGACACAGAGTTGGGTGGCAGAAACTGGTGATTTCTGTGTTTATTTTTGCTTGCTTGCTTGCTTTTGATTTTCGGGCCTCACTCTGACACCTAGGCTGGAGTGCAGTGGCACATTCACAGTTCACCACAGCCTTGACCTCCTCCTGGGTTCAAGCAATCCTCCCGATTTATTTATCCCAAAGTGCTGGGATTACAGGCATGAGTCACCACACCCAGTCGATTTCCGCTATTAACAGTAAATTTGATGCACCCGTAGGACATACAAGCAGCAAAGCTCAAGGGGTTTGCTGAACCTGCAAATAACGCAGGTCAATATATATCCCATAGCCACTTTCTCATATATGAAAAGAAATGAAAACAATAATCCTGATCTAAGGCTGGCGTGTTGAGGGACAAGCTTATTCTCCTATGAGGTACACAGTCCCACAGTCAGGAGTGTATCATCCAGATAAATGAGCCAAGGAATGTGTCAATATGAGAATTCCTGGGTGTGTATGTAAGTATTATGAAATATAACTGAGATCATGGCTGATGGAGAATATCTTTCATTTCTGACCATCAATTGTTGAATGACGCAAAACAAGTCTTATGACACAAGTTAGCACTGGCTGACACAACAAAACAAGGTTAATTGTTGAATGATATTTTATCTTCATTTATGTTCTCCTGATTGGGGGGCATGAATAATTAACTTAAAATAATCAAACTACTTTTCATAATATTTGACATAAAACTTATAACAAGAGAAAAAAGGTAACAACTTAAAGAGATAATAAAATCAAAGCCTGCCTATTATGTTATTAAAAACAGATTCAGGACTGGGTGTGGTGGCTCAAGCCTGTAATCCCAGCACTTTGGGAGGCCAAGATGAGAGGACTGCCTGAGCCCAGGGGTTCAAGACCAGCCTGGGCAACTTGGTGAGACCTCGTCTCCACAATATATCAAAAAATTAGCCAGGCGTGGTAGCACATGCCTGTAGTTCTGGCTTCTTGGGAGGCTGAGGCAGAAGGATCGCCTGAGCCCAGCAGGTTGACGCTGGGGTGGTCATGAGCGTGCCATTGCACTCCAGCCTGGGCGACAGAGTGAGACTCTGACTCAAAAAAGAAACACAGACAAACAACAACAACAAAAAAAACAGATTCATGAATTACTACCACCACCGCTACTAGTTAATATTCACTAACTCTGTGCTTGGAATAGTTTTAAGCATTTTACTTGTGATATTTCGTTTGAAGCTCATAACAGCCTTGTAATGTAGGTCTTATTGTCATTATCATCGTCTCCATTCTAAGAGGAGGAAATCGAGGCACAAGGAGATTAAGCACCTTCCCAAGGTCACAACAGAGGTAGGATTTTAACCTGAGCAGTCTGACAGGACATATTGTTAAACTAAAGTCAGGATTTTGCAAGTGGGCTCTGCTCAGCCACCAGCCACCGTTCATGTAATCACAGACCTACAGGATGAAAGCAGTTATCTCTAAATGTCATTATAATATTTAAAATGCGTAATTCTGGGTCTTTGTCTTGCAAATGTACTAACAAGACAATTTTTACAAATAAAGGCTGAAACAAAATGAGGATAAGATGCGGATGAGGGGAACAGTCCTACAATCCTACCACACGTTTGCTTTAATATTTGCTTTTGCATAAAAACTACTGAGTTAAATAAGGCCCAAATTTGAGATTTTTGGTTTCCTTTCTAATTTCTACTTTATTCCAAATTATTTTCCCAAGCTGAAGGGAACATGCTTAATGTTGTATTTATGTGTGTGAAAAATAACCTGATAAAAGATATGAGATATCTAATTAACTTCAGAAGTTATTTGCAAATTCCAAATTTAATTTTGCGTTATGTTTATAAGTATCTTTTTGAAAGCTCTAATTTCTAAGTTATCCAACAAAAAATGAAGTGCTTTCTTTGAAAACAGCTCTTCAGTTTTGGTGTTTGTCATGGACAAATTCTGATAATATATAAATACAGGTATGGGTCTGGAAATCTGAAGGTCATTTCATAAACTAATTTTGAACATCTCTGAATTTGTTTGCATTTGAGAAAATCACAACTGTCCTTTCTAGATCTACATGGGAAAGAAAGTCCACACATAAGTCAAATTCTCAGATCAGCCTTTGTTACAAACTGGCAGTCAATCATTGCATCTTGAACTTGAGAAATAAAAAATGTCAAATAAAATCAAAGAGAAATAAATTTCTAGCTGGGCTCGGTGGCTCAGCCTGTAATCTGCACCTTTGGGAGGCTGAGGTGAGTGGATTGCCTGAGCCCGCGGTTCGAGACTCACCTGGGCAGGCGAGACCTCATCTCTACAATAAATCAAAAAATTAGCCAGGCGTGGTAGCTCAGGCCTGTAATTCTGGCTACTTGGAAGGCTGAGACAGAAGGATCGCTGGAACCCAGCAGGTTGAGGCTGCGGTGGCTGGGAGTGGCCACTGCACTCTAGTCTGGGCGACAGAGTGAGACTCCAACTCAAAAAAATAAAATAAAATAAATTTCCAAAATCAACACAATTAGAAAGCTAACATACTAGTTACAGGTTCACGTGCTGTTTGTGTTTCAGATAACCAAGTCAGTTGTTCTACCACTTTGCCAGTCTCTGCAGACGCGGATAGATAATATAATCCAAGATGCCGAAGAGGGTTACTCTGGGACTTTCGTGAGTTCTCTAATGTTTGGACTTCTGAAGTAAAAAAACAATGCTATTACGAAAGTTTAATGAAGCCACTGTGTTTTTTAAAGTTCATATTATCTTATTTAAATTATATTTTCATGAATATAAAAATATAACTTAAAAAACTTTTTTGGGTGGAAGACAGATGCCGTTCCAGCCTCTTTTCCATTACACAATGGTTTCTGGTGGTGAGAAGGAGTTTGGTAGAGCGGTTAGCAACACATTTTCCAGAGACACCAGTGGGTCCGTATAATACTGCAAAGCTGGACTGAAGCCCTTCTGCTGCAAATACTGGGTGCGACCGTGGTCAATCAGCAATTTACAAAGATGCCCTATTTTCTTCTTTTCTTCAACACTAAGAAGCCTAAATTGAATAAACAAACACAAAACACTGTTAACATTTTGTAAAAATGCTTATAAGAAATGATTTTAGTCCCTTTTGTTTATTGAGAGACTGCTAGATAACCCATATGCTAAGTGCTATGTCTCATACTTCAAAGATATCTTACTTACGTATTTATGACCACAATAAAAAATACATATTTTAACTTATTCTAAAATTAGACTGGACAACACATTTTCACAGAAAAATTGTGAATGACTGTCATCTACAGAGAAAAGTGATGAGAAGTCATCCCTCTTCCGTGTTGCACACAGAGCGCCCTCACCCAAGCAGGCCGTCGCTGTCGTCCGTGGCCCTGCATCCTCTGACCTCGTGCTCCTCACCCTCGTCCTCCTGTTCCTGCTCCTGCTCCTGCCTCCTGGGGGTGGTGGTTGAAGACCCTACGGTCTTGCGCATCCCACAAGTTGCCCAGCTGCTCATGCGCTGGAAGTAGTGGAACTCTGTGGCGCCCAGGCCCAGCGCCCGGAAGTGCTCCTGGCCCACGTAGTGCCTCCAGTCACAGCGGTGGTGACAGCACAGTGCGAGAACAATGCCGGCCACAGGGCTCCGCATCTCGGGGGCGCTGCTGTCACATCCTTCCCTGGCCACGGTGTGGCTCTCTCTTTCTGCTTCGCTGTTCTTTGCGCGTTTGGCCATGGGTTCTCCGTGCCGCTCCTCATGGTGGACAGCACAGGTTTCCAGCAAGCACCGCAGGGCAAGATCTGCAAGCACAGTCACAAGGCTCAGCCGTCATCTCAGCATGCATACTCTAGTTTATGAAGAGCTTGGGATTAAAAACCAAGAAGACACCAAAATCTACTTGCTGTGTACTTGCAAAAACTCTATCATGAATTGCCGCCTTTTCCAAATTTGCTCTTTCTTACTAGTGTCTCAGTTTCTTTAGTGATTACTCTGCAGTAAGCCTGCTTCCCAACAAAGCTGTCTGAGGTCTAAGATTGACAGTGTGAACAACGTTGGTCCAATGACTTGAACTGTCTCTCACTGCTCCTGCCCCAGTGGAAGAAATGACTTGTTTAGAAAAAAATTACTCACATTACATTTCACCTTAAGAAACGCAAAGAAAGAAAGAAGGAAAGGCAGTTCTGCCTAGGGTGATGCCAGATCAAGACAAAATGCTGTTCTTGAAATGCATGTATTCACAGCAGATAGTGCTGCATTGAGGAGCTGAGACTTGGGAGAGCAGGACTTGCTGGGCAGCCTTGTTGTGTTTGCCCACTCATCCGGCACTGACTGGGGCTGACACATGCAAAGCACTGAGGATGCAGTGATGACCAGTACACATCGGCTAGCAGTGGGCATGCTCCCCATATTACAAGGAAAACATGTGCATCTACTTTAAAATCAAATGCATGCATTTTTGATGACTGTGGCTACTTCTAAACTGTTGAAAACTGCTAAACTGTTGACAATATTGAAAAGAAGCCACATTTTCAGTCTGTCAAAAAACAAAAACAGAACCCCAACATGACAGTATTGACACAAAAACTCTTAATGGCTGGGCTCGGTGGCTCAGCCTGTAATCCTGCGCCTTTGGGAGGCTGAGGTGAGTGGATCACCGGAGCCCAGCAGGTCGAGGCTGCGGTGGCCGGGAGCGGCCACTGCACTCCAGTCTGGGCGACAGAGTGAGACTCCAACTCAAAAAAAACCAAAAAAACAAACAAAACAAAACAAAAACTCTTAATGGCCAAAATGAACAGAAACACAGGAAAGCTCTGTATCTGACACAGCTCAGGGCCAGGGTTCTATAAAAATTAATGACTTGTAAACCTAAGACATCCACACCATTCAAAGAAAGCCACTGAAATGGCCAAGTTAAGTCAAACATTAATGTGTCCGTTTAGACATTGTTCATGTGTTTACACACCTGTTGCCACGCCACACAGGTGCTTTCCAATTCCCACCACAGGTAGCGTCCCTTCTCTTAGCACAGAGATCTTGTCTGAAATATAAGGCAGTGAGATGACAGATAAAGTGCGTGGGACACTGTGTCCGCGTGGCCTCCCAGAGGACAGCCCAGGAGAATCTCTGGATATAGGGCTGAAGCCAACTCAAGCCAAAACCTGTCACTTTATTATAGAAGTCAACACAGAACATAAGAACTTGTTTATTAGGGTCCATAATAACAGAAAAGTAACACATTCAGTTAAACAGTCTTAGATACAGTGATTTAAATACAAATGCTGGGTTGCTTCTCAATGCTGGATTAAAACTGAAGAAGCGAAGAGGTTGCTGAGGTGTTTGCATTGTTTCCTTTCGAAATAATTTGAAAAACTGTTAAGAAAGCATAAAAGGGCCAGGCTCGGTGGCTCAGCCTGTAATCCCGCGCCTTGGGAGGCTGAGGTGAGTGGACTGCCTGAGCCCGCGGGTTTGAGACCCGCCCGGGCAACTTGGTGAGACCTCATCTCTACAATAAATCAAAAAATTAGCCGGGTGTGATAGCACGCGCCTGTAGTTCCAGCTACTTGGAAGGTTGAGGCGGAAGGATCGCCAGAGCCCAGCAGGTCGAGGCTGCAGTGGCCGGGAGCGGCCACTGCGCTCCAGTCTGGGTGACAGGGTAAGACGCCAACTCCAAAAAAAAAAAAGAAAGCATAAAACGGCACGAAAGAGAACAAGGAGTGTGAGTGTGTGTGTGAATATGTGTGAGTGTGTGTGATTGTGACTTCACACTTTTTTGGGTACAATTTAAAATTCTAGGAAGTGTCTTTTACCTACTAGCTAGACAGAGAACTATCTCATTTTCTTTAATGGTGTAGGTTAACTACAGGCAGAAAGCTGGTTTATGGTACAAACAAGACTAAAAATTAATTGAAACAGGACAAAGAAGCAACATAATACATATTATCAAAACTTTTAAACTCTTCCCTAATGCAGCTCTTCATTTCCAGTGGATACTGAAAAACAACTTTTAAAAATTTCACCCCTAATTCAACTTACACCTATCCAAATGTTACATAAAACACTGCATATTTACAATGGATTTCTTTTACTGTTTTCCCTGAAGCACTGTTCTGCATGATTGGATTTCTAAGCAACCTAGCAACTCTGAGTTTAAACTTTTCTGATTTATTTGTAGAGGAATAGAAAGTTATGCAACTTACTCAAACACAAGTGTTGAATATCAATTTGAAGTCTCTCAAACACTGAATTTTTCTTTCTGTGTTTACCATCTACCTGCACAAACAGAACATTATTGTAACAATGAATTTTAAGTTAAACTCAGAGCAATTAAGTTTCCATCTTATTTTCAGAGTTAATAGAAATGAAGATTGCATATTCTTTGATGCAAACTTCAAAATAATACCACAAGTTTCTGAAAGCTTTGAAATCTGTCTTGATTATTACATATACACGACTCCCTTTAACCCTAGAAGCTCCCGGTCTACCCCAAGGGAGTGGCATTTACAGATGTGGAGCAGCTTAT
This sequence comes from Cephalopachus bancanus, assembly GCA_027257055.1. Lineage (NCBI taxonomy): Eukaryota > Metazoa > Chordata > Mammalia > Primates > Tarsiidae > Cephalopachus > Cephalopachus bancanus. The sequence continues at coordinate 4,382,930 of JAPVLO010000176.1, read as the reverse complement.
CTACAGGTGTTTGCCAGCCCTCATCTCCGTCCCCTGAAATGTGACTTCTGGCCTGCTCCTCTCCCTCTCCTTGGAAGGTCAAGGTCATTCTACTCGCCATCCCTGTGCTGACCACCTCCTGATCTACACCTGTCCCGTGTGCCCCATCACAGACTAGAAAGCTTGCCTGCGGGGTTGGGTGTGGTGGTTCATGCCCGTCATCCCAGCACTTTGAGAGGCAGAGGCGAAAGGACTGCCTGAGCCCAAGAGTTCAAGACCAGCCTGGGCAACATGGGGAGACCTTGTCCCTATAATAAAAAATTATCCGGGCATGGTGGCCTGCACCTGTGTTTCCAGCTAGTTGGAAGGCTGAATTGGAAGGATCACCTGAGCCCAGCGGATCGAGGCTGCGGTGTCCATGAGCGTGCCACTGCACTCCAGCCTGGGTGACAGAGTGAGACTCCAACTCAAAAAAAAAAAAAAAAAAAAGCTCGCCTGCAACAGCACAAGGCACAGCCAGAGGTGAACTATTTCTCCCTCTGAACCTCCCCTCCCCCTCACTCTTTCCTATCTCAGGGAAGAGCTCACTTAGTCACTCAGGCCTGAAGGCCCTGCCCTGGCCCCTCCTCTCTCATACTTGGTGAAAGATCCAACACCACGTCCTGGGGCTTCCGGCACCCCAGTATTTCTCCCTCCCTCATCACAGGGCAACAGCCTTTGCTCTCTTCTCTCTGGCTCCTTTCTTACTTGGATTATTGGATAAAATGATCTTATTCAATAACTCCCTACTCAAGCATCGGGTGCTCTGCCTCCATGCCCTGCGGTTTTGTGGACTCACCATGATCCTAACACACCTGGCTTACTGACCTCAGTATCTGCATGTCTATCCACTGGATGGATGCTCCAAGCAAGACCTGCATCTTGTTTCCACTGCATCCCTACCCAAAACAGCAAGCCAGCTTCCTCTTCAGCACTAGACTCGAGCCTCCACTGTGGGCCACCCCTCCGACTTGTCCCTGCTGACCTCAACCTCACAGCCCCATCGCACAAAGATGCTTTGGGTTTGCCTATTAGCTCAGCATTTGTTTAAACTATTCTCGCTTTCCAGAGTGCTCTCCAGTCCTCCGTCTACCAGCAGGGATTCCCCTCTCAAGAGGTAGCTTAAGCAACACCTTTTCTGTGTGGTCACCCCGTCCCTGTCCCTGCTGTAGGAAAACCTGTCACTCCTTCCCTTAAGCCCACACTGTCCTCTGTGCAGACCTTTCTATGCTAACACCTTATGACAATTGCTTCTTTATTTGCTTGTCTCTCCTTTCTGAACATATGTATCAGGCATAGGTACTCGATCTTACCTGACTTTGTATCATGCAAGTCTACCTAGGTGCCTAACAGTCTGCTCGGTAATTGGTTACTAAAGCAACAGCGGTCAAGTGGCTGAGGAGGAGCAGGACCCAGACTTGATTCCTAGTTAGAGCTTGGCTCTTTCCATACATTTCCTCTCTTGGCCAATACTTTTAAGGACTCAGATCAATGGACTATCAAAACTTGGATTTAAAGAGTTCACCTTTAGCTTAAGTCATCAATATAATTAGAACTGGCTAGGCACAGTGGCTCATGTCTGTAATCCCAGCACTTTGGGAGGTAGAGATTGGAGGATCACTTGAGCCCAGGAGTTTTGAGAAAAGTCTAGACAACATAGCAAGACTTCATCTCTTAAAAAGTAAAATAAAAAAATTAGCTAGGCACAGTGCTGCACACTTGGAGTCCCAGCTACCTGGGAGGCTGAGGTGAAAGGATAGCCTGAGCCCATAAGGTCAAAGCCATGGTGAGCTGTGTTCGTGCACTGCACGTGCTACTGCACTCCAGAGTAGATGACAGAGACCCTGACTCAAAAACAAAAAAATTAGAACGGATAAAAACCTATAATCAAAGAACAAAAATATTCATTTTCTTTTCTTTTTTTTTAAGAGAGGGTCTTTCTCTGTCATACAGACTAGAATGCAGTGGCGTGATTCTAGCTCACTGCGGCCTTGAGCTACTGGGTTCAAGCCACAGCCTCCTGAGTAGCTGGAACTACAGGTGTGTGCCACCATGCCCAGCTAATTTTTAAATTTTTTTGTAGAGATGACGGTCTTGCACTTTGTTGCCCAGCCTGGTCTCAAACTCCTGGCTTCAAGAGATCCTCCTGCTGGGATTACAGGTGTGAGCCATCATGCTGATCTGAAAATTCTAAAATTTTCTTTCAAATTTTTTAAGAAACATGTTTCTTTCATTTTTTCATTCTAAATACAGAAAATGGAAATAAAACTTGGTTACTGCTATATAGCACTGGTTTCTCTTACCTTGAATCTTGTGGTCCCCTTCTCCACTAGGATGAAGTGAACATTTTCAGCATCTTTTAAGGCAATATCAACCCAATGAGATAATTTTCCCTTTCCCGCTCCAAACTCAACAAAGCATCTTCTTGGACCAAGTAACTTTAATTTTTCAATGTTACCTAAAATAGAAGCCTGCAAACTTCACATGATTATTTTATAAACTAGAGCAAACACATTTGGCTCAAATGGGAAAACAGTTAAGGAATTTCTACAGAAGGCAATATGTTCACATTGATAATTCTATTCAGCTTTCAATTTTTTCTTTTGTTTTTAAGTATTTAATACTAAGTACTCAGAACCATATCCATGCCCCCAATTTTTTAATATATGTTTTTACATATTTTTCAAATGGAAATATTTTGTACTTTGCAAGGCAAACAAAATCTCACACATTTAGGAAGCCTTCAATGAATGGAAAAGGCATTTCTAGTAGTATTCCTAGAGCCTAGACATACCTGCTGCTTCAGGTGCTTGGTGGCAGAATCCCCATTTTTAGGGTCATTGAGGGCATCATGTAACGCTGGGTGAGACATAATGCGATCTGGAAGTGTGGAGTTCAAACCTGTGCCAAATACAAGCACAACAGCTTAAGCAAACAAACATGGAATTGCAGGACTCTCACAAAGGGTACACCAAAAGTACATCAACTCATAGCCCACCCAGCTGCTTGAACATAACTTGCAACTTAAGGCAGACTTACCTTCACTTGCTTTTCTCAATTTTTTAATTAAGTTTTCCAACTGCTCTTCAGATAGAGAAGAAAGTGGAACCTATAAACAAAAATAAAGCTAAATAATGTAGCCAAAAATTGCCTTCAAGTAGTATGACCAGCCTGAGTAGAAGCATCATAGCTGGGCAGTCCCCATGGCAGCCAAGGCTCCGCCTTGTTCTAAAGCTTCTCCTGCAGTCACCGTGGGAAGTATATAAGTGCTAGGCTTTTCCTTAGTCTCTGCCATACTGCTTCACCGCCTCCAGCCTCCTCAAGTCAAGAACAAGTCTAGGCTCAAAGCATTAAAAAATCAAGGGGCCTCAGGGCCATGCTGTATTTTGTTCTGCTGTGGGGTATAAGCTGGTAGGGGAATGGATCATCACTGACAGCTCGGAATCTACAGGAAATGCCTTCTAAGGTAAAGACAACAGATCTATTCGAAACAAAAAGTGGAACATAGTTTATTCACAACTGAGGTAGCTTATAAATACCTTGAACAATGAAATATTAAGTTAATATACTTACTAATATTTCAGGTAATTCTGTTTCGTCTTTTAAGCCTGCATTAATATCTTGAATAAAGAAGTCCTTAACAAAAACAAAACCATGACAATACCGTTAATAATGTAAAGCTCACAAAAATTAAGCTGAAACTGACTCCTCCCTCAACCCCACACTCTGTGCCTATCACCTCCCTCCTCCTGCTCATTCAATAGTTCACCAGAGGGCCTGCTCTCATCCTTGGGGAGCTGGGCACTCACCACGCAGACAACACAAGAGACAAACATCTATGTTTACGGAGCTCATGCTCTAGTGAGGTGGCTACTTGAATAAGCATTTTTAGTACACAGAAATTCATTCGTAATTTTTATTGAGTTTTGACCTATTTACAGCATAGACTGAAGACTGTGTTGATTTGGCTTTATGGACATTAAGGCAAAAACAACCAAGTACCAGCTCCATGATGCTGTTCATCAGACATGCAGCATGATCAAAACCAGGTAAAAGGTACACACAATAGTCAAAGTCTCATTTCTTCTATTTTAAAATAAAATTAAGAATTGAAAATATAAATGCCCAGTGGTGCTGCATTACTAAAATTGATATAATGAATCTTTCTAGTCCTTCTTCAGAGACACAGATTCTAGGCAAGGACCTATTTCAGTTTTGTGCAAGGAAACTCTCTGCAGTGATGGAAATATCTTGTGTCTGCCCTGGTCACATGGCCAGTGTGACTACAGAACTAGAGTTTTACTGTACTGAGCTTTAATTAGCTCAGATTAATAATCACATGTGGGAGTGGCTGCCATGCTGAAGAGTGTACACTAGCATGAATGACATCCTGCTATGTTCACAGCCCTGCTTGAAAAGTGAAGGCAGCCCCTGGGAACATGTGCTATGCACAGCAGTGACTCTTGTGACATGCGTCCCAGAAAGATGAACCCTGGGTGTGTGTGGCCGGCTGCCCCGCTGTGGACAGCCATGGAAACTGCCAACTGAGTGGGCGGGTACAGACTACAGGGTCATGTGCTGTTAGATGACTAACAAGGTGACTGCAGGAAACCAACTGTAACTATCAGAACTCAAGTGCTTTTGGTTCAAAATGGTTGTGAAGAATGCCTCAGGCGACTGGTGCTGTGGGTCAGAGGTTCTTTTTGTTTGTTTTTTTGAGTCGGAGTCTCACTCTGTCGCCCAGGCTGGAGTGCAGTAGCATGCTCACAGCCACCGCAGCCTCAATCTGCTGGGTTCAGGCGATTCTTCCATTTCAGCCTTTCAAGTAGCTGAAACCATAGATGCATGCCACCACACCCAGCTTTTTTTTTTTTTATTTATTGTAGAGACAAGGTTTCGCCATGTTGCTCAGCCTGGTCTTGAACCTGTGGGCTTGGGCAACCTCTTGCCTCTGCCTCCCAAGGGCTGGGATGACAGGCATGAGCTACCATGCCCCACCTGTATAGTGTAATTGAATGTTTACTCATAGAACAAAGGTCAGGCAGGCTTGCTTATCCCCTAGTCAGCAACATCTCTACGTCCTGAGCTTGGGCTTTCCCAGCTGTGACACGAGCTGCTGCACACACAGCATCTGCTGATTCATGGGCCTCGGGAACAAGGGGAGCTGAGCTAACAAGAAGCGCATGCTGCTCACTGTGTGTGAATGAGAGGCTGTTGTCTCTGACCCGTGAGTCTTTAGATCTTCTGCCAGCACACAGGAACCGATGGCAGGCTGGCCTGATGGCATGGACCAGATGGAATTCCAGATCCCTCACAGCTCCTGACAGGTGCACTCAGCCAGCATGGATGCTTCAGGATGCACACGCAAGGACTGCCCTGCTCAGAAACAGCAGGCTCCTAAACTGCTCTCTAGACCTCCAGGTCATCAGCCATCAATCTGCTGGTCACTATCCAACACTCATCAGGCACTCTGACTCCATGCTGTCCTTCCCAAGTCTCACTAACACCACCGTTATGTTCAAGCTCTGCTGACTTCACTTTATTTCAGCAAAGTGCTTCCCAGGCCCTCCATCCTCTGGCATCCCTGTGAATCCCTCGACCTCTGAAATTCTAATTCCACCGCCTACTTCAGACTGTAACTTGGTGCTGTGCCAGCATGAGCCTGGTGGTTCTCTGGCTCCTAAACATGTTCTTTTCATTCTTTCACTCCTAATTATATTCTTCACAAAAAACGAAGACTGTGATTCATTTTTTGCCCAGTTACTCTCTGGCCTCTTGTCCTGCTATCCAGTATAGATACCACTATTATCACCACTGTGATTTTTACAATCTAGTTCTTCTGTCACAACCACCCGTGCAAAACTCAATGTCTGCACTGATATGGTTCTTAACTTCAACATCTGGCCTGCTGAATGCTGCTGGCGGAAACCACCACTTGGACTGGTGCCAGGTCAAATCCGTTGCCTCCACACTCCAGTCTGACTTGCAGAGCTGACCAGCAATTATTCTTCATATTTTTTTTCCATTGGTACAAACATTTATTTATTTATTTTTTGAGTTGGAGTTTCACTCTTGTCACCCAGGCTAGAGCGCAGTGGCACACTGCCAGCCACCGCAGCCCCGACCTGCTGGGCTTAGGTGATCCTTCCACTTCAGCCTTCCAGGTAGCTGGAACTACAGACACACACCACCATGCCTGGCGAGTTTTTGTGTTAACTGTAGAGATGAGGTCTCACCAAGTTGCCCGGGCTGGTCTCGAACCCCTGGGCTCAGGCAATCCTCTCACCTCAGCCTCCCAAAGTGCTGGGATTACAGACTGAGCCACCGCGCCCAGTCACAACATTTATTTTAAGCATGTGGGGTACAATTCAGAATCAGATGTACAAATGGTCACTGCACAGGTAAAGTTTGGGCCTCACTTTGGTCCCCACTTCACCTGGTTTGAAATCAGATACCCTTATTCTTCGTAATCTTAATTCAAACTTCTCCTTTTCTCCTCAGGTCTCCTACTGGACTGTCAGCCCCTATCACCTTGTCTCTTGAATAAGGAAAGCGTTGCTGTCAAAGAAGAGCCTTCTCTTGATTCTCCTGGATGTACATCCATCCTTCGCTCACTCCCACTGTCCCCGTGGAAGAGCCATCCTCTGCTCCGTGTCCTCCCTGCTACCAAGAAGCTGCTGCCATTGACTATGCCCTCTTCTCGGGCCAGCGTCTTCCTCTCTGCTGGCTCTTTACTTTAGAACAGTTGTCCCTCCATATATACAAAGAATGGGTTCCAGGACATGCTTCCAGCACCAAAATCTGTACATACCCAAGTCCCACAGTCAAAAGGTCAGCCCAGCCTGCCTAATACATGGGCTTGCATCCTGAACATTGCATTTTTTAAAAATTGGCATTTTACTCTGTTGCCCAGGCTGGAGTACAGTGGCACAATCACAGCTACTGCAGCCTCAACCTGCTGGGCTCAGATGATCCTCTTACCTTAGCCTCCTAAGTATGTGGAGCTATAGGCACACGTCACCATGCCTGGCTAATTTTTGATTTATTGTAGAGACAAGGTCTTGCCAAGTTGCCCAGGCTGGTCTTGAACTCCTGGGCTCACGCGATCCTTCCAAGTAACTGGAACTACAAGCACATACCACCATGCCCAGCTAATTTTTGATTTATTGTAGAGACAAGGTCTCACCAAGTTGCTCAAGCTGGTCTTGAACTCTGGGGCTCAAGTAATCCTCTCTCCTTGCCTCCCTAAGTGTTGGGATTACAGGCATGAGCCACCGTGCCTAGCCTGAATATTGTATTTTCAGTTTTCCTTTGGTTGGAGAAATCTGCATACAAGTGGATCTGTGCAGGTCAAGCCTGTGCTGTTCGAGGGCCAACTGTATATAAATAAACCCACATTTCCTCCCATTTTATAGCACCCGCCCCCCATCAGAGGACTCTCTGACTGCTGTCCTAATGTCCGAGTTCTATTCACAGTCAAGTTTCTGGCTTCCACTGCCTTATCTTCCATTCACTCCTGTATCATTGAGGTCTGATTTCTGCCTGCCCTATTAAATATGTATTTTGCTGAGGTCTCTGATCCATAAGAACAACCATAAGGCCAGCCTGATGGCATTTCCCTCCTGGCCGTGGTTCCTCCGCTGGCTGACAGGGCGGCTTGCTCTTCTTTGAAGTTCTTATCCCGCCCCTCCCTCCTAGCTCTCCTTCCTCCCTCTCCAGCCACTCTTCCAACATTTCCTGCAGTCCCTACCAGCAGCGCATCCTCTCTCATTGCTGTGGCTGAGTTCTAGGCTTGGTTCTCTCAGATTCCACGTCTTACGCAGCGGGTCTCCTGCATTTCACATTCCCACCTTGGCACAGTGCTCCTTCCTGTCCGGTGAATGCTCCTGTGACCTTGAGGTCTCCTCTTACATGACGCTTCCTTCAGGGAAGCCTTCCCAACTGCCTCCCTGTTTCTGTCATCCCCTTTGTTAAAGGGTCAGGCCCTCCTCCTCACTATCCCATACACCTGTACTTCACCAGGTCTCACAACATGTCCCTCAATCTCCACTTCTGCCAAAAGCCCGCCATGCGCTTAGGCAGGATGCTTGGTAAATACCTGGTTTACATGCTCAATTATAGCTATTGAATAAACAGGTCACTTCCTTTTTCCTCTCATCACTGGTAACATAAGAAATCCAAAGCTTTGCTGATGACCTTCATGTATTTGACTTCCAAATTTTAATTACTTGCCCAGCCTAGGTCCTGAGTTCAGACTCATATATCCAACTCCAAGTGTCCCTGACTTTGCCACCCAAATAACTCACATATTTATCCACATGCTTTGTCCCTTTTTGACTCAGTATCTTCCCTGCTCATCTGGATTTCAGCAGCCCCCAACTCATCCTCCTGCTGTAGAAGAAAGCTCTTGAAGAGGTAAATCTGACTATACCACCCCTCAACCTCAAGACCTTTCAGGGAAGATTTTAAGAGCTAAGTTTAGCTTCTTGAAGGCATCATGTGGTGTCTCAGCGCCAGCCTTCCACACATTTCTTTTCTGCCAGAAGGATTCATTCCTTTTCTTTGCCATATCAAGACTCAGAGTTATTTCCCTGGGAAGCCTTTCCTGACCTCTTGGATTTAACATTAATTTTGAGGCAAGTATGTGCTCCCATTACATGTGTTCTTACTTCTTTTACTGACCTTATTAAACAATGTCCCTTATTTATACGTTACTTCCCAGTGTTAAATAAGCTCCTTGAAGGCTGGGATCATATTTTATTGAAATAAATTTAGCAGGCTCTAAGTAAGTTTTTTTCAATAAATAGTGAAATTATTCTCTGAATAACACTCATGTTGAACACAATTCTATTCTCTGAATTAAGACCATACATGGATTAGCTGGGCGTGGGGGTGCGTGCCTCTGGTTCCAGCTAATTGGAAGGCTGAAGTGGAAGGACTGCCTAAGCCCAGCAGGTCGAGGCTGTAGTGGTCATGAGTGTGCCACTGCACTCCAGCCTGGGCGACACAGTGAGACTCTGACTCAAAAAAACAAACAAAAACAGACTATACATGGATTTACAGACTGACATCTTATATGCACTCACATGCATTTACCAAATTCAAGCCTTGAGACATAAGTCTTATTAAATATTCACATGTGCATCTATCCTCAGGAAAATGAGAAAAAAAAGTCCACCTTCACATTTGTCATCTACTGGGCAACACACGAACATGACATACCACACATCTCCACATTCCACCTTTTAGTTTTACTGATCAGACACTTACAGGTTTTGGCTTCTCCCTTGAGTTACATTTTTTCAAATGCTTTGCTAGTTGATCTTCATATACTGTGCTACATTTAAAGAGAAAGTTATTTAAAATGAGACTTGTGACAATGACTGTTGCCAGCACAGAAAAACCCTTATCTGACCCATACTTACTGCTTTGGATCTAAAGGACACAGGATTCTTTTCCGAGCATTTTCTTCCTAATAAGTTAAAAGAGATATATTTACTTAAATAAAGTATCAAGTTTATTACTTACAGACACTAGATACAACTTCACTGTGTCTGTATTTGCAAAGCAAGGTAAGGAAACTCAAAGTAAGGTAAGATCACAAGGGCTTAGCAAAAACAAGAAGTCACCAGAGCAGCTGACTTACGTATATATGAACAAATACTGTTTTGGACAAACAAGGGTAAGTAGTATCAAACAGGTTACAGAGAAGACCCACACATGAAACTATGAATCTAAGATAGCACCAACTAGACTATATACTAGTATTCTGTACACCATCAAGAAAGAAAAATACTACTTATTCTATTTTTTGAGTCAGAGCCTCATTCTGTCGTCCAGGTATGCTCATGGCCACTGCAGCCTCAACCTGCTGGGCTCAGGAGATCCTTCCACCTCAGTCTTCCAAGTAGCTGGAACTACAGGCATGCGCCACTATGCCTGGCTAATTCTTTGATTTACTGTAGAGATGAGGTCTGGCCAAGTTGCCCAGTCTTGTCTCAAACTCCCAGGCTCAGGCAATCTTCTCACTTTGGCCAAGTGTTGGGATTATAGGCATGAGCCACCATGCCTGGCTATTTATTTTATTTTATTTTAAATGACAAATAAAAATTGTATAGATTTATCATGTACGACATGTTTTGAAATATGTATACATTGCAGAATGGCTAAATCAGGTCAATTAGCATATGCATATTATATTTTGTGGAAAATGCTGCTCACTTAAATTATGACATTGATTTTAAGATGCATCTTGATTTTGGAGATGTTAAAATGTAAGACGAAAAAGTATCTTAAAAACAAAGAGTGTGTAGTCCCAGCACTTTGGGAGGCCAAGGTGGGAGGACTGCTTGAGCCCAGAAGTTCAAGACCAGCCTGGGCAACATAGTGAGACCTCGTCTCTAAACAGAGCAAAATAAAACAAAACAAACAAAAAAAAGAAGCATGGCATTTTATTTATTAATTATTATTATTTTTTGAGTCAGAGTCTCACTCTGTCACCCAGGCTGGAGAGCAGTGGCACACTCATGGTCATCACAGCCTCAACCTGCTGGGCTTAAGCTTCAGCCTTCTAAGTAGATGGAACCAGAGGTATGCACCACCACACCCAGATAATTTGCTTGATTTATTGTAGAGACAAGGTTTCGCCATATTGCTCAGGCTGGTCTCGAACCCATGGGCTCAGGCAGTTCTCTTGCCTCAGCCTCCCAAAGTGCTGGGATTACAGGTGTGAGCCACTGCATCCGGCTGAAACATGGCATTTTAAACATGTGCTATGTGCCCTATTTTATTGGCTTTGGAACTTTTCAGTATAGCTGCTACATCCTGTTCATTTTTAAGTTACACAGATTTAAGTATAATCATGTGTTGCTTAATGATGGAAATACATCCTAAGAAATGTCTTCAGGTGATTGTGTCACTGTGTGAGCATTTACACAAATCTTGATGGTCCAGCCTAGCTGCAAAATTGCAGAGCATGTGACTGAATACTGCATGCAACAGAAACACAATGGGGAGTATGTAGGTGTCGAAACATAGAAAAGGTACAGTAATATGGTATTATAACATTACAGGACCACCAGCACATAATTGGCCCGTCATTGACTGAAATGTCATTGTGCAGCACATGACTGTATATGAATTGGGAAAAATGAAGGAGAAATGAGTAGTGCTGGCAACGCTACATTCCATATGATTCTGTAAAAAAACTGACAATGGAACAGTTAAAGCCATAAGACAGCCAGTTGGGCATGGTTCCCAGGTTCTGGCCTTGGGTGAGCTTGCTGTCTCTTTTGAAAGATGAGAACAGTAACATGTCTTGCCTCCTATGGTTTGTGAAAATGAAGTGAGCTAATAGTTAAAAAAATAATAAGCAACAGAAACCTTCCTGGCACAGTGTTGGCCATGAGTAAATGCTATGCGTTTGCTCTTATTATCAATGCTTTTTAAAATTCATTTCAGATCTGATGTGCCTCTCAGCATGTCCATGAAGCTATCGACACTGAATTCTATGGGAAAACTAAGACATTTTCAACATTTTTTGGGAAAATACTATACAATCAATAAAAGAAAATACCACATGTTAGTTCTTCCTTATTTGCTAACTTTAAAACCTAACTTCCGTGTAAGAGAAGACTGTTCTAACACCTTAAAGCCTAAACATAGAGTAGAACAAATGTACATTTAAAATGTGTCGTCTGAGTTTAGAAACAGGGTTCCTCCGCCTTGGCACTGAGGACAACGTTTGGAGCTGGATAGCGCTGTCTTAGGAGGCGGGGCTGTCCTGTGCTCTGTGGGAGGGTCTGCAGCATCTCTGGTCTCTACCCACTTGATGCCTGCCGGTAATGCTTCCCAGCTGTGACAATCAAAGTGTCTTCAGACACTGCCACGTGTCCACTGTGGGGACAAAATCACTCCCATAGAGACTAACAGGTGAAAATGGGTAAAGGCAATGTCCTTTTCTAGTGACGATGAAAAAAGATGGGCACAAATGTCCAATCTCATCGTGACCACAGCTCCAGGAGGACGGCCACAGTGGAACCAACAGCAGCCAGGAAAGGAACCTCCCCTGCGTCTTGCAGTAATTTTTCAGGGATCAGTGACAATGTGTCTTTCCTTTCTGGGATTCACCCATTTCTGCCACCCTCCCCGTCTGCCACTCACCATCCATATATGTGGGTGAGCTGAGATCCAGGCCTTGCAAGGGGTAGGATCAAAAACCCTTCTACCTGAATCTCATTCTCCAACCAAGGGGTGTGTGCCATTCCCTCAAAGCCAGTCACCACACAGGACACACTTCAAGGACTGAGTCTTATCTCCCACGTTCCAAAATAAGAATGTCCTGATCTTCCAGTGTGCTTCACACTTGGTAAATGCCAGTCAAGACACAATGGGAAGTAGGCCACGGCTGGTGGGCAGTGGCAGATGAGGGGACCCATGTGACTAACCTGCACTGGATGCTGTCTAGAAGAGCAAACTGATTAAGAAAGAAAATAACAGGCCGGGTGCAGTGGCTCATGCCTGTAATCCCAGCGTGTTGGGAGGCCAAGGTGGGAGGACTGCTTAAGCCCAGGAGTTTAAGACCAGCCTGGGTAACATAGTGAGCCCACGTGTTCACAAAAAAAAAAAAAGAAAAAGAAAAATTAGCCAGGCGTGGTGATGCTCGCCTGTAGTCTCAGCTACTTGGGAGGTTGAGAAGGAGAATCACCTGAATCCAGAGGAGGCTGTAGTGAGCCGTGAGACGTGAGCGTACCTAGGCCCTCCAGCCTGGGTGGCAGAGTGAGACCCCCAACTCAAAAAAAAAAAAAAAAAAAAAAAAAAGAAAAAAAGAAATCACTGCTAGGCACAGTGGCCCACACCTGTTATCTCAGTATTTTGGGAGGCAGAGGTGAGAGGACTGCTTGAGTCCAGGGGTTCGAGATCAGCCTGGGCAATTTGGCAAGTTCTTGTCTCTACAATAAATAAAAATATTTGTCAAGCATGGAGGCACACACCTGTAGTTCCAGCTACTTGGAAGGCTAAGGTGGAAGGATTGCCTGAGCCCAGCAAGTCTGCACTCCAGCCTGGGTGACAGGGGAGGGAGGGAGGGAAAGCCAAGCACTCCCAGGCTGGCATCTGGTTCTAATTCCTTTCACCTGCTCTTTTGCTGTCTGCATCCTGCTCTTGTGTTTGTTTTTAGTTTACTGTCATAAGTCTGTGTCCTACTGCAGATCTACAAAACGCATATCTACAAAATGCAGTAGGGGAGGACAGTTACAGGTAGCTGTCAAGTCAAGCAAAGCTGCACATTGTCTGTTCTCAGTGTTAAAAGGAGGTCAACGCTTCTACATTTTTAAGTCCTTCCGTTCCAATCCAGGTAGTCTAAGTTGAGGGCTAAGACCCAAAGTTTAAATACATTTCTAAAGAAAGTTTCAGGCTGAGTGTGGTGGCTCCCAACATTTTGGGAGGCAGAAGCGAGAGGACTGCCTGAATCCAGGGGTTCAACCAGCCTGGGCTACAAGACGAGACCTCGTCTCCACAATAAATAAAAAATTAGCAGGGCATGGTAGTGCGCACCTGTGGTTCCAGCAACCTTGAAGGTTGAGGCAGAAGGGGCCGTGGGTGTGCTCCTGCACACCAGCCTAGGTGACAGAGTAAGACTCCGACTCAAAAGATAATACAAATTTTTTGTTTTTTGTTTTTGAGTTGGAGTCTCACTCTGTCACCCAGACTGGAGTGCAGTGGCACAATCATGGCCACTGCAGCCTTGACCTGCCAGGCTCAGGCAATTCTTCCGCCTCAGCCTTCCAAGTAGCTGGAACTACAGGGGCGCGCTACCACGCCCGGCTAATTTTTGACTTATTGTAGAGATGCGGTCTTACCAAGTTGCCCAAGCGGGTCTCGAACCCGTGGGCTCAGGCAATCCACTCACCTCAGCCTCCCATACAAATTATTATTTTTAATAACAACAATGTCCTGGATGGCCTCGAACCCCAGGGCTCAGGCAATCCTCCCGCCTCGGCCTCCCAAAGTGCTGGGATAACAGAAGTGAGCCACTGTGTCCGGCTGTTTTTGTTATTTTTGAGCCGGGATCTCGCTCTGTGGCCTAGGTTGGAGTGCAGGGGCACAACACCGGCCACCGCAGCCTCGCCCTCCTGGGCTCAGGCGATTCTCCCACCTCGGCCTCCCAAAGCGCAGGGGTGACCGGGGTGGGCCCCGCGCCCGGCCAAGGCTGCATTTACAGCGAGAAAGCCGGGGAGTCGCGGGGACAGAGCGGAAACCTGTGGCCTCAGGGAGGGATCGGGGGTTCAGTCGAATTCCCCTCCGGGAGGGGGCGATACCTGACCTCCGCGGCTGCAGCATGTTCCCCGCAAAACCGTTTCCCCGCGGCCGCCACCATCCTGCAGAACCGCCTCTTCTTCTCCACGAAGTAGCCGCATCTACCGCCGGCGGGCACAGAAGTCGCCATGATCCAGGGTCAGCCTCGGGCGGCGAGCGTCAGGCAGCCAGAAGAAGCCAGCCTCCCTCGAGTCTCCTGCCCTTAATAAACATGGCAGCAGCAGGACCCGCCGCTCGGGCGGGTACATGGAACTGCCGTGCCCGCCTTCGCCCCGCCCTCCGCGGAACCGGAAGACGCTGACGGTGGCCGGCGAAGCCCAAAACCCTCTACGCCTTCTCTCCGTTTCTCTCGCCCCGCCTCCGCCGCCGGAGCCGAGCGCCAAACTCAAATTCGATCCGGACCTAGCGTCCTCCGGCTGCTGCCGTGGGCCGGGCCTGCCGGGCTTCTCCGCACGCCGCCGTGGCAGCGAGCCAGCATGAGCCAAGTGCTGTTCCAGCAGCCCGTCCCGCTGCAGGTGAAATGCAAGGACTGCGAGGAGAGGTGAGGCCCGCGGCGGCAGTTGAGTTCGGGCGGGCGCGGAAAGATGGCGCCTCCGGCCGGGGAGCGCCGCCGCAGGAGGCCGCGCCGGCAGTGGCGCAGAGAGGCGGGCGGCGGGACTCGGGTGAGCTTCCCCCGGCCAGCCGGGGCTGAGGGCGCAGAGAGAAGGGCGCGAGGAGCCGGGGGGCCGAACGCGACGTGGCGTGTCGTGTCGGGCATCTCGGGCGGGTCGCTGAGGCGCGGGGGCGCCAGTGTCCCCGGAAGGAGGGTCGCTGCTCCGGCAGGGGGTCGCGTCGGGGAGATGGTCGCGGGTGGATGGTCATGTCAGGGTCATGTGTACACTCCCGGGGTGACGGGAAGAGTAAACTCGGTGGGGGCGTGGAAGAGTACATTCTTGGGGGGGCCAGGGAGGAGTACTCTAGGGGGGCAGGGAGGTGTGAGCTCGGGGGCGGGGGAGGAGTGGGCTGCGGGGGGAGAAGCGCATTCGGGAGAATGGGAATCAGCATTGCCTAGGAAAGCTGCTGCTTCTGCCTCAGCTGAGTTTGAGCTGTAGTGCTTATCCTTATGGGTGTTGAGTGGGTTAGAGTGGGCTTTTCCTGGAATGGGTGGTCTTAGGGCCAGGTCTCTATTACTCCTCCCTCCCGTCGGGCGGGGGGAGTTCCGCCCTTTTGGGGTCACAAGGGACTATCTGGCACCCTGGTGGGTGGAGATTGTGTCCAACCGCGACACTGATGGTATTACCATGCGCATATAGTAAGGGGGTAGTGGGTCGTGGTCGTCTTAGGTCAGCCCTGACTGTCATGCGTGTGCTCCGGGGTCTTGAGCTATTTCCCGCCTAGGAGGGGTCTTGACTACAAGCATCCTGGATAGACGACTGAAGTGCTGCAGGTGTGTCTGAGGAGAGCCTAACAGGTGCGGGCGTCAGGCCCACTCTGGCTTGCCTGACCAGCCTGCTCTACCACCAGGGCTCAGTGAGGTCACGTGGGGTCAAGACTGGCGCTTTGGTCTTGGCTTCCACCATTCCCTGAAGAATGTTGGAAGTACATTGAAACTTCAACTAAAAAAAAAAAAAAAAAAAAAAAAAAAGAGCTCAGCCGGGAGTGATGGCTTGCGCCTGTATCTCAGTACTTTGGAAGATGGAGATGAGAGGATTGCCCGAGCCCAGGAGTTCGAGACCAGCCTGGGCAACTTGGTGAGACCTCATCTCTACAGTAAATAAAAAAAATTAGCCAGGTGTGATGGTGCTTGTAGTTCTAGCTACTTGGAAGGCTGAGGTGGAAGAATGACCTGAGCCCAGCAGGTTGAGGCAGTGGTGGCCGTGAGCGTGCCACTGCACTCCAGCCTGGGTGACTGTGAGACTCCAACTCAAAAAAAAAAAAAAAAAATCAATGTCATGGTGTACTTTAACTCTTCACGGTAGTTACCAAAAAAAGACATTAAGTTACATTTAGCTGACTAAAAATGAGAAAATCATGTACTTTATTAATTCAATAAATATGGCTGGCTGGATGTGGTGGCTCACACCTGTAATCCCAGCACTTTGGAACGCTGAGGTGGGAGAATCGCTTGAGCCTGGAGTTCAAGATCAGTCTGGGCAACATACCGAGACCTCCTCTCTACAAAAAATAAAAAAATTAGTCTAGCATGGTGGTGCATGCTAATAGTCCCAGCTACTTGAGAGGCTGATGCAGAAGGAGCACCTGAGCCCAGGAGGTGGAGGCTGTGGTGAGCCATGATCCTGCCACTGCACTCCAGCCTGGGCAACAGCATGAGACTCCTACTCAATCAGTTAGTCTATTTGTAAAACCGTTGCTGGGCACTAGAATATAGTGTCCAGGAAAACAGCCCTTTTTTTTCCCCAAACTTTTTTTTTTTAAGTGTGGGTTACAATTCAGGGTCAGGTATACAAATGATCATTATGCAGGTACCCTTGTTGATGAGGTGTGCCCCTCCTCTGGCAGTTTCCCACTACTGCCAATCCCTTTCTTATAGTATTATGATAATTGTTCAATGTCGGCTTATGAGTGAGAGCATGTGGTACTCACTTTTTTGTTTCTGTGATAGATCACTCAGTATTATAGACTCCAAGTCCATCCACATTGCTGCGAAGTTCATAATTTTGTCCTTCTTTATGGCTTCAAAACAACCCTTTTCTAAGTGGGGGAGGTAAAGGTCCACCTCCCAGGTAAGTCAGGACTGTGTGGTGACCAAGGAGTGGGTGCACGCCGATGTTTGGAGATTTGCCTGGAAGTCGGGGATTTAAGTTTTCTTCTCATTTCCACTATTCTATAGGTGTCTCTTTTTTATCTGAACATTGTTTTTTCATTTTAAAGTGGATGCAATGACATGTTTTTTCCCATGATTGTAATGGGGATCAGGTGTGCAAATGTACCTAGCTCAGTGGTGTGGAAATGTCACTCAAGAGATGAAGGCATTGCCCTGTTGAGTTGTCGGTGATGAGAGATGAATACGTACAGAGTAAGGTCAGGCGTCAGCAGCAGGCCAGGCAAGGAGGTGGCACCCAGACCAGCAACTTGCGCGGAGAGTGAAGGATCAACTGGTCACTCTTGTTTGCTGTCCAGCATGTGGACATGAGCCATTAGCCCCGTAGGGTTATTGAATATTTGCAATGGGGCTAATCCAAGTTGATGTGCTTTTAGTGTGAAATGCACAGTGGATTTTGAAGACTCACTGTGAAAAAAAAATAAGCAATCTAAAATTTTATATTATGTGTTAAGATGGCAATATTTTGGGCATTTAGGTTAAATACAATATATTATTAAAATTAATTTTGCCTACTTTTAGGAGTTTTATTTTAATTATTACTTTTGAGGTGGGGTCTTTCTCTGTTGCTCAGACTGGAGTACAGGATCATGTTCACAGCTTACTTCATTCAGCCTTGGGCTCCTGGGCTTATCCTTCTACCTCAGCCTCCTGAGTAGTTGGGATTACAGTTGTGTGCCACCATATCCACCTAATTTTTTAATTTCTTATAAAGATGAGGTCTCACTATGTTGCCCAGGCTGGTCTCAAATCCTGGGCTCAAACCATCCTCCTGCCTTGGCCTCCCAAAGTGCAGGGATTTATAGGCGGGAGCCACTGTGCCTGACCAAGGGTTGAATAGTGATGCTAATAGAGATAATCATCCTGTAACAGTGATGCCAATAGACATAAACACAGGGTAGTCTGAGTTTATTTCTGTTAGCATCACTATTACAGGGTGGTTATAGAAAGTTATAAGGAAGGGAACCATCACTTTGATTTCAGTGTTGTGGGAGTCAGCAAACTAGAACACATGGGCCAGATGGCCTAGTCTTTGTTGTTGTTGATAAAGTTTTATTGGAACACAGCCATGCTCATTTGTTTACAAATTGTCTGTGGCTGCTTCTGCACCATAAGGGCAGAAATGAGTGATTGTGACAAAGATGTTATGGCCTGTAGAGCCCGAAATACTTCCTATTTGGCTCTTTACAGAATAATTAGCTGACTGACCCCTGACCTGTAGGTGAACTGTCCAAACTCTAGCTGAGCATTCAAGGCCAGTTAACCAAACAAACCCTTTTCAGTTTTGTTTCCTGAACTCCTCTCTTCAAGTTACTAGTTATATGAGAACTCCTGTTTTCTTCACATGTGCCTGATATTCTCTCTGTTCCATACCTTTATTCCTGCTTTCTTCTGCCTCAGATGATTTTTCTTTCAAACCTTCAAGGTGTGTGTTAAATCCCTTCACCATAGGACTTTTCAGAGCTGCCCAACTTGAAATTAGTTGCCTTTGTTCACTTACTGGGGAGTGTGGTACAGGTGAAAGGTTCTCCCTTGTGCTCTGCAGTTGACTTTGAACTAGTATGTGGCACCGCGCCTCAGGCTCTTCTCTGTAAAAGAGGTTGTATGTACTAACACGATTATTGCTACTGAGTAAAATGATGTGTGTGAAGTACTTGCCAAGGTAGTGTAGGTATTCAGTGAGTGCTAATAACCCCTCCCTCCCTGCTCTGGAAGCCCGAAAACACAGCAGAAGCAAAGCTGGGGAAAGGTTATTTAACCCAGTCCCAGTTTAGGATGTGGCCCAGGTTGACTTCTGCTTGTATCCCTAGCACCTGGCACAGTGCCTGCCTCAGAGGAACTTATATCTGTTTGAGTTGAGAGGGCTTCTGGGTGCTGGGGAAGGCCAGAATCTAGGGCTCAATTCTGCTGATGCCGCGTGTGCAAGATACTTCTTATTTTTAAAAAGGTCCTACCCTCCTCTGTAGATAACAAAATCCTTCAATGCTCAAGTCTCTGATATAAAATGGTATAGTATTTGAATATAACCTACACACATCCTTCTATATACTCTAAATTGTTTCTAGATCACTTATAATATCGAACACAAGGTAAATGCTATGTAAAGGGTTATGTTATATTAAATTTTTTATTGCTGTATTTTTTTTTTTTGTGAGAGAGTCTCACTCTGTCACCCCGGCAGGAGTGCAGTGGCCTGCTTATGGCCACCCCAGCATTGACCCACTGGGCTCAGGTGATCCTTCTGCATCAGACTTCCAAGTAGCTGGAACTACAGGCACGTGCTACCACGCCCAACTAATGTTTTGATCTATTGTAGAGACAAGGTCTCACCAAGTTGCCCAGGCTTGTCTCGAACCCCTGGGCTTAGGCAGTGCTCTTGCCTCAGCCTCCCAAAGTGCTGGGATTATAGGCTTGGGCTGCTGTGCCCAGCCTTATTGTTGTATTGTAAAAAAACAAAACAAAAGTCCTACCCAAATCTAACAGGGAGAATGCTGTTAGTTAGATGAATGTGTAGGTTTATGAATTGTTCAGTGTGACTTTTACAGATCTGAGAAATAGTATTCAATTATTGATGTGTTTTATATTGCTCTTATGACATCAACCATTATAATGGAAAAAATAAGATTTGTGGTTTCAGATAGTATATCCTCTGAAAGCTCTTTTTTTGTTGTTTTTTTTAAAGTCAGAGTCTCACTCTGTTTCCCAGGCCAGAGTGCAGTGGCATGCTTACGGCCACCACAGTCGACCTCCTGGGCTCAGGCCATCCTTCCGCCTTAGCCTTCCAAGTAGCTGGAACTAAAGGTGCATGCTACCATGCCCAGCTAATTTCTTAGTTTTTTTGTAGAGACAAGGTCTCCAAGTTGCCCAGGCTGGTCTTGAACCCCTGGGCTCAGGCAGTCCTCTTGCCTCTGCCTCCCAAAGTGCTGGAATTATAAGCATGAGCCACCACTTCTGGCTAAGCTCACAGTTTTATAAAAGATATTTTTTTTTTTTTTTTTATGAGTTGGAGTCTCACTCCATCTTCTAAGCTGGACTGCAGTGGCATGATCACGGCCACCTCCACCTGCTGGGCTCAGGCAATCCTTCCTCCTCAGCCTTCCAAGTAACTGGAACTACAGGTGTGCGCTACCAGGCCTTGCTAATTTTTTGGTTTATCATAGAGATGAGGTCTCACCAAGTTGCCCAGGCTGTTCTTGAACCCATAGACTCTGCCAGTCCTCTCACCTCGGCCTCCCAAAGTGCTGGTATTACAGGCAAAAAAGATACTTTTTAGGGGTGTTTTTAAGTTAAGCATGGGGAATAGGTTTAATATAGGCCTTTCTCTTTTTCTGTCAACATCTAATGCATATAGACATTTGGAATACATGCTGCAATATCATTAATATGATTGGTAAATTATCATAACACTTTGTTAAATGGATGCTTCTTGAATTTTTGTTATAAATGTATGAAGTACAGCAGGACTTTTGAAACTGTAAAGCACCATCAAAAGTTAGATGTCAATTACAATATCATACCACAATGGCCGTATATATGAGAAAAAACTTTAAAAGATGAAAACCAAATATAATGATATTGTAGAACTAAAAAGGCCCTTACTAGCTTTCTGATTGGATCCACTTATCTTATAAATTAGGCAGTTGAGGGCTTTTGCCCCAAGAGATGATGCCTCACTGTGTTGCTTAGGCTAGACTTGAACTCCTGGACTTAAGTGAACCTCCTGCCTCAGTACCAGACTCGAGAAAGCTTAATTCAAATGATAGTGACAACTCGTTGTGTGTGAATGCTTCTGATAGTCGGGCATGTCTTTTCATACAGGAGAGTAAGTGTTAGAGTGAGCATCGAGCTACAATCAGTTTCTAATCCAGTTCACAGAAAGGTTGGTATTTATTTCTTTTTTTGAAAGCTGATGTTATGTACATTACAGATGATGGTTATTGTTCTTGAGTCATGTGAGACTTGCCCATCTTTCCCATTTTGAGCCTTTTTGTGACTGGCAAGTCTAGGGTGGTGGGATCTCCTGAGACCGCGACTGAAGGATAATTACACTGCATTGCTTGAGCTTGCAGGAAGGGCAGGGGGTTGGGGTGACAGTCTCCCGGGGAGTGCCCAGTGCACTTAAAAGTGGCTCCAGTATCTGGTGCTTCCTGTGGAATTGGTGTTCCCTGGTGTGCACTTGAGGACAGGATATGGAAGCACTGCAGGAGAGCTTCTGCAGTCATGCTTTGCATTCTGGAGAGGGGCAGATCCGCCCCATGTGATCTTCAGAAGGGTTGCCATTAGCAGAACTGGGGGTGCAGGGTTAGGGGGCCTGGTGGGAGAAGTAGTTGCTTTGGGTTTTTCCTAGCATCCAGGGGTGAATTTCAAGACCACGTAAATACAAGCTGCTGAGGGCCAAGGCATCTGAGGGGGAGCACATGCTAGATACCTGCTTTCCAGGGTAGGGGTAACATACACGGTCTGACAGTTAAGTTCACAGACTCATCCTAGACTAATGCTCTGTACTTCATTCCTGAGCATCACTTTGTTCACCTTTTAAGTGCGCCCCTTGGGAGGCTGTGCACCAATGCCAGTGCCTAGTCCCCTACCCATTAGAGCAGTTTTGGAACTCTTTTTCTGGAATGACCATCAGAGCTGTTGTGCTACCTTTGTGTCCTGAATGTCATAAAAATGTCTTCTTTTCAGTATTTCCTTTATGTTTGAGTAAAGAAAAAAGTCATTGGGGGTCAGATCAGGTGACTGTAGGGAGGGTGTTCCAACATAGTTGTTTGTTTACTGGGTAAAAACTCTCTCACAGACAGTGCTGTGTGAGCTGGTGCACTGTCATGATGCAAGAGCTCCTTTGGGATGATTTTTGCACATGGCTTTCTCATGCCAAGATTTTCAGTTAAGATTTTCCTGTTTCTCTATCGATGTTTATTTGGTCTGCTGTCCTTCTTACAGTCAGCTGATGATTTTGACGCACAATTCGACAAATTTTTCCAATGTTTTCATCTGCTCATTACTGGCTCTCCTGACCTCTTTTCATCAGTGATACTTTCTTTCCCCTCAGAAAAGCATTTAATCCATTTGTACCCTGCTGTCTTCATGTCATGATCCCCATCAACTTTGACTAACATGTCTCTGATTTCACATCCATTCTTGCCAAATTAACAAGAAATTTAATGTTTGTCGATTGCTCTAATTCAAGCTCTGACATTTTTGCAACAGCACACAAAAACATTAACAACAATAATTAATGCCACTCAGCAAGACACCGCCATGTATCAACACGAGCACAACTGTGAGACAGACATACCAAGGTGATGAAACCTCACCGAGTTGTTTGCACAATGCTGCCATTGTAACATTATCAGCGCACGGCAGCAAGTTCACGAACTTAATTGCCAGATGGCACATGGTGCTTCTCGTGTGCTAGCCTATGCCTATAGGAATCTTCATTTGCGAGCTTTGAGTAGCTTAGGTCTTTCTAACCCTAGCAGTACCTCGGTAGCATGAGTAGATCTTATTTCAAACATCTTAACCTCAACGCTTACTTCTTTACCGGTCTTATGTCATCTTGTAGCTGAGCCTTGTGTTTCTTGTACCAGTGTTCTCTGAAGTAATTTTGGTAGACTTTTTGTCAGCGTTACTGCTTTGATGATCTGCCACACCATAAATGAACTACCTGGGAAGTGGTCTTTTTGAAGGGCGGCCCTTCATCTGAGACGGAAACAGGTTAGTTTCAGATGAGCCTGAAAACAGTGGCCACAATGCCCTTCAGAAGAAGCCTTGGCCGCAAGTCACCTGATACTCCTGTCCTCTGGGAGACAAAATCTCCTTATTTTTATATGTGGATGATTGTCCATTTTGCTGATGTATTTGCCACATTTGAAACGCCAGACCAGTTAACTTGAGGGAAACTCAAAATATAACTGAACTTTCTTTTAGGATCTAGTTATTCGTCTGACTGATGACACGGATCCGTTTTTTCTGTATAACCTTGTTATATCTGAGGAAGATTTTCAAAGGTAACTTTTTTCCTGATCTTATATTTAATCCAAGAGCAAGTAAGTTTCTAAGTTTTATGACTGTATTGGTTCTGTTCTCTATGGAACACAGACTTATTAGGAGCATTCAGTTATTTTGGAAATATTGTGCTTTTTGTACTGTGATTATTTAGGGTGTTTTTTTTTTTTACAGATTATTGCAGTTCTGCTTAAAGCAGCCAGAAATTTGGAGTGTTAACTAAATTCATTGGCCTTTTTCCTCCTGTTGAATAAGTTCTATAAAAAGCAAAGTTCCCTAACTTAGTTCTTGATTATAGATGTTTAGTTTAAAAGCAGAATCTTCAGGGTGTTAATTATAAAGATGATAATGAGATTTCTAAGCATTTCTTTTCTGTCTTCTGCATAGCTTAAAAGTCCAGCAAGGCCTTCTGGTGGACTTCTTAGCTTTCCCACAGAAGTTCATAGATCTTCTTCAACAGTGCACTCAAGAGCACGCCAAGGAAATTCCAAGGTGGGTCGCATTAGAGCGCTATATGGTTAAACTTGTTTCAAGATAGACTCTTTGAAGGACAAGTAATGGCAAAATATTTTCCATGTGTTATAAGCACCCTTCTCTGTTTATTTTTGAGTTAGGGTCTCACTCTTTGACCCAGACTGGAGTACAGTGGCGTATGATCAGTGGCTCATCGCAATCTCAACCTCCTGAGCACTGGTAGTTCTTCCTCCACAGCCTCCCAAGTAGCTGGTACTACAGGCATATGCCACCACGCCCAGATCATTTTTTAACTTTTTTTTTTTGGTAGAGACTAGGCCTTTCTCTGTTGCTCAGGCTGGTCTTGAACACCTTGGCGCAAGCTGTCCTTCCGCTTCAGCCTCCCAAAGTGCTTAGATTACAGGAATGAGCCACTACGCCTGGTCCCTGTTTATTTTTAAAACTAGAATTAGGGCTATATTAAATCTCAAACTTTAAGGAATCTTCATTAAAATAAAAAATACTCCTTAATTTTCATGTCTTGACCAAGTCACTAAAGTTACCTGAAATTTTAACAGCATCGAGTATTTGTTTTTATAATGATCTTGGAAAAAGGGAAGAATAAGATTTTGTTTATGTGTGGTGCTGATGCTTGATCTTTTCATTGTAAAGTTCACCATCAACCTTTTATTTATTGGTCTCATCAAATGATTGTTTTGAATCAGTTATTTCGTTAGGAATGACAGAATTATGCTTTTCTAAGCCTATCATTCTTTCCCTGTTTATTAAGTATAGTTTTTCTATAAAGAAGGACATTGCCTCATCAATTCGTGCTGAGTACTTGAAAATTTGTACAGGAAAGGACGGATGCTCAATTCTTGCTTTTAAATAGTCTATTTTTAGAGTAAGGAGCTTATGCTCTAGTTACTTGTGTGGTATTCAATGACTTTTTGTTTTTACTTTTTGCTTTCTCTTTCCTTATCTATCTCGCATTATGAATTCATGGACGTTTATATATTCACTGTGTTTCAATCAGTCTTTTTTCTTGTTTGCCCAATTTATCTTATCTTGAACTATTGAGAGTCCTTTCATACGGGCCCCTGTGATTTCAGTATGCTCCATTTCCTGATCTTTCTAAGTAGAGGAGTTTATGATTCATTGAGACAGTTTCACTATCTCCTAGCTGTGTTATAATGTTACATTTTCTTTTCAAAGGTTTTTGCTACAGTTAGTTTGTCCAGCAACTATTTTGGATAACTCACCTGCATTTTTAAATGTGGTAGAAACAAATCCCTTTAAGCATCTTACACACCTCTCACTAAAACTTTTACCTGGAAATGATGTGGAAATAAAGAAATTTCTAGCAGGCTGCCTGAAATGTAGCAAGGTACGATTTAAACTTAAGTTATTGTTTTAAAATAAGTACCAAAGGTCTTTGATACATCACTGAAGAGCTATATTACCACTTTTGTTTTCTAAATAAAATTTTATAACATGTAATGAACTTATGTTATTGTTTTCCATTTAGTCAAGGGATAACAGGGATAGAACTGAGTCAAGAATTGAGAAATATAGGTCCCAGGGTTTTTACTAATTTTCTGTGGCTTTGAGCAGTTCACTTAACTCTTCTGTTGTGGTGTCATCACCTGGTAGATGGATATGGAAATATCTTTATCTAGCACATCTTTTTTTTTTTTTTTTTTTTTTGAGTTGGAGTCTCACTCCGTTGCCCAGACTGGAGTGCAGTGGCCGCTCCCAGCCACCGCAGCCTCGACCTGCTGGGCTCCAGTGATCCTTCCGCCTCAGCCTTCCAAGTAGCTGGAACTACAGGCGCGCGCTACCACACCTGGCTGATTTTTTGATTTATTGTAGAGATGAGGTCTCGCCAAGTTGCCTAGGCGGGTCACGAACCCGTGGGCTCAAGCAATCCACTCACCTTGGCCTCCCAAAGCGGTGGGATTACAGGCTGAACCACCAAGCCCGGTGAGCCCATCTTAAATGAGTTAAAATATATGAAAGTGTCTTGAACATCACAAAATGCTGTATAAGGTGTATGGCACCAGGAAACAGCAGAGATGCTGCTGCAGAGATTTTAGAAAGTCTTTGGTCTAATACTATGGATCAGCGCACCTCGTTTTTTTTTTTTCCGAGTTGGAGTCTCACTCTGTGGCCCAGACTGGAGTGCAGTGGCTGCTTCCGGCCACCGCAGCCTCGACCTGCTGGGCTCCAGTGATCCTTCTGCCTTAGCCTTCCAAGTAGCTGGAACTACAGGCGCCCGCTACCACGCCCGGCTAATTTTTGATTTATTGTAGAGATGAGGTCTCGCCAAGTTGCCCAGGCGGGTCTTGAACCCACGGGCTCAGGCAATCCACTCACCTCGACCTCCCAAAGCGCGGGATTACAGGCTGAGCCACCGAACCCGATCAGTGCATCTCAAATTTCATTATTATTTCTTTATAGTAATTTACAGACATGGCATTTGAGTATGTCCACAGCACAGATGTACATCTCACACTTTAATGATACACAGATTATCTGAGACTCACATAACAATGCAAATTCTGATTCGGAAGTTCTGAGATCCTGCCTTTCTAACAGACTTCCAGTGTGATGTTGATGTTGTGCTTAGCTATGCTATACTTTGTAATTTGAATAGCATGGCTACAGATTGTTAAGTTAAGTTGTAAACTGCTCAATTTTATTATTTTTATAAATAGGAAGAAAAATTAGCATTGATGCAATCACTAGATGATGTTACTAGGCAACTGAACTTCACACAAAAGGTAATTACATTTCATTTTGTCTTTGTAAGTTGGCTCTGAATTGCTTCTGGATTCATGTCCAAGTGTTTGTGTCTTCTTCCAAAGCATGCTACCATTGAGTTTCCTCTCCTTTTTTCCACTCTTCATCTACCAGTTAATTATAACCTGATGCTTTCTCTTTTCGATATTTTATTCCACACAGACATTTCTGTTATCCCTGGTACACATTCCCTCCAAGTCTTCGCTAGATAAGATAATATGTAGTGTCTTTCACATACATATTACCCCTCTGTTCCCCTTCTGTTCACTTCGTTCCTCTGGTCTAAAATGGCTTTTCAGTTGTTTCCTGAACTTTCTGTTACATTTAGAGTTAATTCCTTTGATAGGCTGAGCATCAGTTCAGTCATAGCTACTACATTTCCACCCCTAGTTCTTGAAATAGAAGGCAGTATCTGATAACCTGTGTGGCTTCAGACACACAAAAAACCCCTGCACAACATGGCCCTTTTGGGGAATGTGTTACTGGGTTTTATGTATAATAAGTCAACTACTCCTTATAACTGACTTGTTCCATCTTGGGTTGCTTTACTTCTCTTAATCCAAAGTAGGAGGGGTTGGGTGGTAAAGACCAAAGTTTAACTAAAAGCTTAAAGATTGTTCATCTGACCTATGGGCCATTTCGGCTCTAAGATTACTTTTATTCTAGTCTTGATTTCCTTAAATTCAAAAAATTCTTTATAGGAAAGGCTTTGAGTACATCCTAAAAAGCTGTAATTTCATTTTCTTTAACGTTCTTATAAATGTTGCCATGTTCTAATCAAAAGTGTACCATATGCAGAAGACTATCTCAATAATTTTATGTTAAACTTTAATATAGACATTATCAGAAAAAACCCAAGAATTAGACAAGTTGCGGAATGAATGGGTGTCACACACAGCAGCGTTGACAAGTAAGCATTCTCAGGAACTGACGAGTGAGAAGGAGAAAGCCTTGCAGGTAAGAACAGGAAATCTGGAAAAATATTATTTATTGTTGTTGGTCATTTTATTAATTATAAAAGTAATATGTGCTTGCATTATAATTTTCAAGCGTTAAAGAAGTATATGAAGTAAAAATTAAAAGTCTCTTTCAAAGTCTAATTATCCAGAGATAATCTATAAACAATTTGATATGTTTCAGTCTTTTCTCTATGTATATGTAAATAGTATGCTGTTTATACGTATTTGTTTATAGACTTGTATCTGTAAATTATATAATTTAATTTTTATATGTACACATAGTGGGGTTTTGGTTTGTTTGATACTATTGGAGTCTTATTGGATATATTGATTGCAACTGTCTTTTCATTTTTTTTTCCTTTTTTTTGAGTTGGAATCTCACTCTGTCGCTCAGGCTGGAGTGTAGTAGCATGCTCATGGCACCCCACCATCATCTGCTGGACTCTGGCGATCTTTCCACTACAGCCTTCCAAGTAGCCGGAACTATAGGCATGCGCTACCAGCCTAGCTAATTTTTTGGTTTATTGTAGAGATGAGGTCTCGCCAAGTTGCCCAGGCTGGTCTCGAACCTGTGGGCTCAGGCGACTCATTCGCCTCAGCCTCCCAAAGTACTGAGATTACAGGCTGAGCCACCGAGCTTAGCCTGTAGCTTTTTTTTCATTTAACATAATGTCACTTTGTATCAGTTTAGATATTACTTTTAAGTGCCTGCCTAGTGTTCATTGTTTGGTTGTAACTTAAATTGCTTAACTGTTGATTAAAATGGTAGACATAGGCGCCATTCCAGCCTGGGCAACATAGTGAGACCCCGACACACACACACACACACACACACACCCACCCACCCACCATTATTTTTTTGAAAGATAGTTAAGATCTGATAGTGTTTGTTAACAGAAATTACTGAGGTAGGTTTGTAATATTATTCAGACAGGCACTAAAGATTGTGTAGTCTGTAATCCCGCGCCTTTGGAAGGCTGAGGTGAGTGGATTGCCTGAGCCCGTGAGTTCGAGACCCGCCTGGGCAACTTGGCGAGACCTCATCTCTACAGTAAATCAAAAATTAGCCGGACGTGGTAGCGCGCACCTGTAGTCCTGGCTACTTGGAAGGCTGAGGCGGAAGGATCACCGGAGCCCAGCAGGTCACTCCAGTCTGGGCCACAGAGTGAGACTCCAACTCAAAAAACAAAAAGAAAAGATTGTGCAGTCATTGCCATGTTGAAATTTTATTGGTAAACTCCTAAATAAAAGATTGGACTAGTGAACAGTGCTAATGGCTTTTACAGTTTTAGGATTTTTTTCCATCATAAAACATTTATATATGTATATATACATATATAGCGACTGAAAAACACTGAAACACTTTCATTGTGTTTAAAGCAAAACTGGAAAGTTCTTATAGACTCTTTTTTTATACAAGTAGGTTCATATAATATATACTGTTTTCAGTTTGCTTTCTGTACTTATTAGTCATGTATCATTCTTTCCTTGACTTGGAGATCATTGCTTCTGGACATAGACATGAGTTTAGGAGAAGCAGAAATTATAAACAAGATTGTGGTGGCGAATCTGCCTTTGTTGACCCTCCTTTCTCCTTCATGAAATTCACAATGGACAGTAGAGAGATTTTCCCTTTTCAAAACAGAGAGGTCTAATAATTTTAAGGAAGGGATTGGAGTTGTTTTTTTTCCAAATCTTTCTGTATTTGTATTTCTGGTTTTTAGCCTTTGATTTTGGTACTGTATTTTTATTTTGTAATAGGCACAGGTACAATATCAACAACAGCATGAACAGCAGAAAAAAGATTTAGAAATCCTCCATCAACAAAACATCCACCAGCTACAAAATAGACTGTCTGAGTTGGAAACCGCTAATAAAGACCTGACGGAAAGAAAATATAAAGGAGATGCCACTGTCAGAGAGCTGAAGACCAAGCTCTTGGGTGTGGAGGAGGTACTGAACGTTGCCCCCCATGTCGAGAAGGCATTTATCTGGTCACTTTGTTTTCATTTGGTCACTGTATTACCTGTGGGTGGGGTTCCCGTGGATGCTTAGCAGTTCCCTTGCAGTGTTGGGGTCATCAGTTTAGACAATGTAGAGAAAATGGAGATTTGAAACTGGGGCAAAAGCCTCATGGAGAGCATGGCTGAGGGCAGCCTGGATGGTTTTAGGTGAGCCTAGAGAAACTTGCTCTCAGGCTTGTCAGTGTGTTGTTCTTATCAGCGTAGCACGTGTGTCTCTTGGGGTACTTGGTGTTAACAGGGCAGGTTCTCTTTTTCAGCCTACTTAGAATACCAGATAGTTACATGAAGTTTAGTGTCCAGTAATAATAATGATAATAGTAATAGTGACGATGATAGCTAATGCTTACTAACATTTGCTCTGTGAGAAGCACTGTTTTAGTGCTTTGTATCTAGTGACTCATTTAATTGTTATAACAGTTTTTTGAGTTGGGTACTGTTGTTAGCCCCATTTGACAGATGATAAAACTAAGGTACAGAGAACCTGTCCGTCTGTTATCCTATCTTTATCATTACCTTGTTCTTTCAGGCAGCAGAGAAATGTCACGTTTGTGGGAGCTTTGGCACTGATGATAAGATGCCTTTGTGACATTTTCATACATGATTATATGGATCAAGACATACATGTAATTTTTTTAAGTCTGTCACACTACATATGAGGATCACCAGTGTGACTCCAGTTTACAAGGCTTCTGGCTCCATTTTTGTCATCTGTGGTGCTTGGAGGCTGGGTTCATGTTCAGACCCTGACAGTGTTCTGCTCTAACAATAGAGAGCTGCTGTGTTTCCTCCCAGTGCCTTTCACCTTTACACTGGCTAGTAAAGCATCTCAACCCACATGGGACTGTGGGGGGTCTCAACACTTCATTCCAGCCCTTTGCACTTGGAGACATCTTACAGGTCACCTACCAGCTGCTCAACTGCACTTTTTACAAAACGGTGAAAAACAAATCACTTTATATTGCATAGTAGAGTGTAGGAGCTGATTATTTTATTGTAATGTTATTTGACTTATAATGGAATTTTGGGCATTGAGGAACTTAGTTATGACAAAAAATGAACATTTTATAGCTTATAGTTTTCTATCATGTGATGTGTGAAATAGTTACCATCATGCATTGTGGGTTCATGGATACATGTTGTGCAATAGTAATTTGACGTCTTCTACCTGGTGTTTTTCTGTTCGAACAGACAATGCGTGTCGTTAATAATATGCACTTTATTGTCCAGTCTGTGTACCACTGTGAAAGCACTTCACACATTCTATATAATACCAGCTGATACTTTTTAACGTAATCTCAGTATATATTCCATCTCTTTGTTGTTTTTTTTTTTGTGTGTGCAGTTTGAATGAGAAACTTCAAGGAAACATACACTTTTGAAAAATCTGCACTGCATAAGTTTGTTTTATATAATCACCAGCAATCTCTTTATGTCCCTTGAGGGGGGATAAAGTGGTTTGTTAGATTTCCTATATCCCCTCAGAGGGTACATCTGAGTGCAAAGGGTTAATGCTGTGTGATGTGTTCAGTCTTAGCCAAACTGACCTGTGTGTCCCTAGACTTTGTTGTGTTGATGTTGATGCATCTAATCAAAACCTTTCTTCCAAGATTTGCATTAGACTTGTAAATTATGAGTGAGTTCTGGGAGTTTTTTTTAAACATGTAACTGTGTTCAGTCATACTTTTTAGGCATTAGTGCCCGCCACTATAACGATTGCTACCCTTTATCAAGTTTTTACTATGTGCCAGCCAATATGCTAGGCAGTTTATGTAAGGTTTTTGTGAAGATTAAATGAAATAATTCATTAGGTATTTGTTATTATTTCTATCCTACCAATAAGGGAACTAGGATTAAGGAATGTTAGATCTGTGCATTAGACCAAAAGCCAGAGTTTAGATTTTGTTTGATATCAAAGTCTGTGCTTTTAAAGCTACTGTGGTATAGTACTATAAAACTATTTTTTAAACTTTTTGTTAAATTTTTGTAAAATTTTTAGCAAAAATTTTTTAAAAAACTATCTAGGAAACTGTATTACTGAGCTTTTGTGTACCAGCGACATTTGAGTTGGTATCAGCTGATTGGGAAGAGATCTGTTCTAGTTTTTTTTTTTTTAATCTGTTGTTAATTAATTATTGCTTGTTTTTGCTTTAACGAGTGAACCAAAAGGAAATCCAGAAATGTTAACATATTTGTGAGCATGGAAAGATGTTTCCAATATAGTATGTGAAGAAAGATTATAAACTACTGCACAGTATGAGCCTTTTAAAAAAAATCTGAGGCCTGACACAGTGACCCATGCCTTTGGGAGGACAAGGTGGGAGGATTGCTTGAGCCCAGGAGTTTAAGACCAGCCTAGGCAACATAGCAACACCTTGTCTCTATAAAAAAATTTAAAATTTAGCTGGGCATAGTGGTGCATGTCTGTAGTCCCTGCTACTCTGAGGCTGGGGTGGGAGAATCACTTGTGTCCAGGGGTTCAAGACCAGCTTGGTCAACATAGTCCTCATCGTTACAGAAAAAATTAAAAAATTAGCCAGGTGTGGTGGCATGCGCCTGTAGTCCCAGCTACTCAGGAGGCTGAGGTATGTGGTGAGCCATGATCATACCACTGCACTCCCAGCTGGGCAACAGAGTGAGACCCTGAGGCAAAAATAAATAACTAAATAAACATTTAAAAATTAAAAAAAAGCCGGCCTCGGTGGCTCAGCCTGTAATCCCAGCACTTTGGGAGGCCGAGGTGAGTGGATTGCCTGAGCCAGTGGGTTCGAGACCCACCTGGGCAACTTGGCAAGACCTAATCTCTAAAAATAAATTTAAAAATTAGCCGGGTGTGGTATCGCAGGCCTGTAGATCCAGCTACTTGGAAGGCTGAGGCGGAAGGATCGCCGGAGCCCAGCAGGTCGAGGCTGCGGTGGCTGGAAGCGGCCACTGCACTCCAGTCTGGGTGACAGAGACTCCAACTCAAAAAATGAAAAAATAAAAAAAAATGAATCTGTCCGGGCAGCTTCCTTTTTTCATAGGCATCATCGTTTTCCCCAGGAGCTGCAGCGGACCAAGCAAGAAGTCCTTTCACTGCGAAGAGAGAACTCTGCACTAGATGCTGAGTGTCACGAGAAAGAAAAGCACATTAATCAGCTGCAGACAAAGGTGGCCGTTTTAGAACAGGAAATCAAGGATAAGGACCAGCTTGTTTTAAGAACAAAAGAGGCTTTTGATACAATCCAGGAACAGAAGGTCTGCTTGCAAATTTTTCTAAACAAATTGATGATCATAGTTACAAGTGATGCTTTTCCTAAATAAACACAAATGCTCTAACTATTCATGTTTTTTTAAAAAACACATCAGGTGGCTTTAGAAGAAAATGGTGAGAAAAACCAAGTGCAACTCGGAAAACTTGAAACTACAATAAAATCATTGTCAGCAGAACTTCTGAAGGTTTGTTTTAAAAGTTTAATAAATATCAGTATTTCATTAGATTATGCCGAGATCTGCATATGAAGTTCTTTCACAGGCAAATGAAATCATCAAGAAATTGCAAGGGGATCTGAAAACGCTCCTGGGTAAACTGAAGCTGAAGAATACAGTCACCATTCAGCAGGAAAAGCTCCTGACTGAGAAGGAGGAGAAATTGCAGAAGGGACAGAAGGAGCTGCAGGATGTTGGCCAGGCCCTTCGTGTCAAGGAGCAGGAGGTGGGCAAGGGTGTGCTGTGGCGGTGTCCTCAGGGTGCTGGCCAGGTTCTTTGCGGCAAGAGGCAGGAGGTGGGCAGGTGTGCGTATGTACTTGCACGGGTTGTGACTGTCCTCAGGGTGCTGGCCAGGCCCTTCATGTCAGGAAGCAGGAGGTGGATGGGTGTGTGTGCGTGTGCTATGACTGTGTCCTCATATATAGTTCTTACATTTCTACTTTGTTATAGTAGGAAATGGCTTTGTTCTTTACAAAAGAACACAGCTAGACTCACCAGAAGTTAACAACCAGTTTCAGTGGCCAGGTTAGTTCCTATTACTAAGATATCAGATACCTTGACGACTCCTGTGTGTGCGCTCGCCAGGAATATTATGTTAGAGTTGAGGTAATTTCTTATTCTCATTTAATAGTGATTATGTATTTAATTGTTTAATTAATAGTAATACCTTTCTTTGGTTTTTACTTTAAACTTTATTTTGCTTGACTTATTGTGAGGATTGACATATTTCAGGTGTGCAAATTACAAGAGCAGTTAGAAGCTACAGTTCAGAAACTTGAAGAAAGCAAACAGCTTCTAAAAAATAATGAAAAGTGTAAGTCTGTTACATTTTATGTACATGAGATTTGTATAGTAATTCTTTATCTCAAAATTTTATTTGCATTTATAAAAGTGTAGGTAAATCAAGATATTGCTATATCTATATGTGGATAATTTCTGATTTAAATATACTGTCTTAATGTCTTTGCTGTAGTAAATTATATCATGTGCCTAGTAAAATAGTTACTATTGTTATAAAGAAAACCATATACTGCATGTCAGTAGCCTCAAGTTAAAGTGTTGAAAATGTTAACTATAATTTACTGTTTAAATTCTTCACCAACCATTGCCTTACTAGACTCTGGGGTTGCCATGTGCTCCTTGAGCTATGGCCACTACCATGTTTTCTAAGCTTTGGCTCCCCCCTCCCCTACTTTGGGGAGGTGAATCTCCTCTTTCTTTCTCTAATTTGCTTTTTAAATAAACTTTATTTTAAAAAAAATTCTTCACCACTCCTTTTTTAAAAAATTGCTATGGTTACCTAATAGTAACAGTATGAATTGTTTGAAGCCAAAGTATAAGTTGAAGCTTTTTTTTACCCCCTGCCTGACCTGCCCCCCCCCCAGCCGCCGCCCCAGCCCCAAGATGAAGCTTTTAACTAGCATTTTCTCAGTTTCTACTACTGGATGTCCGACATAAGATTGTGATAGAAGCAAAGGCTTTCACAACGGTGCGTGACTAGCAGAAGTGTGTGCTTCTGAGAGGAAAAGAATAGAGCATCCTGTGTAGCAGTTGCTAAGATAAGAATCTTTAAAGTCAAAAATTTAAGTGAACCTGTATTGTTCTCCTACAACATAAGGGAGTTCAAAAAGTTTATTTTAAAAATCTTAATATAATTTTTGAGTGTTTGAAATGATTAGAATAATAAAACAGTTAAAAGCATGTATCTTATTGTTCCCTTCTTTAAGTAATCACATGGTTAAATAAAGAGCTCAATGAAAATCAGCTCATGAGGAAGCAGGATGCGTTGGTGCCTTCCATGACTCCACCTGCACATGTCAGCAGCACCGCGGTCAGAAGTGGGATTTCTCCTAACATGAACATGGTAAGATTTAAAGTCAGGTGTGAGTGGTCCTGGAAAATTTTTTGAAACGGAAGTAATTCCAGATTCTAGGATGTCTCCATGACTTAAGATGCTAGTATTAGCTGGAGTTCTACAGTTACTAGCACTGAAGCAGAGTTTAAGTAGCCCTTGAAAGTGGGGCAAAGGCATATTTGCTCTTAACAAAGAGGCTGTGTTTCAAGGGCACATTTCTTTGTCTTTACTGGGTGTAGAAATCATTCAGTACTAACTAAAGTAATGCCAAACTTACCGAAAAAGCATTAGAATACACACATGTACACACACAAAAAATACTTAGGAGACTTGAGATGATTGAGGGTTTGGGCTCAGGTGTGGGGCTACAGTGGAGAAAGCCTCAAACAAATTCTGTCAGAAGAAGAAAAGTCTTGTTAGTGGGCTTGTCGGTCCAGATTTTGAAAGACACTGTATATGAGACAGAGGCTTTCTAGCTCCCAGGACCAAGTCTTCTACTTTTTACTGCCAAGAAAAAAATGGCAAATAAGAATAGATCTCCTTACATTCTGGTAGTACCAGGGTCTAGGACCAGGAACTTGCCTACAAATGGGCCTTGGAAATGACAGTTTCACAGATTGTCAACATCAGACAAGGTCACTCTGTGATCATGATGGCTTAGGTCAAAACCAAGACCATTCCCCAATCATGAGAACACAGACAAAAAGAAGAGCATTGCTAAACCACGCCATTGACCCAGCATCCTCTTATCCTGGTGGCATGAGTGGCTGCTGCTGTTTTATCAGTCATGACTTTGGCCTCAGTTCATCCCTCCTGCCTTACTGGACAGGATTTATTCAGATACCCAGCTGTACGTTTATCCCTGCTTCCTGACAACACCCATCACAGCAACACCCACTTTCTTATGCTTCCCCTCAAGTCACCTGATGTACTTAAACCCCAGAGGCACGTCTCCTGAGCTCCCACCTACCAAGGTACCTGTAGTTCTCATGGCACGCAGCTTCCCTTGTTGGAAGTAGCAGTAAACCTGCTAGCACCATTGTGGGTGTGTTCCTCGTAGGCTTTGGCTGGATGGCGCTGGTGGGTATAAAATTCAAGCGCCTGTTGAATGTTTCATCTACTCTGGAAGTCACACAGACTGGGTGTCTAAAGAGGGGAAGGATTGCTGCTAAATTGGACAGAGGTGCAGGGAGAGAGCCTGGGCTGACTGGGAGGGCTTGACTGCCAAGCCTTGCTTGGCTGATGGTAAACAGCTATGCAGGGCATTTGTGTCTTGAAGCCACTGGTGCACACAGATGCTTCTCAGGGCCTGGGTCTCAATGGCCTCTTTGTACAAAGATAAACTTTGTTTTCATAACATTGGTTAATGGTGGTGGCATTATTGTGAAAATTAGTAGCAAGCCAATTTTTGTCTCAGTCCATTTAAAAACACTGGCCAGCCGGGCTCGGTGGCTCAGCCTGTAATCCCAAGCCTTTGGGAGGCTGAGGTGAGTGGATTGCCTGAGCCCGCGGGTTCAAGACCCGCCTGGGTAGCGAGACCTCATCTCTACAATAAATCAAAAAATCAGCCGGGCATGGTAGCACATGCCTGTAATTCCGGCTACTCGGAAGGCTGAGGCGGAAGGATCGCCGGAGCCCAGCAGGTTGAGGCTGCGGTGGCTGGGAGCGGCCACTGCACTCCAGTCTGGGCAACAGAGTGAGACTCCAACTCAAAAAAAATAAAAAATAAATAAATAAATAAAAACACTGGCCTTCAGAAATGCAAATCAAAACCACGTTGAGATACCACCTAACCCCAGTAAGAGTGGCCATCATTAATAAAACAACAACAGATGCTGGCGAGGATGCGAAGGAAAAGAAATGCTTCTACACTGCTGGTAAGAGTGCAAACTAGTACAACCTCTTTGGAAGACAGTGTGGTGATTTCTGAAAGAACTATTTAATTGATCTTCCATATGACCCAGCAAACCCCCTACTGGGAATATACTCAGAGGAACTGAAATCATTCTACCAAAAAGATACCTGCACACGTATGTTTGTTACAGATCTATTCACAATAGCAAAAACATGGAACCAACATGGAACTATGCTGCCCATCGAAACTGGAGTGGATTAAAAAAAATGTGGTGTCATGATAAATAAAATTGGCCTCTGAGATAGTGCTCGTAGCTATTAGTTACTATAACAGATGTCAGTGTCTCCTGATCAACACATACTATTTAGAATTAATGTCTCATCCTTAATGATATTTGTTTTTGTTTTTAGGTTGATGGTAGGCTGACTTACCCAACTTGTGGGATTGGTTATCCTGTCTCTTCTGCATTTGCATTCCAGAATACCTTCCCTCATTTGATAACTGCCAAAAATACTGTCCACTCCGTTTCAGGACCAAAGGTAGCCAAATTAACTAAAGCTTTTTTTTTGAAATTATAAAAGTTTATGTATTCTTTGGTCAGTTGCTAAGTATTCAGTAAGTATTAGATGAATGTATTACTGAATCACTTGTATATATTTTTACAGAAAATGTATGCACTATATATTTCTTGAGTCAGTATAATTTATAAAAAACTGAACATCAGCCTGCTTACACCTTACTTATTTTTACTTAACCTCTCCATTGTTATTCATTCTTCTACTTATGTCTCCTAACCTGTTAAGCCTAACTGGCATCACTGACTTCTGCCGTAGTAATAGCTATGGTAACTGGTTTTTTTTTTTGAGACAGTGGTCTCTTTTGTCCAGGACCGAGTGTAGTGGTGAGATCATAGCTTACTGTAACCTTGTACTCCTGGGCTCAAGCAGTCCTCCCACTTCAGCCTCCCAAGTCATTGGATTGGAGGTAGAGATGAGGTCTTGCTTTGTTGCCCAGGCTGGTCCCAAATTCCTGAACTCAAGCAGTCCTCCAGTTTTGGCCTCCCAAAGTGTTGGGATGACTGGTCCTGTACCTGGCCTGTGGTGACATTTTAAAATTCCATTGTCAGAATGTAAAGGTCTGATAGGGTGGGTAGACTTATATCAAATCCTAAAGTGCATTATCACAATTAGAATGTGCCTCTAATCCTTGATTTGTTTGTGAAGGTTTTCTTCTACCCACGTGGGTTCCTCACCATCCTTGTGATTACTAATACCTTAGATTTATATGTTGTTTTCATACATATGATACTTTTTTTTTCCTTTAAAGGTTGAGTTTTAAAAAAAATTTTAGATTCAGGTGGTGTACATGTTTGTTCATTACATGGACAAACTGTGTAGTGGTGGGAATTGTGTATCAGGTAATAATTTTATTTTTATAGTAATTTACCCAGATCAGTCACTGCTTTTATTTTCATTCCTAAGTTGAGGTCCAAATCGATTTTCCCTAAATCTTGGGGACAGGTAAACATTTATGAAAATAATACTTTATAAAAGGTAGAAGTGAGGACTTTGAAACTGGTGTTATAAACTCTATCAAAGCGATCTGAACTGGCCTAAAGAAATTGGCTGTGTTGCGTAGCCATGTGCTTAGCATAGCCTGTCCTCAGAACTACAGAGGGTTCTCTGTGAGAGGAGACTTCAGCCTGGGCTTATGTGTAGCCAGTGACAAGCACTTGGATACATTTAGTAACTCTTCTTGTGACGCTTACTAAGGAGAGTTAGACATGTGCATTCAAAAGAATGCTGCTGTTTTTTGGTCAGTGCCATATCCTTAGTGTGATGGCATCTTGGGACCATTTTTTTCCTTGAGAATTATGATTTAATTTACGGTTGTTTTTTTACTTTAAGCAACTTTCCAGGACTATATTTAATGCCCAATATGAGGACAGGAACTACTATAGACTATTGCCTGCTTGATAGGACTAAATACAATTTATAAAATAATGAGATAATCTTCTGTAAAATCTTGTGGAGTCAGGAATCGTGACTGCAGGATGCTCTTGAACCCAGGAGCAAGGCTCTCGGTGCTTCTTCTGTCACTGACCTTTGTACTCTTGATTATGTAACCCCAACAAAGAAGCACAGATAAATAAAATATCTTGCATTTTCATCCCTAATGCATGAATATTTATTTGTGAATTTATGTGCATACTGCTAAAATGCTGCACATACTAGAATTTAGTGGTCAGGAACATGGGATTTGATGTCAGGGTTTTTTTTTTTCTTTTTTTTTTGAGACAGTGTCTTGCTTTGTTGTCCTGACTGGAGTGTGTAGCTGGTAATGGCTCACTGAAGCCTTGATCTGGACTCAAACAGTCCTCCTGCCTCAGCCTCCCTAGTATTTGGGATCATAGGCATGGGCCACCAAGTCCAATTATGTTTTTTGTGTTGTCTTTTTTTTTTTTGGTATAAAGAAGGTCTTGCCCAGGCTGGTCTTGAATCCCTTGCCTCCTGCCATCCTCCCACCATGGTTTCCCAGAATGCTGGGATTACAGATGTGAGTCACCACGTCCGGCCTTGATGTTAGGACTTAAACCCTGCCTCTGTCAGTTGAAGCTGGGCAAGCTTCTTAAAACCAAGCCACATCCAGCTCTTTGGCTTCCGTTTTCCCACTTGTAGAAATGGAGTGATGGGCTGGGCTCGGTGACTCAGCCTGTAATTTCAGCCCTTTGGAAGCCAAGGTGAGTGGATTGCCTGAGCCTGTGGGTTCGAGACCAGCTTGGGCAACTTGGGAGACCTCGTCTCTACAATAAATCAAAAAATTAGCTGGATGTGATAGCATGCGCCCGCAGTTCCAGCTACTTGGAAGGCTGAGGCAGAAGGATTGCTGGAGCCCAGCAGGTCAACACTGGGGTGGCCATGAGCATGCCACTGCCCCCCAGCTTGGGTGACTGAGTTCACTGAATTTATAATACATTTGTGTAGAATGGTGCCTGATATGGGTTTGAGACCATCCTGGGAAACAGCGTGACATCTCTACAAAAAAAAAAAAAAATTAACTAGACATGGTGGCACATGCATGTAGTCACAGCTACTTGAGAGACTAAAGCAGAAGGATTGCCTGAGCCCAGGAGGTTGAGGCTGTAGTGAGTCATGATCATGCCACTGCACTCCAGCCTATGTAACAGTGTGAGACTGTGACTTAAAAGGGAAAATAAAGGGCCAAGTTCGGTGGCTCACGCCTGCAATTGTAGCACTTTGAGAAGCCAGTGAAAGGATTGCCTCAGCCAAGGAGTTGGAGACCAGTCTAGGTAACATAATGAGACCTCATGTCTACAATACATTAAAAAAAAAATTTTGTCGAGCATGGTGGTGCACACCTGTAGTCCCAACTACTCAGGAGGCTGAGACAGAAGGATCGCCTGAGCCCAGGCTGTCACAGTAGCTGTGATCGTACCACTACACGCCAGCCTGGGTATCAGAATGAGGCTGCAACTAAAAAAAAAAAAAAAAGAATAGTGCCTGATACATGATAAGTGCTCCATAAATGACATCCACTATTATTAATAATAAAATATATTCAAAAATAGAAATTGAAAAATGAATTTAGGATGGGTGTGGTCTTCTTATGCCTGTAATTCTAGCACTTTGGGATGCCAAGGTGGGAGGATTGAAGCTAGGAGTTTGAGACCAGTCTGGGCAACATGACCAAAGCCTGTCTCTATAAAAAAAAATTTTTTTTTAAATTTTAGTCTGAGTCTCACTCTGTCACCCAGGCTGGAGTGCAGTGGGGACGGGTGCACAGCCACGGCAGCCTTGACTGTGGGCTCAGGGGATTCTTCCACCTCAGCCTTGCAAGTACCTAGGGCTATAGCATGCACCACCACACCTGGCTAATTGTTTTATTTGTTATAAAGACAAGGTCTTGCCATGTTGCCCAGGCTAGTTTCAAACTAAATTCTCTTACCTCTGCCACCCAAAATGCTGGGATTACAGGTGTGAGCCACTGCATCTGGCCCAAATTTTTTTTTAAATTAGCCAAGCATGGTGATGTGCACCTGTAGTTCTAGCAGCTCGGTAGGTTGAGGTGGGAGTATTGCTTGAGCCCAGGAGATGGAAGCTGCAGTGAGCTATGATTGTACAACTGCATTCAATACTAAGTGACAGCGAGACTCTGTCTTAGAAAACAAAAACAAGATATTAAAAATGACTGTAAATCTAGCTGGGCACCGAGGTTCACACCTGTAATCCCAGTGCTTTGGGAAGTCAAGGTAATAAGAATCACTTCAGGCCAGGAGTTTGAGGCCAGCCTGGATATCAAAGTGAAGCCCCGTCTCTATGAAGCTTAAAAGATGGAATAAATCAAAGTTACAGGATTTTCTTCTCCAACCTTATTGGATGGGTCTGATCACTGCCTGCCTTGATGACCATTGATCTAGGTAGTCTGGTATCGGCAGCTGTGGTCATTAAAACATGTTCTCAGCCAGGCATGGCAGCTCATGCCTGTCTTCCCAGCACTTTGGGATTCAGAGGCAAGAGGATTACTTGAGCCCAGCGGTTTGAAACCAGCTTGGGCAACTTGGTGAGTCCTTGTCTCTACGATAGGGCGTAGTGGTGTATCTGTAGTTACCATGTCTCGATGATTGAGTTGGAAGGATCACCTGAGCCCAGGAGATAGAGGCTGCTGTGGCCCTGCCACTGCGCTGCCCACACTGCATGACGACTGTTAGATGCTCAGCTATAGTCTTTCAAACTTATCAGAGAGGAGATGTTATTCATGTCAGAGAAGATCCATGTGATGGAACCTTTTGGGTTAACTTCCTGCTCTTCAAGGTCCCATGTCCCTTGGGGTGTGAAGGTGTGAAAACTGGGAGGGGTTTCCACAGGGAGGATGGCTGGGCTGATTCTTCACCTTGCTGGTGGGCACACGGGTGTCAGAGGCTGCTTTCGTTTTGCAGGAGCCACCTCACTCACTAAGTGGTTCTGAGTTAATTTCTCATTTATTTGGAATTAACTTTCTTTAAAATTTTTTAAAAATTTTAAATATATGGGGTATAATCCAGGTTTAGGTGTACAGATGTTCTTTATGCAAGTACCCTTGTTGATGGGGTATGTTTCCCTCCTTCCTCCCACCCCTGGCAGTTTCCCACTACTGCCAGCCACCACCCCTGCCCTCCCCAGCAGTTTCCCACTACTGCCAATCCCTTTCTTATAGTATTACTATAGTCGTTCAAGATCCGCTTATGAGTGAGAACATAGTGAAACTAGGTTCTTTGCTTCTGTGATACATCCCTCAGTATTACAGCCTCTTAAGTCCATCCAAGTTGCTGCGAAGTTCGTAATTTTGTCCTTTTATGGCTGCCTAATATTGCATCATGTAAATGTAACACATTTTTTTTAAAATCCAGTCCTCTATTGATGGGCAGCATGGTTGGTTTCATGTTTTGTGAATAGTGCTGCAATAAACATGCGTGTGGAAGTATTTTTTTCATAGAGTGATTTGAGTTCCTCTGGATAATTCCTAGTAGGGGGATTATTGGGTCGTATGGGAAGTCAATTTTTAGATCTTTTAGGAATTGTCACACTGTTTTCCACAGAGGCTGTACTACACTCCTGCCAACAGTGTAGAAGTGTTCCCTTTTTGCCACATCCTCTCCAGCATCTGTTGGTTTTTGAGTTGTTGATGATGGCCATCCTGACTAGCGGTAGGTGGTATCTCAGTGTAGTTTTAATTTGCATTTCTTTGATGACTAGTGAGACTGAGCAATTTTTCATGTATCTGTTGGCTGCTTGTATGTCTTCTTTTGAGAAGTGTTTATGCATATCTTTTGCCCACTTTGTAATGGGGCTGTTTGTTTTTTTCTTTTTGGCACATTTGAGTTCCTTGTAGATCCTAGATGTTAGGACTTCGTCAGATATACAGTTGGCAAATATATTTTCCCAATCTGTGGGCTGTCTCTCTGCTCTTTCAATGGTTTCTTTGGCTTTGCAGAAGTTTTTCAGTTTGATGAGGTCCCACTTGTCTAACTTTATCTCTTATGGTATGCGCAGTTGGGGTTTTCATCAGGAATTGGTTACCAGTTTCAATTTCCATAAAGGTGTCTTTCGTGTTTTCTAAGATTCTTATAGTTTGAAGTTTAACATTTAGGTCTTTGACCCATTTAGAGTTGATTTTTGTGTATGGTGATAGGAGGGGTCCTGTTTCAATCTTCTGCCTGTGGTCAACCAGTTTTCCCAGCACCATTTACTGAATAGGTTCTCCTCTCCCCATTGATTGATGCTGGAGGCTTTGTTGAAGATGAGTTGGTTGAGAAATTGAGGTTTTGTTTCTGGAATCTCTATCCATTTCCTTTGGTCTATATGCCTGTTCTTGTAACAGTATCAGACTGTTTTGATTATTGTAACTTTATAATAAAGGATAGAGTCTGGAAGCGTGATGCCTCCTGGTTTGTTTTTTTTTTTTTGCTGAGGATTATTTTGGTGATTTGTGGTTGTTTATGTTTCCATATGAATTCCTATATTGTCATTTCCATGTCTGAAAAGAATGCTGCTGGTAATTTAATGCATATTGCATTAAACCTGTAGATTGCCTTGGTTAGGATGGACATCTTTTTTTTTTTTGAGTTGGAGTCTCACTCTGTCGCCCTGGCCACCGCAGCCTCGACCTGCTGGGCTCTGGTGATCCCTCTGCCTCAGCCTTCCAAGAGTAGCTGGAATTACAGGCATGCGCCACCACACTCGGCTGATTTTTTTGATTTATTGTAGAGATGATGTCTCACTGCCTAGGCAGGTCTCGAACCCGCGGGCTCAGGCAATCCACTCACCTCAGCCTCCCAAAGGCGCGGGATTACAGGCTGAGCCACCAAGCCCGGCTAGGATGGACATCTTAACAATGCTGATTCTTCTAATTCATGAGCATGGAATATTTTTCCATTTGTTTGTGTGATCTTTTATTTCTTTGAGCAGTATTTTATTGTTTTCATTGTAAAGGTACTTTGACTTCTCTGGTTAGGAAGATGCCAAGGTGTTTCTTTTTTTTTTTTTTTTTTGTGGCTATCGTGAATGGGATTGTGCTTTTTATTTGGGTTTCTGTTTGTTTATTGTTGGTGTATTGGAATGCGACTGACTTTTGCACATTTGTTTTATACCCTGGGACTTGGCCAAAGTCCTTAATCAGTAACAGGGAGATTTTTGACAGATTCTCTTGGGTTTTTGAGGTATAGAATCATATCATCTGCAAAGAGGGATAACTTAACTTCCTCTTTTCCTATTTGGATACCCCTGATCTCCTTCTCTTGTCTCATTGCTCTAGCTAGGACTTCCAATATTATGTTG
The DNA here is from genome assembly GCA_027257055.1 of Cephalopachus bancanus. NCBI lineage: Eukaryota > Metazoa > Chordata > Mammalia > Primates > Tarsiidae > Cephalopachus > Cephalopachus bancanus. Next base: position 4,339,019 of record JAPVLO010000176.1, on the reverse strand, counting down.
AACAGGAGGGGTGAGAGTGGGCATCCTTGTCTTGTCCTGGTTTTCAGGGGAAATGGCTCCAGTTTCTGTCTGTTTAGCAGTACGTTGGCAGTGGGTTTCTCATAGATGGCTCTTAGTATTTTGAGGTATGTTCCATCTTTGCCTAGATATTCAAGGGTTTTTATCAAGAAGGGATGCTGGATTTTATCAAAAGCTTTTTCCACGTTTAATGATATAGTTATGTGGTTTTTGTCTTTTCATCTGTTGATATATTTAATTACATTTATGGTCTTGTGGATGTTGAACTAGGCCCATCCCGGGGATGAATCCTACTTGGTCATGGTGGATGATTTTTGAGATGTGTTATTGGATCCGGTTTGCTAGAATCTTGTTGAGAATTTTAGTATCTATGTTCATCAAGGATATTGGCCTATAGTTTTCTTTCTTTGTTGGATCTTTACTCGGTTTGGGTATCGATGTGATGTTAGCTTCATTCAGTGATTTGGGGAGAGTTCCATCTTTCTTGATTGCCTGGAATACTTTCAGATGGATTGGTTCAGCTCCCTGTATGTTTTGTAAAATTCAGCTGGAAAGCCATCTAACTCAGGGCTTTTTTTGGTAGGTAGTTTTCTTATGACATAGTCGATTTCCTGGGTTGTTATTGGTCAATTTAGGGTCTCAATTTCTTCTTATTTCAACCTGGGGAGGTTGGGTGATGTCAGAAAGTCCTCCATTTCATTTAGGTTTTCAAGTTTGTTTCCATACAGGTGTACGTAGTAATCTCTGATAATCTTTTGTATTTCTCCATTTTCAGTTGTGACTTCATCTTTTGCATTTCTGATTGTGTTTATTTGGGCTCTTGGTCAGTCTAGTCAGGGGTCCATCAATTTTGTTTATCCTTTTAAAAAACTAGCTTTTGGTTCCTTTTTTTTAAGTATTATATGTTTGTCTTCTATTTCCTGGATTTGGGCTTTTCATTTTGGTGATTTGTATTCTTCTGCTGAAGTTAGGGTTTTGGTGGTCTTGCTTTTCCAGCTTTATTAGGTGACTTGTTAGGCTGTTAACTTGTGAAATTTCCATTTTCTTCATGTGTGTTCGTAGAGATATGAATTCTCTTCTTAGAACTGCTTTCATGACTTCCCAGTGGTTTTCATAAGATGTTTCTTCGTTTTCATTTGTTTCCAGGTATCTTTTAATTTCTATTTTGATTTCCATGTTGACTCAGAAGTTGTTTAGCATCATGCTGTTTAGTGTTCATGTCTTTGTGGGTTTGGGGGGAACTTTGTTGGTGTTGATATTTATTTTTATTCCACTGTGGTTTCAATCTTAGAATTTCAATCTTAGGGAATTTGTTTATGCTTGATTTATGGCCAAGGATGTAGTCGATCTTAGAGCACGTTCCTTGCGGTGATGAGTAGAATGTATATGGAGTTAACTCTTTTAAAAACTAGGTAATGTGTGCATGTTGGAAGCTTCCAGGGTACATGAAGACACACTATCTCAGATCCTGTCGGGGTCCCCACCTCCTGAGAGAAGAGGACTGGGAGCAGTCTGCAGACAAGCAGAGCACACATGAGGATGTGCGTGTGTGTGGGTGTCACGCTGCTCCGTGTATAAACCCAAGAGCACTCCTGCAGGGCTGCACCTCGCTCTTTCCATGTGACAGTATTGTCATAGGTAGTCCCTGACCATGTGTCAGCCTGCAGGTTTCTGCTTTTGCTTTCTGTTCCAGTGTGTGAGAGTTCTGTAGTCTACCTGCATTCTGTTTGGGGGTGGTCAGGTGCTCTCATCTGGAAACTCAGTCCTCAGCTACTGTCTCTGCATGTACATCTTTGTGGCCTGGAAAAAAATAGATTCATAGGAGAAATTATTAGGAGTATTGTCGAAGGCATTTTTGCCTATCTGGTTACTGAAGTAGCATATTTTAAAAAGTAACACCAGGATCTTGCTATGTTGCCCAGGCTGGTCTTACACTCCTGGCCTCAAGCAAACCTCTCACCTCAACCTCTGAAAGTGCTGGGATCGCACGTGCCTGGCCACAAGTGTTCTTTATATATTCTGGACACTAATCTGTTGTTGCTTTTATGTGTTAACTGTTATTTTCCAACTTTTGGGTTGTCTTTTTACTCTCTTCATCATGCTTCCCTTTTCACAAATTTACAACCTTATTAAGGTATAATTTGCATATCATAAGATTCTTTCCATATAAGTTTATGGTTTAATAATTTTAGTGAGTACGTGGAGTTGGAAGACCATCACCACAGTTATTTCAGAACATTTATATGACCCCAAAAAGTTCCCTAGTGTCTGAATTTTGGTTTTGTTTTTTGAGTTGAGTTGGCGTCTCACTCTATTGCTTCAGCTGGAGTGTAGTGGCGTGATCACAGCTCTCCACAGCCTCGATTTCCCGGGCTTAGGCAATCTTTCTACCTCAGTCTCCCAAGCAGCTGGGTCTACAGGTGTGTGCTACCGCTCCCAGCTAATTTGCTTTTTCTTTTTGATATCTTATAGAGATGGGGTCTTGCTGTGTTGCCCAGGCTGGTTTCAAACTCCTTGGCTCAAGCAGTCCTCCCATCTTGGCCTTTCGAAGTGCTAGGATTACAGACGTGAGTCCTTGCACCCAGCCTGCCTGTTTGTAGTTCATCGTACTCCTGCCTCCAGTGCTAGACAACTACTGATCAGCTTTCTGTCATAAATTTGCTTTCCTATATTCCATGTAATATGTAGTTTTCGTGTCTAATTTCACTCAGTATAATGTGTTTGAGGGTCATCCAGGTCATAGTGTGTATCAGTAGTTCAGGTTTTTTTTGTTGTTTGTTTGTTTGTTTGAGTTGGAGTCTCACTCTGTCACCCAGACTGGAGTACAGTGGCTGCTCCTGGCCACCGCAGCCTCGACCTGCTGGGCTCCGGCGATCCTTCCGCCTCAGCCTTCCGAGTAGCCGGAATTACAGGCATGTGCCTCCACACCTGGCTGATTTTTTGATTTATTGTAGAGATGAGGGTCTCGCTGCCCAGGAGGATCTCGAACCCGCAGGCTCAGGCAATCCACTCACCTCAGCCTCCCAAAGGCACGGGATTACAGGCTGAGCCACCGAGCCTGGCTAATTTATTTATTTATTTTTTTTGAGTTGGAGTCTTACTCTGTCACCCGGAGTGGAGTGCAGTGACCGCTCCCGGCCACTGCAGCCTTGGCCTGCTGGACTCTGGTGATCCTTCCGCCTCAGCCTTCCGAGTAGCCGGAACTACAGGTGCGCACTACCACACCTGGCTAATTTTTTGATTTATTGTAGAGATGAGGTCTCACCAAGTTGCCCAGGCGGGTCTTGAACCTGTGGGCTCAGGCAATCCACTCACCTCAGCCTCCCAAGGCGCAGGATTACAGGCTGAGCCACTGAGCCCGGCTAGTAGTTCAGTTGTTAAAAAATATTTTATTTTAGGCCAGGCACAGTGGCTCAAGCGTGTAATCCCAGTACTTTGGGAGGCCGAGGTGAAAGGATTGCCTGAGCCTTGTTCAAGACCAGCCTGGGCCACATGGTGAGACCTCATCTCTACAATAAATCAAAAATATTAGCTGGGCGTGATAGTGTGCACCTATAGTTCCGGCTTCTTGGAAGGCTGAGGTGGAAGGATCGCCAGAGCACAGCAGGTCGATGCTGGGGTGGCCGTGAGTGTGCCACTGTACTCCATACTGGGCAACAAAGTGAGACTCCCAACTCAAAAAAAAAATTATTTTAAAGATGTGAAACACAAGTCAGGATGAGGTACATAAGTGGTCATCGTACAGTAAAGTTTGGGCCTCCCACTGGTTCCCACTTCACCTGATTTGAGATCAGGTCCCCTTATTAATGTTATGTGTCCCCTCACCCCTGGCAGTGTCCCACTACTGCCAATCCCTTTCTTACCGTATTATGGTAAATGTTCAGGGTCCCCTTATGAGTGAGAGCATGTGGTACTCTGTTCTTTGTTTCTGTGATGGGTCACTGAGTATGATGGACTCTAAATCCATGCAGGTTGCTGCAAAGTCCAGGATTTTGTCCATAGTAGTTCATTTCTTTTCATTGCTCAGTAGTATTTCGTTTTAGCTATTGAATGTTTTATCTCTAGAATTTCCATTTCATTCTTTTTTAATATTCCATTTTCTAATCTTTATTTCCATCAGGTCAGGTGCTTCTACATAGTTGTGATACATTCGTATCTTTGTCCCACAGCTTCTGTCCTCTCTGAATCTGCTTCTGTTGACTGATTTTGTTGGATGTGACTCGCCTTTTTCGCCTTTTTCTTCTGATGTCCTGGTTAGTCCTTGTGGGAGGGTGTGAGGCACTGACTGCTGCGTGCTTGGCTGGTCATAGCCTGCTACCTTGCCTCCCTTAATGAGTGGTGAGTGCTAAGTCCTGTGACCCCTCTCGTGGAGACCTTCCATTAGCTTTGCCAGAGTGCCCCCTCTGTGCCTTCTCCTCCAGGGGTGGAGCACGTTGCAAAGGCTACCCCAGCCACTCTGCTATGGATCTCGGGAACCGTCCACCCTCACTGGCCGTCTTTACCTGGAGCGTTAGGCCCGTGCGGGCGCCCAGTGCTCAGCAACGACTCCAGGAGATCACGGCGAGTTTCGGGCACTTGTCTCTGCGGCCCTCTCTCATCGGAACTGCCCTGCGCCTCAGTCTGCAGCTTCCCTCAGCTCTGATCTTGAGCTCCTGTCTAGCATTGTACTCTCCCTGCACATCTGCCGTCAGGGAAGTGCAGATTGGGAGTGGAGTCACGCCTCTTTCAGCAGTCTTGGTCCTGCGGTCCTGCGACCATGGCGTCTCAGCCTCAGGGCTTTCTTTTCACATGTTTTTTCCAGTTTTCTAATTGCCTACAATTGATGGTAGGAAGCTGTGTTTTGTATTAATATTTGGTATATTTAATTTTCTTCTCTTTTGCACGTTTTTCTATAAAGAATATTAGAATCAGCTTGTCTTGCTTAAAAAAATCCCGTATGTGTATTGTTATGCCGGGTGTAGATTAATGTAGGGAGAACTGGTATTTTGACATTACTGAAACTCGATGGACAAGTACAGCAGCATGTAACTTTTAATTTTATCATATTAAGCCAGTATCTGTTTATTCCTATTTTATTATTCGTTTTCAACAAAAATTGATGTGTATTTTGCCGTTCTTTTGATTTGCAAGAGGTTGTGAATTTTCTTCTCTGATCTGTTAATATATAATGACTTATGTTTATAGATTTCCTAATATAGAATCCTTAAATGGATATAAATAAACTACCATATCTTATGTGCTGATATTTTATTTATTTTGGATTTTTGTATAGATTCTTGATTACTTTTGACTATTCCAAAATTTAGATTCCAAGCTCTCAGAATCCTTAAGTAAATATAACGTAGGCTTTGAACATCTTCTAAAGGAAAGAATTTTTGGAATTGTAAGGTAAATGCATTATTGTGGTACTTGGTTACTTTTAACATTATAACACATATTTGAATGTATTAGTGTTGATGTTTTTGTTACAAAATAATTGTTAAGAGAATCATTTTATTTGTCTTGTAAGACAGGTAGTTTTTTGGTAAGTAGAAATAGGCTTTTTTAAAATTAAATCTTCTTAAAAGAATGTACTTATATAATACCTGTAATTTTATGGTCTAGGTTTATCAGAAAGAAAATTTAACCACCTATCTCAGTATGGATCTGTCTCAGTTCTCATTACTTCAGTCACCTGGAATGTTTTTCCTCATTGTAGGTTCAGTTTAACCTGCAGTTCACCAAACCAAACACATCGCTTGGAGACATCCAGTCAGGTGCACCTATAAGTGCACCATGCTCAGCTGACAAGGAGAAGTAAGTGCTTACGGACATAGAGCTTCATGCTTGCAGCTTTGAAGTTCTTCTTAGACATCTTCTCTTAGTGCTTGAAAGTTATGAGGCCCGTCTGTTTACCTGAGACATTTTGAGTTGCTGGCCAGTGGAGTTCTAGTTGAATCACTTTTAGAGATTAAAAAGGAGGTTTCTTAGTATTTTTGTAAACTGTGGCATACTCAGACATCGAGTAACATTTTGTTTGTAGTAAGAAATTTTCTTACAGAACAGAAGCTTGCCCTTTTAATGTTCTTGGGCATGTGAAAGATATCTCTGTCAGTTCCTCGAGTCCATTGTCCTTTTTTTCGTGCGTGGCCATGTGTGCCCTGGAAGGTCTCCATTGTTCTGTTTATTGCTTTCAGTGTGACATAATCTAAGAAGCCAGCTAGTTCATCTGTTAGAGATGTGTGGTGAATGAGAGTACAGAGGTTCATGAGATTGTCCCACAGGTAATGTAAATAAGCTTAATGCTGATGAGTGACTTGTGTTTTACCTGATCCAGAGATTCCCTCTTGTTTTTTAGGTCTTAAACAGGGTCAGCATGGTAAAGCTGCTTGACTCAGTGACTTGTGGTTAAATTAAACGACTCACACATGCAAGCTTTTCTGTCTGATTAGGCTTTGTATGTGTAATCTTTTCCTTATTGTTAGGATGATGATGATGTACTTAAAATGTAATGGCTTTAAGGCCTATCTGCTGACACTTTCACCACCAGAGCTCAGAGGGTTCTTTCGTAGCTCCCTAGCCTTTATTAGTTGGGTCTTTTGAAATTGTAACCAAGATGAGTATTAAAATAGTTAATTTTTAGCCTGGTGCAGTGACTCACACCTGTAATCCCAGCACTTTGGGAGGCGGAGGCGAGAGGATTGCCTGAGCGCAGGGGTTCAAGACCAGCCTGGGCAATTTGGCAAGACCTTTTCTCTACAGTACATCAAAAAATTAGTCAGGCATGGTGGCACATACCTGTAGTTCCAGCTACTTGGGAGGCTGAAGCAGAAGGATCATCTGAGCCCAGCAGGTCGAGGTTGCAGTGACCGTGAGCGTGCCACTGCACTCCAGCCTGGGTGATAGAGTGAGACTCCAACTCAAAAAAGTAAATAAATAAAAACAAAATAGCTAATTTTATAAGCCTTCCTTTCTAAAAAACATTGAGTCCTGAATTGTTTGTTTTGCTATATATATATATATTTTTTTTTTTTTTTTTTTTTTAAGTGGAGTCTCACTCCATTGCCCAGGCTCTAGTGCAGTGGTTGTTTTGTTATATTTAATCTCTCACTTGTCCATGAGGCAGAGCACCTGGAATTCATATGAATAGCAGAGTGCCATAACATTTCTGTATTTAATTCCTCACACGCCAAGAACAGTTTTGCTAGCAGAAAATAGGGTGACCATATTGGCAGTACACAATCAGGCATCATCCTCTGTCCATAGAATTGAGACCGTTTTGAGAATTGGATTTGTTTTGGCTTATTTTTTTATTTGTTGTTAGGAGCAAAAAGTGGCAATGGGTACCAAAGGTTAAAGAAAAAAAACAGTTAAAGTGCCTTATTTTCTGAAGATTGGGAAAGACCAGCCACTGTTTAAATTGTTAGGCTGTGTTGTCACGGCTTTGCAGGACCCTTTACCTTCTTGCCTCAGGGAGGGCCGTACTGGGCTGTGCTGTGGGAGGGTCTGGGGGTGGGGTAGGGGTGGCAGAGGTGGCGTCCTTTCTAGTTTCCCGTTTGTCTTCAACCAGAATTCATTATCGTGTGATATGTATTAATAGCTGATAATGACCACTTTGAAGCACAACATTCCGAAGAGCTTTGGGTCAGTGGAAAAATATCGCTACTTTTTAGACAGGGTCTTGCTCTGTCACCTGGGCTGGAGTACAGTGGGCAGTTGTAGCTCACCGTAACCTCTAACTGCTTGGCTAAGGTGATCTTCCTGCCTCAGCCTCCCAAGTAGCCACCACGCCTAGCTACTTGTTTAATTTTTTTGTAGAAACAAGGCTTTATTGTGGCCCAGGCTGATCTGGAACGCCTGGGCTCATGCAATCCTCCTGCCTCAGCCTCCCAAAGTGCTGGGATTGTAGGCATGAGCCTCCATGCCTGGACCTTATTCATTTTAAACACTGGATGAGATAGAAATTATTAAAGTATTTAAATAGTGATATTCTCAAGGTATGTACATATGTACTTTCTTCAGTCTGGTATCACTACATACTGTTAACATTTTATAGTCCTCATAGAATTTTTATTTCTTCCACAGTCCTGAGGCCAGCTTTTAGAATTTTTAGTTTCACTTATCATCATTTACTCTTTACTGAGAAAAAGACCTCTTGGCTGATGCCTAAATTATTTGCTTAACAAACCAGTGAAGGATGTTCTCTGAGCAAAGTTATATCTTAGTCCTGTTATATGTATGTTCATAGATGAGATAAACCTTTACAATGAACTAATGCAGATAAGACTTGGCTGAAGTAAGTTATTTCTGTTTTCCTTTAAGTGGTGAAAACTTAGGGCTGGAATCTAAGTACCTGAAGAAGAGGGAAGATAGCATTCCATTACGAGGACTCAGCCAGAACCTCTTCAGCTCGGGTGAGCAGGCATCTTGAACAGTACTGGGCACGCTGTGGTCTGGCTGGGAACACACCAAGACTTGGTGATCCCAGCTGCCCTTTCTGTCCCATCTGCAGACCCTCAGAAAGACGGCAGCCTCGGAGCTGCGCCCACGGCGTCCAAGCCCATGGCACTCGCGGCCACCTCGTCAGCCTACTTCCCTGGGCAGTTGCCGAGCAGTTAGTACTCGATGTACTTCGCATGGACACTTTTGAAACTCGGGTGGTCTGAAAATGGTAACATCAGTCAGTTCCTCAACAGGCGAGGTTCCCATCTGACTCAAGCTGCTGCTGGACTGAGGTGATGCACTGCTGTCCTTCATGGCAGGCATGCACAGGGACACATCTGACTTGGGAGCTGATAACAGTTCTGAGTCAATGAGACTTTTTGGCTTGTGGATGTGGCATTTTATAAAATAATAATGGCATGCATTTTATTAAGCCAATCTTAGAAATTCAGTTCCCTAAGGAACTGATCCTTCCTTAGGGAAGTCAATGATTAGGGCGATTCTAATCATATTGAAAATCTGGGTAAATTGAAACCTCAGAATGTAACAAGGAACCAAAGAATGCTCGTAATTTATTGTTAAAATAAGTTTTTAATCTGCCACCTGGAAATTGAGGGAAAACAATTATCTCCTAAGATGTCTATGTTACTGACTTTTACACTGAAGCAAAAGTCCTAAGTTTGCCTTAAATGACTGAAATGAGTTGAGGCTTTCATGGCAAGTAAACACGAGTATTTTTCTTGAAATATTCAGATTAGCTATTGAATGAGTCTAATAAATGAGAAATACTGACATGAATAATTTTGATGGTGTATTTACATGATTGTATTAGGTACAAAGTGCCTTAGTCATTTGAGCAGAAAAGCTGTTAAGATTTTGGTGCTTCCTAGAAGTTTACACTTGTCCAGTTTTTGTCAATGTGGAATTTTATTAGTTATGCAGTAATATCTGGGTCAGTGGGAGTTTATCTTAAAACTTGGCACCATAAGGGCATGTGGATATGCATTGTACTTGTTTTCATATCAGAACTTGGGTTGATTAAATGTTAATAAAGAAGGCAAAACAAGCAGCTGTTAGAAGTTAAACTGTCTTCTCTTCCCTCTAACTAAAAGTTTAATAAGATTGTTCCTTGGAAAAAATTATGTGATTTTAAAAATGTCACTTCAGCCGGGCTCGGTGGCCCAGCCTGTAATCCCATGCTTTGGGAGGCTCAGGTGAGTGGATTGCCTGAGCCTGCGTGTTTGAGACCCGCCTGGGCAACCTGGCGAGACCTCATCGCTACAATAAATAAAAAAATCACCCGGCTGTGGCGGCGTATGCCTCTAATTCCAGCTACTCGGAAGGCTGAGGCGGAAGGATTGCCGGAGCCCAGCAGGCTGAGGCTGCGAGCGGCCACTGCATTCCATTCTGGGCGACAGAGTGAGACTCCAACTCAAACAAAAGAAAACAAACAAACAAAATGTCACTTCAGTTCAGCGTCCAATTTTGTCTTCCCTATTGCCAACTGCCCAGAACCTAGTAACGTCTCTCGAGCCTCTACATCAGCTTTTGTTTGCAGAGTGCTAATGCTCATGTGATCATTTAAAATGTATTTTGAAGTATTTTATTACTTCAGATGAGGAAAGAAACATTTCAAGATATTCATGACATATACCAGTAAGGTAAGACAAAGAGTCTTTTGCTAAATTTGTTTCTATAAAGCCACAGCCTTAAGTCTTAGACTTGGAGACTCGTGGCAACTGCAGGTTGTCTGAAACTAGATCTGAAAATTCAACTACTAATATTAGACACCGATTTCCCCCCCCCCATTTAGATAACAGTTACAGTGACTGGAAAGCACTTACTGTTCTGGAAAGAAGCCTCTGGGTCCTGCTTTATTGTAAATGTGATGCAATCTATAAGTGCACTGACAGGTTGTGGCCGGGCGTGATCAGCAAGCAATGCTTGCTTTTTTTTTTTTTTTTTTTTGAGTTGGAGTCTCACTCTGTCACCCAGACTGGAATGCAGTGGCTGCTCCCGTCCACCGCAGCCTCGACCTGCTGGGCTCCGGCGATCCTTCCGCCTCAGCCTTCCGAGTAGCTGGAACTACAGGCACGTGCTACCACACCCGGCTAATGTTTTTTATTGTAGAGATGAGGTCTCACCAAGTTGCCTGGGCGGGTCTCGAACCCGTGGGCTCAGGCACTCCACTCACCTCAGCCTCCCAAAGCGTGGGATTACAGGCTGGGCCACCGAGCCCGGCTTGTGCTTGCCTTCCTAATTGGCATCAGCATCATCCTCTGCACACACGGACAACTGAGAACCTTCCAACAGGTGGAGGAAGAGCATTCTGATATCAACTTGCTCAAGTTTTTTTGTATTAAATGTACATGTAACAGACTTCCAAGTGTGTCAGTTCTTTGTTCTACCTCTTATTTAAAATTGTTTTACAGTGTAAAATTGTACATGTGTTAATAAAATGTTGCATTTAATGTTATTTTTGTAAACTGAGCTTTGGTAATAAAGCATTAAAATTATTTTTGGAGTATGACATGTAAAAGTATATAAAGAAACAGGATTGATTTCCAGTTAATTTGCATACTTTCTTTCCTCATTTTCCTACAAGCATATTTTTTAGTGCGGGAGAAGAAATAGATTCAGAGAGAGAAGGACTACCTTTGATTTGTTCCTATAAAAACGATTATGGTACCAAAGGCCAAACAGCAAACAGGCCCACAGGGACTCACAGATCAAGGCTTTTTTAAAAAAAAAATCATTAAAATATTTAATTTTATTAACAGAATATTTACATTTCTTTTAAGACCTTATTTAACCATAGTGAGTGTTCCAAGTTTAAAAAGCATTAAGCAATAACCACACACAAGATGAAAACAGTGTAAACTATACAATACTTTATGTACAATTTTTACAAAGTAACACTTTTTTAAATAATATAACTGGACACAAAAATATACACTTTAGAGAAATTCACATCAGTAATTGTATAAAGCTCTCCTCTAGGGTCCTGAAAATGTAGGACAGACATTAGCTCTGTAAATAAGTGTTACTGTGACAGTCCTGAAAGGCCACTATATATATTTATCTACATGTAGAGATCACATTGACGTTTCAAGGCTACCAGCTGTACTATGTAATCGTTAGGTGATGTGTTCAAGTGTTGAGGTTCTTATGATTATGCAAACATCAAAAGAATAGTGGTATCAGAAGTAGCTGGGGAACAACTTTGAGCCAGCAGTTAGATTTACAGGCTGTCAACACCCGATTTAAACTCTAAATGGCTGACATCTTCACTTCAAAAACAGTAGTGAATAATGTTTAAAATAAAATTACAACAAACAAGCTGGAAACATGATTCCGATTCAGTACAATTTTCTTAAGAGTTTTTTTTTTTTTAAAGCAAGCAATTCATTACCATTTCTTACTTTAGTGCATCTGCGTTAAGGCTTTGAATTATTTGACCCAAGATTTTACAATATTAAAATCCGACTCAAGATTTTACAATGTTAAAATAAACAAGTCCACAACCAAACCACCCGCTTCTGTCTCACTGAGTCAGCATGAAGAGAGTTAAAGCTCAACACCTTGAGGAAATGGGAGCAGACATGACTAAGAGCTAACAAGTTACAGACATAGCTTTTAATAAAATGATGTGTGATAAAACAAACAGCTTAGTGGCAAGAAACTGGTGCTAATAAACAAAAGGTTTCTCTTCAAAAGGAATTGTAACATCTTTGGAAAACCGTCCGGTCCCTTCTCATCCGCAGAGCTCGTGCAGCTGCTCTTATGAAGCCAACCTTGATGTCCACTGTGGACACAGGCTGAGGTGCGTCCAGCCCGGAGCGGTCCCGACTGGCCTCACACATTGGTGTCCTGGAGTAAAGGTTCTTTGGCCTCTCCTGGTGCCTGTGTGCTGTGAGGGTGGCTATGACCGCCGCAGTGCTTCCTCCAGCCACTGGACCTCAAGCTCAGGTTGGTGTGTTCTGGAATGAACAAGGCAACGAGCAGGGCCAGCAGCACTGAGCAGGCTCCAAACAGGAACGGGGGGCCAGGGATGATGGAGTTCTGGGGAGGAAGGAGAATGTCAGACACACTTCATGCTCAAGAAAAATCCCATCTCGTGGCTGACTGCTATGAATTCCCGGCAGGTGCTGAGGGACAGTCATACTCTCCACATAGCATTCTGGGGACAGCAACAGGCAACACATGGCAACACAGCTCATGCAAACACAAACATACTGTCACTTTCGGCACAAAATCTGAACACACATTTCATGGACCTTTCCTTAATTTGCTGGTCCACAAGGAAATGTTTATAGGCAGATCTCAAAAGTCAAGCTGCGTACAGTATTGCTAGAGAGAGGAATCAATGATCCTTTAGTTTCACAAAGGCTTGTTTGACAAAGTGAGAAAAACACAAGCTATCATCGAAAGAGACCTTTGAGCCCCAAGTTACATTTATTCTTCACAAAAACTCACATTGCCAGTTCTGTGTGCAGCCCATAACATTCATTCTTTATTTAAAAATAGCCTTAGTGGGTTAGCACGCTGCTAAATAAGCCAGGAAGCTTCCGAGCTATTTGTACTGGCTACAAGGATCAGTGTCGTTTGGCATTAATATTTCCTGTGGTGGAGGGGCAGGGGAAAGCACAGCCAGCCAGTAAGCACAGTTTCACCAGCACATAGCTGCCTTCTCTACGGAAGGGCTCAGCCCAGGGAAGAGCCACAGCAGACGTCTCATATGGAAGACAAGTAGCAGTGTAGGGAGATCTGCCATGAGGTGTAATTTGACAAACTAGATAGCTGAAATAATTTTTCATTCTCAAGGGGGGATAGTTATGCACAGCTGGCTTCACGAGGAAGTACACACTGGGAATGTGAGGTACCTGTTCAAAGTGGTGCTGTGGGCTTGTGTTTGTCCCCAAGTCTGTTCCTGTCATGGGCAGTTCTTTCAGTTCCACATGGAATATGTAAAAAATGAAGCCATAGAGGGCTGGTCCCAGACCATTGCACAGTCCTCGGATTCCTGTGATCATTCCTTGAACAACACCTATGTCGGGTAAGCAAGTTATCACTTGGTAAATCACTTGATCTGCAATCAAGGCTTTTATCAGCCATGAGCAACTCAGAGCAGGGCTGTTAGAACCCAGAGCCAGCAGCCTCCAGAGCGTGGTAAGCTGCTCCTGCAAGGGCCTGTATTTAGGACAACACAGAAGCAGGTGGGCATAGCCCTTCATTCCCTGACTCCAGCCTTGAAAAATGCTCAGTCGTGAGTTCACAAGCAAGCACGAATGTCCCAAGCTCTGCCCCGGGCAGCTCCTCCTTTTGGTAAAGACTACCCTCTTTCATGGAACCTGCTATTACTCTCTGGGATGTCTCTCCAATTCCCAGTGTGACACTGGCCACAAGCTCCTCCCTCCTCACGTGCCAAGGAGGTGACACTGCCACCCTTCTGCAACACCCCTAAACTCTCTTTACAGCAGATAAGACATATCCTTTGCAAAGAATTATTCTCAACTGTCAGCGTTCCAGAAATTGTCTCCACCACAAAAGCATAAAACAATAAACATAACTAAAACCACAGGATTTTCTGAAAATCAGACACAAGGTCTTGTTGTCCAGGCTGGCTCCTAGGCTTCAGCCATCTTCCTGCCTCCCTCTCCCACGTAGCTGGGATTGCGGTGTGTGCCACCGCACCTGGCTAAGACCATAAGATTTTTTAAAAAGGTGCATAACACGTGCCAAGTATCTGGCAAGAGGCAGCGAACAATAACTTCAGTGAATGTAAAGTGGCCAACCTTCCTCACTACCTTTTGTGGCAAAACGGACAAGGCCACACATTCAAAGAGAGATGAGGGGATGTCTACCTGAGGAGACCACCCAGGAGCTCCCACTTAGACCGCAAGAGTCCTACAGCGCTCTACCCTGAAGACACGGGGTGTCTGTGTTTGGGAGAGAGGCAGAGGAAGCAAGGCTGGGATGCTCTGCGCTTCTGGGCAGCCCCTGCGGGCTCCACCAGCTCACCCTGTTGGTCGGCGTCGGCAGTTCGCGACACGAGCGCGCTGACAGCAGGGAAGGTAATGCTGGACATGGCCGCCACCGCCCCTGCGGCCCACATCATCCTGCAAGCAGAGCAGAGAACAAGATTGGTCACGGCTCCTCCCCACCACACTTGCATGCCAGGCTCGTCTTTATGATCAGGCACGTTCCTGTATCTGACCTGCTCCCTCCTCCCGGGGAATGGGCAGAGCCCCACCCTGTTGAGAAAGCCAGCCGCCATGCCCAAGAGCCGGGGTTCAATGGCATTGGGATATCAAAACGTGAACTGGAGATGCGCAGGCTGTGGCTACTGCATGTGTTGAGAACCGTGCGGAATACGCCAGTGAACGCTTCCCAACATGGACACTAGCAGGCCTTCCAGAAGGTTCTTGTGACTTGCCATCAGTGTAAAAACATCATGTTCCAAACTAACCCTTCAGGTGTCAAGAATAAGTAACTAGGATGCTCCTGGCTTGACGTTTAAAATAAATGCTTTACATAATTTTAATTGTGAGCAACTCTGCAAAAGCTAGGCAGAGAACAAATTGTTCACCAAAACAAGCCGGGTCTTACTCTGCTGTCCAAGCTGAAGTGCAGGGGCATGATCACCACTCACCACAGCCTTGACCTCCTGGGCTCAGGGGATCCATTAGCCTCAGCCTCCAAGTAGCTGGGACTGACTACAGGCGCCTGTCACCACACCTGGCTGATTTTTTGATTATTTTGTAGAGATGAGGTTTCACTATGTTGCCCAGGCTGGTCTAGAACTTCTGAGCCCAAGCAATCCTCCCACCTTGGCCTCCTAAGGTCCTGGGATTGCAGGTGTGAGCCACCGTGCCCGGCCTCAAAACACGCACTCGGTGCTGTGTCATCCCAAGTCCAGAGCTGAGGTGGCCAGCTGTCTGACCACTAGTGTAAACCCTGGCATCTAGCTCCCCCCACCCCACCCGAGCACAACCAGACTGTCTACATGAGCAGCCTGACACCAGCATCTCTGCCACTCAGCCCTACAGGAGGCAGCCAGGCAAGAACAGCTGGGAAAGCATGAAGCCAGCAGGCACTGGGCCTGCTTCCCTTCTGGTTTTCTCGGTAGGTTTCAACTGAGGACTGTTTGAGTCAGGTTAAAGTGGCAGGTCAGAGGTTCTAAGCAATGCCTGGGAGATTATCTCTACGTAGGAACCCTTCAGGAAATTTTTTGGGTCCAGGAATTATCACTGGTATTACACAACTTCTTTTTTTCTAACCAAAAAACCAAAAAGAGGTCAAATGCTACCTTTCAGAGCCTGGCTGCTACACAATTACGTGTTTTCTTTTTTTTTTGAGTTGGAGTCTCACTCTGTCGCCCAGACTGGAGTGCAGTGGCCGCTCCCAGCTACCGCAGCCTCGACCTGCTGGGCTCCGGCGATCCTTCCGCCTCAGCCTTCCAAGTAACCAGAATTACAGGCATGCGCTACCACGCCCGGCTGATTTTTTGATTTATTGTAGAGATGAGGTCTTGCTGCCCAGGTGGGTCTTGAACCCGTGGGCTCAGGCAATCCACTCACCTCAGCCTCCCAAAGGTGCGGGATTACAGGCTGAGCCATTGAGCCCGGCAATTACGCGTTTTCTAATGACACACAGATCTACATGAAATGCTCCTTAGAGCCAGAAGTTCTGCAATGTCATTTGAAGCATCACTGGCCCCTGGGCTGTGAAGGGCCCTTTCCTCCCTGCAGCCACTCCAGGAGAAACATGCACATGGGGAGATCGCATGACATACAAGCACACATGGGGAGAGCCACATGTCATTTTGAAAGAACAAGCATAGCAAGAGACAGGCCACAGTCTCTGCCTCAGTGGAGAAGCAGATAAACAAGCAGATCACACCAAATGAGGAGCATGGACATCACCATGTTGCACCTACCAAGGCTCTGAGCCGAAGCCGTACCAGGCTAGCTGTAAGATCTGAAATCCCAGGCCCAGCAGAATAGTGTTCTTATTTCCAATTGACCTCATAAGTAAACTCAAGACTATGGTCTGAAAAAAGAAAAGGCAAGATGGTTAATCAAAATAAAGCATCTCTAATGTCTTCCAATCTATAACATAAAAGGACTGTACCCACTTTCCTGCCTTTTGGATAATTTCCAGCAACAACTGCCCTGAATGTGTATACGTTTATGATTCCCTAAATCGAGACAGTCATTTAAGAGTTCTATCAAATTTATTCACACATATGCAATGAAAAGCAAAGGAAGGCTCTTTCAAGGATTTTTGAGCAATTCTGACTCACCCTTCTCTGACGCTTTCCCTTAAACCACAGGGGTGGAGGGCTGATACCTCAGGCATGGCACTCTTGTGGAAGCATTTACTTCTGCAATCACAGCCCCTGAGAGCTCACCCAAGCCAGCAATCAGCCACGAAGCTTCAAATCAGCTAAGCCCTTATACTCAGAAGTTGGTGTTTTCCAGTCTCATCAGGAAATGTTTTCCATTTGTTTTGCCCCCAGTCAAACAGCACCTACATGAGCCTGTTACTTACTGCTAAGATAGGAAATCACATGCATCCCATGGCTTGTGGGTGGGTCACTGGCCAATATTATAAAAGTAATCAAACGAGTAGAAGTTACAGGGTTCCAGTGTCTCTTGGTTTTACTATGGAAGAGTTGGAAATGGGCTCCAAGGACTTACGGAACCAGCACTGAGTTGGCCCAAGCTCTGAGGCATGCAGGTGCCTAGGAGGAAGGGAAGCCATCATGCAAAAGTGGTAACCTTTCGGCAGCTGCTTCTAGAACACCCCCAGGTGGAGCCCGTTTATCATAAAGCAAGACATGTGTTCTCCTCATTCACTGCTAAATGCAACCCGAGAGGAAGAAGCGCTGCTAAAAACCAGATTTCACCTGTGATGAAAGACCTGCCACTCCAGCCACGGGTCAGGGCAGTGCAGCAGCTGATTGGCAGGCCCCAGCTCAGCAGGGCAGGACTGGCAGCTGTCCTGGGGCATGCCTCTCAGGAGCGCTGTCCAAGGAGGCCAACGTGTCTCAAGCATAGATCACAAACGTGACCCAAATGCTGAGGCACTTCAGTGACCTCAGTCCCTCATTCAGCCCAGCTAGCTAGGGATGGGCGGGCCTGGGGTGAGTGTGGGCGTCACCAGCAACTGAGGACTGGCTAGGAGAGCACGAGGGAGAGGAGCGTGTGGAGCGCGAGACCCAGCTCCTCATGTCGGCATGTCTCTGGTGGGTGCATACTAATGCCTGGGAAGGAATGGGCCTACGGCCACTCAGGGAGAAAGGCCACCGGGCAGCCTGAAGAGGCCTGTCTGGCTCAGCAGGTCCCACCCCTCGGGAGGAGCTGACACCCACAGCTCCACAGACGGCTTCCCAGCCTCAATCACTACGGAAAAGAGCAGCAGCCTCTCTGCCGGCTTAGGGGTGCAGGACGGGAGGGTGACTTGACTCTGACCTTGTGACCTACACAGAGGTCCCCTGGGCCTACAAACAGCCAGGCAGAGAGGATTGGAAGTCAGCAGGTGAGCTCCACCCTGCAGTGCAAATGGGCCAGCTAGGGAGGGGCCCAGAGGCGGGGAATGAGCAGTTGCTCAGTCGACAAGGCTGGGATGGGGCCACACACAGAGACCTGGACATGGCAGGAAGGAGGTGCCAGCGGAACAAGCCCTTCTCTGCTGAGTGCTCTTGTGTACAGAGGAGGCCACTGCCTCCAGCCTGAGCCACGCACAGCCCACACTGGCAGCTCCCACCCCCATTATGTGGCAACTCACACATCCCATCCAAGCTCACATGAGAGTGCACGCCCCTCCACGTGGGCCTCGGGCCAGCCACTTGCCGCTGTCCTCACCACGACTTCTCGCCAGGAACCGGGCTCCTCCAGGCCCAGAGCCCACGGAACCCAGGCCCTTGCCACTGCTATGGCCACACCCGCTGTCTGCTCCTTTCAGTCTCGTGCCTCTGGGGTCTCTCCAGCCCAAGTCCAGCCACACTCCTCGGCACGCCCTGGAGATGCTGCCCACGGGGGTGTTGTGCCAGGGGCCTCGCCAAGCAGAGGAGCCGCCCCTGGGCCCCTTGCTGCCTCCCTCGGCCGCAGCCCCTACAGTCGGCCTGGAACACAGAGCTCAGGAACTCACAGCCGATGTCTCTCTGTCCGCACAGCAAGTGCCAGCCTGTTCTCTTCATCTACACCTTAAACAACATTCAGCACATCTACTCATAACACATGAAGAACCTCCTTGTGCTGGGCTGGACTTGTCCAGGACTGCACGGTCGAAGTAGCCTTTGACACCTCATCCAGCTCTGCTCTTCCCTACCTATGCATTTTCTGGTGTGCGATTCTTCAGAAGGGCCCCCCACCAGAAGTATTTTCCTCCAAAGTTGAAGAGCAGTTTTTCCTGATGGCTAAGAATGAACATTTAAATAACATTCAAATGTTTTTTCCAGATCAAGATAAACCGAAGTGATACTCAATAACTCTGTGCTGCGGGGGAGAGGGGATAGGAGAGGCACGCTATGGGATTTCAGTTGGAAATTGATCACTAAACCCACCAAAAATTCACAAATGAGATCTGTAGAAGGAATCCTACCCAAGAGACCGAACCATCCAAGAGTCCAATTAAAAGAACGTATAGGCAGGCATGGTGGCATACACCTGTAGTCCTCGCTACTTGGGAGGGCGAGGCAGGATTGTTTGAACCCAGGAATTTGAGGCTGCAGTGAGCTATGATTGCACACTCCAGTCTGGGTTACAGAAGGAGACAAGTGGAATAAAACCAAGTTGCAACTGAGCAGACTGGATGTAAGGTGGGCGAAGTGCTGTATTGTAGCCCACCCTCAGAGTCTACAAAAAGCCACGGAGCAAGACAGGACAGGGCTTCTTCACAGGAGGGAGGACCGTGGGAGAATTAATAGTCCCTGGAGAAAAAGACCGTTTCTGTGGTGGAACAAAGACAGTCTGGAAGGCAGGATGAAATATCTCCCAAGAAAATCCCAAGTCCTGTGTTGAGTATATATATTCACATCCTACTCATCAAACTGCCGCTGTTGGCAAACTAGTCTTCTAAGACACACTTCTACACTGCTCCTGTGGTCCTATCTCCTTCCACTCCCCAATTAAGAATCCCCCCGTGGCCCCTCTTGTCCTCTAGTCTCAAAATGAGCCCCAGAGCTGCACGGGACCTGGCCTCTTGCTGCCCCGGCTCTCTTCCACACGCCCCTTCCACTGGCACTCTGTTGGTCACCTGCCCCTGCTGACGCTACCTTGGCTTCACTTCTGCACCCACTGTGTAGAGAGCTCTTCCTCCAGATGTGCCCTCACACATCTGAGACCCATCCTTTGGGTCTCAGCTCAAGTGTAACCTTGGATCAGCGAGGCCTCCCCAGCCACACCCTGCATCCCCTGGCCCCCCGTCCCTCCCTGTATTCCCCACCTCTCTCTTGAGTGCTCACTACCCCTGCGGTGTTCACACAGATGAACCTGGAATATGTCTCCCCCACCAGGCTGCAGACTCCACGCCCGCAGGGATTCAGTGACGTCACCACTAGCCCCAGTGCCTGACACACGGCAGGCGTTCAGTAACTACTACTCAATGCGTGAATAAATAGAATGCTTCCAGTTTCACACATGCTAGTGTACAGCAATACACAGGCATTTGGGTTCATATATCATATATTGATTACTATTGTCAGTCCCAGAAATCTGATCAATACTAGCTACACTAACAGTATTGAGTTTCTGAACCTACAAACCTCAGACCCCCGACGCTGGTAACCACACCAAGGCACCCCCACTCTGTGGTGTGTCACTCTGTGATACCCTCTTATAAAAAGAAACCCACCTGTGCAATGATGGAGAGGATGCCAAGGACTGCTATAAAGGCGGCAACACTTTCTGGTGAGAATTTCATGATCTAGAAGGTATCCAGAAAAGGTAACATTAATGAATAAAAATGCACAACAAACAACACGCTAATGCAGTTACTGGCACATTCATATTAAATAAATGTAACTCATTTATTTTGAGTTGGAGTCTCATTCTGTCAGCCAGGTTGGAGTGCAGTAGCACGCTCCTGGCCATCACAGCCTCGACCTGCTAGGCTCAGGTGATCCTTCCGCCTCAGCCTTCCAAGTAGCTGGAACTACAGGTGTGTGCCACCATGCCCAGCAAATTTTTTGATTTATTGTAGAGATGAGGTCTCGCCAAGTTGGCCCAAGCTAGTCTCGAACCTGTGGGCTCAGGAAATCATCTCACCTTGGCCTCCCAAAGTGCTGGGATTATAGGCATGAGCCACCGTGCCTGGCCTAGTGTAACTAATTTATAGATGAAGAATTCTTCAGAGGAAATGGGACAAGTCCTAACATACTAAAAACACCCACTTTCAGCTATTTGGATGGCTGAGGTGGATAAAAACATCCACTTCCATGCAGGAGGTCCGTTACTTGCAACAGACTAAATTGGAGCACTACTAAGTTCTCAGAATCACTTCATGAATAACTTTGGCGGCGCACAGTGCTCCTGACAGGTGCTGGGGAAGGCCTGGTCCCTGCCTGCTCAGTGAGTCCCTGCTCTCATGTTGGCTGGTGGCTCCACTTCTCTATGCTCCAAACCACAAGGTTTTCTTTTGCCGGAGTGGTGAATCAGCTAAGTCATCTCATCACCTCTATAAGCACAAGTAAACTCAGACCACCTGGTGATGGAGAAAAAGGGGTCTTTGGCCTAAGCAATACATCTTAACACCTCTAAGACCCCGTAGACAGGCACAAGGAACACCAGCCACACTGGGCAGGAGGGGAAGGCCAAGAGACCATAAGATGTTCATTTTTAAAGGTGCCCATGTTGGAGTTCCTTCAAGATTCGATATGTTCACTGTGGCAATGCAAGGAAAGCCCACCTCAGTGGAAGAGCATCTTACCTGCCTGAGGTATAGAAAGAAGCTGGAGTACTGGCCGGCCTCCGGCAGGTAAGAGAGGAACACCGTGATGCAGATGAGGAGCACTATGGAATCCTGGCCCACTTTCTTTAAGGACTAGAACAAGAAGCAGACTGAGGTGAAGCTTCCCATTGCCAGCACTGAGCTGCCCTTCACACGCAGGCTCTTCTGGCGGTGCCCACGGACAGCAGGCTGACTTTCCAGTTCATCTCATCCTATCCAGACTATTCCGGAAAGTATTTAAAAAAGTTTAAAAACAAAAACCCTTCAAAATGCTTTCCCCAAAGAAACAGCCACAACAAAATACGCATGCTGCACGGAATCCTGCGTTCATTGTTCTACCAAGGAGAAGGAAAAAGCCTTATCTTACTGCAAAGGGATCCGCCTGCTCCCAGGAGATGGGCGCTCCCCATGATGCCGGCCGCATCTTCTCAGGCAATGACTCTGGCACAGCCACAAGGATAAAGCAAATATCCAGCAACGCTATGGCTGTAGCTAGGACCACCACCAGGCTGTCCCCATACACACGGCCCAGGTATGCTCCAATTGCAGGACTGGTGACTAAACTGGCTGCAAATGTTGCCGACACCTGCCACAAGAGAGGGACAGACAGGGAGAAGTCAGGCACCTGCCCACCCCGACGCCACCTCACCTCCTTCCACACCAGGACTTGGGTCCGAGTGTGGGAGGCACCCTCCCTGCCCCTCCCACCTGTGCCACTTACATATGCTCTGCTTTTAGGAAGACAGAGGGATTACAGTTTTGCCTAAAAAATACAAAACAGCCTCAAAGGACAGTGGACTCAAACTTCACGTTGTACAGCCCTTTGTTCAATAAATTCAACTAATAAATTCACAAGTAAACCTTGTTTCAAAAAGAAAAGCTGTACTAGCTGAGGACGGGCTGGGCCTGGGCACTATCCAGAGGCCCCTCCCTGCCTGCCAGTCAAGCTAGTGCCCAGGAAAGCCTACAAGCCCCAAGCCTTTGGTGAAGGAGTCTCAGATCTACTGCCCTAAGAAACCCCATTTCATTGTGATTTTTCCAATATGAAAATATAAGCCATAGCCAGGCTCGGTGGCTCAGCCTGTAATCCCACGCTTTGGGAGGCTGAGGTGAGTAGATTGCTTGAGCCCATGGGTTCGAGACCCGCCTGGGCAACTTGGCGAGACCTCATCTCCACAATAAATCAAAAATTAGCTGGGCATGGTAGCGCATGCCTGTAGTTCCAGCTACTTGGAAGGCTGAGGCAGAAGGATCGCCGGAGCCCAGCAGGTCGAGGCTGTGGTGGCCAGGAGCAGCCACTGCACTCCAGTCTGGGCGACGGAGTGAAACTCCAAATCAAAAAAAAAGAAGAAAAGAAAATATAAGCCATAACTGAACACTTATCTAGCTCCATACTGAGGGTTAGCTGAAATAAAGCTTGAAGACTCTGATGTGCCTCCTTATCAGTGTGAGTGCTTGGTTCGGGTATAAGAATGAACTCTGCATCTCTTCAGGGTCAGGAAGAATGAGGTCACAGGCACTGAGAAGAGCTCTAAGACTCTGAGGAGCTACTCAGTGTGACGAAGATGAAGGTTAGAACAAAAGCAGAGAAGCCTTAAACCCCAAACATAGCTGGTTTAGTGGACAAGGGAAGGCTGAGGCAGGAGGATTGCTTGAGCCCAGGAGTTCAAGTCCAGCCTGGACAACATAGCAAGACCCTGTCTCTTAAGAAAAAAAAGATTTCTTTTTCTTCAGAGTATTATTAAAGATACTCTTTAGAGGATAATTAAAACTTTACTGTTTCTATGCCATTTTTTACTTTTGGGTGGAGAACTTAAACTTCACAGGGTGCTTATTTCCAACTGTCAAGACATGCAATTCAATTTTCAAAGACCAATTATCTGAACAAACACATAAAGTTCTAATAATGTCAAACATCTAGCTATCAGTCCAAGCATCTATCAGCTGGTGAATGGATAAACAAAATGCAGCATATCCCACACAATGGAATATACTACAATGCAATAAAAAGAAACTATTAATATATTGTATCAAAATAAATACATTTCAAATATTACACTAGATGAGTGGAACTAGACACAAATGACTATGTTTTATATTATTTCATTTGTATGAAATTTCTAGAAGAGGCAAAACCATAGAGACAGAAGGTAGACTGTTGGTTGTCTGGGGTCAGAAGTAAAGTGGGGAGAGATGGCAGAGGGGCTAGAGGGAGCCCTAGGCTGACAGGATGCTGTAAACT
The DNA here is from genome assembly GCA_027257055.1 of Cephalopachus bancanus. Taxonomy (NCBI): domain Eukaryota; kingdom Metazoa; phylum Chordata; class Mammalia; order Primates; family Tarsiidae; genus Cephalopachus; species Cephalopachus bancanus. The sequence continues at coordinate 4,315,384 of JAPVLO010000176.1, read as the reverse complement.
GGACTGTGGTGTGTTAGTTCTGGCAGCCTGACCTGTGGCCTTAGAGGGCCTAGGTGTCAGTGGCAAGCACATGGCAGGACATGGTGCTTCATGCGTGCCCCTTCTCACTGCTCCCCACGTGCTGGTCATTTCTTTCTGGCCAGAAAGGCAGAGAGCCACCAAGATCACGTTCCCTTTGTATCTGCATCCATATTATTTGGAAGTGGTCATCGGCCAGAGTATGCCTTTACTACACAAAGCCTCCAGGTTGGAAACTTAATTTCAAAGCTCTGCCTCTGGCAAAACAAAGGACATCAGTCAAAAAACCCCAAGTGTGGGTTGGATATGGTGACAGTTGACAAACTATAAATTTACTACAGTTCCCTGAACCGTACACTTAAAATGATGACTTACATGGCACATCAATCTGCCTCCACACAGCTGCTTAAAACCCTGCTCTCATCAGCCTCGTATCATCTCATGCTCCAAAGCTACAGCTGAAATTGTTATTTTTCTAAGTTTCCCTCTATAGCTTTTTCTGCAAAATCCTCCTAACTCCATGATTCTTGTCACTGTGTGCTCAGAATCAGAAATTAGTCCTTTGTAAAACTAAAGATCCAGCCTGATACAATGTCTGGTCCTTATGCATCAGTGGTGTTTGTCCCATGTTTACTGAAGCACATCCCTGTGCTGACTCTGGCTCCCAGCCACCTGTGTGTCACTGTGTCCACCGCAGCCAGTCCACTCCTAGATTTGAGACAACAACTTGTATTACCTTCACTGAGTTTACTAAAATAGTGTTCAAGGGCTGGCAAACAATTGCCTTGGCCCAAATCCAGCCAACGAGAGTATCTACCTATCTACCTACCTATCCCATCTATGTATGCATGTCTGTATGTATGTTTGTATGTATGTATCTACCTATCTATTTATTAATCTATCATGTATCTATCCACCTATCTACCCACCCACCTATCCACCTACGTATCCATCCATCCATCCATCCATTCATCCATCCATCCATACATGTCAGGGTCTCACTCTGTCAGTGATAAACACATGAGGAAGACGGCATGTGGCCCACAAAGCCACAGAAGAGGCTGCTGGCCCAGAGCCATATGCCAGCCTCCTGTAATGGGGATTAGGCTTTTGATATGAACAGTCATTTTTAAACTCATGACATATTAATTTTTATTTTTAGGATTTTGCTGGAAGGAACTCTACAAGGTACAATATCCTCCTATAATTTCAATTTCGACACGTGACTCAAATACTTTCTGAATGGAAAGTATCAAAACTGACATGGCTGTGTGCTGAAAAAAACTTAAATGATTTTATTACAAAATATATTTTATGCAAAAAATACATATTATATCGCAGTGGTATGTACCCCTTACAATAAGACATACTTTAAAAACAAGGTATTTTCAGCAGACACAACAGGTATGAAAGAAACACACTTACCAGTCCATACGCCATGCTTCTCTCATGTTCCTGGGTTATGTCTGCTACATATGCAAACACCACGGAGAAAGTCACTGCAAAAACCCCAGAAACAGAGATGACAGCAAAGTACCACCTAGGAATGAAAGATCAGCAACAAGAAGTGTTACAACAATGACCATGATGTTAGTTTTCCTTCACTGAGTAAGTTAACTAGAAGAGAGAACAGCTGATCACAGTCAACAGCTTACTAGGACAATTCACAGATGAACTCTTCTATAAATCATAAGCCACAGTTTAGAAAAACACAGGGCTAACAAGAGCCCTTCAGCAACTCAGTCGCTCTACAGGAATAGTTAGTGTATTCAGGTGACTCTTCACCCATCTGTTGAAGTACTAATTGGCTATGTTGTTTCTACTAAAAACAAAAGTCTATTATAACCTATCTATGATTATTTTCCACAACAATACTACATAAGAGACAAAATTCAGTAAACAAAACCGAGGAAAGCATTTCTTCACGTTCACTTTGAGACTATATACAGACACTGGCTGTTTTCCGTATGTTATCATTAGCTCTTCAACTGCTGGCAGAACAAACAACTCAAGGCTCACCTAGAAGCAGCCGTGCTGTACAGCAGGGCTCAGTGCTCCTACCCGAGAGGAGGCAGTTACCACTGGGAGGAGCAAATGGCATTTTAAAAAGCAAACTAAACTTGGCTGTAGATGATTCCAAAATATCTAGCTGGGAAATAAGAGGCTTCTACTGTAAGACTGACGTCTGGTTTCTGAGAACATGTATGATCATAATGAACTCTCCATGCCATCCCACCAGGACTTCACTGCTATGATGCCCCCAACACACTCTCTCCTCAGTCAACTCCTTGCTCATTTCCTGGATTCCCATGGAAGACTGGATGCGTGAGTGGCCTTCATCAAGAACTTGGTCTGTAGTGTTGCACCTAACCCTGAGAGCAAGAAGATCCTGAGCACGTGGCCTGTGCCTTTCCAGACAATACCATGGAATTACAGCCCATCCATGATGTACAATTAACTAACGCTAGCACTCAGTGGCAAAGAAAGACTGTCATCCGGGGAATAAATCTACAACCAAACTAGGCTCTGCTACTTGGGAACAATCATTCTCTTTTTGTGAGATTTTTTTTCCTTCTGGCCTCCTCAGGGAAATAAGTCCTGGTTTTCATCTGAGAGGACTTAAGCCCAGCCTCTTGTAACCAGTAGCAGCAATGCCTGACACATGACCAGGCTGGATGGGAATCCGTGAGGTTCCTTCAGAGAAGCCAGTGGCTGTCCTGGCTCACACCCTCCAGCTTGCTGCCCACAGTGAAACTCAAAGGCTGAGCCCACAGAGCCATCCTGGATGTAGAGAGAGCCAAGGACAGAAGGGCAGAAGATAGAGTCTGGGCCACCAGAACCCCTGTCCACTCTGTGTGGCTCAACTCCGGCTTTTTTTTTCACATGGAGGAAAAAATAAACCTCCAGAAATAAACTGATATACAGCAAAACCTATTCATAATTAATATAATGATAAACTGTACTTTTAATGCTCTACATAAGAAAAAAAGCTAGCAATCCTATCCAGTACCCAGAACACTGTTTTGAAATTTGGGCTGTGGAACCCATAGCTGACAAGCCTACACCCAGAGGCCTCCCATGACAGCCTTTAGTTCGAGAAGCCTCATGAAACACAACTTGGATACTACGTTTCTAGGGCCCTTCTTATGTGTCAAAGAACAAAGATGTTACTGGCTGGGCCCAGCAGCTCGCATATGCAAAGCCAAGGAGGGAGGATAATTTGGGGTTAGAAGTTTGAGACCACCCGGGGTAACATAGCAATACCCTGACTCTACAAAAAATGTTTTTTTAAAATTAGCCAGGCATGGTGGCATGCACCTGCAGTGCAAGCTACTTGGGAGGCTAAGGCAGGAGGACTGCTTGAGCCTAGAAGTTTCAGGTTACAGTGAGTTATGAGCTATGACAGCAACACTACATGCAGCCTGACCTTGTTTCTTTAAAAAAAAAAAAAGTAAATATTAAAAAAATAAAATTAGGTTGGGCATGGTGGCTCATGCCTGTAATCCCAGCACTTTGGGAGACCAAGTCTCTACAAACAAATCAAAAAAAGTATCTGGGCCTTGTGGCGCACACCTGAAGTCCTAGCTACTCAGGAGGCTGAGGCAGAAGGGTTGCCTAAGCCTAGGTCAAGTCTGCAGTTAACTGTGATCATGCCACTGCACTCCAGCCTGTGCAAGAGAATGAGACCCTGACTAAGAAATAAGTAAATAAATAAATAAAAAGAGAATTAAAATCCGCACAGATAAGACAGCAAGGAGAGTGAAAGAAATAAAGAAACAGTAAGAAAGCAATAACAGAGAGTACTGCTTGGTAGCTATAATCGGAATATGCACGTACCATGGGCTGATCTTCATTAAAGGAATCGGGGCACACGTGAAAAACACCGTTAGCAGCAAGAAGGACTTTCGGCCCCAAACATCAGAAAGAGCACCAATAAGCGGGGCACTAAGGAACGACAATAGACCCTGGAAAATTCAAATGAAAAAGAGTACACTACAGAGTCACGAACCACAAACAAACCATTGTGTTACCACAGAAAAATCTTCAAAAGGTTTGTTTCTAATAAATATATAAATATATCACGAAACTTCAGATAAGTAACTTCTTATCTCGATAGAATTTAAAATGTTCCATCTGGAATCACCTGCAGGGCCTGGGTGGGTATTAAATATGAAACGCTCTAATGAATTCTCAATCGCAATAATACTACATGAGTAATTCTAGAAAGATTATATTTTCTGTCTTTATATCTACAGGCTAATTATCTATTTATAAAATGTATTGGTCAAATTGAACCAAGAGTAAAGAATCTGTCTAATAACAACACTTTACCAACACATCTAGTTTTATATTTGTGGGATTTTTTCTCCCTTTCAATCTGTTTTCTTTTTTTTTTTTTTTTTTGAGTTGGAGTCTCACTCCGTTGTCCAGACTGGAGTGCAGTGGCCGCTTCCGGCCATCTAAGCCTCGACCTGCTGGGCTCCGGCGACCCTTCCGCCCCAGAGTTCCAAATAGCTGGAACTACAGGCGCGCGCTACCATGCCAGCTAATTTTTGATTTATTGTAGAGATGAGGTCTCGCCAAGTTGCCCAGGTGGGTCTCGAACCCGCGGGCTCAGGTAATCCACTCACCTCAGCCTCCCAAATTGCGGGATTATAGGCTGAGCCACCGAGCCCGGCTCAATCTGTTTTCTCAATGTTAGCTTATAAAAGCATTGAAATCTCAGGAATAAAAATGCCAACATAAAACACGGAGGAATCTGTTATGATGTGGTTTACTATTACACATAGTTGGCTATATTTAAGTAAAATCATACTTAAAGCCCAGTTAGTCTAAAAAGTATTGAGTAATCCCTTAAAATATACTCCATCTAATTATAAAAATTAACACTTTGTGTGGATGAATCAGCTAACTTCATACACTGGCAGAATTACACATACATATAAGTACTCCTGTGTGTACACGCATATCTGTGGATGGATGAATGGAGATGACTGATCCTACCTTTACTCCTTGAATTAGGCCATTCATCAGAAATGTATGCTTAGGGAAGGTTTCATGTAATACCTAAAGAATAAAAACCAAAATAAAAATCACATGCCACATTTTGGTCTTAGTAAAATGTCTATGTCTACATATCCAAACATCCCTTTATGATACAACCTAGTTTCATATCAACTTTCAGATTTGTATGGTGCTACACATGCATGAGCAAAAATCAATAACCAAGCATTCAGAGGGCATTTACTATGTCACAGGCACTAATGTGAGCATTTCCTTCCTCTAAGAACACTGTTAAAAACTGCCACACAGAAAGGCCCTCACAGGCAGGGAGGGAGTGGCAACATGACGCTGAGGCTGTACCCGCAGGTCAGGCCAAGGCTTTGTTCCCGCCATGCTGCTTCTCACACGCAACTGGCGTGTCATGATCTTGAAGACGGCAACGTGACCAGGACACGAGGCTAGGAGAATAGGGAGTTCTCAACTGCCACAAGGATAGATTCTGTCAAATAAGGAAACCATTCCCAGCCTATGAAAGTGTGCACCAGGCTGCTCTGCCCTCTAGCCTGTTCTTGAATCCCATCTGCTCAGTGGCAACCAGACAGCCCTGGGCATGCGCTGGCTGAGCAGGCCCTGGGAGAAGTGGACAGCGGCTGCCCTCCAGCCTGCACAGGCTTCCTGTGGCCTCTCTCATTTCTGACACCGCAAGTCAGCATCACACTCAACAGATAGGTCACAGAGTCTTCGCCTGAGAAGCCCCAACTCTTCCTCACACAGTGCCCTCAGCGAACATGGCAGGAAGCCCTGGAGGAGAAAAAAAGGAACCGTCCTCCCCAGGAGATGCTCAGGCCTCCCGATATGCTACGAGGACCACTAGGAGGACCAAGAGAGCTCCCTGTCTTCAGTTACTCTACTGCCAATTACCAGAAATGGAACACAAATTTGCTCATTGTCCATAGCAAAAAAGAAAATTAGAAATGAAATGTTAACAATCAAAGAAATCATTAACATGGGACAAGCACATATTTATGATATTCACATATTCTGTTTCAGTGGTTTTCAAATGAGAACAATTCTGCACTCCTGGGGACATCTGGAAACATCTGTAGATGTTTTGATGATGACAACTTGGGGAGTTGGGGCAGGGAAGACACTACTGACTTCTAACAGGCAGAGGCCAAGAATGCGGCTCAACACCCTCAGATGCATGGGTCAGCCCCCTACAAATAACCATCTGGCCCAAATTGTCAAGAGTGGCAAGGCAGAGAAACCCTGTTATTCATAATAAAGACCCACGTATCTAAAGAAGGGGCTGCAGACTTCTTTAAAGGACCAGAGAGTAAGTATGTTCTGTTCTTCCCAGCTTTGAAGGCCACAGTGTGTCACAAACACTCACCTTTGACTTGCAGCACACAGACGCAGATCTTAGGACATGAGTGAGGGTGACTGTGCTCCACTAAAACTGTATTTACAAAGACAGTGTGCCAGAAGGGTCTAGCCCTCTGCCATATGCTGCCAGCTCTACCACTAAAGGAAAGATCTGGTATCCCGAGAGGGTGGCATGTAATGACTACCTTAGAAAGCCTCCACATGCTGGGTTTCACCATGGGTGACTCATTTTGCCGCACTTCCTCTACCCCATCAGCCCGCTCTCCCCACTGTCTGGGACCCAGCCTGTGCCTCCCCATAGTCAAGCCTGCACATGTGACACTATCCCTTCTGAGTGTATGCTCGCCTTGTCTTCTCTGTCTAGCCACCCCAAACCATCCACGTTGCTCTTCTGCTACCAAACTGTCTTCTCCAAAGCAATCCATGTCTCCTCTAGGGCCCTGCTATTTCTGACAAAATTTTAACAGAGACAAATGTGACAAGTAGTTCAAATGTAAAGATTTTTAATCTGTCAGGATCCCATAGCACTGGTCTTTATAGTTGAATATAAAAAAATGTAACATGCTTTCAGATTATCTTATGAATCTTAAAAAAAAAATTTTTTTGTTTTGAGTTGGAGCCTCACTCTGTCATTCAGGCTGGAGTGCAGTGGCATGCTCACAACCACTGCAGCCTCAACCTGCTGGGCTCAGGCTATCCTTCCGCCTAAACCTTCCAAGTAGCTGGAACTACAGGCATGTGCCACCACGCCCGGCTAACTTTTTGATTTATTGTAGACATCAAGTTGCCCAGGCTGGTCTCGAACCTGTGGGCTCAGGCAATCCTCTCACCTCGGCCTCCAAAAGTGCTAGGATTATAGACATGAGCCACCATGCCCAGCCAAATCTTAAAATTTTTAAGAACTTTAAAAATGTTGACAGTAAAGTGCACAGTCCTTAAAATATTAAATAGTCTGTTTCTATAGCCAAGAATGCAAAACCATTTAGGCAGAAGAGATGCTAGTGGATTTGCGTGTTCCATTATGGCCTGTGCATCTAGGGTCCTGAACCATCAAACATTGGCCTAGGATTCCCAGAACCACAGATTTGTCAAAAAGGTAAAGCCACTTCTCGGCATTATAGATCCATATACCTTCTGTCATTAATTCCCTTTATCTAGCTAACATGCCATTTAATCAATCAAAGACCACTGACTGAACATCCACTATGACCAGCCATATATCCATAACCTCTCTCAAGTGTTAAGAGTACCTCTTGGTATAAAATTCCTCCTCATAGCTGACTTAAATTGCCTTGCGAAGACCCCCCCATTGCCCTGGGCAGGTCCTCCACAACAAACACAGCCTTTGTTCTCTGATCATGTTCTATGAGGGCTCAACACAAAGACAACTGCAACCACAGAAAGTTTTTTAGAAGTCTTAAAATGAGACCTGGTGTGATGGCTCACACTTATATTCCCAGCACTTTGGGAGGCTGAGGGAGAGGATTGCCTGAGCCCACAGTTAGAGACCATCCTGAGCAACTTGGTGAGACCTTGTCTCTACAATAAATCAGGAAAAATTAGCCTGACGTGGGGCACATGCCTGTAGTTCCAGCTACTTGCAAGAAGCAGAAGGATCATCTGAGCCCTGGAAGTTGAGGCTGTGGTGGCTGTGACCATGCCACTGCCCTCCAGCCTGGGTGATAGAGTAAGACTTCGACTCAAAAAAAAGTCTTAAAATGTCATATTAATTATAAAAATTTTAAAAATGAATGGCTGCTGGGCGCGGGGGCTCATGCCTCTAATCCCAGCACGTTAGGAGGTGAAGTGAGAGGACTGCCTGAGCTCAGGGGTTCGAGACTAGCCTGTCTCTACAATAAATCAAAAAATTAGCCAGGTGTGGTGGCACATGCCTGTGGTTCGAGCGAGCACCTTGGAAGGCTGAGGCAGAAGGATCACCTAAGACCAGCAGGTAAAGGCTGCAGTGGCATGAACATGCCACCAGACTCCAGCCTCGGTGACAGGGTGAGATGCCAATTCAAAAAAACAAAATTACCTGAGTTCAGGGGTTCGAGACCAGCCTGGGCAACTTGGCGAGACCTCGTCTCTACAAAAAATGAGCCAGGCTTGGTAGCATACATCTGTGGTTCCAGCTACTTGGAAAGCTGAGGTGGAAGGATCACCTGAGCCCAGCAGGTCCAGGCAGTGGCCATGAACATGGCACTGCACTCAAGCCTGGGCAACAGAGTGAGATTCCTACTCAAAAAAAAATAAAAAAAATCTAGTTTATCATAAATCTAAAACCAAACATTCACTATAATTAATAAGTCTAAAAAATGGTTATCTGTTAAATAAATTAATTTAAAGAATATCTTTGAGATTTGAAATGCTAAAACTAATAGTTGAGGGTAGGTATGGGAAGAGAGAGATTGATGTAATATATAAGTAAGTTGAATTATATCTTCATCCTCACTTTTCCTTTCTAAATGAATGTTAAGAGCTGTGTCTCTCTCTTTTTTTTTTTTTGAGTTGGAATCTCACTCTGTCACCCAGACTGGAGTGCAGTGGCTGCTCCCGGCCACTGCAGCCTCAACCTGCTGGGCTCCAGTGATCCGTCAGCCTCAGCCTTCCAAATAGCTGGAACTACAGGCACACACTACCATGCCCGGCTAATTTTTGATTTATTGTAGAGATGAGATCTCGTCAAGTTGCCCAGGTGGGTCTCGAACCCGCAGGCTCAGACAATCCACTCACCTCAGCCTCCCAAAGCACTGGGATTACAGGCTGAGCCACCAAGCCCGGCTTGAGCCATATCTCTTAAGGCACCATTTATAATCAGTTTCAAAACATGTAAGACAGAAATGAAATGTTTAAAGATTAGCAGACTTTTAGAAATAAAGCAAACTGCCACTACTTGGTGCCTTCTTTGAATCTGAAACTCCCCTCACACACACCCCGACACTGAAGCTGGCAGGAGAACAGGAGTTCAAAATGGAGACGGACAACAAAGGCAGCAACAAAAAACACGTTCTGAGGCAAAAAGTCTCAAAATGAGCAAAGCTTCGTAAAAAGCTCATATTGAATATTCTTAATTAGTGAGCTATACTAAAATATGCAGCAGAATCACTTGTAAAAGTACAAATGCCAGCCGGGCTTGGTGGCTCAACCTGTCATTCCAGCACTTTGAGAGGCTGAGGCAAATGGACTGTGTGAACCAGCAGGTTGGGGACCCACCTGGGCAACTTGGTGAGACCTTGTCTCTACAATAAATAAAAAATTAGCCAGGGGTGGTAGCACACGCCTGTAGTTCCGGCTACTTGGAAGGCTGAGGGGGAAGGATTGCCGGAGCCCAGCAGGTCGAGGCTATGGTGGCCAGGAGCGTGCCACTGCACTCCAGCTTGGGCGAGAGTGAGACTCCACGACAGAGTGAGACTCCAACTCAAAAAAAAAGGACAAATGCCGAGGCCTCATCCAGTGATTCCAATTTCAGCAAGACGTGCTAAAGCCCAGGAATTCTGAAAATCTCGGCAGGCATCACTGATGTAGACCTTTGGTTAGAAATCACTGAATTAATAGATAACACATTCTTTTTTTAAAAAAATCAGTATTTTTTATTATGGTTTTGTGGGGTACAGTTAAGGGTTAGGTGTACAATTACGTTTCATTCAGGTACCCTGTTGATAAGAGGTGTTTCCCCATCCCCAGACAGATATTTGCTACTGTTAATCCCATCCCCCTCCACCCCCATAGTTTCCCAGTACCGTCAAGTCATTTTCTTATAGTATTACATTGGATGTTCAAGGTCCATTATATGAGTGAGAACATGTGATACTCAGATCTTTGTTTCTGTGAGAGGTCACTCAGTATTATAGACTCTAGTTCCATCCAGGTTGCTGCGAAATTCATGATTTTGTTCTTTTTTATGGCTGTGTAGTATTCCATTGTGTATATGTTGGTACCACATTTTTTTAATCCAGTCCTCTTTTGATGGGCAGCATGGTTGTTTCCAGGTTCTTGCTATTGTGAGCAATGCTGCGATAAACATATGTGTGCAGGTATCTTTTTTATAGAGTGATTTGAGTTCTTCAGGGTATATTCCCAGTAGAGGGATTGCGGGGTCATATGGAAGGTCGATTTTTAGAGCTTTTAGGAATCGCCACACTGCTTTCCATAAAGCTTGCACTAGTTTACACTCCCACCAACAGTGTAGAAGTGTTCCCTTTTCTCCACACCCTCTCCAGCAGCTGTTATTTTTTGAGTTGTTGATAATTGCCATTCTGACTGGAGTTAGGTGGTATCTCAGTGTGGTTTTGATTTGCATCTCCCTGATGATTAGTGAGGTTGAGCATTTCTTCATGTGTTTGTTGGCTGCTCGGATGTCTTCTTTTGTGAAGTGTCTGTTCATATCTTTTGCCCATTTTATAATGGGGTGGTATTTTTTTTCTTTTCAGCACGTTTAAGTTCTTTGTAGATCCAGGATGCTAAGCCTTTGTCAGACCTGGATTTGGCAAATACTTCTTCCCAGTCTGTAGGCTGTCTCCCTGCTCTCTTGATGGTTTCTTTGGCTTTGCAGAAGCTTGTCAGTTTAATAAGGTCCCACTTGTCTATCTTCTCTCTTATGACCTGTGGGTTTCGGGTTTTGTTCAGGAATGGGATGCCAGTTCTGATTTCCATGAGGGTATTTCCTTCCTTTTCTAAGGCTCTTATGGTTTGAGGTTTTACATTTAGGTCTCTGATCCATTTGGAGTTAACCTTTGTGCATGGGGATAGATAGGGGTCCTGTTTCAATCTTCTGCATGTGGTCAGCCAGTTTTCCTAGCACCATTTACTGAATAGGTTCTCCTCTCCGCAGTGGTAGGTGGTGGGGGCTTTGTCGAAGATGAGTTGGTTGAGAAACTGAGGTTTTGCTTTTGGAATCTCAATTCTACTCCATTGATCTACCAAGCTGTTTTGATGACTGTAGCTTTATAGTAAAGTTTGAAGTCTGGTAATGTGATACCATCTGCTTTGTTTTTTTTTTTTTGCTGAGGATTGTTCTGGCTATTCTTGGACGTTCGTGTTTCCATATGAATTTCTGTGTTGTTTTTTCTAGGTCTGAGAAGAATGTTGCTGGTAATTTGATGGGTATTGCACTGAATTTGTAGATTGTCTTAGGTAAGATGGACATCTTCACAATGTTGATTCTTCCAATCCATGAGCATGGGATATTTTTCCACTTGTTTGTGTCATCTTTGATTTCTTTGAGCAGTGTTTTGTAATTTTCATTGTAAAGGTCTTTCACGTCTCTGGTTAGAAAGATGCTAAGGTATTTCTTTTTTTTTTTCTGTGGCTATTGTGAATGGAATTGTATTTTTTATTTGGGTTTCTGTTGATAACACATACTTTCTACTGTGAATGTTCATCTCTTGTTGGCTAAGATGTCCTAATGGCAGAGGTAAAGAAAGGCTACCCTGAAGGCAGAGATTCATCTTGTGGAGAGATGGGTGGGTAGAATTGTGGGAGAACTTAAGTATTCTATACTGCTTAATATTTTACAACAGGAATACACTGTATCTCTAATTATAAAAAAGCAACATATATAGCATGTAGGGTGTGGCACATGCCTGTAATCTCAGCTACTCAGGAAGCTGAGCCAGAAGGAGCACTTGAGCCCAGGAGTTCAAGACCAGCCTGGGCAACACAGTGAGATCCTGTCTCTTAACAATAACAACAAAAGGCCAACCAGGCTCAGTAGCTCAGCCTGCAATGTCAGCACTATGGGAGGCTGAGGTGAGTGGATTGCCTGAGCCGGCAGGTTCAAGACAAGCCCGGGCAACTTGGCAAGACCTCGTCTCTACAACATATAAAAAATTAGCCAGGTGTGGTAGTGCATGCCTATAGTTCTGGCTACTTGGAAGGCTGAGGCGGAAGGATCACCAGAGTCCAACACGCTGGGATGGCCATGAGTGTGCCACTGCACTCTAGCCTGGGCGACACAGTGAGACTCCAACTCAAAAAAAAACCCAAAAAACAAAAAAAGGCAATATATACTAGATTGAGAGAGGGGCATGCATGTGGGGCGTACCCATATGCGCAATTTTCCTTAATGATGCCAGAAAGATTCCTGCTGCTCCAATGCCCAAATTGCCTAGAAGTCTCTACAGCACCACAAGTATCAACAATTAGACACCATCTCATCTCTGCACCCAAATCCTTGTTTTCCTAGGTTCGTCCCCCATCATTCAAATGAAGAAAAAGCTGCACGACAACTGCGTTTAAAAATATGTATATAGCAGAAAATAAAGCTCTGAGTTTAAAATTCATTAATATTCAAATATTTTTCGGAGAAGATGCTAAACTTAAAAAATATAATCAGCAAATAATTATGAATGTGGTAATATTACAGACAAGTCTCTCTAGTAACAACAACTCATCATTTTGCCATTTCAAAATTCAAGTATAAAGATCAAACATGGGAATTAAGAGTGACTGTTAAAACAATCATGGAAAAACAATCTTGCTATAAATCAAATAAGTGCCCAAAACATCATAGCTATTCCAAGAAATGCAGTCATATTTGCCAAAAATAAAAATTTCATTAAGTCCCCACAAATTAGCATATTCCTAACCAGAATTTATTACAATCCCCGACTTACATTTTCCAACTTTATGATGTTGTAAAAGCTAGTCAGTAGAAGTCATACTTCAAATTTGAACTGTGACCTTCTCCTAGACTAGCGACATACAGTAGGACATGGTGATCCCGGGTACCATGACCAGGGGCAAACCACCAACATGTAACATTCAAGGGCACTGTGTGTCAGGACTCTGCCCAGCATAGGCTCAGATGAGTGTCCTGAGTGAGTGTGAGGTAGGACAGATTGGCTATGCAGTCTTGCATGCATTTTTTACTTAATGACATTTTCTTGTTTTTTTTTTTTTTTTTGAGTTGAAGTCTCACTCTGTCACCCAGACTGGAGTGCAGTGGCCGCTCCCGGCCACCACAGCCTCGACCTGCTGGGCTCCGGTGATCCTTCCGCCTCAGCCTTCCAAGTAGTTGGAACTACAGGCATGCACTACCACGCCCAGCTGATTTTTTGATTTATTGTAGAGATGAGGTCTTGCTGCCCAGGCGGGTCTCGAACCCGCGGGCTAAGGCAATCCACTCACCTCAGCCTCCCAAAGGCGCGGGATTACAGGCTGAGCCACCGAGCCCAGCCTTAATGACATTTTCAACATTAGATTGGCTTATCAAGACACAACCCCATCGTAAAGTCAAGAAGAATCTATATTTTAAAAAGTGAAAGAAAAAAAGAAAATTAAAGATACATCCATTTAAAAAAAATTTTTATTATTATTATTTTTTTAGTTGGAGTCTCACTCTGTCACCCAGGCTGGAGTGCAGTCGCGTGCTCATGGCCACCACAGTCTCGACCTGCTGGGCTCAGGAGATCCTTCCGCCTTAGCCTCCAAGTAGCTGGAACCACAGGTGTGTACCACCACACCCAGCTAATTCTTTAATTTATTGTAGAGACAAGGTCTCGCCAAGTTGCCCAGGCTGGTCTCGAACCCGTGGGATCAGGCAACCCTCTTGCCTCCATCTCCCAAAGTTCTGGGATTACAGGCTTGAGTCACCGTGCCTGGCCTGACACTATCCATCTTTATATAAAAATAATTAAGAATATAGTAAACACAATGTTAGTTTTGTTATGTCTATGAAAAATGACCTGGTCGGGCGCAGTGGCTCAGCCTGTAATCCCAGCAGGTTGAGGCTGCAGTGGCCGTGAGCATGTCACTGCAGTCCAGCCTGGGTGACAGAGTGAGACTCCAACTAACAAGCAAGGCTTGCTGCCTAAATAAGGGGATTGTATCCTTCTTTTTTTTTTCTGAGTTGGAGTCTCATTCTGCCACCCAGGCTGGAGGGCAGTGGCACACCTCTTGGCCACCGCAGTCTCAAACTGCTGGGCTCTGGCTATCCTCCCATCTCAGCTTTCCAAGTAGCTGGAACTACAGGCGAGCGCTACCACACCCAGCTAATTTTTTTTTTTTTTTATTGTAGAGACTAGGTCTGGCCAATTTGCCTGGGCTGGTCTCGAACCCACGGGCTCAGGCAATCCACTCGCCTCGGCCTCCCAAAGTGCTGGGATTACAGGCTGAGCCATGAAGCCTGGCCTCTATCCTTCTTATTAAAGACACTCTCTTTGTCTATTAGGAAAAAACAAACAAACAAAACTATACATAAAAATGACAACCTAAAAAACGTAAACCAGAAGCAAAATGTCTTGACAGCTATACACAGTTCAAATCCTGATGACAAATCATAGAAACACCATGGAAAGCTTTGACGGCTTGCCAACAGTTTACCCACATTTTATTCACCCTCCCAAGTAGTGGCTGGGCGGCCTGATAAACGCCACAACCCCAGATGTGGGTGTAAACCACACACTGCCAACTCTCCCCAAGGACTGAGTGCCACTGTCATGCAAGCCCAGGTTCAAATGCGAACGCTGCAGCTTACTATCACAGTGGCAATCAAGCTTAACTGTCTAAGCCTCAGTTTCTGCATCTGTACTACAAGGCTACTATCTCACTCATTAGGTGGTTGTGAGAATTAAAAATGATAATATATTTAAAGTGCTTGGGACTGTGCCTGGGCCCATCATAACAAAAATATATATGGACTGTTTACCATTACATTACAAAGCTCAAGGACTTTTACATCACAGGCATGAAGATTCGCCAGCACTCTTACACGTTACGTGGTAGCAGATTATCAACAAGCACATATTGACATTAGGAAAATGAATACAAAGTTGTGAGACCACACAGTTACTCAGCACCTCAGAAGCCCTTGACAACAGGTTATTACAATATCATGAAGTTGCAAATGGCATGGTGGACTTGCACCATCTGAGGAAGTTCCAAATCACTGTACTTGGATTATGAAGGCAGAAAATGTGTAATTAATTGCTGAAAGATTTTCATCTGAAATTAGTAAACTAAAAAAAAATCTAATATTTTAAAAGTTCATATTTCAATTAGTTTGAAAATCCATTCATGTAAAACTGATGATCCGCTAAAGGTAAATGAGTTATACTTCTTCAAAAGGAAAGGATTTCAATCAAAACATACTCAAATTGGCATGCTTAGAATCATACGTCAGTTATTCAGGGAACTCACTGGCAATGCATGGCTTACTACCACAAGAACTGCACTTGAAGATTTCCTTTTCTTCTGAATCTTGTTGTAGAAGTATTCATGAATATATCCTATGTATTAACTATTAAACATCAACATTTTATGTATATACAGTAATTATTATACAGCTGTTAATAAATATACCAAGGAATAGATTGCAAATGTTCTTAATTAGACTAGTTCAATCTACTTACACAATCATCCAGTTTTCTAAAAATAACCTTTTTGCAAAAACCTTTTTTATATAACCACAATCTCAGGAAAATAACAGACAGTATGTCACTTTACAATTCTATTCTTCTAGGACTTGGTAAGCTTATACTTATTCTAATTACTCCTTTCAAGATATTCTAGATGTCTGCATAGAGACTCCTTCCCACATTCCATTCTCCCGATTCACACCAGTATGAGAAAACTAGCTATTTCACCTGAGTTGTTTGGTTGGTCTTTTCTAAGTTGCCAAATCTGGGAAGATGTGGGTAAAATCAGCCTAGGTATATGAAAGAATAACCCTTCTAGATGGTTACCTTCAGATCCTTAGCCCAAATGAAAAACACAACCGCATAAATCATTCCCAAAATAATTACACCAAGTTATGCAGGTCATAGACATCACTGTTCCTATACCTGTCAGTATCAGAATCTCTTCCATTCCATCCAAACAGAGCAGTAACTGAGCCTCTGCTGGAGCACGTCCAGTGATATGTCTAAATTCACACGCCTTCTCCCACCCCGCCAAATAAGAGAGAGGTAAAGGTAGGAAAAGACAACTCAAGCAGTCAAATATACCAGAGAATCGCACGGCTGCTAACACTGGTGGGAAATTAACCATGCAAAGGAACAAAGGCCATCTCTTCCTCCAAAACTGGAGAAAAAGCTTATAGTCAGTGATAAATAAGTTAAAAGACTACTTACCACCAAAGTGGGTGCTGTCAATAATCCCCAAGCAAAAAACTCCAAAAAGATGACGATGACCGCATGATAAACACTGGGAGAACCTATTCCTTGAGGCTACAAAGAAAGATTTTTTTAAAGGTTAACAAAAGTTAACAGTGCTTTCCATACTTACCAACAGTGATAGCAGCAGTCAATAAACATTTACTAAGAACAAATACGTATTGGACGCTAAGTCAGATATCTGCACTCACTGTTGCTGTCCTCAAAGTGACAGGGACAGATGAGGACCACAAAATTCATTACCGCCAGCACAGTATGCAGTAGGAGCACACAGAGTACGAGGGGTGGACTCAGGCTTCTGGAAGAAGGTCGGGAGGCTACCACGGAGGTAGGCAGGCAGAGGACAGGACGGTGAAGACTGCTCAGTCCCCAGCTCTGCGGCTGGCGGTGCATGGGCCTCACGCAGTCCAGGACAGCCCTAGCACAGGCTGTGCAGGGGAAAGGGAGGGACAAACTGGGGCTTCACATCAGCTCCCCTCTAGGATGGAAGACGTTCTCAGGCCCAGCAACACACAGAGGGTTAAGGCTTCATAGCCTACTCTGTGGCATCTAACCACTGTTTTCTCATCTGACAGTACATTAATATCTAGAATACACAGGAACTGAAACATTTCAGCAGAAAATAAATCGAACTTAAAAAATGGGGCTGGGCAGGCTCGGTGGCTCAGCCTGTAATCCCGCGCCTTTGGGAGGCTGAGTGAGTGGATTGCCTGAGCCCGCGGGTTTGAGACCCGCCTGGGGCAGCGAGACCTCATCTCTACAACAAATCAAAAAATTAGCCGGGCGTGGTAGCGCATGCCTGTAATTCCGGCTACTCGGAAGGCTGAGGCGGAAGGATCACCGGAGCCCAGCAGGTCAAGGCTGCGGTGGCCGGAAGCGGCCACTACCCTCCAGTCTGAGCGACAGAGTGAGACTCCAACTCAAAAAAAAAAAAAAAAAAAGGGGGCTCACGCCTGTCATCCTCATACTTTGGGAGGCCAAGGTGGGAAGATGACTTGAGCCAGGAGTTCGAGACCAGCATGGGCAACACATCAAGACCTTATCTCTACAAAAAAATTTAAGAAAAACTAGCAGGGCATGGTGGTGTGCACCTGTAGTCCCAGCTACTCAGGAGACTGAGGCAGAAAAATCACCTGAGCCCAGGATGTAGAGGCTGTGGTGATCCGTGATCATGCCACTGCCCTCCAGCTTGGGTGACAGAGTGAGACTCAACTCAGAGGGAAAAAAAAGCTAACAAATATATGAAAAAATGTTCCACAACAGTAATAATCAGGGAAATGGCAATCAAAACCACAAGGAGGTTATGGATGGCTCTGTGACAGCCTATGAGGATGGCGATGACCAAAAAGACAGAAAAGAACAAACGCTGGTGAGGATGCAGAGAGTGTAAGCTAGCACAGCCACTCTGGAGAATAACATGGAGGCCGTTCAAAAAACAACAGAGAACCCCAGGTTACCCAGCAATCCCTCCAAAGGAATTGAATCACCGTAGTAGAGACTGCTGCATGTTTCCTGCAGCACCAGTCACAACAGCTAAGGGAGACACAGAATGACCCAGGGGTCCCACAACAGACAAATGGATCAAGAAAATGTAGTATATACAACACACACAGACACACACACACTCCCCCATGGAATACCAATCAGTCACAAAAAAGAATGAATCCTGTCATTTGCAGTAACATGAATGGAGCTGGAGGATATTATGTCAAGTGAAATAAGCTGGACATAGCTCATGCCTGTCATCCTAGCACCGGGACATGGAGGCGAGAGGACTACCTGAGTCCAGGGGTTTGAGACCAGCCTGGGCAACCTGGCAAGATCTTGTCTCTTCAGTAAATCAAAAAATTAGCTGGGCTGTAGTTCCAGCTACTTGGAAGGCTGAGGCAAATGAAGAATCACCTGAGCCCAGCAGGTCAAAGGTGTGGTGGGCGTGGGTATGCCACTGCATTCCAGCCTGGGAGACAGAAGGAGTCTCAGACTCAAAAAAAGAAATAAGCTGGACACAGAAAGACAAATATTGCATGATTTCACTCATATGTAGGAGCTAAAAACGTAGAAGTAGATCAGAGCACACAAGGGCAGGAAGAGCAGGGGGGACGGGAGGTTGGGGAGAGATTTGTGAAAGGACACAGAATTAGGGAGATAGGAGGAGGATGTTCTTGTGATCCAGACTGCTGAGGATGACTATAGTCCACAACAATGTATTACACAGTTTCAGACAGCTAGGAGAATACTGAATGTCATCAACACAAGAAAATAACAAATGTTTGAGATGACAGATGACTATGAGCCCCATGAATATGTACAATTATTTGTCAATCAAAAAATAAAATCATGGCTGGGTGCAGTGGCTCAGCCTGTAAGTCCAGCACTTTGGGAGGACAAGGCGAGAGGACTGCCTGAGCCCAGGGGTTCGAGACCAGCCTGGGCAACTTGGTGAGACCTCACCTCTACATTAAATCACAAAAACTAGCCAGGCGTGGTAGCATGCCTGTAGTTCCAGCTACTTGGAAGGCTGAGGCAGAAAGATCGCCTAAGCCCAGCAGGTCAAAGCTGTGGTGGCTGTTGAGTGTGCCACTGTACTCAGCCTGGGCAAGAGTGAGATTCCAACTCAAAAATATAAAAAGTTAAATTAAATTAAAAAGTTAAAACTTAAAACAAGAATTACTTCCGCTATCGAATTTCATATTTAAAGGGCAACAGAAAATTGATAGAAAAACAAGTACCTACATTAGTCTCCACTAACAAGTTTGTACACTAAGAGAAAGACAAATTTTCTAGATAAAAGTCTAAACCTACTGCTATTTGGCCTGGATTTGCATGAGACAATCACACACTGCAGTGTCATACCTAAGCTTTAAAGTCTATTCAACAGCTTTTTGCAGAAATATTAGATGTTTGGATTTTTCTACATGCTGAGAATGACCCTCCGTCATTCATGTCATGTTGTATCATCAGCATTTAAAATAGTCTCTTCCAACCTACAGAATTCAGGTACCTGAAAACCCCCTATTAGAACTTGCCACTGAGGAGCTTGAGACAAGGGAAAGGGAACAGAAGGACCATGCTGGGAATGAGTTTGCACACAAGCTCATTCATTCAACAGATATTTACAGAGCACCCACTGTGTGCTTGAGGTCCCAGGGTTCCAAAAACAATAAAGACACACTCCCTGACCTCAAGTTCAGTCTGGAAAGGAAGAAACAAGACAATCACCTGCTTATGCGTAGATGCCGTAAGAGTGGTGCACAGGTTAGGAAACAAGGGAAGAGAAATGCAAGAACAAGCAGTAGTATGGACAGTCACGTTGGAGAAGACAGGAGGAGGCAGACAGGGCATGACAGTCCATATACTGGAGGCCAAGGAGTCAGAGGGAGGTAGAAGAGGCAGCCTCGAAACTTTGCTAAGGAATTTCTCATCTTTGGGGACAAAGGAAACCACTGAAGGGTTTCAAGCAAAAGAATGGTCTGATCAGGTAGCATTGCTCAATACATCACCGGTGATTTCCTAAGAAGGAAACTGAGTGTACGTACGAGAAAGCTACTTGAATCAGCCCCAACAAGGGACGAGGGCATGAAACGGCAGAGCAGCATGGGCTCTGGAGGGGAGGGTCGTGTACATGAATTCAGGATCTGGATCAAGAGGAAGTGGAACCTGATCAATGGTGCAGAATCCCAAGTGTTCAGCTGGCTGCTTCTTGGTGACAGTGGGTGACTCCCAACACCTCTTCCCCGAGACTCAGATTCATCTCAGGTCCCATCTAGAGACCCTTCTTGACTTGAAGCATTTCTACTGCCTCTGAGCCCAGATTAGAATAATCAGCCAGCAGCAAATGCAGTGTGTGAAGCACCAGAATGAATGAGATCATCAGGAGAGTGAAGAGAACAGTGGGCTAAGACAGAACCTAGAAGGGCCACCACTCTAAGTGGCAGGCAGAGGAAGATGAAGGTGTTCTTTGATAAATAAAGGAGAAGATAAGAAAGAATAATGAAGGCCCAGTACAGTGGCTCATGCCCATAATCTCAGCACTTTGGGAGGCCAAGGTAAGAGGATTGTCTGAGACCATGAGTTCGAAACCAGCCCGGGCATCTTAGCAAGACATCATCTCTACAACAAAAACAAAAAATTAGTCAGGCATGGTGGCATGTGCCTGTAGTTCCAGTTATTTGGAAGGCTGAGGTGGAAGGATCACCTGAGCTCAGCAGGTTGAAGCTGTGGTGGCCATGAGTGTGCCACTCCACTCCAGTTTAGGCGACAGAGTGAGACTCCAATTCAAAAAAAAAAAAAAGAAAAGAAAAGAGAGAGAACAATGAGAAAAATCAGGGGAATAGAGAATAGTGTCACAGATGACAAAGGAGCAGTTTTAGGAAGAAAGGGGTGATGACCAATGCCAAATGGAGCACAGGTAGTCAGATACAGTCACAACGTGGCTATGGTTTTGCACCCCACCACACATACCCAGCACCTACTAGAAGGCTTAGAAGAGCTTGGTGGAAAAACAAGTAACCTACAATAAAGGGCCTTTAGCATACAAATTTCATGTTAAGAATCTCCAAGAAGATACAGTGTACATTGTTTTCCAAACTCAACCATGGACTCCTTCTTTCACATAACAGATAGTATCACATGAACACTTGAGTTTCTTGGAAAAGAGTTTGGCATATGCTGATAAAAAGTTGGTAATTATATTAAAAATGTCTATCAATATACACACAGAGAAAAAAGGATAATAGGAAATAATGTGCTAAAAGTGGTTCTCTATTTAAGTGACGCAATGCTTAGTCAAGGGAAGACTTCCTAAGAGGCAGGCGGTACAGCTAAGCTGAGACTTCGGAGTCCAGTGGGAAAGATGTCAAGATTGTAAGGTGAGTATGGGGGAGTGGGCAATGACCAAGAAATCTGAGGAAGAGGATATGCAAAATGCCAGAAGACATAAGACATTATGGCTTATTTTACTATCTGATATCTAAGAAGGAAAGTAGTAACCACTGAGGTTGAGAAGTGAGCAGCGATGAAGCTGGAGAGATGACTTGAAAAGGGCCTTTTACCTAAGGTAGCAAAAAAACACTAAAATGCTTTAAGCCAGCATGACATCATATCACAAGACTGCCATTCTAGAACAACAAACTTTACTGCCCTATGGCAGATGGACTGAAAGAGGGTCAGGAAGACAAAAAAGCAAGCTGTTGCAGAAACCCAGGTGAAAGGTGACTAAGGGGAATAGCACAGTGGCAGCGGGGATGTAGCAAAGCGAATGGATACAGAAGTCATCTAGATAATGGAGTCAACAGGACTCTGCAGCTAAGGAGATGTCACAGGTGGGGAAGGAAAGAGCAACCATGAGGAATTAAGACTGCAGCTTCTGGCATGGCTGGCTGCACAGTGAGGAAAGGGAAAGCCTGAGAAGTTAATTTGTTTTAGGCATACTTATTTAGAAAAACATAAATGACACCAGCTAAATTCAAAAGGCAAAGAGACTGAGAAAGATTATGCAAGAAATCACAAAAGATGAACATCTTCTTAGTCAGGTGAAGCATTCATAAAAACCAATACTGAAGTGCCAAGACATAACTGAAAGGATAAGGGACATACACTAAAAATGTTTTTTTTTTTTTTAGTTGGAGTCTCACTCTGTCGCCCAGGCTGGAGTGCCGTGGCAAACTCACGGCCACCCTAGCGTTGCCCTGCTGGGCTCAGGCAATCCTTCCGCCTCAGCCTTCCAAGTAGCCAGAATTACAGGCGCACGCTACCATGCCTGGCCAACTTTTTAAAATTTATTGTAGAGATGAGGTCTCGCCAAGTTGCTCGGGCTGATCTCAAACCCATGGGCTCAGGAAATCCACTCGCCCGGGCTTCCCAAAGTGCTGGGATTACAGGTTGAGCTACCACCCACAGGTTCGAGACCCACCCAGGCAACTTGGTGAGACTTCGTCTCTATAATAAATTTTAAAATATTAGCTGGGTGTGGTAGCGTGCACGTGTAGTTCCGGCTACTTGGAAGGCTGAGGCGGAAGGATCGCCGGACCCCAGCAGGTTGAGGTTGCAGTGGCCGGGAGCGTGCCACTGCACTCCAGTCTGGGCGACGGAGTGAGATTCCAACTCAACTCCCCCTGCCATATTTAAAAACATTTCCTGTGGAAATAACCAAACATTCACAAAGATGTTCACGACAGCATTGTTTATAGTAGGAAAAATGGAAAGCTAAATGTTCGACCTGTTTTTAACACATCTTACAGTCAAATCATAGTATGTAAATCAGGTATCATATGCATCCCAAAACTGTTTATAGATATTTAATGACATGTAAAAATGCTTAGGACAAGCCGGGCTCGGTGGCTCAGCCTGTAATCCTGCGCCTTTGGGAGGCTGAGGTGAGTGGATTGCCTGAGCCCGCGGGTTCGAGGGCAGCGAGACCTCATCTCTACAATAAATCAAAAAATCAGCCGGGCATGGTAGCGCATGCCTGTAATTCCGGCTACTCGGAAGGCTGAGGTGGAAGGATCGCCGGAGCCCAGCAGGTTGAGGCTGGGGTGGCCGGGAATGGCCACTGCACTCCAGTCTGGGCGACAGAGTGAGACTCCAACTCAAAAAAAAAAAATGCTTAGGGCAATGTTGACTTTTAAAAAATCAAAGTAAGCCGGGCTAGGCGGCTCAGCCTGTAGTCCCGCGACTTTGGGAGGCTGAGGTGAGTGGACTGCCTGAGCCCGCAGGTTCCAGACCCGCCTGGGCAGCAAGACCTCATCTCTACAATAAATCAAAAAATCAGCTGGGCATGGTAGTGCATGCCTATAATTCCAGCTACTTGGAAGGCTGAGGTGGAAGGATCACCAGAGCCCAGAAGGTCGAGGCTGCGGTGGCCGGGAGCGGCCACTGCACTCCAGTGTGGTAGACAGAGTGAGACTCCAACTCAAAAAAAAAAAAAAAAAATCAAAGTAGGATATAAAATTGTATATGCAAGGTAACTTCAACACTGACAAACAAAAACCCACCTCAATGCTAAGTGTTTATGTTGGGTAGTGATTTCAAGTGATAATAACATTGTTCTGAACTTTCTAAATCTTTTCTAATGAGCATGTTTGTACTTTAAGAGCAAAATGATTAAAAGTAAAACTAGAATACACACACACAAAAGAAAACTACAAGCCATTATTACTGATGAACACAGATGAAAGTACTCCTCAACAAAATGCTAGCAAACTAAATTCAACAACACATTAAAAAGATAATTTATAATGATCAAGTGGGATTCATCCCATGGTTGGAAGTATGGTTCAAACACACGCAAATCCATCAATGGAACATATCATATCAACAGAATGAAGGGCAAAAACCATTTGTTCATTTCAATTGATGCCAAAAAAGCATTTGATAAAATTCAATATCCCTTCACAATAAAACTTTAAAAATTGGGTATAGAAGGAACACATCTCAGTAAGATAAAAACCATATATAACAGACACAAAGTTAATATCATACTGAATGGGGAAAAAACTGAAAGCCTTTTCTCTAAGATCTAGAACAAGACAAGAACGCCCACTTTCACCACTGTTATTCAGCACAGTACTGGAAGTCCTAATAGAGCAAATACACAAGAGAAAGAAAAAAGGGCATTCAAATTGGAAGATGCCAAATTACCTTTGTTTGCAAATGATACTACTGTACAATTAGAGAAACCTAAAGACTCCACCTAAAATCTATTAGAACTGATAAACAAGTTCAGTAAAATCGCAGGATATAAAATTAACATACAAAAATCAGCAATATTTCTATATGCCAACAGTGAATAATATGAAAAGAATTCAAGAAAGTAATTTCATTTACGATAGCTACAAATAAAATGCCTAGGAATAATTAACCAAAGAAGTGAAAGATCTCTACAATGAAAACTATAACACATTCTAATAGAAGAAAATGAAGAGACACATAAAAAAAGGAAAGATATTCCATGCTCCGTGGATTGCAAGAATTAGTATTATTTAAATGTTCACACTACCCAAAGCACCTACAGATTCAATGCAGATAAAATACCAATGACATTCTTCACAGAAATAGAAAAATAACTCTAACATGTATATGGAACCACAAAAGACCCAGAGCAGCCAAAGTCATCCTGAGCAAAATAACAAAAATGGAGGAATCACATTACCTATCTTCAAATTATATTACAGAGGTATAGTAACCAAAACAGCATGGTGTTGGCATAAAAAGAGACACACAGACTACGGGAACAGAATAAAGAACCCAGAAATAAATCCACATGTCTATAGTGAACTCATTTTCAACAAAGGTGCAAGAATATACACCAGGGAAAGGAGAGTCTCTTCTGTAAGCGATGCGGGAAACGGGATATCCATGTGCAGAAGAATGACACTAGCCCCCCTCTCTCACCATACACGACAGTCTCATCAAAATGGATTAGGGGCTTAAATCTAAGACTTGAAACCATGAAACTGTTAAAAGAATACATGGGGGAAACTCTCTGGGGCACTGGTCGGGGTAAGGATTTCTTGAGTAGTCCCTCAAAAGTACAGGCAATCAAAGCAGAAATGGCCATATGAGACCGTATCAAGCTAAAAAGCTTCTGCACGGCAAAGGAAACAACAAAGTAAAGAGACAACCCACAAAATGGGAGAAAATATTTGCAAAGTACCTATCTGACAAGAGATTAATAAGCAGAATACATAAGGAACCACGACAACTCAACAAGAAAAAAAATCTAATTTTTTAGAATGGGTAAAAGGTCTGACTAGACATTTCTCAAAAGACAAATAGTCAACAGGTATATGAAAAAATGCTCAACATCATTAATCATCAGAGAAATGCAAGTAAAAACTGCAATGAGATATCCTCTCACCCCAGTTAAAATGGCTTTTATCCAAAAGACAGACAATAAGGAATGCTGGTGAGGATGTGGAGAAAGAGGAGCCCTAGCGCACCGAATCAGCACAGCCACTGTGGAGAGCAGTATGGAGGGTCTCAAAACCTTCAGCAGTACTGCTGTGTGAGCCAGCATCCTGCGGCTGGGGATACACCCAGATCAGTGTATCGAAGAGAGTGTGGCACGCCATGTTTATTGCAACACTGTTCACCATAGCCAAGATCTGGCAAGTGTCCATCGACAGGTGGATGGACAAAGAAGATGTGGTCCACACACACAACAGAATACACTCAGCCATAAAAAAGAACGTAATCCTATGATTCGCAACAACATGGATGGAAACGAAGGACAGCATATTAAGTGAAATAAGCCAGGTGCAGAAAGTCAAATTTCACATGCCATCTCTCAGATGTGGGAGCCAAAATGTAAAACAATTGCTCTCATGGAGACAGAGAGCAGAATAATGACTACCGGAGGCTGGGAAGAATAGTAGGAATGGAGATAGTTAACGGGCGCAAAAATAAAATGAGCAAGCTCTAGAATTTGATAACACAATAGGGTGGCCACAGTCACAATTATAATTTATTGTATATTTAAAAATAACTAAAAGAGTGAATTCAGAATGTTTCTAACACAAAGAAATGGTGTTTGCGGCAATGGACACCCCAAGTACCCTAGTGTGATTATTACACACAGTACATCTGTATCAAAACATCACATGCACCCAGTAAATACATACTATTTTGTACCAATACATCTATTATGTACCAATAATGAAAAAGAAATAAAGTAAAATAAACTAGAACAGAAAAAATAGGTAGGCTGCATATACTAAATCATTCTATATTTCCCAGAATTGGTAGAAAAACAAGCAGAGAAGGGAAGGGATATTTGCTTGTTCTAAAGAACCAGTAATTCGGAGAGATTACATAATATCCATATTCATCTCTTCTTGATGTACACTGGCTGAAACCGTCCACTATTACTTTGACTGCCACTTTTAATTCAACTACATGGCATGCCATGTTTATTGCAGCACTGTTCACCATAGCCAACTTAAGCAGCTGCTAAATAATGGAAATCTTTAAATCAAACACACTTTTGCCAGAATGCTTCTTGGAAAAAAGCTATTGTTTTTACTTAAACTTCAAACTTTTGGTAGCTGCAAATGGGTTACACTTCAACTGTAGGTGAATTTGTGCAGAGGATAATGCTTTACTGGGAAGCATGTCTTCTAACTGTATCAGGATGAACCGGATGTATACACTAATCTAAGGAAACTGCTTAAGAATTTATCCCCAAACACACCAACCTAGAGCAAACACTGATTGCGGCAGCAAGGAGTGAAGGGATTCAGGATGCTGCCTGTTACCCACCCACCAAAGACTGCAAGCATGCTGATGTGTCCAGGCATCAGCTGCCATGCTAGCACCTCAGGACTACTTCATAGCACCCCGGGGTCTGTAGAGGCCCAACTCCCTGCAAGCCGTCCTGACACCACCTGAGCCCTCCTGGCCAGTGAAGCATGCAAGGGCCAGAGAGCTTGGTTCCAGTCTTCCGAAATGACTGCCAACTCCTATATACTCGAATTAAAGTCACAGATGCTAGGGAAAAAGAATCTGGTGCTCTGCTTTTCTAGGCATACATATTCACTTTCAAAGGGTATGTCAATGTTGGTTTTCAGGTCTTCCAGCAAAGCAGTTAACATATACCTTGCTTTCTGCCAAGTCTTTAAAGTCATTTTTACCA
This sequence comes from Cephalopachus bancanus, assembly GCA_027257055.1. Classification (NCBI taxonomy): domain Eukaryota; kingdom Metazoa; phylum Chordata; class Mammalia; order Primates; family Tarsiidae; genus Cephalopachus; species Cephalopachus bancanus. Next base: position 4,288,234 of record JAPVLO010000176.1, on the reverse strand, counting down.
ATTCTCTTGTCAAGGAGCTGTACATCTTCCATTCTGCCAGAGATATAATCCTACAACAGTACTGCCAAAATAAAGATCATACTGAAAAATAAGAAAATTTTGAAAAGTCATAAGGAAAATCCACTTGAATAATGTGAAAAACTCTTTAGCTCTTAGCCTCCAATGGGAATGCGTACAAACAATATGGTAACATATGGCCATGACTGAACAAAGCAAAACAAAATTTTAGTATTCTAAGATGTCAGAATGCATTTTTAATTCAGCTGTCCTGAATGGCCAATACTGAATGGGTACATCAAAATGATAGTTACACTAAAATATAAGTAAGAATGATACTTCTACCTAGAGATGCTTTAAAGGCAAATTCACAAATATGAGTACTCTCATCAGTGCAATGACATGCAGTACATGATTAAATAAGTATTTACTGGATGTAATCTGTGAAACTTAGTCTTTAGTTTTTTATGCTGTGTCAAACAGAACTGCCTTGAACTTTGAGACGTATGGGCCCTGTTGGGAATCTCCCAAGAAAGCATATGGTCAAAAGAGAATTTGCCAACAATCTCAGGGAGAACAGACTCGGGTTAGGAACTCGTGATACAGAATCATACACCTTAAAGTAATTTACCTTACCTGTGGACTGCTAAAAAAGGCAATATATTAGTCAGCTGTATCCTGGCCTCAAAGCCAACTGAAATATAATTTCCAGGGGAAAAAAAACCACTTAGTAACTTATGATTAACCTGGTTCATTTAGCCACGTTCACTTCTTCAACAGTTAAAAACTACAATCTGCTCTAATTTTTTGACAAACCATTAACAACTTCTTACTAGTTGTACTTATAAATACTAGAATTGACTTAACAGGCTTACAAATGTGTCATTAGCAGAAAGGAAAAAATTTTATTAACATTGTTGGACACTAGAAAGAAAAAAGCAGGGGGTCGAGGAGTCCTAGTGAGCAGGCATGTGAAACATGGCCAGCCTGCTCAGTCCTGTCGTTACCGACCAGGAAGCTCAGACCCCCACCTGGAATCAATTCATCCCTGGGGGAACTTTCTAAACGTTCTGAAACTGTAAAGTCAATAGCAATAGCTCCAAGACATCCTATGATACACTACATTAAAAAAACACATAAGAACAGAACATCAAACAGCAATACATTCTCTTAAAAACATTCAAACAGTAGTCTAACCCAGTGTAAGCAGAGAGGCAGAAAAGCAAAGCCATTTTAAAATCATTTCTATGACTGTAATAGTTATACTTTCTTCGTTTAAGAAGAGATTAAAATACAAATACTGCAAAAACTTTCCCTGCATTTATTGAAAGATGTCCCACAATTCATACTTCAGAATAAACAAATTTAAAATAAAAATTCATCTGGGAATGTGTAGTATAAAATAGTTTTTATCACTTTAAAATTCACATACTAGGCCCTGTGGGTTTCAAAGATGCAAAACAAAGCCCCTATTCTAAAGAAGTGTTCAGTGCTCCTAGAAAAGAAAGTGAAATACTGAGTGTATAAAGATGAAAAATGATAATACCCCCATGCCCACAAGTTATCAAGAAAAGTTTTCAGTTATTCTGTGTAAAAGCTATTGCTGGTGCAAAAATTTTGTGTCCTGAAACAAGCAAAGACGTCACTATAACTTTAATAAATAACAGGATATAAAAGATTTGAAAAAACTTTTGTAAAACTCACAGGATTTGGAACGAAAGCACCTGCTGTAAAGCAAATCAATAACCCTAAAGAGAGGTTACAAAACTGAGCTTTAGAGAAAAAAGCAAGGTGTGATTTTTAATCAGCTTCATCCTTATCTTTTGCAAACAGTACTGATTTTAAATTTCACTTGGTCTTAAAAACAGAATTCTTCATTTCCTATATTTTGTAGATTTTATGAAGAATGCAAAACACTACCTCTTTCTAAAGGTTGACAAAGGCAACAGTATCCCCCCCCCCCAGTCCTCACCAACTTGGTCAAAAGATCTATGGCTGCTCACAAGTGAATCAATCCAAATTGTGTCTTTACCCTATTCGACAAAAAGGATCTGAGGAAAGTCAAAGTTTCTTTTTCCAACGTCAACGCTGTGACATCCAATACGCTTGACAGTCACCTAAAATCATACCCTGAAATCATCACCTATGTCCCAAGTGTTCCAAATGTTGCCATATGGGTTTTGAAACGTCAAAAAAAAAAAGTCCCGGAGCGAGCCTCCCTCGGGGCTCAGCCTCCCTCCGCGGCGGCCTCCCATCGCCGCAGCCCGTGCTGGCGGCCGATAGGGCTCCGGAAAACACGCAGAATGAGGCTCGAGGACCACCCTGCACGCGGCCCGGGGGCGAAGGCCACCCGGCGCGTCCGCCCGTCTCAGCGCGACACCGAGGTTGCGACAAAGCCCAGCCGGACCGCCACGGGAGTCGCGCCTTCCGAAGGCTCCTCTTCCCAGCGCCCACCGCGCCGGGCCCGCGGCGACCCCCCAACCGCTCAGAGGCCGCCTCTCGCGCCCGGGTCCTGATCCCGCCCGGGGCCGCGGCCGGCCCGGGGCGTCCCTGACCCGGGAGGTCTGCCGCCCGGAGAGAGGCCGGGTCCCCCAGGGCCCTGCGGGCGGGGAGGGCAGGCGCCCCGGGGCCGCCCGGGCCTCGGCGGCGGCGCACGTGGGCTTGAGGCCGCGGGGCCGCCGGGGCGGCAGGTGCGGGAGAGGTGAGCGGCGCCTGGGGGCCGCGGCCGGGCGGGGGGGAGCCGGAATACTGCGGTCGGAGCCCAGCTCACCGTGCCTCCGTCCTTAATGATGATCTTCTTGGCCAGCATGATACTGCGGTTCGCGGCCCGTTTCTTCTTCTTCCCCTGGGTCATTTTACCATCCTCGACTCCTGGCGCTGCTGCAGCCACTCCCGGGGCGGCCGGCCCCCGCGGCGAGAGCCGTCCCGCCGCTACTGCCGGGCCGAGCCGCTCGGGGCGCCCGCCGCCATCTTGAGGGCCCGGCCTGCCTCGGGCGGCGCGTCACATCGTGCGATCGGCCACCGAGCCCGCCCCGCCCACGTGACGACGCCGCGCCACGTGACCCCACCCTACGTGACGCGCCCCGCCCCCGGCACCGTCCCGCCCGCTCCGTGACTGTGAGTCGCCGGGTGCCTTGCTCCCTTCCCGCGACAGCCCCCCGTCACGGGTGAGGACGTCTGTTCCAGAAGCGTGTGACCTGTTCGTGGAAGTGGTACTGGCGAGGGGTCGCCGTGGAATCCCGACCCGCCGTCCTGAGCCGAGCGCGGGCTCCGGCGCGACCGAGCCGGGACGTGGGGGCCCGAGAGGTGAGGACGAAGTGGCTTCTCCGGGGTAGTACTCGGTCCCCGGGACCCCTAGAGCTCGGCGGAGTCGTACCAGTCCCAGAACTGTTTCTTTTCCTCTGCCAGTACAGACTTAGATGACCTCTGCCGCCCTTGGAGGCCTTTTTACTCTATTTTTCAAAATAAACTTGATGGGCCAATTGTTAGAAAGGGCAGTTGACAGTAGCCGCACGTGGATGGCGAATTCAGGTATAATGATCACACCGTTAAATTTTGATTCTGGGACGGGCGCGGTGGCTCAACCCGTAATCCTAGCACTTTGGGAGGCTGAGGTGAGAGGATTGCCTGAGCTCGGGGGTTTGAGACCAGCCGGGGCAACTTGGTGAGACCTCAGCTCTACAATAAATCACAAAAACTAGCCGGGCGTGGTGGCGTGCGTCTGTAGTTCCAGCTACTTGGAAGGTTGAGGAGGAAGGATCACCTAAGCCCAGCCGGTCGAGGCTGCGGTGGCCTTGAGTGTGCCAGCCAGGGCAAGAGTGAGACTACCACTCAACAAATTTTTTTTTTTTTTTTTGCTTCTCATAACGACTGTGTCGTATAAGAGAATGTCCGTATCCTTAAGCATTATTAGGAGGCTGAGCTGGGAGGATCGCTTGAACCCAGGAAATTGAGGCAGCAGTGAGCCATGATCGGAGGCTGCACTCCAGCCTGGGCGATGGAGTGAGATGCCAACTCAAAAAATAAAAATAAGAAAGCATTGAAGCCTTAAAAAGTGCAGAGACAGGGATGCAGCGCATTTTACCTACTAGTTAGGAAGTTACATGTATGTGTGTACATAGGCGGGGGAAAGAGAGAGAGAGCAAAAAGGCAAAATGTTAAAAAAAAATTGGTGAGGCTGGGTATGGTGGACTTAAGATATGTTTGCAGTCTAGTCCTCCCTGGAAAGTTGACTCTAATTGCCTCCCCTGAGAGTGTGCTAGGCCTAAGACTCTCCCGTTTGATAAATTAAAGCAGATGTGACAGTGCTGACCTCAGAGGCCAGGTCATAAAAAGAACTGCATTTCCTGCTATCTCTTGAACTTCATCTTGGGCCCCAACTCAGGGAAGCCAGCTGCCTGTCTTGAAGACTCTAGCAGTCTGTGGAGAGACTTGTCTGGCAGTGTTGCTCCTGCCCAAAGCCATGGGGAATGGATCTGTTTGGAAGTGGTTTCTGCGGCCCTGGTGAGCCCTTAACTGACGGCAGCCTCTGCCAACATCCTGACCACAGCTTCAGGAGGCCACTGAGCCAGGACCTTGCCTAGCCACTCCTGGAATCCTGACTCAGACACTGTAGGATAGAAAGTGCTTGGTTTAAGCCACTAAACTTGGGGGTTACCTGTTACTTGGCTATAAATAATAGGGAAAAAGGAAAAATACAGGGAAAAGGGATTTGTGAGTTCTTTGTACTGTTTTTGCAACTTTTCTGTAAGTTTGAAATTATTTTAAAATGTTAAAATATATTTAATTGAATTTTCTGCCCCTCTATTTCCATACTGACTAAAAATGGGGAACAAACCATCATGGAAAGGAGAAGAAAGGCATTTTAGCCTGACAGAAACTTCCAGTGTTCCCATCAGTAAGTAAACTCATCATACTTGCTTAAAAAAAATTCTCAGTCAGGCACAGTGGCTCACACCTGCAACCCTAGCATTTTGTGAGGCTTAGGTGGGAGAATCACTTGAGACCAGCCCGGGCAACATAAATAAAAGATAAAAAGCATCAGAGATAAATGATACAGAAAAAATTACCTGGGCCTCCAGGCAAAAATCAACAACAAGCTGTCACTTCCAAAATGCAAAGTCAAATGGTGCCAGACTTCTTGTTAAGTAACACCAAGCAACACACCAGTGAAGCACATTTAAAAAAGAAAAAAAAAACTCAAGGAAAGGAAGTGCTAGCTAAGGACTTTTGTAGCTAGCTAAGCTGAACTTCAAGTACCTAGGCTCTAGGAGAAATTTTAAATATGCCAGAGCTGACTACTGCACGGTACATGCAAACCCTCCCTGGGTACCTGCTAGGAAGAGCCTCATCCAGCCAAGGGTTGACAGGGAGCCTTCAGATAAAGTATTGGTATAAATGTATTTTTAATTATTTAATATATTTAATTTTATACCAAAGGCAGGGACTATGGTGGAAGAGTAGTGTGTAAACGTTATATGTTGTACTCAAATAGAAATAAGGAAACTAGAAAAAAATGGACGAGCCGGGCTCGGTGGCTCAGCCTGTAATCCCAGCACTTTGGGAGGCTGAGGTGAGAGGATTGCCTGAGCCTGCGGGTTCGAGACCTGCCTGGGCAACTTGGCGAGACCTCATCTCTACAATAAATCAAAAAATTGGCTGGGCATGGCAGTGCGCGCCGGTAATTCCAGCTACTTGGAAGGCTGAGGCGGAAGGATCGCCGGAGCCCAGCAGGTCGAGGCTGCGGTGGCCGGGAGCGGCCACTGCACTCCAGTCTGGGTGACAGAGTGAGACTCCAACTCAAAAAAACCAAAACAAAACAAGAAAAAAATGGACGATAGGAGAGGAGAATATGTTCATTGTCATACAGACTAGTGCTTGAGAATCAAAGAACATCATTTGCATAGTAGAAAATTAGACAAACACAGTGCTCTAAAAGTGTTCCATAAGATGTTATGAGTATAAAGGTAATCACTAGGTTCTAAGGAAAAAGAGAAATGCAAAGAAATCTTAAATTTTACACAGCATGTTTTGTTTTGTTTTTGAGTCGGAGTCTTACTCTGCTGTCCAGGCTGAAGTGCAGCAGCACGCTTACGGCCACCTTAGCCTGAATCTGCTGGGCTCAGACGATCCTTCTGCCTTAGCCTTCCAAGTAGCCAGAAGTACAGGCATGCGCCACCACACCCAGCTAATTTTTTGATTTACTATAGAGATGAGGTCTTGCCAAGTTGCCCAGGCTGGTCTTGAACCTCTGGGCTCAGGCAATCCTCTCCCCTCTGCCTCCCAAAGTGTTGGGATGACAGGCACGAGTCACTGCACCCGGCTAATGAATATCTTAGTAGGAACCAAGATTTTTACTGTCAGAGGAAAGAGAGACAAATATAAAATAGAAAAAAAACAAAACAAACTCTGATGTTAAATTTTAATTGTAAGTATTAATTTGAATTCATGAGCTTTTAAAATTGTATTTCCTAGCTTTGTCTATTAAAATAGCCTAGAAGCAATGCCACCTTAACAACAGATTCTAAATTCCATTCTTTGGGCAGAAATATTCCAAAGGAAAACAAAAAATTCCATTCTCCTTAAAAGAAATGGAGTTTCTGGAGAAGCAGCTGATAGTCCAGCTTTGAAATAAGACAAGGTAAACCTGGGATATCTTGTGTCTGCAGTAACAACTCAAGGCTAAAGTGGCCATGTCCAAAAGACACAAGAGCTGGCTTGCTGGGACCTCTCTGGCTGCAACTCATACAATGAATGTGAGCATCAAAAAGAACTGAGACTGACTGGCTATGCTACATTGAATACAAGCTTTTTTTTAAATTCCTGAAGATATAATATTTTAAAAACAAGGGGCATTGGGGGAAAAGGAGGGAAATTTAACAAATAGAACACAGACTAATAAATATAGGAGAAAATTAGGGAATTTAAAAACAAATCTTAATCATTTTGCACCCCAACGTAATAAATGCTTTAGTTGCGAATCATCAGTCCATACTAAAGCCAGTGAATTAAAGGCTATTGGGAAAGAGTAGTCCCATGGTGCCAAAACATTGCTCCACAAAATGACCTTTACAATGGAGATCACCTTGACTAAATAATTGATTACCAGCATTACTGATGAGACCATCTAGGATTATGCGCCTTTCAGTATGATACAAAATAAAGTCTGTGAACTATCCTTACCAAAATCAACCTGAAGCTAGCCAAATCTTTGTCTTGACTTCCAATCAAGGGAAAGACAAAGAATAAGGGAACAAACTAAGGCACACAGATCCAGGATGGGAGCCAAGAGACTTCAATATTTCAAAAAGCTGTATCATCTTTTAAAAAAGAGAAGGAAAAAAAGCTGTATCATTGGGGGAAAGCCACTGGGCATGGCTCTGGGTATTTTTTTAAAAAAAAGGGCCATGGAAGGTGCAGCAGGAGACAGTCAGATGCAAAGTGTGAGCCTCAATTGTACCCTGAAAACAAAGCTGAAGTCATTTTAAGACAGTTGGGAATATTGAACGTTGACAGTACAGGCTATACTGCGCCATCACTTTTGTGCATTTTTTTCTCCAGGAAAACACTGATGGAAAATACCGTATTTGTGGGATATGAAACGTGTGCAGCGGCAGGGCTGGCCTTTCCCACAAGCCGCTTCCCCAAGGGGACCCGAGTATATACAGATTCTGGTAAATGTGAGGCATGTTCTCGAACCCATCCATGTATACCGAGGGGATGACTGCTTTTGGATTTGAACTTAGATGAAGTGACCTGAATTAATGTAGGTTTTCTTAGGTGTGACAGTGTGTTGGGGTTAAGAAAATGTCTTTATTTTTAGGCCATGCATGCTGATATGTGTAGGGGTAAAGTGTCGCAATAGAAATAAATCTAGCATGGTAAAACGTTAATAATGGTTGAATTTGGGTGGTCTACCATTCTTTCGATTTTTATGTATGTTTTGAAATGAAAACTTGTAGAAAATTTAAATTAAAAAAAAGTTCTTTAACAACGCCACTTTTGTGATCTCATGGAGATAACCCATGAATTTTTTTAAAGGTAAGGTGGCACAATTTGTCATAGCATGATTAAAGCCATTAAAATGGAAATATGCAGTACATCAAGAAGGAAATAAAAATGTTAGATTAGATATTAGGGCTGAAGTTCCTGGTGTAAAGGACATGTTGGAAGCTGGTGTTCTAGATACTTACCTGGGAAGATATTGGGCTATCAAACTTGCTACTAATGTTGCAGTCACTGTCCTTAGAGTGGATCAGGTCATCATGGCAAAATCAGCTGGTGGGCCCAAACCTCCAAGCGGGAAGAAAGACTGGGAAGATGACCAAAATGATTAAATGGATTAATTTTTACTGTAGGTAAAAGCTGTATTTGCCGAGCACGGTGGCTTAGCCTATAATCCCGCGCCTTAGGAGGCTGAGGTGAGTGGATTGCCTGAGCCTGCGGGTTCGAGACCCACCTGGGCAACTTGGTGAGACCTCATCTCTACAATAAATAAAAAATTAGCCGGGCGTGGTTGCGTGCGCTTGTAATTCTGGCTACTCAGAAGGCTGAGGTGGAAGGATCGCCGGAGCCCAGCAGGTCGAGGCTGCAGTGGCTGGGAGCGGCCACTGCACTCCAGTCTGGGCGATGATAGAGTGAGACTCCAACTCAAAAAAATAAATAAATAAATAAAAAGCTGTATTTGTAGTAGAGCTCTAGAATTGCCTGGTTTTTTTCTTTTCTTTTTTTTTTTTTTTTTTGAGTTGGAGTCTCACTCTGTCGCCCGGACTGGAGTGCAGTGGCCGCTCCCGGCCACTGCAGCCTCGACCTGCTGGGCTCTGGTGATCCTTCCGCCTCAGCCTTCCAAGTAGCCGGAATTACAGGCATGCACTACCACGCCCGGCTGATTTTTTGATTTATTGTAGAAATGATGTCTCGCTGCCCAGGCGGGTCTCGAACCCGCGGGCTCAGGCAATCCACTCACCTCAGCCTCCCAAAGGTGCGGGATGACAGGCTGAGCCATGGAGCCCTGTTGGTTTTTTCCTTCTTAAAAGTGTTTTGTGTTTGTATCTAAGGCTGGGTGATATAACAAACATGTTGTTACTTCCAGAAAAAAAAGGAAATATTGTTATTATTTTTTGAGTTGGAGTCTCACTCTGTCGCCCAGACTGGAATGCAGTGGCCGCTCCTGGCCACTGCAGCCTCAACCTGCTGGGCTCCGGTGATCCTTCCACCTCAGCCTTCCAAGTAGCTGGAACTACAGGTGTGTGCTACCATGCCTGGCTAATTTTTTGATTTATTGTAGAGATGAGGTCTCACCAAGTTGCCCAGGCGGGTCTCAAACCCGTGGGCTCAGGCTAACCACTCACCTCAGCCTCCCAAAGCGTGGGATTACAGGCTGAGCCACCAAGCCCGGCAAAGGAAATATTATAAAAACAAAACAAAACTGGGTCCATGAGGGAAATGGAGAAAAATAACATGAATGGAAATTTGAGGCATTATGTGTATAATCCCCAAAATAAGATGGTTTTAAAATTCTAGAATTCATAGGAAAAAAAGCATACACTCTCACATTTTGTTTAAAATACACAATTTAGCACATTTAACTAAACCTCTTAAATACTTAAATACTCTACATGTAAAGTATATCTTAACAAGAGTGAGTTTTCAGATGATTTTCCCAAAACACTAACATTTTTTAAAGCCTTCTGTGTGTTCTACCTTTAAAAGGCTGAAAAGTGTCTGAGGTAAACTATGTATTGCTAAAAGGACACAATGTTACTTGTTTTAAAGAAGTTATTCTGTTAGAAATCCTAAATGACTAAATGCATAAATGAAAAGCACCTGATCATTAGATCCAAGGAGGGAACTGTGGACTAACAGTTAACAGTGAAGACCCTCTGTGACCCTAGGTGATAGGTGGCCAACTGGTATCAGTTTTTAACTCTTGGTGAGGATGATAGGTGATGACTAATTTAAAATTAGTTCAAAATTGTATATTAATATACAATATAGATAAAAAGTTGGAGTTTTAGTTTTGTTTTGGAATTGAGTTCTCATTCTATCACCCAGGCTGGAGTGGACAATCATGGCTCACCACAGCCTTGACCTCCCAGGTTCAGGTGCTCCTTCGGCCTCAGCCTCCCAAGTAGACAAGACTACAGGCGCAGCCACCACGCCCGGCTAAGTGTTTTTAATATTTTTGTAGAGACAAGGTATTGCTATGTTGCCTGGGCTGGTCTCAAGCAATCCTCCCACCTAGGCCTCCCAAAGTGCTGAGATTACAGCACTGTGCCCAGCCAACAAAAGGTTTATAAACCAGTTTTTAAATTTGTTCTTTAAAATATTACAGCATTTAATAAAGTTGTCATTAAAAATCAGAGCTGAAAACTAAATGACAGTTGTTTGATATGTGTATGTATGTGTACCATAGACTCTGATTAGAAACAACTCTCTATCCTAGATCTATAGTAGAATCAGAATCTTTTTTTTTTTGAGTTGGAGTCTCACTCTGTCACCCAGACTGGAGTGCAGTGGCCGCTCCCGGCCACCGCAGCCTCAACCTGCTGGGCTCTGGCGATCCTTCCGCCTCAGCCTTCTGAGTAGCCGAGACTACAGGCATGCACTACCATGCCTGGCTAATTTTTTTGATTTATTGTTGAGATGAGTTCTCGCCACGTTGTCCGGGCAGGTCTCGAACCCGCGGGCTCAGGCAATCCACTCACCTCAGCCTCCCAAAGCGCTGGGATTACAGGCTGAGCCACCGAGCCCGGCCGACTCAGAATCTTTTAACAATGACAATGTGTAAGTTAAAATTCTCTCTAAACAAGAAGTATCATTGCTTGTCATCCTCATCAATTCAGGAAAATGACCAGAGAGAATCGTCACTGTGTAGTAAGGAATTTGGTCTCACCCAAGGAAAGTTCTGGTCTGAGTCTTTGGGCAGCCCCAGCAACAGCAGCATCTCTATTTTCATGTGGCCCTGAGAGCACACCTGATAGGGTCTGCTGAGGAGGTGACCTCTGACGAGCCCCTGGAACTTAGGTCAGCCAAACCTCCAGGAAGGGTGGGGCTTGGAAGGTGAGCACAGCAGGTAGGCAAGGTCTCAGCCAGCCATCCAGCGGAAAAGCCTTGGCCACTGTCAACGCCAGAGCAGTTCTGTGTGTACATTCCACAGAGCATGAAACGCCATCCACCACGCCACAGGGAAGGGACACTGGAAGCCTGAGTCTGGACCCTCCCAGACTCTGCCCTCTGCATCTCTTCCTTGGGCTGGTTCTAATCTGCATTCGCCTTCCCTGTAACAGATGTGACAGTGCGTATAATAGCTTGCAGTTAGTTCTGACTTTCTAGCCAGAACCAAGGGGAACTTGGGAACTCCCTGAATCTGCGACCACCAAAACACTCCCCACCATAGGAGAAACTCAGATCTTTGGTAATTGAAGGCACTTTATTTCTTCCTCGAGAATTTTTTTCTTCTGCAGTGTGTATGTCATCAATATGTGCTTGGAAGGAGTTCTCTTTAAAAACATACCAAGCCGGGCTCGGTGGCTCAGCCTGTAATCCCGCGCCTTTGGGAGGCTGAGGTGAGTGGATTGCCTGAGCCCGCAGGTTCGAGACCCGCCTGGGCAGTGAGACCTCATCTCTACAATAAATAAAAAAATCAGCCGGGCATGGTAGTGTATGCCTGTAATTCCGGCTACTTGGAAGGCTGAGGCGGAAGGATCGCCGGAGCCCAGCAGTTCGAGGCTGCGGTGGCCAGAAGTGGCCACTGCACTCCAGTCTGGGCGACAGAGTGAGACTCCAACTCAAAAAAAAAACCAAACATACCAATTACCAATACCATCTTGCTAGTCACTGTCTGACTCTGTTGGAAGACAGTAGTATCTCGAAGATTCAGATTATAAATTATATTTGCATAGCACTGGAATTTAAAGGTTGTGATATATTTTTAACAAAAGAAGTATCTGAATACAAAAACACTAGAGGTTTTCAGTCAGTGCTTTTCATGAGAAGTTACCAAAGAAAAGTATACATTTAAAAAATGCTCATATTTTAGTGATCTTCTTAAAAGCATTTTGCATTAAGGTTACTTTATAGAAATAAAATCCTGTATATTATCACATTTGATCTCAGTGCCTTGAATTGACAGTTACAACTGAAGCAATTATATTTAAATTATGAAGAAAATAAACACCAAATTACTATAATTACTTAACCTTGAGACGAGCAGAGAGATATTTTATTTAAAAAAAAACCAAAAAACTTCCAGGCTGCTAATCATCATACAGGAAGAGACATTATTACTAGCTTAAATGAACCCAGTCCTTCACACTTAAGAAAGGTTAGAGAAAGCAAGAAGGATCTCAGGTGATAAAGGCAACTAGAGAGGGAGGAAGGAATCGGCAACTCATCCCTGAGGGATCAGGAAAGGAGACCAATTCCTACGCTAGGCTGGAGACCCAAGAAAAAAAGGAAACAGCAAAGGTCTGCATAGAGTTCTTTACAAAAATAATCTATTTCAACACATTGATTACACAGGTAGTAACTGGATACCAAAAAACGACAAGAGAAGTTAATCAATTAAAAAGTCATTAACAAAAGACTAGTTTATACATTCCTTTGAATTATGTCCATAAAAAGTTTAAATATAAAAATGACATTCGCAAACCCAAATGAATCTTTCTAAACAAATGAAATACAGACATAAACAAATTCAGGATCCAAATCATTATAAAAGTATTTTAAAAATCACAGTAAATTACATCATGTATTAAGAAATGGAAAAAACCTGACAATTTTATACACTTATTAAAGTCTCAGGAAGCTCAATGGCAGAGCAAGGGTGCCACGATTTATTTAAGTAAGTACTGTGCACTAATGCTTTCATAACATACCTAATGTAATTCTGTTAGATAATGGGATTTAAAGAGCGAATGTTGAAACAGCAAAAAAATAGAATCATAGGTATTCTTAAGACACCCTAATTTTACCCATGTGTCTAAAGTTGTGACTTACAGAAATATCCCCCCCAAAATCGGGTATTTGGTAAAGCAAGGCACACAGGACAGATTTTTATGAAGGTGCTTTGTCTTTGCTCCTATAACTACTTTAATATCCCAGAGAGTCTTAAGATGACTTTCAGTAGAACATAAATAACTTTCATAAGCCTTTTCTCACGTAAAGCACACACTCATGGGAACTAAATATTATAAAAGCAAATGTGTAAATAAAATGAGTGATGCTAAACCCTTTTTTTAAAAACAAAAACTCAGTTGAATGACTACACAATGACATTTAGAAGTTCAATAATTTGATATGTAAGAATGGCCAGTTCTACAGTGTGTCCGTCCATACAGAGTCAACTTCCCTTCAGATTCTGTCTCCCCAGAATCTAGTTTACATATCAAACCACCTTTTCTTCTGTGAAATTCTGTGACACTCAATAAAATTGATGTAAACATTTAAGTTTTGTATCTCTAAACTGTGTATTCTATAATAAAAGTAGCCTACTGCCGGGCTCGGTGGCTCAGCCTGTAATCCCGCGCCTTTGGGAGGCTGAGGTGAGTGGATTGCCTGAGCCCGTGGGTTCGGGACCCGCCTGGGCAACTTGGCAAGACCTCCTCTCTACATAAATAAAAAAATCAGCCTGGCGTGGTAGCGCATGCCTGTAATTCTGGCTACTCGGAAGGCTGAGGCGGAAGGATCACCAGAGCCCAGCAGGTCGAGGCTGCGGTGGCTGGGAGCGGCTACTGCACTCCAGTCTGGGTGACAGAGTGAGACTCCAACTCAAAAAAAAAAAAAAAAGTATCCTACAGCTTCTCTAAAATCACCTGTTAAAGAATTGTTAATATTACTGTTTGAAACATCTACCTGTTGCATTTCAGACTTTTCTTCCCAAATACCATATTCTTAATTTTTTTTTTTTTTTTTGAGTTGGAGTCTCACTCTGTTGCCCAGGCTGGAGTGCAGTGGCATGCTCACGAACCCTGCAGCCTCTACCTGCTGGGCTCAGGCGATCCTTCCGCCTCAGCCTCCCAGGTAGCTGGAACCACAGGCACACGCCACCATGCCTGGCTAATTTTTTGATTTATTGTAGAGAAAAGATCTTGCCTGGTTGCCCAGGCTGGTCTCAAACTCCTGGACTCAGGCAATCCTTCCACTATGGCGACCCAAAGTGCTGGGATTAACAGACATGAGCCACTGTGCCCGGTTGTAACTTTAAATTTTTTTTTTTTTTTTAGTTGGAGTCTCACCCTGTCACCCATGCTGGAGTGCAGTGGCACACTCATGGCCACCGCAGCCTCAACCTTATGGGCTCAGGCGATCCTTCCACTCAGCCTTCCAAGTAGCTGGAACTGTAGGATGCACCACCATGCCTTGCTAATTTTTTGATTTATTGTAGAGGTGAAGTCTCACCAAGTTGCCCAGGCTGGTCTCAAACTTCTGAGCTCTGGCTATCCTCTCACCTCGGCCTCTCAAAGTGCTGGGATTACAGGCTTGAGCCACTGTGCCTAGTGAAATTTTTAATAGAACTACCAATTGGCACTCTTCTCCCATGAATTTGCACATTTTCACAATGAACAAAATAGCTGAGAGATAACAAATAAAATGTACAGGAATTTAAATAATCAAGGAGTCACCATTATAAAAGCTAAAAGCATGATACAGTAAGTTCTTTATAAGTCATCAAAACATAAGAAAATGCCATCATCTGTATATATGATATAATCTAGGACATAGACACACCTTCTCAAATATGATTATTTCTTTATGAATTAAAAATTATATCTCTAATAAATATTTTTCAAACCTACTAGAAAAGCAAATATAAATTATGCCTATCTAATAAAAGTATGCTTAGAAAATATACTTCAGACTATTTTGTCCATTTTCACAACTCTTAGGAGTTTTATAATTTTTATTAGGAATCTTGAAATTCTATTATTTTGGATACCTGAAATATGTTGTTATTGTAACTGAATCCAATAATTTACTTTTATAATTTTTCAAAGTGTTGAAACGGGTAGACTAACCCTGAATCAACAACTGTGAATGGTCACTACATCAATACATAAGTATCCAACCAGTACGTTAATGTTGGCTAAACAGAAATCGTATTTAGTCTTGAATTCTGTGCATTTGCAGGATTTAGGCTTACTTAGCCTAGCCATAGGTAATAATGTAAGTATGAATATTATTGCAGTCTAAAAATACCATGCTCTAGATGTAAAGTTATTAAACAAATACTCTGAAAGGTGATTACTGAAAATCATTAGCTGGGCATCCAGAAATTTTGTTTGGTAGCAATTTGGAATCACCAGCAAACTGATTTTGAACATTTTGTAGTTTTAAACACTTTTAAACTTTGGATGAAATTGATTAGGCCTGAAATCTGTAGACAGTGCTTGTAGTAGCCAGGTAACACTGCCAGTTTACATTAGCTAAGAATACCAGTTTGTAACACAGTATTTTAGAGCCAATTTCTTTTTAACAAAATCTATTAGAACAATATAAAAATACTTGTATTTTACACTTTTATATCTACTAGAACAGGCTTTCAAAAATATATACAGTATGAATGAAAAAATAAACATACTTTTTATACTCAATAAGTGATTCTGTCTGTAGTCAGTAATTAAATTAAACCCACATTCCAATTATAGAAAGCATTTTGTCCACCACTCCATCTAACCGTTTCTAACATATTCTCTTTCCCTTGAACCAGCTTATTAAATAACTAATGTAATCTGTATTCTCAACTCCAGTGTTCATCAAAAAGGAAAACCCTACTGTTTAGCAGCTCTTGTGGGGACACAGAAAGGGAACTGAGAATCTGTCTCTCCCTGTCCTGTAGTCAGAGCATTCCTGGGAACAGTGGGTTTTTAGGATGTTAATATGTTCTTCTGAGCAGCCTAAATGTAAAGTTACAGTGCTACTTAAAATAACATAATATAGCAATCTGGAATGTTTACAAGAGAAGTCATTTTGGTTTCACTCTACTGACATCTGTACTATTATTTGTTTGGTGGCTGCTTTTGTCAACAATCAGTTGTAGATTAAAGGAAGCTTTTACAAATCAATGAGTAAAGTATTCATTTAAAAACTTTCTATTACAGCATATGCTTGATAGTTTAAAATTCTCCAAATGGAGATATTAGACAATAATTATTTTATCTTAAATTATTAAATGAGTAATACTTTTAAATTACATTTTAAAACTTTAATGGCAATTAACATACAAATTTAATTTAAAGTAACACTAAGGATTTATCTGATTTACAGAAAGGAAATGCAGTTAGGAGATTAAGAGCAAAATCCTGTTTGCGTACATGTCACTGGCTAGCGTCCGGCACAGGAGCACCTAGATTGCCTGTGCAGTCTCGAAGCACTAAAAGGTCACAAGATGCACATAGAGAAGCAGATGTGTGTCGCTACATTAAATTTATTCTCTGACAAATGAGACCCAGAACATTATCAATTTTCATGTAACTGAACAAAAACATTTAGTAATCCTTCATTTAGTAATCTTTTGCATAAATATAAAAAATCAGATAAGTGAAATTTTTTCAAATCATACTTCTATTTTTTCACAGCTTTATAAGTAACTATAATTTTCAAATGTTGAATATCACATGTGATTTGATATATTTTTACAGAAAGAGTAAGATAAAAACATTTAATAAGATTAAATAGATCTAATTTGCGAAAACTGATATCTGACGTTTGTGTGTTCTCGCAAAGAGTGCATAGGACATTTCTGCAGCAATCAAAAAAAGTAAAACCTTTTTAAACTCTGATTTCAAGTTTCCTCCAATATCCCTTCTAATTCTAATCCCTGGAAAGACTTTCAAGTTTTGATTTCTCGATGCACATGTTTTGTTACATATACACATTTTATCCTTAAGCTTTCATATTTTTAACCCATTTGAACAATATGACCAGATTCAGTATGACAATATTTTCACAGAATCTGTAGAAGTTCTCTGTGCCGGATTTTAATGTTGCAATTCCTAGGGCACCATTGTGGAAAACCAGTTAAAGACAGCACGTGGCTATGCTTTAGTGGGATTTCCTGCAGGTTTGGGATCATAACCATATAAGAAAGTCGCTGTTATTACAAGGATGGCTCCAAGGAAAAAGACACTAAATAAGATGCAGGAAAAATAAAAAAGAGAAAATCAGATTAAGCACAAAACAAGTTTCTTCTATTTCTTTACCATACAAACAACTGTAATTCAGGGGAAAAAATGTTCCAGTAACATGGTCCACAAACACTGAGTATTTAGTGCATTCTAGGTACTCGGCTAAGTGCTTTATAGGCATCGTCTCACTGAGTTCTCACAGCAGCCCTAGGAGGGCGTCCCAACATTATCGTCATTCTTCACGCGTGAGGAAACAGGTTTAAAGAGTATGTAACTTGTAATTCTAAGCAGCAGATGGAATTTTCACACCCAGGTGTGCTGACCCTGGTGCTTCTGCGCTCACCCCCTGCACTCTCCTGTCTCCCAGAACGAAGATGTATGAATGCTGCATTTCACCATAATATGTATTTTGCAATATTCTCAGTAATAAAGGCTCTTAATTCTTTAAATAGTTGAATATATAAAAGGAAAATTCCATTCTTTCATGTCAAACCAAGGTAAAGTGCAATGTGAAATCCATAACAATAACAAGCAAAACTCAAGAACAATTTTTATAGGCTGTTTTAAAAAGGAAATTACATTACATGCAAGGAGTTCTTGGATTCCTTTTTATTCAACCTAACTGTAGAGATAATCTGCCTTACCATAAACTGGAAATGAGTTTAGACTGGGGGTCAACTAGACTACCAGTCTTTTAATATGTACACTTTAAAAAATACTGTTACGAAGACATGAATTAGTCTTGGCTTTCAAGTTTCTACTAGGCCTGGTTCGGTGGCTCAGCCTGTAATCCCAGCACTTTGGGAGGCCGAGGCAAGTGGATTGCCTGAGCCCATGGGCAACTTGGTGAGACCTCTAAGTGGGTCTGCCTAGGCAGGGAGTCTCGGAAATAGAACTGAGTTATTACAAATAAGCATTTTCTTGAGAGAAAGGGCATTGCAGACAGAGGGAACAGCGTCTCTGAAGACACCTTCATGAAGGGTACTATTTACCAGGTGGAGCGGTGGGGTTGCAGGTTGGGCTGGGTAGGGTGGGGAGGAGGCTGGAGGGACCCCTTAGGAAGGGCCTTGTACATCACAGGAAGGCGAGGCCATCTTTTTCTTTTACAGAATTGTTAGTAGAAACTTCATTTGTTTTTTTAATTTTTTTAACTGAGTTGGGAGTCTCACTCTGTCAGCCAGGCTGGAGTGCTGTGGCAAACTCACGGCCACCTGGGTCCCAGTAATCCTTCCATCTCAGCCTTCCAAGTAGCCAGAACTACAGGCATGTGCTACCACACCCGGATAATTTTTTTATTTATTGTAGAGATGAGGTCTCGCCAAAGTGCCCAGGCTGGTCTCAAACCCCTGGACTCCGGCAATTCTCTCACCTCAGCCTCCCAAAAGTGCTAGGATTATAGGTGTGAGCGATATACAGGTGATATTTAAAGCCATCTGAGTAGCAATCACCCAGAGAATGAGTATAGATAGAGATCCCTGGGAGGTTCCAGAGTTTAGAGGCTGAGATAATTGGAGGGGAGTGAAGCTGTAGGTGTCCCAGAAGTAATTAGAATACAATCCTACTCATCTGGGATTTAAATAATAATGGAAAAAAACAGACCCCTCAATTCATGGGCAGGGATATCATTCTGCTCAATTCTTCCCAACTGCCTTGCCTCAGCATCCTGACACTGCAGAAACACCAATACTCCTTCTGCAATCCCTTTCCAAACTGCTCTTTTTCCTACTACCCCCTGTTTTCTCATGAGCTACCTTCTCTTAAAAACTATCATCTTCAACTGGCCGGGCACAGCAGCTCACGCCTGTCATTCCAGTACTTTGAGGGAAGGACACAGGAGGATTGCCTGAGCCCAGGGGTTTGAGAACAGCCTGGGCAACTTGGTGATACCTCGCCTCTGTAATAAATTTAAAAATTGGTCTGGTGTGGTGGCATGCGCTTAGTCCCAGCAACTTGGGAGGCTAAGGCGGAAGGATCAGGTCAAGGCTGCAGTAGCCATGATTGTGCCACTGCACTCCAGTCAGGGCGACAGAGTGAAACTATAAATCAATCAATAAATAATGTTTTTCAACAATGTCATCCACTCTCCTGGTTTACTTATAAATTTCATATTTAAAATGTCACATGACTTATTTTATAGCATTAAATTTTTTATATGAATTCTTACTTTGGGAGTAAAACACTCAGATCTATTAGAAAAATTCTGGTCAACCAAATTTGTATAAAAAAACTTTTCAGAGGATTTTCTTTCATGAATTTAGTTTGGACTCTTTTAAAAAGTCTCTCTCTATATTTTGTAGTTGGAGTCTCACTCTGTCACCCAGGCTGGAGTGCAGTGGCACACTCACTACCCCAGTGTCGACCTGCTGGGTGCCGGTGATCCTTCTGCCTCAGCCTCCCAAGTAGCTAGAACTACAGGCGTGTGCTACCATGCCCAGCTAATATTTTTTTTAATTTATTGTAGAGATGACATCGCGCCAAGTTGCCTGGGCTGGTTTCGAACCTTTGGGCTCAGGCAGTCCACTCACCTCAGCCTCCCAAAGTGCTGGGATTACAGGCTGAGCTACCGAGCCTGGCAGATAGTTAAATGTATTTTTTAAATCATATTTTAATGATTCTTCAGAAGGAACAATAGAACAAAATGCATCAGATCATCTTATTAAGAATTCTTATTTTTTCTATATGCTTTTAGAGACTTAAATACATAGAAAATATTTTACCTGGTTGGCACAAAGTCTTGTAGCCAAAAATAGGAGATCAGTGTTGATAATATTATGGATAAAGAGGTTGCAAATCCTTTTAAAATATTATCCGCATACTTAATAACAGCAGCTATTACAAGACCTCCAAGTGCCTGCAGAAGTTTTCAAAAGATTATTTTAAAAAACAAATATCAAACTGCTTTTCAAAGCAATTTCATTACTCAATGAAGTTTTAGGCTTTTGTTCTATAATTCATTATATAAGGGATTTATATTAAAAATCTCTTGTAACCAACAGACTTCCAGGTGTTTCAAAAGCCCTCTTATTTCAAAAGGTCTAATAAAATAACCACCAGAACAGTCTGCAGTTTGCTATAATGGAGTTTGCCCATGTTATAAATAAAACATCTGTCCTAATCTAAGGTAGTAAGTAAACAGGACTTGTTTGGACAGACATGGATAGACTGGTCACTCTGAATGGTGGAATGTCTTTACCTCTGAGTAAATCAAAGTCATCCTGAAGCTACCTTTCTAGTGTTCCAGGAGCCTCCTCACCTGGCTTGCTTCTTCTACTTTCTCCCATTCTAATCCACCTGTCACTGCCATCAGATGATTCTTCCTAGAGCACAGTTTTAATAATGCTTTTTCTTTAGACTAGAAAGAACTTTCTGCCTAAGCACTCCCAAATTCCCAGTTGTGGTCGCTTTCATGAGGTTTTGCTGTCCTGCATGGCTTCACTTTCTGCCAAACACCACTTACCGGCTTCTACGTACAGGCTACCTGCCTTACCAACATTCACTACCCCTCTTTATGATGGCAGTTTTACTCAGAGGAACTCATGAATCATGCCGACTGAGCTCCCTACAAAGCGGTGTCCGGGTCCTTATGCTCCCTGCCAACTTTGTGTCTATTTACTCCCTGTTGAATCTCTAATGCCAGTTATGCCCAGCCTCTTTCATGCTGCTCAAATCTTAGCCCCTTTTTAAGGGGACAGGGTTTCCTCTTTTTGTTAGGATGAAACAGCTCCCACATAAGCTCTCCTGGTTTACCCGAGCTTCACTTCAAATCTTCTCTGTTTTTGTTTTTCGAATTTCACTTATCCTTGTCTTCTTTTTCCTATCTTAAAAACAGAAGTCCTTGCCTGAGCCCGCAGGTTCGAGACCCGCCTGGACAGCGAGACCTCATCTCTACAATAAATCAAAAAATCAGCCGGGTGTGGTAGCACATGCCTGTAATTCCGGCTATTCGGAAGGCTGAGGCGGAAGGATCGCCGGAGCCCAGCAGGTCGAGGCTGCGGTGGCCGGGAGCAGCCACTGAACTCCAGTCTGGGCGACAGAGTGAGACTCCAACTCAAAAACAAAAAAACAAAACAAAACAAAAACAGAAGTCCTTCCTGCTTTCAGAACACAACTAATCTTTGCCATCTTGATCTGTCTCCTGGGACCTTGCCCCTTAGGCTTCACATAGCTCTAGAAGAGAAGTCTCTGAGGACAGGGACTTGCATCTTTTTTTTTTTTTTTTTAGTCAGGGTCTCACTCGATCGACCAGGATGGAGTGCAGTGGCACGTTCACAGCTCACCACATACCAACCTCTTGGCCTTAGGCTATACTTCAACCTCAGCCTCCCAACTAGCTGTACTACAGGCACAGATCACAATGCCCAGCGAATTTTTTGTAGAGGTGGGGTCTCACTATGTTGCCTAGGCTGGTCTCCAACTCCTGGGTTCAAGCGATCCTTCTGCCTCAGCCTTCCAAAGTGGTAAGATTACAGGTGTGAGTCCCTGAGCCTGACCTGTATCTATATCTTTATAACCTCTAGTATATTATCTAAGTATTTTTTAATATGAAATGAATTACTCAAACCTTGAACAATTTCAAGCTATATATAAGCTGAAGTAACCTGACAGAAATAGTCCAATACAAGGGGACCCAAAAGAAACCGGAATTTATAAAAACTTGTGTATTATTCTTACATGTTTAAACTTCAGTCACCTTCAAAGGAGTCTCTGTTTGATGCAATACACCTATCAAGATAATTTTTTCCACTGCTCAAAATGATTTTTAAACTCATAAATTCTTATGCCTTTTAGTGCTTTTGCCGTATCTTGTTTCTCCTCTTCCACATTGGCAAAACGTTTCCTTCAAGGACTTTTTTTAATCCAGGAAACAAAAAAAAGTCGTTCAAGGTGAGGAATAGGGAGGGTGGGACATGAGGGTCATGCTGTTTTTGGTCAAATACTGCTAAACACTCAGCACAGTGTGAATGGTCTGTTCGTGTAAACACTGATCATGAAATAAGCAAACACACTGAAAGAACCTCCAAAAAAAAATTAATAATTCACTGAAGCCAAACTCAGCTTCTCACAACAATGCTAGCTGACACACTGATGCCAATGAGCTCCTAGAACACTTACCTAGTGGGGGAAGTCTACATTCCAAGTGGCCTGCCCTCCAAAAATTAATTTTGGGTTTTTTTGAGTCCCCCTTCGTGTATAACCTCAGTATAAATTATCACAGAATTAAATATGTATATCTATTTCTGGATATTAATGGCTGATCACAGACTTCCTGATAAGAGTTGTTGAATCAAAAGTTATATTTGTCATTAGCTTCAACTATTTTTGTTTTTTAAACTTATATTTTCATTACGCTAAATTTAAATACCACAAAGTTCATTCAAGATCGCTTTTTAAGGTAAGGTTTAAGGGTATTAAGACCAGTTCTATCTTAACTTCCCTGAATAAACTAGATACAATGAAATACTAACATGAGGGACCATCAGTGTATCGGGAGCTACTTTGATTCTCTATACTAAAATAAAGTTTTTAGCATTAAATCTAAGATTTTAAATTCTTTACCTGAAGAACAACTACTATCCAGGTCAGTCGGTTGTATCCCTGAAAAAATCCATTCTTTGATACCAATTCACCATCATAAATGTATACACCCATTAATCCAAATATACTCCCAAAGAAACCTAAAATAAAATAAAAAAAAAGTAAAGTCTACATCATATGTCATAAGCTTGTCTAAGGAGATATTTCTCCACTGACATTGCAAATAATTGTATACTTTTTATTTTTGATAAAAATTAACTACTTTTCAAAATTTTTACTTGGTTTATATAAACTTAACAAAATTATATTTAGTGGTATATTATGACTACAAGTCAAAGACAGAATAAAAACAAGAACAGAGATTACCAACTTTACAGCACTAAAATATAATGCATATATCACATGATTACATGGCTGTCCCATTTAGATATCTGTAAAATGCTCACTTTGTGCATATGTCATTGTTTCTTGCATCTTCTTGTTGCTAGGTCTAGATTTTCATATATTCACATTCATACATATAGATACGAAAGCTCAGGCATGGTATTTTTCATGGCATTTTTCCTCATTAACAAATTTTGGAAGTATAATAATTAACTTAGATTATAATAATCTAATGTGATAAAATGAAGATTCAGTCTGTTTGTTATGACATTACTTGAAAACACCTAGAAGGGTAGACCTTAATTGATTTTGGAAGGTTTGACTTAAAATACAGGCCATTAGGAGGATGAACAGTTTACTGTGTGGGACCTGGAGGGGCCCATATGACTGCTGACCTGCACAGTACACCAGAGTCATAAGGCCTAGATTCAAATCCTGAATCCATTGCTGACTAGCATTGTGAGCTCAGATAGATTTTCCACCTCTTTGCCCTTCAGTTTCCTCATTTAAAAATGGCATATAAAAGCTGATATGAACAGAAAAAAATAGTAGTTTCAAAGGTAAACTAGAGTCACAAGAACAGAGGCTTAAAATACCATGTGTTGATTTGCAAATGAGCTGCTTCTTACATGGGTGGTCTTGTGTAGCATCATTCAAAATGAACAAATGTCAGGAATACTAAATACTGGGATCTGTGTGTGTATTTTAAAATATCACAATACTATTAAAAGTTTAAATATTCATTCAAAGTCTATCCTGCAATATATGGAATTTTTTTCTTTTAACTATTTACTTTCAGTTAGAAAAATACTACGGTATTTAAGAGTTAAAGCATAAAATTTTGAAGTATAAAGCATATAGGGCCAGGTATGATGGCTCACCCCTGTAATCCAGCACTTTGGGAGGCGGGGTGAGAGGATTGCCTGAGCCCGGGAGTTTGAGACCAGCCTGGGCAGCATAATGAGACCTCTTCTCTCCAAAAAAGAAAAAAAATTAGCTAGATGTGGCACCTGTAGTTCCAGCTACTTGTAAGGTTGAGGTGGAAGGATCACCTGAGCCCAGCAGGTCGAGGCTGTAGTGGCCGTGAGCGTGCCACTGCACTCCAGCTTGGGCGATAGAGTGAGACTTTGACTCAAAAAATAAATTTTTTTAAAAGGCATATAAGATTTTAAAACAGAGATGAAAAGTTCATCATTTCAAATTTCCTCCACTTAGGTATCTTCATCCCCTTGTCTCAGAGTAAGATGTGTCAGTTATTTGCAGCACCTTCCAGGAAAGAGGTAGCAGCCAAAGACCCAGCTACTGAGTGGGGAGAACAGAAACAGGCTGTATGCACCTCTTGTCACAGGTCTAACGTTTTCTATTCCCCAACAAAAGGCATCCATTTAAAATGGAATTTTTTTTTTTTTTTTTTGAGTTGGAGTCTCACTATCACCTAGACTGGAGTGCAGTGGCCGCTTCCGGCCACCGCAGCCTCAACCTGCTGGGCTCTGGTGATCCTTCCGCCTCAGCCTTCCAAGTAGCTGGAACTACAGGCGCACGCTACCACGCCCGGCTAATTTTTTTGATTTATTGTAGAGATGAGGTCTCGCCTGCCCAGGTGGGTCTCGAACCCACGGGCTCAGGCAATCCATTCACCTCAGCTTCTCAAAGGCGTGGGATTACAGGCTGAGCCACCGAGCCCGGCTAAAATGGAATTTTTTAAAAAGAATGAAATCATGTACTTTGTAGCAACATAGATGGAGCTGGAGATCATCATCCTAAGTAAACTCAAAAACAGAAAACCAAACACCACATTTTCTCACTCATATGTGGAAGCTAAACTGTCACAAAGATGGAAATAATAGACACTGGGGATGCCAACAAGGCGGGAGGTAAGAAACTACCTACAGGGCACAATGTTCACTATCTGGGGAATGGGCCCCTGAGACCCAGTCTTCACCCCTACATAATATGTCCATGAAGGGAACACGCATGTATACCCCTGAATCTAAAATTTAAAAAAAATTATTTTTCAATTTAAGTAAATAAACAAATAAATCAATAAAGTGGCTGGGCATGGTGGTGTATGCCTGTGATCCCAGCTACCAAAACATACATACATACATACGTACATAAAAATTTTTAAAAAACAAAAACACTGCCAGATATTTGGATCAATAGGAGATGTTAACCAGCCTGGACAACTTTGCATGACCTTGTCTCTATAATAAATAAATTCATAAAAATTGCTGGGCATGGTGGTACATGCCTGTGGTTTCAGCTACTTGGAAGGCTGAGGCGGAAGGATTGCCTGAGCCCAGCATGTCGAGGCTGCAGTGGCTGTGACAGAATGAGACCTCAACTCAAGAAAAAAGAAAGAAAATAGCAGATTTTATACAAGGTTTATTTATTTAAGATGTACAGAAATCTATAAAGTTAACAATATAATAACTTCTAAAAATGATGTTAGAAAACAGTTCAAACTTACCGAGCTGAATGTTTCTTATCCACACTGACTGTTTTGTTTCTTTTAGGATTTTTTCAAAGTAAACTCCAGCAAAGCCACTTGAGAAACATGCTGTGAGAACGGCCATGAGCCCTACAAACTGAGAGCCAGCGGAAAGCTCCTTGGAATCAAGCTCTTGAGAATCTGAGGGCCACTAAATAAAATAAATAAACAAAATGGAAGTTATATTCCTACAATATTTTTCAAAGTGCATACATACTGAGGCCACACTTAGACCTGAAGATAGAAATGTGGCCAGTGTCATTCTTCAGAACTGCAGAAGAGAGCTATTACAAGGAAACCTTATAATCACTGGATTTTTTTCCCATGGTGATAATGTATTACTATTACAACTTATGATTTCAAAGGATACTTTAAGAAACCATAAATATTTTATGTTTTGTCTCTTACATACACCAATCTGTTACTTGGAGATAACTTTTCAAAGTTTAACTTATTAAAAAACACCATAACAGCCAGGCATGGTGGCTCATGCCTATAATCCCAATACTTCGGGAGGCTGAGGTGAGAGGACTGCCTGAGCTCAGAGGTTCAAGACCAGCCTGGGCAACTTGGTAAGACCTCGTCTCTACAATAAATCAAAAAATTAGCCAGGTGTGGTGGCCCCCGCCTGTGGTTCCAGCTACTTAGAAGGATCGCCTGACCCTAGCAGGTCAAGGCTGCAGTGGCTATAAGCATGCCACTGCACTCCAGTGTGGGCAACAGAGTGAGACGCCAACTCAAAAAAAAAGAAAGTACCATCTCAACTGGAAGCAGACAGAAAAACAAGGCTTTTCTATTCCCTCTGCAAAACTGGGACCACCTAGAATGCAACGTGCTGGATGAGGCCTCAGAGGGGAGACTTGGGAAGGACACATGGAAAGAAACATGTTAAGTGAGGTCTAAGAGGGGAATCTTGGAGGCACACCTGGAAAGAGGTGTGGAGATGAGGGGTAAGAGGGGACCCATGGAGGGACACCTGGAAAGAGACGTGATAGGTAAGGTCTAGGAGGAGAGCCTTGGAAGGATATTTGGAAAGAGGTGTGACAGATGAGGGTAAGAGGGGAACTTCGGGAGGGGACACTGGAAGGACAGGAAGGAGAGCTGCTGGACCCTAAATGGACAGGAGACGCATGGAAGGGGCTCTGGTGTCAGTGTGCTGCTGCAACACTGAGGCTCCAGTGGTCCTAACCCTGGGTCTAGCAGCTGTACCTGGAACTGCTGTCCAACCATCACTCACAGCTATTTCTTCACTCGTTTGCTTGCTCTTCTACTAGCTGGCCTTCCCAAAGCCACTTTTCCTTCCGAAACTGTATGTCTCATGGCTACCAAAGACCTTTCAATCAATGTGTTCAATAACTTCTTTTTTTTTTTTTTTTTTGGCCTTCCAAGTAGCTAG
The DNA here is from genome assembly GCA_027257055.1 of Cephalopachus bancanus. Taxonomy (NCBI): domain Eukaryota; kingdom Metazoa; phylum Chordata; class Mammalia; order Primates; family Tarsiidae; genus Cephalopachus; species Cephalopachus bancanus. The sequence goes on along the minus strand of JAPVLO010000176.1, from coordinate 4,261,305 downwards.
AACCACAGGTGCATGCCACCATACCCGGCTAATTTTTTAATTTATTGTAGACAAGGTCCCACCAAGTTGCCCAGGCTGGTCTCAAACCCCTAGAATCAGGCAATCCTCTCGCCTCGGCTTCCCAAAGTGCTGGGATTACAGGCTTGAGCCACTGTGCCCAGCCTTCAGTGACTTCTAATAACAAACTGTTCACTGTCTTCTCAGCCTGCTGTGGCTGCAGCAGTGACACTGCCAACCATTCACTCCTGCCACCTGAAAGGCCATCTGCTCTTCTTTGGTCTTCTGCCAGTTTTAGACCTGGCTGCTCAACAGACTTTCTGTGAAAATGACCTGTCTCGTATCTTCACTATCTAGTGGAGTAGCCCTATCCTGATGTGGCTACGGAGCACTTGAAATCCAAGTAGTGTGCCTGAGGAACTGACGCCTAGCTGGTGGCAATGTCCCAGTCAGCACAGCGCCACAGCACAACTGACCAGTCCTTCCAGCCTGGACAGCTGGGGCACAGCACAGACATCTCTTCTGAGCTTGTCAAATTCAGGGGCCTGCTATTCCTTAGAGCCACCATGACTAAAAGTTACTCATCCTGTCCAAGACAAATATGTGTTTTGATGCCTTTTTCATAAAAATGCCATCATTCAAACCTAAGTTTCTGAACTTCCCTCACCCCATTTGCTGATATTTATTAGCCCCAAGTTCATACAGACTTTTCCCTCATAAGGACTCTTAGATCACTGCTCTAGGCTATTAAAACCCCACCAGCTGGCCAGTGCAGGGCCCCATCATGCTTCCTAACTGCTCTCCAGTCCTCCTGCCTGTCTTCCCAACCTGCCCTTCCTTCCTGCAGGGTTTCTCTGATGGGCCTCTCTCCCCTACAAATCTCCAGTGAGGCCCTACAGTCAAAAGTTGTCAGGTCTGAGCTCCAGGTTTAATACTGAAGACTACCATCATGTATAATCTGTATTTTGTAATGTTATCTTTTATTGTAATTTCTGTCAATCCTTTGTTCCAATCAAAGAAGTTTACAGCCACTCTTTAGCTCATCTTGTACTTAAGCCACAGCTACATGACATGTTTATATTTTTTAGTACCTCTTTTTCTGTAATGCTTTCTCTGGTGCTTCAAACCCACTGAGACACAAATAGGGAAACAAGTATTCAAGAGCTTTGATTCTGGTTCTGCCACTATTTGATCTATGATCTTAAGAAACTTTGCTCCCCTCTCTGAGCTTCAGTTCTTCCTAAGCAGGTATTACCTGAGATACTTAGGCTAAGCACTGAGCAGGGGGCCTTGCATGTAATTATGCAATATGCAGATTTTATAATAACCTTTTTTTTTTTTTTTCTTGAGTCAGGATCTCACTTTGTCTTCCAGGCTGAGTTCAATGGCATGATCACAGCTCACAGCAGCCTTGACCTCCTGGGCTCAGGCGATTCTCCCGCTTCAGGCTCCCAAGTAGCTGGGTCAACAGGTGCATGCCACCACACCCAGCTAATTTTTTGATATATTGTAGAGACGAGGTCTCATTATGTTGCCTAGGCTGGTTATTATAACTATTATCTTCCATAACCTAATTTAAATCCAACCTCTTCCCTGAAAGTTTTCTGGACAATCTGTACTTACAGTACATAAAATCAATTGACAGTTAGTCATGTAAAAACAAATGACATTTGTTTTTCCTGATTTTAAACTATGTTTAAATCTTTCTAATCAGGCACTGTCAGTGGAAGTAGTGAAACACAGCTGCTATAGGAGCAAAACATAGAAATGAGCATTTAATTATGGGGGCCCTAGAACAGATACGTATTATACAAAGTTCTCTGGTGCAGAGAAGAAGGGAAAGATATGCCATGGCGTCAGGAAAGGACTGGTCAAGGGACACCTCAGCTGAGTCCTGAGGGTGAAGAGGAGCGGGCCTCGCCAAGAAGAGGAAGCAGCCCTTCCAGTTACGAGAGCAAGCATGAAGAGCTAGAGCATAAGCACTGAGGCTGGAGCGCTGAGCATGTGGGAGGTGTGTGTGTCACATGATGTCCGAGCATGCCCGCCCCCCCCCCCCCCCGCCCAGGCCTGTGTTCCTTGAAGCTGGCAGTTACTTGCCTGTCATTTTCCAGATTTGGCCAAACCCATCTCCCAGATGAACTGTCAATTACTTGATATTTTAATTTAAATACCTCACTTTTTGAAACAATACCTACTTTAGCTGATCTTAAGCAATATTCATGAAAATATGAATTTCATATGCCATTTATACTTTTACAATAGCCATCTAAAATAACTATTAATTTTTTTATTCGAGATATACATACCACACTTGGGCAAAGTGATAAGGACCCTCTGCATGGCAGAAATATGATATAACTGAGTTTGTTTTTAAGTGGATCTCAGTGTTAACTATGTGGAGGCTGGATTTGGGGGATGAGTAAGACTGGGGTAAAAAAAATCAGGAGGAAAAGATATGTGAGAAACAAGAAAGGCATGACTTAGGGAAGTAACAGAACCAGACAGACAAGGAAAAGATCAGGGAGTACGAGAAAATAGAATCAGGAAGGGCTCAGTGATGTGTAGAGAGAAGAGTCTAGGACAGCTCCCAGTGAGACAATAACAACTGAAAAAAGAAACAAAGATTGCTGTGACAGTATGTCCTGTAGTCCCAGCTACTCGAGAGGCTGATGCAGGAGGACTGCTTGAGCCCAGGAAACTGAGGCTGTAGTGAGCTATGATCACACCATTGTACTCCAGCCTGGGCCACAGAGCAAGACCCCATCTTTTAACAAAAAAGAAAGAGAAGATGAAGGAGGGAGGGAAGGGAGAAAGCAAGAAGAGAGGGAGAGAGGGAGGCAGGGAAGGAGGGAGGAAAGGAGGGGAGGAAGGAAAAAAGGAAGGAGAAAAAAATTTTAAAAAAGACAAAAACAAGTGTAGCTTTGGTGGAGAAGAGGTGATGCTGAATAACAGAGATGCCAAGGTTACAATGCCTCTGAACAACCAAGTAAAGCTATCCAACAGGCTTTTAGCCATACAGATCAGAAGCTACAGGTGACATCCAGAGCTGATGGCATGAACTTAGGACTATCAGTAGGTAAGTAAGAAGAAAAACCTCTAGGATGGATGAAATCTCCAAAAATAAGAACTCAGCTAAGGAGAAACAACGAGACACAGTAAGCCCAGAATGGACAGGGCATCTCAAGAAAGAGGGCCCCATGAAGGAGCCCAGGAAGCACTCACCACTAAGGGCTGAGACCTGGGAAGAATGGTACATGTGGAGCTGACCAACAACAGGAAGGGGGGACCAATGGCCTCTAGTGCCATAGACAGATACCCAGTGGGAATCAGCATCTCCCTAACTCGATGGTTCATTTCTTTTGGTAAAATTGTTTTATTTTTATTAACTCTTTTGTGTTACTCACAGTCCTAATATAGTATCTCACATGAAAAAAAGTCCTCAAAATGCATCTACCAGTTGGCATAAACATTCATTTGCTTTAATAGATAATGAAACCATATCCTCCACATAAAATAACTAAGGTTTTGAAACTGTGATAAGAGTGAAAGGTCTACTTATCTTGAATAATTACCTGCACAAAAGCAACTCCTGTCATCAGGATGACCAGGGAGAGCCACTGGTACACACCTAGTTTTTTACTAAGCATAGACACAGAAAATAATGCCGTTGTAAGAATTTTCAACTGATATGTGACCTGAAAAAGAAAACAGGAATATTACTATTATTATCATTATTATTGTTATTATTTTGAGTTGGGTTCTCACTTTGTCACCCAGGCTGCAGTACAGTGGCATGACTAGAGCTTACCATAGGCTTGACCTTCTGGGCTCAGGTGATCCTCCCACCTCAGCCTCCTGAGTAGCTGGGACTACAAGCACATGCCACCATGTCCAGCAAATTTTTTTATTTTTTGTAGAGATACGGTCTTGTTATGTTGCCTGGGCTGGTCTTGAACTCCTGAGCTCAAGTGATCCTCCCACCTCGGCTTCACAAAGTGCTGGGATGACAGGCGTGAGTCACTGTTACCCAGCCAAGAAAACAGCAATATTATTAATGCTTGTTTGTTTCTTTTTTCTTTTTTTTGAGTTGGTGTCTCACTCTGTCACCCAGGCTGGAGTGCAGTGGCATGCTCATGGCCACGGCAGCCTTGACCTGCTGGGCTCAGGTGATCCTTCTGACTCAGCCTTCCAGGTAGCTGGAACTACAGGCACACACTACCACTCCTGACTAATTTTTTTCATTTATTGTAGAGACGAGGTCTCACCAAGTTGCCCAGGCTGGTCTCAAACCCGCGGGCTCAGGCAATACTCTTGCCTCAGCCTCCCAAAGTGCTGGGATTACAGGCTTGAGCCATCTCGCCCCGCTTGTTTGTTTCTTTTTTTTTTTTGAGTTGGAGTCTCACTCTATAGCTCAGACTGGAGTGTAGTGGCACACTCAAAGCCACCCCAGCGTCGACCTGCTGGGGTCCGGCAATCTTTCCCCCTTAACCTTCCAAGTAGCCAGAAGTACAGGCATGCACTACCACGCCTGGCTAATTTTTTATTTATTATAGATATGAGGTGTCTCCAAGTTGCTCGGGCTGGTCGCAAACCCACAGGCTCTGGTCCTGGTCTCCCAAAGTGCTGGGATTACAGGCTGAGCCACCAAGCCCGGCCTGTTTGTTTCTTAAAAGGGCTATTAGAAATGTATTTGAAGGACCCTAGCCCATGCTTGGTGGATGCCCCAGGCCAGGGGCTGGGATCCAAAGCTCCAGTTAATGCTAGTCTCCAGGAATCCAAATCAGGTGCCAGAGGGCTTTGGACACTAGGCAATAATGCAAAGGAATTCATCCTTCTTACTGTAAATAAGGTTGCAACAGGCAGGCATAGACAAAACTACTACCACAGTCACTGCTTTCATTGCCACCCTCGAGCACACCTTCCACTTGCCGCAGATGGCACTTACCTACACACTCCACCCAAGGGCCCGAGGATAGGCCTGTCCTACCCATTACCAGCTCCAGCATGACCTCTGGGCCAGCAAATCAGTCTGCCCCACCCTCCACTGCCCACAGAGGCATCGGAGCCTGCTCACCTGCTGCCCACGTGTGCCTCCCAGCTGGGAATTGCATTGTACAGCCTGCCAACCAGGCACCTTCCCAGGAATACCACCTGGAGCACCGGTGAGTCGTCTGGGCACTGGGCATGCACTGGATCACCCAGCCCTAGCTGCCACTACTGGCACAAGGACCTGCTTGACTTACCACTGGAGCAAGACACCTGGAGGCCCAAGGACTAACCACCAGGACAAGACACCATTGGTGGCTGCACACACTACTCGGGGCCCCAGAACTAGCAGCTCAGCCAATCACTCCCTCTGGTGGTGAACACTGGCCTGCCTGGAATACCACCTAGCAAAGTCTCCCACAGCCCCAATAACACGTGCAACCCAAGTCACTGGGGATCACTGATGCCACTAACACCAGTGACAGCTGTAGCAATCATACAGAGACTGTATTACTGCATCCACCCAGAACCAAAGCCAAGGCACCCTGCCCAACCAGCACTACACAGATATCCACAGGAAAATGTCTTTCTCTGCAGAAGCGAACCTATAAAATCAGAAGCAGCAGCTATTAGACCAGACTCACAGATACCGAGGTGAGGACACAAGAAACATGAGGAAGCAATGGAACAGGACACCCTCAAAGAAACACAGTAGCTCAAACTTCCCAGTGAAAAGGACAGCTATGAAGTACCTGGAAAGGATTCAGGATAATGATGTCTCAAAGTTTGGTGAGATACAAGAGAACACAAATAGACCATTTAAAAAAAATCAGAAAAACGGTTCATAATCTGAATGAGATATTCAACAAAGAGTCAGATTCCTTAAAAACAACCAGACTGAAACTCTGGCAAAGTACATACACAGATGAGAAAGAGACGTAATGATAAACAGTAAGACAGGAAAAATGAGCAAAGGATATACAAAACAGCCAGAACACAATGGGTAAAATGACAGGAGTAATGGTAATCTACCAACAATAACTGTGAATGTAAACAGATTAAACTTCCCACTGAAAGAGTATAGATCGGCTAAATGGACTTTTAAAAACCATGACTTGATATATGCTACCTACAGAAAACCTACTTTACCTGTAGAGACACACAGATTGAAAGTGAGGGAATATAGCCAGGCGTGGTAGCGCACGCCTGTAGTTCCAGCTTCTTGGAAGGCTGAGACCGAAGGATCGCCGGAGCCCAGCAGGTCGAGGCTGCGGTGGCCGGGAGCAGCCACTGCACTCCAGTCTGGGCGACAGAGTGAGACTTCAACTCAAAAAAAAAAAAAACAACCCCCCCCAAAAAAACAAAAGCAAAAGTGAGGGAATAAAAAAACATATTCCACACAAATGGAGACCGAAAGCAGGATTTGCTATACTCATATCAGATTAGACAGATTTTAAGTTAAAAACTGTAAAAAGATCCTGTAATCCTAGTACTTTGGGAGGTGGAGCCAAGATAATTGCCTGAGACCAGAGGTTTGAGATCAGCCTGAGCAACTTGGCAAAACCTCATCTCTACTATAAACCAAAAAATCAGCGGGCGTGGTTCCTGTGGTTCCAGCTCCTTGGAAGGCTAAGGCAGGATTGCCTGCGCCCAGCAGGTCAAGACTGTGGTGGCCGTGAGTGTGCCACTGCACTCCATCCTGGGTGACAGAGTGAGACTCCAACTCAAAAAAAAAAAAAACAAAAACCTGTAAAAAGAGACAAAGAAGATTCTTATAGAAGTACAAAGGGATCAATTCAGCAAGAGGAAATAACACCTCTAAATATTTATTTACCCAACACCGAAGTACCCAGGTACAGAAAGCAAATATTAGTTGATCGAAAGGTAGATAGACTCCAATATAATAGTAGTGGGGACTTTAGCATCTCACTCTCAGCATTACACAAACCACTTAGACAGAAATTCAACAATTACACACTAGATTTTAGCTTCACTTTAGACCAAATGAACCCATTCACCTTTACAGAACATTTTCTCCAACAGTTGCAGAATGTACATGCTTCTCATCAGCACATGAAACGTTTCCAGACCACAACATACGCTAGGCCACAAAACAAGTCTCAACACATATTTAAAAATAAATCATGTGAAGTACCTTCTCAGAGCCCAATAAAATAAAACCAGAAATTGACACCAAGAACTTTGGAAACTGTACAAATACATGGACATTTACAACCTGCTCCTGAACAGCCACTGGGTCAATGGAGAAGGAAACCTAAACATTTCTTGAAACAAATGACAATGGAAACATAACATACTAAAGCCTATGGGACATACTAAAAGCAGTGAGGATGGGGAAGTTTACAATAATGAACCTTACATCGAGAAGGTGGAAATATTCAAATAAACACCCTAACAATGCATCCTCAAGAAACTTTTAGTACTAATAGAAAAGAACAAATAAAACTCAAAATTAGAAGAAGAAAGAAATAATAAAGATCAGAGCAGAACTAAGTGAAATAGAGAAAAAAAATACAAAGAACAAAAACCGTATGATCATCTAAACAGATGCAGAAAAAGCATTTGATAAAAATTAAAACATTCCTTTGATGTTTAAAAACCCCCACAACTTTGTGATAAAAACTCGCAACAAATTAGGCATAGAAAGAACATACCTCGCCAGGTACAGTGGCTCACACCAGTAAATGCCAGCACTTTGGAAGACTGAGGAGAGAGGACTGCTTGAGCCCAGAAATTTGAGATCAGCCTGGGCAACAGAGCAAGACCTAGTCTCTGCAAAAAAACAACAACAACAAAAAAACACTAGCCAGGCACGGTGGTGTGCGTCTATAGTCCCAGCTACTCGGGAGGCTGAGGCAGAAGGGTCGCCAGAGCCCAGGAGGTCAAGGCTGTAGTGAGCTATGATCAAGCCACTGCACTCCAACCTGGGTAACAAAGTGAGACCATGACTTAAAAGAAAAGAAAAATATACCTCAACATATTAAAGACTATATATGACAAACACACAGCTAACATATAGACTGGAGAAAAGCTGAAAGGCTTTTTTCTAAGAACTAGAACAAGACAAGGAAGCCCACTTTTTTTTTTGAGTTGGAGTCTCACTCCATTGCCCAGGCTCTAGTGCAGCAGCACACACTTGGCCACCCCAGTGTCGACTTGCTAGGCTTCAGCTATCCTTCTGCCTCAACCTTCCAAGTAGCTGAACTACAGGCATATGCTGCCAAGTCCAGCTATTTTTAAATTTATTGTAGAGACAAAGTCTTGCCAAGTTGCCTGGGCTAGTCTCGAACCCACAGGCTCAGGCAATCCATTCTCCTCAGTCTCCTAAAGTGCTGGGATTATAGGCTGAGCAACCAAGCTCGGGCAGGGTGTCCACTTTTAACACTCTTATTCAACATAGTTACTTGTATATAGTCCTAGCCAGAGCAACCAGGTCAAAGAAAGAAATAAAAGGTACTATGAATATATATATATATAGCCTATCAACATATTCAGTTATGTTGCAGAATATAAAATCCAAATACTCAAATCAGTAGCATTTCTTTTTTTTGAGTTGGAGTCTCATTCCATCACCAAGGCTGGAGTACAGTGGCATGCTCACGGCCACCCAGCAACGACCTGCTGGGCTCTGGCAATCCTTCTGCCTCAGCCTTCCAAGTAGCTGAAACTACAGGCGCATACTACCACGCCCAGCAAATTTTTTTTTTAATTTATTGTAGAGACGAGGTCTCACCATGTTGCCCAGGCTGGTCTCGAACTCACGGGCTCAGGCAAGCCTCTCTCCTCAGCCCCCCAAAGTGCTGTGGTTACAGGCTTGAGTCACTGCACCCAGCCATATCAGTAGTATTTCTATACACTAATAATGAACTAGCTGAAAAAGAAAGCAATTCTATTTACAAGAGCTACCAAAAAATATCTACCTAGGAATATACATAACCAAGGAGATGAGAGTTTTTCTACAAGAAAAACTATAAAACCTTGATGAAAGAAATTAAAGAGGACGCAAATGGAAAGACTTCCTATACTCATAGACTTGAAGAATTACTATTGTCAAAATGACCTTACTACCTAAGGCAATCTAAATGTTGGAGGTGATGGATATCCTGAATACCCTGATTGGATCATTCACATTGTATGCATGTATCAAAATATCACATGCACACATAAACATGTATAATTATCATTATTAGTTTAAAAAAATTATTTAAAGAAACATATTTAAAGTACCTGGTAAGTAGCTGCATCCAGATTTGACAGTGCCACATACAGTAAGTTATTCTGAAGAGTGTAGATCCCTGAGGGAATAGCAAGTTTCAGTGTCTCCATAGGCTTATTCAGAATTTCATCGTGTAGTACTCGGTTCAGTGCTCTGAGACTACATTCTAGAAGTACAACATGAGAAAAATCAGTCAGTAATTTAGAGGAAGTTATGTAGCCTCTCTCAAGGCCTCAGTTTTCTCATGTGTAAAAGAAGAAAATTGAGCTACATGTCAAGATACTTTTAGTTTTAAAATATACTTTATGATGCCATGTTTTCAAATGCCAAATGTTCTAGGGTAGCATATCCTTGTGTTTTTTCATTCTGATAATCAAATTGAGAGACCAAATATTCTTACTTTGTTGTAGCAACATCATAAAAACTTTACTTTGTGCATTCCTTTTATCATCAGCCATTCCTGCCAACTACTAATTGTGAAAGCTTCACTCATAAAAGGTAAATGAGTTGAGAAATGGGTCTGGTTGTGAACAACTAACTAAACTATTAGCTCAGCCCAGAGACTCTGTCATATTCAGCAGGTGGCTCGATCCAGAACTCTAAGCAGCACAGGACTGAGGCTCCCGCTCTAAGCATACCTTTTACCTCAATTCATCTCGCTTTGCTTCACCGACACTGCGTTTTTGCAGTTTGAAGGTTTGTGGTAACCCTGCGTCAAGCAAACTGCAGAGTGTGCTATGGCGTCCAGCTGGGAAGGAAGGGCATAGTCCTTCGGGAAGAAGGCCCTGGGGTGGTGGGGTGGGAAGGTGGTCCTGGAAGCAAAAGGACCACTCCTATGACTGTCCCTGACCTGAAAACTAACGCCCTTAGCCCTGGAACAGGCTGCCAGCCTGTGTCTGGAAGAAGGCCTATTCTTCCTCTTGAAGACCTTGAGGCCAAGGGTAGCCCATGGCGGCGCCACCAGTGGGTCGAGTGCCATTAACCAGGCGACGAGAGAGACAGCTGGGGCCAGAGGATTTCATAGTGAGGAGGGCTACCCCTTCCTGGTTGCATGGATCACTTAACATTGCCTGTAAAGGCCTTCTGAGATCTTTGTTGGACGCTTCGTACCCACTGTAGCCCATCCTGGTGATGACCAGGCTGAAGTCATATCCTAAGGTTCAGCAGATCACCCTATAGAGCAGTATTATCTCTTTTCTGTTAATGCAGTATTGCTATTAACTCAGCCTGCATCTCTATATTCTGTAAATGGTTCAAACTATGTCCAAGAGAAACATACTTAGAAAAAAAAGAGCAAAAAATAAAATTTGAAGGTAAGAGGATTGCTTGAGTCCAGGATTCGAGACCATCCTGGACAACTTAGCAAGACCTCATCGCTACAAGAAATAAAAAAAATTAGCCAGGTGTGGTGACACGTGCCTGTACTTCCAGCTACTTGGAAGGCTAAGGTGGAAGGATCGTCCGAGCCCAGGAGGTTGAGGTTGTGGTGGCCATGAATGTCCACTGCACTCCAGCCTGGGAGACAGAGTAAGACTCCACTCAAAAAAAAAAAAAAAAAAAAAAGTAACTGTCTTAGAGTTGAATAACTCACTTTACATTTTTCTTCAATATGATCTTGAGGAGATTCCTGAATGGTGAAATATACATGACAATAACATCCAGGCACTATTATAAGATGCTTCTAGATACAGTATTGCATATATTTTGCCTATGACCTTCAACCTGTCATCTGTCGTCTACATGACTATTGCAACAAGGTCACCAGATGACTGCCGCACCCCTGGCTCTTGCTTCAGGCAGGAAGAAGCCACAAGAGGTTCGGCAGGCATCTCCCTGGCTTCTCTTATGGAATGGTGTAGTGCGGCCACCCCAGCAAAGGAGCTGGGAAACCAAGTCTTTCCCTTTATTTCCTCTACAGTAGAGACGGGAAAGGCAGAAGCAGTTGGAAATGCTCTGTGTACTAGCCACCCCACAGTATCAGTCACAGATACTGTCCAAAGACTTTTAAGAGATACATGCCTGGGCAGGCGAGACCTCATCTCTACAATAAATCAAAAAATTAGCCAGGCGTGGTAGCACGCGCCTGTAGTTCCAGCTACGTGGAAGGCTGAGGCAGAAGGATGGCCAGAGCCCAGCAGGTCGAGGCTGCGGTGGCCAGAAGCGGCCACTGCACTCCAGTCTGGGCGACAGAGTGAGACTCCAACTCAAAAAAAAAAAAAGAGATACATGAACCTCTCAAGAGAGATATTCTCAGAAACCCTATTACTTTACCAAGATGGACACTTTCAGATGATTTCGTCTCCCAATATAAAAAGGAAACTTTTCCCCTCCCCATCTCTCTTTAATTTACTTTCTAAATAAACTATATTTTCCAATTTAAAATATAAAAAATAAATTTTAAAAAAAAGGAGAATTTTGATTATAAAGTCTTTTGAAGTGAAAAAAACTTTTTTTTTTTTGAGTTGGAGTCTCACCCTGTCACCCAGACTGGAGTGCAGTGGCCGCTCTCGGCCACTGCAGCCTCGACCCACTGGGCTCTGGCGATCCTTCAGCCTCAGCCTTCCGAGTAGCCGGAATTACAGGCACGCGCTACCATGCCTGGCTGATTTTTTGATTTATTGTAGAGATGAGGTCTCGCCAAGTTGCCCAGGCGGATCTCGAACCTGCGGGCTCAGGCAATCCACTCACCTCAGCCTCCCAAGGCGCGGGATTACAGGCTGAGCCACCGAGCCCGGCGAAAAAAACTTTAAAAGATAGCTGATAACCACACTTTCCTCACCCCAAAAAATTGTTAAATAAGAGTTATCAAAAGATTTTCTTAATTTTACCAGAGAAATTATCTAAAATATTAGCTTATTTTAAATGCTTTTTTTTTGGAGACAGCTCTCACTATGTTGCCCAGGCTGGATTTGATTCCTAGACTCAAGCAGTCCTCCCACCTCAGTCTCCCAAGTAGCTGGGAACATAGGTATAGACCACTGAGCCCAGCTGCTTTTTGATGTTTAACTGATCAGTGCTATCACATCTGTTTCCCTCTTCCTTAGGGAAGGTCTTGTTTCAAATCCCTGTCAATTCCTGGTATAAGTTTTTGAGTTGGAGTCTTATTCTGTTGCCCACGCTGCAGTGCAGTGGCACACTCACAGCCACTGCAGCCTCGACTTGCTGGGCTCAGGTGACTCTTCCGCCTTACCTTTCCAAGTAGCTGGAACTACAGGCATGTGCCACCATGCCTGGCTAATTTTTTGATTTATTGTAGAGACGACATCTCCCCATGTTGCCCAGGCTGGTCTGGAACCCCTGGGCTCAGCTAATGGCCTCGGCCTCTCAAAGTTCCCATGTCTGGGATTACAGGCATGAGCCACCACATCCAGCTACTTTTTTTTTTTCTGAGTTGGAGTATCACTCTGTCACCCAGGCTGGAGTGCAGTGGCATGCTCATGGCTACCCCAGTGTCGACCTGCTGGGCTCAGGCAATCCTTCTGCCTCAGTCTTCCAAGTAGCCAGACTACAGGTGCGTGCTACCATGCCCAGCTAATTTTTTTTACTTATTGTAGAGATGAGGTCTCGCCAAGTTTCCTGGGCTGGTCTTGAACCTGCGGGCTCAGGCAATCCACTCACCTCGGCCTCCCAAAATGCTGAGATTATAGACTGAGCCACTGTACCCAGCCTAATCTTTAAAAATTGATTGTAGAAGCTGGGCTCGGTGGCTCAGCCTATAATCCCGCGCCTTTGGGAGGCTGAGGTGAGTGGATTGCCTGAGCCTGCGGGTTCAAGACCCACCAGGGCAGCGAGACCTCATCTCTACAATAAATCAAAAAACCAGCCGGGCGTGGTAGCGCACGCCTGTAATTCCGGCTACTTGGAAGGCTGAGGCGGAAGGATCGCCAGAGCCCAGTAGGTCGAGGCTGTGGTGGCCAGGAGTGGCCACTGCACTCCGGTCTGGGTGACAGAGTGAGACTCCAACTCAAAAAAAAAAAAAAAAATTGATTGTAGAGACAAGGTCTCGCCAAGTTGTCTAGGCTAATCTCACCTCTGCCTCCCAAAGTGCTGGGATTACAAGCATAAATCAGCGTTTGGTCTTAAACATCAATCTTTAATGCACCCAGAATCTATTTTTGTGTGCTGTGTGTCTATTTGGGCTTTGGTTCACTGCGAGGGGGCTTTGCCTTGTTGCCTGTACAGTGCAACTATTTGGCTCCACAAGGTTAAATGCAGTGGATACTTCTGCTTGTGTCTGCCTGAACAGCAGGCACGACCTTTTCCACCTCCTAGTATATTTTCATGGTTTTCTTTCCACCTCGTGGGTGACACCTTTACAGTCTTCTTCTGTCAACTCCTCCTTCTGAGTCTGACCTTAAATACTGGGAAGGCAAGAGTGCTCAGCCCTTGGCTTTCTCCTCCTCTAGTATAACCTAAATTATCTCATCCAATTCTTGACTTTAAAGCAACACATCAGCTGACATGTCCTCGGGATCCCTTTTCATAGACTCTACCACTTGCCATCTTAATCTGAATGTCTTCTCGGTCTCAGACTTGATATGGTCCAACTCCAGTACACAGTCATCCAGTAGTTTAATCTGAGAACCTAGGAATTGTTCCACAAACTGGATTCCTCCTTTTTTCTGGTCTTCGCATTTTAATCTACTAGCAAGTCATGTCAGATGTAGTTCAAAAGAAAATACAGGCCAGGCATGGTAGCACATGCCTGTAATACCAGGACTTTGGGATGCTGAGGCAGGAGGATTGCTTGAGCCCAGGAATTTGAGACCAGCCTGGGCAACATAGTGAGATCTTGCCTCTACAAAAAGAAAGAAAAAAATTAGCCGAATATGGTAGAGTGTGTCTGTAATCCCAGTTACTCAGAAGGCTTAGGCGGGAGGATCCCCTGAGCCCAGTGAGCCATGATAATAATAATAATAATAAGAAGAAGAAGAAGAAGAAAAATACAAATAGTCACAAAGCACATGAAAAATCATCATTGTTAGTTATGAGAGAAACACAAGTCAAAGCCAAAATGAGACACTACTTCACACCTACTAGAGTGGCCACTAATAAAAACAAAATGGAAAATAACAAGTGTTAGAGAGGACGTGAAGAAACTGGAAACCTTGTACATTGCTGGTAGGAATGCAAAACTGTCCTGCTGCTGTAAAAAGCAGTTTGATAGTCCCTTAAAAGGTTAAATACAGAATTACCACATGACCCAGCAATTCCAATCCTAAATGCACATGCAAAAGAGAGGAGAGCAGGGACCCAAAACCTTGTACATCTGCGGCAGCGTCACTCGTTCATCCCAGCACTATCCACAGGAGCCAGAAGGGAGAAATAACCCTGGTGGCTACCAACACGTGAATGGACAAATAAAAGGAGGCACATTCATACAACAGAATATGATTCAGCCATAACAAGGAACAAAGTTCTGATATATGTTACAACATAGAGAAGCCTTGAAAACATTATGCTAAGTGAAATAGGCCAGACCCAAAACAACAAACATGATATGACTCTACCTATGTGAAATGTTTAGACTAGAAAAATTCACAGAGATGAAAAGTAAATCAGAGATCCCTAGGGGCAAAGGGTAAGGGAGAATGGGAAGTTATTACTTAATAGTTAGAAGGGTGCCAGGTGTAGAGGTGGAGGCGAGAGGACTGCCTGAGCCCAGGGGTTCAAGACCAGCCTGGGCAACTTGGCAAGACCTCATCTCTACAATAAATCAAAAACTAGCCAAGTGTGATGGCACATACCTATAGTTCCAGCTACTTGGAAGACTGAGGTGGAAGGTTCACCTGAGACCAGCAGGTCGAGGCTTCAGTGGCCATGAGCGTACCACTGCACTCTAGCTTAGGTGGCAGAGTGAGACTCTGACTCAAAAAAAAAAAAAAATAGTAAGAAAGATTTTGTTTGGGGTGATGAAAAAGTTTTGGAAATAGATAGTGGTAATTGTTGTACAACATTTTGAATGTGACTAGTGCCAATGAACTGTACACTAAAAATGATTAAAATGTTTCCACACTGAATTCCTAATAGGCAAAAAAATGGTTAAAATGGCAAGTTTTATGTCATATGTGTATATATATACATATATATGTATATGTGTATATATATATATATATATAGAGAGAGAGAGAGAGAGAGAGAGAGAGAGTATACACATACACACATATTTTACCACAACTTTAAAAAATTCAAAATGGAAACCCACTAAAACCCACCAAAACCAACTAACTGTATCCTTTAAGTGAGTAAAGTATACAGTTTGTGAATTATATCTCAATAAAATTGTTTTAGAAAACTACATAAAATTAGTCACTGATGGAATAATCAGTGAAGCGAATAAAATAAAAAGCCTTTTAAAAATTACTATGATTCCTCTAAAGTTTCAACAGGCATACAATTATAAAATTTAGTCTTAATCTCAAATTAATATAAATGTAAGAAATTATCTCATATTTACAGCATTAGCCAGAAGAGACATGATGCAAATAAAATATCTTTATTACTAGACTTAAACTGTCTTTTCTATTTTATCTTATTTGAGCTGGGGTCTCACTTTGTCACCCAGGCTAGAGTGCAGTGGCATAAACACAGCTCATCACAGCTTCGACCTCTCGGGTTCAGGTGGCCCTTCTGCCTCAGCTTCCCACTTAGCTGGGACTACAGCCACGCACCACTGTGCCCAGTTAATTTTTTTTTTTTTTGTAGAGACGAGGTATTGTTATGCTGTCTACACTAGTTAAACTGCCTTAGTAAACATTTTAAAATATTGAAATGTTCTTAATACTAATGCATTGGATAATGCAAGAGTTCAAATGTGTAGTTACCAATATATATTTAAATATATATATAGTAAACTGAATAAACTGCATTGATTAAAAACAAAAAACCTAGATACCTACTGCTGTCTTTGTAGACTAATAAAATGCAGGTCATTATCTTCAAAAGTTCAGCAACAACCACTGCTGTGGAAGATAGATAACGAGGTCCCTCCTCTTTTAAAGTCCTAGAATAACGCATTGTTAGAACCAAACTGGTAGTCTGAAAGACCAAAATTCCCAAGGAAAGGTATTTTAGGTTGGCGGACATTGTTTTATCTTCATTTGCCTGAAAAACAAAATAAACAAGGCAAATAAATAAAATTACAACATACAGAAAATTGTATATTTGAAAAAAACCCCAACAGATTTCTGGCTCTAAACACAATGGAGTAGGAACATTCTACCCCCTTCTTCCTGCTAGTTGAAACTAAAAACCTTGGATCAAAGACAAAAAGCAACTACCAGAAGACTCTGAAAGGTGAAGAAAATAAGGCAAATTAACTGGAGACCTCAGGTCTTGAGGGATGACCCAGCAATAAATTCCCTAAAGATGTTTTACCACAAGCCGGGCTCGGTGGCTCAGCCTATAATCCCGCGCCTTTGGGAGGCTGAGGTGAGTGGACTGCGTGAGCCCGCAGGTTCGAGACCCGCCTGGGCAGCGAAACCTCATCTCTACAGTAAATCAAAAAATCAGCCGGGCGTGGTAGCACATGCCTGTAATTCTGGCTACTTGGAAGGCTGAGGCGGAAGGATTGCTGGAGCCCAGCAGGTCGAGGCTGCGGTGGCCGGGAGCAGCCACTGCACTCCAGTCTGGGTGACCGAGTGAGACTCCAACTCAATAAAAAAAAAAAATGTTTTGCCATCTGAGTATCCCAACTTGTATGTTACAGTAGCTCACAACCTGGAACTGCCAAGAGACACAGAACAACAACAAAGAAGCCAAAGAAAAATCTATGCTCTAATCAAAGGACCAAAAAAACAGCAATCTTGCAGAATAAGACCATCTCAGCGGATCCTGTGTCATCTGAGGGACAGAGCCCTACGGTCCATCAACGATCTTGCACCATTTAGAGCAGAGGTGGTGGCCCTTTCCCCTCCCACCAGGGGCTGCAACCACAGAGACAACAGGGCAAAGCCTGCCGACCATCCTACCCTACACAAGGCATGGATCAGCAGAGAGGCATCCCTTTTCTCCCTCCCCAGGGGGCTGTCCATGCACATAAAAGATTTTAATAGGAAGCAGAGTCTCATAAGAGAATATTCAAAATGTTTACAATATAATCCAAAAAGAGAATACTCATCAAAAACCAGGAAAATCTCAACTTTGATGAGTAAGCACAATCAACAACGCAGAAATGACAGATGCTAGGATTAACAGACACAGATTTCAAAGAAGCTATCTTAAAAGTGCAGCAACAAGCAATTATGAGCACTTGAAATAACTTTAGACCCACAGAGAAGTTGAAATAGTGCATGTCCCTCTACCCAGCTTATCTGGTGACAACAGCTACAAAGTCCTTATGCTTTTCCTAAAGTGATTCAGTCTTACTCTGAGAGACTCACTCTAAGTAGGAAAACACAAATAGGTTAAAAAATGAAAGGATGGAAAAAGATATGCTGTAAGAAAAACAACTATGAAAAAATTAGAGGGGCTATATCAACAATCGGAAAAAATAGATTATGTAAGAATTATTCCTTGAATAAAAAAGGACATTTCATAATGATAAAAGGGTCAATACATCAGAAAGTTATAACCATTATCAGTGTATATATACCTAATAACATAACTTCAAAATACATAAAATGAAAACTAACATAACTAAAGGGGAAACAGGTAAATCTAGCCATAATTAGAAATTTTGAATGTACCTTTCCCAGTAATAAAATACCCCCCCCAAATTAGTAAGGATATAGAGAATCTGAACATCATCAACTACCATAACTGTGGTAGACATATATGATTCACCCAGATCTTCCTTCAAGGAAGGACTTCATGCAGAATGTGTGATCAGCCACCTGTTTTCCCACCTAAGATCACATCTTTTGCCTTAGTTATCTAAAGATTCAAATCAACCCCAAGCAAAATCCCTGCAGGTTACAGAAGTAGAAACTGGCAAACCAATTTTAAAATTCATATGGAAAGACAAAGTTCCTAGACAACCAAAACAATTTGAAGGAAAAACAAGATTGAAACTACCAAACTTCCAGACTTTCTATAAAGCTATAGTAATCAATACTCATATTGACACAAGGACAAAAGTACAGATCAATGAGACAGAATAAAGTTCAGAATTAGATCCATAGTCCTAGTTAGTTTATGCTGCTGTAACAAAGTACCATACACTGGGTGACTTATAAACAGCAGAAACGTATTTTTCACAGTTCTGGAGGCTGGAGGTCAAAGATCAGGGGGTTCTCTCAGGGCCCCTCTTCTGCGGCTGCAGATGTCATTTTCTCATCATATTTTAATAGGGTGGAGAGCAGAGAGAGAGTTCTCTCAGGACCCTTTTTATAAAGGCACTAATCTCATTCATGAGGGCGCCACTCTCATGACTCAATTGCTTCCCTCAAAGCCCACTTCCTAAACCGTCACACTGCTAGGATTTCAACATATAAATTGGGGTCTGGGTTAGAACACAAATAAATCAGTCCATTACACCTTATATAAATACTGTCAAATGAACTTTAACAAAGACTCCTAAAAGAAAGAATAGTCTTTTCAACAAATAATTCTGAAACAATGAGATATCTGTATTATTTCCTAAATGAGCCTCTACCCTTAACTGCCTCACACCAAATATGAACTAGAAATGGATCACAGACCTATCACAAAAGCAAAAACTATATATTCAATATGAAAGCACAGGAGAAAACCATAACCATGTAGAGCCAGGCAAAGATTTCTTAGCTAGGATACAAAAAGCATGAACCATACAGGAAAAAACAGATAAATTGGACATATTAAAATTAAAAACTATTCTTCCAAAGATACTGTAAAAAATATGAAAAAAGAAACATCATGGAAGAAAATATTCTCAACATATATACCTGCCAATAACCTTATATTCATAATATATACAGAACTTTAACAATACAATAAGTAGAAGACCAATAACCCAGTTTAAAAGAAGCAAAAGCTGGGTGTGGTGACTCACACCTGTAATCTCAACACTTTGGGATGCTGAGGTGGGAGGATTGCTTGAAATCAGGAGTTCGAGACCAGCCTGGGCAACAAAGCAAAACCCTGTCTATACAAAAAACAGAAAAATTAGCCAGGTATGGTAACATACATCTATAGTACCAGGTATTTAGGAAGCTGAGGCAAGAGGATCACTAGAGCTCATGAGGTCGAGGCTATGGTGAGCCATAATTGTGCCACCGCACTCCAGCTTGGGCAAAGAGTGAAAAACAAAAACAAAAAAGGCCAGGCACAGTGGCTCAAGCCTGTAATCCCAGCACTTTGGGAGGCCGAGGCAAGAGAACTGCCAGATCCCAGGGTTTCAAGACCATCCTGGGCAACCTGGTGAGACCTCATCTCTACAATAAATCAAAAAAATTAGCTGGGCATGGTAACGTGCACCTGTAACTCTGGCTACTTGGAAGGCTGAGGCGGAAGGATTGCCTGAGACCAGCAGGTCAAGCTGGGGTAGCCGTGTGTTGCTGTACTCCAGCCTGGACGATGGAGTGAGACTCCAACAAAGACAAATGCATATCTAATAGATATGTGAAAAGATGTTCAACATCATAATTATTAGAAAAACACAAATTATAACCACAATGAGATACTTCTATACACCTATTAGACTGCCTAAATTTAAAAAACCAATGCTACCAAGAGATGGAGTAGACTTAGAGAAAACAGAACTCTCGACATTGCTAGTGGAAACTGTAATGTAGTACAAGCACTTTGAAAAGGTTTGGTAGCTCCTTATTAAAATAAAACAGTAAGCCGGGCTCGGTGGCTCAGCCTGTAATCCCGCGCCTTTGGGAGGCTGAGGTGAGTGGATTGCCTGAGCCCGCGGGTTCGAGACCCACCTGGGCAGCGAGACCTCATCTCTGCAATAAATCAAAAAATCAGCCGGGCGTGGTAGCACATGTCTGTAATTCCAGCTACTTGGAAGGCTGAGGCGGAAGGATCACCGGAGCCCAGCAGGTCGAGGCTGCGGTGGCTGGAAGCGGCCACTGCACTCCAGTCTGGGCGACAGAGTGAGACTCCAACTCAAAAAAAAATAAAAAAAAAATAAATAAAACAATAACAACAACATAATCTTCATATGATCCAGGAATTCCACTCTTAGGTTTACCCAAGAAACTTGAAAATATATGTTCACACCAATCATGAATATTTACAGTAGCTTTATTTGTAAGAGCCAGAAATGAAATGCTGCAATCCAAATGCTCATCAACTGAACATACTGTGGTATATCCACACACTCGAATACTGCTTGGCTCTAAAAAGGAACAAAATACCGATATACATTAAAACCTCAAAAAAAGCAAAAACAAGCCAGTAATCCCAGCACTTTGGGAGGCAGAGGCAAGAGGATTGCCTGAGAAGGGGTTTGAGACCAGCCTGGGCAACTTGGCGAGACCTCGTCTCTAGAATAAATTTTTTAAAAATTAGCTGGGCATGTTGGCATGTACCTATAGCTCCAGCTACTTGGAAGACTGAGGTAGAAGGATCTCCTGAATTCAGAAGGTCAAGGCTGCGGTGGCCATGAGTGTGCCACTGTACTCCAGCCTGAGAGACAGAGTAAGACTCTAACTCAAAAAAAAACAGTCAAAAACATACAGGGCAAAAAAATTTAGACAAAACAGCACACTGTACACTATATGATTCCATTTATATGAAATTCTAGAAAAAGCAGAATGAAACTGTCATGACAGATGTAAACATCCGGTTGCCTGCAGCAAGAGCTGGGGCTGAGGGCTGAATGCAAAGAACAGTGAAGGGCTTCTGGTGGTAATGTAAACATTATGTGTGGTGTGTAGATAACTGAATTCATGTATCACAACTCACTGAATGACATGTTTAAAATAGGTTCATTTTCTTCACAGCAACTTGAATGAACTTAGAGTCTATAATACTCACTGATCTATCACAGAAACAAAGGACTGAGTACCACAAGTTCTCACTCATAAGTGGACCCTGAACATTTACCATATTACTATAAGAAAGGAATTGGCAATAGTGAGACACTGACAGAGGAACGGGGGTACATAATATCAATAAGAGTAGTCACACTTTACCTATACAATGATCATGCATGTACCTAACACTGAATTGCACCCTACATTTTAAAAATAAAAAGGGGGGGAATGCTATAAGAAAGGGATTGCAGCCAGGTGCGGTGGCTCACGCCTGTAATCCCAGCACTTTGAGAACCCAAGGCAAGAGGATTGTCTGAGCCCAGAGGTTCAAGACCGGCCTTGGCAACTTAGCAAGACCTTGTTTCTACAATAAATCAAAAAACGAGCTGGTCGTGGTAGCACATGCTGTGCTTCCAGCTACTTAAAAGGCTGAGGTGGAAGGATTGCCTGTGCTCAGTAAGTCGAGGCTGCAGTGGCTGTGAGCATGCCACTGCACTCCAGACTGGGAGGCTGGGCAAGAGTCCCATTCAAAAAAGAAAAAAAAAAAGAAATAAGAAAGGGATTGGCAGTAGTGGGACACTGTCAGGGGAGGGAAGGAGGGGCACATAACATCAATAAGGGTTCCTGATCTCAAACCAGGCAAAGTGGAGACCAAAGGGAAGTCCAAACTTTACCCTGTACAATGACCACTTACATACCTAATCCTGAACTGAACTCCACATCTTTAAAATAAAATAATTAATTTTTAAAAGAATAGGATTTTATTGTATGTAAATTACAATAGATTTTAAAAATTTTATTGTATGTAAATTTAAATAGATTTTTTAAATTAAGGATTCGTGACATCCCAAATACAGCCTTCCTCACAGCTCCAGTGCCAGCTGATTTCCTTGGATTGATGCTCAGGACATGCTGTTGCTAAGTCCCTCACCTACCGCTCTCCCTTCTGTGAGTCCCTCTCCCCTCTCACAACCTCTTAATGTGACCCCTGCTTATGGCATATCTCTGTAGAGTTCTCACTACCAAGCTGCAACCAAGTTACCATAGTTTAGGGTTCTACATATATGATCCTTTCTTTCCTTAGCTCCTAAATATTGTAACAGCATATAAAATATTCAAGCAGATTCAACAATCATTACTTAGCACCTCTACTAGGTTAAGGGTCATGGTTACAGAGAGACCTATTCTTGAAAGCACAGAGTCTACCTTACTATATTTAGCGATTCCTACTCTCAACTGATTATGCCCCAAACATGAACAACACAGGACCACGAATATAAAGATAACATTATTTTTTTGAGTCAGAGTCTCACTGTGTCACCCAGGCTGGAGGGTAGTGGCACATTCACGGCCACCCCAGCACCGACCTGCTGGGCTCTGCGATCCTTCCACCTCAGCCTTCCAAGGAGCCAGAACTACAGGTGCACGCTACCACATCTGGCTAATTTTTGATTTATTGTAGAGACAAGGTCTCGTCAAGTCACCCGGGCTGGTCTCGAACCCGTGGGCTCAGGGAATCCAATCGCCTCAGCCTCTCAAAGTGCTGGGATTACAGGTTGAGCCACCGAGCCCGGCCTAAGGATAACATTTTTAATGATGAAATATATATTCACCATTAAACACATATGTATAAATATATAATTGTTGGGAAAAATTATCTTAAGCATTTGAATTTCAGAGATAAAAACTGAATAATATATCCATTATACATAGAGGGTCAAGTTTAGAGGAAGGAATACATAGATTTTTTATTTTATTTCAGTTTTATAAATCTGCAATAGCAAATGAGCCCAATGTGAAATAAAATTACAGCATTTTTGAGATGGACGAGGCTTTAAAAATTAGCTAATATAATCTCTTCATTTTAAAAATGAAGGAAATGGCGAACTGGGAGGTTAGATGACCTCTTCAAGGTCACACAACTAGTAATTGGAGATATCAGCTTATGTAGTTAAATATCCAGCTTCCGGCTCCCACAATATACTACTGTAAAACACCAGGACGTCCTGGTGCCTTTATTGCTGTATGGAGGGAGAGTACATTTCCAGCAACCTATACTTGGCAGAGGAATCTAATTCTCCTGGAAAATGTCAAACAATGATTTCAAATCCATTCAAGGAAGTTTTCTGTTTATTCTGTGCAACCAAGCCCATAATGTACCTATTGTAACAGCAATGTTCTAACTTCTTTTCAAATGAAAATTTAAAGGTCAGGTTCTAAACCAGAGTAAACTTTAAAAATTTTGCTTTTCCATTTTCAAACATATATAACATCAACATAAACATTCACTATGATAATACAGTTTTTATTGATGCTCTTAGTAAATTTATTAATACCCCCAGCACTTTGGGAGGCTGAGGCAGGAGGATCACTTGAGCCCAGGAATTCGAGAACAGCCTAGGCAACACACAAGACTTTGTCTCTACAAAAAAAATCAAACAAAAATAAAGAAGACAGAAAAGGTTTCTGAAATTCTGTTCTGAGGTTTAAAAGACACAATGGTTCATGCCTGTAATCCCAGTATTTTGGGAGTCCAAGGCAAGAAAATATGTCCACACACACACACACACACAAAAAAAATCAAAAAATTAGCCAAGCATGGTGGTGCACACCTCTAGTCCTAGTTACTTAGGAGGCTTAGGAAGGAGGATCACCTGAGCCCAGAAGGTTGCGGTTGCAGTGAGTCATGATCATGCCACTGCACTCCAGTAGAATGAGATCTCTGACTCAAAAAAAAGGGTAAATGGTTTAAAATATATATATTATATAACACATAGGTATCATTAATGTACACTACTTCTACCATTCCCCAAATTAATCAGGATTACTGAAAAATTAAATATTTATACCACCATTAATTGCATCACAGATATGCACTAAGTTCTGAAATATTAAAAACACCATATGCTAATAATTTCCATTAGATCCTTGTAGGTGAATCTGAAAATTAGCGTCACTACAGACTTATTTCCAGGGGCTTTTCAATAGACAGTCTGTATAATCTTCAGATCCGTGCATGCAGCCTGTCATTCTGAGATAATATCTGTATTGCTGATAAGTCTCCAGTCACTAAAAGCCCTAAAATAACGAAATGCCTAGTCAATGTTTTAAAACTGTAATAAAATTGTATATACATTTTTTAAAGACTTTTAGCATCTAAGATATTTTACAAATCAATTTTCCTTCTATTGTAAAAACAGAATGATGAATTTCTAAGTTATGATTTTTAGAATGAGCTTTATTTACATTTCTAAACACTAGTTCTGAAATACATTTCCTTGGTACAATATACGTCTACTAGAGATTAATGATATAATAGCATGTATGAAAGTCATAAGGTGCTATGTAATTATGTCACAAACACTAGTCAGAAACAACTACTGGTCTAAAAACAAACATTTTAAGGTTTTTCCAAATAAATGAATAGAAAAAGTAAATACACATAGAAATGGTGAGTTCACTGGACTTTTTTGTCTATTATCTTCCATGATGACAAACTTTAAAACTATAACCTCTTACTGGAAACTAAACAATGATAAATAAAATTCATGACAACTGACTATTTTATGTTAGGTTTTTTGGAGTCAGGGTCTCTGTTACCCAGGATGGAGTGCAGTGCCACGATCATGGCTCATTGCAGATCAACCTCCTAAGCTTAGGTGATCCTGCTGCCTCAGCCTCCCAAGGAGCTGGGACCACAGGCACACACCACCATGCCTGGCTAATTTTTTTATTTTTTTTGTAGAGGCGAGGTTTCGCTATGTTGCCTAGGCTGGTCTCAAACTCCTGTGCTCAAGCAATCCTCTCACCTCAGCCTCCCAAAGTGCTCAGATTATAGATAGGTGTGAGCCACTGCGCCCGCCTCCTGACTTTACTTTTGACACTGGCATGTGTATCTCTTCTTTTCTATCTGCCTCAGAAGTAGATACAGAACTCAAGAAAAACAGCAACAATATGCTGTACTTGAAATCCATAATAATCCTGTGGAAAATCCAAAACTCCCATTTTTTATATAAGGGAAAGAAGTACAAATAGAAAGTGATTTAGACTATCGGTCTGATCAATTCCATTTCTGTGATAGAAACCATAGTCTCCACTCAGTCAGGTCCTTCCTAAGTGCTTAAGAGCAGTAACACTCAACCAGCTCTTCACCACCTGTGGGTTCCTATTAAATTCTAAGTGAGCTGGGCTCAGTGGCTCAGCCTGTAATCCCGCGCCTTTGGGAGGCTGAGGTGAGTGGATTGCCTGAGCCCGTGGGTTCGAGACCCACCTGGGCAGCGAGACCCTCATCTCTACAATAAATCAAAAAAATCAGCCGGACGTGGTAGCGCATGCCTGTAATTCCGGCTACTTGGAAGGCTGAGGCGGAAGGATCGCCAGAGCCCAGCAGGTCGAGGCTGCGGTGGCCGGGAGCAGCCACTGCACTGCAGCCTGGGTGAAAGAGTGAGACTCTAACTTCAAAAAAAAAATTCTAAGTGAGACAACTTCTCATTATTTTTCCTCTCCCTTCTTCCTCAAGGTGTCAGGTGTCTCTTTACATAAGGCGTGTCACCTGTAAATTACAGTAGTTAATTTTTAACCTGTTCCCTCAGAATTTCCATTTCCACATTCAAGTTAAATGGTATTCAAATATTTCTTCAATGATACAAATGCAAAACCTATTTGCTATCTAATTTTTAGATAAAAGTTGTTCAGTATCACGGTGCTCTTTATGGAAGGTGATTTGGAAAAAGAAGCCTTACCAAGTGCAACTCTAAGATCCCGTCCCATGTGTGGGGCTGAGGGAAGATGGACAAGCCCTTGTACCTTCCAGTTCTCCACCTCCATACAACTGCTCTATGCCTCTGCTGGGGTCATTTCCCACCACTTGGCAACTGAAGGACAGGATTTGAGATATTCTACAAAGAAGAGACTAGTGTATACACCTGTCAGGTCCAAAGTACTCACTCATCACTAGGGAAGGTTCAAAACTAAGAAGACTGAAGCAGCAAGTGAGAGATGCACAACTCTTGGGATGGCAGTCAGCACTCAGGTGCACCAGATACCCACAGTCAGGCCCTGGGCGAGCACTGGGCACACAGGGATGGGCAGACAATCTGTTTCTTCATGGAGCTTGCTCTCTAGTGTAGGAGACACATAATATTCAAGTAACTCAAGAGCAAGAGCTGTGTAAGCAAGGACACTGCTATGACAGGAGAACAAAGGGTGAGGCACAGGGATATTAGGGTCCCGTGTATAGACTATGCTGGTAGGTAAGCTCAACGTCTTCCACAAACCCCTTCTCCACGGAGTGCTGGTGAAACTGGCTAAACAGTACCTACAGGAGATTTAGAAGGCAGAAGGGGAACATCAGCTACTACTCTCTGAAGACGGTCAGAGTCAAATGCAGCAAGGGTGCAACACAGAGGCTGACAGGTTCCAGCTTCTCCTCACCCTTCCCTGCTGAACAACAGTGGCCCAGGTCCCACCAGATACTGCACTGTGAATGCAGAAAACCAGACTGCATGGTGCCAGCTCCATCTGTGGTCCTGCTCTGGCAACAGGACAGGGCAGGCTTGCTGGAACTTCTGAGAACTGCAACCTGTCTACCTACAGCAGGCAATCATGAGAGCTACCCAGGAACTTTCCAGGAATCCTCCAACACCTTCTTTGACCTTGACGTCCCTGCTGCTCACATACTGTGGAAGCTTGTATTGCTGCTATCGATCCCTTGTTCTATAATAGTGCAGAATTGTGTTTCCCTGATGGAAACCTAACTGATACAGCTACAGGTACCAAAGATGCTTCCAGGGTTAACAGAACCATAGGACAGGAATCTGGAATCCATTTTCTTTTTCTCTCGCTCTGTTTGTTTTTTTTTTTTTTTTTGAGTTGGAATCTCACTCTTGTCACCCAGGCTAGAGTGCAGTGGCATGCTCACGGCCACTGCAGCCTCGACCTGCTAGGCTCATGCGATTCTTCCGCCTCAGCTTTCGTAGCTGTAACTACAGACACATGCCACCATGCCCGGCTAGTTTTTGTGATTTATTGTAGAGACACGGTCTCACCAAGTTGCCCAGGATGGTCTTGAACCCCCGGACTAGGTAATCCTCTTGCCTCAGCCTCCCAAAGTACTGGGATTACAGGCTTAGCCACCATGCCCGGCTAGAATCTGTTTTCTAATCCGTCTCTAGACTTTTTTTTTTTTTTTGAGTTAGAGTCTCAATCTGTCGCCCAGGTTGGAGGACAGTGACATGCTTACGGCCACTGCAGCCTCGACCTGCTGGGCTCAGGTGATCCTTCAGCCTCAGCCTTCTAAGTAGCTGGAACCACAGACATGTGCCACCATGTCTGGCTAAGTTTTTAATTTATTATAGAGACGAGGTCTTGCCATGTTGCCCAGGCTGGTCTCAGATCCACGGGCTCAGGCAATCCTCTTGCCTCTGCCTCCTAAAGTACTGGGATTACAGGCTTGAGCCACCGCGCTCAGCCTGTCTATACGTAAAGCCATTAACCTCCCTAGGCCAGTGGTAAAGGAAACCAGATCAGCATGCAGAAATAAAAGTTATCTACATTTTCACCTGTAGACATAATCAGGATAAGGCTTTGGGTTACCAAGCAGTTGCTGCCACAGACATTTTACTGAAAACAGCAGTATGCGGGTGTTCACTGGTGGCTTTTAAGTCAGCTAGAACACTTGGAGAAAGAAGAGTAAACTCATTGTCCTGAACCCATAGCCCAAATCCAGGCAGGGACCAGGAGCATCTATGACTGCCCTGAAAGTCTACACTCATGGAGAGGCAGAGATGATGTTTCTGAAAACCAAATCCAAGGTCTGAGCCATGGTAGGCCAAAATGAGAAGCAAATTGAGATTGTAATTTGACAGGATCTCAGGATCCTATATTTTACAGTTGTACAATCTTCAAATCTTGGCACATCAAAATATGCTTGAGGATTTCGCTAGGCTGAATAGTGGCTCCAAAGATATCAGGTTCTACACCTGGAGTATAGAAACACTGCTTACTTTAAAAGGGGGATTTTGGCCAGGCATGGTGGCTCATGCCTGTAATCCCAGCATTTTGGGAGGCCAAGGCAAGAGACTTGCTTAAGCCCTGGAATTCGAGACCAGCCTGGCAATGTAGTGAGACCCTGTCTCTAATTTTTTTAAAAGTGTGGGGGGGATTTGCTGCCAGGCATCATGGCATGCACCTGTAGTCCCCAGCTACTTGGGAGGTTGAGGTGGGAAGATCACTTGAGCCCAGGACTCAGAGGATGTTGTAAGCTATGTTCACACCACTGTAGTCCAGCCTGGGCCACAGAGTGAGACTCTGTCTCTTTAGAAATAAAAGGGGAGGGGGACGACAATTTGCAGATGAAATTAAGTTAAGGATCTTGAGATGGGGAGATTCTGCTTTATTAGTAGACCCTAAATGCCATTACAGGTGTTGCTATAGGAGATATAACATAGGTAGCATGGTGACTTCCAAATCTGGGCCTGAAATGTGAAACCCTTTGTCTGATGGAAGCATAACAGGTGGTGTGGGGCCAGGGGCGGATCCCTCATTCAGTGCCCTCCTTGTGCTGATGAGTCCTCTAGCTCTGTGAGTTCCCATGAGAACTGGCTGCAAAAGAGCTAGGCACCTCCCCTCCAATGCTCATGCTTCCCAGCTTGCTGTGCGATCTCTGCATACTCAGCAGCTCTGCTCTGCCCTGAGCACAGTGGAAGCAGCTGGAACCCTCACCAGCACAGATGCAGTGCATGCTTCACAGCCTGCAGAACCATGAGCCAAATAAACCTCTTTTCTTCATGGATTACCAATTCCTTAATGGCAACACAAAATAGACTGAAACAGCGACTACAGTGAGAAATACGGCACTGTGTACTTGAAATGTGTTTAAGAAAGGTCTCACGTGTCTTTACTCCCCACCACCCACACACGGTAACTATGGTGATAGAGGTGTTAAGTCATTTGATTAAGGCAGTCATTTCACAGTGTGTGTGCATGTTGAACAAATCATCACATTGTACATCTTGCATATATATACATTTTTTGTCACCTATGTAATAAAAGGAGAATCCAGACACACAAGAGAAGGCACCACGAAGACAGAGCAGAGAGAGGCACGAAGACACTGGTCCTGGATATTAGAGTGACATGAACACAGCAAAGGAATAGTGGCAGCCTCCAGATGCAGGAAAAGGGGAGGAATGGTGTTCTCCAGAGCCCCCAAGGAGGGAGGCCCTGCTGACAACTCAGTTCCAGTCCAGGGATACTGATTCTGGATTTCTGGCCTCCTGAACTGTAACAGAAAAATTGCTGTTGATTTAAGCCACCAAATCTGTGGTAATACAGCAGCCACGAAATTAATTTAAAGATTTACGACTGTATTTAAAAAATTCGCCGGGCTCAGTGGCTCAGCCTGTAATCCCGCGCCTTTGGGAGGCTGAGGTGAGTGGATTGCCTGAGCCCGCGGGTTTGAGACTCGCCGGGGCAGCAAGACCTCATCTCTACAATAAATCAAAAAATCAGCTGGGCGTGGTAGCGCATGCCTGTAATTCCGGCTACTTGGAAGGCTGAGGCAGAAGGATCGCCAGAACCCAGCAGGTCGAGGCTGGGCGACAGATCGAGACTCCAACTCAAAAAACAAAAAAAAATTCACTGGGCTCAGAGGCTCAGCCTGTAATCCTGCGCCTTGGGAGGCTGAGGTGAGTGAACTGCCTGATCCCGCGGTTCAAGACCCGCCTGGGTAACTTGGCGAGACCTCATCTCTACAATAAAAATAAAAAATCAGCTGGGCGTGGTAGTGCGCGCCTATAGTTCCAGCTACTTGGAAAGGTTGAGGCGGAAGGATCTCTGGAGCCGAGCAGGTCGAGGCTGCGGTGGCTGGGAGCAGCCACTGCACTCCAGTCTGGGCGACAGAGTGAGACTCCAACTAAAAAAAAAAAAAAAAAATTCAGTGGTCCTGTATCTTTTTTTTTTTTTTTTTTGAGAAAGCAGGATTTATTGAGAGGACAGAAAAGTTCCAACAGCGGAAGGGGACCCAAAGGGGTGGCCCCGGTCCTGTATCTTATGCCCATTTTTTTCCCTAATGGAATGCCATGAATCTGTGTACTGCCCTTGAGCTAGGGCTGTGCTCGTTCTCTCTGTATTGTTCCCATTTAGGAAGCATGTTGCTGAAGTATTTTATGTCTATTTTATGTCTACTCAGGCAGAAGGTGTTCAACACGTCTCAGAGGAAGACAGGTTAAAACTAAGTTCCCATATTCTAAAAAATTAATCAATGATTAGGAAAACTGAGTTACACTAAAGAGAGCATGGGATAATTCCTTGTATATAGTGTGTGTTCAATAAATATATTTTAATAATATACGCTGGACTTGGCAACAAAACAAAGATACCAATGTATGAGAAATTAGTAATATTCTCCCAAGGAAAAGCCAAAGTCCATCCACTTTGTCCACAAAACTACATTTTTTTTTTGAGTCAGAGTCTCACTTTGTTGCCCAGGCTGGAATGCAGTGGTAAGCTCACAGTCACCCCAGCATCAACCTGCTGGGCTCAGGTGATCCTTCCGACTCAGACTTCCAAGTAGCCAGAACTACAGGCGCACACTACCACTCCAGACTAATTTTTTTCATTTATTGTAGAGACTAGGTCTCACCAAGTTGCCCAGGCTGGTCTCGAACCCATGGGCTCAGGCAATCCTCTCGCCTCAGCCTCCCAAAGTGCTGGGATTACAGGCTTGAGCCACCACGCCCGGTCAACTAAATGTTTAAAAACAACATTTCCATAGGGATGACAAGGACTTGATCAATGTTACAAAGTAATTCTGTTACTGCTTATTCTGGAAATCACCTATTTCCTTGCTATTTTAAAAGACGTGGGTAGATGTGAAGGAAGAAAATACATAAAAGGCAAATGAAAGAGTATTTGTTTTTATAACTTGAAATATAACATGTAACCAGATTATAAAACATAGAAGTTTTTTGTCCACACTATTCAAGTCAATGCCTCTAAACATAATTAATTGCTTAGTCTCAGATATGCCACATGTGCCAAAACATGCCATCTGAAACATACCTGACTGTATGCAAAAAGTCAATCATGGCATAAGTACTCTGTACCATAGAGCTGTCCCCCAGCACTAACATTAATAACAAAGTTCTAGCAATTTCTAACGATTTTTCAAATGTTTAGGTATTAAAGCATACAAGGGTAATTAAGAATAATGTTTAGCAACTTAATTTAGTCTATGGATAAGCCTGAAAGGTGAAGGGCCTTGAAATTTTCTTCTTCCTAGCATTCATGAATGATAAAAATTTAAGAACAATGTGAGAATAACTTAACTGAAACTTAACAGAACATATAGAATGAACAGGTTTTCACAGATTTATAATTGACAGACTGTCAAAAATTGTAAAACTTTTTAACATCCTACTGTCGACTTTGCTTGAATAAAGAATAGATGAGTGGCCGGGCTCAGTGGCTCAGACTGTAATCCCAGCACTTTGGGAGGCCAAGGTGAGTGGATTGCCTGAGCCTGCGGGTTCGAGACCCACCTGGGCAACTTGACGAGACCTCATCTCTACAACAAATCAAAAATTAGCCTGGCGTGGTAGCGCGCGCCTGCAGTTCCAGCTACTTGGAAGGCTGAGGCGGAAGGATCACCAGGGCCCAGCAGGTAGAGGCTGCGGTGGCGGAGACCAGCCATTGCACTCCAGTCTGGGTGACAGAGTGAGACTCCAACTCAAAAAAAAAAGAACTCTTAATCTGTAAAAGGAGGTATCATTTATTTTCAGATTAAGAACCTGAGCTTCTGAGATACTAAGTGAATCAGGCAGGCCTTGCATAAATAAGCCAAGATTGATTTCTGCTCAAACCCACAGTCTGCAGTCAAGCCTGGGGTTAAGCACGTTTAAGCATCCGAGGCTCACACCACAGTGAGTAAGCTTCTGATCTCAAAATGAGTTCACACTTTGTCTCCATTACTTGATAACCATAGCAAATTACACAACTCTCTGTCCCTCCATTCCTGCATCTATAAAGTGGGGATGTACCCCATTGGATGGTCATAAATCAGATAAAGTAGTTATTATACTACCAGGCCTCATTCATTGAATACCTTTATGAGATCTACTCAGGACAGAAAATGCTATCAGAAATGCTGTTTGAAATTGGTTTTACAACACATACGAATTTAGAAAAAAAAACTTCTCATCCAACATTTACAAAAGCAAAAAACAAAAAAACTAGGCAGAGTAGATATGAAGTCATATGTGGACACTTTGTGGAAAGAACTTGTTTCTCAGCATTTTATCTCAAGTGACCTAAAGGTTTCAGCTTCAATTTAACTCTAGTTTCTACTATGCTCCCTGACCTAGCATACCTTTCCCATCAAAATTCTTATCTCTAAGTTTATAGCAACTTGCCTTAAACTAGTTCTTTGGTTTCTTTTGAGATGAGATCTCCAAGATGGATTATAAACTAGTAAGAATTCTGGGCAACCTGGGAAGCCATATAATGTTCTAGTTTCTGAAGTCACTTTCATAACTATATATCAAATGCTCTCGAATTTACATAACAAAACAGTTTTGAATGATTAAAAATATGTAGCTACTATACGCCTTCATTACTGGGGATAATTAAGTTGAATGTATTTAGTATACATTGCTTTTGTGAGGATTAAAATCTAACGTTAGGGCGGGCAAAGTGGCTCACACCTAAAATCCTAGTCAAAAGGGTTGCCTGGGCAACTTGGTGAGACCTCGTCTCTACAATCAATCAATCAATAAATAAACAGCCAGACATGATGGCGCACATCTGTAGTTCCAGCAACTTGGAAGACTGAGGCAGAAGGATGGCCTGAGCCCAGCAGGTCTGAGACTGCGGTGGCCATGAGCGTGCCACTGCACTACAACCAGGGTGACAAAGTGAGACTTCGACTCAAAAAATAATAATAAAATAAAATCTAATGTTAAACTATTGATTCATATTGATCTGAACTCTGTTTAATAACAAATTCACACTCAAGAATGACTTCATTAGTTGGCAGAAATAGCTCAAGCTATTTCTGTTACCTAGACAGGTTTATAACTTACTCTAAATATCTGGCAATTTCACACACATGCACACTACACTGTTGATTAACATCAAATCAAAACTCCATTCTCAGGCTGATGTGAGGTGTTTGGTGTGAGATACCCCCACACATGTAATCCCAGCACTTTTGGGAGCCCAAAATAGGAGAATCCCTTAAGGCCAGGAGTCTAAGACAAAAAATAAAAAATTAGCTGGATATGGTGGCACAAGCCACCAGTTACTCAGGAGGCCCAGGAGGTCAAGGTTACAGTGAGCTCCGTTCCTGCCAACTTCACTATAAAATGTTCAAGAGAAAGTTCAGAAGTTATACTTTACAGCTACTGAATGATAAGATTGGGCTTTCACCGAGATTATGATTCTCTTATTTATCCAGTCATTCATTCAACAACCTGAGTTCCTATGAAGTAAAAAACAAATGCTTGAGGATACAAATTATACATCTCAAGTGTAAGTGAGGCTCTCTAAGGAGCACAGGTAGGACCCAGGGCAGGGTATTTAATTTGTCCAACTTTTAATATCCTTACCTACAAAAAGGGTGATAATAACTAGGATCAAATGAGGTACTGAAACAGGAAACAAGCCGGCCTTGGTGGCTCAGCCTGTAATCCCAGCACTTTGGAGGCTGAGGTGAGTGGATTGCCTGAGCCCGCGGGTTTGAGACCCGCCTGGGCAACTTGGTGAGACCTCATCTCTACAATAAAATCAAAAATTAGCTGGGCGTGGTAGCGCGCGCCTGTAGTTCCAGCTACTTGGAAGGCTGAGGCAGAAGGATCGCTGGAGCCCAGCAGGTCGAGGCTGCGGTGGCCGGGAGCGGCCACTGCACTCCAGTCTGGGCGACAGAGTGAGACTCCAACTCAAAAACAAAAAAAAACCCCAAAAAAACAAAAAATAAAACAGGAAACAGAAAAATATTTTCAAATATAAGATTATTAATATATTCTACAGTAAGGTTACTACAACTCAAGAGTTCTTCTTGTATCTGGAATACTGTGAGAGATGGATTGTTTCATTACATGACTCAGAGTAACAAAAACTTACTAAGAGCCTAATATATGATGTGCTCAAGTACTAAAGTGCTAAAAATTTAAAGGATATCATGACTTTCCTTAGAGAGCTCACATTCTAGTAGGAATAATAAAATTCTCAAATAACCATAGTAAAATGCAAATTTAACAAGCACTATAAGATTTATAAAACTCAGCATACCAGGAAAAAAAGAATGTTCTGGACTTGTGGTAGATATCAGAAAGCTTCATAAGAGGTAGCATTTAGGACACTGAAGAATAACCAGAATTTCTATAAAGACAGCAAAGAAGGTGTTCCCTGCTTCTTCCAAGGAAGAAAAGAGACAGCAAGACCACAGCGGGCGGGCATACAGCGCATTCAGAAAAGCGCTTCAAACTTATGACTCCAGTTTGGCTAAAAAATAGGACACATGGGATAAAGCAATCACTCTTTTAAAAGAATAAAAGGAACGGGGCTCAGTGGCTCATTCTGTAATCCCAGCACTTTGGGAGGCCAAGGCAAGTGAATTGCCTGAGCCTGAGGGTTCAAGACCAGTCTGGGCAACTTAGTGAGATCTCATCTCTACAATAAAAAATAAAAAATAAAAAATTAGCTGGGAGTGGTAGCGCACGCCTCTAGTTCCAGCTACTTGGAAGGCTGAGGCGGAAGGATTGCCAGAGCCCAGCATGTCGACGCTGGGGTGGCCATGAGCGAGCCACTGCACTCTATCTTGGGCAACGGAGTGAGACTCCAACTCAAAAAAAAAAAAAAGAATAAAAGAACTATACTGATTTTATTAGAGCCATGGACAGAAACATTTTGAAGGGCTTTGCATGTCTCCCTAAATAATTTAAAATGTACTCTATACCCAGTAGAGTCACTGAGTATCTCAGAGGAAGAGACCACCGTCGCACACGACCTTAGAAAGCAGCATGAAGGTGAGGGGGCAAGGCAAGTATGGAAGTCACACCAAGGCAAGTGTGGAAGTAACGCCAAGGCAAGTGTGGAAGTCATGCCACAGTGCAAACAAGAAGAGCCTGTTTAGCACAGAGGCAGTCAGGATGAAAACGGGGAGGAGTCTGAAGACAGAGTCAGCACCGGAAGGAAAGTCAGGATCAGAGTGTAAACCTGGAAGTCACTCCCTGGACACACCTGAGTCCACCAGTGACCGAGGACAAGAGCACCAAGATGGAAACGACCGGAAGCCACCTCTGACCGCCAAGGCGGACCGCGGACCCTAAACACTGTGACTCAGTGTTTAGGTGTCACAGCAGAGAGTACACAGGAGGCGTCGGTCACACAGCAACGCCCATCTTGCCGGTCCATCTTTAATCCATCTGATCCGGAACCCAGAGGTATTTCAGCTGGTTTAGGTAAATATGTCAATCAAAACCCTCCCATCCTCAACACTCGGAAGCCACCCCCGACAGACAAACAGGTAGACACACACGCACGCACGCACACTAGTCTTGTTTGAGTCGGGACCTCTTTCTGTCGCCCAGGCTGGAGGCTCACTGCAGCCTCGGACTCCCGGACTGAAGCGATCCTCCTGCCTCAGACTCCCAATTAGTTGCCACTACAAACATGAGCCAAGGCACCTTGCTAATTTGTTTTTCGTTTTTGTATAGAAGAAGGTCTCGCATGCCTGAGCTCTAGCGATCCTCCCGCATCAGCCTCCCAACGCGCTGGAATTACAGGCATGAGCCACCGTGCCCGGCTAAATTTTTTTCAGTTTTTGTATAGATGAGGGTCTCGAACCCCTGGGCTCAAGCCGTCCTCCAGCCTTGGCCTCCCAAAGCGCTGGAATTGCAAGCGTGAGCGGCGGCGTCCGGCTAATTTTTTTAGCTTTTCTACAGATGAATGTCTCGAACCCCTGGGCTCAAGCCATCCTCCCACCCGGCCTCCCAAAGCGCTGGGACGACAGGCCGAGCCCGTGCCCCGCTCCCGGGGAGCCCGCCCTCGCGTCCCCAGCAGCCTCACCGCGGGCGGCCTCTCCATCTCCTCGCGTCCCCGCGGCGGCTCCAGCGCGGGGTCCCGGAGCGGGAGCTCGACTGACCGTGGCGGAAGCAGGAGAGCGCGGGCCCGGCCTCCGCCGCTCGGGGCCGGGCGACGCTAGGGGCGACCCTTGAGGACCCGCGTCCCGCCCGCCGACACGCCCCCCGCTGCCCGCCCGGCACACCCGGCACGTCGCTGGCCCCGCCCGGCCCGCTCACCTCCCGGCCCCCACGCCCGCCAGGCCCGGCCCGCCCCCCGCCCCGCTCACCCACACCCCCGGCCGCCCAGGCCCTCTCACCTCCCCCGCCGCGCCGCTGGCTGCGCGCTCTAGGGGCTGCGGCTCCGCCCCCCGGGCGCCCGGGTCCGCCGGGTCCGCCGCGCCCGCTGCCCCGCGGCGCCGCCCGCTCCCTCCGCCGCCGCCGCCGCCGCCAGCTCGAGGCCGCCCGGGCGCTTCCGGGTTCCCGCGGTCCCGTCCCTCAAAGGCTCCGGCTTCCGCCTCGGCTCCGGCAAACGGCGTTCCTGACTCGGCGCTGTCTGCCTCTAGCGCCGGCTTCTGCGAGACTGCGGCCGGGACGGCTTGTCAGAGGTTGACTCGCCGCAGGCCTCTGGGGAGGCTGCCACGGCGTCCCGCGGCGGGGGGAGGACAAAGGCCACGGGGCAGAGGCCCGAGAGCCGCCAGAGGCGGATTCTAGAGACCGATGGATCTGCGCCTGGGTGACTGCCAGGGGCCGGCAGGAGGTTCGTGTCTGTCATCCCAGCTCATTGGGAAACCTGGGCCGGAAGATCGCTTGAGGCTAGGAGTTCGGGACCAACCTGGGCAGCAGAGCGAGACCTGTGTCAAAAAAATACAAAACTGCCAGTTGGGGGGTGCGCGCCTGGGTTCCCTGCTACTCGGGAGGCTGAGGCAGGAGGATCAAGTCCAGATGTTCGAGGCTACAGGGAGCCGTGGTGGTTCCACTGCACTCCAGACTGGGTGACAGCATGAGAACCCGATTCAAAAATGAAAAATAAACACAACAACACTAAAAAAGACTGTCACTGACCTGAAAAACAAACAAACAAAAAAGACTCGCTTAGCTCTGGCACAGGCTGCCAGTCTGTGTCTGGAAGAAGGACTGTTCTTCCTCTTGAAGACCTTGAGGCCGAGGGGAGCCCACGGCGGCACCACCAGTGGGTTGAGTGCCATTAACCAGGCGACGAGAGACACAGCTGGGGTCAGAGGATTTCATAGTGAAGAGGGCTACCCCTTCCTGGTTGCACGGATCGCTTAACAACATTGCATGTAAAGGCTTTCCGAGATCTTTGTTGGAAACCTCGCACCCACTGTAGCCCGTCCTGGTGATGACCAGGCTGAAGTCATATTCTAGAGCTCAGCGGATTACCCGATAGAGCAGTACTATCCCTTTCCTGTTAACACAGTGCTGCTATTAACTCAGTTTGTGTCTCTTTATACTGTAAATGATGCAAACTATGTCCAAGAGAAACATACTTAAGACAAAAAAGTAGAAAATTAAAATTAACTGTGTTAGAAAATAACTGGCTTTAAACTTTTCTGTAATATGATCTTGAGAAGATTCCTGGATGGCGAAATGTATATTGGATCTTAATACCTGTCCAGCTTTTTTTGAAAGCAGTGTGCCTGACATATGATAATAATAGCTAGGCACTAATCTAAGATCATTTATATACACAAGGCACATCTTGCTTTATTGAGCTTTGCTTTATTGCTCTTCACTAATAACACAGTTTTACAAATTGGAGGTTTGTGGCTACTGTGAATTGAGTATGTCTGCTGATACCATTTTTCCAAGCATGTGTTCATTTCATGTCTCTGTGTCATGTGCTATTCAATAATTCTCTCAATATCTCAAACTTTTTCATTATTATTATTTTTGAGTTGGAGTCTCACTCTGTCATCCAGGCTGGAGTGCAGTGGCACAGTCACGGGCACTGTAGCCTCCACCTGCTGGACTCGGGTGATCCTTCTGCTTCGGCCTTCCAAGTAACTGGAACTACAAGTGTGTGCCACCATGCCCAGCTAATTTTTCTTGATTTATTGTGAGATGAGGTCTCACGAAGTTGCCCAGGCTGGTCTTGAACCCCTGGGCCCAGGCAATCCTTTAGGTGTGAGCCACTGCATCCGGCCTTTTTCATTATTATTGAGAACTAAACTATGACTTTTTTCTTTCTCTCTTGCCAAATTCCTAACTAAGGGGACAGGGAAGATGAGTTTTTATTAGCCTTATATACTGTGGGTTGCTTTCCAACCTGACTCTGGTATAACATCACCTAACAGATAAAGAAGGAAATAAAAAATAGTTTATGACCCTGTAAAGCCATCTCTTGGGGAAGTTTGCATCTGTATGGAATCGTCCTCAAAGGAGCTAGACATTTGCTATCTGTTCTCTCTCTGGATTGATATCTACATATCAAGAAACTTGACTTCCTCAACATCTCTTATCTCAATGCTCCTATCTCAAAGTAACATTTTCCTGACTGAATTTGAACTTCCTTAAACAAAGCCTAACTCTTGCTACTAACTGGCAATCAGGAAATCCTTAAATCCATTTATGACCTGCAAGCCCCCACTTGGAGATGTCTGACCTTCCCAGACCAAGCCAATGTAAATTTTATGTGTATTGACTTACAGTTTTTTGCAACTTCTGTCTTTTTAAGATGTATATAACCGACCAGGTGCTGCTGCTCATGCCTGTAATCCCAGCACTTTGGGAAGCAGAGTTGAGAGGATTGCCTGAGCCCAGGGCCTTGAGACCAGCCTAGGCAAATTGGCAAGACCTCATCTCTAGAATAAATCAAAAAAATAAGCCAGGCATGGTGGTATGTGCCTGTGGTTCCAGCTACTTGGAAGACTGAGGTAGAAGAATCGCCTGAGCCCAGCAGTTAGAGGCTGCATTGGCCATGAATGTGTCACTGCCCTGCAGTCTGGGCAACAGAGTGAGGCTCTGACCAAAAAAAAAAAAAAAAAAAAAAGTATATAACCAAGTTGTAATTCAATCACCTCAGGCACCTCTCAGATACTGGGAGCCTAGGTCACTAACATTTGACTCAGAATAACCGTTCTTAAATATTTTCCAGAGTTTGGCATCTTTCGACAACATTGTGTGTGTGTGTGTGTGTGTGTGTGTGTGTGTGTGTGTGTGTTTTTAGAGAGAGAGAGAGAGCACCCAGACTGCAGAGCAGTGTACCCTCAGAGCCACCACAGCCTCAACCTGCTGGGTTCAAGTGATCCTTCCACCTCAGCCTTCCAAGGAGCTGGAACCACAGGCACGTGCTACTACACCCAGCTAGTTGTTTGATTTACTGTAGAGATGAGGTCTCGCCAAGTTGCCCAGGCTGGTCTCGAATCCCTGGGCTCAGGCAATCCACTCACTTCTGCCTCCCAAAAGGATTTATAGGTGTGGACCACTATGCCAGGCTATATTGTTACATGTTATGGAGATCTGTAATATGTGACCTGTTATGTTACAATTGTAATTGATTTGGGGCACCAGGAACCACACCCATATGAGAAGGCAAACTTAATTGATCAATGTTTATCATGTTTTGACGGCTCCATCAGCTGCCCATTTTCTTGCCTCTCTCCTCCTTAGGCCTCCCTATTTCCTGAGACACAGCAATATTGAAATTAGGCCAATTCATTACCCTAGCGTGACTTTGAAAGATATGAAAATATTTTACCCCAAAATATATTTTGACATATTTTGAGATGGCAGACCAAAGGGCCTGCAAACAGGAGTAGCCTTGCAAAACCATCTTTTGTGGGAGAGATTTGCATCTATGGAGAATCTGCATTGATACAGCCGAACTGTCTCTGAGGCGTCCACCCTGTAAAGGTCTGAAAGCAGCATTACCACCTGGTCTTTTTAAGGACCGCTACTTGTGAGGTTTTGTCCGCATAACAAGATCACCTGTGCTAGCCAGGCATACTTTCATCTCCCTCCCATAGCTTGTCTTGCCACTATACCCTGATTTATCACCATAACCCATTTTGGGCCTTGCTCTGAGCCTCCATTCTTTCTGTAGCCTTAAGATGGCACATTCAAGCCTGTAATCCTGGCACTTTGGGAGGCTGAGGCAAGAGGATTGCCTGAGCCCAGGGGTTCAAGAACAACCTGGGGTTGGGCTTGGTGGCTCAGCCTGTAATCCCATGCCTTTGGGAGGCTGAGGTGAGTGGATTGCCTGAGCCCGCGGGTTCGTGACCCACCTGGGCAGGCGAGACCTCATCTCTACAATAAATCAAAAAAATTAGCCAGGCATGGTAGCTTGTGCCTGTAGTTCCAGCTACTTGGAAGGCTGAGGTGGAAGGATCTCCGGAGCCCAGCAGGTCGAGGCTGCGGTGGCTGGGAGCGGCCACTGCGCTCCAGTCTGGACGACAGAGTGAGACTCCAACTCAAAAAAAAAAAAAAAAGAACAACCTGGGTAACTTGGTGAGACCTCGTCTCCACAATAAATCAAAACATTAGCCAGGCGTGGTAGCACATGCCTGTAGTTCCAGCTACTTGGAAGGCTGAGGCAGAAGGATTGCCTGAGCCCAGCAGGTCGAGGTTGCTGTGGCCCTGAGTGTGCCACTGCACTCTAGCCTGGGTGACAGAGTGAGATTCCAACCAAAAAAAAAAAAGATGGCACATAAGCTTCTTCCCATGGGGGTTTAGGCTAAGGACTCTGTGATTCCCCTCCCCACATGCACACTAATAAATGTGTATGTCTTTTATTTTCATGCATACATGGGGGTGCCAAAAATGTATACCCATGTTAAGAGATGTTATCTATGTATTACTCTTTGAAGTCGAATTGAATTACGGTAGCCATGTGTAGTATGACATTTGCTCAACCATGCTTCTGCTGTTTTCTTTGACTGTCCTGCCTGTCACATGGGGATACTATCATTCATTTGATTAATGTCATCTTTTGAGCAAACATCATACTAAAAATGTGTAAACATACATCTATATATTTGGTTTTATTTATTTATTTATTTTTTTGAGTCAGAGTCTCACCCTGTCGCCCAGCTTGGAGTGCAGTGGCATGCTCACGGCCACCCCAGGGTGGACCTGCTGGGCTCCGGCGATCCTTCCGCCTCAGCCTTCCAAGTATCTGGAACTCCAGGTGCGCTCTACCACACCCAGCTAAGTTTTGATTTATTGTAGAGACGAGGTCTTGCCAATTTGCCTGGGCTGGTCTTGAACCCACAGTCTCAGTCAATCCACTCACCTTGGCCTCCCAAAGTTCTGGGATTACAGGCTGAGTTACTGATCCCGGCCACATCTATATATTTGAATTGGGGTTTCTTTCTATCACCCAGCCTGAAGTGCAGTGGCTTAATCATGGCTCACCATAACCTTGACCTCTGGACTCAGGCAATCTTTCCATCTCAGCCTCCTGAGTAGTAGAGACTACAGGCACCCACCACTACACCCAGCTAATTTTTTCATTTTTGTAGAGATGAGGTCTGGCTATGTTGCCTAGGCTGGTCTTGAACTCCTAGGCTCAAGCAATCCTCTCGTCTCTGCCTCCCAAAGTGTTGGGATTATAGGTGTGAACCACCATACTCAGTGCCTTTCTTTTATTAGTCTGCCTTTTTTCAGTTGATTTTGCATCAAAATTTTTTCAGGATGAAGAGGAAACTACTAAAGCTCACCAAAGCAAGTTTGTCAGCTGAGCCTGAACTGCAAGTCTGGACATCTAAACAACTCAAGTCAGTACCTAACAGTCTGAAGCTCTTTTGATAATAACAACCCTATTACCCTTGAGTGGTTTACCTATATTATCTCATTTAACCTTCACAGTAGTCCTACAAAGTAAGCATTAGTACTAGTGAAATAAGCTAAATCAGTTAATAAAATCAAATTGCTAGCAAAGTAATAATATTAACCAGCTTACTCCATTTTGTTTAAAACTTTCATCTTAGTTACCTGCCTAACCTAACGTGTGATTACAGTAACGTTCCCATGACCACAGACCCTCAGCTTTGTCTCCTTTGGGCAGGTTATGCTGACCATTGCCTACTGACCATTACAGAACTCCTTCGCCATAAGTTCCATGTAATTGTATGCTTTGTTAACTGAAATCAAATGTTATGCTTTGACATTTTCATAGTTTGTTCTTGTATTCTGTTAGTGATTTAACCAAGGTAACTCCACTGTGTAATGATTCTTCTTCCTTGTCTCTATGTAACTACCTTAAACTATATCTTAATGGAAGAACTCCAGGGACTTTCTGGGCACTGGCTATACCTAGGACATGAAATAAATCAAAGCTCCCTAACAACTGAAGTTCCCATTTTGGTAGCCAAGTTGTTAGTTAATAGTTTCTATGGTCACGAAGTTGCTATGTAGCCAATGCTGCAAATTTTACCTATAAAAGCTTGTCACAAACTGCACCAATTTGTCAAGAGTTTTCGTTCCTACTCTTCACCCACACATTAATAAATTTATAACTAATTAAACTCAACTTGCTGGCATAGCTTCTTCTTGCTTACTCGGTCATAACATTTGGAGGCCCCAGTGAGAATTAATTTATTGTCTGCCAGCACAACATGCCGCCTCACTCCGGTCCTTCTGGGCTAGGAGGAGAGGTGCTTGGGGAGGCGCCACCTGAAATCTCAGGACCCCTTAGCCTCTCACCTGGCTCTGAGAGGCTCAGAACAACTGCTGGCAGCTATCAAAAGAATCAGAGTTCGTCTGCTGTCTCCTAGGAGTTAAGAGTATTTTTGATTGCCTGGTACCACGGTTTTTCTGTTTTTATTTCTGATCAAGGGAGTTACAGCCTGACGAGGTCACCCTTCGGACACTATTCACTAAGCCAAGACATTGGCTGAATAGAGTCCCTGTTCTCTGCCTTGAGGTGTGCCTGGGATCTGTAATTTTGTTTTAATTTTTGTCTGTTACTTCTTTGTGTGCTGTTTTGTTCGTTATGTGTCATGGGTTCCCAGAACTCAAAACAAGTCAGTCCTTTAGAGTGTATGTTAAAGAACTTTTCTGTTGCCTTTGCTGAGGATTATGGTGTCCCCCTTACTAAAGGCAGACTCCGAACTCTCTGTCAGATAGACTGGCCTGCTTTTCATGTTGGCTGGCCTTCT
Source organism: Cephalopachus bancanus (assembly GCA_027257055.1). Classification (NCBI taxonomy): domain Eukaryota; kingdom Metazoa; phylum Chordata; class Mammalia; order Primates; family Tarsiidae; genus Cephalopachus; species Cephalopachus bancanus. Next base: position 4,217,996 of record JAPVLO010000176.1, on the reverse strand, counting down.
ACAGGGTCTCTGGATGTTAACATCACTGAGGATGTCTGGAAAATAGTCACAGGGAAACCTGGTCATCTGGATCAGATCCCTTATATAGACCAGTGGCTAAGCTTGGTCCGGAACCCACCCCCTCAGTTAAGGGCATGTTCTCTTGAAACTCCTAGTCGAGCTCTGATCATTTCCTCCCGTAAACGACCAGAACAGGCTAAGCCTCATAATAACTCCACTCCATCTAAGCTGCTCCTCCAGGAACCCAAGGTCCAGGAACCCAAGGTCCAGCTCCTCTTCCCTCCTGCACGTCGTATCCTATTCTCCCATCCTCTAGTGAGAATCCTCTTGAGGATCCAGTCCTCTTCCACCCTCCACTGTATACTCCTCAGACTTCCTCACCCACTGTTACCTCCGTGGCTCCTGATTGTCCCCAGCCATCTCCAGAGACTGAGGCTGCCTCCAGTTCTAACCCATTTGTGTCTTCTCCACCTGTGGCAGCCTGACTTAGGTCCCATGCTGATCTGGTTCCAATCCTTCCTCTCCGGGAGGTCCCGTCGGCATTGGGGGATCGGGTGGGAGGAGTTTTTATGGTGTATACCCCTTTTTCTTCTTCTGATTTATACAATTGGAAACACCAAAACCCTTCTTTCTCTGCTAGGCCATAGGCACTTATTTTGTTAATGAAATCTGTTATGTATACCCATTGTCCCGCGCAGGACTACTGTCAGCAACTTTTAGTCACTCTGTTTACTGCTGAGGAGCGAGAGTGCATTAGATCTCTTCATCTAACTGTTCCTAACCCGTACACTTTATTTAGTCTACTTCCCCCTCAACATCAGGTACATACTGTGCTAGACTTAAAAGATACTATTTTTGCTATTCCCCTGTCTCCTGTCAGCCAACCTATTTTTGCTTTTGAGTGGACAGATCCAGACACAGGAGACACCGGATAGTTAACTTGGACACGACTACCACAAGGCTTCAAAAATTCCCCAGCCCTCTTTGGGGAGAACTTGCAACAGGATTTGTTGGGGTTCCATGCCCAACACCCTGAATGTGCTTTGCTTCAATACATGGGTGGCCTTATACTTCAGCTACAGACTCAGACACTTGTTTACGAGGTACTAAAGCTTTGTTACAGCTTCTCCAGGACCTGGACTACAGAGTATCAGCAAAGAAAGCACAGCTTTGCTCTGCCAAAGTGTTCTACCTTGAATACCAGCTGCAAGAGGGCAAGTGAGCCCTAACCTCAGCCCAGAAAGAAGCCATTCTCCAAATTTCCTTACCAACCACCAAGAAACAGGCATGAAGCCAGGCTCGGTGGCTCAGCCTGTAATCCCGCGCCTTTGGGAGGCTGAGGTGAGTGGATTGCCTGAGCCCGCGGGTTCAAGACCCACCTGGGCAGCGAGACCTCATCTCTACAATAAATCAATCAGCCGGGCGTGGTAGTACGTGCTTGTAATTCCGCTACTCAGAAGGCTGAGGTAAAAGGATCACCGGAGCCCAGCAAGTGAGGCTGCGGTGGCCGGGAGCGGCCATTGCACTCTAGTCTGGGCGACCAAGTGAGACTCCAACTCAAAAAAAAAGAAAAGAAACAGGTACGGGAATTCCTGGGGAAAGCAGGGTATTGTCAGCTATGGATCCAGGATTTGCCGAAATTGCCAAACCCGTGTACTCGGCCACAGCAGGGGATCAACCCCTAAATCTGACTGCTGCTGAGGAACAAGCGTTTCAGCAGCTAGAAACAGCTCTAACTCAAGCACTGGCACTAGCCCTTCCAGATGCTACCAAATCTTTCCACTTGTTCATTCATGAACAGTGAGGAATTGCCAAAGGGGTCCTCACTCAGACCTTAGGGCCATGGAAAAGACCGGTGGCCTATTTATCAAAGAGACTGGACTCGGTAGCTTCTGGTTGGCCCTCTTGTCTTTGAGCCATTGTGGCCATGGCTTTGCTGGTTAAAGAAGTAGACAAGTTAACTTTCGGCCAAAACCTGGCTCTAACTGCTCCCCATGCTGTTAAGACTCTGCTCCGGTGAGCCTCCAGCCGTTGGATATCAAATACATGTATTACCCAGTATCAGAGCCTAGTACTAGACCAGCCTAGACTAACTTTCTCTCCTACTCAATGCCTCAACCCGGCAACCCTGTTGCCTAATGACCATCCGGAGATGCCAGTGCATAACTGCGAGGATGTGTTGGACATTACCCAGGCCAGCTGACCTAATCTTCAGGACACTCCTCTGCACCAAGCTGATGCTGACCTGTTCACAGATGGTAGCAGCCTGGTACTTAAACGGAGTCCGTAAGGCTGGTGCAGCGGTAACTACAGCTCATGACGTAATCTGGTCACATGTACTGCCTCAGGGTACTTCTGCCCAAAAGGCTGTGTTAATTGCTCTAACCCAGGCCCTGCACTGGGAAGCAGAAAGAGTAAACATCTTCATGGACAGCCGGTATGCGTTTGCTACACTTCATGTACATGCCATAATCTACAAAGAATGTGGCCTTCTCACCGCAGCAGGTAAGACTATCAAAAATAAAAAAGAAATATTAGCCCTCTTGGAAGCTGTTTGGCTCCCTAAAGAGGTAGCTGTATGGAAGGCTGAGGTGGAAGGATCGCCGGAGCCCAGGTGGCTGGGAGCGGCCACTGCACTCCAGCCTGGGCGACTGAGTGAGACTCCAACTCAAAAAAAAAAAAAAAAAAAAAGAGCTAGCTGTTATTCATTGTAAAGGTCACCAAAAGTCTGACACTCTAGAAGCAATTGGAAACCGCCTGGCAGACCGGACAGCTTGGGAAGCAGCAGAACTACCAATTGAACCCCGAACTATTTTACCAGCTAAAACTTCTCCAGTCCCTTCCCTCCCACAGTGGCCCAGATATATGCATAGAGAAGAGACTGCAGAGCTGGTGGGAGCTTACAAGAAACCTGATGGCTGGTGGGTTGAAAACTTCAGAATTGTTCTACCTGAAGTTCTTGCAAAAAAATTAATAAAACAACTCCACTCTACCACCCACCTAGGAGGAACCAAAATGGCTGAACTGTTAAACTGTTTTCATATTATCAATAACATAAAAAACCAAGCTAATTCAGCAACTTTAATGTGTCCTGTTTGTGCTCACGTCAATCCCAAGGGAGGGTCAAAACCCCTTCCAGGAATCAGGGCACGAGGATTAAGCCCTGGTGAACAATGGGAAATAGACTTTACTGAAATAAAATCTCCACATGCAGGATACAATTATTTACTGGTGTTAGTAGACACTTTTTCAGGATAGGTAGAAGTGTTTGCCACAAGAAATGAAACTGCCCTTACAGTTGTAAAACACTTATTAAATAAAATAATTCCTAGGTACGGGCTTCCTCTTTCTATTGACTCAGACAATAGTCCTGCCTTCACCTCGTCCATAGTACAGCTGGTTAGTAAAGCACTGATCATCAAATGAAAACTGCATTGTGCTTACCGACCACAAAGCTCTGGACAGGTAGAACACATGAACTGGACTTTAAAAAATACTTTATCTAAATTAATAATAGAAACTGGTGAAAAGCCGGGCTCGGTGGCTCAGTCTGTAATTCCATGCCTTGGGAGGCTGAGGTGAGTGAATTGCCTGAGCCCGCGGGTTCAAGACCTGCCTGGGCAACTTGGCGAGACCTCATCTCTACAATAAATCAAAAATCAGCCTGGCATGGTAGTGCACACCTGTAATTCTGGCTACTCGGAAGGCTGAGGCAGAAGGATCGCCGGAGCCCAGCAGGTCGAGGCTGTGGTGACCGGGAGCGGCCACTGCACTCCAGTCTGGGCAACAGAGTGAGACTCCAACTCAAAAAAATAAAATGAAATAAACTGGTGAAAAATGGGTAACTCTGTTACCACTAGCTCTCCTTCAGGTTAAATGTGCCCCGTATAAGGCTGGGTTTACTCCCTATGAAATCATGTTTGGAAGACCCCCTCCTCTGTTACCCCGCTTACGGGATCCTATTCTTGAAGAGTTTACTAATCAATCTCTGTTAAAGTGTCTCCAGTCTTTACAGCGGGTGCAGGACCTTGTCCACACCAACGTCCGTGCTGTACTGCCAACTCCAACTTCCACACCGTATCATCCGTTCCAGCCTGGAAATCTGGTCTACGGCAAAAAGTTCCAGAAAGAAGGACTGAGCCCTTCCTGGGAAGGACCATATGAAGTCATCCTCACCACCCCAACGTCACTCAAGGTTAGCGGGATACCAACCTGGATTCATCATTCACAAGTCAAGGAAGCTGAGGACGCAGAAGCCTGGCTCAGCCAAGCCTGCGGTTGGAACGCTGACGTGCCCCTCTGCCCAAACAACAACTGGACTGTGAACCAACATCCTAATAATTCTCTCAAAATCACCCTCCAAGCCCATCGTCCTACATCACCCGACCAGCCAGCAGCAGAAACCGTGAGACTTTGACCATAACTGAATGCACTGCACTCATCCCTAGCCTCTCCTTTTTTGTTATCCACTTGTTCTAGGATTTGGAGCAGCACTGCTTACTGCAGCTCCTGCAGAATGGCCATGCTGCAAGAAAGTTCTGTTAACACTGTTTTATTTCTCATGTACTGAATGTATTATTGCTTTATTATGCTTAAAATGAATTTACCCTGGTTTATTCTAACAAGCACCCCTTCAAGTTCAGCTTATTATACTACTTATACCTTTACTTTAAGTTTCTTTACTTCAGGACAAGTTTTAGCTGTCCAAAATTGGACCCCTAACTCAAACCTAATCCAATTTAAAGTAAATCTTCCTGATCTGGTACCTGTAGAAAAAGAATGTGTATTTCGAAAACCTGGAATCCCTGACTGGGTGGCCGGAATTCCTATGGCAGGCGGGGTACCAAATTACTTCTTTACTGAAGTGTGTACCCGATGGGCAACTCCTAAATTCATAAAAACTACAGACATCTACCTTTGCCCCAAAATTATAAATGTATGCAGGAAAACTAATTCTTTTGTCCAAACTGGGAATGTATCACCATCGCAACTTACAGTGAAGGACCTAGTGACACTTTCCAAATCACTGTTTGGCTAACCTCTGGCTCAGAACGGCCTAGATACATAAAGGTTACTGATCCACTCCACCACTCATGGAGAACTGGAAAAACCTGGGGTATACGGTTGTACATGAAAGGGTATGACCAGGGTGCCTTATTTACTATTCAAAGGCGAACCATCAACCATAAACCTATGCCCATAGAACCCTTAACTGAGTTACAGGACCCTATGTTGGCTTTCATCCATTAGTACCTCCTGAACCACCTCCAAAGTCTTCGGGATTAAACTTTCCAGTCCAAAAACCTCCTAGTTTGTTTCCTATGTTAACTCACATGCACTGCTTGCTTAATAACAGTTGGCCTCAATTAGCATCAGATTGCTGGCTTGGTTTAAAATCAAAACCTCCATATTACATAGGAATAGGAGTTGAAACTCCTATCCTGAGCAATGCAGCTAAAACAACTTGTATTCCAAAAACTGTTGATATCACCATAGGAGGCATAACTGGAAATGCCTCTTGTTTAATAACTACAAGTTTCAATTGAACAGCTTCTCCATTTTCTGAAATTTGTAATCGGTCTCTTACTAAGACCATAACTCATTTCCAAGTTTATACTGCACCTGCCAATACGTGGTTTGCTTGTTCATTAGAATTAATTACTTGTGTTACTGCTGAAATGTTAAACGATAAGCCTGTTTTATGTATTACTGTTCATGTACTTCCTCAGTTATATGTCTACAGTGGCCCTGAGGGTGCGATTTTAATTTCACCACCTGGTACCCGAAAAAGGCATGCCACTCCTCTGTTATTCCCCACTTTAGTCGGATTAAGTGTGGCTGGGACAGCTGCACTTAATACTGCTGCTTTAGTCCATGAAGAAACAGGACTAACGGAACTAACCAGCTTAACCCAAAACATAAATGATGACCTAGAATATGTACAGTCATCAAGAGAACAACTCCACAACCAGGTAAATTCTTTAGCTGAGGCCGTCCTCCAAAATCGGAGAGGTCTTGATTTATTGTTCATGTCTCAGGGAGGCTTTGTGCTGCTCTCGGAGAAACTTGTTGTTTCTATGCCAATACATCAGAAATCATCAAAGAAACTCTCCAAAAGGTCCAGGAAAACATAAACCAGCGATGAAAAAAACTAAATAATAATTAGTCCTGGTTCCAATCCTTGTTCTATTGGAACCCATGGCTGACTACCTTGCTTACTAGTCTAGCAGGACCTCTCATATCTCATACTTCTCTTCCTTGGTCTACTCATCGGACCTTACATTTTAAACTGGTTTGTTAACTTTGTCAAGAAACGAATCAACTCAGTAAAAATTCTGTATACCAGAACCTATTATAATTCCCTTCCTTTAACTGAAGAGTCAATGAATTGACTCATGCACAACTAACAGGGGGGAATGAAATAAGCTAAATCAGTTAATAAAATCAAATTACTAGCAAAATAATAATATTGACCAACTTACTCCATTTTGTTTAAAACTTTTATCTTAGTTTCCTGCCTGACCTAAAAATCAGTGCCTACATGTGATTACAGTAATGTTCCCATGACCAGCTTTGTCTCCTTTGGGTTATGCCGACTGTTGCCTGCTGACCATTACAGAACTCCTTTGCCATAAGTTCCATGTGATTGTATGCTTTGTTAACTGAATTAAATGTACGCTTTGACATTTTCATAGCTTGTTCTTATATTCTGTTAGTGACCAAACTAAGGTAACTCCATTGTATAATGATTCTTCTTCCTTGTCTCTATGTAACTACCTTAAACTGTATCTTTTTGGGTTTTTGAGTTGGAGTCTTACTCTGTCGCCCAGACTGGAGTGCAGTGGCCACTGCAGCCTCGACCTGCTGGGCTCCGGTGATCCTTCCACCACAGCCTTCCAAGTAGCTGGAACTACAGGTGCATCCTACCACGCACAGCTAATTTTTGATTTTTTGTAGAGATGAGGTCTCGCCAAGTTGCCCAGGCGGGACTCGAACCCTCAGGCTCAGGCAATCCACTCACCTCAGCCTCCAAAGCACGGGATTACAGGCTGAGCCACTGAGCCCGGCTTTTAAACTATATCTTAATGGCAGAACTCTAGGGACTTTCTGGGCACTGGCTATACCTAGGACATGAAATAAATCAAAGCTCCCTAACAATTGAAGTTCCCATTTTGGTTGCCAAGTTGTTAGTTAATAGTTGCTATGGTCACTAAATTGCTATGTAGCCAATGCTGCAAATTTTACCTATAAAAGCTTGTCACAAACTGCATCAATTTGTCAAAAGTTTTTGTTCCTACTCTTCACCCACACGTTAATAAATTCATAATTAATTAAACAACGTACCTTCTTTTGGCTTACTCAGTCATAACACTTGTACTTTACAGAAAGAGAAACTGAGACTTATAGACATTAAGTAACTACTGACGTTCTCACATCTTACTGATGGATAAGCTGTAGTTGAAACATTTATTTACCTCCCTTTGAAGTCCATACTTTTTTTTAGTCAGATTCTCACTCTGTCATCCAGGCCAGAGTACAGTGGCATACTCACAGACACTGCAGCCTTGACCTGCTGGTCTTGGGTGACCCTTCTACCTCAGCCTTCCAAGTAGCTGGGACTATAGGCACATATCACCACACCCGGCTAATTTTTTGACTTATTATAGAGATGAAGTCTTGTCAGTTGTCTAGGCTGGTCTAAAACCCCTGGGCTCAGACAATCCTTTGGCCTCCACCTCCCAAAGTGCTGGGACAGGCGTGAGCCACCAGACATGGCCATAAAGTCCATTCTCTAAAATACTACACTTAACTGCCATAGGAAGAAAAACATAGGACGGAGGAGAAATGAGCACCATATACAGAAAAGTTGGCAGACAGGAAAAGTAGCAATAGAGATAAGAAACATCTGCTGATGACTAAACTCTGACTTGATTTTTTTTTTTAATCTTGCCAAATTCCCAATTAAGGGGCCTGGAGAGACAGGCTTTTTATTAATTATTTAAAGTGATTTACTTTTCAACCTGGCTCTGTCATAACATCATGTAATAGGTGGAGGAAAATCAAAGTATTTTATGAACCTGTAAAGCTGCCTGTTAGGAACCATGGGAACATTTTAGGACCCTTGCCTGCTCTCTGAAGTCTGCCACTACCCTAAAGCTCCGTCTACATGGAAACTTGGTTCCCTTATTCTTCAAGCCACCCATTTCCTCCACTGCTTTCAGAATCCCTTAGATAACTCTAGCTGACTAATCATCAGTCAGAAAATCTTTGAATCTACCTATAGCCTGCAGGCCCCTGCTTGGAAATATTCCACTTTCCTGGACCAAACCTATGTAAATCTCACATGTATAGATTTATGATTTCTTGAAACTTCTGTCATCCTAACTTGCCTGCAGCCAAGCTACAGTTCAATCACAATGGGCACACATCCTCAGGATCTCCTGGAGACAGATGCCACGGACCTTGGTCACTCACATGTGGGCCAGAACGAACCATCTTCAATGTTTTATAATTTGGCAGCTTTTGTCCACACAGTGAAGCACAGAGTTGACCATGAAGGAAAGGAGAAAAACAGTGATTGGAAACGCTGACCCAGAGGACCAGCTTTGGCTCCTCCATCATAACAGATCATACCAGCAACATTTTGGCATCCTAGAGACGGACCATATGAGAACAAGATACCAGTCTCAAGGCAGCAAGGGCCAGATAGGACCATGTGCCTAAATGGTAACTGATTAGGGCTGCCAGATATAGTACCAATGTGAATTTCAGTAAAATAATGAATCATTGATTCACAGGTAGCATTTGGGATATACTTTAAAAACACATTGAGACCAGGTATGGGCGGCTCTCGCCTGTAATCCCAGCACCTTAGGAGGCAGAGGCAAGAGGATTTCCTGAGCTCAGGGGTTCAAGACCAGCCTGGGCAACATGGCGAGACCTTGTCTCTACACTAAATCAAAAAATTAGCTCGGCATGGTGATGCATGCCTGTGCTTCCAGCTACTTGGAAGGCTGAGTCAGAAGGGTCGCCAGAGCCCAGCAGGTCAAGGCTGTGGTGGCCATGAGAGTGCCAGTGCACTCTGGCCTGGGTGACAGAGTGAGACTCCAACTCAAACAAACAAACAAATAAAAAAATGCATTGATTGTCAGAAATTCTAGCTTGACTGGGCATCCTATATTTTCATTTGCTAAATCTGACCACCCTATTCAAGGTATGAACACATTATGATATTGCACAACAACTAGGGTTCCCTTTGGTGCCCCAGAGAAATGAAGACCAGCTCAAATTATATGTGCTGACTGATGCAGGTATTACGACACAAAGGGACAGTCCCAAGAGCAGCAGAGCCAAGAATGGCAGTTTAGGGACTTTAATTGATGAAAATTAGAGGTGATGGCTAAACTCTGACATTTTCTTGTCTCTTGCTGACCAAATTCCTAGCTAAGGAGCCTCACTCACTAGAGCAGTTTTTTAAACTCTTTATAATGAGGCTTGCTTCCCAACCTGACTCTGGCATATCACACAACAGAAAGAAGGAAATCAAGCCAGACACAGTGGCTCATGCCTGTAATCCCAACACTTCCAGAGGCGGAGGCAAGAGGACTGCCTGACCCCATGGGTTTGAGACCAGTCTGGGCAACTTGGCAAGACCTTGTCTCTACAATAAATAAAAAAATAAACAGGGCGTGGTAGTGTGCACTTATAGTTCCAGCTATAAGCGTGACTCTGTATTCTCAGGGCAACAGAGGAGAGATTAACTCAAAAAAATAACAAATTAAAAAAAAGAAGGAAATCAAAATATTTTATGACCCTGAAGATCTGACTCTTGGGGACTCCTGGACTCTGGGCACCTTTTAAGAGACTGATCCTCTCTGAAGTTTGCCACTTCAAGAGGCATATATGAAGAGGCTCCATCTACATATCAAGAATCTTGACTCCCTAGTCTCCTTAAGCCACCCCCTCAGCTCCTCAATGGCATTTCCTTTACTTTTGTCAAAATTCTATAGATAGAGCAAATCTTTGAATCCACCTATGACCTGCAAGCCCCCACTCAGAGACGCTCCACCATCCTGGGACAAACCAATGTAAAACTCATATGTACCGATTCACGGTTTCTTGTAACTTTTACCTTCCTAAAATGTATATCACCAAGCTGCAATCCAGCCACCTGGGACAGATGTTCTCAAGACCTCTTGGAACAGGACTAGGTCACTCACATTTGGCTCAAAAGAAACCAAATTAAATATTTTAGAGTTTGACATCTTCCATCAACAGAGGTGGCTAGCGGGGCTCAGTGGCTCAGCCTATAATCCCGCACCTTTGGGAGGCTGAGGTGAGTGTGTTGCCTGAGCCTGCGGGTTCAAGACCCACCTGGGCAACTTGGCGAGACCTCATCTCTACAATAAGTCAAAAATTAGCTGGGCGAGGTAGCGCACGCCTGTAGTTCTAGCTACTTGGAAGGCTGAGGTGGAAGGATCACCGGATCCCAGTGGGTCGAGGCTGCAATGGCCGAGAGCAGCCACTGCACTCCAGTCTGGGTGACAGAGTGAGACTCCAACTCAAACAAAAACAAAAACAAAAAACAAAAAAACAACAGAGGTGGCTAGAAGATCTGTAGTACCCCAAAGTCCTAAATCCGAGAGACCACCAAAGAGCCAGCTCCGATGCAAACACACGAGGGTCTTTTTATTCAGGGTCAAGTCTGGGCTCCCGTATGTAACCGACACAGAGGTACAGGAACGAGAGCCCCAACCTAGTAGAGCAAGTAGTTTATATACACAGTTACGAGGGAGGGACTGGGTGTGACCAGTTTTTCCTAGGCTTGAGACGTTATCCAATTAGAAGAAGGCATGATGCAGGAAACGAAGTCCACGGACCTTGCATAATTAGTTCTCAATTAGGTCTGCGGTGATGTCAGGGGACAGGAGAGCTTGAGATAGGTTGGTTCATTTTTGATTTGCGCGGACACGGGCTCAGTTGCCCGTGATTGACTACTAATGGCCAAATGGGCAGAGTGGAGGTAGTTAAGCCTCCTGGAATGTTAGATAAGCTATGGTTTACAGTCAGCTTCAGTCGTATGAGCAGGTTTGAAACAACACAGAGTCCACCAGAAGAGTGGCTGGCGCCACAGAGCCTACCATAATTTAAGCAAAGGAATGTCTGGGAGGGGCTTATTGCTTAACATTCACACACTGCCAGCAGTGGTTGCAGAAGCAGAAGAAGCCGGTTATTTCATTTAACATGGTTATTATGGGACAAACAAAAACTTAAAGTTCTAAGTACAAACATTGCAAATATTTTGTAACTTTACGGTCACAGTTACTACCAGGCACCTTACATATGCCTAGTCTTATGGGGTTTGAGGTAGGGATTTATAAAATACAGTGAACATGAGGTGGGAATTCATATAGTAAACATTTCTTTCATAGCAAGTATAGTTCTTTTGAGTCCTTTGAGTCTCTCATTCCCCCCTCTCAGAGGAACCTAAAAATAAGACCCAATCATGGGTTTACATAGGTGTTTTTAAGGTTATACTGAAAATGGGTAGGAGAGTTGAGACAAGGGTGAGTACAAAGTGGTTGGTACTGCTGCTTGAGTACCATGAGTTGAACGGTGCTGACTCGATTTTTAACAAAGGCTATAAGCTTGTTGATGATGCAAGGCCCGAAAATAAGTATGAGGACTAAAACAACTGAAGGACCAGCTATGGTGGAAATTAATGTAGTAAACCAGGGGGTGTGGTTAAATCATACTTCAAACCAATTGAGTTGTTGCTCTCGTTCTCCAAAACCACAATAGTAGAAAATAGAGACAATGAAATTTCTAAAGTTAACTGTATTCTTATTAAACCTTAAAATATTATGATTGGTCATGCTTGAACTAACATGATTCCCTGACGTTAGCATGACCTAGTCTACAATATTTTTAATGAATAAAATAAATTCAACTTTTATAATAGGTAGAAAAACCCTACACTAATTGTAGCTACAGCCGGCCTAAAAGAATGCAGCCCAGTCCAAAGTACATGCTGGGGCCTCAGGAATGTGGCCCAAACCTTGTGCTGGGCCATTTCTGACAACTCTAGATAATCATTTATACCATTGAAAAGCTGGAAACAGCTCTCCATAAGTATATACTAATGCTACAAATATACCTTTAAATCTTATAAAGAAGCTTGTACCGTATAAAAGGCTCCCAAATGTGACCTGAATTTGAATTATATTTAATACCTAAGCCGAAACCACACTTTTATGGGGAACAGGAACAATGGGTTTTTAGAGTGAGCCATGACTGTCACAGTCACAGAGCCTTCAGCTTAGATCAGCAGAGTTCCTTTAGGTTACTTGTGCTGCATGGTAAAAGAAGGAGGAAAATGGGGTCAATGACTCCCGAACCTATCCTAGTGGTCTCAGGGTCCACAGCCCTCCCTGATCCCTAATACTTAGTGGGCCTCTGTGGCCGGCTCCCAACATCTCCCCGTTTTTAAATTTATTTATTTTTTTAGCACAAAACCATGAAACTCGGTGTTGAGCTGAGAAATGTTCTTCTTTAGTGCTCTGGAAATAACTGGAAGTAGGCATAGCAACACAAGAATTACTGTCCTGCAAATTCCCACATTAATGAGTACAGACATTAATGACTTTTGATTAACAAATGATGAGAAGTTATTAAATATGGAGCTAGCCAATTCAGAGGAATGAAACTTCTTTTCAGCAACAGTCATGTCCTATATTTCTTGATGTAATTTAGTAAGGTCTATACTCAAGTCCGAATGATTCCAAATTCCAAGAATATGATTCTTTATCTTTACCTTCAGGCAATTTAGAAGGGGGTGGGGTAGGTGTGGTTCCTGGAGCTTGCTGCTTATCTCACCCTAAAGACTGAATCAAGAACTTGAAGAGTTTAAGTACCAAAGTTTCTAAAAGCATGTTATAACACAAAATCACAGTAGTTATTGTAAATGTTACTTATTTAGCCAAAATGACAGTCCAACTATTTTGAAAATAAAAAAAACCTCGCTCTTTTGTAACAAAGACAGGGTGGAGGGAGAGGGCTAATTGAATTTTGTCTCTTTCTTTTTTTTTCCACTAACTTTTACCTACCATGTTCGATAAACTTATACCATTTTTTTTGACATGCTTAAACCTTCTATTTTTGTTCTATACTTTCTTCGACCAGCCATTTTATTATAGAACAAAAATATACCATACAATATTTTTTTATACAATTATTTATCTTTCCTTTATCCTTTCTTACTAAAAACATACCTTACACCAACAACTTTCTTGTATTTTTTTCTAACCTCAGAGCTCTAACCAAAGCAATAAGTTTATATGCAGTGGAAGGCTTAGATAGGATCCAACGTGGAACTATTAGGGAAATCCAAAGCTATACAAAAGGCACCCAAAAAGCACCCTAGTTAACCTGTTTATTAACACTTTTTTTTGGTAGTTAGCTAGCAGGATTCATTTACATGATTCCTTTACTTTCCTCTGGAAAGAAGGTTGATATAGTCCCAGTTTAGATATAACTTGAGAGAAACTTATCATAAGAAAACAACAAAGAAGAGTTTTTAAACATCCTTTTGTCCCAGCCACCCCCTTGAGAAGAGACCTATTAAGCCATGTGGAAACTTGAAATGGCTTTCCAAGTACATATGGGGGTGGGGGGGGTGAGAGAGGACAAAGGAGGTGAAAACCTTTCTTATTTTGTTTATCGAATTTGCCTTGAATGCTTGCAATTCATTATTGTTTATATTATATATATATACTTATATTACTTACATATTGCTTATATCGCGTATATTACTTATATTACTTATTTTGGCTGAGGATTCAAGGGTATACTTTTAAAATGAAATGATAGAACTACAGCCATTAGCATAAATTCTTCCGTAGCAGTATTTAGAATCTGTAAGCTTTCATCCTCAGTTTGAAAGTTTTCCTACTGATTTGCTCATGCTCATTAATCCTCTTTGTTCTCAGTTTCCTCCCTGCCTTAATCAATTGATATACTGTATATAAAGTTGTGGATAAGGTAAATTTGTATGAGAAAAATTGTAACTTAAGTACACAAAATAAATTCCTATTTAATTTTATAATGAATTATATGTAAAAAAAAATTTTTGTGAATTTGCACACTAAGAGCAGGGCAGGTCCCGTGCGCAGCGTCCGGACGGCGCCTGCCCCAGGCCCCCAGGACCTCGGTGGGCAGGGTGCGGTGGGCCCCAAGGCTGAGCGCAGGCTGCAGACCACGGCCCACACGCTCTGTGGCACTCGCAGCGCCATGTTCGCAGGGGTGCCAAGGGTCGCTGTGCTGCGCCTCGGCCGCCCGGGCCGGGCTTTGTTTCCTGCAAGGCCAGGACTCTGAGTGTCGGCCCTGTTTGGGTGGAATAAAAGATTTGGCCCATGGGGTGGTTATCAATTACATCCTGCCATACGAGGATGTAAGGCACCTCATCCAGGCGGCCATGATGTCTGTCCTGGAAGATAACATGCTTAACCTGAAAACAAGACTTAGTGAGAAAGTGCCCTCTGGTGGCCATCCTACATTGAAGGACGGCCGTTCAGACGTGCAGAGGGTTTGAAACTTTTTTTTCTGTGAATGGTTACACTCAGATTATGAGCCCTTCCTTTGACGTCTGAAAGGTGGTCAGTCATCAGGGTTAGGGGGGTAGTCAGCATCTGTCCCATGTTTTCCGTCCACAATAACACAACCGCAAACACAACAGACAAAACGAAGCTACTAACATAGAATGGTGGTTTTCCGCAGCTGTGAAGACAAGAACAAAACTGAGCTGAAGGTGAGTCCGATCCTCTAGGTGAATGACTTTCCTCACAGTGGGGGGATTCCTCGTCCTCCAGGGAGGAATTCCACGTCCTCCCAAAGGGGGCAAGGGATGTCTCCCAAGACCCTGGCCAACGGCCCACCAGTGCGTCCGCTTAAGCCAATGCTGACCTTGATACCAAATGGAATTCCTACAGAAAGAGCCGAAAAATACTGATGCACGCTAAAAACGAGTGCACTCACCTGCCAGCACTGGAACCCTCCGGGCTGGGGGTCTTGGGGGTCTCTGGGATCCTGGACGCACCCCCAAATATAGTACCCCAAAGTCCTAAGTCCGAGAGACCACCAAAGAGCCAGCTCCGATGCAAACACACGAGGGTCTTTTTATTCAGGCTTGAGTCTGGGCTCCCGTATGTAACTGACACAGCAGTATAGGAACGAGAGCCCTGACCTAGTAGAGCAAGTAGTTTATATACACAGTTCCGAGGGAGGGACTGGGTGTGACCGGCTTTTCCTAGACTTGAGACGTTATCCAATTAGAAGAAGGCATGACGTAGAAAATGAAGTCCACGGACCTTGCATAATTAGTTCTCAATTAGGTGCACGGTGATGTCAGGGGACAGGAGAACTTGAGATTGGTTGGTTCATTTTTGATGTGGGAGGGCACGGGCTCAGTTACCCGTGATTGACTACTAATGGCCAAATGGGCAGAGTGGAGGTAGTTAAGCCTCCTGGAATGTTAGATAAACTATGGTTTACAGTCAGCTTTGGTCGTACGACCAGGTTTGAAACAACACAGAGTCCACCAGAAGAGTGGCTGGCGCCACAGAGCCTACCATAATTTAAGCAAAGGAATGTCTGGGAGGGGCTTATTGCTTAACATTCACACACTGCCAGCAGTGGTTGCAGAAGCAGAAGAAGCCGGTTATTTCATTTAACATGGTTATTATGGGACAAACAAAAACTTAACAAAGTTCTAAGTACAAACACTGCAAATATTTTATAACTTTACAGTCATAGTTACTACCAGGTGCCTTACATATGCCTAGTCTTACGGGGTTTGAGGTAGGGATTTATAAAATACAGTGAACATGAGGTGGGAATTCATATAGTAAACATTTCTTTCATAGCAAGTATAGTTCTTTTGAGTCCTTTGAGTCTCTCAGATCCTGTAGAAAATAAAGACAACAGACATGAAAGAAAAGGACAGGGAATATGGTGATATACATTTTTAAAAGATCTTTGTTCAAAATGACTAAAATACAAAAAAATTCAATGCTTAAATAATTTTTTTTTTGAGTCAGAGTCTTACTCTGTCACCCAGACTAGAGTTCAGTGGCATGTTCATGTTCACCGCAGCCTTGGCCTGCTGGGCTCAAGTGATCCTGGGCTCAAGTGATCCTTCCTCCTCAGCCTTCTAAGTAGCTGGAACTATGCACCACCATGCCTGGCTGGTCTCGAACCCATGGGCTCAGGTAATCCTCTCACCTTCACCTCCCAAAGTGCTGGGATGACAGGCATGAGCTACCACACCCGGTTCAATGCTGAAATGATTAAACCTTAGGTTTCCAAGTGTTACTTCACCAAATATTTTGTGACTGCACAATGAGAGTTCTGAAAACTATTAAACTGAAATAGTAGCTCATGAGCGGAGAAACTCTGGTTTGCTGTTTCAAGCTGCCAATTTAAATGGTTGAATCTGGCTTGTTCTTGGTTCTTCAGAGAAGAAGCCTATATGTCAACACAGCTGGAGAGGCTTGCCAAAGATTATCTACTTGTCCATCATTTACTCCTGAGTGGAATTGAATGAGGTTATTTCCATTACAATAGCTCAACTGTCAATGAGATCCTTTAGGTTTGAGAGTAAAAAAGTGCAGGCAAACTTACCCCAAATACGGCTTCTTATTATGAAGAGTATTTTAAATTAAAAGCCCTTGAAAACCCACAGGTTTTGGAAGACTTTGTTCCTATTTTCTTTTCTTTTTTTTTTTTTTTTTTGAGTTGGAGTTTCATTCTGTTGCCCAGGTTGGAGTGCAGTGGCATGCTCATGGCTACCACAGCCTTGACCTGCAGGGCTCAGGTGATCCTTCTGCCTCAGCCTTCCAAGTAGCTGGAACTTTAGGCATGCACACCACACCCAGCTAATTTTTGATTTACTGTAGAGATGAGGTCTTACCAAGTTGCCCAAGCTGGTCTCAAACTCCTGGGTTCAGGTAATCCTCTTGTCTCAGTCTCCCAAAGTGCTGAGTTACAGGCGTGAGCCACTTAGCCCAGCTACTTTGTCCTTATTTTCATAAAGTCTGCATGGATCAACAAGAAGAATCCACCAAGGAAGACCAAGAAGGACCCACCAAGAAGGCCCCACCCAGAAGACCCCACCAAGAAGGACCCATAAAGAAGGTCCTACCAAGAAGAACCCATCACAAAGGCCCCTCAAGAAGGCCCCACCAAGAAGAAGCCATCAAGAAGGCCCCACCAAGAAGGCCCCACCAAGAAGAACCCATCAAGAAGGCCCCACCAAGAAGGCCCCATCAAGAAGGCCCTACCAAGAAAAACTCACCAAGAAGACCCCACCAAGAAGGCCCTACCAAGAAGGTCCCACCAAGAAGACCCCACCCAGAAGGCCCCACCCAAAAGAACTTAGCCAGAAGGACCCACCAAGAAGAACCTGCCAATATGGACAACTGCTTTTCTTTCCCTTTCCAGCAGTCTACTATAGGAAAGGAGATGATGTGATCACCCCTGGCCCTACCATTTAGCAACACAATGCCTGTCTCTCAGGTTTCTTCAGTTTCCTAGGAGCACTATTCACAAGTCATTCCCTTTTCCCTATCCCTTCCTCTCTCAACCATTGGTTGCCCTCAATAGAATGCCCCCTTTTCCCCCTCCAGAAACCCGTTTTACCAGAATCCAAGCTCCCACATTCTTTCTGTAACCTCCAAATGGTATTTGAGTTTCTGTAACATATTGGGCAGTCTTTATACGGAAGACTTCCATGTAGACACATTAAATACATTTATATGCCTTTTCTCCTGTTAATCAATCTGCTTCATGCCAGTGATTTTTTAGTGAACCTTTAGGGGGCCAATGGCCATGGCCCCCATAAGAAGGATCAGAAGAGTTTAAAACTTTACTGAAGGGCGGATGTGGTTGCTCATGCTTATAATCCCAGCACTTTGGGAGGCCAGGGAGAGAGGTCGCTTGAGCCAAGGAGATCGAGGCTGTGGTGAGTTGTGATCATGCCACTGTACTACAGCCTGGGAGACAAAGTGAGACATCGACTCAAAAAACCAAAAATTTACCTGATAGGTCTGAAAGGAGCATTTCATTCCCTCCTTTGGCCAGGAGGGGCGTTTCCATGGCTTTTGCTTAGCTTTTCCTAATGAATGTACTCTTTGAGTCAGGGGCTCAGGGGGTGAGTTCCTCCTTCTGTCCATTCAAAAACTGAAGAAATTATCCTGCATGATTGCCACCCTGTGAGGCTTATTGAATTGACTCTGACCAAAACTTCAGTTGTCACCTGATGCTCTGAAGTCTGTTGGGAATCCATGAGTTGGTTTTATATCAGAGTCAGGGCTAAATGTAGATGAAAGTACTGGGGATCTCCTTCACCTAGCACAGTCACCTGACAAAGCCACCACAGGTTCCCTTGTGGATGAGTAGGAGAAAGGTATACCATGTACACAGTGTACATTTGGGCTGTCCAAGGGACCTCTTTTTTTTTTTTAGTAGGAGTCTTTTTTTTTTTTTTGAGTAGGAGTCTCACTCTGTTGCTCAGGCTGGAGTACAGTGGCATGCTCATGGCACTGCAGCCTCGATCTGCTGGGCTCAGGTGATCCTTCCACCTCAGCCTTCTGAGTAGTTGGAACCACAGGTGTGCACCACAAAGTCAGGCTAATTTTTTGACTTATTGTAGAGACGAAGTCTCACCAAGGTGCTCAGACTGGTCTCGAACCCCTGGATTCAGGCAATTCTCTCTCCTTTGCCTCCCAAAGTGCTGAGATTACAGGTATGAGCCATTGCACCTGGCCCAAAGGGGCATCTTTAGTCAGGAATGGGCAGGGGCTGCACCCCCGTGAAACTGGCCTCTGTGTCCCTGCCCTAGAGTGCATGTGGCCATGAAATTCACGTGCAGCTGGACTGGACTGTTACCAACTTTTGCCCACTCTGTGCTTGCAGGTCCCTTCCTACAGTAAATTGTACTTCCTGCTTGCTTTTGGTTGAGAGGGATGACATGGCAAGTTCAGCCAGTGAGTGGTGGTTAGATGATGTATGTCACCTTGGGACCACAGCACTGAATTGTCCATCTGTGGCTGTCCAGAATTCTCTTTCCATCTGCTTTTGAGTCTGGCAATGTGCTTGATCATGACTATTCATCTGACTATATCCTAGAGGGGAGAGATATAATGAATGGGGAGGCCCCAGTAAACTGCAATAAGCATGCAGCATGAACAGGAAATACCTTTTTATTACTGTATGTCACAGATGAGAAAAGAAAAATAGTTCAGAGTCATCTCAATCAGGTGAGACACACAGTCCAGAATGACAGGTGTATGGGACTTCCATTGTGCCCCCATGACTGGTAGCGATTGTCTAAAGCCATTTTTTCCTGACTAGTTGCCTCACACATTGCCTTCATGTTCCTGGGATTTGGGATAAAAAGAACAATGTGTAGCCAATCAGTAGCTGATGTTATTTTAATGGAAGTTCTTGGTAAACACTTCATCAACTGCCTCTTCTTTTTCTTTAAAAATATATTTGGGCTGGGCATGGTGGCTCACACCTCTATTCCCAGCACTTTGGAAGGCCAAGGCAGGAGGATGGCTTGAGCCTAGCAGTTCAAGACCAGTCTGGGCAACATAGCAAGATCCTGTCTCTACAAAAAAAGAAAGAAAAAATTAGCCAGGCGTGGTGGTGTACGCCTATAGTCCAGCTACTTGGAGGAGGTCAAGGTGGGAGGATTGCCTGAGCCCAGGAAGTCGAGGCTACGGTGAGTCGTGATCGTGACACTGCATTCCAGCCTTGGCGACAGAGTGAGATATTGTGATAATTGCAGCTGCTGCTAAACCAAGTGTGTAATCAGGGCAACTCGAATCTATGTTCCTGAGTTCTAGTCCTCAAGCTTGGCCCAAATGAATTCTCTACTTTATTAATCTTGTCTCAACTTCTTCCTTTTCGGTTGACACTAAGATTTTGATAAAACTTCAGGTATATTGATTAACACAGAAACTGATGACCAGAGATGGCTGTGTTTTAACAAAAACTTGATTTATTGGATGGCATCGACTTAGGGGTCAGGTGATGGGCAACTAAATTGATTTTAGAAGGTGGAAAATGATGATGCTATGGAATATTTGATAAAATTGTGATTTGTAATAACTGAAAGTTACATAATGAAACTAGAAAACCTGTAGCTCCAGGAGAAGGGACTAGAAAACAAAATGTTAATACCATGCGTCTAAACACCGGCTGTATATGACAAGATAAAGAGGAGCACTGAAAAAATAACTGACTAATGTGTAAGCAGGAATGGAAAAATATAAGGAGAACAGAAATTCAGCAACTTGCAGAAGTGAGAATGGCAAGGCTTTTAAAATCGAGGCCTTTAAACACAAAATGGAGGGAGTGCTAGTGGAAGCGATAAACAACTGAAACTGAAACTGACCTTTCTGACTGCAGTGGACGAGGGCTCACCAGCTGCTAGATCCCTGAGCTACTTTGTCTGAGCTGT
This sequence comes from Cephalopachus bancanus, assembly GCA_027257055.1. NCBI lineage: Eukaryota > Metazoa > Chordata > Mammalia > Primates > Tarsiidae > Cephalopachus > Cephalopachus bancanus. Next base: position 4,197,475 of record JAPVLO010000176.1, on the reverse strand, counting down.
GACCTCATTGCTATATTCACACGGGTTGCAAATTAGTGAAGAATCCCCAGCACATGGCCAGCAGCCAAGTCCTGGGGTCAGGAGCACTGGCCTCCCATGAGGTCATGAGAGTGAGTCCAGGGACCAGGAACACTGACTTTCCCTGAAGTCATGAACCTAGTCCTGGGGCCAGAAACACTGTTTTTCCCTGAGATCATGAGAGCCAGTCCCAGAGCCAGAAGCACTGTGTTTCCCTGAGGTCGGGAGCCTAGTCCTGGGGTCAGGAGCATCGTCCTTCCCTGAGGTCCTGAGAGTGAGTCCTGGGCCTGGAGCATTGCCCTTCATTGAGGTCGTGGGAGCAAGTCGCAGGGCCAGGAGCACCATCCTTTTCTGAGATCATGAGAATGAGTCCCAGGGCCAGAAGCACCATCCTTCCCTGAGGTGGTGAGAGCAAGTTCCAGGCCCGGAGCACTATCCTTCCCTGAGATCGTGAGAGGGAGTTCCAGGCCAGGAGCACTTTCCTTCCCTGAGGTCGTGAGCTGAGTCCTGGGGCCAGGAGCACCATCCATCCCTGAGGTTGTGAGCAAGTCCTGGGGCCAGGAGCACTGCCCTTTCCTGAGGCCAAGAGAGGGAGTCCCGGGAGCAGGAGCACTGTGTTTCCCTGAGGTCATGACCTAGTCTCCAGGACAGGAGCACTGTCCTTCCCTGAGGCTGTGTGAGTCAGTCCCCGGGGCCAATAGCACTGTCCTTCTCTGAGGTCAGGAGAGTACGTTCCAAGGCCAGGAGTACTGTCCTTCCCTGACGTCATGAGTCGAGTCCCGGGGCCAGGAGCACTATGCTACCCTGAGGAGTTCTGGGGGAGAGGAACACTGTCCTTCCCTGAGACTGTGAGAGTTAGTCTTGGGGTCAGGAACACTGTCCTTCCCTGAGGTCATGAAAGCAAGTCCCGGGGCCAGGAGCACCATTTTTCACTGAAATTGTGAGAGTAAGTGCCGGAACCAGGAGCACTGTCCTTACCTGATGTTGTGAGTCGAATCCTGGGGTCAGGAGCACTATCTTTACCTGAGGTCGTGAGAGGGAGTCCCAGAGACAGGAGCACCATCCTTCCCTGAAGTCGTGAGAGCAAGTCCTGGGACAGGAGTTCTGTCCTTCCCTGAGGTCGTAAGCTGTGTCCCTGGGCCAGGGCACTGTCCTTCCCTGAGGTCGTGAGTTGAATCCCAGGGCCAGGAGCACCATCCTTCCCTGAGGTCGTGAGAGGGAGTCCTGGGCCAGGAGCACTGTCCTTCACTGAGGTCATGAGAGGGTGTCCTGGGGTCAGGAGCATTTTCTTTCCCTGAGGTTGTGAGCTGAGTGCTGGAACACAGACTGGTGCTGGCAGCAGCAGCGACTGGCAGGATGGTAGGAGGCCACATCCCCAGGGAACTGTTGGCCAGTCCCCAGAAGCAGTGGCCACCATCCCCTTGGATTTTTTTTTTTTTTTTTTGAGTTGGAGTCTCACTCTGTCGCCCAGACTGGAGTGCAGTGGCTGCTCCCGGCCACCCCAGCCTCGACCTGCTGGGCTCCGGCGATCCTTCCGCCTCAGCTTTCCAAGTAGCCGGAACTACAGGCATGCGCTACCATGCCCGGCTGATTTTTTGATTTATTGTAGAGATGAGGTCTCGCCAAGTTGCCCAGGCGGGTCTCGAACCCGCGGGCTCAGGCAATCCACTCACCTCAGCCTCCCAAAGGCGCGGGATTACAGGCTGAGCCACCGAGCCCGGCTCCCCTTGGATTTTGAAACCCCCCCAGCATCACCCTGTGGTGTAGAGACATGACCACCTCGTGCAACAGAGAACATTCTCAACCGACCAAAGGCGCACTTGGCATTTTCCTCCAGAATAGGCGTGCTTGTGTCCTCCATGAAATTCTTGCATTTTCTGGCCTGCCTCTATGCCAGCCTGCTCTAGGAGGTGGTATACCTTTAATACATTTAGTTTTTTTTTTTTTTAGTCGGAGTGTCACTCTGCCACCCAGGTTGGAATGCAGTGGCATGCTCGCAACCACTGCAGCCTCGACCAGCTGGACTCAGGTGATCCTTCAGCTTCAGCCTTCCAAGTTGCTGGAACCACAGACTCACACCACCACGCCCGGCTAATTTTTTGTAGAGACAAGTTCTTGCCAAGTTGCCCAGGCTGGTGTCGAACTCCTGGGCTCGGGCAATCCTCTCACCTCCGCCTCCCAAAGTGCTGGGATTATAGGTGTGAGCCACTGAGCCTGGCTTACGTTTACTTTTGTAAGTTGGTTATTATATTGGAGAAAGTTATTTAAGTTGTAAATTGTAAATTCCTCCTGAAAGTGATGTCTTCATGCAGTTTCCATGAACTAATATTGTAATAAAGGAAAGACTTTGGTTTAAAAAAAAGTCTAAGAGCTGGGGCTTTAGGCAAGGATCAAATCAAGCAAATCTGTGTCATATTTTCTTTTTAAAAAATATTTATTTATTTATTTATTTATTTTTGAGTTGGTGTCTCACTCTGTCACCCAGGCTGGAGTGCAGTGGCATGCTCACGCCTACTGCAACCTCAATCTGCTGGGCTCAAGTGATCCTTCTGACTCAGCCTTCCAAGTAGCTGGAACCACAGATGTACACACCAAGCCCGGCATCATCTTTAAAATCCTGGGTGCTGTGGCTCACACCTGTAACCCAGCACTTTTGGAGGCCAAGGTGGAAGGACAGCTTCAGGCTCGGAGTTCGAGACCTGCCTGGGCAACAAAGTGAGACCCCATCTCTGCAAAAAAATTAAAAAAAAAAAAAATTAGATGGGCATAGTGGAACATGCCTGTAGTCCTAGCTACTCAGGAGGCTGAGGAGGATCACTTGAGCTCAGGAGTTATGAGGCTGCAGTGAGCTATGATTGTGCCACCACACTCCACCTGGGTGGCAGGGCAAAGGCCCTGTCTCAGAAAATACGACCTCTAAATGTATTGAGATGCCACCCAGTAAGTCATTTCAATGGGATGAAATGACTCCATAAACAAAGGTGTTGCTTTCTCACCCAAGCCTGATGAGCTCAAAGTGCCTGGAATGAAGCAGATTATTGGAGACGTGTCAGGGAAAAAGACCTGTGGGTACCACTGTTGGCCAACGAAGTTGATTGGAATCAGATAGATATAAGACTCTCACGTGGATGAGATAGTTGCACTGCCAAGGGAACCCAGAGCCTGGACAAGGCTCAACTCATCTGCTTGGCCTCCAACCCTCTGTGGACAGGAAGCGAGTTCGGAACACCATCTAGGCTCCCAAGAGCACTATCCCTCGGCAGTCACAGCTAAGGAAGGTCATAAAGGAAGGCCTTCTCCCAAGAAGGCCAAAGCAAGGGACAGAGAACAGTGAAGGGCAGCCCCTCCTCTGGGGCAGAAGTAGCATCTAATTCAGGGGTGAGCCCTACACTCCTGGCAATAGGACCTTGCAGTATCTTGCCATGACCAGCTCTGTTCAGTCACTTCACCTCCATTTAAAAATATAACTTCCCACCTCCCTCCCTCTAAGATATATATATAATTTTCTGAGTCGGAGTCTCACTGTGTCACCCAGGCTGGAGTGCAGTGGCACAATCACGGCCCATGGTAGCCTCGACCTCCTGGGCTCAGGCAATCCTTCCACCTTAGCCTCCTGAGTAGCTGGGACTACAGGCATGCACCACTAAGCCTGGCTAATTTTTTGATTTTTTTTTTTTTTGTAGAGATGAGGTCTTGTTATATTGCCCAGGCTGGTCTTGAACTTCTTGGAATCAAATGATCTTTCTACCTTGGCCTCCCAAAGTGCTGGGATGACAGGCATGAGCCACTATGCCTGGTTCATTGTGGTTTTGACTTCTATTTCTCTCATGACTAATGATGTCGAGCATCTTTTCATATATTTATCGGTCACCTCTCTATCTTCTTTGGAGAAATATCTATTCTAATCCTTTGCCCATTCTTAAAGTGGGTTGTTTGGTTTTTCTGTTGTTGACTTGTAAGGGATTTTTATATATTCTGGAGAGTAAATCCTTAGTGGAAAATCTAAGATCATAAGGTTTACCGTTGTGTTTTAAGGTAGACTAATTCTTTTCTTTTTTTCTTTCTTTCTTTTTCCTTTCTCTTTCCTTTCCTTCTCTCATTTTTATTTTCTCTTTCTTCTTCTTTTTTCTTTCTTTCATGTTTTTTACTAGTGTGTTGTTAAACTAGACTAATTTTTATGGTGTCATTCCACTGAGAAAGTTGTTCAGCAAACTGCTTGGTATCAATAGCTGAACAAGATTCATATTGACAATCAAACAGATTCAGTTACTAACACAGGCCTGAAGACTAATAGGAAAGTGCCCAAATACTTGTGGAATAAACTAACAATTCAGAGAATAAGTATATGAATGGGGTTTTGAAATGTTATTTTTGTCTTTTTTCTTTTTTTTAAAGCGATAATGTCCCTGTTGCCTAGACTGGAGTGCAGTGACAGGATCACAATCCACTGCTGCCTTTACCTCCTGGGCTCAAGTGATCCTCCTACTCAATCTCCCGAGTAGCTGGAGTGACAGGTGTGCAGCACTATACCCACCCCCGCTTTTTTTCTTGAGAGATGGGGGATCGTTTGTTGCTCAGGCTGATCTTGAACTCTCAGCCTCAAGTGATCCTCCCACTTTGGCCTTTGAAAGTGCTGGAATTACAGGTGTGAGCCACCATGCCTGGCCCTCTTTCTCGCTTTTTTAATGATAGCAAACAGGGAGAAATAAAGTCAATGCAAGTTGATCTTAGACAAAGTTTTGGTACATTTCAAGCAAGGCCAGACTAAAAAGCAGATAAATGTATTATCTAGTATACCCAACTTTAACCACTTAGAGGCATATAACAAATGAACTCTACAACAAACACACAGAATGCAGAAAACAGAAGCTCCAACAGTCATTAAAAACAGGATGAGAAAATGTGTATTTTAGCACCCAAATTAAAATGGCAGTTTTATACAACTCAGACACCTATGTGCTTTCTTCACAGCAACTTAATAGTCTCCCACCAGGCATCATTGTGAGATAATGCAGTTAGACATATTTATATTCCAGAACAACTCTTTACATAGTCAGGGGTAAGTTCAGCTATTCTTGACTGAAGAACAGGATAACTATTTTCTCCCTGCTGCTGTGTACCACAAGTTCAATTCTACGGTATAATGCAACAACAAAGGGAGATGACAGAAGCGAAGTGTATTAAATTATTGAATGAGACTGATTAAATTTTGAAGAGATAGAAGGGATCACAAAGGTGAACACTGATTTGATAAAATAAAAAAGATTTTTGTAAGTTATGAAAAAAATCAAAAAATCCTCTAACCAAAAAAACAAGGGAAGTATATTAGGAAACAAACAAACAAACTACAGTCAGAATGAGTATTAGAACTATTTTATTTTTTTGAGTTGGAGTCTCACACTGTCATCCAGGCTGGAGTGCAGTGCCATGCTCATGGCCACTGCAGCCTCAACCTGCTGGCCCCAGAAGATCCTTCTGCTTCAGCCTCCCAAATAGTTGGAACCACAGGTGTGTGCCACCACACCCAGCTAATTTTTTTGATTTACTGTAGAGACAAGGTCTCGCCATGTTGCCCAGGCTAGTCTCAAACCCCTGGGCTCAGGCAATCCTCTCACCTTGGCCTCTCAAAGTGCTGAGATTACAGGCTTGAAAATGGCCAAAGTTGATCCCTTTGGTCTTTGCCGTCATTACTTATTTTTTTTTTTTTAATTTGGAGAGCGCGAACACAGTCCCCCACTACCACAAATTATGCAGTCGAGTTTCCCACATTTGGGGAAATCGCAGGGGTCAGCACATCCGGAGTGCAATGGATAAGCCTTGCCCTGGGAAAACCACCTTCGTGATCATGGTATCTCCCCTGCCAGGTAAGTATTATTACTTATTTTTTACAGCAGATGTATAGGTGTCTTTATCTTCAGATAAATGATACTAAACTAAAAAGTCAAACCTGCAGCTACTGAATGGTTTTAAGTAAATCTGTCAAACTTGCCAAACTTACTTCCATACACCCTCAATGTGCCAATATAATAAGCTCAAGGAATTTGCTTAGTTGAGGGTTTTTTCTTCCATTTGTATAACTCTTAGGTGACTGAGGAAGGATCACCAGAGCCTAGCAGGTTGATGCTGGGGTGTCGTGAACGTGTCATTGCACTCCAGACTGGGTGAGGGAGTGAATGAGGTTCCAACTCAAAAAAAAAAAAAAAAAAAAAAAGGTGAAAACACCTTTTTCTTTTTTTTATAATTACTGGATACATCTTATTAAATGACTGACACCTTTGTTTAAGGTAAAGGACATTGTTAGGGACACATTGAGATGGCCTGACACTCAGCAGAAGGAAATCAAGACTAGTTTTCATTTGACTTAGTGAACCTTTTTAATTTCAATAGCTTTAGGGGGATGCAGTTTTTGGTGACATGGCTGCATTGCATAGGGATGAAGAAGCCTGGGCTTTAAGTGCACCTTCCACCACCACCCCTTATGGTCCTGGATGGGTGATTCTTCGTCCCTCCTTCCCTCGCCCCCTCCTACTCTGAGTCTCCAGTGTCCATCACACTATTCTGTGCCTTTGCAGATTCTTAATCCAGCTCTCATTTATAAGTGAGAACATGCGGTGTTTGGTTTTCTGTTCCTGAGTTCGTTCACTAAGGATGTTTTCCAATTCTATCCAAGTTGCTGCAAAAAACATTGTTTTATCCTTTTGACGACTGAGTAGTGCATATACTCATATACCACATTTTCATTGTCCACTGATTGATGGGCATTTAGGTTCCACATCTTTGTGACTGTGAATTGTGCTGCAATGAACGTGTGGGTGCAGGTGTCTTTTTTGTAGAACAACTTCTGTTCCTTTGAGTAGATACCAAGTAGTGGGACTGCTGGATCGGATGGTAGATCTACTTTTAGCTACTCAAGAAATCTCCCTACTGATTTCCATAGAGGTTGTACTAAGTTACACTTCCACCAATCGTGTATATGTGTTCCCTTTTCAGAACAGACCATTTTGGCTTGAGGAGTGTGTCTATTCTGTCTATTCAGGCTTGTAGTATTTGCCTTTAGTGAGTTGATGAAAGATAAATCAAAAATTCCTGGTAGAGTAAAAGGCTTCAAGGAATCCCAGAAAAGTATAGTTTCTTTTACAAAATCTAAAAATTTTAATCTCTCCAGGGGACCCACTGCCATCAGAAAAGAAGTACACAGTTTCTAACTGACTGATTCATACAAGGGAAGCTTATTTTGCTCCAAGTTTCACCATGGCAAACACAACCAAAGCAGTCAAAACTTCTGCTCTTTCTGACTCCACACATTGTAAGTACTTGAAATAAGCCAGAGCTGACTCAATGGCAGTGGTCAGCTAGACAAATTAACTGGTAAGCGACAGAATGAAAGCAAAATAAAGTCCTTTAGAAAAGATTTTTATTTTCTTGGCACGCAGACATAGCAGAGACACTTGCCTACTAGATAAAGCAGTTTAAGACATACCAGAAGTGAATTGCAATACACTTATGTTACAATACCCATAAACATGACAGGTCTCATGTTGCCCCAGTTTCCTTTGAAAGCTTATTAAAATACCACAGCATACTAGTTGAACTGGCAAATTTACTTCTCATGTTAAAGAGACTGATTTGGATTAGTGAGAAACTGAGGCACAGACTGTCAAGTGTTATCTAATAATATCTTATCCAGCATCACTCAAGAATGAAGCATTCTACCTAAATGTTCTCTAGTCAAATGACACTCATCCTTCTAAAGTCTAAACCGTTATTTTAACTACTGTGGATGGAATAATGTGTAACATGCCTTCTTAAACTTTAAAACAGACCATGCAGAGTATAACATGTTCTCCCACTAATAGTCCTCATTAGGAATAAAAACCACTTAACTTTCTAGTGCAACACAATATCCCAAACATGTACCAAGGTGGGTGTTTGCCCTACCACAGATAACCCAATTTTAAAAATTGCCAACTCGTTATTTATTTTTCTGGTCATATTTAACTGTCAGCTGTTGTTTCCTGTTTTGATTAACTATGCTGGCTATCTATTACCTTTCTTACCTCCTTTAATATCAAAAATAGGGTGGTGCAACAAGACCACACTAGCCTTGGCTGCCCGATGGCTCTCTGCAGGAAGATCGTTTCTTTTACCTGTACAGTTCTGGTAAGCCTGACAAGGAAGGAACCGAAGAAGAATGGGAGATCTGGAAACCGATATGTTCACATAGTGGCCAGATTACTGTCATCACTGTCTTTAAGTTTGTACATTTAATTTGCTTTAGGTTGGAAAACCAGAAAACTAAGCTAGTCAAAACTATTTCTAAAGTGGAGTCAGCTTTGAAGAATGGTGGGCTACAATCTTACAGAAAATTGCATGAGCTTTCAAGTGTGAGCATTTGACGTCTGGAGCATTTATAAATTTTTGTTGCCCAGAAGTTTTAGTGCTTACTTCATTTTCTTCTTTGTTTTTATTTCTTAGTTAGGGTTCATGGGTATGTGACCTCTAACTAAGAAAAATGCTAATGTACCATGATTTTATTAGCTGTAAGTACACCATTAATATTAAATAGTAATGAAAGTGTTTTTGCAACTACTTTCTTCCAACTGAAAGCATGATGATCTAATTTAAGTGGTTTTTTTGAGACAAACACAGTAAAAAAAATTCCATGTAGGAAATAAGTACTATTCAAAAATGTTAACTCATAGAAATGTTAAAAATCTTTTTCTTTTTATGACTTTTTTTGATTTAAGGTATCTTAGAATAACTTAACATGAAAAACTTGTCAAATGATTTTATTAAATTTAAGATAACTATTGAATTTGTATCTATATTTCTCAACATTAAACTTGCCAGAGTAGGTTTTGGCTTATAGAAAACCAGTAACAACTATGATCTAATGATAGATTTTTGCACACAAACTAAAGATAGTTAAGCTTTAGAAAATTAATGACATTTTTTTTTCTTGAAAGTTCTCAGAAATATGCCCAACAATTTCTATTTTGAAATGTAAACCATCTTATAATGGAAAATGAAACTCAATACTCAGTTTACAAAACTGTTTTTTGGGAAAGAAACTTCCTAATGCTTTGCATTTTTCTCCATACAAGTAAATTATGCAAAATATACTGTTGACATTCATTATATTAAAATACATATTAATATATCAGTGAAAAAAATAACAGCACATGTGGAACATCTGTGATTCATATATGAGCATACATTGTAAGTGGAAACTCCCTCATTCAGCATTCATTAAATATCCACTGAATGCAGTGAGGATGCATTAGGATACTACAGTAAATGGTGAGAATACAAATGAACCCAGCCTATTCACTGTATATTGATACTGAAGACAAGATATTCCACAATTTAAAGATCTCTTTCCATTTCTTTCATTATTACATTTTCATATTTTATTTTCACTTATGTGCAAAGAGAAGATGACATGAGTTTTCTTTTCAAACTCTGGATTTCTAGGCATTTAAGGAATACTTACTGAGCTAAAAAGAAAAACATCTCACTGGTAATGATGTTTCTAATTCAAATCTAAAATTACCTATGTACATTATAGAAAAAAATCAATGCTTTTACAAGCTTACTTAATTGGGCATCAATAATGTAATAAATGAGATTTTAAAATGTCTTCAGTCTGCGCATATACGGTCTTTGTATTATATATGACCTTGCATCCCATAGTACAAGTGATTGCATACTTAATAAATACCCACGGATCAACTATAAATCATAAAGTGTCTCAAGAAGAGCAGCAATTGACCAGGCTTGAGTTTCACAGCTGAAAGGACAGTACTGGCCATTCTCATTGGTCAGTTCTGGAAGCCCTTTCCAAGGGGATCTGAAAGAAAGAAAAGACATTTTATGAGACAATCTACCACATACTGACAGCACAGGCAAGACCTGGTGATTTTGCCTTCCAGTATAGAAAACGGTTATGTACAATCATTTGCCACAAAATAAAATAACATCCTAATGACATGAATAAAGAATTTAGGGCTGAGCGTGGTGGCTCACACCTGTAATCCCAGCGCTTTGGGAGACAGAGGTGAGAGGATTGCCTGAGTCCAGGGATTTGAGACGAGCCTGGGCAACTTGGCAAGACCTTGTCTCTACAATAAATCAAAAAACTAGCTGGGCATGGTGGCACACGCCTGTAGTTCCAGCTACTTGGAAGGCTGAGGCAGAAGGGTCATCTGAGCCCAGCAGGTCCAGGCTGCGGTGGCCATAAGTGTACCGCTGTACTTCAGCCTGGGTGACAGAGTGAGACTACAACTCAAAAAAAAAAAAATTTAGACTGAAATTATTCTCTGATAGCTTCTCTTTGGAATTTAAGACTTTCAAATATAAAATAATTCTTCAAGTATTAAAAACAGAAAAAAAGACGAAACAGCCATTATAAGCAATATTGACATATAGAGACAAAAACTCTCTCAGGCATAACTTTATTCCTTTTGGAGTAAGTTTATGAGTCTCAAATTGTAACTGTAAATATATTATAAGTTTTTTCAGAGATGGGGACTCTCTGTCATCCAGGCTGGAGTGCAGTAGAACGATCACATCTCCTTGTAATCTTGAACTCCTAAACTCAAGCAATCCTCCTGTCTCAGTATCCCAAAGTGCTTGGATTATAGGTATGAGCCACAGTGCTGGACATATGTGTGATCCTGATAAGACTGTAAAACTAAATTAAGTAATATAGAAACAGTAATAAACATGATTAGGGAAAAAAAATGCCACTCCAGAGTACTTGCTATTTAAATAAGAAATTTCCCATTCTATTGAATAAAAATAACTTGTTATTTATAATACATAGTCTAGTATAAGGACTTTACATATATTATCTCATTTAATGTTTGAAGCGATGATAGGTGTGGTGGCTCAAGCCTGTATCCCATCACTTTTGGGAGGGCAAGGCAGGAAGATTGCTTGAGCTCAGGTGTCTGAGACTAGCCTGGACAACACAGCGAGATCCTGTCTCTCTAAAAAGTAAAAAAAATTAGCTAAGCATGGTGGCACATGCCTGTAGTCCCAGCTACTTAAGAGGCATTCCAGCCTGGACAACAGTGAGACCCCTAACTGAAAAAAGAAAAAAGCTCACAGCAGCCCTCAGGTAGGCACCATAATCATCCCTACCTATAGAGAGGTAAGAGAGGTTGAGAGAGGTTGACTAAGTTGCCCAGTTCTCCCTGTCAGAATGTAGCACTGTTAGCATATCAAATTTATTCTTAACTTTATATAATCCCTTAAATATGAAACATAATGTATTAAAAAAAGATACCAACACAGAACTCTGTAATGCTTAATGTAATTAAGAATAAATTTTCAGGTATTCCATTATAAAAATAGAAAAAAAAATTCCATTAAGTAAATGTAGGACATTTTGGTTAATAGGTTTCCTATTAAAAAACTATCAGAGAAATGGAAAACATAGAAATAAATGTATTTGTCTCCAATAATTCAAGGTACCACAGAGTAAAATGCCAATTACTTACATTAACACACCTGTGTACCTGTAATGGGCTTAACTATATCTTCCCCCACAAATTTACATGTTCGGGTTCTAACACCCAGTACCTGAGAATGTGACCCTATTTGGACGTAGGTTCACTGCAGATGTAGATAAGATAAGGTCACCCTGGTATAGAGTGGGCCTCAATCCAGCATGACTGGCGTCCTTAGAAACGGGGGAAATTTGGACAGAGACAGAAGGAATGCCACCTGACGCTGGCGTTTGTGGCCACAAGCCACAGAACCAGTAGCCAGGAGAAGCTGGAGAGACCTTTATGGAGACTTCAGATGTGCAAAGCTCTGCTGGTGTCCTGGTATCAGACTTCTGGCCTCCAGAACCAAGACAGGATTTTGCTGTTGTTTAAGTCACTCAATTTGTGGAGCTCTGTTATGGCAGCCCAAGAAGCCACCCAAATTAAAGAATAAAACAAGGTCACAAAGCCACTACTATGCTGCTCTTAGTTAGATGCGGACACTAGTATGCAGAGCAAAACGACCATGATATGAGGAAGCTCATTTGCTTCCCTGGAAAACTCATCCTGGTCACTAAGTGGAAGGAGTGAGGCAGGGGCCCACAATCAGGTGGAGAGAGCAGCAGGCGGCACGCAGTGGGATGCGGGTCAGGAGGCGTGAGGAGGGCATCCACACTCCGGGCGAGGGGTCCAAAGTGGGCATCAGAGCCCAAGAGGCACACGGAGGGCGTCCACAATGCGGGAGCCTCGAGCCCAAGCAGGGTAAGCAGAGTCCCATGGTGGTGACAGTTCGGTCTGGGGAGAATGTTACTCACTCTTGGAAAAGGAAGTTACAAATGTGAAAAGGAAGAAATGAACAGAATTAAACACTGAGCAAAAGATGGGAAGTGGAGTGAACTCAGGTTTTCAAGATACAGAGAGACAGAGACATATGGAGATGAAGACATGGATGCAAGTGCATGTCTATGCATGTGTATTACACACATTCCTCAGCTCTACGGGGGGTGGGGGGATGTTAACATGTTCCCACCAGCCAGATGTACACACGCCCTAATGTTAGGGCTACAGAGAGAGAACTCAGATGGGTCTCAATTCACTGATACAGAATAACTAGGCCTAGACTAAATGCTGTTAAGGTCTAAAACCAAAACCTGAAAGAATCAAACTGTTTCCAAGTAATTCAACAACATTCTCAGACAAAGCTCAAGAATATTTCAGAAACACAAAAGAATCTATCACCCAACAAGGTAAAGTTCACATCTAGCATCTAATACAAAATTACCAGGCAAATGGCTGAGCATGGTGGCTCACACCTATAACTCAGCACTTTGGGAAGCCAGGGCAGAAGAATCACTTGAGGTCAGGAGTTAGGCAGTTAGGGAAATCAAAAAGTCAGGGAGTGGGGGAGAGAATTGTGCCAGTCAATGCCCTTCTCTCTTCTTCCCCTTAAAAAAAATTAAAAAGCAAAAACAGAACCAGACCACCACACAAAGAAGCAGGGCAACATGACCCATAATAACAACAACCCCAACCACCCAGAAATGAATGAGAGGACAGGGACATAAAAATAGCTACTGTAAATATATTCCATATGTCCAAAATATTAAACATGGACATGAATAATTCAAAAAAGACCCAGATACAACCTCAAGAGAGGAAAACTACAATGTGCGGAATGAAAAACACTCTGGGTGGACGCGATGGCAGATTAGACATGAGAACGAGCAGGTCTCTGTCAAAGTAATGCCAGAACTTGAGAGTCCTAGTAGAAAACACTGTCGAACTTGAACTCGACATAGTAAAAGTATCTTTAAAATAAGGTAAAGTGTAGGTCTTCACGCTTACGAGAACTACAGGAATTCATCATGAGGGGGCACAATGACAAGAGATGATAGAGGAGGCCCTTCAGGCAGAAAGAACCTGACACCAGATGGAAACGAGGAGTATCACCAAGATACAGAGAGCGCTGACATTGAGGCTGTGTGAGTAATCACAGGCGTCTGTTCAGGGTATCACTTAACTACCCTTAAAAAATAACTGCTCACACAAAAACAGTGACAATGTAGTGTGGGGGCTATAATATATGGATCCAAAAAATGGATGACAATAGCAGCACGAAGATGGGGAAGAGAGAAATGGAAGATCCTACTGCAGGTCTTATCTGGACTTGAAGTGGCATGTCATCTGATGGTCAACTGTCAGTTAAAGGTGAACAGTAGAAGCCTAAAGCAACCATTATAAAAACACAGAATGAGGATGATAGCTGATCAGCCATCAAAGGAAATAAGATGGAATGAAATCCAAAGAAGCACAGAAAGGAAGAAACTAACACAGGACAGAGAGGACACACAGAGATCAGACTGAAACCTAACCATAGCAATAATCACATTAAGCGCAAATGGTCTAAACCCTCCAAGGGCAAAGATTGTCAGGCTATGCAAGAGGGCAGGAACCAATCATACACTGCTATGGTCAGGAAATGCACTTTAAATACAAAGACAGCAACAGCTTAAAAGTAGAAGGACGGGGGAGAGGGAGAGAAAAAAAAGTAGAAGGATGGAAAAAATATACCATGGTAACAACTAATCAAAAGAAATCTGAGTGGCTCCATTAATATCAAACAGATAGAGATTCCTTATGTGCTTTTAAGAAAGGAGATAAAATCTATGCTGTGTATTCATAAATATTCTGAGCACTAACATATAGACATATTTAGGTACAATCTAAAATTTGAGAAGTTAAGACAGCCTTTGACTGCATTTATATAATCTTGTAAAGACACAAAACTCTGACATTGTCTGCTAATCATTAGGACAAAGGAAGTGAAAAATGGTTTTGAAATAAAAGGCAAAAGATCAACTCTGACATTTTAACTATAATGAAGGCATTTCTAAAACTATTTTTTGATACATCTTTAAATCAATGAACTCAAACGGCCTAAGCTTAGTGCTTCTCATTTTTGTATTTATCATGTGCTAACCATATCCAAAAAATCAGCTAAATTTAAAAAAAAAATCAAAGACTATTCTACATGTATAAATCATACAACATCAAATTCTCAACTTAAAATAAATAATAACCTAAAATCATACGGGAAGGTGAAAACTGATGCCTAGGGCATACAGAAATGAATTCTAAGAAAATGTTATTTACCTAATATCTAATAACAGACTAAACATGAATTATGGAAATTACACGGCCCTAGTGACTTACCTCTCCAGATGAACATAATGTCGGGAAAGAACGTTTTTAACCAAAAACATGGTCTTTGTGTGAGTCTCCAGACCCATCAATTTGGAAAAATATAATTTTGCACGAAGAAAATACCCAATAGGCCATAGCCACTCCTTAAAAGATGAATTTAAAGCAAAGAAAAACAAAAAATAACAGTGAGTATCTAAAAGTATTTGAAAAGTAATTGAAACTGAAACTCAGAGAAGAAAAATAAAATTCTTACAGGTCCTTGGTGATAATTGAAACCTTTAGCAAGATTATAGTTGTCATTGTCCAAGGCATTGTCATAAATTCCACAGTAAACCATATCACTGCAAAGTGATTGAAATTCAAGTTAAAAAAAGATCAGACATTACACAGTAAGCATTAGAAAAATTTCATTAGAAGAGAAACAATTACGTTATTTTTTCTTTTAATCTATATAATCTCAGCATTGGTAAGTCATCCACTTAAGTTTGTACAGACTGAGTTCAGAGAACTGTAATAATGTGCTAAGAAATGATTAACAAATACTGGTCAATATAAAAAAATATAAAATATTCAGGCATCTTGCCTTCAAGGAGTTAGCCTGACACTAAATACTGGTTGATTTAAAGTCAACTATTGGGCAACCCCTTTGAATCCCCTCCCACTGTGGGAGCTTTTCTGTCCTCTCAATAAATCCTGCTTAAAAAAAAAAAATTAAACTATTTCACTAGACCTCTAATATAGGTATAATAACTAAAGTCTATATAGGATAATTTGTATTAGTAAAAATTATAGATTGGAAAGGTTGTTTTCCATGAAGTTACTTTTAAGTTTAAAACTGGCATAATATTGTAAGATTACAAATAGTAACTGAATACACGTATTGCTTCAATATATGGAATTTCCAACATACTTATAAGCTAAAGATATTATAAGCTTGTTGCAACAGATAATATGTGACAGTTATCTATAATTCATTTATTGTTGCTTTTCTTTCTTTCTTTTAGTGAGATACGCCTGGCCACATGAGTAAGCTTTGTGGGTTTTAGTTTTGATCAGTTCATAACTCCTCTGAAAATGCTGTGACCACCTCAGAATATAGATAGGTCCACACATACACAAATTTGCATTTTGAGACTTCAATTAGCACACAGTAAAGCAGAAAAAAAATTTACAAAGGTGGGGCTCTGTCGTCTAGTGATACAGAAAGCAAGTCCATGATGATAGGCATATCAAGCTTTAAGAAAAAATAGTAAAAGGTCATTAGAAACTCAACAAAAATTTAAAAACAAAATAAAATAAAAAACTCCCAAAAGCTTACTCCCTTGAAAAGCAGAGGGGGAAAAAAGAAATTAAATAAAAAACAAAAGTTGGAGCCACGTGCAGTGGCTCATGCCTATAATTCTAGCACTTTGGGAGGCACTGGAGGTAAGAGGATTACCTGAGCCCAGAGGTTCAAGACCAGCCTGGGCAACCTGGCGAGACTTAGTCTCTACAATAAATAAAAAAAATAGCAGAGCATGGTGACACGCGCTTGTAGTTTCAGCTATTTGGAAGGCTAAGGCAGAAGGATCGCCTGAGCCCAGCAGGTAGAGGCTGCAGTGGCCGTGAGTGTGCCACTGTACTCCTGCCTACAGCTGTACTCCTGCCTGGGCGACAGAGTGAGACTCTGACTCATGTCAAAAAAAAAAAAAAAAAGTAGGAAAAGGCAAGAAATAGAATATTGTATGAATATAATCATAAGATAAAAGCAATATTATTTATTAACAATAAAAAAGTAATATAATTATACAGACAGAATGGAAAGAATTGGTGGTAAAGTAAGAATAGAATAAAATCCTCATCTGACATCATGAGTAAATAAGTAATGCCTAATTTTTAAAAACCATAAGACAGCTACATGCACATATTATTTAGAGATATGGAAAGAACCACAAGGAGAAACAACTTAAAAAAAGACTTCCTCTGAGGAGTAGAATCAGGGTAGGGAAAAGGCAGCAAGAAACAGAAATCTTTTATATAAGTTCTTCTAGGTATATGCAAATATGGCCCAAATCTTAGAAAAATTTACTGAAAAAATGGGCAATGGACCAGATGGTAGGTAGTACTGCTATCTATGGATGAAGGGATTTTAAGAAATTTTACTATTTATATATTTTTTCACTTTCCAGTATATACATAATCATGTATTACTTTTATATTCAGAAAAAACAGGCATTAGAAAATATTCATAACATACTTATTTTATAAAATAAAAAGGAAAGATAATTAATTATTAAATATAAGACAAGCCAAAGGCATTTTTTTTTTTTGAGTTGGAGTCTCACTCTGTCGCCCAGACTGGAGTGCAGTGGCCGCTCCCGGCCACCGCAGCCTCGACCTGCTGGGCTCCGGTGATCCTTCCACTTCAGCATTCCTAAGTAGCCGGAACTACAGGCGTGCGCTACCACGCCTGGCTAATTTTTTGATTTATTGTAGAGATGAGGTCTCGCCAAGTTGGCCAGGCGGGTCTCGAACCTGCGGGCTCAGGCAATCCACTCACCTCAGCCTCCCAAGGCATGGGATTATAGGCTGAGTCACCGAGCCTGGCTGCCAAAGACATTTTTAAAAACTCTGTTTGAATGTAATTTTATGTTTGTTTTTATTTTTGTAGAGACAAGGTCTCTTGCCCAAGCTGGTCTCGAACTCCTGGGCTTGGGCAATTGTCTTGCCTTAGCCTCCCAAAGTGCTGGGATGACAGGTGTGAGTCACTGTGCCCAGCTGAATTAATTTTAGAGAAGTTATTGTTAAGTAAAAACATTATAGTTGATACAAATGTATTTGGACGAAATGTAGTAACAATATTCTTAAATCTTATATTCCAACTTACTCTGGATCTAAAGTTTTCATGCCAAGGGGACCAAGCAATTTTTTTTCTGCAATGTCCAAAGCTTTCCATGCCTTTTCTGCAGTAAAGAGCTCAGGGGCCTGAGAGTCAAAAACAAATACACAAACTTTTCAGATCACAGAAGAATTAGTCCCCGCTCACAGAAACTAGCCACATACTTGGAAAGAATAAAGAATATATATATATACACACACACACACGTGTATATATATATATATATATATTTTTTTTTTTTTTTTTTTTTTGAGTTGGAGTCTCACTCTGTCACCCAGACTGGAGTGCAGTGGCCACTCTCGGCCACTGCAGCTTCGACTTGCTGGGCTCCAGCAATCCTTCCGCCTCAGCCTTCCAAGTAGCCAGAACTACAGGCGCACGCTACCACGCCCGGCTAATTTTTTTGATTTATTGTAGAGATGAGGTCTCACCAAATTGCCCAGGCGGGTCTCGAACCCACAGGCTCAGGCAATTCACTCACCTCGGCCACCCAAAGCACCAGATTACAGGCTGAGCCACCGAGCCCGGCCAAGAATACTTAAAAACAGTGTGGGTTGGAATTGGAGCACAGATGCCTGACCTGATCTATCTTGAATCTATCTATATTGGAAGGGCAGGGCTGCCCTTGGCCATGGAGGTCAGGAAACTCTGAGAGGTGACTATTTCCCCTCTCAGAGTCTCAGGGTCACTTCAAGAAAGCAATCCAGCTCCGAAGCTGCCACAGCTACACTGGAGGCAGAGCATACTTAAATCTGTGGAATTCATTCTCCAGGAGATCGGCAACAGCTTCCTTGAGCACATCTGCTTCTGGGGTCATAATAAAGGATAGAAGAACTTGTGCTCCCACAGCACGAGTGCATTTGCACATTACACGGAGGAGGAGGGAGTGCTGACCACGAATTGCATGAACTGTCACGGATGCATGAAGTCAAGCGTACACCCACCCGAAGTCCCCCTGTGCCTCTGCGCTCCTTGCACTACTGACTCCACAGTGCTGTGTGTGGTGCTGTCGGGCAATACGGACCAGTTAGGAGGTGGAAGCACATGCACATTCTACTTTACTGTCCTTGTAGTTTCGTGTTTAGACTAAAGTAGAGATAAGGAGAGTCTAGAATTCCTGGCCCAGACAGAATTGACTACAGCAACACGAAGAGAACACAGATGGTGGAGTCAAGCTGCCCACCCTCACTTGCTAGTGCAGAGCTTTCCAACCAGCATGCAGAGGTGCTGGTGTGTGGATCACAGGCACCCTCCACTTTTAGGGCTGCTGGGTGGGCTTGGTTCACAGAGGCACTGTACCCTGTATAAGCAGCCTAGTCCACTCAGCCTAGCATGCTGTGCAAATACCATTATCCATGTGAGCTGTGACATGAAAAAATATTGAGAAGCACTTTCTTAGTCATTCTGTTCTATATTTGAGTTGGGGTCTCACTCTGCTGACCGGGCTGGAGTGCAGTAGCATGATCCCAGCTCACTGCAGCCTCAATCTCCTGGGCTCAAGAGATTCTCCTGCTTTAGCCTCCTGAGTAGCTGGGAATACAAGTGCATGCCACCATGCCTGGCTAAGTCTTTGATTGTAGAGATGAGGTCTTGCTTTGTTGCTCAGGTTGGTCTTGAACTCCTGGGTTCAGGCAATCCTCTTGCCTCAGCCTTCCAAAGTGCTGGGGTTATAGGTGTGAGCCACCATGTCTGGCTAATTTTCTTTTTTTTAATATTGAATGTTATAGGTTAATGGTAATATGTATAATATCACCTTATAATATATTTTTTATTAATTAGAAGAGAATAGAACATATAGAACTAGTAAGTAATACACTACTTTTTAGAAATTAAGTGAATTTGAAAACAAATGGGAATGACTAAGTAAATCCTATCACAATATTTTTTCTTTTTTTTTCGGATTAGAGTAGAAAAACAGGTTTACATTGCAAGAGAGACAGTGGCCAGAACAGCAACAAGGAGCCGTCCACACCATGATATTTTCTGAAACTTGAAAATAACACATCACGCACCACCACCATGGCTATTGTGAAGTTGGGCCTGAGCTGGTAGTCACACCAGGGGCTTGAGGCCCCATAGCTGTCTTTGTAGATGCCGCGCTTGTGGACGAGATCCGGGTGCTTTTCATTGATATCGGAGGGGTCTTCAGAAACATAAAACAGCTTCTCAAAGTTGTCTTGAATTTTTCTGTTCCACTCATCATATGAGACTTTTACAATCTTTCCTGAAAAATTGTGTAAGACATGGCAGTTTTAAACATTCAGACAAGTCACGCATCTAGTCACAGCCAAAGAGTAAGATTCAGTTTACTTCTTTACTTCTTTTTACCTACTAGAAGACAGTAATGTTATTCACTTTTAACAGTGGCTAGTCTGAATTGAGATGTGCTATGAATATCAAATATATGCTGGATTTCCAAGATGTAGTACCACCAAGAAGAATGAAAAATAGCTCATGAACAATATATATATATTTTTTGAGTTGGAGTTTCACTCCGTCACCCAGACTGGAGTGCAGTTGCTACTCCCGGCCACTGCAGCCTCGACCCACTGGGCTCCGGTGATCTTTCCAAGTAGTTGGAACTACAGGCGTGCGCTACCACGCCCGGCTAGTTTTTGGTTTATTGTAGAGATGAGGTCTACGCCATTTGCCCAGGCAGGTCTCGAACCCGCGGGCTCAGGCAATCCACTCACCTCAGCCTCCCAAAGACGTGGGATTACAGGCTGAGCCACCGAGCCCGGCTTATGAACAATCTTATATTGATCACATGTTAAAATATTGTACATGCGTGCATTGAGTTAAATAAAATATCTTATAATTTCACCTGTTTCTTTTTACTTTTAAAAATGTGAGCCCTAGAAAATTTAAAATTATGTCTATGTTGGCTCATATCACAGTTACACTAGACAGCACTGTTCTAGAAAAAGAGATGTCAGGATTCAGAACAGCTCACAGAAATGCTCAGTCATGCTGAGGAAAAGACAAACACAAATAGATGACAGCTATGCTGCTTTTCTGATTTCAGGTTGGAGTTGCTATAAAAATATGGATAGTAGGCCAGGTGTGCTGGCTCACACGTGTCATCCCAGCACTTTGGGAGGCCGAGGTGAGAGGACTGCCTGAGCCCAGGGGTTTGAGACTACCCTGGGCAACTTGGCAAGACCTCATCTCTACAATAAATCAAAAAATTAGGAAGCTGTGGTGGCACATGCCTGTAGTTCCAGCTATTCAGGAAGCTGAGGTGGAAGGACTGCTCGAGTCCAGCAGGTCAAGGCTGCGGTGGCTGTGAGTGTGCCACTGTACTCTAGTCTGGGTGCCAGAGTGAGACTCTGGCAAATAAAATAAAATAAAATAAAACAAAATAAAAATATGGTTAGTAACCATAATTGTTACACTTTCCATACTAGTAAATTACTGGCTTTCATTTCTTTTTGTTCCTACTGAATTCTCATTACTTTTTTTTCCTTCACAATTCTATTTTTTAAAATTTTAGATTCAGGGGGTATACATACATAATTGCTACATGAACATATTGTCCAGTGGTAGAGATTGGGTTTCAGGTGGTCCATCCCCAGATAGTGAATATTGTGCCCCATAGGTAGTTTCTGAACCCCAGCCTCTTCCCTCCTCCCCCCTTATTAGGGTTCCCAGTGTCTATTATTTCCATCTTTGTGACCATTTAGCTTCCACATGTGAGTAAGAACATGCAGTGTTTGTTTTTTTTTTGTCTCTGAGTCAGTTTACTTAGGATGATCATCTCTAGCTCCATCCATGTTGCTGCAAAGAACACAATTTCATTCCTTTTTATGGTTGCATAGTATTCCATGGTGCACATATACCACATTCTCATTATCCACTGATCAGTTGATGGGCACTTAGGTTGACTGCCTTTCCACTTAATGGTAAGGGATTTCTAATAACAGTTGACTGAATCAGATGGTGATTACACAAGGTTAAGAATAGAGACAGTGCATTCGAAGTTTCTTTGTGAATATAGTGAATGGCTTACCATGTCTTTTTACTGCTACTTCATGATAAGGGAAAATCTTTTTTTGGGATAATTCCAACAACCAACGAACCGCAGATTTACTTAGGCCCACGATTTCCACGGCAGATCCGTCTCTAAATTAAGAAACACATCTCATTCTCTAAGGTGCAATCACTTAAGCACCACTTAAAAAGCATTTAGCAGACAGGTTTTTGGTTTGTTTTTTTGAGTTGAGGTTTCACTAAGTTGTCCAGGCTGGAGTGCAGTGGCACAATCACGGCTCACCACAGCCTTGAGCTCCTGGACTCAGGAAATCCTTCTGCCTCAGCCTCCTGAGTAGCTGGGACCACAGGTGCATGCCACCATGCCAATTTTTTTGAGAAATGGGGTCTCGCTATGTTACCCAGGCTGGTCTTGAATTCCTGGGCTCAAGCAATCCTCTAGCCTTGGCCTCCCAAAGTGCTGGGTTTATAGGTGTGAGCCACCAGGTCTAGTCAGCTGATAGTTTAGATGAATCATTAACTAATATCTCATAAGAACAACTATCCATTTAAAAATCCTCATTGTAGACAAAGTGAGAGGGAAGGAGGCAGGGGTTTCTGAAGGACTTAATATGAAGAACTCATGGATGACAGAAAGATTCCACAAGTATGAGCGTCTTAAAAAGGGTATAACTACACAAGCACTGCAAAACAAACATGACCTTGGTGTGGCTGGGATGCCTTTGTTCCTGGCTCTGTCACTTTCTCCCATCTTGTCCATCCATGTTCCACAATTGAAGCGATTTCCTCCATAGACAAATCCTGTTTCTTCATTAACCCCTGCAGTTATATCAAAACCTAAAAGAAGTAAAGTAAGATATTTATACAGTAAAATGTTTATAATAAATATATTATATACAGTATATAAGCTACTTTATTTAAAAGATCTATGAAGTTTTAAGAAATATAATAACCGGGCAGCCTCTCTGAAGTTCAGTTTGGCGATACCTTAAAGCCGAGGACATGCACATCCCAGCAGATGGTAATTCCACTTCTGTACATACATTGCTATGGGGATCATGAGGGCTGATGTCTATGGAGTAAAGTTTCAGTTTTGGATGATGAGAAAGGTCTGGAGGTGGACAGTGATGATGGCTGCACAACAGTGTGAACGTACTTAAAATACTCAAGAGTGGCTAAAAATGGTAAATTTTATGGTAAAATGGTAAGTACACATGCATTTCACTACAATTAAAAAGAAAAAAACAACTCAGTCAAAAAACCAGCACTCTGCCAGGCATGGTGGCTCATGCCTGCAATCCCAGCATTTTGGGAGGTAGAGAGGAGAGGACTGCCTGAGCCCAGGGATCTGAGACCAGCCTGGGCAACTTGGCGAGACCTCATTTCTACAATAAATCAAAATTAGCCAGGTGTGATGGTGCACACCTTGTAGTTCCAGCTACTTGGAAGGCTGAGGTGGAAGGATCGCCTGAGCTCAACAGGTTGAGGCTGCAGTGGCTGTAAGCATACCACTGCACTCCAGCCTGGGTGACAGTGAGACCCCCAACTCAAAGAAACAAAAAAAAACAAACCAGCACTCTAATTAGAAAGTGGGCAGAAGACACAAACCAACATTTTAGCAAAGAGGGATGATGGACAGGAAAAGCAAGGGAAAGGTATTCACTACTGCCAGTCCCTGAGAAATGCAAATTAAAACTGTAAAATGCAGCAGTCTACATATCAATCAGAACAGCTTTAAAAAGGGTGGTCCCACCACAGGCTGGTGAGGTGGGGAAACTGGGTATCTCATTTGCTGGTGGAAATTTAAAGCAGTGTGACCTCTCTGGAAAACCTGTATATGAATGTTCTTAGTAGTTCTACTTGTATTAGCCAATAAAACAAAAGGAAACAGCCCAATAATCTTCTGTGAATGAATGATTAAAGTAACTCTAGTATAACCATAAAAGGGAATACTACTCGGGAATACATCATCAATACATGCAACAACGCAGATGGATCTAAAAGGCAATATGCTCAGGGAAAAAAATAAATCTCAAAAGCTTACATACTGTGTGATTCCATTTATATAACCGTCTCAAGATGTCAAAACTACAGAGAAGCAGAATGCATTGGCGGTTGCCGAGATCGGGATGGGTATGACCATGAGGAGTCTACAGAGCCCTCTGTGGTGAGGGACCCATTCCATATCTTGATGTGTCGGTGGTTGTGTGAAGGAGTACCCAGGGTCACACATGCCACCTCCCCACCTGTCACAGGAAGTTCTGATGGATTTAATGTAAAAATTGCTGAAAACTGAAAACATCATACTAATGTCAATTTCCTGATTTGGACATCCCCAACTGACATCCCATTGTGGGAAGTTGGGTGAAGGGTTCACGGTGCTTTATGTATCATTTTTGCAAACTCCTATGAGTCTCTAATTCTTTCAAAATTACAAAGTTAAAAAAACTCCCACATACACATAAACAAACACATGTTTTAAAATAAATATACAACAAACCAACTGGGATGACCCTAAGGGGGACAGAGAATGAAGTGAAATAAGCCACTGTTAGCCTTGCCCTGGCGGTGACAGGGGCCACACAGGAACACGAAGAAGTTAAAATGCCACTTACTGTATTGCTGCACACAGATAAGCCTTTTCACGAAACTACTTCCAAGCGCCTAGGCTATGGAGACAAATGGCCCGGTAGTGAAGTCCTCCCTCTGCCGCTCAGTTCCTGTGACCCTCGGCAAGTGACTCTGCTTGTCTTTTCATTTCGTAAAAGGAAACAGTGAAACTCATTCCCAGTGTGCTTGGGAGTGTCAAACGGAATCACGTGGTAAAGAAGTTATCATGACGCCCAGTATACAGCAAGCGTTCAGTCAGTGGCAATTATTCTAAGTACAGTCACTACAGTTACTGAAAATATCAAAATCCTCTAGAAACTAAAGCCTTGCCGGGAGCAGTGGCTCATACCTGTTATCCCAGCACTTAGAGAGGAGGAGGTGAGAGGACTGCTTGAGCCCAGGGGTTTGAGACCAGCCTGGGCAACTTGGCGAGACCTTGTCTCTACATTAAAAAAAATTAGCTGGGCGTGGGGGTGCGTGCCTGTAGTTCCAGCTGCCTGGAAGGCTGAGGAGGAAGGATCGTCTGAACCCTGTAGGCTGAGGCTGTGGTGGTTGTGAGCATGCAACTGCACTCCAGCCTGGGTGACAGTGAGACTCCGACTCAAAAAAAAAGAAACTATAAAACCTTGGGGCGATCAGAGACTGCCAGTCTTTTTCACGGTCCGCCCTGGGGCTTTGTACATAAATGCCTATCTGGCAAGGAAGCTAGGGCTCACAGGTTTCATTTCACTGTGCCAGGAGGTCCTCATCACAGGCCTGGTACGTACCCTCATCCTTCATGTTCCGGTCGATCTGTGGACCCGCATTTCTTTCTCGGAACTGGATGCCCTGCACGTGTCTCTGCATTGCCTCCTGTATCACTTCAAACAACGGCTGATCCTGTGTGCGACACAATGGATGCCACCTGTTTTAGAAATGACATTTTCCTAATCTTTCCCAAATCCTACAACTGAAGTAATGTGAAAATATATGCTGCCCTCTGGAGGGAGAACTAGGGATTGGGTGAGGCCAGGAAAGAGGCAGCCCCTACACACCAAGTAATACCGTTTGGCAAACAAATATTTACATTTGTAGTTAAAAATTTTTTTAAGTATTTTGTTTTTTTAATAATAGAGATGAGGTCTTGCCATGTTGCCCAGGCTGGTCTCAAATTCCTGGGCTCAAGAGATCCTCCTGCCTTGGCCTCCCAAGGTGCTATGATGACAGGTGTGAGCCACCATACCTGGCCAACACTTGCAGTTTTGACCATTCATGTCTGCAACATGAAATAATTTAAAATTTTGCCAATACGTGAAAATAAACCAAGTGAGCTTGTATCGTTTCTATTAGAGTGAATAAGTGAACATAGCCTGGCACTCAGCATCTGAATTTTAAATCAGTATTGCTAGTCTTATTCAGCTGCCTGCTGGGTAACAGGGATAAATTGTGTGCAAAAGTAGTATTTTTAAATCCTGAGGATCTATGATGACTTTGGAAAAATTTGGGAAAATATCCCCAGTGAATATAAAGAGAACTTAAGTCGTTTTCTTTACCCATATAAATAATAAGTGTGATACTCAGGATTACATGTAGGGAAACACATAATTATATTTTTAAAATAAGGTAAAAAATATTAAATAGAAACAAAATGTTTAGAGTCCTTATATGTTTATTATGCTGCATTAAACAAAACTCTGAATAAAACTAAAACTCTATCATATAAAAATTCTATTAGTAAGTATAAAAATTATGAAGCTGTGGAAAAATGTTTTGGACAATCTGTGGGAAAACAATTACGTGTACAATAAAAACCTGCCTGCTAACATAAGCCTGCCTGCTAACTGAAGCTGAAAGGTCAAGAACAGAAAGCAAGTACAAACATGTTTGGACAAATACTCTCTGAGATCTTCATGATATAAATAAACATCAGGAGACCCAAATATATGCCAGCCCTGATGCTTAGACAGGTCTTACCCCAGATGTATACACTCAACACTTTAACAAAGAGGACAGACCCAAGGTGGCCGGAGCACAGCATCAGGTGCTCTCTTGATCGGGGAAAAATACCCACCCATTCTTCAGTGTTCCTAAGATAAACTCTGATGCTCTGGACTGGTCAAGGCCCTCCATGATCAGTTACACCCTCCTATAAGCTCCCCTGCCCCAAGCCAGCCCCAAGCCAGCCTCACTGCGGCGTTTTCTCAGCTACGCTCCCGTCCATGGTGCTTTCATCTCCCCTTCATCCTCAATGCCTTCCACGTCCCTCCTCCCCTGTGAAGGCTTGACAGGTGGCATCTCAGTGACTCCCTAAAGTCCCCGGAGGCCCCATCAGATTGCCCTCCCTCTGAATAGAATGGGTGCCACTTCCTCTATGCCAACGGTCCCCAATCTTTTTGGCATCAGGGATTGGTTTTGTGGAAGGCAACTTTTCCATGGATGGGGATGGGGGTGGGCGGGAAGTGCCAGGCGCCTCATAAGCAGGACGCCACCTAAATCCCAGCAGTTCACAACAGGGTCTGTACTCCTGGGAGAATCCAATGCAGTCGCTAATCTACAGCAGACGGAGCATGTCTGGCTGTGCGGCCTGGTACCCAAGAGGCCAGGGACCCGGACTGGTTAGGGACCCCTGTTCTACACATATGCACGTCCCATGTTGCAAGCTCTTCAGGCAAGGAGCAAATCTCATCTCTGCAATCCCGCATACACCAGCAGGTGCTAACTAAACACTGATATTTGAATCATTGAATTTGGATTCCTAATTGCGTTTATTCTTGTATTAAAAACTAAAAACAATTTTTCAGGAAAACAGTTACATTAAGAAATGCTGTTTACCAGCGTGCCAGCAGGCAGAGGCGCAGAGTCATCGGTGGGATACATCCTGGAAACTGGGCACCTGAGGATGTCCAGGCCACTGGGGACTATGCGACAGTAATCTTGAACACACTGCAGCCACCACCACACTGCATCCCGGCAGTTGTATCTGGCATATGTTCCCTCTCCAAGGAGATTGGGAATGAGACCATGCCTCAGGGTAGACGCGAATGCTAAAATAACATTCCTAAAACAACAGAATTAAGTGAGCCAATTGAAGTGAAAACACTTAAAAAACAAAGACAAAAACCTGTTGCTTTTGATGACTGGATACATTTCCTCTCCTGTCTGATTTCTTTACAATTTCATGTAGAAAGTAGTCACAATATGATAGAATAAGCCCTGAATTGAAGTCAGAAGCCTTGAGTATAGCCTGGACTGCTCCTCTAATCATCTGTGTGACTTTCCTCTGGTACAGTGTTTTGATCTGTGGCGTGAGGGCCTGGACTGGTGATCCTTAAGGTCCCTCATGACTCCAGATTCTATTTTTGAAATCCATGAAATTTCTAAATCTAAGTAATTATGAAACATAAACTCTATTATTTTAGATTGTAGAAAGCAAGAGCAAAACAAGCATATAAGAAACAAATTAGGAGAAGCTGATTTTGAAAAACTTAATTCATGTATAAAAACTGGTAGAACTTTATCTTTGGAAGTGTTACTCTACTTTTATATAACAAATGATAACTTAGTTTGTAAGAGAATACGGCACTGTAGAAAGAGCAGGCTGGAGAAATAAGAAGGCTTAAATCGAAATCCCAGCTTTGCCATCTGTATGACTTTGGAAAAGTCATTTAAAAAACAATTTTTTTTTTGAGCTCAGACTGGAGTGCAGTGGCATGATCAAAGCCACCACAGCCTTGATCTTTCGGGCTCAGGCAATCCTTCTGCTCCAGTCTCCCGAGTAGCTGGGACTACAGATATGTACCACCACGCCCAGCTAAATTTTTTTTTTTTTTTCTTGAGGAGATGAGGTCTCGCTATGTGGCCTAGACTGGTCTTAAACTCCTGAGCTCAAGCAATTCTTCTGCCTCAGCCTTCCAAAGTGCTGGGATTATAGGCATGATCCACCATGCCCAGGTGGAAAAGTCATTTAAGATGCCCAGGGCTTAATGCTTTTTGGCTAAACAATTCAAAAATTTTATCAACTCCATGTCTCAGTTTATTTTATTTTTTATTTTGTTTTTTGAGTTGGTATCTCATTCTGTCGCCTAGACTGGAGGGCAGTGGCATGCTCACGGTTACCACAGCCTCAACATGTTGGGCTCAGGTGATCCTTCTGCCTCAGCCTTCCA
This sequence comes from Cephalopachus bancanus, assembly GCA_027257055.1. Lineage (NCBI taxonomy): Eukaryota > Metazoa > Chordata > Mammalia > Primates > Tarsiidae > Cephalopachus > Cephalopachus bancanus. The sequence goes on along the minus strand of JAPVLO010000176.1, from coordinate 4,169,138 downwards.
AGTAGCTGGAACCACAGGTGCGTGCCACCACACCTGACTAATTTTTTGATTCATTGTAGAGATGAGGGCTTGCTAAGTTGTCTAAGCTGGTCTTGAACCCCTGGACTCAGGCAATCCACTTGCCTCTGCCTCCCAAAGTGCTGGGATTACAGGCTTGAGCTACCATGCCTGGCCACGTATGTAATTTACTGCAGTTAGCACTAACTAGCTAGTACACTATCACTGGAGATCGTCTAGGTTGGGGTAGGCAGACTATTTCTAGAAAGGGTCACATTCTAAGCATTTTAGGCTTTATTAGCCTACATACGGTCTTTGTCACAAAATCTTTCTTCTTTTTAAAAAATTACTGCTTAAAAAGGTAAAAGCTGTTCTTGGATCACAGGTCATACACAACAGGTGACAGGTCACAGCTTGTTGCACTACAGGCATGCGCCGCCATGCTTGGCTAATTTTTTTGACGTATTGTAGAGATGAGGTCTCGCCAAGTTGCCCAGGCTGGTCTCAAACCATCCTCTCGCCTCCACCTCCCAAAGTGCTGGTATTACAGGCGTGAGCCACTGCACCCAGTCATTTCCTACTTCTAAATCATTAATTTAGGGGCATTTAGGGAATAAGCAAACAGCCTCCCAAATTTCTATACTACCATAATGATGATTTAATGAGAAAAGGTCTTTTTTTGTATTAGGTTAGCAGAAAAAAATGCAATTCATTTCAGATGTCCACTTAGACATTTCTAAGTTATCAAAATAAAAGGTATCAAAAATAAAATTTCTGGCATACAAAGAAGCAAACTTCAGCTATTTTCCAAATGGCATCAAAACACGGTGTCATGTAACATGGTGTCATATAACATGGTGTCATACACTGCTAAAAGTTGTAACTTGTGGAGCGGAGCTTTCTAACTTTAGCCTCAAGCTGCTAATAATCATCTGGAGACCTTGTGAAAACATAGATTTCTGCCCACCAACCCCACCCTTCCTTTCTCCAGGACTTGATTCAGGAGGTATGGCACAGGGACCAAGCGTCTGCATTTCTAAGAAGCTCTCAGGTGATAGAGATACTACTGATTTGTGGAACACTCTGAGTGGCACTGCTATAGGGCTTCTCTTTAACCTCCAAAAAATTCATTCATATTACTGTACACAAGAAAACGCCATTTTGGGCTGGGTAGGTTGGCTCACACCTGTAATCTCAGCACTTTGGGAGGCCGAGATAGGAGGATCACTTGAGTCCAGGAGTTCAAGACCAGTCTGAATAACACAGTGAGACCTTATCTCTACCAAAAGAAAATAAATTAGCTGGGTATAGTGGCATATGCCTATAAGTTCCAGCTACTCAGGAGGCCAAGGAGTGAGGATTGCCCGAGTCCAGGAGTTTGAGGCTGTGGTAAGCTGTGATCATGCCACTATATTCCAGTTTGGGTGACCGAGTGAGACTGCAACTAAAAAAACAAAACAAAACAAAAAATAACCAGCAACAACAAAAATAAACATATCAATTATAGTCTAGAAAATATAAAACTGGAGGTTACAAGGTCTGACAACAGAGGAAAGCCTGACATTAAAATTCCTTCTATAAGACTCAAAGAGTTAACAATGCCCTGATCATACCACTTGTAGTTTCACTGATATAAATGAGCTAATGTGACAGCCAACCTGCCTTGTAATATGAAGATCTGGAACTTAGCAATTTTGAAGATTCTCACCCCTCCACAATCCTATAATCCTATTAAGTGAACATATAAAAATAACTAAAAAACACATAAAGAAAACACACCTCCAAATGTCGTTGAGAATGGACAGAGAAAGAAGAAAGTTTGAAGAGCTTGTAAAAAACGCATTTGGACATAAACTTGCACTGCAGCATTTGAGAGGCTGTCCTACCTGGCCTCCAAGTAGCGTCCAGTAATCAGTAGCAGACCTCTAAGTGCAATGAAAGTGTCCCTTCCCCAGCAGCGGAAAAGACCAGAAGAAAAGTGAGGTAAGCCTGACAGAAAACACAACAATGGAATCCGTTAGTCATAGTAATACGTACAGATCTGCAGACTCCACCACCCCAGAAAAGGTGCCCTAAACCGGGGTAAAAGGATAAACGTCAAGTCTGGAATCCTCCAAAATTATAAATAAATACAATAAACATGTCAGGAAGGAAAAACTAAGGACATAAGCAAAATGTACACAGCATTCATTGATAACTATCTTCAAAGTACCTAACCCTATCTAAATTATCTTATTTGTTTGCTATCTATTTCCAAGTAGAAAATAAAACCTAAGACAGTAGAAAACTTATCTACACTGCTCACCAACAAATATCTACTCACTGAAAACTGTAACTGGTAAGTAATATAGCCCTATGAATATTTGTTAAATGAATGGGGCTTCACTACCTTGGGAATTATTTTCTTCCATTAAGAGATCAGAATTATAGGCAACATTAGCCCTTTTTTTCCAATGTTGTCTTCAAACTGTATAAAACTTGTCCCAAACTCACTGTGTAGTATTTATTTATGGCTAGTCCGTGGCATATGGATGGCTGATGTATACAGTTGATGATGGCAACTCTGATGATAATGACAGCAGCCGACATGTACTGTCTGCAGCATTCTGAGTCATATAGATTCCCAGGTTTTTAACCTACTTACTTCTTTGTATGAAAAATGAGTGTAGGTTCAAGGGGGAGTTTGAATTGGTATGTTCTATAATACAGGCCGTTTGTCTTGGTTCAAAAGCCTAAATTATAAAATCTCTAGCGCTGGTAAATGAAATGTTTGTATTAACTTTTTGACCTCTAGGAGTATACAACTTTCATATCACATATCTAAGTGATTTCTATTTGTCAATTATTATAAAATATATGTATGTAATACTCTTACCAAAGGAAGTCATTCCTAGCCAGTTCAAAATAAACTCTAAAATCCCACCTACAAATCTGAGTGTACTCCTATTTTTCGCCAGTATAGAATAGGCAAAACACTGCTTTTGAATGTTAGAGGCAAATATCAGAACTTCTTTTTCTTTTGAGTCAGAGTCTCATTCTGTCACCCAGGCTGGAGTTCAGTGGCACGCTCACGGTCACTGTAGCCTTGACCTGTTGGGCTCAGGCGATCCTTCTGCCTCAGCCTTCCAAGTAGCTGCAACTATAGGTGTGCACTACCACACCAGGCTAATTTTTTGATTTATTGTAGTGATGAGGTCTCGCCAAGTTGCCCAGGCTGGTCTCAAACACGTGGGCTCAGGCAGTCCTCTTGCCTCCGACTTCCAAAGTGCTGGGATTACAGGCGTGAGCCATTGTACCCAGCTAAATATCAGAAGTTCTGTTTACTGTGTTTTAGTTTCTTTTTTTTTTTTAACATATTTTTTATTTTAAAATTGTAGGGTACAGGTAAGGGTTAGGTATACAAATATGCATTGTGCAAGTACCCTCGTTGATGAGGTGTGCCTCCCCGTCCCCTGTGTTTTAGTTTCTAATGTTGTTTTATATTTTACCTGACATGTAAGTACACCAGTTGTCACAGCTTCACATCAGTATGTCAACCATAAGTAAACGTGTGTATTTGGGGGTGTTTAACAACAACAGTGCACACTCAGGATGAGATCACCACTTTGTTAAGAAGTTTCTAAGAATCAGTGGCTGGTTAGTTTAATGAGCATCTGCATGGATTCACAGGGAACGACAGACACTAGAAGGAGATCTGTCACATGGAAATCTAAAATACAATTCCAGAATTACAACAGTCAGAGCTTTATGCATGTACTGTGATCATTCTAAACGAAAATGTAATTTCTATTTTAGCTGCTGAGTACCACTAAGTCTATTTATCTGGTCTAAGCAGATGCAAATTTAAGGGTAAACAGAGGGAATCACATCGATAATATAATATCTTTCTTCCTGCAATTTGATATTTTTTAGTTTAGTTTGGAAAATTCTAAACTTCAGTGGCCTCAAATACTAAGTACGTTCTAGAAATATACTTGAAATGTATTAAAAAGAAAACAAAAGCCTGTCGTTAAATCTATTTGCTTACTTTATTTGTTACTTGACTCAGGCTTTAAATCTACTTGGAGGAAAGAATGCCAGTTATTATGATTAAAAGCATTTGATTGCAGTTAACACATAATAAAACGTTATTTAACATTTTGTGTTTTGTAACTTGTAGGGGACCTTTACATAATCTTGGTAATTATACAGTTGGGTTTATTTTAAAATATTGGGAAAGAAATAAAGGATAGTAAAATAAATTTGATTAAACAAATACAAAATGTCAAGAGTTGGAGAAAATAGAAACATGCAGAAGAATTAACCAGTCACAATAAAAAATACTCATAAATGTCTGGTACATAGCTATAAATAGTAAATACTGTTATTATTTTTATGAATGAATAGCCTATAAAATTTACTAAGCAGAAACATAAAATCTTGGATAACATCACAAGCTTTTACAAATTAATCATTTTCCCATAACTTCATCTTTGTGAATACTACTGACTTGCTCATCTTAATCTTATCCATAGTTTCTTATTTTATTTTATTTTGAGTCAGGATCTCACTTTGCTGTCCAGGCTGGAGTGCAGTGGCAGGATAATGGCTCACTGCCACCTCGACCTCCTGGGCTCAGGTGATGTTCCAGCCTTAACCTCTAAGTAGGTGGAACTACAAGCATGTGCCACCATGCCTGGCTAATTATGAAATTTCTTTGTAGAGATGAGGTCTCACTATGTTGCTCAGGCTGGTCTCGAACTGCTGGACTCAAGTGATCCTTCCACCTTGGCCTCCCAAAGTGCTGGGATTACAGGTGTGAGCCACCATGCCCAGCTTAACCTTGTACACTTTCTTACCTGCAGCTAGAGAAACACAACACTGTTCCTTTTCTCTTGTGACCTCGTTTAGCCTATATGGCACGTCCGCAAGTGAAGGAGAGAGAAGTGGCAGGGAAGGGAATTTTCCCACTCCACACATCTGAACGGAGCCCAGTGAAAGGTGCTTCACGAAGGTTGAACCCTTCTGAACAAAGCTGAAACAAAAGTGATGTGGCTTAAAATGTTATTTGTAGAAATACAGACCTTTTTAGTAGGTTTATTTTACTTGGTTTCTTTCTTTCAAATGACTTTTCTATATATGTGTGTAACAATGGTAATAACTATTGAAAACAATGTTCAATTAGGTGAGATTCCAAATTTGCTTGCAAGTCACACATTCTTTTTTCTGGCTGTGCCCATGAACTGTGGTAAAGCGAACAGCAGAGTTGCAGCTTTGTTCTCTCTGAAATTACACCCTAATCCATCTGGTAGTTCTCACCGGTACACTTTAATCTGTGGTTTCATTTTAGGGAAATTCATCATTAAAGGCAAATTTCCTTCATAATAGCAGCAGGATATTTTTTTCTCTTAACTGATGAAAAATCAGAAAAATAACTGTGCATATCTATATTAAATATTGTATCAATTAACTTAATAAGCCAATGAATACACAGAAACAAAATAAAACGACAGAATTTCCCTACCAACATGCTTTATTAGCTTTTAGAACAGATTCTAATATCTAAGTTTGTCTTTCTATGCTACGGACTAAAGGATGCTAATACACTTACTGTCCACTTGCAAACTTTTTCAGTGCTATGAGTCTATGGCAGGTCCTTATGACTTGGTCTTTTGGGAACATGTATATAGCGACTCTATAGAGTCTCCACACAAACACGCCTGCTGACTCAAGTTCTGGCTGTACCTTGACATCTGCCTCCAGGCCACGTCCAGGAGGGTGGTGTAGGCACCGATCAATATGGCATCGAAGTAGCACGGGATAAGGTAACGAGGGATCTGCTTCAGGTAGAAGAACATCGCTTGCAGCCACTTGCCAACCTGTCAGAAAAGTAATTTCAACAGTGAACTCAGGACATACATAGGCAAGGTGTGACCTAAGAGGTAAATCTAAGCAGGCAATATGACTATCTAGTGATCTATTAGTCAGATTTCCACTGCGAACTGAGAGACGAAGGAAGGAGAATGATTTAAGAAAGAAAACAAGGCAAATGTTAGTATCACATGCTGATGTAATTCTATGCCACTGGGTTTTATGGGATGGAATAAAGCTCTACTCACTTCGGCAATGGTCCCTGATCGTGATATAAGCCGGCTACTGACATAGTCAATCATCCAATCTCCAGATCTCAAATTATCGCAAAAAGGATGCCCCAAGTCATTCTTTGGTCTTATTTCTGCCAGTACGGACATCAAACCTGCAAATTCAGAGATATGCCATGCTGTGTTATTTGCAGAGTAAATCTGGTCCTGTAGCCACTGGTCTCTAATGATTTGGGGTAACACACAGGGGCAAACACAGGCCTGCAGAGTTCACAGAGGCACTGAGCAGGGCTGGAGACAGGTATAGCTGTACAGGTGGGAGTCAGGACGCACAGACATGAAGGGCATCACATCCCAAAGACTGCAGAGCTTGTCCAGATCCACAACCCCGGGACTTGTCCTAGTCTTTTACATTTTAATGTTATAATATTCAAAGGTGACTGGCATAGCTTCCTTGCTCTGAAGCATCTGGGGAAAGAACATTGATAAGCCTGCATCTTTTCATGTTGAAAATGATGGATTCATTAATCTTCAGACAAGATTTAAGGAAATTACACAGAGCACCCATGGTGATGTAAGAATAAAGCCTGCTTTGGAAGGACTCTGAAATATAACGAGAAGTACTTGGAACTAAACAAAGTATGAAAGGGAGGCATATCTATATATATCCTCATAATCCTTCCAGTCTTCAGTTAGAAGTATTAGAACTCCTATGCACATATTGCAGATTCTGTTATTTCAATAACAGAACAATAGTACTTCTTTCATTCTATTAAAAAATCATTTCTACTTTAAAAAATCATACTAACTTCACTGACTTCATTTCAACTACATTTCTATCTTTAAAATTAAATAAGTTTTACTATGTTTGTAGCATGTTTTCAGAAATTAAACAAATAAATAAACTTAAGATAATTTCTTCCATCGAGGGGTTTACAATCTTCTTTGGAAAACAAAACTTAAAACATTAAGAATGCTAGAAAATAAGATAGTATAAAGTAATGTTCTACATACATCCCAGCAGTTTCATGGAAGGCAATAATGCTCAGTACATGTTGGTTCCGGGGTGGAATAATGGAACGACATAATGAAAACAGTTTTCTAGAAAACAGATTTGGCTGGGTTTGGTGACTCACGCCTGTAATCCCAGCATTTTGGGAGGCAGAGGATAGAGGATTGCCTGAGCCCAAAGGTCTGAGACTAGCCTGGGCAACTTGGTGAGATTTTATCTCTACACTAAAAAAAAAAAAAATTAGCTAGGCATGGTGGTGCACACCTATATTCCAGCTACTTGAAAGGTAGAGGCCAAGAGTGTGCCACTGCACTCCAGAGTGGGTGACAGAGTGAGATTCCAACTCAAAAAAAATAAAGAAGAAAAAGAAAAAAAGAAAAAGGAGAACAGATCTGATGACAGTGGGAAAGATATCAAGAACTGGAAAACTAGTTTTGTGAAAAAGACTTGGTCCTAGATTAAGGTGAAACTATGGAACTAAAAAGGATGTGGTGTACCAAACAGAATATGAAAAATAACCACAACTCCCAACTACTGCCTGAATAGTGAGGACAAAAGGGACAGATCTGAAAGTAGACACCTGGAATCCAACATGACTAAATACATGGTGTTGTAAGAAGTAGGAGGGAAGTTCTGTTTAGGGGAAAGAAAGGTCAATACAGTGGTCAAGTGTGATTTAATCTGAAGCTGCTACTAACAGCTGCTGGAAATATCCTGTGGGATGCTGAAAATATCGAACTATCAGAGAGAAAAGGGATTGGTAGAAAGCAATAAAACAACAAACAAACAAACAAAAACAACTCAGGTAAGGACACATGTATTTAGAAAGGGTGAGCAAATTCATTTCATTAGAAGGATAAAGAGAATTAGTAAACACCAAATTTAACTTTAAGAAAGACAAAGGCCAGAAAATGAGCTCACAGAAGTCAAGTAGAAGAAGGAGTTCATGAGCTTAGAGTGGAAATGGAGCAGACACACGCTTGAAAGTGGACACACACACACACACACACACACACACACACACACACTTCTTTATTACAGCGCAAAACACTTAAAAATGAGAGAATATTTTAGGGAATAAAAAGCTGTAAGTACAAGTCTTAAAAAAGTTTATTGAGAGCTTCTTAAGTGCTTGGTTTTGTAGGAGATATAAAAGCTAAAAAATAAGAACCACAATGAAGATAAAACCTACATTCTTCTTCCTCAAGGTACAGTCTACTTAGCATAATTTTAAAGCTAACAACTTGAGTACTTAGTATGAACTAGGTTATGGCCTAAAACTTCACATGTAGTAATTCTTTAATCCTAACCATAACCCCTTGCGGTGGGTATTATTATCTCCATTTTACAAATGAGAAAACTGAGCCAGAGAGAGTTTACTACAAGGTTATAAAGTCAAGGAAACCCATGAAATCTGACTTTAAAGCCTGTTTCTTTTTTCTTTTTTTTTTATTTTTGAGCTGGAGTCTCACTCTGTCGCCCAGACTGGAGTGCAGTGGCCGCTCCTGGTCACCGCAGCCTCGACCTGCTGGGCTCCAGCGATCCTTCTGCCTCAGCCTTCCAAGTAGCGGAAACTACAGGTGCGCGCTACCACATCCGGCTAATTTTTTTGATTTATTGTAGAGACGAGGTCTCGCCAAGTTGCCCGGGTGGCTCTTGAACCCCTGGGCTCAGGCAATCCACTCGCCTCAGCATTAAAGCCTGTTTCTTTAATCACAATGATAAACACTCACAAAAGACATTACACTAATTATCAAAATAAGGCAATTGATTTTAAGAGTAAGAGGAATAGTAAATAAACACAATGGGTGTTGGGAGGAAAAAGAAATTACTATAAAAAGCAACAGTTAAGAAAGATTTTACGGAAGAGTAAGAATTAAATTGACCCTTAAACGTGGATTAGATGGACAGAGAAATAAGGTGAAAAGGAGGCATGGCAATGGAAATTGAATCAGGGGTACGGGTGTGGTAAAGCCAATTTCTTAAACAATCATCTAAGAAAATATTACCAACTAGATGGATTCAACTGATAGTTCAATATTTAACTCCATTAACTCATCTTACAACTACTCTATGTAATTTTTAACTACAAGTTCTCTTTATAAAACAAACAAGCAACAAAAATATTCCCAATTGGATAAAAAAATTGAATGCATTATATTTACAACCTAGTCCCATTTGTAGCCCAAACAAGCATATTCTGTTTCTTGCTATTTAATGAATCAGGTCAAGAAACATTAATTAAGATCAAAGTATATACAAAAAGCTACAAATGACCTTAAGTAATGACACTGAACAAGTAACTCTAGGTAACATTTACTGAGAGTGATACCCATGCCATCTCCTGTTTTCAGTGCTTTGCATAAATGACCTTATTTAATCCTCACAAAAACTTTCTAAATTAGATACAATTATTCACATTTAACAGAGGCAGAAATTGGGGCACAGAGAGCTTACATACAATGAGAGTTTATATAGGAATAAGAGCCGTATGTGAAAATCACACTCTGGGCCCATACACAAGATGCCAGATGACCCCAGGAGAAAAGCACAAAGCCTGGCTACCCCGTCCACTCACCTTGAAGACCCGCGTATTTGAGGGCTGACCAGTTGGGTATGTCATAGCACCCTCCACCATCTTCCTGTTCTTCTGATTCACATCGGTAAAGGATCTGATTTAGCTCAGCCAAAGTTAACTTAGAAGCAATACTAGGAATTGGAAAAACAAGATAACTGGTTAAATATAAAAAAATTTCACTTGCTAGCAACAGAAACAAAAGAATAAAATCTGAACTGTAGCCATAAACTATCTTAGCAGTGTACGTCTTAGAAGCTCAGCATTCAAACAAACATTATACACAATATACTTCATAAATAATCATTAAAGGGCAAAACACACCAAAAATTCATTTAGAAGTAACATTACTCCTAAACCAAGGAAATAATCAAGTGCCAAACTGTACTGATTAGAAGTATGCTAGAGAATCTTTTGATTGCTGTGGTCTCTAGCTTATTAATTTGTTTTTTAAAAAATCTTTCTAGTTCGACTTGGCTTTTCCCCTCCTTTATACTCCTCTAAGTGAGACAGCAAGAATGATTTATGCTAGTTATCTCAAACTCAAAACACTTAAGGATCAGAGACGTGATCATCAAAAGTCAAAGTTAAGTGCTAAGGAATCGTGGTCCCTGCTCTCTTCTTAAGTCACACTGCTCCTCTGCTTCGATTCCTCTAGACACCAGGTTCTTTTCAGATGCAGATGATTTTGACAGGTCAGAGGGAAGTGGAACCAGCACAGCCATGATCTTCTTTTGGTAGTAAGCAGAGAGTTATCCCACCTGAATATAACTGAAACTGTTTTCTTGTGCTTCTGCTGCTCAGGTGATCTCATCTTACACAACTGCCACTTCACCTGTTCGCATGTCCTCCTGAGCATACAACACTGCCCTCTTTCTTTCATTTCTGCCTGAGTTTAGAAAATTGCTGCCAAAGGTGTTGTCCCTCTGCCTCAGCCACCTCCCAAGGCTAGTTTTGAGTCAAGCCTGAGTCAAGTCAATCAGAAGCCTCAGTCCCAACCATTCTGGGAAAGTAGTTTTCAACACCTCACTAGTGGACTTCTTGCCTAAAAATTGCCTGGGGATCTTATTAAACCACAGACTCCTTGACCTTGCCTCTAGATAATCGGAGTAGGTCCAGGAGGAACCTGAATTTTATAAGCATTCTTCCACTGAAACACAAAGCTGCTTCATCACAGATTTTTAAAGAATGCAACTATTTTACTAAGAGTACTCTGAATTAAGAGTTAATATCCTTAATAATCATAGGGTTCATAAAACAACAAAAAATTAAACACAACAGAAAACTGGGCTAATACATAACACTTCGATGAAAATACAAATAGCCAATGAAAAAAACATTTTTTTAGCTTAACTCATACTTAGATTAAATTAGATGTTATTTTTAAGATTTTTTTTTTTTTGAGTTGTAGTCTCACTCTGTCGCCCAGGCTGGAGTGAAGTGGCACGTTCACAGCCACCACAGCCTTGACGTGCTGGGCTTAGGTGATCCTTCTGCCTCAGCCTTCCAAGTAGCTTGAGCCAAAAGCATGCACCACCATGTCTGGCTAACTTTTTTTTTTTTTTTTTTTTTTGAGTTGGAATCTCACTCCGTTGCCCAGGCTGGAATGCAGTGGCATGTTCACAGCCACCCCAGCATTGACCCACTGGGCTCTGGTGATCCCTCTACCTCAGCCTTTCAAGTACCCAGAACTACAGGCACGTGCTATTGTGCCCAGCTAATTTTTTATTTTTTGTAGAGACAAAGTCTCCACAAGTTGCCCGGCCTGGTCTCGAACCCCTGGGCTCTGGCAATTCACTTGCCTCGGCCTCCCAAAGTGCTAGGATTACAGGCTGAGCTACAGAGCCCGGCCTTTTTTTTTTTTTTTTTTTTTTTTTTTTAGTCAGAGTCTTACTCTGATACTCAGGCGGGAGTGCAGTGACACGCTCATGGCCACCACAGCCTCAACCTGCTGGGCATAGGCAATCCTTCTGCCTCAGCCTTCCAAGTAGCTGGAATTACAGGCATGTGCCACCATGCCTGGAGAATTTTTTGATTTACTGAAAAGATGAGATCTCACCAAGTTGCTCAGGCTTGTCTTGAACCTGTGGGCTCAGGCAATCCTCTCACCTCAGCCTCCCAAAGAGCTGGGATTACAGGCATGAGTCACTGCACCCAGCCTCATTTTTTAATTTATTGTAGAGATGAGGTCTCACCAGGTTGCCTAGGCTGGTCTCCAACCCGTGGGCTCAGGCAATCCTCTCGCCTCCACCTCCCAAAGTGCTGGGATTACAGGCGTGAGCCACCATGCCCAGGCAATTTTTAAGTATTTTTTAAATTTACTAACTTGATTAGTAACAGCTAACACTTATCAACCACTTACTGTGGGTTATACACTCTTGTGTTTTACATAAGGAATCCTCACAACTCTGTATGAAAAGTACAATCACGATGCCTACTATAAACTGTCAAGGTCTTATTTCTGGTAACTAATAAGAGTCTGCAACAGAATTAGAACCCAGGTAGTGGTTTCTATACTCAGGCTCTTAAACACTACATTATAATATGCGAGGGGGATCCCAATAAAACCAGAATTATCTTTTGGAGGGCAGGCCCCATGTAGTACACTCAGAATTTGTTCCTCTGGATCAAACAGTCAACCAAAGTTTTTATGTGGAGGTTTTGAGACGGTTGTATGTCTCAAGTTGTAACAAACAGGTGACTGGTTTTTCCACCATGATAATACACCAGCCCATATAGCACTGAGTGTTCAGCAATTTTTCACCAAAACTGGCATGACCCTTGTGTCCCACCCTCCCTATTCACCAGATCTCACTCCGAGTGACTTTTTTGTTTACCCAGATGAAAAAAGTCCTCAAAGAAAAACGTTTTGCTGATGTGGAAGAGGTGAAACAAAAAACAGCAGAAGTCCTAAAAGCCATCAAGAAGGATGAGTTCAAAAATTGTTTTGAGCAGTGGAAAAAGCATCTTGACAGGTATACTGCATCAAATGGAGAATACTTAGGTGACTGAAATTTAAACATGTGAGAATAAATACACACTTTAAAAAAACTAAATAAATGCAGTTTTTGTGGGGTCCCCCCTCATATACTCAGTATTGGTAAAGATGGAAACTCTCACATAGATCTGAAAACATTAATTAATGTAATCTTTCTGGAGGGAATTTTGGCAGTATGTATTATAAGCCTCATATTGTGGATATAGTCTAAGCCCAAAATTTCATTTTTGGAAATTTATCCTAGTACTAATGATAACAAACATATATGGAGCACTTATATGTGTCAGGCATTGTGTTAAGTACTTTATATGCATGATCCTATTTAATCCTTATAAAACCTAAGAGGCAGGTACTGTTAAGTCCCATTTTCCAGGTGGGAGACTGAGACAAAGAAAGTTCTAAATAAATTGCCCAAGATCACATTGACAGTGGTAAAGCTGAAGTTAAATCCAGGTCTAAATTTTAAAACTCACACTCTTTGGTAGTTTGTAGCACCACCTAGTAAGGGAATAAGTAATTAAGGATTTATGCAAAGTTGAATGTGCAAAGACATGAATAAGAGGGCATAACTAGAAGCAATCTAGATATCCAAAGTGAAGACTGTTTAAATAAATAAATTATGGCACAGCCATAACATAGAGTAACAAAGGTATAATGTATGCAACTTAGTCTCAAGTAGTTCAGAGAAACTGTGTATGTGTATATGTATAGAGGGAGGAATGTATGTGTACAGAGAGGTGTGAATGTGTGTATGCATGTGAGCATGTATGTGTGTCTACATCTATACAGAGTACACAAGCACAAATGACAAAGCAACAGGATAACAACAGTATGTGATGCTGACACTGCTGGTCCTTGGACCACACTTTGAGTAGTAAGGACACAGGGGACCCTTAAACACAGCTTAAACTACTCTAGAGGTAACTTAGTTATTGAAGTAGCAAATCTCTATAAAACGAGGCATACTTACGAAGCAAAAGGAATTTTTAATATAGGATCTGCATTGTCAACAGCAAGGCTCCCAGATTTAAAGTGAGGACTGAACTGTGTCAGATGGTTTCTAAGAATTCCAACAGCGACTTGTGCGTGGGGATCAAGACTAACTCTGAAAACGTGCATAAAAAATGGTGAGCTTTTAGGAGTAATTTATTCAAAGTTAACAGGATATGTAAACTATTTTAAATATAAGTAAAGTCAACAGTTTGATCTTTAATTACATACCTGAATATAATAACACTTCCTGGAGACAGGTTTTCAAACTCGATTTCTTGAATATATTCATTGGGACCTTTTGTGGCGACTCCTGCTTGTTTAACGATTTTACTTTCATTAAGCTGGAAAAAAATGAAATAAAAATCTATTCAACAAATAATTCTCATGTCCTTAAGATGTTAAGCATAGTGGTAACATGATAGTGTCATATACCTGAATATGCTCTTTAATTGCCACTGTGATGTCTGGCATTCCATTTATTGAATTTTCAGCCTTTCTGTAAGGCTTTGTATTTCTTTCAATAGTTCTAGCTTCAAGAACTACTTCTTCAATTTTGCCTAGGAATACAGAAAAAATTTTAACAAAATTTCATATGGACCATTCAAAATTAGGACTGCTAAAGAGGTTTCAAATCACTTAACTACAAATAAAATATTAATTAATTTTTTAAAAGTCTGAAAGTATCAAACTATAAGAGTCTTAGAAAACGCAGAAAGAAGTCAAGCAATGATAAGGGCATATCTCAGGGACACACTTCATAATGGTCAAAGGCTTGATGACAGAAACTATGACTACTCAGTGTTCAGAAAAGAGAGAATGCTGAACGAGGGGGTGGGACGCAAGTCTTTGAAGGATGCAGACGATTCACATACAGAGGGAAGCCTGAGTACTCAGAAGTGAGAATAACTGTGTGGCTGAAATAGTGGAGTGACACAAAGCCAGGATGTGGACGAAGAAGGGGTTAATGAGAACCTTCAACACAAGGTTGGAGTGTTTTCCATTTAATTTCAGTTTATATCTTGTGTGTATGTTTATGCATACACATAAATATACACTTAAACACACGCACATATATACATATACACATATACAAATACAGAAGTACAGTCCTGGGTGTAAGAGAAATACATGTTCATTTAATGCAAATTAGGAAATATATTAAGATAGAAACAAAAATATTTCACAACTCAAAAAAAAAGTTAACATCTGAGAGTATTTCTGTCTAGGTTTTGTTTCAGGCAGTACAAATGTACCAAAAATGTCTAATCCTTTTTCTCAACTATGTCCACATGAGCATTGAGTTATCACATATGATATATAACCATAACTTAATACAACATTATAGCATAATTTAGCAATCCAATACAAATCCAAGAACGAGTCTTAGACTGCACTACCAGGGATGCACATCTGGGGCACTTCCTTGCTGTAAAACGAAGTCTTGGGATTTCTGAAGGCAGTCCTCGCCACAGCCACCACAGACTGATGGATACTTGGCGAGTGTCGCGTCACTGCCACTATGTCTCCGTCAACCTGGTCCACATACACCTGAAACAGAAAGCCACAGGTTGAGAGTTCACACTGGAAACCAGGGATCCAGCAGGACTCTGACATAGACCCTTAAGAAGCAAATGTAGAGAACTTAGTTTCTTGCCTGAATGAAGCCCTGGGCTCCGAGTTCTTGGTGAAGTTTATTGATAGCACACCTGGCTGCAATGATGCCACTCTGGAAATTAACTTCACCTGTGTCTGATGGGGATGCTCCAGGATTCCACTTAGTGTAAAACCGCTCTTCAGAAACCACTGAAATCTGGATACAGGTAAAAGTGAGCCATGAATGCATTTTAGTAACATTGACAGCTTTTTTTTTTTTAAAGTCAAGACTCTCACTCTGTTGCCCAGGCTGGAGTGCAGTGGCACGCTCACAGCTACTGCAGCCTTGACCTGCTGGGCTCAGGCGATCCTTCTGCCTTACCTTCCGAGTAGCTGGGACTACAGGCATGTGCCACCATGCCCGGCTAATTTTTAAAAAATTTATTGTAGAGATGAGGTTTTGCCAAGTTGCCTAGGCTGGTTTTGAACCTGTGGGCTCAGGCAATTCTCTTGCTTCCACCTCCCAAAGTGCTGGGATTACAGGCCTGAGCCACCGTGCCCGACCACAATGAGCACTTTTGATAAACACGCTCCAAGTTGTTGGCCATGTGGATTTTCAAAGACAACTGAGCACACCTGGTGAGGCACCAGCTCATCGTAGCCCCTGGTACTGCCACTAGCACAGCTCGCCATGGAGACAATGGTGGAACTGGGAAGAGCATCGTACGCTGACCTGTGCTAGAAAAATGCAACAAGGCAAAGGTTCACTTTAAAAAGCAAAGCGACATTCTATATAGCAAAGTGAAGTACAAGAATAATTGCATAAATATATCCTATAAGGCAATTTGTTTCTAAACAAAGTATTCTAAAACGATGAACTACCATCACTTAGACACTTAAAACATGATGTTGAAGTATGTGGATGGTACTGCTGCAACTGGAGAGTTCAGTATCAAAACATTCAACAAAATCAGTAAACAAGCAAGAAAGAGGAGATGCTTACCACAATGGGACACTCGTTGTCATGGGTGATGTCCATGAACAAGGCATGAGCGATGGCTGGCATCAGAGGCCTCAGGCAGGGCTGGACAAAGGACCCCACGGGCTCTCCACCGTATCGGTAGACCAGCCTGCCCTCCTCATGGCTATTGTACGCGCTCATCGCCTCTGCAGAGTATGACAGACATCGCAGCCATCTTTGTTATTTATGTCCAAGAAGGGGTTAGACTTCTTAACACGACTGACTCTCAACATAGAGACCCCCTCAATATCATAAATAATAAAGCAACTTTACGCATTTAAGCAGATGTCCACTGGTTTAAGCGACAAAAACGTCTTCCTATAACTTAACTAAAGAAATGACTCATGCAAGGAAAAAGGGACATATTAGATGTTGCTTATTAAGATGTAAGCTATACAAAATCTACTGTGAAAAATCTAAGGATCCCGTGCTCTATCCAGGTGGGAGATGGAAAGCAGAGCTACAGATTTTCAACACCAAAAAAATGCTCTTGCTTGTGAGTTATCAGTTCATCTCACTGTTCCTTCAATTTGAAAGGTGGTGTTTTACTCAACAATTGAAATTATTACTGATAAAAACAGACTGAGTTATACTAGAAAATGTCAGACTATTTAAAAGAACATTAATTGTATGAAAAGTATTGAGCACTGCATACAAAACCATTAAATGCCTTTTAGTCTACTTAAAAGCTAAAGTTGCAGATGGGAAATACACTTCGACAAGCCTACCTCTAATTAAGGAACTGATGCCCAGTCTAGTGACAAAGATGTTGTCCAGATCTTCGCTTCCTGTGAACAGTTCAGCTACCACGTATAAATTGGGTTGCAGTCTCCTAGCAGCATCCAACATGTACTGCATAAGGCAATATCACAAATATAACAGAGAGAAAGAGAGAAGCAAGATGAGGGCAGGAGACAAGACTAGGCATGATTTGACAAAGGAAAGTATGTAGCAAGAGAAAATGGAAATTCAAGAGGAAGTTCCAAATAAACCTCATATGCAAGAAACCATCAAACATACAGATTAATAAGGAAAAAGAGAAATTAAAAAGAGAATACAACAGTTAGAAAGGAAGATTAGATTTTACAAAGATATAGAGAAAAGAGGGAAAAAAAAGGAAGAAGAATGTTAGTGTCATATTAATAAATGTCAATTCTGTTAGGCATTCTCCCTGTTTATTGTTTGCTTGTTTTTAATACCTTTAATCAGACGGTTAATTTCCAGGTGGTTGACTGAGACACTACTGATAAATTCCCTGCTGGTGAATTACTGAAGTCAACTTTTCTTACAGATGGATGATAAACTCTTAAAAACTCTTACACTTTACAATTTCCACTTGTGTAATTTACGTTTAATACAAGTGCTATCTAGCTAGGAATCAGAAAATACTGGCTTATAATCAGAAATCAGATTGGCTCCAAAAATTTTTAAAAATATAACACTGTAAAGGTTAATAAAGTAGAATCCTAGGAAATTTTGTTATTTTATTTTATTTATTTTTGAGTTGGAGTCTTGTTGTGTTGCCTAGGCTGGAGCTCAGTGGCACAATCACAGCTCGTTGTAGCCTTGACTTCCTGGGCTCAGGCAATCCTTCCACCTCAGTCTCCCGAGTAGCTGGGACTACAGGTATACACCACTATGCCCAGCTAATTTTTTGATATATTTTTTAAGAGACACGAGGTATCACTGCTCAGGCTGGTCTCGAACTCCTGGGCTCAAGCAATCCACAGGTGTGAGCCACTGTGTTCAGCAGTAAATTCAGTGTTAACATTCTTTTTTGTCACCATGTTACACATATCTTACAAGTATATACATTTTTTGCTGTTGCTAATGGCACAATTAAAAAAAAATCCTGCCACTTTTGGAGCTAAACAATGTTCTACCAGTTTAACTAATGTTCACTAAATCCCTCCAAATCAAATCAACTTTTCCTCTCAGGACTTGACACATATACATTATAATACTGCTCAATATTAAAGAAATAGATATTTTCAGATAAGCACATATTTCCAAAGAACACCTAAGTGATACATGCCACTAGGAAGCTATCAAAAATCTTATAGGGTAGTAAATATCTGTCTGGGGATGGGGAGACACCTCTTATCAACAAGGGTGCCTGAACGAAGCATATTTGTATACCTAACCCTTAACTGTACCCCACAATATCATAATAAAAAATATTGATTAATAAAAAAAACCTTACAGGATGAACACTGTAAGTGCTTATTTACAACCTTGTATTAGGTAGAAGATAATACTGTAAGTATTGGCATTGCTCAAAAGTTATTGTAAAAGAGGAATAGGTAACATTTATATCCACACTTATAGTCTCATAAATAATTAATAAAAACTTAATCAGTGAAGCTAAAGCTGGCATCACTATGCAATGTTAGTGTTTAAATAATTACTGTGGCTGGGCACAGTGGCTCACACCAATAATCCCAGCACTTTGGGAGGCCAAGGTGAGAGGACTGCCTGAGCCCATGGGTTAGAAACCAGTCTGGGCAACTTGGCTGTACAGACCTAGTCTCTAAAATAAATCTAAAAATTAGCCAGGCAAGGTGGCGCCCACCTGTAGCTCCAGCTAACTGAAAGGGTCACCTGAACCCAGCAGGTCAAGGCTGGAGTGGCCATCAGTATGCCACTACACTACAGCCTGGGCGACACACAGTTGCTACTTATATCGAAAGCTACCTAAAAAGAAGACAAATTAATATTTTATATATCATCAGTAGGCAACATGGTTGTGCTATAGGTTATCAGAAACAATAGGATCAAATTTTCTAAATTAAAAGTTAAAAATTAACTCAAATACTTCATAGCACAGTATTTCAAAACTGGATCAAAAGACTGTCAGAATTATGCAAATTATACAAAAGTGTTAAATTCTACACCAAGGCAGTGCTGGTCCAACCCGCAGAAGGAGCTCTGGGTCCACAGTCTACCCAAGGAGAACTGGAAGGAGCCTGCGCGCTTCTCGATGCAGGCAAGTGGGTTGTCTGTACCTCGGCTACATGCAGCGGCGTAGAGTGGCAGTTGTCCAGACGCACTCCCTGGAAGTACGTTGCAGTGATTTCAGTGTATTTTTTCATGTGTGCCCAGAGGTAAGGACAGTCCTCTGGCCTATTCCCATAGCGCAGCTTAACACTGTCTCCCCAGCAAATAAGTTCTCTCCTTAAGTAAACTTCTGACCCTGTTAAGAAAGGAGATTGCTTTCAGTGGTTCAAGAAATAAAATGAAAACAATTACTTCCAGGGAAAACTGGTGTTTTCAATTTGCTATGGTCAGCTCTACCATAAATGATATACTGATTAAAATTATATTTTAAATGGTATGGGATAAAGTTAAAAAAAATTTTTTTTTTTTGAGTTGGAGTCTCAACCTGTTGCCCAGACTGGAGTGCAGTGGCCACTCCTGGCCACTGCAGCCTCAACCTGCTGGACTCTGGCGATCCTTCCGCCTCAGCCTTCTGAGTAGCTGGAATTACAGGCGCGTGCCTTCACGCCTGGCTAATTTTTTATTTATTGTAGAGATGAGGTCTCACCAAGTTGCCCAGGCGGGTCTCAAACCCGCGGGCTCAGGCAATCCACTCACCTCAGCCTCTCAAGGCGTGGGATTACAGGCTGAGCCACCGAGCCCGGCTAGGTTTTAAAAATTAGTATTATTTTTCATACCTATTTTGTGAAAATTCTAGCTCACGGTTTCTTCTGAAAATATGTGCTCAATTTCAAAAATCCAAGTTGCTTTTTTTTTTTTTTGAGTTCAAGTCTTACTCCATCGCCTAGGCTGGAATCCAGTGGCACGCTCAAGGCCACCCCAGCGTTGACCCGCTGGAATCCAGTGATCCCTCTGCCTCAGCCATCCAAGTAGCCGGAACTACGGGCATGTGCTACCATGCCCGGCTAATTTTATTTTATTGTATAGATGAGGTCTCACCATGTTGCCCAGGCTGGTCTTGAACCTGAGGGCTCAGGCAATCCTCTCGCCTCAGCTTCCCAAAGTGCTGGGATTATAGGCTTGAGCCACAGTGCCTGGCCCCAAGTTGCTTCTTAAGGGAAAACAGAAATGGTACTATCATAGACCTTTTTTTTTTCCTGTATGCTATACACAAAACCATCTATTTTATTCCAGAATACATCATCTTAATGAGAATAAAAAGCTTTTGTATGCACATACTGCCAATACATTTTAAAAAGGCCAAATTTTAACAAGTAGGATAGACAAATTCATTAGACAAGAGATCGTAAATTACTTTGGCTGAAAAAAGTCTTTAAAAAAAATCTGGCTCAACGTTCTGCTTGCAGGTTATCATAGGCCTTTTAAAGCCATAGTCTAACAAAAGCACTTAAGACACCATCTCCAGCTTTCTACCTATTTTTGGCAAAAGGTTATATTAAATCCATGCCATAAAGCAAAATGACTTTTTTCATTTAGAATGGCTAGAAAGAAAAAGGCCAGAGATACTTAAACCCAAAGTTTTATAAAAATTTAAAATATATATACATGTATAAATATATGTGTATCTATATCTATCTATCTATCTATCTGAGTTGGAGTCTCACTCTGTTGCTCAGGCTGGAGTGCAGTGGCACACTCATGGCCACCTCAGTATTTGACCTGCTGGGCTCCGGTGATCCTTCTGCCTCAGTCTTCCAAGTAGCCAGGAACTATAGGCGCA
Organism: Cephalopachus bancanus; assembly: GCA_027257055.1. Lineage (NCBI taxonomy): Eukaryota > Metazoa > Chordata > Mammalia > Primates > Tarsiidae > Cephalopachus > Cephalopachus bancanus. The sequence continues at coordinate 4,148,191 of JAPVLO010000176.1, read as the reverse complement.
CACTACCACACCCGGATAATTTTTTTGATTTATTGTGGAGATAAGGTCTCGCCAAGTTGCCTGGGCTGGTCTCAAACCCGCAGACTCAGACAATCCACTTGCCTCAACCTCCCAAAGTGCTGGGATTACGGGCTGAACCACAGAGCCCAGCCCAAAGTTATATTCTTAAAAAAAAAAAAAGATTTCTAAACTACCTTTAATGTCACTAAAATAGACTCTTAGTTTTGAAATGTCAAAAAATAAATACAGCAGCGGGCCCCCTGCAACATTCTTACTTGTCATGAAATAGTCACAGAAAAACAAGACTCTAAGAGTAGGTGTGGGAAACATAAAACAACTATTTGCTGGTGTAATTGTCATCCAAGTAAGTACCTTAGTACCTCTGGCCAATGAGAGAAGGCATCTCTAAGGCAATGTGTAACAGCAGTGGTTTCAAAATTCTTGTAAAAAATGCAATAGAATAATATTCTGATATTCTGCTCAAATAAAAGCTTGTATAGACCCACAATATATAAAGTGGACACATTAAAGCTATCTTCTCTGAGGAGCTAGAAAGCAGAAGGGCAAAGAAGAAAGAAGACGAGCCCATCCTTCTCTCTATTCCGTCTTTCCTCTCTGAGACTTCAGGTCCCTCCGACTCCTCTGATTGTGAAACTATAAATGCCACCAGCCTCATGGGTGAAAAAAATCAGTAACTCTTCTTTCCCCATCCACAGAGAGGTTAAACATAACATGCCTGGTTCAGCAAAGTTTCGAAGAGGATCGTCTCCCATGACCCATCCATTATATGCCATCAGAAAACAAGCTTTATTTGGGAGATGGATCATAGACTCTTCTGTAAAGAAGGCTGTTTCTTCAAATGGGAAGGTAAAGTACCTGTGGAAATACAATCAAGTATCAAATCCACATGGAGAAACTCCCTGAAAGAACTGGAATCTACAACTTTAAAATCGTATTTCCTCTCTAGTGAACAGAATTAGTTTGACACCATTTATGAGGAAAAAAAAACCCTTCAATGTAGGTCACAAATCTTCAGAAGCCTTTTTGAGTAAATCTAGTAGGATTTGAAGAATAGAGAGGTAACACTGTAGCACACCTGGAAAACATTTTACATAATTTTTAAAACCTCATAAAATTATTTTAGAGTCACTGAGGAACTGATGTCACTTGGCAAAGGCTTTCGCTGTGCTCTAGTCGCTCACCCCACACTGCACATCACCCTTATGGTGCAAGGAGCTAGGCACCTGCTCAGCCCGATAGTCACTGGCTTTGCTGCTGAGTCTGCAGTCCCCCAGGAACTCTAACGTCAATAGAGCCTGTAACTTGGCTGACACTGATGACAGTTTCTCTAACTAAAGCTCTGTCTAGCAAACACAGCCCATTTCCCAATCCAAACTTCTACTTCAATTTAAGAAATATACTGAAGTCACACATGAAAAAATTTAGGCTAATTTGAAAAGTTAAACACGATTTTCAATTATTAAACACCAATGAGAAAACAAATATGGTATACCTTGTCACTAAAGGATACTTCCTCGTGACGGGTCCTAGCTTAGGACCGTGGCCAGCCAGTCGTTCATAAAACACATTCCCCAAAAGGCAATTAACTGCCTAAAAAACATTAAATTATGTTATATCATCATCATCATCCTCAACAGCCACCAAATAGCATTAAGAATCAAAGGAAAGCAGCAGCTCAAAAGAGGTGAGACCTGCTCCTGGTGATAGTTCATGAGTCGCAGTTTCTCTGCATTTAATTCCTCAAGTCTCTTTCGCAACCAACTGCAGCACTCTTCAACCGCGGCTGGCCCATTGCTAGAGCAGACAGAGCAACACAAACTTATTACTCGATGGTTTTACACATTATGCATTTAACACTTTTCTAGCAAAGGTCATAGGAACCTTAAATCTATCAGGACTTTAAATATGGTTGAAGAAGTTTCCTAATCATAAAAATTTTCGCATACACATTTAGGAACATGGTCCAGCCCACAGACAGAGGGAAAATAATGTGTGTAAAGCAGCAGAATGGGTATTGTTGCTTTATTTCATCTTCCACTGAGGATTTAGGAAGCAGCATGCAAATCATACCAGCCATACAGGCTTGGGAATGACAGGATTCTTTACTTCCCAGGAAGAAGACACAACATACTCATGAGGTATGAAGGTGGCTAGTGCCACGTTCATGTCCACGGTGCAGCCGAGTCGCCTGTACTCAGGGTCCTGGATAATCTGAAGGTGCTGCTTTGGGTCAGACTTGGTGACTCTCCTATTATCTAAAAGGAAGGGAAGATGACATCTGAAGTGCAAGTATCCACAAGGAGACTGTAACTGTCACTGATTTCAATTTTGTGGCCTAGTTTTTTTCATAGAAAAGGAGTATTTCAGGAGTATCCTTCACACCACCTTCCTCCTGCCCCCACACACAGGAGCGGGGGGAGAAAGAGAGAGAGAGACAACATTCCATACAAACACAGGGACCTTCTCAGGTCAGTCCCACTCCCACTTGTCTGTCTCAGTCAGCACTCACTCATTCTTTCTTTGGGGCATTAAGGACTTGGGTGGTAGATGTTTTCTTCCCAGCTACTATCAAACATTATACCCCGAAGAGTTCTTTTTCCTCAAAGAGGCTTCCTAGTCTAAAGAGTAACTTACTAACAACCTGGCTTTGCATTCTCTGAAAGAAGCACACACTTTTTGTTTTTGTCCTTTTTTCCTTTTCACCAACAACTATATACCTCAGATAACAATTTTAAAAATTAAAAAGTTTAGATTTAGCGAGGTGTTTTCACTATTTTCCTGAAATTTGTTTCTAATAAATCAAGCACTGGGGTAGGATTGCCTCCACTGGACTTGACTGTATATTAACTAATTAATTTTTATATCTGACTCATTTTTTTTGAATTGGAGTCTCACTCTCTCGCCCATACTGGAGTGCAGTGGCCGCTCCCGGCCACCACAGCCTCGACCTGCTGGGCTCCAGCGATCCTTCCGCCTCAGCCTTCCGAATAGCCGGAATTACAGGTGCGCGCTACCACGCCCGGCTGATTTTTTGATTTATTGTAGAGATGAGGTCTTGCTGCCCAGGCGGGTCTCGAACCCGTGGGCTCAGGCAATCCACTCACCTCAGCCTTCCAAAGGCGCGGGATTACAGGCTGAGCCACCGAGCCCGGCTTATCTGGCTCATTCTTAAGAGACTTTAAATGGCTCATAAAAACACAAACAAGGCTGGGTACGGTGGCTCAAGCCTATAATCTCAGCACTTTGGGAGGCTGAGGTGAGAGGACTGCCTGAGCTGTGGGTTTGACCAGCCATGGCAACATGGTGAGGCCTCATCTCTACAATAAATCAAAAATTAGCCGAGTGTGGTAGCACGTGCCTGTAGTTCCGGCTACTTCGAAGGCTGAGGTGGAAGGATCGCCTGAGCCCAGCAGGTTGAGGCTGCAGTGGCCGGGAGTGTGCCACTGCACTCCAGCCTGGGCAATAGAGTGAGACTCCAATTCAAAACACCCCCCAAAAACCACAAACAAAATAATAGCAGAAATTGATTCTTAAAATCCAGTTTCTAAGGTTCAATTGGTAGTATAAATATATGAACACTGTCAAGAAATGTTTGAAAAATAGAAAAAGCAGGCCGGGTTTGGTGGCTTAGCCTGTAATCCCAGCACTTTGGGAGTCCAAGCAAGTGAATTGTCTGAGCCTGCAGGTTCGGACCAGCCCGGGAAACCTGGTGAGACTGCATCTCTATAATAAAATAAAAAATAGCCGGGCGTGGTAGTGTGCGTCTGTAGTTCCAGCTATGCAGAAGGCTGAGGCGGAAGGATCGCTGGAGCCCAGAAGGTCGATGCTGAGGTGGCCATGAGCATGCATGTCACTGCACTCCAGCCTGGGCGAAGGAGTGAGACCCCAACTCAAAAAAAAAGAAAATGAAAAAAAGAAAGAAAAAAATGTACTATTAGTATAAATTAATAGTCTTTAGTATTGCAGAATAAAAGACAGGTGGGTCGCTGGGCACGGTGGCTCATGCCTGTAATCTTAGCACTTTGGGAGGTGAGGCAAGATGATTTTGAGTCCACGGGTTCAAGACCAGTCTGGGCAACATGGCAAGATCTCGTCTCTACAATAAATCAAAAATCAGCCAGGTGTGGTGGTGCACACCTGTGAGTCCAGTTACTTGGAAGGCTGAGGTGGAAGGATCACCTGAGCCCAGCATGTTGAGGCTTCAGTGGCCATGAGTGTGCCACTGCACTCCAGCCTGGGCAGCAAAGTCAGACTCCAACTCCCAAAAAAAGAAAAAAGACAGGTGGGTCACTGGAAGTGCACAGATAACAACTAACGTTTAGATACCATGAAGAACCGTCGCCCTTCAAGTCAGTGTGCAAAGATGGGTTATCAAGTCAATGTCATTTTTTGAAGAAAAATAAGTTAATACCTTCTTTCTATAATACACACAAAAATTTCGGCTTTATTAAATATTCACATGTAAAAATAAAAATAAGATTAGAAGAAAAGAGAATGTTGATAGAAAGTCTTTTTTAAACATCATGTGAAATCAGAAGCCATAAAAGAAAAGACTGACAAATTTGACTACACTGGGGCAAAAAAGCCAATACACAAGAGTTAAAAGATCACCAGCTTAGTAGGATAATATACCTTGAGGCCTATGTAGTAAGAAATCGTCAATAACAATAAAGCTATATAAAAAAACACCAAACCCCTATAGAAGAATGGGCAACAAACATTAAAGGCAATTAATAGAATAAATGCAAATGGCTAATTAACATGTGAAAATATACTCTATTAATAAGCAAAGAAATATAAATTAAAATAAGGTATGTTTTGCCTGCTTGAAAAGTTGATAAAGATGAAGTGTGTCTAATGTTGGTGAGGGCATTATTAGTGATAATATTAAGTTGGTATAATATTGTGAAAAGCAATTTGATTATATCTGTTGTATTTGAAATCTAAATACTCTGATTCAACAGCACTATGTCCAACAAGTGAATAAACATAACGTGTACAAGGATATATTTTCTGCAGCCTTGCTTATAAGTCTATAAGGTCCCCTAGGGCCTGCTTAAAAGAACATAAGGTTCTTTAGGGCAAGGACTTTCTTTTTTTTTTTTTTTTGAGTTGGAGTCTCACTCTGTCACCTATACTGGAGTGTAGTGGTAGCACACTCCTGGCCACTGCAGCCTCGACCTGCTGGGCTCTGGCGATCCTTCCGCCTCAGCCTTCCAAGTAGGTGGAACTACAGGCACGCACTACCATGCCCAGCTAATTTTTGATTTATTGTAGAGACGAGGTCTTGCCAAGTTGCCGGGGTGGGTCTCGAACCCGTGGGCTCAGGCAATCCACTCGCCTGGGCCTCCCAAAGTGCTGGGATTACAGGCTGTGCCACTGAGTCCAGCCAAGGACTTTCAATTCATCACTGACTCTTCATGCCTGAATAATATGTAGCACACAGTAGGTGGTTCAATAAATATGCACTGAATGAATGAATGAACAATGAAAAACTGGAAATGACTCATCAAAAAGGCGAGTTAAATTCAAGTGCTTTAAAACAATGCATAGCTATTAGGGGTTAAAATAAATAATTAGCTATAAAAAAGCCATATTGTCAATTAAAAGAACACGTTGTTAAGCAATCTATGTTCTAGTCTTACTTCCATGTGTACAAAATAAATACAAAACTTACGTCTATGCCTTATATAGAATTACATAAAACCATATATAAAATTGGAATTTCTTTCAAAAAGAGTTTGAAAAAAAACACAAGAAATTAGGAATAAGTAGTTCCCTCTAAGAAGTGGGATTTGGGGGAAAGTAAGTCATATATTCTGTTTTATTATATATTTGCACTGTTTTTTTCTCTTTACAGCTAACACACATTATTTCTTTATTTTTATTTTTTTGAGTTGGAGTCTCACTCTGTCGCCCAGACTGGAGTGCAGTGGCTGTTCCCGGCCACCGCAGCCTCGACCTGCTGGTCTCCGGCAATCCTTCTGCCTCAGCCTTCTGAGTAGCCAGAATTACAGGCATGCGCTACCATGCCCGGCTGATTTTTTGATTTATTGTAGAGATGAGGTCTCGCTGCCCAGGCGGGTCTCGAACCCGCAGGCTCAGGCAATCCACTCACCTCAGCCTCCCAAAGGCGCAGGATTACAGGCTGAGCCACCGAGCCCGGCTTCACACATTATTTCATATAAACAATTTAGTTTATAAATATCAGAAGGAAGACAAAGGTCCTTTAATAAAATGAAACATGAAGTAAAGTTAGTACTAAACTTTCCTGTGTTAAGGTGTTACATAATTCCAGAAGTTGATGTGTGTTGTTCTGTCTTCTGGAAGAGAAAAAAGTTCTTTACCTTAAGAGCCACTCAAAATCCTCACTGCTATGTTGTCCTGCACTAATCACAGGCAGATTCTTATTTTTTGTCACTCCTTTCTTTAATTTCTTTTTATTTTAGATTCAGGGGTTCACATGTGTATGCATTACACAGACATACTGTGTAGTGGTGGGATTGGGTCTGAGGTGGCCCATTCCCCAGATGGTGAACATTGTGACCTGTAGGTAGTTTCTGAAGCCCAGTTCCTCTCCCACTCCCCCTTATTGGTGTCTCCAATGTCTATTATTTCCATCTTTGTGACCGTTTAGCTCAAACATTTGAGTGAGAACATGTGTTTGGTTCTCTGTTTCTGAGTCAGTTCACTTAGGATGATGATCTCCAGCTCCATCCATGTTGCTGCACAGGACACGATCTCACTCTTTTTTATGCCAGCTGCTATATAATCCTTTCTAATTTGTCTCCTAAACATACTTGTCGGTTAGCCTGTCTTTTTTTTATCCTGCATTGTTGGGGGCAAATTAACCTCTTGAGTAGCCATGTTCTTAGCTGGAGATTCATTTCTTTATCTTTTGTTACCAGCTAGTATCTGGTTTCAGTCTTGTGAGTGCACTGTTAGGTGGCCTTAAGGGTGGGCAACGTCAGCTAGCAGCCCCTCTGCATCAGTGAAGGTTCTCATCAGGGACAGCAGAAGACTACCCATCTCTCAGCTTCAGAATCAGTATTGAACCTTTCTCAGCAGAAGTGACCAGTTCTGCCTACCCTCCCATTCATTTACTTCACAAACGCATGCCAAGCTCCACTCTATTTTGAGCATTCTGCTAAAGAACCCACAGTGAGATACAGTCCCCGAGAGAAATTCTTGGATTATGTATCATTATTACGTGCCCTTTAGATGTCTCTGGCAACTCTCGGATAGCTTACAGAATCACAGTGTTATAGTGTAAAAGTAATACAAATATCATATAACTAATAATGATGTTAACTAAGAGAGAAAAAGAGTTATCCCTCTAAAATATTAAATTCCTTAAAACTGATAGGAACATTCCAGTGTGTATCCTTTACCTTGTGTAAGAAGTCCTCTAAAGTGCTCAACTGCTTTGTAAACGTCTACTTGAAAAAATTCCCAGAGTTGAATCCTTGGAAAAATCTCCTCCCAAATTATTTTTCGGATGCACTGAAAAATTTCAAAGTTAAAAATATATACATATATATTTAAAACCTTTTTGCCAACTACTGCTCATCAATTACAATGCAGATTCTAAATAGTTTTCAATCACATATTTAATTGGCACTTTAGGAAGTGGCTACTCTATTTCAGGTGTACGCCTCTGTACATACTGACATTCATGTGCTGATCATTTTCAATCAAGGCAGGTACTCCTTTATCTCTGTATTTCCCTTCTGCAACATCACAGGAGAAATGCCAAAAGGCTCTGTCTAAGACCCAAGCAGGCTTCAGGTGTGGAGAGTTCACAAGATTATATGCACATTCTGGGTGTTCCTGGAGCCATCTACTGTTTGCAGCTGCAAGAACAAAGAAACACAAGGGAATATCTCACAATTAACTTGGAACTGTGTCTACATAAAGCTTAAAGGTGAAGTAAAATATCAGCCTCCACCACTCATTTCCTTCTCCATTAGACAGTAATATTTTATAACAATATTGCTACATAAAAAACTTTTATCTGGTGTTAGTATCCTACTGTCCACTTCACCACACTTTTTAAAAACAATCTTTAATTCTTCCTAGGAAATCTAATGGAACAAAAATCAGCTCTCTCACAGGCAACCCCTTAAAGGATTAATAAAGTATGGTGTTTTGATAAGACTGATAAGAGCAAGGCTGAGAAACTGCTAATAGAAATGTATCTTATTATCCATCAGTAAGTTCAGAATCAGAAGAGTATTCCAAATATTGATGACATTACAGATCATTTAATTTTTAATAAACAAAAGTTACAAACACACTCTGATCTTTAAAATGGACTAATGTCCACTGAATTCAGACTGAGGAGCATGGGTGGTTAGTGTACAAGAAATAAAAACGGATCACAATAACTGAATATTACGACACACCAGGAATTGTTCTAAGCAGTGACAGGCACACATTTTTTTCTCATTTCCTACCATACCAACTAGGACATACCATTGTGCTCCTTTAATGGGCAAAGGACTGGAGCACAGAGAGATAGGCAACTCCGCCAAAGTCCCACAGTCAGGAAGCGGGGCAAGTCTCTTCAGAATCTGCAATCTTAACCACGTTGCTCTGCTGCTGAGACGAATGTGCCATTATGTGGTTTGATATATTTGATGTCAATAATATTACAGATGACAAAATAATTATCAATATTGTCAAATTTTCAAGTGAAGAATGTTTTTGGATATCATGACGTTGTCACTGTAGACTTTGATGCTTGGTTTCCATGTGTACGCAGAAACACCAAATTTCAGAATGTGCCTATTTCTTTACCAGACATTGTCTGCCATTATTATTGGGAACAATAATATTTACAATAGTATAACAATAAAATTTATCGTTGTTTATCTACACTGATAAACCAGAGCTTCATAGTTCCTATGGTAACTTTGTGAAACAGTAGCGGTTTCTCTCTTTTTTCTTTTTTTGGTTCTGACTTATAACTTAATGGCTGTGCAGGTCCTGGTCCCTCATTTCTGCCACTCACGGGCCCGCTGCTCTGGGGTCAGGGTTTTCTGTTCAAAGGCATGGATGTGCAGGAGTTCTTCAGCTAGGGAAGCGTTCACCAGCTGGCGTCTCTGAAGTAGTGGCTTCCCCTCGAACTTGGTCGACACCACCAGGACTTGGAAGCTGGATGCGCTGCTACAGAGGGTCATGTCCTCCACCTCCACGTGCTCCGCCTCCAGGTCCTGCTGCAGTTTCTCCCGCAGGTATTCGGCGCTGAGTTCCATAGCAGCAATCCAACTGGGACAACAGCCCAGCGGGGCAGAACCCCAGCACGGCCGAATCACGGCCACACCACCTTCCGTAGTGGTTTCTCTTAAATGTCTATGCCAACTAGAATTCCTGCTCTTTTCATATGCAAATCAGTGGTTTCTAAACCTTTCTACATGTGGCACACACAGAACATATTATTTGTGGGATCAGGCCAAGCCAGGTCCAGCTGCTCTAGCAGGTGAGGGGAGGAATCGCTTCCAGGGACCACCAGTTGGGAATTGTGTATTGCTGAGGAATTTTGGGAACCAAACAGGCTAACTTTACTCTAACAATAATTTTTTTTTTTTAGTACAGTCAGGGACTTGCTGTGTTGCCCGGCTAGACTATAGTGGTGAACTATGGCTCCTGCAGCCTTGAACTCCTAGGCTCAAGCCATCCTCCCACCTCAGCCTCCTGACTAGCAGAGATTAAAGGCATGTGCCACCATGCTTGGCTTTTTTTTGGGTAGAGACAGGGTCTCTATGTTGGTCTTAAACACCTGGGCTCAAGGGATCCTCCTGCCTCAGCCTCCCAAAGTGTTGGGATTACACACGAGTCATTGCACCTGGCCTCTAATAAGCTCTCTTAACGTGTAAAAGATATAATTTCCAGACTTAACTTCAGGGAGCTTACCAACAATTTTCTCTCTAAATAACAGAAGTCATTTGGTTCTTTTCATATATGTGATAGTGCCAGAGTTCCTGCTACAGGACTCATTTATGAGTCAGGACAGTACTGACACAGTCATCCCCCTTATCCATGAAGGAGCATTCTAAGATCCTCAGGGGACAGCTGAAACTGTGCACAGTCCTGAAGCTGGCCATTCGGTGACTGGGTGGGTAGCGAATGCAGCCTGATGCTGGACAAATCATGATTTATAGTCAGGTGTGGTGGCTCACACCTGCAATCCTAGCATTATGGGAGGCAGAGGTGAGAGGACTGCCTGAGCCTAACAGGTTCAAGACCAGCACGGGCAACATGGCAAGACCTCATCTCTACAATAAATCAAAAAATTGGATGGGCATGGTGGTGCATGCTTATAGTTCCAGCTACTTGGAAAGCTGAGGCAGAAAGATCACCTGAGCCCAGCAGGTTGAGGCTGTGGTAGCCGTGAGCATTCCAGCCTGGGAAACAGAGTGAGACTCCGACTCAAAAAACCCCAAAAAACCAAAGCATGATTTATAGGCCGAGTGAGACAGAGCAGAACAGAGTGAGAACTCATCATGCCACCCAGGCAGCCTGAAATTAAAAACTTATAAACTGTTTATTTCTGAAGTTTTCCAGTTAATATTTTTAGAATGTGCTTGATTGCCAGCAACTGAAACCTCAGTGAACTGTGGAGAAAAGGGGACAATTGTACTCGAAGCTGTAATATGCGATCATGATGTCCCCTCTATGACCACACTTCTGTTATGATAAGTATCACATGCAAAATACTTATATACTGACTACAGCTTAAATTAACACTGTTTTCTTTAAAAGAAAAAAAATGATACTATATGAAGTTATTCTTAAATTAAAAGATATCTGATCATTTGTTTTTAAAATTTACGTTAAATAGAACACCAAGAAATGAAATAATCTGAATATCCTCATCAAAATTAATGCATGAAGTGCATACCAGTATGATTGTAGACAACATCAGTAATGCAGAGAATATTCCACTCCTTTTTCAGCTTTTCCACTAGCTGTCCAACATCATTCCAGGCATACTTTCTGTTAGGCCTTGAAAAGTCAGGATTCAATTCTAGTTGATCTGCAAGGGAGTAGCATGACCTAGACAGTCCAAGAGTCTGCAATGGGGTAAAATGAATCATGTTGTAACCTGCAAGGCGAAGAATAAAGACCATTATAAGAAAAACCCAGCAGTATCAGTCTCAAAATACGTAAATTTAAACATGGATTCAAATCCTAGTCATACACAGGAGACTTGATCAAGTCTGCTTCAATCTTTCAGGATATCAGGGTCCTCATATACAAGACGGGGATGGTGTGATGATATATTTGAAAAAAATCACAGAAGGTCCTAGTTGTGATGAGGGGCTCAACTTGTATTTGCTGAATGGGTATATTTATGTGCAGAAAATGTAGCCCTTGCAAGTATATCAGCAAGTATCTTTTTCCTACTTGTAATGTCCCAAAGGTTTTTCTTCATATAATATTCAATTTGAAAGTAGAAAATTATTATTACCCTTTACTTAAAAGAGTAAAATACAACTTTCATTCATTACTCTTGGTATGTATGGCAGCAAATGCCTTCTACACAGAATATGGTTAACCAATGTTTGTTGGATTAAATTATATATCATGATTATACCTTTTCTTACACATTTCGATAGTTTGCTTCTAATTTTTATATGTTAAAGGCTTAGGAATGATAATCATCTCAGTTTGTCATAGAGTTCCTTTATATCTTAAAATAAACCACATAATTTGCCATTTTTGTAGATAAAAATGGTTAAGTATCAAAAATTCCACAGTTCTACCTATTTATATTACTATATTAAGAAACAAAATTAAAAGTGGAAGCAAAACTTTTAAAATCTGCACCACAGAGAATAATTACACTATTTTTTTTTTTTTTGAGTCAGAGTCTTACTCTGGCACCCAGGCTGGAGTTCAGTGGCACGCTCACAGCCTTCAAAGTAGCTGGAACTACAGGTGTGTACCACCAGGCCTGGATAATTTTTGTTTTTTTAAAATTTATTGTAGAGACGAGGTCTCGCCAAGTTGTCCAGGCTGGTCTCGAACACGTGGGTTCAGGCAATCCTTTCACCTCAGCCTCCCAAAGTACTGGGATGACAGGCGTGAGCCACTGTGCCCGGCTTACACTTATTTTTTAAAAGAAGAAAAGAAAGAGAAAGCACACAGACACCACCTGTTTCTTTTGCAACCCTGAGTCTGCTCTCCCACTCATCAAAGGGCCCCAAGCACTTTGCTAAGAACGTCTGGAGAGTGACGCAGTCCAAGGGCAGCACGTGACTGTCAGCGCCGACGCGCAGGACAGGGTCCACCACTATGTAGCCTCCCCCGTTTTTCTCATTTCTAAGGGAAAAAGCAAAACAAAAAAGCTTTTGGTTAATGATATGAAAAAAACCTCACCCAATATAGTCTGACTCTAACCAGAAGGTTAACTATCTCATTAAAAATATATTTTTAAGCACATAAAATCATTTAAAAAGTTGCAACAGAACTTAATGGAAAAGCCACTTTTACCCTTCCTCACTCTCTACATCATTACATAATACAATATACATAATATCCAGTACTGTTGGCTCAATGAAAAATAAGCATCCTAAAGTCTATCATAATAACAAGGACACTCAAATAAACAGCATCCTATAATCGGGTTGCACAAAAAGACTATTTAAGCTGGTACTTAAAATAAATTTACATAATGCTTTGAATCTGCATAGGCCATGCAATTGCCTCCTAGAAACTGAAGAACCACGTTCTATCTGCGTCTCAAGCCCTGGAAAAACTGTACTGCATGGTTCATGCGATAACTTTTTACATTAGGTAATTTCAGGTTATAGAATAACTGAACTTTTTTTCCACATACAGAACACGTGACTTACCCTTGAAGGAAATAATACTGAAATGAGCCAGATTGCAGCAGATGAAGTTTACAGTATTTATCAGAATCATCTTCTCTTTCTGTTGGATTTTCCCAATCCAGAGAACGGAATTTTTCTCGATTAAATGTTTCTCCAGGAAATGGGTAATTTGTATACACAGTGACTGCTTTTCCCTGTAAAGTCGGGCCTAACCGGAACTGTAGTTCAAATCCTAAACAAAAAGCACATCTTAATAAGTTCATTGTAGTTCTTAAATTAACACATTGTAAAATAGATGTATATTATAAAAACTTTGATTTTTCAATTATGTAAAGTAACTCCACAGACCTAATGCTATTTTGGAACTGCTTTTATCCAGTGTAGTTGAGTTTTGTATTTTAACAAGAATAGTAAACACCCTAGAGCTGTCTGCCCCGAAATGTCCCTTTCTCTTCCCTGGAACCTGGTCCCTACTAGCATGGCTACATTGGGATGTGCCAGTTCTTGTGTGACCAACTTCACCATGATCCTCCCCATCCCCCACCTCTGAACTAACTGCCCAAAGCTGGGCGTCTGAGCAGGCATCTTCCCCAATACTCTTTCAACTGCAACAGAGAAAGCAAGTTACTCCATGGTGTCCGAGCATGCAATAGCATGTAAAACTTGAGAGGTCTCATGGGATGACTCTCTCACCAAGAAGAGAAAGCCAGTCTTCAGGGAGAGAAGCCAACCTCCAGAGGCCGGCTCCAGATCCTAACAGAGCTCTGGGGGCCTCTGAGCCCTGCCTGGAGTGACCTCACATTCAGTGCTGTGTTTAACCACTGGCTGGGCCAGGGGAAACCCTGATCTGCAATGTTTGCTAACTTCCTGCTGGCAACAACTCCCAACGTGGATTATCTTAAGCTCCCAGTAGGACCTCCCTAAACAGGGAAACTGGGAAGAGCGGTGCAGAGTCAGCTCCTTGAGCAGCACAGGGGACCCCTGCACACTATGACCCTTGTCCCTCCTAGTCACGGTTTGTCATGCAGACCTCTCCTGAAATCCGGAGAGCCAGGACATTCCCACTTTGCCTGAGTTAGGCTATTTCATTTAAACGAACATATCTGAGATGTGTGTACTGGGCCACATGGCTACCATGGCCACTGAGGGAAGAAGCTGAGGTGTGAGAGGAGAGGGTACTGGACCGTGTGGCTACCACAGCCACGGAAGGGAAGCTGAGGCATGAAAGAAGAGGGTACTGGGCCACATGGCTGCCACAGGCACCAGGGAAGAAGCTGAGGTATAAGAGAAGGTACTGGGCCACATGGCTACCACAGTCAATAAGGGAAGAAGCTGAGACATAAGAGGATAGGGCACTGGGCCACGCGGCTACCACAGCCACTGAGGGGGAAAGCTGAGGTGTGAGAGAAGGTACTGGGCCACGTAGCTACCACAGCCACTGAAGGAAGAAGCCGAGGTGTTAGAGGAGGGTACTGGGCCACGTGGCTACCATGGCCACCGAGAGAAGAAGCTGAGGCATGAGAGAGGGTACTGGGCTACATGGCTACCACATCCACCAAGGAAAGAAGCAGAGGTGTGAGAGGAGAGGGTACTGGGCCATGTGGCTGTCACGGCCACTGACGGAAGAAGCTGAGGTGTAAGAGGAGAGGACACTGGGACACACAGCTATCTCAGCCACTGAGGAAAGAAGCTAAATTATGAGAGGAGAGGGTACTGGGCCATGCCACTACCATAGCCACCGAGGGAAGAAACTGCCGTGTGAGAGAAAGTACTGAGCCACATGGCTACCACAGCCACTGAGGGAAGAAGCTGCGACTTCAGAGGAGACAGCATGGGGCTACCATGGCCATTGAGGGAAGAAGCTAAGGCATGAGAGGAGAGGGTACTGGGACACATCACTACCATGGCCACCAAGGGAAGAAGCTGAGGTGTAAGAGGAGAAAATACTGGGGCATGTGGCTACCATGGCCACTGAGGGAAGAAGCTGAGTTAGGAGAGGAGAGGGTACTGGGCCACACAGCTACACGGCCACTGAGAGTTGAGTTCGCAAAGGAAACAAGACAAAGGACTAGGTGGAGGCCCACTGGAAGCCCCAGAAACAAGCAGCTCAGCACAGCCTGCCTGGAGTTCAAGGGCTGCGAGGAAGGGGAGATACCTAGAACCCGGGCATGCTGCCCAACTGGCCGCTGTAAGTATCGGGATGAGGATCCAGCAAGCAGCTCAGAGCAGAGAACTGATACTACCTAGACAATCCCTCCAGAACCCTCTGCCTCTGGCCATGATGGAGTTTTGGGTATCGGACTTGCCCATGGCTGAAAACCCAGAAGAACCAGAGGAAGCACTTGTCTTTAGACAGAGGTGGTGCAGGGCTGAGATTGCTGAGAGAAGGGTGGTCCCTAGACTGCTCTTGCTTTCGGAGTGAGAGAACTTTCTGGAATGTACACAGGGAGCAGGCAATGGTCTCACTGAACTGAGGAGATAGACCAGTGTTTTGGGAGGCAGAAGAGGCCTCAATTTCAGGCCAGAGTACAGCAGAGAAGAGATCTGTGCAAAGAAATTTACCAGGGTCACCTCAAGTCTGCCCACACATGGAGCTATACATGAGCAGGGCTTGACTCCATGAAGTCACACAAAGAATCACTGAGAATCAGTGTAAACTAACAATCCTGACTAATAATATGGGCCTGGAAGCCACTTGACTTTTACCAGTCAGAGTGAGTCCTCCACTGCTGAATTGCTGGAGTGTTCTGTGGAGAGCCAAGAAGACTTATGCCATAAACAGCAGGGCTACAGGAGGCCTGAAGTAAAATGACCACACACCTGTCCTGTCAAAGTTTAAAAACAAGTCTCAGAATGATTAAGCTGATCCACAGATCATGTAAAATGGCAGTTAAAATAAAACTCCCCACTCCTATAAAACAAGACAACACAGTCCAGAGAGAAAACCACAGAATATTCATAATGTCTTGCATCCAATAAAAACAAAACAAAACAAAAATCCCACAAAAAACTACTACACAAAGGAGGAGGGAGGGAAGGGGGTGAAGGGATGAAAAATCACCTGTTGGGTATAATGTGCCCAGGTGGGGGTGGTCGACACTCTTAAAGCCTACACCAAACTATTTATACCCCCTGAAGCAGTTGAAATAAAGAAACAAAACAACAGTACTGCACAGAAAGAGGCGGTGAGGCAGCTAACCACATGAACATCTGAAGAAGAGCTTTCCACACAGAGGAAGCAGAAGATGAACAGGACCTGAGACTTGTGACTCTGGCAAAGATGGAGTAAGAGGGATTGGATTGAGTCTCCTCCCTAGAATAATGAAAGAAAAAACAGCCCAGACGAAACATAAAATGATGCTTTTCGAGACCCTGGATATCAGGTAACACAGGACAGTGAGCCCAGAGAGGCAGAAAACAAACCAGGTGATCCCTACACATGCCCCTGCCCACTACCTTGACAGTTTCCAGGCTGAGGCCAGTCAGCTCCCTGCACTGAAGAGACCGAGAAACCATGGAGATCACGGCTATGGGTTTGCAGATGAGAGCAGTGGGTGAGGAGGAAAAGGTGCACAGACAGAGAACTTTAGAATAATAAGAATAATCAACCAATAAACACTGACCTCAGAATAACAGAGATGTTAGAATCAGCAGATAAAAATATCAGTTATCATAACTATTTTCAAAATTTTCAAGTAGAGATATAGAAATAATAAGATCCAAATCAAATTTCCAGAGATGAAAACTATAATCTCTGAAATGAAAAATATACAAGATGGAATTAATGAGTGGTGAGATATGGCAGGAAAAATGACTAGTGAATTGAAGACACAGCAACAGAAAGTGCAAAATGGAAAAAAGAGAGAAAACAATCTAAACTACTGAAAGAGCATCAGTGACTTGGGAACAATCCGAATGGCCTAACACAGGTAATTAAGAGTCCCCCAGGGAGAAGAGGTGAGGACTTGAGAAATTAAGAGAAGAAAAAACAAGTGAAAAATGTCCACATCTGATTGAAACAACAAGCCTACAGATCCAAGAAGTTGAACAAATCCCCAAAACAGGAGACATGGAGAAAATCATTAGTGAGCACAAAATTCAGACTGCTCAAAACCCATGACAAAGAAAATATCTCAGGGGCCAGAGGGAAGAAGCCATAGGATGTATAGAGGAACAAGGCAGGAACAACAGAACTCTCCCGTGGGAGACCAGGGCACGTGAGAAGACAGTGGAGCACACCTTTAGCTGCACCGAGGGACTAAAACTGTCAGCTTATGACTCTACACCTGGTGAAAGCAACTTTCAGACACCAAGGTGACTAGCGCCTGGTTGTTCCCTGAGAAGATGTTACACACAAGCAAAGGGGAAAGCCACAGTGAACCCGACTGTGCTGGATTTAAACCAGAGATAACAGTATGAATTGCTGGCTATTACACATTAAGAAAGTCTAGTGTTCAAGGCAAAACTTGAAACAGGGAACATGTTTCAGTCATGTCTAAAGTTACTCTTTGGGAGAATATATCCCTCATAGTAATGGTTGGCAGGTGGGACAGTCTTTTCTACTGCAGTATTAATTATTGGGTGAGATATTTTCTGTGAACAAAAGATTTCAGTAAAAGACACTGAGGGAATGCCAGACCCTTCCAATGTACTCTAATCCAACTAAATATTTCCACAATTGCCAAGGCAAATATGAATGGTCTGTCTTGCATGCTACAACATGGATATTAAGAGGAAAAAGAAGTTCTAAGCATTCCTGGAAAAAGTTATTATCTGGGGGTAAGTACTGCTAACTGTATTCCTAAGTGGGCCAGAATATGGACATAAATTTACACACAGCAAATGGCTTTAGCGAGCATGAAACAAATTATATAAGTGGAGTTATTATCTATGCAAACATCTAGAGACTCACTTTTTACCTCTCATACTGCACAGAAGCTAAGAATTTCTTTTCCTAGCAAACATATATACACATTTTTCTACGAAACAATTTGGCATTCAAATATTAAGAATGCTTATACTTTTTGATCTAATAATTTTACATAAATGTATATTTTTTGAGAAAATAATCAGTGATGTAAACATAGCTTATGTATAAAAGAATGTTCAGCACAGCTTCATTTATTGAAATTAAACTGACAATAATCTAAATTCTACTGATTGGGAATTATTAAATAAATTACGGTACATCTGCAACCTGGCATATTATAAAGTCATTATACCTCATATTATCAAAAGATATTTAATAGTATTTTATAAGGACTTTTAACTTAATCCTATTTTGTTACATTTTACACATCTATGGAGATCTTTTGACATCTTTTCTGGAAAAAAGTATGGCTAAAACATGGCAGTAAGTAAGGGAGTAAATAATATATACCATAGCAATAGTACAAGCAGGGAAAAAAGCAGGCAGATTACACAATTGTTTAGATAGGATAATCTAATTTGTAAAAACAAAAAGCAAAGAAAATATACATTTCTGCAATTTTAAAATTGGGGAAATCATTTCAAAATGAGAGCTAGAGGTATGAAAGGACAGACAGAGAAATAATTGCACAAAGAATTAAAACATGAAATAAAACACTAGGTCAGGCTTGGTGGCTCAGCCTGTAATCCCAGCACTTTGGGAGGCCGAGACGAATGGATTGCCTGAGCCCGCGGGTTCAAGACCAGCCCGGGCAACTTGAGGAGATCTCATCTCTAAAATAAATCAAAAAAGAATTAGCCAGACATGGTAGCGTGTGCCTGTAGTTCCGGCTGCTTGGAAGGTTGAGGCGGAAGGATGGCTGGAGCCCAGCAGGTCAATGCTAGGGTGGCCGTGAGTGTACCACTGCGCTCCAGCTTGGGTGACAGAGTGAGACTCCAACTCATAAAACAAAACAACAACAACAAAAAAAAACTTGGGGAATGAGAATCATAAATATCTACAAGCATGATTAAATTCATCATGAGGAATTGGTGTAACTGAACAAGTACAAACATAAGAGATTAGTTGTCTGGGAATATTTGTATAACCTTCCCCCGCTAAGTTTATACAAATATTGTTTTTATAATTACACAAGGATTCACAGAACTTGTAGTGCAAAGGTTAAAACTCATCTAAAATCTTTTAATCAGTATTTGGAGCAGTGTTCTTCTTTCAGGAAAAAAAGACAGTCATTCTCAAAATAAGATATTTATTTACATAACATACATGTATGATATTCTAATAGAGGATATGAATTATGAAACACAGAAATAAACCTAATGGGATAAGATGTAAATAAAATAAATATTTTAAATAACAAAATTTATTTACTATGGATAGAAAAATCCTTTAGCTCTCACTAAAAATTAGTATTGATACTGTCAGTCACAGCAATGTGACCAAATACATTTATTTTTAAAAGTCTTGTTTACTGTTTTGTGTTAAAGTGACTCAAAGATTCCAAATTGTGTTTATTCTGATAATTGGTTTTACCAGTTGCAGGCATGCAAAAATACTATACAAAGATATCAAGATCCTAATGAAAGAAACTCTTGGTGACTTTGTTTACTAAAGCATGGTATCAGTTTTCTTTTTTTTTTTTTTTTTTTGAGTTGGAGTCTCGCTCTGTCACCCAGGCAGGAGGGCAGTGGCACACTCCCAGCCACTGTAGCCTTGACCTGCTGCTCTCCTGCAATCCTTCCGCCTCAGCCTTCCAAGTAGCCAGAACCACAAGCATGTACTACCAAGCTCGGCTAATTTTTGATTTATTGTAGAGATGAGGTCTTGCCAAGTTGCCCAGGTGGGTCTCAGACCCCCGGGCCCAGGCAATCCTCTTGCCTCGGCCTCCCAAAGTGCTGGTATTACAGGTTGAGCCACTGAGCCCAGCCGGTATTAGTTTTCAATCCCATTCATCAATTATGTAATGAATTTTGCTGAACTGTGGCTGGTAAGCTTTTCCTGATAACAAGCTGATCAAATGCTTCATGTTTATATATTGGACATGATTTGAAAGCCAACTGAAAGATTTTAAACAGATTAGAAGATTCTGTTATCAAGTTTTTAAAGCGGGCAGGTATTATTATGGATAAAATCTTATAATGACAGAAGGAGCATTTCTAAAACTTCATATTCAAAATGCTTTTGGTATAGCAAGGGTTGGCAAACTATACCCAGCCCAATTCTTGCATCTGTACATAAAGTTTCATTGGAACACAGCATACCTGCTCACATATGAGGGGGGATGCAAAAAAACCCAGAATTATTTTTTGGAGGTTGGGCCCCTGGTAGTACAGGCTTCCCCTACTAGGTGAGTATTCCAGGAACCCAATGGCATCAGTATATCAGTTAGCATTGTTGTGAGAGGCTGCATTTAGCTTCAGTTAATTTTTTTTGGAGATTCTTTCAATGCATTTGCCCTTTTTATGATGGTGACTTACGAGCACACCTGCCCACACCACACCTAGTATCCAGCAGTTCTTGACCCAAAACAGCATGATCCCCATGCCTCACCCTCCCTGTTCATCTGATCCTGCCCCAAGTGATTTTTTTGTTTGTTTCCTTGGATGAAAAAAGTTCTCCAAGAGAAATGTTTTGCCGATGTGGAAGAGGTAAAACACAAAACAGCAGAAGCACTAAAAGGCATAGAAATGGACGAGTTCAAAACTGTTTTGAGCAGTGGGAAAAGCGTCTCAGTGGGTGTATTGCATCAAACAGAGGACTTTGAGAGGGCACTGAAGTTTAAATATGTAACAACAAATACAGAATTTTTAATAATAAACTGCAGGTTTCTGAGCCCCCCTTGGGAGTGTGGCCTGAGCCGCTGTGCTGCTGCAACAGGGTGCTGGCCTGAAGGCTGAAGGGCTTTGACATCTGAACCTTTGCAGGAAAAAGGGGGCCAGCTTGGCCTCAGCCATCCATTTCCTCCCAGAAAGCAGTGAACTTTCCCACTCACGTTTACCTCAAAGAAGTACATTAAGTGTTTTTATTTTCCTGGAAGTCTTTTCTAAGCCTCCCACAATTGAAGGCTGCTTGTCATTTCCAAAATGGATGAATCTGAGAACAAATCTCACTTTCTGTCTCCCCCTTACGTCTGAAGCCTCTGGGAGGAGAAGCGGCTGCTTAGGGTGACTGTCTCCTCCTTCCCCAGCCTGCGGAGCCCCGTATTCAGGATAACTCAACCTGCATATCTGCGGGCCCAGCTTGGGATAGGCATAGCTGCTGGCCACAAACCAGGGGTGGGACTGGCAACGTGTCCACACCAAGTATGTCTTTTTCACTTTTAACTCATTTGACACAAGCTGAGAGTATCAATGTCAATTCATACATTAGCACATTACTTATTTAAATAAACCAGGACAGGAAGAAAGAGAGAAAGAAAAGACTCTCCAGACAGCCCAACACACAGATCACCGTGAACTGGGTACACCGCCGTCCTGTGGACTCTAACCCGAATCGTGGAAACCAAAGCCTCTACACAGAGCACAAGAACCTGCAGGGACTCAGAGGGTGTCAGGTTCCGCAGTCACTCCCTCAGCTAAAATTAGTGAGGGCACAGTGGCACACGGCATGGCTATCCCGTCCTGTACTGACACTGGACACCTCACTCGGACCAGCTACCCGACTTCTGTCTTCGGGTAACTGCCTCTGTCGTCGGGTAACTGGCAAGATGAGAGAGTTAACGATCACTGGGAAGAGACATTTTCTTTCTTCTGCCCCACTCAATTGATAGAAACTCATGCTTTCAGTCAAAGAGCCTTTATATATAAGCCTTTTCTTAACAAACAGTAAAAACTGTAAATCTGATCAACCTATATTATGGAGGAACTCCAGATATGGAGACTATTGACTATGTTCATTTTTCTACCGCTCACTGAGATAGGAAGTTCAGGAAAAGGCTACGATTTGGCAAGAAGAAATAATTATTGAGTCAAGTCACATTCTTGCTGAATTGGAAGAATCTCTAGAAATATCAGACATAAAAATGAGGGGCAGTCTTTTCTTGTAGAAAAGAGAGAAGAAAGGAAAAATGTAGGGTTTGGTGACCAACAAAATATTTAAAAATCCAAAAATTTTCTTCACATTTGATTAGTCACCAAGTCCTAAAAAATTTCAAATATCTCATACTCTGTCCCGTCTTTTTCAATTCTATACTGTTAAACTTTCTTCTTGAACCAGATGTGTTTTTAATAACTTTCACAAAGATTCTCATCTCCAATGTTCCTTCTCTTAAATTCACCTTTCACACTTCAAATTATCTTCTAAAATAATGTGATTATACCATTATTGGAAAAAAAGTTTTATTCCCATTTATGACATTTGGATGAATCTAGCCAGGCATGGTGGCTTGTATCTATAATTCCAGCATTTTGGGAGACTGAGGTGAGAGGATTGCCTGAGCCCAGTCTAACATGGCAAGACCTTATCTCTACAATAAATAAAAAAACTAGCCAGGCGTGGTGGCATGCATCTACAGTTCCAGCTTCTCAGGAGGCTGAGGCAGAAGGATTGTCCAAGCCCAGGAAGTTGAGGCTTCGGTAATCAAGATTGTGCCATTGCACTTTAGCCTGGGGATCAGAGTGAGACTATGTCTCAAACAAACAAACAAACAAAATTTGGATGATTTTACCAATTTTGACTAGAGTTAGAGAGTCAACCACATCATTCTTACTTCATAAACCCTTCGCAGTTTCCTCTTCAAAGACCTTAGCTGAATACAGTTTTTGCTTGTTTTAACAGGAGTTCTAGTAATCAACCAGCCAGTATTTACTAATTTGTAAGTCTATCCCTAGCATCACAGAGCTTAATCTCTATCTCAACATCATGAGACTAACAAGCTTCATTTCTCAGCACTTAATAGTTCTGTGCTCATGCAATCAGATACTGAGGAAAGCAGACAGCAAAAAATTAAGGAAAGGCTTCCTAGAGGAAGCAGAATTTTAGAAAGCTGAAAGGAAGGCAACACACAGCACATGTAAAAGGGATGTAGCAGACAGAGAGGGATCTGACAGGAGTGGGGGTATAAGGACAGCAGTGAGGGAAGCCCCTACGGGGACTTAACAGGAATTAACGGCACAAGTGTAAAGACAGTGGCATGAGTGATGGGGAATGATGAGATACTATCTGCACTAGGCAGGCTGGAGGCCCGTTCTAGAAGGCCTGGAGGCCAGACAGAGGTGTTTAGGTTTCATTTCACAGATATAAATTAATAAAAAGAACAGAGATTGTATAAGAAGATTATTCTGGTTTCTGTATTCAGGCACGTGGACTAGACAGACAGGCAAGCAGAGATATCTGGAAAGACATTACAGACTGAAAGAGAGACCGCAGTTAAGGAGAAGACAGCATCAAAGAAGTATATATGGTTCTGGCCCAGAAAACTGTGACAACAGAGACATCACTAAAACAGGGAAGCTGAGAAATAAAGAAGGACTAAGAGTGGGGAATGGATGGCTTTGGAAGTGTTAGATTTAAGCACATTCAAGTGTGGCTATCCGAAGTCTACTCTATAGCATGTATCAGGCTGAAGCTAAGGCCTAGGGTGGGACTACACAGAGTGATCCACCTGTTCCTTCTATTTATTCAGGGCTTTGTCACGAGAAAGTCACATATTAATTCTGAGTCTCAAAACCCAGGAAGATGGAAGCACAGCGATTACCCCCTTCATTCACAAATAAAGAAATCAATACTCGGAATTAATGTAAGTTGCCCAAAGTCAGTTTGTTAGCAGAGCCAGGAACATTCTGGATCTCTACCTTTGTCATTATACCCTGAAAGCTTCCAAGAAGAAAGCAGAGCTCAAGGCCTTTCTTTCAAAGGAGTCAGCAGCTGAGGCCTGAGAATGTGTAATTCTCTGAGGGCAGGAGAACAGAAAGAGAAAGAATTCCTAGCAGATACCCAAGGTGAATTAAAACGTGAAAAGGAGAGAGCCCAGAAAGAGACACCCAGTGGACAGGAATACTCAACAGGGGAGGGGAGGGAAAAAAAAAAATCAAAACCAGGAAAGTTGCAGAGTCAGGAAAACCAAAAATGGAATAAGAACTCAGTGACTTTAAATGCAAAGCTGGAAGAAGATGAGGATGGCATGTGGTAACACATTTTATGGCTGGAATTTTTAAAAAAATGTAATTCAAAATATTATGGAAACAAAAAGCTCCTTCAAAATGTTTATGACTATCAGTGTCCACGTGGTATGCCAATAAGGTGGACTGCATCTTATTTTTCAAACATTAAACTTTTATTTCATAAGTAACAGTCACATAAGTTTGAGGTTTTCAAAATTGAAAAATTACTTAGTCTAAGAAAATAAGCATCTATTAATTAGTCTTATACAAATATAATTTGATATTTTAAGTCACAGCTCAACTGTATTTCAACGTAACCTGATAAGTTCTTTTGGTCTTTATCTGGCAAGAAGATGTTTTCAGCTTTTACTTTCTCTGTAACTGAGAAGCTTTTGACAAACATAGTTAACTCTACTTTTTGCTCTATTTTACCATTTCAAAGGTTCAGTAAAGGAAGAGTGAGAAGTATAAAAAAGCAAAACTACAGATATACCCAAAGCAAAATTACAAGTGAAGCAATTTACCAAGTTTTAATTTAAAAATGCTACTAGAAATAAGGCGGCCAATCTTCTGATCACCTATTTAACGTCTGTCTTAAGTGGCAGTTTGTGTGCAAAGAAAAGTGAACCAGTTTATCCTTGCCCTGACTTGACAGATAGAAAATGTTTTTAACTCAAATCACCTTCATAAGTGATATCTGGATTAGCCTTATTGCTCTGGTAGGCAACGAGCAAGACGAAGGACTTAACTATTGCTGTAAATAAAAATTTTCAATCTTCTCTCCCCCACTCAATGTATTGAAACTCAAGCTTCAAATCAAAGAACCTTTATATATAAACATTTCCTTAAAAAAAAGGGGCACACAGCACAATCTATGCACAAATCAAGTTTCAAGAAGATACTTGGAAATTATGTTTAAAGTTTAAAAAGCATTCAGAGGACGGTCAATGAATCAAAAATTTAGAAGGCACACACAAGCGGAGGAAACAAATTGCCCCGACCTTGCTCCAGTCTGAAGAGGGTCTTGTCCAGTCTCTCCATTTCGTTCAGCAGTAAGATCCGAACCTGTTTACTGTGTCCCATGGTGGCTTCTGGCGGCCGCGAGATCCTTCGGCAGAATTAACAGCGCTCCACAGTCGAGCGAGCCCCCCCTGGGAGACAGAGAAGGGGGTTAGGAGCAAGAAAGCGACTGTCTCGCGGCCTCCCGGAGCCGGCGGCGGCACTTACATGGTCTAAGAGTAATCTAACCTAGCCGAGATATGAACACGGTGGACGTGCCAGGGAAGCCCGAGAAGGCGCAACGAGCAAGAGTGAAGTGACGATTGTCACAATGAAACACACAAAGGCAACACAACCCTGCGGCCGCTTCGCACACAGCCCAGAGGACAGACAGCCTGGGGTCGGGAACTCCCAGCCCCAGCCTCCCAGAGGCCCTTCCGCTTACAGGGGATTAGTCTGCTCAAGGACGACAGGTGGGAGATCGCCCCGTTCCCAAATTCGGGTGGGAGGCCACCAATAGGGACATGGGGACCGAGGGAGGCAGCTGTCCCAGGAGGGCGGCGAGCACACGCACAGCGGGAACTGCAGAGAGCCGGCGCGCGTTTCCCGGGGGCCCGCCGCGCCCGCGCTCCCGCCGCGCCGCGAGAGTTATACGTGCGGCCTCGGGGACACCGTGGGCCCGCGCTTCTAATGCCGCTTGGGGGTCCGGGAAGGGACGCAAGGGGAGCGGAGGAGGAAGGCGTTCGTTTGCCCGGCCGCGGCCCCAGCAGCAGAAGCCGCCGTGAAGGGCAAAGGGAGGGGCGGCGCGAGGGGCAGGGAGCTTCCGCCGGCTCCGCCTTGCGCTGCGCCCCGAGGAAACCCACGGCCCCACGGCCCCACGGGCCAGGGCGCGCACCCGCCGGGGTAGGAGCGGACCGGCCCATTCGCCCACTTCCGGGAGGCCCCGGAGCCGCTTTCCCCAACTCTAGTCTCGCGAGACCGCGATCGCCGTGGCCTCTGGGTCTGCGGGTGGCGGAGGCCCGGCTCGCCCTCGCTAAGCGTTGTGCCCGCGCGCAGCTGCACCTGCCCCAGACTGCGGGCTAGCTGAGCTTCGCAGCGGGGTCTTTTTGCGGGAAGGACTGAATGGGGAGGGGCAAGCGACCTGGCTACTGATGCCCTTTTCTACCATGATGGATTTCGTTTCTTTGAAAAAAATTAATTTTTTTCAGAATTTTTGGCCTCACTATGTTGCCCAGGCTGGTCTCGAAACCCTAGACTCAAGCGATCCTCCTGCTTTGGCTTCAAGGAGCTAGAACTACAGGGGTAGCTAATTGTTGTTTCTTCCTTCCTTCTCTTCTTCCTCCTCCTCCTTCCTCCTTCCCTCTCTCATCTTCCTCTCTCTCTCCCTCCCTCCCTTCTTTCTTTTTCTTCTTTTTTTTTTCAGAGACAATGTCTCCCCATGTTGCCCAGGCTGGTCTCACATTCCTGGCCTCAAGTGATCTTCCAACCGTGGACTTGCAAAAGTGCTGGGATTATAGGCGTGAGCCTCCATGCCTGGCCTGCTGCTTTGATTATTATTATTATTTTATTTTATTTTTTTTTTGAGTTGGAGTCTCCCTCCTGTTGCCCAGGCTGGAGTGCAGTGGCACTCTCATGGCCACCGCAGCCTCGACCTGCTGGGCTCAGGTGATCCTTCCGCCTCAGCCTTCCAAGTAGCTGGAACTACAGGAGAGCACCACCACGGCCAGCTAATTTTTAAATTTATTTTAGAGATGAGGTCTCACCAAGTTGTCCAGGCTGTTCTCGAACCTGTGGGCTCAGGCAATCCTCTCTCCTTGGTCTCCCAAAGTGCCGCGCTCGGTGGCTCAGCCTGTAATCCCGCGCCTTTGGGAGTCTGAGGTGAGTGGATTGCCTGAGCCCGCGGGTTCGAGACCCGCCAGGGCAACTTGGCGAGACCTCATCTCTACAATAAATCAAAAATCAGCCGGGCGTGGTAGTGCGCGCCTAGTGAGCTTCGCAGCTTAGAAGGCTGAGGTGGAAGGATTGCCGGAGCCCAGCAGGTGGAGGCTGCGGTGGCCGGGAGCGACCACTGCACTCCAGTCTGGGCAACAGAGTGAGACTCCAACTCAAAAAAAAAAAAAAAAGTCCTGGGATTATAGGCGTGAGCCACTATGCCCGGCCAGATTATTTTTATTTTTTTTTTACTAAGCTTAAGTCCTCCCATCCCTGATTTGTTAGTGTCTAAATGAGGGGCCCAGCTGTAATCTCCAACATTCCACACACGCTTCCATCATCTCTAGTGCTGACAGAGAGGGCACATGTTCCCAGTGCAGACACAGAAGCACTAGGGAGGCCAAGCGTGGCACATCTACAGTGGAGCTACAACTCCTGCCAGTGTCTCAGTGTCAGGCTGTACCCAGCGCACACTGGGCAGACCTGGAGAGGACTGAGGTCAGGTCAGTGATTCGGGACTCTTTGCAGATGCCCAAGGAGATTTCATGTCTGAGGCCAAAGAAAACTCCTTCTTCCAGGGCTTTTGGAGGACATCTAATGATCGTGAGAAAATGGATAAAAGGCTGGCACGGTGACTCACACTTGTAATCCCAGCATTTTGGGTGTCTGAACTGGGAGGATTGTTTGAGCCCAGAAGTTTGAGACCACCTGGGCAACATAGCGAGACCTTGTCTCTACAACAACAACAACAAAAGCCAGGCATGGTGGTGCACACCTGTAGTCCCAGCTACTCAGGAGGCTGAAGCAGGAGGATTGCTTGAGCCCAGGAGGTCCAGGCTGAGGTAAGCTGGGATTGCACCACTGAACTCCAGCCTTGGTGACAGAGTGAGACCCCAACTGAAAAAAAACCAAAAAGTAAATGGGCAAAAAGTATGGGTTTAGCTAGTGGGGTGTGGAGTAGAATCTTGCTTTCTTTTCATTTTTTATTGTTTAGAGGTGGGGTCTCACTCTGTGATCAGAGGCATGATCACAGCTCACTGCAGCTTCAAACTCCTGGGCTAAAGTGAGTATCCTTCCTCAGCCTTCTGAGTAGACTACAGGTGCACACCACCACACCCAGCTAATTTTTTTTTTTGGTAGAGACTAGGTCTTGCTATGCAGCCCAGGCTGGTCTCAGATTCCTGGGCTCAAGCAATTCTCCCACCTTGGCCTCCCAAAGTGCTGGGATTACAGGTGTGAGCCACCGTACCCGGCTAGAATCTTGCTTTCTTTATTATGGAATTTCTGCAGGTCCAAGAAGGATACTAGGTTAAACACCATGCTGAAATATTTGTTGTTTCTGTAGATTTCTGAGGATGGCTAGTTGCAAATGGTCCTCAACTGAGTTTGGGAACTTACAGCTCACTTGTTGGTCCTGTTATTTGCCAGACATATTGGTGCTGGGAATGCAGCAATAAAACAGTCACTGCCCTCAGGAAATGCCTACATTTTGTTGGTGGGAGACAGATAAGCAAATTATAGAATAATAAGATCTTGTAAGAAATGCAGCAGGAAGAGGCAGCGTGACAGAGTCAGCAGAGGGAGGTTTGTTCTAAATACATTGGTCAGTAAAGTGACGTCAGAATGAAGGAAAGAAGGCAGGAGAGTTGCAGGGTGGAGGATCACATGAAGAAAGGCACAGAAGTGCAGAGGTCGCGAGGCAGGAGCACACTTAGGGAGGAGGAGCAAGCTGGTAACTGGGTGAAGAACAGTGGTAAGAAATTAGGACACAGCTTTTTTGGCCAACATCTGAATGAGGCTGTAGTGGTCACCATTGCTCCCTGACTTCAAAATGCAGCTCAAGAATGACAAGAAGAAAAGTGCCGGGAAGTCAGCCAAGAGAGACAAAGACCCAGTGAACAAGCAAGGAGGCAGGGCCAGAAAGAAAGAGTGATCCCAAGGCAGAGTTCAGGGCAAGCCCTGTCACTAGTCTTACATGACAAACTCATAAGGAGTTCCCAGCCCTGAGCTCATAGCCCC
Organism: Cephalopachus bancanus; assembly: GCA_027257055.1. Classification (NCBI taxonomy): domain Eukaryota; kingdom Metazoa; phylum Chordata; class Mammalia; order Primates; family Tarsiidae; genus Cephalopachus; species Cephalopachus bancanus. The sequence continues at coordinate 4,119,350 of JAPVLO010000176.1, read as the reverse complement.
AGCTGTGGTCTCTGAGAGAAGATTCGAGGTGCTTCGGGCAGGGCAGCTTCTTGGGACTTTTGAGTAAAGGACTCATCCAATTAGTTTTAGTGTACAGAGCCCAAGTAACTTACACTTGAAATTCCAAGGGCGGAGATGCACAAAATAGGAAACTAAACTAAAACAAACCCAAAAAGTGGCTGGGCACAGTGGCTGGCACCTGTCATTCCAGCACTTTGGGAGGCTGAAGTGAGAGGATTGCCTGAGCCCAGGGGTTTGAGACCAGCTTGGGCAACTTGGCGAGACCTTATCTCTACAGTAAATCAAAAAATTAGCTGGGTGTGGTGGCGTGCACCTGTGGTTCCAGCTACTTGGAAGGCTGAGGCAGAAGAATTGCCTGAGCCTGGCAGGTCAAGGCTGCAGTGGCCATGATTGTGCCACTGCACTCCAGCCTGGGTAACAGAGTGAGACTCCAATTCCAAAAGAAAAAAAAATCCCTAAAAATTAGGACAGACAGGTGGGTGTGGCTGCTAGCCAAGTCTACAGGCCCCGTAGGTCATTGCAAGGAGTCGGCTTCTACTTTGGGAAGAGGAGTTATGGGTGGATGCTCAATAGAGGAGGCCATTATCTGACGTTTGAAAAGGACCGCTCTGTGGCTTTATGGGCAGCAGATGAATAAACTGTAGGCATAGCGAGGAGACCAGGTGGAAAGCCGTCAAAGTTATCCAAGCAAGAGAAAACAGCGTGTGAGCGTGCGTTGGGGAAGAAGTGAAGCAGCGTTGGAAGAAGCTGTTGAATGCTCCATCTGGTGTGAAGGCAGTGCCAAAGGATGCCTCCAAGGCTTTATCCTGAGTGACCGGAAAGCAGGGTCCAGTAGAAATATTGTCAGTTGGTCATTAAATTAAATCTTAAGCCACCACATTAAAACAGTGAAAAATAAGCAGATGACATTAATTTTGGTGACGCAATTTACCTCACTATGCCTAAGACATTATTTCAACATGTAGTCAATATCAAAGGTTCCTAATGAGCTGTTTGACATTCTTTTTTGTACAGAGTCTTCCAAATCTGGTGTGTATCTTACACTTTCGCCCATCTCTCTTTCGACAGCTGCATTTCAAGTGCTCGATAGCTTTGTGTGGCTAGTGGCCATGTTATGGGCTGGGCAAAGTTGCCATCTACACAGAGAGGAAGAAAAAGGGGAGGAGGAAGACTGGGGGTGAGACCAGGAGTTTGATTGTAGACACAGTAGATTTGAGATGACCGTCAAGTGTCCTAGTGGAGGCGCTAAGCGAGCGTTTGTAGCCCTTGTCTCCAAAATTGTATTTTTCAAACTATTTGTAAAATCAATTTATTAGTTGCAACCAGCAATTTAAAAAATAAAATATAAAATTCCAAATGCATCTGGTAAAAAGCATTATTTCACAACACTTTTGTTCCTGATTCTTGTGTGTTGAGGTACTGAGTCACACCTCTGACGAGGGGTGGGGGTCGTGGTTAAAAGCCACATTGAAAGTGACCGAGTGAGAGGGCACGCCATGCACAGCCATGTGGGATGAGCTGCGTGGATCCCAGCTCAGCCTCTAACCCATGGTGAAGCATGGGAGGTGCAGCTTCCGTGTGTTTGATTTTGACACCTGTAAAGTAGGGATGATAGTATCTGCTGTTGAATAAATGAGGGCTCATAACTGTGTCCAATACAGGTGAAGTCCTAGTGTAAGTACAGATATTCGCAGAGTGGACCTGACCGTGCTGTGAAACGCAGACCACATTGATGTTTGCCTTCATATCCCCCCTCACACTTTCTGTCTCTCCTATTTTTTAATTTCAATTTTAAAATATTTTTGTATGTATTTTTTGCAGAGACGAGATCTTACTATGTTGCCCAGGCTGGTCTCGAGCTCCTGGGCTCCAGCGATCCTCCCATCTCTGCCTCCCAGGGTGCTGGGATGACAGGTGTGAGCTGCTGAGCCTGGTCTTTCATCTCCCTTATGGTTGGCTCAGCACACTGCTCTGTTGCTGATCCCTGTCCTCCAGGGCTCTAAAATTAGCCTTTCCTACCATCCTTCTTCCAGCACAACTCTCACGTTAGTGTTTCAGCTAGGTGTGAGGAGTAAGATTGATGCCGTGAATTCCTTTAGGAGTGATTTATTCTCACACATATACTTGAATTTTATTTTATTTTTGAGTTGGAGTCTCACTCTGTCACCCAGACTGGAGTGCAGTGGCACGCTCCCGGCCACCACATCCTTGACCTGCCGGGCTCTGGTGATCCTTCCGCCTCAGCCTTCCAAGTAGCCAGAACTACAGGCGCGCACTATCACACCCGGCTAATTTTTGATTTATTGTAGAGACAAAGTCTCGCCAAGTTGCCCGGGTGGGTCTCGAACCCACGGGCTCAGGCAATCCACTCGCCTCAGCCTCCCAAAGTGCTGGGATTACAGGCTGAACCACCAAGCCCAGCTGCACATGCTTGAATTTTAAAAGAAGACTTGTGAATCTTAATCTTAGAGGTTTCATGCTAGAAAAGCAGGTGAAGAATGGGAAGTAAAGGAACTGAGTTAATGTGATGTGCCTCTGAGCTCAGTCTTCCAAGCCACATGGTGTCCTTTCTAAAAAGAAAGTCACACTAATGTGCTATTTGTGAGTCCATGGAATGCCAGGGAACTTGCCGTCTAGGGGTACCGGGAGCCATGTGCAGTCTTCATTGCGGGTCACACCTGTCATGTGCCTGTCCAGTGTGTGATGGGATCTATAAATACACTATCGTATCTTGCTGTAACCATCGGGAGAAGACAGATCTCCCCAGGAACATCTGATGGAAAATCTCAACTGTCTGACAGTGGTCCTGAGCTTTCTAAAGTGTTGCTGTTAATGCCCTTGGGAGTGAGGGAGGAGGGCCGTGGTCAGGAGAGCTTCCCTGGTTTCTGTATGTGCATGTGTGTTTTCTAAAGGGAAGAGGCTATTACATACATACATATATACATATACGCATACTGTGTGTGTGTGTGTGTGTGTGTGTGTGTGTGTGTGTGTGTGTGTTGAGTCGGGGTCTCACTCTGTCGCCCAGGCTGAACTGTAGTGGCATGCTCACGGCCACTGCAGCCTCAACCTACTGGGCTCAGGAGATTCTTCCGCCTCAGCCTTCCAAATTGCTGGAGCCATAGGTGTGCGCCACCTGACCCAGCTAATTTTTTGATTTATTGTAGAGACACAGTCTCACCATGTTACCCAGGCTGGTCTCGAACCCGTGGGCTCAGGCGATCCTCTCACCTCCGCCTCCCAAAGTGCTAGAATGACAGGTGTGAGCCACCACGCCTGGCTGGGGCTATTACATTTAATGAGATCCTGATCTTGTGACCTCCTGGGTCTGAAATGGACGTGCATGCCTTCTCTGGTGTTTGTACTCTTGGGCATTTTCTATATGTTTAATCTTATAGTGATATATCCTGATGTTATTGTCATGTCATGAATTTGGTAAAATTTGGAATTTTTCAAAATCCCTTCTAAATGAGACAATTTATTCTGTAGTTTTGAAATATCCAGAGAGAGCCAGTGAGAAAAAAGGGCGGGTGGGAAAGGAATAACTAGACCCAAAGTAGAAATGTGAAAGGCGCAGACATTATGGCAGAGAGGCTGGGGACGGCAGGGAGAGCACTCAAACAGGAGGCAGTGCAGCTCAGAAGAGCCGCCCTGGTTACCTCTGCTCTCTCTGACCACAGTGGATTCACCCATAAAACAGAGAGAGTATCACCTCACGTGCAGGGTCGGTGTGAGAGTTGGGAGAAATGAAGGGAGCATTTCAGTGTCTGTGATAGCACTCAGCATGTGGCAGGCTTTTAATAAGTCTTTTTTTTTTTTAAAGAAGAGGTGATGTCTAGCTGGACTTGTTGGGTCAAGGAGAGTAGTCAGACACACCAGATGAGGAGAAGGCTCCCGGAGTGTGGCAGAATCAGGAGGTCTATGGAGGGTCCTCAGCTGTGAAGAGGGGCTGTGAGGGAGAGTCCAGAGGGCAAAGTCAGCCTCCAGGGTTTCATCCAAACCATAGAAAACGGGGAAAGGCCGAGCTTAAGAGTGAAATAAGGATTAGTCAGAATGCAGTAAATATTTGTTAGAAAATGTGTTGAGGCCGGGCACGGTGGCTTACACCTGTGATCCCAGCACTTTGGGAGGCCGAGGCAGGAGATCGCTTGAGCCCAGGAGTTTGACACTAGCCTGAGTATCATAGCAAGACGTCTCTACAAAAAATAAAATTAGCTGTGTGGAGTCCCAGCTACCTGGGAGGCTGAGGCAGGGGGATCATCTGAGCTCAGGAAGTCCAGGCTGTGGTAAGCTGTGAGCATGCCACTGCACTCCAGCCTGGGCGACAGAGTGAGACTTCAACTCAAAAATAGATAAATAATTAAAATTTGTTGAGATGTGTGCATACGTTTGTGTGTGTATGTGTGTGTGTAAAGACAGTTATATTTCTATTTTTGAAACAAAGTGAAACAAAACTCAAGGTCCCAGAGCCTGCATGAGAAGAGCCATGCACGTGTTCCTCAGCACTGACACGATGAATTAGCTAGAGACAGTGCATGGTGTGCTGGAGACCATGGCGGGCGGAGACTCCAGAGGGCTTTTGGTGGTGATCTTTTCTTTTTTCTTAGGGTAGAATTTAAAAAATGTTCTTTGACCCCAATTTTATCTTATTTTGTGTATTTTTTGAGTCAGAGTCTCCCTTTGTCACCCAGGCTGGAGTGCAGTGATACCCACGGCCACTGCATCCTTGACTTGCTGGTCTCAGGTGATCCTTCCACCTCAGCCCCTCGAGTAGCTGGAATTACAGGCATGCACCACCATGACAAGCTGATTTTTAAAATTTTTCTAGAGACGAGGTCTCGCCAAGATGCCCAGGGTGGTCTTGAACCCCTGGGCTCAGGCAGTCCTCTGGCCTTGGCCTCCCAAGGTGCTGGGATTACAGGCAAAAGTCACCACATCTGGCCTTTGGCCTTAGTTGTATTTTTTTTTTTGCGTTGGAGTCTCACTCTCTTTCCCAGACTGGAGTACAGTGGCCGCTCCCGGCTACCACAGCCTTGACCTGCTGGGCTCCGGCGATCCTTCCGCCTCAGCCTTCCGAGTAGCCGGAATTACAGGCGCGCGCTACCACGCCCAGCTAATTTTTTTATTTTACTGTAGAGATGAGGTCTTGCCTGCCCAGGCGGGTCTCGAACCCGCAGGCTCAGGCAATCCACCCAACTCAGCCTCCCAAAGGCGCGGGATTACAGGCTGAGCCACCAAGCCCAGCTTGGCCTTAGTTTTAAAACTAAATTGTTTTACCCTTGCAAATACATTTAGCTACCTGTTAACATCACAGGCTTCCAAGTTTCCATAGGGGAGGGCTCAGAGCTGGCCGCCTGAATGGGGAGAAAAAAAATCCAGAGAGTGAGCTTCATGCTGATTTTATGTATTTGTCCATGTTACTTCAACTCCATGTTGTAGAGAAAAAAATGACAACAGTTTCGTAATCAAGAGATGTTTAATTCTCTCTTACATAAAGGTCTGGAGGTAAGAGTTCAACGCTGGTGGGCAGCTCAGTAAAGCCATCAGGGACTCAGACTCCTTCTAGCCCGTACCTCCCTCCCTCTTACTGTGTGGACCTCATTCTCATTGTACAGTGAGGCTGCCAGAACTCCAGCTGTCATAGCCAGACTCAGGCATCAGGATGGAGAGAAGGAAAAGAAGGGTGAGCCCCCTCCCTTTAAGAGGAATTCTAGGAAATACCACAGATTTCTGCTTATACGAGGTCTAACAATTAAGTTATTGAACTCATCCTAGAAAAAGTGCAACATTCCTTATTGTTGAATGCCACTACAGTCACCTTTGAAGTACTTCCCTTGGGAAGCTATGCACCAACACCCGCACCTTTTCCACCCATCAAAGCAATTTTGGAACTCTTTTTCTGGAATGGCCATCAGAGCGATTGTATTGCCTTTGATGTCCTGAATATCATCAAAATGTTTTCTTTTCAATATTTCCTTTATCTTTTGGTAAAGAAAAAGTCACTGGGGGTCAGATCAGGTGAGTGTAGGGAGGGTGTTCCAACACAATTGTTTTTTTACTGACTAAAAACTCCCTCACAGATGGTGCTGTGTGAGCTGGTGCATTGCCGTGATACAAGAACTCCTTTGGGACAATTTTTGCACACACTTTTCTCATGCCAAGATTTTCAGTTAAGATTTTCCTGTTTCTCTATTGATGTTTGGTCTGCTATACTTCTCACGGTCAGTCGACAATTTTGACGCACAGTTCGACCAATTTTTGCAATGTTTTTATCAGTTCTGATCGTTACTGGCTCTCCTGACTTCTCTTCATCAGTGATGCTTTCTTTCCTCTCAGAAAAATGTTTAATCCATTTGTATCCTGCTCTTTTCTTCATGACATTATCTCATCAATTTGACTAACATGTCCCTGATGTTATTTCCACTCTTGCCAAGTTTAACAAGAAATTTGATGTTTGTCCATTGCTCTAATTCAAGCGCTGACCGCAACGGCACACAAAAACACACAACAGTAATGAACGCAAGACACTGCCACACATCAACATGAGCACAGCTGTGAGACAGATATACCAAGGTTATGAAACCTTACTGAGTTTGCACAATGCTGCCATCATAAGCACATGGTGGGAAGTTTGTGAACTTAATTGTCAGAACTTGTATGTTATTAATCAAAACAGTTGCAAGGCACACACAATGTAACCATTGTCTAGGTGGCAAGGAGACCAACTTAAACCCAGGTTTTGTTATTAAGGAAAGAGAGTGTGGGTTTTTACAGACAGCTAGTAGTCTCTGCCACAGTGTGTGGGCTACTTTATTTTAAATTTTAATTATTATCGAAGTGATATCATTTGCAGCAGGAGGATGGGAGGTTCTTGGGAGAATGACTCCAAGGGGGGAAGAAAGAAACTGGGTATTTAATGTGCCTGACCATGTTGGAAAAAAAAAAACAAACTCCAGTTGGAGAATGCAGCTTTAGGTCTGTCAGCCAAATGAGCTTGCTAAAGCTAGTTCCTGGGACTGGCCAGCTCATCCCCCCGGCCACATCAGGATTGGAGAATTGTGCTTCCTGTGTGTTCTCTCCCAAAGAAAGGAGCATAGAGGTGAGCTGAGCCCACAGGTGTTCTTTCCATGTTGCTGAGCAGGTGAGTCACTCTGCCTCCCCAGGAAAGGAGCGAATAAAAGAGTGAAGGAAAGCCAGGACAAGGGAAGCTCTCTCTTCAAAGAAAACTGGAATTCAGGAAAAGCATTTTTCCTCAGGCTTTAAGCAAGTCATTTAACCTCTTTCATGTCTTATTTCCTCTGTTGTTATTTGTCCTCCAAGGATTACAAGAATAAAATGTCTGAAATGTTTCAAAAATTGATACATGCAACATAAATAATTAATAGCAGTTGATATTTAATGAGCATCTAAGAAGTGCCAGTTACCCATTCTAAGCTCGTTACATGTGCTAACTTGGTTTCCAAAATAGCACTACTATTACGCCCAATACGGAGATAAGGTCACTGAGTCCTCAAGGTTAAGTACCTTGTCTGAGATCACACAGCGAGAAGGTGGAGAAGTGTGGCTTCAGCTGTGTTCTCAGGAATTGTTTGGTAAACTCTGAGGGCACTGGCATTATTCCCATGGACTGGCCATCAATAGGGTTTTATAACTTGAATTGGAATCTTGCTGACTTCACACTGGCGGCATCACCCATGAGTTTGTTTTCTTACTTCTGGGAATGTTCTCATCCAAGACGCAGTCACCTCAGGATGTCTTTGGGAAGCCTTTGCCTGCCATGTCTCCTCCCATGGGTCTGGGTTATGGGCTCCTCTAAGCTGCTTTGTTGTGTGATATGTTGGATCATGTCATGTAATAACTGCCTTTTAAATGTTCTTCTATTCTCACTAGAGTTTTTGAGACAGGACGCTTGTCTCTGGATGGCAGAGTTATAAAAATTATTTATACTACTTAGCTATACCAAGACAAGTAAATTTTATCCCGTTTTTTTGAGAAGGAGTCTCACTCTGTTGCCCAGGCTGGAGTGCAATGGCGCAATCATGGCTTATCACAACTTCAACCTCCTGGGCTCAGGCGATCCTCTTGCCTCAGCCTCCTGAGTAGCTGGCATGACAGGTGTGCATCATAATGCCCAGCTAATTTTTCTATCTGTTATCAGTAGAGATCTTGCTATGTTGCCTAGGCTGCTCTTGAATTCCTGGCCTGAAGCAGTCCTCCCGCCCCAGCCTTCCAAAGTGCTGGAATTACAGGCGTGAGGCACAGAACCTGGCCATGTCTAGGTTTTTAAAAGAAAAAACAAGTGAGCAGTTATGCTATTTGATGAAGTATTATTGAGGCTTAGAGTTTGGTATTAAGAGAGAATTGCATTTTTAAAACTGTGTTATTATTGATTTTTTCTCCTATCAGAGCTATATAGGCTCATGCATTATTTAATTCTCAACACTTAAGTTGATAGAATGTCTGAGGGGAATATGGCTAGATGATAATATAAAGCCAGATTTGGAAAATAAAGGTGCCTGGACTAACCCTTCAAATTAGGTCTTTATTTTGTATGGGTAATCACAGAGTACATTGTGTGAAAATAAGATAGATGAAGTATAATCTAGGAGGGAGACCTGCTGTGTAGATTGTCGGTCTGATGACCCCCACACACTACCACACTTACCAGAGATCTTGACAGAAGTACCCACTGCTGATCAAGTAATCTCGGAGGAAAGGTCAGTGGTGTAACTACAAAGGCCAAGCTATTTTAACGACCTGAGGTTTAAAAAAAGCCCTCTTCTCAATTTACAGTGACTGTGGAAGTCATTTTCCTGTTTACATAGTGGTAAAGAGTTTGTATATCTTGAATGCAACATGGTGGAAAATTAACAAATCATTACATTCAGTTAATCAGCACTTTGGAAAGTTTATTCCATGAACATAGGCTATGTGTCCTGTCCATGTAAACGATTACCTCATTGGTTACATAGAAGCATATTAATAAGGTTTCATTTTCCTTTTTTTTTTGAAGTGTTTTACTGGAAAGAATTTATGTAGAGATTGCAAACATAAAGTTACATTTTAAAAAATGCTTAAATTTGATATAATATTTTTAAAGTGCAAGTGTATGAAATGTGCATTAAACTCAGAACAATTCAACATGCAGCTTCTGAACTGATTTTTAAAATCATGCCATATTTATTTAATCTATTCTGTAGGACCCATCTTGACCTCTCTTTCTCCTTCTGAAGGCTTATTCATTTTTTAATATTGTAAAATACAATGTGTCGGGCACAGTGGCTCAAGCCTGTAATCCCAGCACTTTGGGAGGTGGAGGTTAGAGGATGGCCTGAGCCTAGGGTATGAGACCAGCCAGGACAACTTGTCGAGACCTTGTCTCTACAATAAATTTAAAAATATATATCTGGGTGTGGTGGTGTGCACATGTAGTTCCAGCACTTGGAAGGCTGAGGTGGTAGGGTCGCCTGAGCCCAGCAGGTCGAGGCTACAGTGGCCATGAGCATGCCACTGCACTCCAGCCTGGGCAACAAGAGTGAGACTCCAACTCAAAAAATAAAAAAATACAAGTGAAGAGTAAAGAAAATCTGAGGTACTTTCTACTTCTTACCTGTTATATCTGAATAGTGACATTGAAATCAAATGTCAAACAATTTTCTTATGCCCATACTTCTGTACCGTTTAGGAGGCACGGTGACATAAAAAAAGCACTTGAGGGCCCATCAGGAAAGATGACTGCAGACCTTGTGTAACCCCCCAACTAGCTGCACAGACAAGCCACTCCCAGGGCTTCACTTCTGTGTCAATAGCAGTAACCTAAAATATAGAATGCATGGACAGAAGAAAATCCATATCAGAAGCAGAGTGCACAGTGAGTACTCTCCACATTTCAGAAATTGGAGGAACTTCTGCTAGACCCAGGGGTAATGACACGTGTGTCAGGAGGACTAGCAGGGCTTTTGGGCAGCCTAAGTTGTGAGGTAGCTGCTTGCTGGACAGGGCTTTAAGGAAGCCTGCCAGGCCCTTCCTGACATGCCTTCGCTTAACAGGGTGAGTAGGCATGGGGTGAGAAACCCTTTGGGGATGTTGAGGCTTCCAGCATGTTTCCTTCTATTTTACAGGAATCCTAGGGGACCCACATGGGGCCAACAATATGGGAGAGAGTTCTGTTTGTCAGTATCTGTCTGTCTGTCTATCTATCTATCTATCTATCTATCCATCCATCCATCTATGTCAGAGCCTCACTCTGTTGCCCAGGCTGGAGTGCTGTGGCACCATCGTGACTTAACCGCAGTCTTGACCTTCTGGGTTCAGACAATCATCCTTCCTCAGCCTCCTGAGTAACTGGGACTATAGGCATGTACCACCACGCCAGGCTAATTTTTTTTTATTTTTTGGTGGAGATTAGGTCTCACTATATTGCCCAAGCTGGTCTCGAACTCCTGGGCTCAAGCAGTCCTCCTGCCTCAGTCCCTCACAGTACTGGGATTAAGGGCATGAGCCGCTGTGTCTGGCCTAGGAGAGTGTTCTGATCCTTAGTCCTCCTTTGGCATTGGACTTCCTACAACGTTACACTCCATTTAGGGCTGGTCCTCCATGAGGATCAGACAATGCTCCAGGTGAGCTAAATGCTCTTCCCAGCTGTCCTCTCTACTTGATGCAGGCTTGGCCACGGGGACTCTCACCAACGCTCTCAAAGCCGCAGGGTTTAGTTCTAGCCTCTGAGATGTCTTGTATCCAACTCTTCATTTGTGGTTCCATGAGCTTGGATCAAAACAGATTATCTCAGCAATGCTGAGAAATAGTCAGTGAAATAAACATCTTAGTGCATGAATATTGTGAAACCAGTGTATACTTCTTATATGTACAAGGTATTATGGAATTACATGAAGATGAAGAGAACCTATTAGGCCATCTGACCAATTTTGTTGTAGAATAAAATAGCACAATTTCAAAGACGGCATGGCTCCCCCCAGGCTGGCATGATCAGGCAAGGAGTCTGTCATACTGGGTGAAATGTGGTAATGGGCTTAAATTACTCGACCTGTAGTCGGGTGACAGCATCTTTGTTCTTGGAGTGGGAGGTGGGACCAAGGCAGTAGCTCCAAAGAGCTCCTACAGTGAGGGGTTGGGAAAGTGTGGCAATGACTGGGCTTCGTCTCAGGGCTCTGGAAGTCGTAACACCTGGGATTCTCTGCCAGGCTTTGATCTTAGTTGCAGAATTGGAACACAGACCAGATGAGGTTGGTTGCTCACTCTATTTTTTATTTTACTTTATTTTTGATTCAGGGTCTCCCTCTATCACCCAGGTTGGAGTGTAGTGATGCAAACATGGCTCACTGCAGCCTCAACCTCCTGGCTCAGGTGAGCCTCCCATCTCAGCCTCCTGTGTAGTTGAAACTACAGATGTGCGTCACCATGCCCGGCTAATTTTTTGGAATTTTTTCTAGAGACAAAATCTTGCTCTGTTGCCCAGGCTGGTCTCAAACTCCTGGGCTCAAACAGTCCTTCCTCCCTGGCCTCCCAAAGTGCTGGGATTACAGGCACGAGCCTCCCTGCCAGCCTCTTTGTCTTCTTATAAGGACATGAATTCCACCGCACCCTGCTGGAAGTAAGTTTCTCATTCTAAAAGATTGGGAAAACAATGGGAATTGAGCACGGGGTTTGAGAAAGAGACTGCTGTTATTTCCTAGGCTGTAGAATGTCACCCAGGTGTGACACATAGAGAAGACAGGCTGATTCTGATTCTTAAATACATTCAAGGCACTGCTCTCATTGGCAGGGTAGGAAGCAGGAAGCTGTGTTCTTTTTAAAATCATTATATAGACTTTTAATTAATTAATTTTAAAGATGTAGGGCACAATTTAGGATTAGGTATACAAGTGGTCATTGTATAGTAAAGTTTGGGCCTTCCTTTGGTCCCCACTTTGTTTGGTTTGAGATCAGGTACCCTTATTGATGTTATGTGCTGCCCCCCTCCTCAGCAGTATCCCACTACTGCCAATCCTTTTCTTATAGTATTATGATAAATGTTCAGGGTCCGCTTATGAGTGAGAACATGTGATATTCTGTTCTTTGTTTCTGTGATAGATCACTGAGTAGGATAGACTCTAAATCCATCCAAGTTGCTGCAAAATCCATGTTCTTCTTTATGGCTGCATAATGTTCCATCATGTATATGCACCATATTTTTAAAAATTTAGTCTAGTTTTGATGGGCAGCAGGTTTGGTTCCATGTTTTTGCTATTGTGAATAGTGCTGCAATAAACATGTGTGTGCAGGTGTCTTTTTTTGTAGAATGATTTGAATTCCTCTGGGAAAATTCCCAGTAGGGGATTCCTGGGTCATATGGAAGGTCAATGTCTAGTTCTTTTAGGAATCACCATATTGTTTTCCAAAGAGGTTGAACTAGTTTGCATTCCCACCAGGAGTGTAGAGGTGTTCCTTTTTCTCTGCATGCTCGCCAGCATCTGTTGTTGTTTGCTTTATTAATGATAGCCATTCTTACTGGGGTTAGGTGGTATCTCATTGCAGTTTTTATCTGAATTTTCTGATGATAAGTAGGACTGAGCACTTTTCCATGTGTCTCGACTGCCTGTATATCTTCTTTTGAGAAGTGTCTATTCAAGGAAGCTGTCTTTTGGCACTTGAGTGCATGGTTCAACTTACCAACATTGCTTTACCTGAGACTTAACAAGCAAATCCATGTGTTACAGCTGGGAGGTTTTCGCACGTTACCTGGGTAAAATACATGCCACTGCATTTCATAATCATCCCATGTGTATTTTCATAGAATGTTACTGGGCAAGCAGGTATTGTTTTATTCGTGCTTCCAGGACTATCTGAAAAACAGCATGAGTATTCTCATGACAGTGTTATTTATTTTTTGAGTCGAGTTTTCCCTCTACCGCCCAGGCTGGAGCACAGTGGCATGATCATGGCTCACTGAAGCATCGACCTGTTGGGCTCAGGTGACTCTCCCACCTCAGTCTCCCAAATAGCAGGGACTACAGGTGCATGCCACCATGCCTGGCAAATTAAAAAAAAATTTTTTTTTGTAGAGGTGAGGTCTCACTATGTTGCGCAGGCTGCTCTCGAACTCCTGGGCTCAAGTAATCCTCCAGCCTCAGCATCCCAAAGTGTTAGGATTTTTGGCGTAAGACCCCATGCCCAGTCTGTGTTATGTTAATAAGTTTGGTTGGCACAAAGCAAAAATGAATTCAAGGACTCATAGGTAAAGGTAGTGGACTCTGTTTTCCCATGCTGCCAATTTCCTAACTTTGTGCAGGTCCATTCGTTTCCATGGCTGAATAAACATGAAGAGTTTCTCTTTGGGCTCCCTGGATGCTGTGTTACATTGGAGTTATCAGTACTTCACTATTCAATGTGTGATGCCAGAACCAGCAGCGTTGGCCCCGTCTGGGAGCTTGTTAGCAATGTGGCATCCCTTGTCCGATCCGGGACTGCTGGATCAGAGGTTGCATTTTTGAGGCTCTCCGGGTGATTTGTAAGATCTTCGAGCCTAAGACATGAGTCACACCTTTGTGCCTTGCATGTATGCCTCCACTTGTAGGGACCCTCTGCCTCCTGTTTCTCCGAGATCTGCAGGCAGCCAGTTCAGTCTGAAACTTTTAAAATTCAAAATCCTCTAACTTTGCATCCCTGGGCTGTTCCTTTCTTACTTTGTCAGGGAAACAGGACTGCTTTTCTCTTGCATTCCCCTTGGTTGTTACCTCTTTCTCCTTGGTCATGTTTGGTTTTGAAGGCAAAGCATTCCCTCCAGCTTTCAGGGGACACATTGGCTCCATGGTCGGCAAGGAGACTTTTCTCCTGGCATCTCCTTTACAACACGGATGGACTGAGGTTGCAGAGACTGTTGAATCCTATCAGAAAAGGGAAGTTGCCATCAATTCCAATACTCACATTTTTAGGTAGCATTAGAGTACTTTTTAAATAAAAAATGCACAGACAGAAATTAATTGTAGCTTTCTCTGTTTAACTCTTTGTTTTGTTTCAGTTTTCACAACAGTACAGAAATCTTGGGCCTCCAAAATTTCATCTCTCCCAGCAGTAGCTATATGTTCTACTATTTTATTCTACAACCCTATGTCAATTAAGGGGATGGGGAAAGACTTTTATTGGACATTTTCTCCTCTCTGTTTTCTTAGCTTTGTTTTCTGTTTGTTGTTATTTTTTTTCCTCCCATCTTTGTTATAAAAGAAAAAAACCCTCATGGAACATATTGCCGTTTTGAGATTTGGTATTTATGTATATATGCATTTGCCTATGTGTCAGAAGTCACATTTAGAAATATTCTCTGTAAGCAAAACTTAAACCATTTTCAACATTATGGTTTGTTTTGTAAGAACCCTCTTCACTTCTGAAGCCATATCCCCTGTTTCTTCATTTTTTTCTAAAAACCACACAGGATGATGAAGAAATAAAATGAGAGAAGACTGTGAAATATACATACAACAAGCTTTTCTCAGGGTCATTTATTGAGTGACATATGGAATTTCGTGGTGCTGGGAGTGGCATTATTCTGAAAGTGTCTCTGGGAGCTCACTCTTGGTTGCCTGAACCAGTGGGCCACCTGGAACTGGCAATTACCTTCCAACCAGTGGGAAAAGTCTCACAGAACTCAACTTTCTATAAAACCATTGGCATGATTCCACCTTCTTGCAGGAACTACACCCTCCCACTGTCTGTTCTTGGTTGTGGGCAGTCACTGCCTCTACCTGGCTAGCTGGCAAATCCTGATAGCCTGACATTCAGGTCACTTGATGGACTCTTCTGTTGCTCTGCTACTCCTTCTCCTCTTCTTCCTCCTCCTCTTTCGTCTCCTCCTCCTTCTTCCTTTTTTGAGTCAAAGTCTCACTCTGTCACTCTGTCACTGTTGGAGTGCAGTGGCACAATGACGGCTACCACAACCTCGACCTGCTGGGCTCAGGTGATCCTTCTGCTTCAGCCTTCCAAGTAACTGGAACTATAGGCATGCACTACCACAACCAGCTAATTTTTTGGTGTACTGTAGAGTTATGGTCTGGCCAAGTTGCCCAGGGTGATCTTGAAACCCTGGGCTCAAGCAATCCTCTTGCTTCGGCATCCCAAAGTGCTGGAATTGCAGGTGTAAGTCACTGCATTGGCCTGATGATCTCTTCTGATGAAGTTGCTATCATGCTTGTCCTACAAGAAAGCAGGGTAGGGAAGGGGTAGGGTCTCTTCCCTGCAGTGTTGGACTGAGTCTGTGTCAGGTCCCAGCCCCTGCATACCCCTTTGTGGGAACAATGGGAGAATTGAAGGACTTGTGACTTTTTTGTTCCCGACCCCTTGAGTTTGCCTCTCTTAACTCTTGTGATGTGATATCGTAAAATTCACCCTGAGCTCAGGTGAACCCCAGGTGGCCACCACAAGGCACCCATCTTGCACCCATATACATATACACTATATTTTTTTGATCTGGTAACCTGTTAAGTGACTATAGGGTGGGTAGCTCATTCACCGTGGACAGGCTGAACAGAGATGATTCACATCCTGAATGGGAGCCACCGAGATTTCTTCAGGACACTCAGAACAGCATGCAATTGGAAATGTGTGAATTATTTATCTCTGGAATTTCCCATTTAGTACTTTTGAAACCAGGGAAATTGAAGCCATGAAAAAGAGGAGAACTTCTGTATAGAGAAAAATAGAAGCCATTATATGGGAACATCATCAAGCCATCTAATTTTATTTTATTTTATTTATTAAAAAAAAATTTTTTTTGAGTTGGAGTCTCACTCTGTTGCCCAGGCTGGAGTGCAGTGGCATGCCGACAGCTACTGCAGGCTCGTACTGCTGGGTTTTGCGATCCTTCTATCTCAGCCTTCCAATTAGCTGGAACTACAAGTGTGCACCACGGTGCCTGGCTAATTTTTTTGATTTATTGTAAAGACGAGGTCTCGCCGTGTTGCCAAGCTTGGTCTCAAACCTGTGGGCTCAAGCATTCCTTTCACCTCTGCTTCCCAAAGTGCTGGAATTACAGGCGTGAGCCACTGTGCCCAGCATTCTTTTTTTTTCTTTTTTTGAGTCAGGATCTCTGTTGTGCAGGCAGGAGTGCAGTGGAACAACCAGGGTTCACCTCCTGGGCTCAGGTAATCCTTTTGCCTCAGCTTCCTGCTGAGTTTCTGGGACTACAGGTATGTGCTACCATGTCTGGCTAATATTAAAATTTTTTTTTGTAGAGACAAGATCTCACTATATTGTTTAAGCTGGTCTCAAACTCCTGGGTTCAAGCAATCCTCCCGCCTTGGCTCCCAAAGTGCTGGGATTACAGGCATGAGCCACCACTGGCCTATTGTATTTTACTTTTTTAAATTGAGGTCTCACTCTGTCACTCAAACTGGAATGCAGTGGCATGGTTATGGCTTACCACAACCTCGACTTCTTGGGCTCAAAAGATCCTCCCATCTCAGTCTCTCAAGTAGCTGGGACTACAGGCATGTGCCACCCACCACACCTAGCTAATTTTTCTGTTTTTTTGAAGAGATGAGGTCTCGCTATGTTGCGCAGGCTGGTCTTGAGCTCCTGGGCTCATGCAGTTCTCCCGCCTTGGCTTCCCACAGTGTTGGGATGACGGGCAAGAGCCTCCCGTGCCCAGCCAGAAACCCCCCTTTAACCACCACAGAAGCCCTTCTAGACCATTGTCTTTCCTTGTGTGACATGGTAAGGGCGAGGTGTGATGTCAGAAGTGGGTGATTTGACTCCTTGGGGGACATTCTGAATTCGGTGGTCTATCCTGTTGGAGTGATGGCAATTTTGGCTTGGTGATCTCGCCTCTCATCCTCTCACTAGGACTAGATGATGGGCTCACTTGAGGGAGTCATGTCAGTACAACACCCCAACTCAGGTGGATGAAAAAGGGGGCAGGAAGTCCCTGGTGGAGCTGGCTGGGCACTGGGGCAGCGCTGTCAATCAAAGGGCTGGAGTCCCCAAGAGCTTCTGGCAAGAGGCACTAGATGAATAGAGACTGGGAGGAATGTGGCTTAACCGGTAGTTACCAGTAATGATGACACAGAAAGAAGCTTTGCTAAGCTATCAATAATAACAAATACATCACCTATGCTGAAGAAAAAGCTCAGTTATTTTTTTCTCATAGAAAATGATGTAAAAAGTTATTGTCATTTGAAGAGGTGATTAAAAGTCAAACACTGTAAAAGAAGTGTTATAGAGATCTCAACACCAGGTGCAATGGCTCACGCCTATAATCCCAGCACTTTGGGAGGCTGAGGAGGGAGGATCTCTTGAGTCCAGGAGTTTGAGACCAGCTTGGGCAACATAGTGAGACCTCGTCTCTACAAAGCAAAAACAAAAATTAGGTGGGTGGGGTGGCAGGCACATGTAGTCCCAGCTACTTGGGAAGCTGAGGCAGGAGGATTACCTGAGCCCAGGAGGTCTAGGCTGTGGCGAGCTGGGACCGCACCACTGCACTCCAGCCTGTCTCAAAAGAGAAGGAGAAAGACCCTGTCTCAAAGAAAGAGAGAGAGAGCAAGCAGGATAGAGAGGCATCAGTTAACAATGTTGTTATATTGAGTTCAGGATTATATGATATTTATATATATTATCTTAAAAAAATTTGTAATTTGTTGAGTTTTTGCTGTCATATTAAGTAGTTACTCTCATGTCTAATGTTTTTCTTATTGGTTTCTCCTGAGGAAATACCTCATTTTAAAATTCATAATATTGTGTTCTTTTTCTTTCAGAGATCTGTGTGTCTCAAATTATGCAGGTTTCAGGCTGAATGAAACCTGAGGCCATTCCTGGGTCTGACAGCTTTTCCCTCTTAAGCTCTTTCTTTTTATTTATTTATTTGTCTGTTTGTTTGTTTACTTATTTGAGCTAGAGTCTCACTCTGTCACCCATGCTGGTGTGCAGTGGCATGTTCATGGCCACCATAGCCTTGACCTGCTGGGCTCAGGTGATCCTTCTGCTTCAGCCTTCCAAGTTGTTGGAACCAGAGGCATGCACCACTATGCCTGGCTAATTTTTTTTTTCTTATTCTAGAGACGAGGTCTCGCCACGTGGCCTATGCTGGTCTTGAACCCATGGGCTCAGGCAATCCTCTCGCCTCTGCCTCCCAAAATTCTGGGATTATAGGCGTGAGCCTCCATGTCCAGCTTTTCTTTGTTTTCTAATCATTGCTCTTCATGCTCTTAAAAAGCAGGAACTATATTAATATATTTGGGATGGGGAGCAACAAATTAAAAAAAAATACAACTTGTGATATAGTGCACTAAACTTTGGAAAATCAGCTGTATTAAATATTAAGTTCTCTCTCCCAGATGTTAGTATGTTATTCTGCCTGTCAGTTGCAAAATATATGTAGTGGTTGTTCACGGTCAATAGGAAAAATACAGACACACACAATTTCTAATTCAAGAGATGATACAGAGGGTGCCTATATATATATTCATTTTAAGAAAGGAAAAAACTGTATTAAAATTGTAATACTGGGGGACAAAGGAGGGAAGGAGAGGAAAAAAAGATTGTAATGCTCAATATATACTGATAACAAAAGATGAATACAAGTCACGTTTGACTTCTGCAATGACAAGAGGTGTTCAAAGTAGTTTCCGTCAGCATCCAGACACTTCTGACTGTGGCGAATGACTACAGGACCTGTTGCTGTGCGAGGCTACCTGGATCTCCCCTTGTGCACACCACGTACAGGGCCATGCATCTCAAACTTACCACGAATGCGTGCAATTGTCAGGCGTGTTGGAGGTTCTGGTGTATACCCACGCCTCCATGTATACTCATGTACTTCCACAACATTTTTGAATTTCAAATACCACTTAAAATGGTCTTGCGCTCCTCGAACAACAACTGTGCTTCTGCCATTTTCTTTGACTGTCCTGTCGCATGGTGATGCTAGCATACATTTGATTAATGCCATCTTTTGAGTGAACGTCATATTATACATTGGTACCATAATTCAATTCAACTTCGAAAAGTAATACATAGATAACATTTCTTAAAATGTGTATACATATCTCTGGTATCCCAGGTATTTATGCCAGTTTCATCTGATTTTAGTGCTATCACAAGGTGAAAAAATGAAACAGTCAAATAAAAATCAAGGACCAGGTGCTGTGGCTCATGCCTGTAATCCCAGCATTTTGAAAGGCTGAGGTGGGAGGATTGCCTGAGGCCAGAAACTCAAGACCAGCCTGGGCAACATAGCAAGAGCTTGTCTCTGCAAATAAAAAGAAGGAATTTGGTAAATCTTGATATAACCTTCCTTGTATACTTCCTGGAAACTCTGAAAATAAGTGATTTCAATGACAGAGCGATCAACAATGTTTAAGTCAGATAGTTTCTAGTTAACTGCTTTTTTCAGAATTTAAGTTGAACCCAAATATGTTATCATTTACATAAATCATTAAAAAACAATTTTTGACAATTGATCACTATATGTTCTTCAGCATTTAACTCAGAAGGGGCTTAAAGAATTGGTGGAGATTGCAGCAAAACTTCGAATCTCGTTTCCTTTTGTATAAGAACAAGAATTTTGCCGGACATGGTGGCTCAGCCTGTAATTCCGCGCCCTTGGGAGGCTGAGGTGAGTGGATTGCCTGAGCCCGCGGGTTCGAGACCCTCCTGGGCAGCGAAACCTCATCTCTACAATAAATAAAAAAACCCCAGCCGGGTGTGGTAGCGCATGCCTGTAATTCCGGCTACTCGGAAGGCTGAGGCGGAAGGATCGCCGGAGCCCAGCAGGTCGAGGCTGCGGTGGCCGGGAGCAGCCACTGCACTCCAGTCTGGGCGACAGAGTGAGACTCCAACTCAAAAAAAAAAAAAAAAAAAAAAAAAAGAACAAGAATTTTTAGTGCTATAAGTATCAATAAAAAAATAACCCATGGATAAATGAACTTGTGTTTATTGTGATCTCAATTAATGCCAGGTGCCATGGCGTTAGAGAGAGAGAGAGAGAGAGAGAGAGAGAGAGAGAGAGAGAGAGAGACTTCTGCACATATTCAAAGTACAAAGTGGTCAACTGAAAATCTCTGAAGGTTACATGGGTTTTCAAAGTTCTTTTAATGAAGCACAAGCAAAAACGTTTGGAGACAAGTAGTCCAGAAAAACAAATATGAGAAAGGATGGAAATCAGTCGTGCAACACCTTTTCAGGGGCCAGGACACCTATTTTTAACTGTCCTGTTGGCAGGACTTGGCAGACAGCTGGACCGCATGGGTGGGGGCTGCCCCTGGTGGTGGAGGAACGCTGTGATGGCAGGGTTATTTTTAGCTGTGAAGCCCTCTTTTCAAACCCTAATATTAAAAAAATACTCGAGGTGAATGCTTTTATAGTTTGGGGTGGTCACAGCTCCCAGGAGCACTACAGAACACAGATTGGTGATGCCCAAGCATGTACTAGCTGCAATTCTGATCTGTTTCCCTTGACACCCTCCTTGTATTTGCCCAGGAATCCTTGTGTACTCAGGAGCGAGGGAGAGTGAGGGTTGGGGGTCCAGATGGCTTCCCTGTGACCTTGTGGAAGAAACTGCACCAGATGAGCCCTGTCCTCACTTTAATGCGTAACTGGCATTAAGTCCCCCACCTCAGGGCTGCCAAGGGGGCTGGAGGACCAGCAGCAGGTGAGGGTTGTAATTTTTTTTTGAGTGGGAGTCTCCCTCTGTCGCCCATGCTAGAGTGCAGTGGCATGCTCACGGCCACTGCAGCCTCAACCTGCTGGGCTCAGGAGATCCTTCCGCCTCAGTCTTCCAAGCAGCTGGAACTACAGGCACGTACCACCACGCCCAGCTAATTTTTTGATTTATTGTAGAGACGAGGTCTCACCAAATTGCCCCGGCTGGTCTCAAACCCCTGGGCTCAGACAATTCTCTCTTTGGCCTCCCAAAGTGCTGGATTGCAGATTTGAGCCAACCACGCCTGGCTAGTAGGTGAGTTTTGAGAATAGACATTGTTATCTTCCTGGTGTTAAGCTTGGTGAAAAAGGGTCTATTCAAACAAACCATAACTCCAGACTCATTTTTTTTTCTTTCTTTTATTGGGGTTTCACTTTGTTGCCCAGGCTGGAGCATAGTGCCATGATCACCACAGCCTCTATCTCCTGGCCTCAGGTGGTCCTTCCACCTCAGTCTCCTGGTGTGTGCCTACACCTGTGGGCTACAGGTGCGTGCCACCACACCTGACTTTTTTTTTTCTTTTTGTGGAGATAGGGTGTCACTATGTTGCCCAGGCTGGCCTCGAACTCCTGGGATGAAGCAATCCCCCAGTCTTGGTCTCCCAAAGTGCTGGGACTACTGGCGTGGGCCACCACATGTAGCCCATTCTTTTCACTTCTTCCCCCACTTTCCCAGGGTTTGACTCTGTTAGATTCAACCAGGAGAGCAGGTCCAATTTGGGTTCTCGAGTCCACACCTTCATGGACTTTCTGTGGCCGTAGGCCAGGGTCCCTTAAGATTTGACATCAGTAACAGAGTCTTTAACATAGTTGCCCCTGTGGGTTGGATTAGGGCAGACTGCAACATGCACTGCCTCCCAGACTCAAAGAAACCACGGCTGTCCCTCTGTTGGCTCAGTCCTGTGGCTCCGTGCTGGGTGTCAGTCCCCTCATTGGCTTTCGCTGTGACTAGCCCACGTCCATACAGTGCACGCCCCCAAATTCCCAGACCTCAGAGAAAAGGGGTGGGCATAGGTTTCTTCCCTTGTAGAAGATCTCATTTCCTTAAGCAACATTTCTGCCCTGGAGGGATCTTGAGAAGAGATGCTGACTTGGCTAAATGAGGATGACTTCTCACGCACTTGTTCTACAGATCTCAGGGTGGTTGACCTTACAGAAGTGTAGCTAAGGGGGGCTATTCAGTGGAATTTGCAGAACAAAAAATAAACAACAAAAAAGCAAACAAAAAGCCCACCACTACCATCACCACCACCACCACCACAAGAAATAATCCCAGGGCTATCTTCTCCTTTGCCTTATTTGGGGAGCACAGTGCAGCCAAAGTAATAATGCTCATGGTTTTATTAAGCTAAGTCATGGCTGGGGACTTCCTTTTCCAGATACAACTAGACCCACTCTGCAGTGGGAGGAAGGCCTCAGTCCCCGTGTATTTGACCTCTTTTTGTATTTACCTCCCCTCAGGTCACATCCAACTTATGATCCTCCTGCCTTGGCCTTCCAAAGAGCTGGGATGACAGGTGTGGGCCACCACACCCAGCATAAAGCAACATTTTTTGACTTAAGTATGTATTCATTAAACAAATAAAAGATAATAAAAAAAGAAAAGTTTGTAGAGTCCGTTTTAAACATACAAAGGGGAACTAAAAAAACCCAGAATTTATTTATAAACTGTATTTATTCTTCCATGTTTAAACTTCGGTCCCCTTCAAAGTCCTCTCCACTGCTCAAAACAGTTCTGAACTCGTCCATTTTTATGCCTTTTGGTGCGTCTGCCATTTTTTGTTTCACTTCTTCCATATGGGCAAAATGTTCCCTTGGAAGACTTTTTTCATCCAGGGAAACAACAAAAAAAAGTCGCTTGAGGCAAGATGGGGTGAATAGGGAGGGTGGGGCATGAGGGTCATTGCCATTCTTGTTCAAAAACTGCTGAACGCTCAGTGCGGTGTGGGCAGGTACACTTGTAAGTCACACATCATGAAATGGGCAAACGTGTTGAATCTCCAAAAAAATGCTCTGAAGCTGAATGCAGCCTCTTACAAGTGCACTAGCTGGTCCAGGCTGATGGATTCCTGGAACACTCACCTAGTGGGGGAAGTCTATACTATGAGAGGCCTGCCTTCCACAAGATAATTCTGGGTTTTGGGGGTCTCCCTTTGTATAAGGAATTTTCACTTTTGCAAAACCAAACTGTCTTTGTAGGATATCTTATAATCAAATAAATCCCAACTTTGGGATTCACTGAGTGCAGATTGATTAAGAAAAGATGGACAACCAGAAAGAATCTTGTTAAGATTTCTGTGTTTTTATATACACTCAGATGACAAATCCCCTCTGACAACAATAAAATACCCCTCTGGAGCGTTCAGATCTGCAGTTACCTCCTGCTTTACTAACACCAGATCTTACCACTCTGCCTGCAGTGCCAACTGTGAAGCTTGTACTGCATGCCCATGAATGCTTGCATGTGCATGAGGCATGTGTATATGGCACTAAGCCTTCCTCCTTAACATCTCTCACTGGTAGAGAGAGTATTCCCCTTTTATTTGCCCTCCACTACCTCCCCGTTTCTCCCCCCGGGATTTCCTCACAGGCATCAATTCTGAACATTTGTGGAGAGGAACTTGGTCGTGGTAGTGACACGATCAAGGCTCACCGTAGCCTCGGTCTTCTGGGCTTTGGTGTTCCTCCTGCCTCAGCCTCCCAAGTAGCTGAGACTATAGGCGTGTGCCACCATGCCTGGCTTATTTGGGAGTTTTTTTTTTTTGGTAGAAAATGAGGTCTTGCTATGTTGCCCAGGCTGGTCTTTTATGATCTGCTTTACAGCAGATCAAGCATGACACTTTTCAATAACGTAGCTTGCACACATCTGGCTGTGAGTGCTCAGTGGGGAAGTTTTCATGAGTCCCTGTTTCAGGAGGAAGTCCTGCTTCAGGAGGCCTCACCCCTTCTCCCTAAAACCCTTCCTCCTGTTCTAGGAATTGTGTGGTGAGCACAGTAGACAGTTGGTGTCCTCACTCGCCCATGGCGATGTGTGACGGGTCGTGCTTCGGGAGTGAGTGGGTCAAAAGGTACTAGGTACCTCTCTCTCCTTCCACCAATCAGACAAAAAAGAACACACAGGCCACCATTTGGGGAGATGAACTTGGTTATGTACTCTCCACTGTGTGCAACGCTTAAGATTTCCTGGTGTCTGCTGCCACCATGTGGTGCTCATGTTGATTGAATTAAACTTGTGTTTCCCTTTCAAGGCCGGTCCTAAGCAAAGACACAGAGCATTTTAAGTGTGTTTTCATGCCCTTCGGCCTCAGATTGTTGTGCTCATCAACTTACAACCCGATTTAACTACTAAGTACTTTTCTGTTACACTCTGTGAATGTGTGCTGCTGAGACTCCAATGACTTTTTTTTTGAGTTGGAGTCTCACTGTTGCCCAGGCTGGAGTGCAGTGACACAGTCACGGCCACCGCAACCTTGACCTACTGGGCTCAGGTGATCCTTCCACCTCAGCCTTCCAAGTAGCTGGAACTACAGGTGTGTCCCATCATGCCTGGCTAATTTTTTTCTTGATTTATTGTAGAGATGAGGTCTCACCATGTTGCTTAGGCTGGTCTCGAACCCCTGAGCTCAGATAATCCTTTTGCTTTCATCTCCCAAAGTGCTAGGATTACAGGCATGAGCCACCACACCCGGCCCTAATTACCTATTTTATTTTTTCGTCAGGCTTTCACTCTGTCACTTAGGCTGGCGTAGCACAATCACGGCTCACTGTAGCCTCTATCACCTGGGCTCAAGCGATCCTCCTGCCTCAGCCTCCTGAGTAGCTGAAACTATAGGTGTGTACCACAACGCCTGGCTTATTTTTGGATTTTTTTCATAGAGACAAGATCATGCTAGGTTGCCCAGGCTGGTCTTGAATTCCTGGTCTCAAGCAGTCTTCTCGCCTTGGCTTCCCAAAATGCTGGGATTCCAGGAGTGAGTCACCGAGATTGGATGATTTTTTTTTTAAATTATGGTACAAGAGAGGTAAGTATTCAGTAGAAGCTATATTTTGAATTTTGATCCTTTCCATGCTAGTGATATGCGATACGATACCCCCTCCATAGCAGGCAGTGACAGCCAGACCCAGCTCCAGTGAGCCATGTGGTCACAGGGATTAATAGCCGGTGGTCTGCAATGTACTGTGTTGTCAGATGATCTTGCCTCACTGTGGCCTGAGGTAAGTGTCCTGAGCATGTGTAAGCTAAGCTATGGTGCTGAGTAGGCAGGCTGTATTAAATGCATTTTTGACTTAGATATTTTCAACATACAATGGCTTTGTTGGGATGTAGCCCCGTCTATGTCAAGGTGCATCTGTAAATGTGCTGTTTGCAGCCAATTTGTGGTGCTTTGTTATGCAGCAATAGGTAACTAACACATAGTTCTCTTATTGTGTTTACCTCACTTTCCTCTTCTTGGGACTGCGACGTACATTTTTGGAGACTGTTCTTGGAAATAAATACAATTGCTAAATACTATACTGTGTTCAGAATTGTTCCTCCTCTCCTACCAAGGCTTTGCTATGGAATCAGCTTATTGTGCCCGATTTCTTAAGGAAAAGGTCTCTCTGGAGTCATCTCAGCTACTATGCAAAGAAAGTTTCGTGGGGTCAGCATACATAATTCCCCAAATATACTTCGACAGTCTTGAATCCAGAGTGGGCAAAACTTAGCCCAATGCTGAGACCTCAGACCTTGTCAGATTTTTTCTCTTTTTTCTTTTGAAGCCAGAATCTCACTCTGTTGCCCAGGATACAGTGCAGTGGCATGATCATAGCTCACTACATCCTCAACCTCTTGGGCTGGTGATCCTTCCACCTCAGCCTCTCAAATAGCTGGGACTGCAGGCATGTGCCACCATGCCTGACTAATTTTAAAAATTTTCTGTAGGGACAGGGTCTTGCTATGTTGCCCAGGCTGGTCTCAGACTCCTGGCTTCAAGCAATCCTCCTGCCTTAGCCTCCAAAAGTGCTGGGATGACAAGTGTGAGTCATGGTGCCCAATCATGGGCAAATATTTTAATCATAGAAATCAGAAGGGGGCCAAGATTAGAGGCAAGGAGACAAGTTAGGAGGCAGGAAGCAACGAGGGCCTGTGGAGAGCAGAGCAATTCCATCTTAGATGCTCATCCACCATCTTGACTTCTGGCCAGCCTCACTTGGTGAATGCCTCCTGGTTTCTCCTTCATGTACTGTCCTTAGTGTCAGAACACGTCAATCTTGATGTTATTGCACAGACTATAGGTTCAGACGCACATAGCATTCCTGCCTGTTCTGGAAGATTGCTTTTCATTGTCTTGCTGGAGCATGCATACCCCTTCCCTACGGTGTGTAAGGCCTGGGAGTGGAGATTAATGTTGCAAGGTTCTATCTGTCTTGCGGCTGCCCCAGGACATGCTTCTGTCTGTAGGTTTCCCAATAAAACACTCTTCACCGACAGACTGAATTTGCCTACCTCATTTTTCAGAGGTATCTGGAAGCCATTTTGAGAACAGCCCTTTCAGAGAACAGAACCTAGGTTAAAATTGTGGTAGGAGGTTTAGAAACACATAAAGCAATATAAACTATGATTGGAGATGGGATCCCACCTCAACATGTGGAACTCCTTCTCCCCACCTCCAAACCTGTTCCTCTCACAGCCTTCTCCAACTTGAAAGGTAACTTTCCTCCATCTCACTGGATTTCTTGGTGGCGCTAGATACTCTTGATCACTCCAGGTTGCTTGGTATATATTTTCTTAGCTTCTGTGACTCCACTTTTCTTCTAGTTTTCTTCCAATAGCTCTAACATCTTGTGCTTGGGCTCCTCCTTCTACTTAGACTCTTGAAGTTGAGGGTTTAAACTTAACTCATGTTCCTCAGACGTCCACACTCAAATCTATTTTCCCATCTATTTTCTCCATTCTCCAAGCTAGAAACCTGGTTTCATTGTCGTCTTTTCCCTTCATTTACCCTTCACATTTCTGTAATCTCCAACTCTGTGGATCCCATCTCCAATCAAAAAGATGTGGGGTACAATTCAGTGTTAGGCACATAAGTGGTCATTGTGCAGGTAAAGTTTGAGTACCCTTATTGATGTTATGTGCCACCCCTCCCTCCCCTGGCAGTGTCACGCTACTGCCAATCTCTTTCTTATATATTGTGGTAAATGTTCAGGGTCCACGTATGAGTGAGAGCGTGTGGTACTCAGTTCTTTGTTTCTGGGATAAATCACTGAGTATTATAAACTCGAATTCCATCCAAGTTGCTGAAGATAGAACTTTAAGAGTTGCGTATATACAGATTTGTTCTAAGTCAAGAGATTCAATATAATTTTTAATAAAAAGAATGTAAGAAGAGGAGATGTCCAAGGACTAATATCGAAGGTATCCTCATATTAAGAGGTCATGGAAAAATGAAGGAGCCAGCACAGGGGACCACAAAAGATCAACCTGTGTGGTCATGACAACCATATACTCTTTTGAGATGAAACTAAAATTAATACAGACAGAGAGAGAGAGAGAGAGAGAGAGCGAGAGAGAGAAAGAGAGAGAGAGAGAACCATAGACTGTGGTATTCTGAGAGTCAAATGAAATATATCAAGGAAGAGGAGGCGATCAGTGGTACCAAGTCATTCTAATACATCATGGAAGATGAGGAGTTTGACACCTGTTGGGGTGGATTTAATAGGGAATGGGAAGAGGAAACTTGGTGTTAGGGAGGGTGATGTTTAATTTTATCTAACCAGGCGACTGGGCCAGGGGATGCCTGGACAATTGGCTAGGCATTTTCTTGAGTGTGCTGGCAAGGGTGTTCCTGGATGGGATTATTGCTTGAATCAGTAGGTTGAGCAAAGCAGATGATTCTCCCCAGTCTGTGTGGGTCTCACCCAATCCACTGAAGGCTGGAATGGAACAAAGAGTTGATTAAGCTGGAGTCTCTTTCTCTGCCTAATTGTGTTTGAATTGGGACACTAGTCTCCTGCCTTAGGGCTTGGACTCAGATTGGCATTCACACCATTGGCTCTTTGGGTGTTTAGTTTACCAACTGCAGATGGTGGGATTTTTCAGTTTTCTTTTCTTTTGAGTTGGAGTCTCACTCTGTTGCCCAGGCTAGAGTGATAATCACACAACTCAGTTCCTTATAATATGTCTCTTTATATCTATCTAAATTTCTCTTTGTCTTTTACTGGTTTTGTTTTTCTGGAGAGCCCAGACTAATACAGATTTTGGTACAGTGAAACGAGGTACTGCTGTAACAAATACTTAAATATAGGCCAGGTGAGGTGGCTCATGTCTGTAATCTCAGCATTTGGGAGGCCAAGGCAAGAGTATCGCTTGAGCCTAGGAGTTCAAGACCAGCCTGGACAACATAGCAAAACCTCATCTCTACAGAAAATGAAAAAATAAGTTGGGCGTGATGATGCAAGTCTCTAGTACCAGTTACTCAGGAGGTTGAGGCAGGAAAATCACTTGAGCTTAGCAAATTGAGGCTGCAGTGAGCTGTAATTATGCCACTGCACTCCAGATTGTGCAACAGAGTGAGAACTTGACTCAAAAACAAAACAAAACAAAATACCCCAATACTTAAATATGTGGAAGTGGCTTTGGAACTGGTGAAGGGTAGAGGTTGGAAGAGTTTTGAGATTCATGCTAGAAATAAAGTTAATAAGGGCAATTCTGGTAAAGTCTCAGGTGGTAACAAAAAGCATGTTATAGAAAGCTGGAGGAGTGGCAATCCTTGTGAGAAAGTGGCAAAGAACCAGTGGATTATGTTTTTGGGAAGTAGAACTTGTGAGCGATGGAAATAGATATTTGACTGATAATATTTTTAAGCAAAGTGTTGAAGGAGCATCTTGGTTTCTCCTAATTGCTTATAGTAAAATGCAAGAGGAGAGACATGAACTGAAGAAAATATTATTCAGCAAAAAGGAACTAGAACTTGAAGATTTAGAAAATTCAGCCTATCCATATTGCAAAAAATCCAGAAGCATGTTCTGAAGAGACCACCAAGGGTGTGGCTGGCCTATCATTCAATGCGGAGTTTTTGAGACTCTGAGAGCAGAAACGCTGCCTGTCTGAACTGAGGGAATGGAGAAGGGACAAAGCGAAGGAAGGATATTGGGTTTCTTGGATTTGGCGGGACAGAATGATAGAGCAATTTGAGACCAAATGTGCACTGTTCTTCAAGAAGGAAAAATGACCCTGAAGGCTATTCAGAGATCATCAGGGCCACCATTTTGGTTTCAACTGTTCAGTTGACCTCTGACCAGACCCTTGGAGTTAGGATCTCCCTACAGAGCTGTGGGGCCAGGACCACCCAGCAGAGCCTTGGGGGCATCATCCTTCACCCCATACTCCCAGGTCTAGGAGGCAAGGCATCACACCAAAGAGGGTTATTCTTTTTTGGGGGGGGGTCAGAGTCTTACTCTGTCACCAGACTGGAGTGCAGTGGCATGCTCATGGCCACCACAGCCTTGACCTGCTGGGCTCAGGTGATCCCTCCACCTCAGCCTTCCAAGTAGCTGGAAATACAGGTGTGCACCACCATGCCCAGCTAATTTTTAAATTTATTGTAGAGACAAGGTCTTGCCATGTTGCCCAGGCTTGTCTTGAACCTGTGGGCTCAGGCAATCCTCTCACCTTAGCCTCTCAAAGTGCTGGGATTACAGGCATGAGCCACCATGCCTGATGAGGGTTATCTTGAGTCTTAAGATCTGATGGAGCTTGCCTTGTTAGGTTTTGACTTGCTTGACTCCCATTGCCTGTCCCTTATCTCTGTTTCTTCCTTTTGGAATGAGACTGTCCATCCTATTTCTGTCCCACCATTGTATTTTGGAAACACACAGCTTATTTGCTTTCACAGGTTCATGGCTAGAGAGGAATTTGCCTCAGAATGAGCCATACCTCTAGTCCTATCGGCATCTCATTTAGGTGAATTTTAGATAAGACTTTGGACTTCAGAGTTGATAATGGAATGAGTTAAGATTCTTGGGCCTATTGGAGTAGAATGAATATATGAATATGTTTTGAATACAAAAAGGACATGGATTTTGGAGGTGTCCAGAGGTGGAACGTTGTGGGCTGGATGCTTGCATCCCCTGAAAATTCATATGTTGAAGACCTAACCTCCAATTGATTGTATGTGGATGTGGTTTAGGTTAGGTCATGAGTGTTGTCCTCATGATGGGATTAGTGGTTTTATAAGAAGAGAAAGAGAGATTTTTCTGGAATCCCTAATTGAAAAAAAAGAGGATAAAGAATAGGAAGACAACAAAATTGCTCTCTCTCCTAGGACACACACTGAGAAAAATGCCACATGACAACATAGGGAGTAGGTGGCCATCTGCAAGCCAGGAAGAGAATCTTTAGCAGGAATCAAATCAACACCTTCACCTCGGACTTCCCAAACTTCAGTATAGTAAGAAATAAGTGTCTGTTGTTTAGGCCATCCAGACGGCAGTATTTTATTATGGATAAACATTTTGCTGCAACAAAAAGAAAAAAGAGGTGGTGGTGGAGAGAGGGACAGTCATAGGCACATTACATGCCAGCTGAAATGACCCCAGAGAGATCGTAGGAAGCACCTCTCCCAGTGGCTCACTATTCTAGGCACCACGGAGGACAAAACTGACAATGTCCCTGCCTCTGGAAGCCCACATCTTAACAACAGAGCCATGGGGACACGCATGTCAGGGAGACAGTTCATAAACAAGCAGACAAGAAAAAATGCTACAAGAGTTGAAGTCTGAGTGTTTTTTGTGAGCCAGACCATCTGCCCACACACTTTCCAAGGCTTGTCCTCTCCCTCTAAGGGCACGATTTCACCTATTTTGTCAGGCACTTCTGCTTGACTCTTGTTTGGCACCTGCTTTGCAGAGAAACAGGGGGTGGGTAGAGGATGTCTGAGCCTGGTGGCAGCAGGGGCCTGGGAGGTAGAGGCTGTCCTCATCTCTCTCCTGCTCCTTTATTCCCCCCTCCCCATCATGTTCATTTTAATCTCTCCACTTTCAAAATCATTCTCCTTAAAAGAGAAGAAGTAAACCTGGTGTAGAGAAGTTCTATTTTCCACTGCCATCTTTTAATTTACCATTTGTCTCTTTTAGTTAGATAGTCTCTCTTCCTTACTTTTTGTACTTTAGACATTGTTTTTTTGTTTTTTGAGGCAGGGTCTTACTCATTCATCCAGGCTGGAGTGCAGTGGCACGAACCCGGCTCACAGCAGCCTGGACCTCCTGTGCTCAGATGATCCTCCCACCTCAGCCTCCCACATAGCTGGGACTACAGGCACATGCCACCATGCCTGGCTGACTTTTTAATTTTTGTAGAAACAAGGTCTCACTATGTTGCCCAGGCTAATCTTGTACTCCTGGGCTCAAGTGATCCTCCTGCCTTGGCCTCCCAAAGTGCTGGGATTACAGGTGTGAGTCACTGTGCTTGGCCCATTGAGCATTCTTTGACATTCAAGCCCTTATTTATCACCTTAGCATGTTAAAAGACTTCAATAAATTCTGGTTTTAGTCTCTCATGAGTCTTATGCTTTGGTACCATTTCTTTATCGTCATCTATTTCTAATTTCATGTGTTTGGAGAACTCCCTTAGTGGCCAGATTATGTTGTTTGGATGCAGTATTAGGAGACAGGCAATCTTCTGCACCCCAAGCCAAAAAACACAAGAGGGAGTTTTATTCCTCTTTTACACAATAGCAGGCAGGCCATTCAAGGCTGGTGGGTGGCTTTGCTCCCAAAATCATCTAAGGGGTACTCTTTTCTGTCACCTCCATGCCCATTGCACTGGAGAGAAGTTAACCATATGGTTTCGATACCAGGGAGGCCAAGGCATAGCTTCTTGGTGAGCTGGCATGTTCCCTGATAAAAGAGAAGGGTGCTATTACTGAAAGGATGCTGGGAAGAATGGGCACTGGGGAAGTGAGCACCACAGACGCTTCCTCTTCTAGGCATGGAGTTACATGGCTCATGTCTTCAGAATCTGGCTTCCAGGAGCTTCTCAACTCACAGTTATGAAAACCTGCTTTGCGTCAGGCACTGTTGCTGGAGCAAGGATACAACAGAGAACACAATACTAAAGTCTTAGGAGAAGATGCAGCTCCCACTCCCAGAGAGCAACTCATTTCTGTTGGCCTATGGTCTTTCCCCTGGTGGTCTTCTGACCCTCCCCCCGCCCACTGGTCTTCTAACCCTCCACTCTAGTGACCTTCTCTCCCTCCACCCAGCTGGTTCTGACACTCTACTCTACTGGCCTCTGATGCTTCACACTGGTGGCCTCCTGGGTCTCCATCCTGCTGGCCTCTGACCCTCGCCTCTGGTGCTCTCCCCTGCTGGCCTTCTGGACTTCCCATCTGGTGGCCTTCTAACCCTTCACCCTTCTGGTCCTTTACTCTTGCTACCTTCTGGCCCTCCACAATGGTGACTTTCTACCCTGGTGGCCTCTGACCCTCTACCCTCTTGGCTTTCTGGCTCTTCCCTATCTCCCAGAGAGTCCTGTGGTGGCCCTCAGCTCCTGGCTGGATAAGTTTCTGGTGGTGGCAGCAGCAGCTCTTTAAGTCTGGCTGTCCCCAGACTGTGACTGCAGCTCGAGGTCACACAGGACTCCTGCTTGCGTTCCTCACCCTGGCCTGGGAGGGGCATTTAAAGTTTCTCCGTGTGCACCTTGCACCTCCAGTGATACTCACCTGCAGGTACATGCTGAGATCTACTGATTCTTTTTCAGTATTTGGGAGGCAGCAGGACAGCTGGGCTGATGCTGAGATCTACTGATTCTTTTGGTATTTGGAAAGCAGCAGAGACAAGCTGGTCTGATGACAAGCCCTGTCCCTTCACTCAGACTCACCAGTGCCTGGTCTTAAGTTGCATCAGGAGCTAGATTCCCTGATGTGTGTAGAAAGCTACAGTAGAAGAAGAAAAGCTAAGATACAACGGAACACTGACCCCTGAGGAAAGAGAAGATTCATAGGACAGAAAAATGTAAAAACAAAGCAAAGCCCCTCAAAGCTCAGAACAATGTAAGAAACTATTGGTTCCATAAAATAAAAGTAATAAGAACTGTAGGCTATGACAGAGGCCACAATGCATTAACAAGGATGGGAAAGGCAACCAAAATCCACAGGAAAACGCCTGTACAAAAAGCTCATGTTCTAAATGAAGCCAGTCTGAAACAGAAAGCCTGTAGACAAGACAGAATATGAAATGGATTCCAAGCAACAGAAGGAGTGAGTAGGAAATTGAAAGAAATCAAGACTTTTCATCCTAAAAGAAAGAATACATTATAAGAAACCCCAAGAGAAAGCAAACAAACAAACATGACACAGTATAGAAAAGGCATGTTCTAAATAGGAAGCAATCCAAAATCTGGCCTGGTTTTGAATAGCCGGTGGGGAGATAGGAGAAGAGAATGTTTTGTATGTCATCATGTCAGTGGCACCACACCTGGCCAGGAAGCATATATTATTAAGAGAAATGGAAGTAACCACCAGAAGAACCAAAACAGATGTATGTGAAAGATTTGCCTCTGGGCTCGGGGACTTATGGTAGGGGACAGATGAACACAGAACGTTTGCTTTTCATGATATGGTCGTCTGAATTACTTGACTCAAAAACAAAAACAAAAACAAAACAAACAACCAAAAACCAACAACAATGTGCATGTTTGAGTTTGATGAAATTTTTAAGATTAAATATGTATTTAGACAAACAAGTTGATGCAATTAGAAGAGCCTCTCTCTCTCTCAGGATAGCCTACCTACAAAGAGCCTCTCTTGGGCTGGGGTGGTTCAGGCAGATAAGCTCTGGGTTAAACCTATACTTCCTGCCTTCCACCATTTCTGCTATACTGGGTTGATGTCCTTAGCATTTCTGAATGATGTCTCAAAGTATGATTATCTTAACAATTTAAGTCCTCACACATTGCTGGTTGGAATGAAAAATGGGACAGCCACTTTGGAAGACAATTTGGTAATTTTATAAAATGTTAAACGTAACAATCCCACTCCAAGGCATTTATTTAGAAGGAGTGAAAACATGTGCACCCCAAACCAGTATGTGAATGTTTATAGTGCTTTATTCATAATTGCTCTAAACTGGAAATAACCCAGATGTCCTTAGCTGGTGAATGGGTAATCAACTGTCATACCCCAGTGGAATATTACTCAGCAATAGCAAGGAATGGACTTCTGACACATGCGACATGGATGAATCTCTTATGTACTGTGCTTAGAGAAGAGAGGTGCAAAAGGCCACATAAGCTGTGATTCCATCCTTGGGATATTTTGGAAACAGCAAATCTGTAAGAAGAGAAAATAGGTCAGTGGTGTTATGGATTGAACTGTGTTTCTCCAAAAATCATATGCTGAAGTCCTAACTCTCAGAACCTGACTCATGGGTCCAGCAGCATTTAGTGTGGGGGCTGGAGGGGTCATTGCAGGAAGGGGAGCAGTGTGGACACAGGGACTGCTGCATCATAGAGCTGACACATCTGGGGACTTGCAAGCAGTTTAGTCTGCTTGGTGCCTTGGTGGCCCAAGGGTGGAGAGAAGAGGTAGATGGAGTAACTATGGGATCATGGCAAGGAGACAGACACAAATGTTGGTCCCCATGGCAGAAGGGACATCTTTTTCTTTGAAGCTAGTGTCGATATAAATGACTTTGCAGGGGTGGAGGTGGACAGTTGGAGGCATTGACCCCTGCTAACATTGCTTGAGTCTAATTTGCTGAGAGGAAGAGACCTGGAGGGTGTGTAAGGAGGGGCGGTGCTTAGGGTACATGATGAGAGCTCCAGAGATTTGTAAAACCTTCCCATAATTTCCACCCCAGGCCATGTGTTTCTGACCTCAGAATTTTTTGACCTCTTGGAGGATGCTGTAGGATTTGGCAAAGACAAGGGAGAACAGAAACCAGTTCAACCCCAGAGCCAAAGTGCAGGGGAGGTGGAGTAAACCAGTAATGAAGTAGTGAAGAGACATGGAACATGTGGAAAGTTGGCTGACTAGGTGACCCCCCTCACCCTTTTTTTTGGAGATAGGCTCTCACTCAGTTGCCCAGTCTGGAGTACAGTGACATAGCTCACCACAGCCTTGACCACTTGGGCTCAGGTGATCCCCCTGCCTCGGCCTCCCAGCTGGCACTACAGGTACACACCACCATGCCCGGCTATTTTTTTGATTTTTTTTTTTTAGAGACAAGATCTCATTAATTGCCCAGGCTGGTCTTGAACTCCTGGGCTCAAGCAATCCTCCTGCCTTCGTCTCCTAAAATGCTGGGATTAGGGTATGAGCCACCACGCCAGCCTCTTTTTCTTCTTGTAAGGACATTAATCCCATCATGGTAGCTTTAACCTCAAGACCTCGTCTGAACCTAAGGACCTCCCAAGGGCCCACCTCCTAACACCATCCCATTGGGAGTTAGAGTTCAACATATGAATTTTGGGGAAACGCAAACCAGCAGTTTTCCAGCCTTGGTGTCTCAGGGCATTGTTGCAGGACATAGCACAGAAGTGGCTGTCAGAGTGGGGGCGGTAGGGGACAATGGGTGGACATGGCGACCAATGCACAGAGACAACTCCTATGTGCTCACAAGGATTCTCAGGACCTCAGGAGAATATGTGAACTACTTAAAAAATTTTTTTTAAATTATAAAGATGTGGGGTACAACTCAGGGTTAGGTATACAAACATTGATTATGCAAGTACCCTTGTTGATGAGGTATGCCCATCCCTCCTCTAGCGGTTTTCCTCAACTGCCAATCCCACCCCTGCTCCCTTGACAGTTTCCCATTACTGCCAAATGCTTTCTTATAGTATTATAATAAAGAAGAACAAATATATGAACTTCGCAGCAACTTGGATGGATTTTGAGTCGATCATACTCAGTGATCTATCATAGAAGCAAAGAACAGAGTACCATATGTTCTCACTATAAACGGACCTCAAACAATTTTCTTTTTGGAGTCAGAATCTCACTCTGTTGCCCAGGCTGGAGTGCAGTGGCATGCTCATGGCCACTCCAGTGTCGACCTGCTGGGCTCCGGCGATCCTTCTGCCTCAGCCTTCCAAGGTACTAGAACTATAGGTGTGTGCTATCACACCAGGCTAATTTTTGATTTATGGTAGAGATGAGGTCTCGCCAAATTGCCTGGGCTGGTCTTGAATCTGTGGACTCAGGCAATCCACTTGCCTCAGCCACCCAAAGTGCTGGGATTACAGGCTGAGCCACTGAGCCCGGTCATGAACTAGTAAGATTCTTTTCTCCATCAACCCCAGCCAGCCTGCTCAATGTCAAACTGTCCAGCAGGTTTCTTGGCTAGCTGCCAGTGAAGCAGTTTACACCAAAAATGGCCAAAACGGTCCACTCTTCCCAGACTGCCTACAGTTTTATTTCTTTCCCTTTTCTCTGTAAATCCTGTTTTTGCCTTTGTCCTTCAATAGTCTGATGCCTACCTTCCTCATGTAAGAAATAAAAACCATGCAAAATAATGAAATAAAGGTCCCTGAGTTATTCTTTGACAAGATAACATTGCATGAAAATTTTCAGAACAATATACATGATGTCACATGTCTTTGGAAGTACCTAAAACTGTACATAGATGCTTAGAAGGAAACACACTGAACTTGTAACAGTGATTGCATTTTTGGAAGGAAAGTGGGGCTGGGTGGTATCAAGTTAAATTTTAACTTTATCTCTGTTTCAATTTTTTACAACAAAAGTGTGTATATATAGTACCTGTGTAATTAAAAAATAATTAAAAAGAAACCAGAAGACAAAAAAATGCACTGGACATTTTGGGCCATAAACTGGGGAGTCTGGGAACCTTAGAGAGTGGATGAAGTTCGTTCTGCTTTATCCGATTAAAAGACCTTGATTTGCCTATGCCAGCCCATTCTTGCATTCAGTGTTCCTGGCAGCTTCTGAATGGCCTTCCAAAATTTATCCAGACGACCGCTTCTAGCTGGCTCCATGATTCCTCACTCCCGCTGTTCTTGGTTCTCAGGGGTCTTTATTTTGGTAACTTATTTCAGCACACATTTTCCAAATGGTTGCTTTGAATAGTAACCAGATTTAGATGTGCTGTGTTTGTGTTTGTACTGTTGTCTTGTCAGATTCCACACACGGTTATCTGCTGTCAGGTTTCATGCAGCCTTTACAGGCTTTTGTGTAAAGGTTGTTGCTCCTACACTCAACTTTAGGCCACTACGGGACAGCACACTCCCGCCTCCTCTGGTAGGGTCGAAGGGTGGGACTCATATTCCCCGTGAGTCACTCAAGTTCCAGGATTATTTCACATCTCCGGAACACATGATGTTGTTTACACATCTGGGAAACAACTGGTGTTTGTCACTCCATTCTTTCTGTCTAGAATGCATTTTTTCCTACCCATCTGCTGGGAAATACCCATCTAGTGTTATCTTCTCTGTGAAGACTCATGTGAGCAGCTAGGAGTTGCTTTCTTGGCTTCCATAGCTCCTTATACAACCTTCCACAGCAAGGAGCATACCATTTATACTGATTATTTAAGAGTTCTGTCTGTTCTTCTAAACAAGGAGCTCCTGGAAGCTGGGACCTTGTCTTATCTTTATGTTTGTTGAATTTAAAATTCTGTGACTTTGAAGGTTTACCCCATGGAGAAAAATGATTATTGTAAAAATGGTTAGGTGAGCTGCCAACTTTCCTTATATGTTACCTGGACCATATAATGACCTTTTACTAAATCAATAAGTGTATTACTTCTCATTCTGATTGTGGAGAGTTTAGTTTCTTTTGGTATTGAGACTACATTTGTATATATTAAAGGCTGTCACTTAACAAAATGGGACCTAAGACAACTTGTAAATAAATGACATTTTAAAAAGTCACATAGCTCTAAAGCTACCAAAGCATAAGTCTACAGCAAGTTTTACTGTGTTTTTTCATTATTAGAATTCGTAAATTAAAAATTAGGTCATTACTGAATAGATTTAAATGAGATTTTATTCTTTTCCTTGAATTTTTGTTTCTTTTTATTTGCTTTAGTAGATTTATAGATATGGTAACAGGGGTGGGAAATTTGAATGAGTATAACCCTAATTGATAGGAAATAGTAAAAGCCACTGATCATAATCACCACAATTTTTGATTTTATGTCATGTTTATAAGTAATTGACAGAGGTTTTATGATTTATTTGGCAGAGCTGAGTCAATCTTTTAATATTTTACTTTGATTAGTGGTATCATCTCTCTGACACATAATTACAAAGCATTAATAATGATTGCACTAAATTAAAATGGCTCAAGAGAAAATGACATAATTAAAGATTACAAAAGTGTCTGTCATGCTTTCATTATAGTCAGCAAATCTGGCCTTAAAATGAACTGAAATTCAAATAGAATTTGAAGAGGGGTAAAACAAAAGGAGTCTTCTATCTTTCTACCACTTAAATTAGGTAAGGTCTGATACTTAACATCTTGTTTTTTGAGTTTCTAAAAAGAGTTAAAGTAATGACAGAGTGCCTACCCAGTGATTGCTTAGAGTGAGTGTGACTTTTCATTTGTTGCTGTTGAATACTTGGTGTAATGTATTGAGGAGAGTTCTGGGGCCGTGTCTGGGGTCAGTAAAGAGTATGGCAAGGAATTAATGATGGCTGCTCAGGTGTGGGAATGGCAACTTATGGAGTGTGTTTTCTCACTCTAATGTAAGATGTTAAAGGTAGTGTCATAGCCAATTTTCAAGATCACTCTGATGCCAGGGTGATGAAACATTATGCCACAAAATAATCACAACAATTCCACTCAAGTGTTATTCTGTTCTTGATGCAAATGAAGACAGTGAGATTGGGGGTCAGGTAACTTGCCTGAAGTTAATCGGTTGCTAATGAGCAGAGGTAGGATTTCAACCTAAGTGAGTCCAACTCTTTTTACTAGCCAGTAAGTCATTTTTTAATGGTAGAACAAATGTGAGTTCCAATTGCCAGAAAAGTTTCATGGGCGAAGTGGGACTTTTGCTAAACCTTGAAGCATGTCTGGTTCCTAAGAGGTAGAAAGAAAAGAGGTCAGGGAAGAGTGTGAGCACACGTGGAAAGATGGGAAGAGCCTATGTCTAATGGGTTGAGTCAGTCAGCAGTACCAGCTGGAAGAGCAATTCAAATCATCTGAGTGTGGCCGTGGGATGGGTGCTTAGATGTCATAAAGAGTACAAATACCATGCTCTTAGCCATGGTACATGCGGGGGGCCAGCCCCCGCAGAGAGATTTAGGGGGTCCCTTGGAAGGTGGGGCAGCGTCAGCGATTATTCTGGAGAGAGGGGAGAAAGAAAGAGACTGGACTCCTGCTCAGGTGACCAGAAGCCGTTTAATGGGTGTAATCTCAGGGCTTTTATCCCTAAACTCTGCAAAGTTATCATCACAGGAAACAATGGTAGCAGGTGTCTTTCACATGAACAGGTCCGGGTGCACAAAGGACACCCCCACTCTCAAGCAAATGTTCTTTCATACGTAAGGAAGAACATGAGGAAGAACAACCACAAATTGTCTTTTTGTATCCTATGCTAACTTAATGTTCCCCAAACAAGTTTCTTATGTGCACTTAATTGTATTACAACTACATCATCTTGAATTAACATCACTCAATGTCTAAACCCGAAACCACCATAGTGAATTATTAACTTCCACGATTATGTACTAATTCAAACTAGTTTTTATTAAAACAATTGCTGCTATGGTTACACTCTCTAGTACCAGCTGGCGTAATTCAAACTTCACTAGCCCCCCTAAATCAAACTAAACTAACCACACTTCTATAATAAAATGGTTACTAAATTTTTCTTAATCTATATAAACTATTTTCTTAAAACCTATATCTATAAATTTCTAAAAGTCGCATCAAGAGAACCTGTGACCTGCACTAAGGCTCCTCAGTGTGACTCAAAGCCAAACTTAAATTGTGATAAAGCAAAAGACCAAAGCCGTGGGGAATGGGAACAATAGACTCCTAGGTTAGCTGTGTTCGTTCCGGTCTCAGAGTCTTCTGTTAAAGTCAGCTGGAGCTTTTCTTGGTAGTTTGTGCTAAATGGAAAAGGAGGGAGGGAATGGGTCAACAGCTCCCGAACACATCCTAGCGGTCTCGGGGTCTACAGCCCTTCCTGATCCCTAACGCTCAGTGGGCCTCCATGGCTGGCTCCCAACAGGTACACACATCCATTTTGATAAAAGCCATATTTAGGAAGATTACACTGATGTTGGGCCAGGATTGATGGGCATGATGAGGGATGAAGTTAGATTAGTTAGAAGGCTGCTAAGACAGTTCAAAGATCTCTAGCATAGAGAATTATAGTGCAAACCTTTCTTGAACGATTTTTATGTTCGGGCATTGAACTAAACATTTTACATATGTTATCTCAGTCAACTCCCACAGAGACATTATAAGGGGAGTATTATGATCTTTTCTTTACTATGAGGAAATGAGTTCAGAGATGTCCAGATCACAAAGTTAACAAGGGAGCTGATCTTCAGATCCTGGGTGATCTGATTTCACAGCCCCTTGTTCCCCAGCTTGAAGTAAGTATGTGGGAAAAGGACTGCATGTGAGTATTGGGAAAGGAGGTGCTGATAGTCGACCTGGTGAGATATTGACAGAAGTTTGTTTCAAGATTTTGGACTGCTGCCCACAGTTTATTTCATAAACCAGTATATATCATAGACACAACCAGAATAAACTTATGAAATGCTTATTTACCTGTATCATATATAATGCACTCTGATGTTTTCTACTACATTAAAAATTTTTTATGGTTACCCACTAAAATTTTTTTAGAAATAATAACATAGGCCTTGGTGACTCAGCCTGTAATCCCAGCATTTTGTGAGGCCGAGGCGAGTGGATTGCCTAAGTCAACAGGTTTGAGACAAGCCCAGGCAACTTGACAAGACCTCGTCTCTACAATAAAATAAAAAATTAGCCGAGTATGGTAGCGCGCGCCTGTAGTTCTGGCTACTCGGAAGGCTGAGGTGGAAGGATTGCCATAGCCCAGCAGGTCGATGCTGGGGTGGCTGTGAGTGTGCCACTGTGCTCCAGCCTGGGTGACAGAGTGAGACTCCAACTAAAAAAAAAAAAAAAAATTACATAATATGTGCCATTTAAATCACCCGAAGTGCACAGCTGAGTGGCATTAAATATTACTCATCATGTTGGGCAACTGTCACCACCATCCACCCTCAGAACTCTTCATCTTGTAAAACAAAAACTGTACCTATTCAAAAATAAGTTCCCCACTTGTATACCTAATCCTGAATTGTTTCCCACATCTTTAAAATAAAAATCACATATATATATATATATATATATATATAAATATATAGAGAGAAATAGGGACTTATTTTGGTTTCCTTCTTCATATATATATGAATATATATATATATATATATATATATTCCCTCAACCCCTGGCAATCCCCACTCCACTTTCTTTCTCTATGATTTTGATGACTCAACCACTGTATATAAATGGAATCGCAAGGCATTTGTCTTTTGGTGACTGGCTTTTTCATTTAGCATAATCAAGATCCTTCAAGATTCATTCGTATTGTAGTATATGTCGGATTTCCTTTTTTTTTCTTTGAGGCTTAATAATATTCCAGTATGTATACACCACATTTTGTGTATCTGTTTATCTGTTGGTGGACACTAGTGTTGTTTCTGTTTCAGCTGTTGTGAATAATGCTGCTAATGCTGCTATGAACATGAGTGTATGAATCTCTCTTTGAGACTCTGCTTTTAATTCTCTTGGGGATAAAAGATTTTGTAATCCATTAATAGGTGGGTTGTGACTCCTAGTTGAAAACCTTTGAGCTATATGATAGAAAGGAGACAAGTTCAACATCATCTCAGTTTTAGCTTGAATATTGAAGAGAATGGATACCATGATTGCTAAATAAGGAATTAGAAAAGGGAGTTATTAGTTTTCTGAGACTGCCATAACAAGTTACCACAAATTTGGTGGCTCATACAACAGAAGTTAAATTTGCATAGTTCTGAAGGTCAGAAGTCCAGAGTCAGTATTACTGGGCTAAAGCCAAGGTGTTGGCAGAGTCTCTTTCTTTTAGAGGCTCTCCTGAAGAATGTGGTCCTTGCCTCTTCCAGCAGTTGGTGACTGCTGGCAGCACTTGGTTGTGGCCAGTCTCTGTGTCCATGGTCATACTACCTCCTCTTCTTCATCTGTGTGGCATCTCCCCCTGCCTCTCTTTTTTAAAGGACACTTGTGATTGCACATAAGTTCCACCTGAATCATTCAGAATAATTTTTCTATGTCAAGATCCTTAATTTAAGGACATCTACAGAGTCCTTTTTTTTGCTATGTTAGATAGCATTCATAGGCTCTAGGGGTTAGGATGTGAACATCTTTTGGGCATTGTCATTCAACCTGTCACATGTGTTGACAGGGAAGAAGATATAGTGAATTCAGTGTTTGGAAGGAGAGACAGTCAATGGCCTTGGAAGCAGTTAGGGAAACAGTACTTGAGTTTACTAAAACATAAAAGACGAAGGTTGTAATTGTATGTTGGGTGTTTGTTAACATCAAAGTGACAGTTGAAGCTGTGAGAATGTATGTGCTTATGCAAGCACAAACAGAGCTCATCTTCATAAAACATACAATGTTGGGTATTGGACAGAGTATGCTTGGCTCAGATGTTTGGGAAAGAAATGAGAACAATGTGTCTGTAAGCATATGGATTTGTTAGGTAGTTATGCACCTGTCTATCTATCTGATAAGGTCTATCTATAGCTATCTATCCCCCCTCTATCTCTCTATTATTTGTCTCTCTCTATCATTATCTGTATCATCTATCATCTATTACCTATCTATCTATCTTATAAAGTCTATCTACATCTATTTATCTATCAATCATCTATCATCTATCTCTCTATCTTCTATCTCTCTGTCTATCTGATAGATAAGGTCTATCTACATCTAACTCTATTATTTATCTGTCTCTATCATTATCTATCTATCATCTATTATTTATCTATCTCTATCTACTATCTATCTGATAGATAAGGTCTATCTACATCTATCTATCACCTATCTCGATCTGTCTTCTGTCTGGTTGTCTATCTATCTATCAATCTGTCTACTAATAGATAAGGTCCCCCCCCCATCTATTCATTCATCACCCACCTAGGACATCACAGTGTATGAGAGCAGCTTTAGAGCCACTTTGTGCAAGTGCAGGTTAGTGTTTGGCACAGTGTTTGTCATACAGTAGGCACCTGGCAGAATATTTGCTGAATGATTGTGAGAATTCTTTTTTAAAGTGATTTCTTGTTCTGAAAATTTTGTCTTTTTCTGACTTTATTCTCTCTCTTCTTGTCTATATTCATTCAGAATTTGTCATGAGAACTCAGAGGATATGTCATTCTGGTTGTAAGTCCTCATCTTTGTCCTCGAGGTAACAAAAAGAGAGGGGGTAAGTGATGTGCTGGAGATGCCCTAATGCTCTTTTCACTTTGCACCTCAACCCTTTTACACTTATTTTAAGCCAAGCATCTCAGTTAACAGAGAACATGTAAAATATGGATTTAGTGAGCAGAGCTAGGTCAGAAGTCCATGGTTGATCTTGTAGCAATTTATTATTTGTAGCACTGGGAATAAGGGACATTTCATTTACAAAGCCACCATCAAAACTTTTTTTGTTTTGACTACCATTTATTAAATACCTGTTTTTGTGCCAAGCACTGTGTTTCACAGAAATGATTTTATCTGACCATCTGTCTATGGAATCTGGACATTCAGTAATAAGTAGGAAGTAGGTAAGTAAAGATTTTTTTTTTTTCAGGCAGAAGAATTACATCATGTGGGTTACACTTTAGAAAGATGAACATGATGGTATGTAGATGACTGGTGAGGTTGGTGAGAAACTGGAGGCTCTTGGGAGATAATGACCCTAGTCCTATTGAGACATAGTGAGGACATAAACCAGAATGACGGCATGGAGAAGAGAAGAGGGGTGAGGTTGGCTATTTAGATGAGATGCATGTGATCCAAGGCCCCATGAGAAGGGGTCTGTCTTAATGGTGAGTTTTGGGTTTGATGAGTTGAGACAGGATCTGACTGGCTGGAGACGTTCTCCTTGCATGCCATCTTTTATGAGTGCTGAGTGTAAGGAAAGTCCGTAAGTTTGGTCCCCAGATCGTTTGTTTTTTTTTTTGAGTTGGAGTCTCACTCCGTCACCTAGACTGGAGTGCAGTGGCTGCTCCCGGCCACCACAGCCTCGACCTGCTGGGCTCTGGTGATGTTTCCACCTCAGCCTTCCAAGTAGCTGGAACTACAGGTGTGCGCTACCTCGCCCGGCTAACTTTTTTGATTTATTGTAGAGATGAGGTCTCACCAAGTTGCCCA
The DNA here is from genome assembly GCA_027257055.1 of Cephalopachus bancanus. Lineage (NCBI taxonomy): Eukaryota > Metazoa > Chordata > Mammalia > Primates > Tarsiidae > Cephalopachus > Cephalopachus bancanus. The sequence goes on along the minus strand of JAPVLO010000176.1, from coordinate 4,075,257 downwards.
AGCGGGTCTTGAACCCGCGGGCTCAGGCAATCCACTCACTTCAGCCTCCCAAGGCACGGGATTACAGGCTGAGCCACCGAGCCCGACTGGTCCCCAGATCTTATTCAGACTTGGCAGTGGGGATCAGGGAAGAGAGTTAGTGGTTCTGGCTTGGAATTCTGTCTGCCACTTTTCTCTGCCTGAACCACACAGATCTACTACTTAGCTACACGGATCCTTAACATCCTTGACTGAAGAAAGTCCGATAGTGATACTTTCCCCCTGCAGTAGTTATGTGACAGGATAACATATATGTCTTGGTCAAGTGGGTGCTCCATACGTGATCATTGTTGCTCTGGTTCTACTTTTTCTTAGCCACTCTTGCTCTCTCATGAATGTACAGTGGGAGCTTTCCAGGGGCTCTCTGGTGTGTCATATGGTACTACAGCAGATTGGATGCAGAGGCGAGTATAGGAATCAGCTTTCTTCTACCAAGCCAGGTTTGAAAGTGATTTGCAACAATGTAAACAATGACACTCTTTTCACAAAATGTTTATTTTTGAAAAGTAGTCATAAAAGCAACAGTAAAAATACTATGCTGCCAGGCGCAGTGGCTCATGAATGTCAACCCAGCACTTTGGGAGGCCAAGGGAAGAGGACAGCCTGAGCCAGCATGTTCAAGACCTGCCTGGACAACTTGGCAAGACCTCGTCTCTACAATAAATCAAGAAAAATTAGCCAGGGTTGGTGGCACGTGTCTGTAGAAACAGCTACTTGGAAGGCTGAGGCAGAAGGATCCCCTGAGCCCAGCAGGTCGAGGCTGTGGTGGCTGTGAGCATGCCACTGCGCTCCAGCCTGGGTGACAGAGTAAGACTCTGTCTGACTCAAAAACAAAACAAAACAAAACAAAAAATCCCCCCAAAAACTATGTTAACATGTGATGAGTTTATTACTGACACTTAAATAAAATTGTGAATAAATATTTGAATATTTGTTTTAAGTTTTAATACAAAAATATTGATAGAGATCACCCACATTAAAAAAAAAACACACCACTTCTCTTTGAAGGCCACAGTAACTTCTAAGTGTTGTAAAGGGATCCTGAAGCTAAAAGGCTTGAGAACTGTTGATACAGAGGTAGAGTGGGTCTAGCAGGCTGGTTTTACTTCTTAGGGTGCAAGCTCCACTGATCTTTTTTTCTTTCTTTGAGTCAAAGTCTCATTCTGATGCCCAGGCTGGAGCTCACTACAGCCTTGACCTCCTGGGCTCAAGTTATCTTCTGACATCTGTCTCCCAAGTAGCTGGGACTACAGGACCACGCCTGGATAATTTTTTGATTTTTGTAGAGATGAGGTCTCCCCATGTTGCCTAGGCTAGTCTCAAACTCCTGGGCTCAAGCAATCCTCCTGCCTCAGCCTCCCAAAGTACTGGGATTACTGGTATGAACCATGCGCCCAGTCTGCCACTGAATATTTTAATGAATTTGATCTCCTTTGCCACAACTGACAAGTAGCTGATAAAGAGAGAGTCTGGTGGAGGTCACCTTCTGGGAGGGAGTGATAAGGGGAAATTAGAGCTAGAGACCTTGAGGAAATGCTAAACCTGTGAAGAGTGGCTATAGATAGAGCCAGCCTCTGCGTTCAGGTCTTCCACCATGTCTTTCCACTTCCTAAGAATGCTTAAGGATATGAAATTGTGACAACACCGTCTAAGAGTTATTTGTTTTATTGACTTTTTTTCATACTTTTGGCATGCAAAGTATGGGACTCTTTCTGGGAAGAGGAGAGTCTAATTATCGGCAGAAAGCTATTTCACCACCTGAGCCTTTGAAGAACTGAAGATCAACTGTTCTGAGTTACAAGGATTCCTCTTCCAGGCAGCTTTAGGCTAGAAACAAGCTCTGGGTCATCTTTATTTAAAGCTTCTCTTTAAAATCCTGTTGAGAGGGGCTTTTGTTAATTGTGACTCTTTCTTTAGGAGAAAGATGAAAGTAATGGTGTCCTTTCCCCTCTCTTCTCTCCTTTATAAGGCTTATTTTATTTTATTTTATTACAGAGATATGGGGTACAAGAAAGGGTTAACTACACAGGCATGCCGCATGCAGGTGAAGTCTGGGCCTCCAATTGGCTCTCACTTCCCCTGGTTTAGGACCAGGTACCCTTTGTGTTGTTAAAAACTGTTTAGAGAATTTACTAGTGTTGACTGGTAACCAGTGTTCACAGGTCAGGATGTGTGTCTTAATCTATTTTCCAGTCTGCACAGGTTAGCTGTGGTCTGACGTGGAGTGTTTAATATTTTCAGATACATCGTCTTTTCCCAGCCCTGAACATTTTCTTTTGCAAAAAATCTTAGACCGGGTACCGTGGTTCATGCCCATAATTCCAGCACTTTGGGAGGCAGAAGTGAGACCAACCTGAGCTCGAGACCAGCCCTGGCAACTTGATGAGACCTCATCTCTACAATAAGTCAAAAAATTAGCCGCATGTGGAGGTGAGTACCTGTAGTTCCAGTTACTTAGAAGGCTGAGGGGGGGGGAGTCTTCTGAGCCCAGCAGGTCGAGGCTGCAGTGGCTGTGAGTGTGCTACTGCACTCCAGCCTGGGTGGAAGAGTGAGACTAGGGTAAAAAAAAAAAAAAAATTCTTGTGAAACAGATTAAAAGCTTAAAATGACACACACACACACACACACACACACACACACACACAACTCCTGAATTTCAGGGTCAAATTTGCAAAACAAAAGAATTCTTTGGCATTATGTGATTCACCCTTCAGAAAGGCTTCAGTCCTGAGCAATCAGATTTCCCCCCACCTTTTGTAAGTTAAATGAAATCATTTGCTAGTTACTGTTATTCCCTAGATAGGGCTGCCAGGTGAAATACGGACTCTCTACACATTCCCAGGGGGCCTTTGAATTTCAGGTACACAATACATCTTGTTTCAGTGTATGTCCCACGTGCGTCCTATGACAGTACTTACACCGGCTCACTCTGGCAACCCACCTGGGCACAGGTAGGCCCTCATGTTCTCTCTACTCGGCGTGCTGTAGACTGGGTGGGGATTTCCCAACGACTTCGCCGTTCCAGACAGGAAAACAGGATCTCCTCGGTGGCGCCAGGCCTCCTCGGCAGAGAGTCCCTTGGTGCGAGGCGGTTCCGAGCTCCCGGCCCCGGAGCCCCGACTCCAGCCCCGGCCTGGCCAGGCCGGTTCGGCGGCTCAGCCCGGCGCTCCCTTTGGCGGCGGCTTCGCGGGCTCCACCCCGCGCCGAGATGCGACCGAGCGGCCGCCGAGCCGGAAGCGGGCCGGGCCGCCGTCGTCTCTCGAGGTAAGCGGCCCGCGGTTCCCTGCGTGCCGGCGCTCTCGGCGAGGCGCTGGGCACCCGCCGAGCCCCCCGGGCGACCGCGCAGGGCCGGGCCGGGCCGGGCGGCCGGGCGAGGGGCCGCGTCGTCGGCGGGCCGGGTCGAGTCGCGGGCCGCGGGCCGAGCCCGGGAGCGCCCAGCGCCGGGCGGGCTCGCGCCGGGCCCGGGCGGGCGGCGTCCACCCTGGGAAGCAGGTGGCTGCGAGCGGGGACGGCACGCGAAGGTTCTGGGAGGCGGCTTCCCTCCGGCGCGGGATTTTTGGCTTTTAAATATTAACCTTAAAACTCGGGGGGCTCCCTTTTACGTTTAAACCGAATGGCATCCTCGCCTGTATGAAGGTTCCTTGAGGCTTGCTTGTTTTTTAAAGTCTAGAAATCTTAGTCTCCCCTGCCCCCCCCCCCCAGCCATTAGAATTCAGAAGGACTCTGGGTCACAAGGTGTTTGTTACCTCTGCACTTATTCCCTCCCCTCCGCCCCCGTCATTCTGTCCTAAAGGGCAAAGGAGATTTTTCTTCTTCCTTCCTTCCTTCCTCTTTCCTCTTTCTTTCCCCTTCCTCTTTCCTCTTTCCTTTCTTTCTTTCTTTCTTTCTTTCTTTCTTTCTTTCTTTTTCTTTCTTTCTTTCTTTCTTTCTTTCTTTCTTTCTTTCTTTCTCTTTTTCTTTCTCTCTTTTTCTTTCTTTCTCTTTCTCTTTCTCTCTCTTTCTCTCTTTTTCTTTCTTTCTTCCTCTCTCTTTCTCTCTCTTCTTTCTTTCTCTTTCTCTCTCTTTTCTTTCTTTCTTTCTCTCTTTTTCTTTCTTTCTCCCTCTTTCTTTCTCTCTTTCTTTCTCTCTCTTTCTCTCTTTCTCTTTCTCTCTCTCTCTTTCGCTTTCTCTCTCTCTCTCTCTCTCTCTCTCTCTTCCCTTCCTTCCCTCCCTCCCTAGGCCCCTTTCTTTCGCTCTCTCCCTCCCCTCTCCCTTTCTCTCTTTCTCTTTCTCTCCCTCATTCTTGAGCCAGGGTCTGGAGTTCAGTTGCACAATCATGGTTCACTTAAGCCTTAACCTCCTGGGCTCAGGTGATCCTCTCACCTCAGCCTCCCAAGTACCCGGAACTACAGGCCTGCACCTCCACACCTCACTGATTTTTAAGTTTTTTTTTGTAGAGATGAGGTCTCACTATGTTGCCCAGGCTGGTTGCAAATTGCTGACCTCAAGCAATCTTCCTCCCAAAGTGCTCAGCCTCCCAAAGTGCTGGGAATACAGGTGTGCACCACTGCTCCTGGCACCAAAGGAATTTTCAAGTCGTAAATGTGTTATTAGGAATATTTCTTAACAAAGATAAACTTTTCAGTTCAGGTATTTTATTTTGCTACTGAGTAAAAAAAAAATGGAAAGGTTTGTGCATGGTACTTGGATAGAGCAGAGGTGGGAGGCTTCAATTTGGGCATGATCAATTTGGTCTATTGGCTTGTTGAATGCGCAGTTAGACTGGCTAGATTTTGTTTGGCCGGAAGAGCATGTCTGTATAGTCCTGTAGTCAACCACTGTGTGGATTCTCTTGTTGGCTGTAACCTCTGCTTCACGCCTGTCTATTTAGTTGGTGTCAGTTTTTTCTCAAAATTCAATTAAAAGTCACATTGTAGGAGTATTGCTTTTAAGGTTGTCTGCTCGTCGGAATGACAGGAGATCAAGGAATCAGACTCCTTTACTGCTATCCAGAAGATGGTCATAAGACAAGTCACCAAATGTGGCAGAAAAATGTGATATACTTTTTTATTAGCAAAAACCAAAGCTCGTGCAGTTTCCAAGAAGTGAGCAGTGATATCAGGTTGGCAGAACTAGGCAAGATTCCCAGGAAGGAGGACGATTTTATGTGGGAGGTTTGTTAATGGTGGTCCTGATGATCACTGCATTAGAGGCTTTGTAGATGTTATTTAATCCTCAGGCAAGGCCTTGATGCTGGTGGCATTGTCTCTATATAATAAGTGAGAAAACCAAGGCTGGGTGAGGTTCAATGACTCGCCCTGTGGTGCCTGCTGGATTATACTAGGTAACCGGACTGGCGCAAACCCAAGACCGTGAGATTTCAAAATCCATATACTTTACCATGTCACCCAATGGTAGTTGATTACATTTTAGATGGATCTTGAAAGAGGGGTAAAGGTTTTGTTTAGTAAAACACAAACAAACAAATTAGTAAAAGTAACACAGAATATTTGAAAACAGATACAAAATCTAACCACCTTTAAATGCCACGTATTTCTGTACGGTCTTTACATATACATACTTTGCTGTGTTTTTTAAATGCTAAAATGTGCTTTAAACACATATGCACAGTATAAAGGAGATGAAAGTGAGGAAGTCCACTCTGCTTCCCATCCTGAATGCACATGTTCTCCTTAAGGGTAACCACTGTTGAGGACAGTCAGAAGCATGTGCAGAGGTTTTTTTCTGCCTTTTTTTCCTTTTTGAAGTCATGTATGTTTTAGTTCATGCTGCCTCGCTGTGCCGTTGGCCTATTTTCATTCCTCAGTGCAGGGTGAATGTGGATCCTCAGAAGCATGTGCAGATTTATGTCTCAGTATTTTTGTGAAATGAGTTAATACTTGCAAAATACTTAAAACAATGCCTAGCTCCTGGAAGGCTTCTTAGTCATTGTCTTTGTCATCACCTACTCTGTTTTATTCTTTTTATGGATACACCATATTCTATAGCTTGGGTATAGCACAGTTTATTTTTATAACTACTTAAATTATCTTAACGTTTTGCTATTAGAAGTAATTCTTGCATAACTGTGTGGGTTTTTCTGTTGGATAAATTTCTAGAAGTGAAAATCCTAGGTCAGTGGATAAATATATTTTTAGCTTAATAGAGTATTGTCAAATTTCCTCTGAAACTGTTGCGATAGTTCTACCCTTATCTCTGTATGTGATAGTATTCATTTCTCCACATTGTTGCTTATATTGGAGTTATTAGTCTTTGTATATTATATGGAATGGTGGGCAATTAATATACATAACTTCAGCATAGTCTACAGAGATTTTTTTTTGTCTTGTTTTTTTCCCTACTTAGCAAATATCCATTTTTTTCATGGGTAGGAATTTGATAGATGGAAAAATGGAGGTCCCAGTTAGAAGGCCAAACTTGAGTAGTTATTGTCATCTAAACAGAAATCCATACACAGGTGAAAACTTGAGTTCAGGCGTTGTGGAGATGTGGGGAGGGGGCAATTGAGAGATTTCGGAAATATCCTGGGGTGATCACTGAGGCCGTGAAAGTGATGATCCTGTGGAGAAAAGGCATGGAAAAAGAAGAGAACCAAGAGAAGTCCTGGGGATGGCTAGCTTCATGTGAGAGACGGAAAGAGGAACCAGACTCCAGATATTGTTGCAGTGACTACTTATAACATTTAATCTGGGTTCTAGTTGGGCTGTCCCTTCCCGTCCCTCAAAGTCGGATTCTCACTCTTCTCTTTCTACTTCTGGCTCTCCTGTCCTGCTCTTTCTGAATCCTTTCTCCTTCCCAAGGCCTTATTTTCATGCTGGGTCACTCTCAAGGGTCTGACCTGAAATTGTGGATAGCTTGGTGGTTAAAACCTCAGAAAGTGGCTGGAGACCATGCTCACCTCTCATTTGCTGTGACCTTGGCAGGTGTCTTCATCAGCGCCTTATTTTACATATTGGGGGACAATAACACCCCCTACAGGTTATCGTGAAGACTGCACACTGAGTCCTCTACATGAAGTCGGTCGTGTTGGAATCCCCTACTGATTGCCAGTCTTTCTATTATTATTTTCTTCCATATCTCTAACTTACTATAATGAAATGCAGTTTCTAAAATTCCATCCCTGTGTGATCTCAGGCAGTATTTTTTAAATGACCTCTGTGGGCCTCAGTTTCCATACCAGTAAAAATACCATAGTGTGTTTCTTCAAGGAGTTGCGTTCACACGTGTAAAACTGGACTGTGATGACTGCGGTAGAGCAAACATTCGATGAATAGCAGCATCACTCAGTGACAGATCGGTGTCATTTTCTTTTGTCTCACTTATTCTTTGTGTCTGGAGAGAGGAACCCATTCTACTTTGTTCTGAAGACGGGATTGTTGGGTGGCCCATGTGGAATGAGCCAAATGAAATCTCTGTATGATGTAGGGAGATGTTTGCTTCCGACGCTTTTTCCGGAAGATGAGTAAAGAAAGTGGAAAGGTTACCTACTGATGGTGCCGTGATTAGGAAAACCAGAGTTAGATTTCAGAGCACCAAATTAGTTTTTTTCCAGCGGTTTTCTCCGCCTTTCCCTTTAATTTGTATTACTTTCCCTCAAATTCCCAAATCTTTTTCAGAAGTCCTTCCTCTCATCTTAAGTTGTCAGAGCTGACAGATCTCAGATTGGTGTTCAATGTACCATTTTTTTGGGTATTCTTTGTTTTTTAGAACCGTCTCTGAGAATGTTGTCACTCCAAGTGATAATTTAAAAATTCATTTTTCTCTTTACTTCCTGCTGTGAAAATGGAGTCTGAAACATTTTTATCTGGTGAAGTGGAAATACTTGACCTATTTTTCAATTTTCCTATAATTTGGGATTCGGCTATTGAAGTCAATTTAATTTTTGATGTGGAGGTTTCCTATGAAGATAAAGTTAAATGATTAGGAAGAAAAGGAACAAGTTTTCTGAGCTATTTTGGAATGCTTGAGCAAATTAAATACAGATGCAAGAAATATATGAAAGTCTCAGTTGTCTAACCATAGTAATGTTCAGAGAAAATTAACGCATATTGGTGATGTGGAAAGTTAACACTGTTGATAAATAACAGCAGTGACCAATTATTGACAATGTACTGTTTTTAGGCATCCATGGATTTTACATCCATTCTTTTTAAAATTTGTTTCTTTTTTTTTTTTTTTGTCTCTTTTGAGTCAGAGGCTCACTCTATCACCCAGACCGAGTGCAGTGCCACATTCATGACTCGCTACAGCCTCGGCTCAGGTGATCCTTCCACCTCAGCCCTCCAGGTAGTTGGGGCTGTAGGCATGTACCACCATGCCTGGTTCTTTTTTGTGGAGATGAGGTCTCGCTATGTTGCCCAAGCTGATCTCAAACTTCTGGACTCAGGCAATCCTCTTGCCTTGGACTTCCAAAGTGCTGGGGTTACAGACATGAGCCACTGCACCCAGGCCATTTTACATCCATTCTTTTGTTTTTGTTTTTGTTTTGAGTTGGAGTCTCACTGTCGCCCAGACTGGAGTACAGTGGCCACTTCCGGCCACTGCAGCCTCGACCTGCTGGGCTCCGGCGATCCTTCCACCTCAGCCTTCTAAGTAGCTGGAACTACAGGCGCGTGCTACCACGCCTGGCTGATTTTTCTGATTTATTGTAGAGATGAGGTCTCGCCTGCCCAGGCGGTTCTCGAACTCACGGGCTCAGGCAGTCCACTCACCTCAGCCTCCCAAAGGCGCAGGATTACAGGCTGAGCCACCGAGCCCGGCTTACATCCATTCTTTTATGGAGCTTTCGTTCTATGAAACAAGTCTCTGCATTGCTGCCCAGACTCTTATAAAGTGGAGTAACATTTTGCATTAGGTAAGCTAATTTGATTTCAACCTTTGTCTCAGTTTACCTTGCACTCCCATGGTTCACTGAGAAATGTGGGTCCTTGCCAGACCTGTTTGCTTTCTGTCTTTTTCTTTCTCCACATAGGGAGCACCGATGTGTAGTGAAGAGAACACGGATGTAGTGGTTAGATTTAGGTTTGAATTTTAAAAGCATGAATGATTCAGGGTGCATGCCTTAGCCTCAGTTTCCTCATCTCTGCTAGGAAGATAATATCTGCTTGTTGAAAGAATTACATCAGATGCAGTTTCTGGTTGCAGTTTATCACCAACTGTTTGTTTCTTTTCCTCTTTCTCCACCCTGTGTCTTCTTTCTCTCCCCTCGATGGTAAAACCGTCATCCTTTTCTTTCTCCTTATCACAGAAGTTTCGTTGCTTTCTGTCTGTGTTTTGTGCTTTGTCTTAACTTTCTGACTGTATTGATCCTCTGTCCCTTTGTGGTTCTGTCGGTTTTTCTCAACATCTTTTCATCTAACTCCGCCACTCAGCAGGTGGACACTGACTTCCCCCTCGGCTGCCAGTCCCTCCAGGTTTCTAGCCACAGTGCAGAGTCTGCCAAGTTTGCCTCAGATCCTTGATGAAATGCTGAGCTTCCAAGTGTGCGGTGTCCCCAAGTTAATATCTGATTCAGTTTGGGATTTCAATTCCATTTTCTAAGAGAAGCAATATTGTAAATGGTCGTTCTGTGTCCAGGCCAAAAACATGTTTAAAGTCATAAATTAATTAAAATACAATGTACTTGTACCAAAATAAGAGAAAACAATGCCTTGTAATTCCAGTAAAAAAAAAAAAAAGAAAGAAAACAGCATTCCCTAGGAGGTAGCTGTTTACCTTGAACCTTGTAGAAGGTCATTGATAGAAATTCTAAAAGGAACTTTCAAGTGCTGGAATGATAGCAGTGTTTTTATATCGTGATTAATTAAAAAAACAGATTCACTATGAGAATGCCCATTTGTTTGTTGTTTTCTAGTTCTGTTTGGGCTCACAAATGAAATGAAGTGAGGATAAGGCATTTTCATTGGATAAAACCATCTCCTGTCTCCAAGAATCTCCAGTGTTGCTTGAGCTGTTTGTTCCTTCTTTAGTTCTGAGAACATTCCTTTTTTACTGAAATCCTTGGTATTCCTGATTTCAAACTTGATTCAAGGCTGAAGTTTAATGGTCTAGTATGCCTTACAGGAATGTCTTTCAAACTGTAGGTTAAGATCCATTGGGAGGTTATGAAATAACAATTCAGTATGATGTAACCAGCAGAAAATGAAAAAGGCAGGAATAGAAAATATATGCATTTATAACATGTGGTAAAGGTAAATAGTGTCTCTTGAAATGTTTGTTGGATCATAATGTGAAACTATTTCTTGTTTTAAAAAAAATTAAATAGATCCACTGTATTAGAAAAAAAAGCCCCTTTTCAAATTATTTAGATATTTTATAGCAAACTATTTTGGTTAAGTTTTTGCTTTTATGCATCTTATTCTTTATAATTAAGACTGCTTTGTCAGGCCTGGTGTGGTGGCTCTTGCCTGTAATGCCAGCACTTTGGGAGACTGAGGTCGAGTATTGCTTGAACCCAGGAGTTCAAGACCACCTTGGGCCATATAGTGAGACCTCATCTGTACCAAAAAAAAAAATTGCTGGGCATGGTGGTGTGTGCTTGTAGTCCCAGCTACTTCGGAGGCTGAGGCAGGAGGATTGCCTGAGCCCAGGAGGTCGAGGTTGTGGTGAGCCATGATCATGCCACTGCACTCCAGCCTGGATGACAGAGTGAGAGCTCAACTCACAAAAAAAAAAAAAAAAAAAAAAAAAGAATGCTCTGTTACCTCATACCTATGTATTAATTAAGACTTGGAGTGCATGCCTACTCCTGTGTCCTGGGACAAGAGAGTGGGTGTTACTGGGCTGAGTTCCCACACTTTGTTTCTGTTTGCATGACAACTTTTCACCTCCTTTGATACCTTAATGTAAAATAAATGACTAACAAGAGCTAGACCCTGAAGGCCTTGTAACTAGGTGTGGGTCAGCATTGACTAGCTTCATCATCTGACATGGTTTTAAAAAATGGGTTTTCCTCCATCTTTCCTCATTCTCACATGCTCTTGGAGTCATGCAATGAAAAGACATTTAAGGACCAACTTATTTAAAAAAATCTTTAGTTAACACACACTCCTTTTTCTAATGCCTTTCTCACACCTAAATATTTTTCAATTGGATTCTTCTAGATTTGTCTCAATTTTACTTTGTTGTAATAAATGTATTGTCTTCATTAAAACCCCTTGCCTCCATGGCCCACAATCACAATGGTAATGAAGTTTTCATTCAAATACAAGAAAAATACAAAATAAATGCATTTTCATCCAAATACAAGAATCCACTTGTTTGGAAGTTTGGTCTTTTTGTGAGATGTAGATAGGATGTGGTGTAAGCAGTCAATATATTAGTCTTTTGCTAAGTGTCTTTTGCTAACTGTATAAGTCTCAATAGGTTTGGGAATATTTCAGTTAGATAACCAGGTTAGCCTCTTTTTTAATCTTTTAAAATGGTAGATCTGTCTTTGTCTTGGCTGACAAAATACAAGTTATGATCTTTTTTGCTTTATCCTTTGTATTATATACACACTTAAATGTGAATTTTTTCTTTTTTTGAGTAGGAGTCTCAGTCTGATGTCCAAGCTGGAGTGTAGTGGCATGCTCATGGCCACTACAATCTTGATCTGCTGGGTTAAGGAGATCCTTCCACCTCAGCCTTCCAAGTAGCAGGAGCTATAGGCATGCATCACCATGCCCGGCTAATTTTTTGATTTATGTAGAGACAAAGTCTCACCATGTTGTCAGAGTGGGCTCGAACCCATGGGCCCAGGCAATCCTCTCATCTCGACCTCCCAATGTACTGGGAGACAGGCGTGAACCACTGTACCTGGCAAATATGAATATTAACAATTTATAAAAATCATGCAAACTGGTGTTTTTCCTATACTTGAAACATGACCTTATAATATAATAGCTTTTTATAGACATCTCATGATTTTAGCTTAAATGATTCCATGAATAACTGTTGTTCCCTTTCTTATCATAATCATGTGATTTGTTGGTATAGGTTGACTAGCGTTAATGTATTAGCTTGAAAAAAAAGTTGTTCCTTAAAACTTTGAGTGGAAAATCGTCATTAGTCATTATAATGAAAGCAGAACTTGACTTTGAACAGTCAGCATTTCACAAAGGCCATTGTACATGTCCCTTTCTGACCTTGTTATTATATTTTCCTAATGAATATCAGATGGTGGTATCTTAGTCACTTCCCCTTCCCATCTCATTCTTGCTCAGATAATTCCCCATATGCTTTTCTACTTTGATTTCCTAAAATCAAAAGATTTTGGAGTTGAAAGTGGCCTTGAATTTCTTCTGATTCACCTGCTATATTTTGCGAATGATGAAATTGGGACTTAGATTCCGTGACTTGGCTGATGTTCATCAGCTACTCAGTGCATGGCAGAGACTGTGTCTCAAATCTTGTTCCTGCTTTTACCTGACAGGAAGCCAGTGCCAAATAAATATTTGCTAAACGGAACTAACTCTTCCCACCATGCCATTCTTCAGGTGAGTGGCACATTACTCCATTTAATCTTCTTAATAGGGGCAGAATCACACGGTTTAAACTGTGACCACAATCCTCTCCAGTACATCTTGTATGGTCCTAAAAGGTCTGCCACTAAAAAAAAAAAAAAACTTGGAAGACAGGTTTGAATAAAAAACTCCCTTACTGCCCTGCTCTTTAGCACTTACTTTCTTGAATATTTTGCATCCTGTAATAATCAACCATTTTCAAAGTTATGCTTTTCCTTTGAGTTTACAGAAAAATCTTGTGGTTCTCTGATGCTATATATATTTTTTTCAGAAGCTCTTTATTGGTTCATTTGTTTCTTTTGCTTATCCTTAAGTGAAGAGAATTCTCCTGGCTTTGATGTTTGGTGAAAGAGAAGGGTAGTCGTACTTTTGGCTCCTGGGCTCTTTCTTCTGGTTCACCTGCTATATTTTGTGAATGATGTGACTGAGACTTAGAGAGATTTAGTAACCCTATCTGCTTGGTAACTCCTGAAAGAAGGTGCAGTGTTGGTTAAAATGTGCATCCCTCAGTAGGGTCCCCGTGGGTTAGCAGGAATTCTTGTGATTTGCCTCCATGGAGGATTCGTTCATATGACTACATATGCATTCGGTGCTGTACACTGTTCTCTAAGCACTTCTGTTGCCTCACACAGATTTTGATACATTGTGTTTTCATTATCATTTAAGGTATTTTTAACTTATCTTGAGATGTCTTCTTTGACCCATGTGTTACTCAGGAGTGTGTTGTTTAATCTCCAAGTATTTTGGGATTTTTCAGCTGTCTCTCTGTTATTAATTTCTAATTTAATTACATTGTGGTCTGAGAGCAGACACTGCATGATTTCTATACTTTTAAATTTGTTAATGTATGTTTTATGGCCCAGAATGTGAGCTGTCTTGGTGAGAATTCTGTGTGAACTTGAAAGGAATATCTATTCTGCTGTTGTTGAATGAAGCCATCTATAGATGTCCATTATATCCAGGTACCTGATGGTGCTGTTGAGTTGAACTGTATCCAACTTGCTGGATCTGTTGAGGGAGGGTGTTGAATAGTGGATTTGTCTATTTCTCCCTGTAGTTCTATTAGCTTTTGCCTCACTTATATTTGTTCTCTGTTGTTAGGTGCATGCACATTCAGGATTGCTACATCTTCTTGGAGAATCAAACCCTTTATTACTATGTAAAGTTCTCTATATTCCTGATAATGCTCCTTGGTTTGAAGTCTGCTATCTGAAATTAATATACTCTTACTTTCTTTAAATTAGTTTTAGCATGGTCTATCTTTCTCTATTTATTTACTTTTAATTTATATGTGTCTTTACATTTAAAGTAGGTTTCTTGTAGACAACATATAGGGTCTGATTTTTTATCTACTCTGACAATTTCTGTTTTTTAATTGGTGCATTTAGACAGTTGGTGTTTAAAGTGATTATTGATTTACAGGCATACCTTGTTTTATTGTGATTCACTTTATTGTGCATGGTAGATATTGCATGTTAAAGAAACTGGATGTCTCTGGCAAGCATACACTGAGCACCTGCATTGATGCCATTTTTCCCGATATGAGGTGCAGGGCTGACATGAGCTGCATGTGCTCACTTTGTGCCTCTCTGTCACATTTTGGTCATTTTCAAAATATTTCAAGCCTTTTCCATGTTATTCTATCTGTTATGGTGATCTGTGATCAGTGATCTTTGATGTTACTATTGTAATTGTTTTGGGGAGCCGCAAATTACACCTGTGTGAGATGGCAAACTTAATCAACTGGCCGATCTCCATCTCTCTCCCTTTTCTCAGGCCTTCCTACTCCCTAAGACACCACAATATTGAATATTAGTTAGACTAATTAATAACTGTACAATGGCCTCTACGTGTTCAATTGAAAAAAGAGTAGCATGTCTGTCACTTGAAATAAAAAAACTAGAAATGATTAAACTTAGTGAGAAAGGCATGTCGAAAGCCAAGAAAGGCCAAAGGCCGGACCTCTTGTGGCAGTTAGCCACGTTGTGAATGCAAAGGAAAAGTTCTTGAAGGAAATCGAAAGTGTTACACCAGTGAGCACACAAATGATGAGAAAGCAAAACAGCCTTATTGCTAATATAGAGAAAGTTGCAGTGGTCTGGATAGAACATTAAACCAGCCACAGCATTTTCTTAAGTCAAAGCCTAAGCCAGAACAAGGGTATAACTCCCTTCAATTCTATGAAGGCTGAGAGAGGTGAGGAAGTGACAGAAGACTTTGAAGCAAGCAGAGGTTGGTTCATGAGGTTTAAGGAAACAAAAAGGTAACAAAGTGCACGTGAAGCAGCAAGTGCTGACAGAGAAACTGCAGCAAGTTCTCCAGAAGATCTTGCTAAGGTCATGGATGAAGGTAGCTACTCTAAACAACAGAGTTTCAATGTAGACCAAACAGCCTTCTATTGGAAGAAGATGACATTGGAAACTCATATCTGGAGAGGAGAAGTCAATGCTTGGTTTCAAAGGACAGCCTGGTTCTTCTGTAGGGACTAATTCAGTTGGTGATTTTTTTTTTTTTTTTTGAGTTGGAGTCTCACTCTGTCGCCCAGACTGGAGTGCAGTGGCCGCTCCCGGCCACCGCAGCCTCGACCTGCTGGGCTCCGGCGATCCTTTCGCCTCAGGCTTCCAAGTAGCCGGAATTACAGGCATGCGCTACCACGCCCGGCTGATTTTTTGATTTATTGTAGAGATGAGGTCTTGCTGCACAGGCGGGTCTCGAACCCGTGGGCTCAGGCAATCCATTCACCTCAGCCTCCCAAAGGCGCGGGATTACAGGCTGAGCCACCAAGCCCGGCTTCAGTTGGTGATTTTAAGTTGAGCCAGTGCTCATTTACCATTTCAAAAATCCTAGGTCCCTGGAAAACGATGCCAAATCTGCTTTGCTTATGCTTCCTAAAAACGAAGCAACAAAGCCTGCATGACAGCACATCTGTTTACAGCATGGTTTACTGAATGTTTAAGCCCATGGTTGAGATCTACTGTTCAGAAAAAAAGACTCCTTTCAAAATATTACGGCTCCTTGAACTGCACCCAGTCACTCAAGAGCTCTGACAGAAATGTATAGTACAAAGGAGATTAATGTTGTTTTCATGCCTCTAACACAACTTCCATGGATCGAGCAGTAATTTTGATTTTTAAGTTTTATTATTTAATAATACATTTTGTAAGGCCATTGCTGCCATAGATAGTATGCTTCCTCTGATGGTGCTGGTCCAAGTAAACTGAAAGCCTTCTTGATTTTAACGTTCTATATGCCATTAAGAACATTTGTAATTCATGGGAGGAGGTCACAGTATCAACACTAAAATGAGTTTGGGAGAAGTTGACTTCAACTCAGATAAGATGATTTTGAGGGGGTCAAGATTTCAGTGGAGGAAGTCACTGCAGATGTGGTGGAAATAGCAAGAGTTAGAATTAGAAGTGGAACCTGGAGATGTGACTGAATTGCAGCAACCTCATGATAAAACTGTAATGGATGAGGAGTTGCTGTTTATGGATGAGCAAAGATAGTGGTTTCTTGAGATGGAATTTCTTGGGAAGTTGCCATAACATCAAAGGATTTAGGATGTTACATAAACTTAGTTGATGAAGCAGCAGCAGGGTTTAAGGGTTTAAGAGAATTGACTCCAGTTTTGAAAGACATTCTATTGTGGGTAAAATTCTTTTTTAAAATAATTTTATTTTAAAAATTATTATTTTAAAGTTGTGGGGTACAATTCAAGTCTAGGTATACAGATGATCATTGTACAGAAAAGTTTAGGCCTCACTTTGAGTTCAGGTACCCTTACTGATGAAGTGTGCCCACCTGCTCCCTCCCCTGGCAGTTTCCCACTACTGCCAATCCCTTTCTTATAGTATTATGATCATTGTTCAGTGTCCGCTTATGAGTGAGAACATGTGGCTCTCAGTAGTTTGTTTCTATGATAGATCACTGAATATTATAGACTCTAAATCCATCCAAGTTGCTACAAAGTTCATAATTTTGTCCTTCTTTATGGCTGCGTAATATTCCACCATGTATATGTACCATATTCTTAAGATTCAGTCCACTTTCGATGTGCAGTTCGGTTGGTTCCGTGTTTTTGCAATTGTGAATAGTGTGGCAATAGACATGCATGTGCAGATGCATTTTTTGTAGAATGTTTTGTTTCTTTGAGTATATTCCCAGAAGGGGGATTGCTGGGTTGTATATGAGGTTGATTTTTAGATCTTTTAGGAATTGCCAAACTGTTTTCCACAGAGGTTGTACTAGTTTGCACTCCTACCAACAGTGTAGAAATGTTCCCTTTTCCCTGCATCCTATCCAGCATCTGTTGTTTTTTTGAGTTATTGATGATGACCATCCTGACTGGAGTTAGGTGGTGTCTCAATGTGGTTTTAATTTGCACTTCTTTGATAACTAGTGAGGCTGAGCATTTTTTCATGTATCTGTTGGCTGCTCATATGTCTTCTTTTGAGAAGTGTTTATTCATATCTTTTGTGCAATTTTTAATAGGACTGCTTATTTTTTTTCTTTTTGGCATGTTTGAGTTCCATGTAGATACTAGATATTAGGCCTTTGTCAGATATACAGTTGGCAAATATTTTTTCCAGTCTGTGGGCTGTCTCCCTGTTCTTGCAATGGTTTCTTTGGCGTTGCAGAAGCTTGTCAGTTTGATGAGGTCCCAGTTGTCTATCTTATCTGTTATGACATGGCATTTTGGGTTTTGATCAGGAATTGGTTCCAGTTCTAATTTCCATAAGGGTGTCTTCTGCATTTTCTAAGGTTCTTATAGTTTGAGGTTTTACATTTAGGTCTTTGATCATTTAGAGTTGATTTTTATGTATGGTGATAGGTAGGGGTCTTGTTTTGATCTTCTGCATGTGGTTAGCTAGTTTTCCCTCCACCATTTACTGAATAAGTTCTCTTCTCCCCAGTAGTTGATGGTGGAGCCTTTGTCGAATATGAATTGGTTGAGAAATTGAGGTTTTGCTTCTGGAATCTCTATTTGATCTATATGCCTGTTCTTGTACCAATACCAGGCTGTTTTGATTATTGTAGCCTTATAATAAAGTTAAAGTCTGGAAGTGTGATACCCGCTTTGTTTCTTTTGCTGAGGATTGTTTTGACTTTTTGAAGTCATTTATGATTCCATATAAATTTCTGTATTGTTGTTTTCGTGTCTGAGAAGAATGATGCTGGTAATTTCATGAGTATTGTGTTAAATCTGTAGATTGCCTTGGGTAGGATGGACGTCTTAACAGTTGATTCTTCCAGTCCATGAGCCTGGGATATTTTCCCATTTGTTTGTATCCTCTTTGATTTATTTGAGCAATGTTTTGTAGTTTTCATTGTAAAGATCTTTCACTTCTCTGGTTAGGAAGATGTCAAGGTATGTCATGTTTTTTGTGGCAACTGTGAATGGGATTGTGCTTTTTATTTGGTTCTCTGCCTGTTTGTTGTTGGTGTACAAGAATGTTATACTTTTGCACATTGATTTTGTAACCTGAGATTTTGCCAAAGGCCTTTATCAGTGCAAGAAGGTTTTTTATTCTCTTGGATTTTCGAGGTATAGAATTATATCGCCCACAAAGAGGGATACCTTAACTTCCTCTTTCCCTACTTGGATACCTCTGATTTCCTTCTCTTGTTTGATTGTTCTGCTAGGACTTACAATATTATGTTGAACAAGAGGGGTAAAAGTGGGCAGCCTTGTCTTATTCTGGTTTTCAGGGGAAATTCTTCTAATTTCTGTTTAGCAATATGCTGGCTCTGTGTTAACTGTACATGGCTCCTACTATTTTGAGGTATGTTCCCTCTATGCCTAGGTGTTCAAGGGTTTTTATCAAGAAGGGATGCTGGATTTTATTGAAAGCTTTTTCTGCGTCTAATGATATAATCATGTGGTTCCTATTTTTACATCTGTTGACATATTTAATTACATGTATGGTCTTGTGGATGTTGAACCTGCCCTGCATCCCAGGGATGAAGCCTACTTGGTCATGGTAGATGATTTTTGTGGTGTGTTGTTGGATCTGATTTGCTAGAATCTTGTTGAGTATTTTTGCATCTATGTTCATTAAGGATATTGGCCAGTAGCTCTCTTTCTTTTTTGTATCTTTACCTGGTTTGGATATCAGTGTGATGTTAGCTTCATAAAATGATTTGGGGAGAGTTCCATCCTTCCTGAAAGGAGTCAACTGATGCAGCCAGCTTCATTGTCATCTTATTTTAAGAACATTCTACAGCCATCCCAGCGTTAGCAACCACCACCCTGATCAGTTAGCACCCATTAAAATTGAGGCAGGACCCTCCACCAGCAAAAAGGTTCATGGAAGGCTCATGGAAGGCTCAGAGGATCATTAGCATTTTTTAGCAAGAAGGTATTTTAAAATTAAGGCATATAAATTGTTTTTAAGACATAATGCTGTTGCATACCTAATAGTGTTCAGAATAGTGTAAATGTAACTTTTATATGCATGGAAAATGTGCGACTTTCTTTATTAAGATCACGGTGGTCTGGAACCAAACATGTAATATCTAGGAGGTATGCTTGTAGTTGGATTATTATCTACCATATTTGTTACTGTTTACTATTTGTAGCTCTTGTTCTTTGTTTCTATTTTTGTCTTTCATTCTTTTTCTGCCTTTTGTGGTTTCCTTTTCTTTTCTTTTTTTTTAAATCAAGATCTCACTTAGGCTGGAGTGCAGTGTCACAATCATGGCTCACAGCAGCCTTGACCTCCTTGACTCAGAAGGTCTTCCCACCTCAGCCTCAAAAAGTAGCTGGGACTACAGGCACTCACCACCACACCCAGCTAATTGTTTGATTTTTTTGTAGAGACGAGGTCTCACTGTGTTGCCCAGGCTGCTGTCAAACTTCTGGGCTAGAGCGATCCTCCTGCCTTGGCCTCTCAAAGTGCTGAGATTACAGATGTCAGCAGCCTAGCTGCTGCTTTTATGATTTTAACTGAGCATTTTATATGACTCAATTTTCTGTCCTTTATTAATATATTATTTATACTTCCATTTTTAACTTTTTGGAGTGGTTGCCTGAAGAATTTGCAATATATATCTATAACTAATCCCAGACCACTTTCAAATAATACTGTACCACGTTCCAGGTAGTATAAGCACCTTATAATAAAATAATCCTAATTCCTACCTTCTATTCTTTATATCATTGCTGTCATTTATTGTGCTGATATAGAAGCATATGTGCATATATACGTAAGTATATATGTATATACAGAGGGTGCCAAAAAATATTTACACATTTGAAGAAGGGAAAAAACTATTAAAATTGTAATACTCAACAAAATGAACACAAGTTATATTTGACTTCTGCAATTACAAGAGGTGTTCAAAGTGGTTACCATCAGCATCCAGACAATTCTGATTATGGCAAATGTCTCTCAACATCACTTATAAAATGTGCATGCATTTTTGGCACTCCAGTATGTATAAATGCTTATATACATTGTTATTTTGAACAAACTGTATATGTTAGATAACTAAGAATAAGAAAAAGTTTTTACTTTACCATCACGTTATTCCTTCTCCAACACCCTTTGTCTTTATGTAGGTCTGAGTTTCTGAACTTTATAATTTTTTTTCTCTAAAGTTTTTTTTGTTTTTTGTTTTTGTTTTTGTCTTTTTGTTTTTTGAGTCAGTCTCACGCTGTCTCCCAGGCTGGAGTGCAGTGGCACCCTCACGGCCACTGCAGCATTGACCTGCTGGGCTTGGGTGATCTTTCCACCTATTTTCCAAGTAGCTGGAATTACAGGCTTGCAGCACCATGCCTGGCTAATTTTTTGGTTTATTGTAGAGATGAGGTCTTGCCATGTTGCCCAGGTTGGTCTCGAACCTGTGGGTTTAGGCCGTTCTCTCGCCTCAGCCTTCCAAAGTGCTAGGATGACAGGCGTGAGCCCCAGCACCTGGCTTCTCTAAATAATTTTTAAAAAAACATTTCTTGCAAGGTGATTCTCTGGCAACAGATTCCTCAATTTTGTTTGTCTGACGAGGTCTTCATTTCTTCTTCCCTTCTGAGGATTAATTTTTCAGGGTATAGAATCCTAAGTTGGTATTGTCTTCTCTCAACACTTTAAATAGTTCACTCCGCTCTTGATTTGCTTGCAAAGTTTCTGAAGAAAAGTCAGATATAGTTCTTATCTTTGTTCCTCTTTAGATAAGTTACTTTTTCCTCTGGCTTCTTTCAAAATTTTTAAACCTTTGATTTTATGTAGTATTAGTCAGAGTCCTCCAGATTCACAGACTGAAATAAGATTTTATTGATATTATATATATTTTATGTATTTATTATGGGAATTGGCTCATGTGATTATGGAAGCCCAGGATATCTGAAATGTGCTGGTGGTGTACATCAGTCTAAGTCTGAAAGTCTGAAAGTTAAGGAGTGACAGTGTAGCTCCCAGCTGAGTCTGAAGGCCTTGGGGGTAGGTAGAGGATTGGTGGTGTAAGTCTTGAATCTTAAGACCTGGGAACCAAAATCCCTGATGTCTGATGGCAGGAGAAGAGCTATGTCCTAGCTTAGGAAGGGAGGAGTGAATTTGCCCTTTCTTTGCTTTTTGTTCTATTTGGGCCCTCGATGGGTTGGATGATGCCCACTCATGCTGGTGAGTGTGATCTTTACTTAGTCTTCTGCTTCAAATGCCAATCTCTCCCAGAAACACCATCACAGACACACCAGGAAATAATGCTTTATCAGCTATTACAGTGTCCTTAGCTTTGTCAAGTTGACACATAAATTAAATATCATATATGGCTAGGTGTAGTTTTTTGGGGGGTGGGGTGTGGGGGAATAAGTATTTATCCCACTTGTTATTTGAGCTTCCTGGCTCTGTGATTTAGTGTCTAATAATAATTTGGGGTCATTCTCAGTCATTGTTATTTCAAATATTTCTCTGTTCCTTTCTTTCTTTTCCTTTTGGAATTCCTATTACCATAAGTCCCCTTCATACAAACTTTCAAGTTGAAAACTTTAAAAGATGTGAATGTGTGTTCGCATGTCTAATCATCTAAGTTAGTTCATGTATCTGGTGTACACTGTCATGTGTGTGCACCCTCTATAAATGGTTGTGCTTTTGTGTACTTTACTGTATAGTACTGTGTAGAGTACAGAAGTACAAGTATCTTTATTTCAAGCTCAGGATGTCCAGAAACAAGTGTCAAAGCAGTGGTGATAATAGCGGTATGTTAGTAGGTACTGATTGTGTTAGTTAAGCACCTAGGATAATTTTGTTGGACTTATAAACAAATTGGACTTACTGACATGCTCTTGGAACAGAACTTGTTCATATGTAGGAGACTTTCTGTACATGTATATTATACCTTTTGTAGTTGTTCCGCAGTTCTTGAATATTCTGTTCTGTTTCTTTCAGTCTTTTTTTTCTCTATGCTTTTCAACTTGGCATTTTCTATTGAGATAGCCTCAAGATCAGAGATTCTTATCTCAGATATATCCAGTCTACCAATAAACCCATGAAAATCACACTTCATTTCTGTTAAAGTAATTTTGATCCCTAGCATTTCTTTTTGGTTCTTAGAACTTCAGTCTGTCTCCTTACATTGCTTATCTGTTATTGTATGCCATCTACTTTATTAATTAGCATCTAACTCATAGTTCTAAATTCTCAACATTTCAACATTGCTCCCATATCTGAGTCTGGTTCTGATGTTTGCTCTTGTCTTCACATTGTGTTTTTTTGCCTTTTAGTATGCCTTGTAAATTTTTCTATTTTTTTTTCAAAGCTGGACATATAAGGAACTGCTGTAAATGGGTCATTAGTAATGTGGTGGTGAGGAGTGGGGGGAGGAGGTGTGTTCTCTATACCTGGAGTAGCCTCTATCTGTTAGTGAGCCTAGGCCCCTGGAGTGTGAACTTCACAGCTACTTTTCTGTTTTACCCATGTAGGCAGAGCAAGATGACTCATGTGGCCTGGAGTTGGGTATTTCCCTTCTCTTCCATGGAAGGCTAGAAGGGCTGGAATTATTTCCCTTCCTCTACGTGGAAGACTGGAGCAGGCTAGATTTGGGTATTTTCCTTCCCCAGGTCAATTGGACTCTGATACAACCCCAGCAGTTGAGGCTTTGGTTAAATATTGTCTTCTGATTTATGTCACTGCAAGACAACAATGTGTTCTAATGATTCCAAGGCTGTTTTTGTCTATGACCAGATATATAATATACAAAAGTATTTTTCTATGGAGAATAAAATGCTTCTAGACTCTTCCCATGTGCAACCTGTCCATAGTGTGGACTTTATTTACTACCATGAAGCATGTCCCTACCCATCTAATGCTGGCCTCAAGTCCTTTATTTGCGGGTTCTGACTATATGCATCAAGTGAAGTGGTTGGTCTGGGCCAGGAGAAGGTGAGACTGACATAAAGTAGCTGGTTTTCTATTATCCACATGGTGAGAGGAAGATGGAGGAAGAAGATTGCATGTGCTGGCAATTGCATTTCTTAATTCAGAAGTAGCTGGGCTATAGGTAATAGAACTACTGTCTCTTGCAATTGGTTGTCTGTTATCCCTCAGTTTTCAGTATTGCAAATTAAATGATTCATCCCATCCTTATAATTAGTTTAATAAAAAGTTGGGAGAAGTCATATTAGAGATTTATTTAGGTGATGACATTTAAATCCAGAAGAAACATTTCTTATTTGTTCTTTAAGTTTTCTAGGATGAAGTGGAGTAAAATTTTTCACTTTTATTGGACTAGTTTATTATTTTCCAATTGTTCTAATTAAAACTATCATTTATTATCTTTCTTGTCAGACTTTGGGCTATATTTTCATCTTATTAAAAGAACTACGAAAGGAGAGTCTTAGTTTTCTCATATTTCAGGCAAGGAAGTGGAGGCTTAAGTGATTTGCCCAAAGCCTCACAGTTGGTAGTTGGTAGAGCGAGATTTAAATACAAGTTAGACTTCACATATCACATTCGTTTTTAAAAAAAATTAAATTAAGTTAAATTTTTATTTTATTTTATTTTTGTATTTTAGTTGAACGTTGAAGGCAAGTAGTTATCTTGAATTACAGTCTTGTGGTATAAAGGCTTTTTGATTTTACTTTAGTTACCTCTGAAAATAATGTACTTTTGATCTTCTTTTTGAGATGGCAGCCCCTGGAGTGAACCTTGGTGCCTTTGTGTTTCTGTTGCACATTAATTCTGTGGCCAATTACCCCAATGGAAGAGTAACAAGGTCTTGCCACGGAATGATTCCTGAACATGGTCATAGTCCACAGTCTGTTCCTGTTCACAATGTTTCAGTGAGTCAGATGACATTCAGACCAGGAGATCAGATCGAAGGTACTGTGTGGGGATTAACTAAGTACATTTTGAGTTTCACTCTTTTACTCTTCATTGAATCTTTATTATTATTGGATTTGGGCCATTTACTTTAAATCTGTTTACTTTTTTTGGTGTGATCACATCGTTAGATACTTTTTATTTTGGGTTTAACGATTACAGATGACTATATTACTTAATATACACCCATTCAGGACAGGTTTTAAAATATGTTTTTAATATTATTTAATATATCTTTATTAATTGTATTATTACCTCAATAGCAGAAAAAATAAAGTTTATCTTATCTTGTTTATAATATAATAAACCCTTATCTTTCTTGACATAATGTAATCTCTGATAGTTCCCTGATTCCTCAGACAAAATATAGGCTGATTGTTATAGTTATAAATATAATAGCATTTTGCAAATTTTATTTTCTCTCTCTCTCTTGCTCTCTCTTTCTCTCTCTCTCTCTCTTTCTGACTGGGTCTGGCTTTGTCACCCAGACTGGATTTCAGTGGCACAAATTTCAACCTCCTGGGCTCACTATGTTGGCCAGGCTGGTGTTGAACTGCTGAGCTTAAGCCATCCTCCCACCTTGACCTCCCAAAGTGCTGGGATTACAGGCATGAGCCACTGTGCCTGGCTAAATTTTTGATTTTCTTTAGAGGCAAGGTCTAGATATGTTGCCTAGGCTGATCTTGAACTTCTAGGCTCAAGCAATCTTCCAGCCTTGGCCTCCCAAAGTGCTGGATTCAGGTGTGGGCTACCATGCCCCAGCCTTGCAAACTTTATTTTCTGCAACTTTAAAAATACAAAATATTAATAGATATTCTCTAACAAAAAGGACGTATGGAAAAATAAGTTTGGAGTTTTCTATGTGATATGTAATATTCCTCTTAGAGTTTTACATTGTACAGTAGGATATTAAACTCCAAACTCCAAGGAATTTGCAGCCAAGAAACAGGTATTTACTTTCATTTAGCGTTTTTCAAACTAATGTAGCCTTATGGACTGTCCCTGAGCATCACATCTCCTGCCTTTTTACCCTCTGTGGAATGACTGCTGATGTCCCAGGGAGTGAATGTCCTATGGAACACAGTTTGGAACTTCTTAGTCTATAGGTTATTTCTAGCCTTTTCAGGAGCAGTTTTGTGTATGTATACATGATTCCAACTGTGAGGTGCCTCCTTTAAACATCCTTCTGAACATTCCTTTTTGGGATGCTGCTAAACCTTTTAACCTATTTTTTTTTGTCTGTTTCTCAGTTACTTTGTCAGGGCGACCATTTAAAGGCTTTCTTCTAGAAGCTCGTGATGCTGAGGATTTGAATGGTCTTCCTGTTGGCTCCTTCACATTGAAAGACAGTCAGGTGTCACAGCTTTTGACCTGTGAAGATGTACAGGTTTGTGTTTACAGTTGACCCTTGAACCATGCAGGGGTTGGGGGTATTGATCCTTACCCCTGTGCAGTTGAAAATCTGTGTATAGCTTTTGACTCCCTCAAAACTTCACTACGAATAGCCTACTGTTGACCAGGAGCCTTACCAATAGCAATTAATAGATATTTGGCATGCTATATGCATTATATTCTGTGTTCTTACAATAAAATAAGCTAGAGAAAAGAAAATGTTATTAAGAAAACCATAAGGAAGAGAAAATATATTTACTATTTATTGAGTGGAAATGGGTCATCGTAAAGGTCTTCATCTTCACTGTCTTCATGTTGAGTAGGCCGAGGAGGAGTTGGTCCTGCTGTCTAAGGGGGAGCAGAGCAGGAAGTGGTAGAGGTGGTGGAAGGGGACAGGAGAGGTGGTGAACTCAGTGTGACATTATATAAATCCATTGTCATATCTGTGTGACTTTTTAATTTTCTAAAAATATTTCTACATGCTTCTAAGCCTTTCCCCACCATTTGCTTTAGTTTCAGTGCCATATCACAGAAGGATCCGTGTCATTAAAAGAAGTCATAACGCTGTCTTGATTAATTGGAACCTTTTGTCAGGCTGTCTGTCTCATGTCAGTTTGCTTCTGGGCTCTGCTTCCGGACTCATCTTCTTCCTCATCATCTAGCAATGGTTCGAGGGCAGTCATCTCCATTATGCCATCTTAGGTTACTTCCTGTGGTGTAGGGTCTATTAGCTCTTAGAGTTTCTCTAAGGTCCACATTTTGAAGCCCTTCATCACCACCTTTTTTTTTTTTTTTTTTTTTTGCCATATCCGCAGTTTCTTTTAGGATGTCCTTGACTGGCACTGTTGTAAATCTTGTGAAGTCATGCAAACATCTAGATGGTTTTTTTTTTTCTAGCAGAAATTTGTTGTTTTGGGCTTGATGGTTTCATGATTTTTCTGCAACATGGATGGCATCTTCAATGGTATAATCCTTCCAGACTTTCATGATGTTCTATCAGGGTTCTTTTCCATAGTGTTGGCAATCCTTTCCATAGAGTACTGTGTGAAATGAGCCTTGAGAGTCTTGTGACCCCTGAACTAGAGGCTGAATTAGCAATGTTGCATGTGTAGCAAGTAGGCCACTTGGAGACCTTTGATGTTGAGCTCATGGGGTTCTGAGTGACCAGAGGCATTGTTTCAGATCAGAAGAACTTTAAAGGTCAGTCCCTTACTGGCAAGGTGCTTCCTGGCTTCAGGGACAAAATCTTAATGGAACCAGCCCAGATCAAGGGTTCCCATTGTTCTCAAGTCTTCTCATTGTACAACCAAAGGACTGGCAGCTTGTGTTTATCTTTTCCCTCCAAGGCCAGGGGTTAGCAGCTTTGTAGATAAGGGTTGTCCTGATTATAAACCCAGTGGTATTTGCATAAAACAGTAGCATTAGCCTCTCCCTCCTTGCCTCGAATCCTGGTGCTTGCTTCTCTTCTTTACTAATAAATTTTCTTTGTGGCATTTTTTTCCCAGAGTAGGGCACTTTAATCTGCATTAGAAACCTAAGGTAGCTGTCCTTCATCTTTAGGGATTTTCTTCATGGTGTCTGGGAACTCAATTGCTGTCTCTTGGTCAGCTGAAACTGTTTCTCCTGTTATCTTGACATTTTAAAAAGCCAAGCTCCTTTGTAAAAACATCAAACTATCCTTTGCTGACATTAAATTCTCAAGCTTTAGTTCCTTCACCTTCCTTTTGCTTTACATTGTCATATAATGGGTTCACTTTTTCTCGAATCATATTAGAGTCTATAGTATGCCATTCTTCTAGCAATCCTGCATCCACATAATAGCTGCATTTTCAATATGAGATAAAAAGGTATTTCATAAAAAGTGCAGGGTTTTCACATGTCCTGGTGTAACTGCAGTGATGACTTCATGAATTGTCTTTTTTATGAAGGTCCATACATTGGAATTGTTTATTCTGAAATGACAGCAACTAAGCTGCAGAACTCAATCTACAGTACATGAAAAGCTTTTTCTGGTAACATCATGACTTTTCTGTTTTGTGAGAGCACTCCCAGCATCACAGACAGCACTTTGTGTTGGTCCCATGGTGTCATTCAAAGTTTGTGGCATTGTACAAAACACGATGAAAAATATATGAGATCTGTGAGAGATCACTTTTTATTGTGATAGGCAATTTACTGGAGAGGTGAACTGCTCACATGGAGATGATTAAGGTCACATAGAGTTTTAAGCAGATACTTGGGACGCAAGCTCACTACAATAGCAACAGGAGGTGACTACAAAATTATCACAGTAGTACAGTAGGTGCTACCACCTACTGTATGCAGTTGTGATTTAATACTGCATCTTGACATTTGTTTACATTCCTCTGGACCGTAAATGATACTGTGTATGGTCTGTAAGTGTTTGTGTGCATAAGTTTTAATATATTTTAACTTTTTATGGTAGATTTGTGTATATTTTATGGTAGTAAATAAGATAGACTGGTACTGTATATATTTTATGCATTCATGACATACCTAACTTTTTATTAATTTTTTTCAATCTTTCTTGGCTACTCAGTTTGAGTTTTTTCAAATTGTTGCAAATCTCCAAAAATTTATCTAACACTTTTATTGAAAATCTACATAAAAGTGAACCCATGCAATTTAAATCAGGATTGTTTGAGGGCCAAATGTATTTTGAAATTGCTGTCAGTTATTTATTTTTTAATCTTTTCACTACTGATAGATGCAAGATAAACAATGACATTCATGCTGTATTGCAGACATTTAGATAGATTCACAATGATCAGACACTTTCTTCCTAATTTTACTACTTGCAATATGTTTTTACATATTAGCATCCTAGAAAAGGTAGGACAGTATTTTGGAGAGCTTATAGCTTGTGATGCTTTATATAATATTGACTCTTATTTTATGAATTTTGAAGGGTTTTAATGTTGAAGATAGAGCTCTGGAGTATGACAGAGGTCTATTTATTTTCATTCACTTATTCCTTCATCCATTTAATTTATTATACCAAGAATGGTCCTGGATGCAAGGGACCTGGTAGCAATGGACAAGACTTAATCTTGTTCCTTAAAGATTCCTAAAAGCTCTAAATATCAACCTCCCATATGACCCCGCAATCCCCCTACTGGGAATATACCCTGAAGAGCTCAAATCACTCTATAAAAAAGATACCTGCACACGTATGTTTATCGCAGCGTTGTTCACAATAGCAAGAACCTGGAAACAACCATGCTGCCCATCAAAAGAGGACTGGATTTAAAAAATGTGGTACATATACACGATGGAATACTATGCAGTCATAAAAAAGAACAAAATCATGAATTTCGCAGCAACCTGGATGGAACTAGAGTCTATAATACTGAGTGACCTCTCACAGAAACAAAGATCTGAGTATCACATGTTCTCACTCATGTAGTGGACCTTGAACATCCATTGTAATAATATAAGAAAATGACTGATGGTACTGAGAAACTATGGGGGTGGAGGGGGATGGGATTAACAGTAGCAGATATCTGTTTGGGGATGGGGAAACATCTCTTATCAACAGGGTGCCTGAATGAAACGTAATTGTACACTTAACCCTTAACTGTACCCCACAAAACCATAATAAAAAATATTGATTTAAAAAAAAAAGAAGTTCTGGCTTTACACATACATAGGATATGTGAACATATAAGTAGAACAGTGTGATAATGTTGATTTGAATATACACAGAGTGTGTGGGAATCATAAC
The DNA here is from genome assembly GCA_027257055.1 of Cephalopachus bancanus. Taxonomy (NCBI): domain Eukaryota; kingdom Metazoa; phylum Chordata; class Mammalia; order Primates; family Tarsiidae; genus Cephalopachus; species Cephalopachus bancanus. The sequence goes on along the minus strand of JAPVLO010000176.1, from coordinate 4,046,269 downwards.
AGAGGAAGCATTCTACTAGAATGCTCCAAGCAATGCCCCAAATCACATACAGTTTCTGTGAGTGTAAGAGTTTACAACTGTGTAACTATTATGTTTAAAACCACAAGGTCTATATCATTGTCTGTTGGAGGGATTTGGGAGAATGCTTCTAGGAGGAAGGGATCTTCAAACTAGGCCTTGAAGAATGTGTAAGAGTTTGCCAGGTGCTTGAAAGTGGGAAACAAGATTGTTCAAGGGAAAGGAATTACTAAAATATTATGCTACATCTTTGGAGGCAGGACGTTTTTCTCTTTTCTTTTGATGAATCTTCTGCATTTGATTTGCATCTATTGGTGGAGGGGTTACTTTTGTAGTGTACATGGAATGATGAGCAGGCTCTATCTAGTATTAATGGCTCTTGAGTTCTTAGGTTTCTGCTGAGTCTAGTTTATTCACAAAGTCAGCTGCAAATCTGTTGCAGGCAATCAACATATCATTTATTGAGTACCTGAGTCCTTGCTCTAAATGAAATAGTCTTCACCAGAATGCCAAGGTTATGCAATGATAAGTTACTTTGCAAAATGATGGTAGTTCTATCCATGCTATTGAGTTGCTGAATGGCACTTCTTTTTCCTTTTATTTTAGGGATCAGCTGTGAGTCACACAAATCCTTCCAAAAAAACAGAAATTAAAGTCTACTGGAATGCTCCAAGCAGTGCTCCGATTCACATACAGTTTCTGTGAGTTTAAGGGTTTACAACTCTGTAACTTTTATAATTGAAACCATAGCAGTCTGAATTATTGTCAACTGGATATTTACTTGTATAGGAGAGGTATGATATAGTAACGATACCACCTTACTGATGGAAGAGGTTGTTTTGCTTTTTACTTGTTTTTTCCACTAGTGTATACCCAATACCTAGGATATGACCTGGCACCTAGTGGGCACTTAGTAGACATTTGTTGAGTGAATGAAGTATTGTGCTGCCTTAATTCTAGTAAGAGCCGTCAATTAATAGTTGAATCTCTATGTTGTATGGAGTAATACTTTTAGATTTGTTTCTATGTAAGTATGCGGATAAAAATAAAAGTCCTAAGTCTTAGATGACTTTTTTTTTTTGCAATTTCATTTTGTAGGTTAGATTGTCAGAAAAGTAAAACCCTACATGCCCCTCGGAATTACAAAACCCAGTAGAATTAAAATAGCGTTTCTTCCTTATTCTACATGCAAGGGGAAATGGTTTTTTTCTTTCTTTTTTTTGAGTCAGGGTCTCACTCTGTTGCCCAGGCTGGAGTGCAGTGGCATGGTTATAACTCACTGCAGTCTTGTCCTCCTGGGCTCAGGTGATCCTTACACCTCAGCCTTCTGAGTAACTGCTACAGTTGTATGCCACCATGCTTTATTCCCCCACTTTCTTCCTTTATAGTTTGTATTTGATTGTGTTGGGCCACCATCAGGATTCTGATCTCGCTGGGATTATCTTTCAGAGTCACAGTTGTTGAGAAGTATAAAATCTACTGGGTGAAGATTCCTGGCCCTACAATTTCTCAACCAAATGCACCGCCATTGACAACACCTACAGCCACACTTATGTCTTTGTCAACGTTACCTCCAGTGTCCCATTTAACCAAACCAGTAAGTAACATCTTTATAGCTTCACTAAATGCAATCTAGAATCATGTGTAGTCATGTATAATGTCCTTGTGTTTAGAAAATATAGAAGAGAATGAAAACAAAAGACATTATACAGAAGTAAAGTGCTTTGCTTAGTTTTTGTGATATGAGCAAAGAGGTATATTTGTGGGTGGAAATTGTGATTTCATGCACATTGTGGGACAAAGTGCATCATAGCTGTACTGAGTGTGGTAGCAAGATTTTGGGTTCTCTGTGGGAATGTGAAGTAAGTCTTCCTTGCAGCATTATGACTTAGTTTAGAATAAAAGGAATGCAAGCCCATGTGTGTTCAGGGTGTGATATGACATTCACATATGATCTGTACTAGAAATGGAGTGTTTTCATTTGAAAATAAATTTGATGAAGCAACAGCATTTTTTTTTTTTTTTAAACACAGCCAAGTATCAGGCATGGAGAGGAGCTTAAGCTAATTCTAGACAAGATTAGGAGGAGAGTCCTGAAGTGGTGATATAGCCCTTAGGTCTCATTTGATTAAAGTCAGAATGTACTGGAGAGTTCTATTTGCTGAACTACAGAACAATTTCTTGCAAGCTCATCAGCTAGGATTCCACATTGGCCCTCTGATCCAAAGGATTTATGATTGAGAAAATGTATCTTGGTAAGGGTAATGAATATTAGAAACATTAGGTTGAAGGATTTTACTGCAGGAAATTCTGGTAAATTAGACTTCTTAAATCTGAAGTGGATATAATAAGAAAGTGTCTTGAGGCAGGTTATTACAGCTGAAGGGACAAAGTGGGCCTGAATACTGACTTATCTGATTTTGGTGTATCTTTGGGCAAATTACTTATTTTCCACATCTCAGTTTCTTCACCCCTAGAATGAGAAATAATAATACTTTGCTCTTAGTGTCGCTGTGGGAATTAAATAAAATAATGAGGATAATTTTTCTAACTGTGTCTTGCACCTAGTACATAATGAGTAAACATTTGTTCCTTTTCTTTCTCTTCTCCTTTTGTCCATCTCCTTTTGTTCACGTAGAGAAGTCTAAAAAAAGCACTTTGCTCCTCTGTGGTGTCCTATTTTGTTTTCCTTCTCTTCAGCATCTTATAATATATGGACATTATATTCAATTACATTATTATGAATGTTGCACTTTTGTTTGATGACACAATTAGATCTGTTATTTATATTAGCTTTCAGTTTCATCCTAATGCTCATTTATTAAAAGCTGCTTTAGGGACATAAACACTCTGATTGACCTGAGCTTCCTAGTGGGAATCTATGGATAATACTGTTGTCTTTCCAAATATTCATCTGAAAGGCATTAGCTCTTGTTGGAGCTTTTAATGTATCTTTTAATAATGATCTCTAATTATAGGGAGGTTCATTCAGAGTCTTAAAATTGTAGCATTTTTAGAGCTAGAAGAGTCTCAGGGTCTGTTTCTTTCAGTTTTCCTGTTGTATACTTGAGGGTGAAGAGATCCTGAGAGGGTAAGTTCTTTGGGAGATGGGATGGAGTGAAGGGAAGAGCAGAGATCGAAGTTCAAGTTTCCTAGTTCCTAGTGGCTTGTTCTCTTCACCCTACTGTGACTTGTCTTTATGTTCCCATTAAACCTAGTTACAGAGTGTTTAGCTCTCTTCTGAAACATAAGGTCACAGCTCATTCTAACAAGGGCTATCTGTTCACTCTGTCAAATTGTAGAGCTGATGTGTTTTAAGACTCTTTCTCTTATATTCCTCATCAAGAAGGTCTTTTTTTCACAACTACTGAATCATTACTATTATTTGGAATGGTGGTATATTTTGGGGTAACCATTTTTCTTATATAATTTTAATATCAAATTTGAATCTGAATTCTGGAAGCAAGATCCAAGATTTAAATATAACAACTTGCTAATGGTTTGTTTATTTGCTTTTAAGAATTTCATCTTTGAGAACTAGAGGATGGCTTTTAGGCAAGAATGTCAGTGTCAATTAAGTCTTAGGGACTTAAATATTTCCTAAGAAGTTTCTCAAAACTTACTAGAGATTTTGCTTTGGCACACAATGTAAAATGCTTTACAGTCCAACTAGTGTTATGTTTTCTACATGTTAATTAAAATTAATTAAGTTTAAAAGTTCATAGCCTAACTACTCCTCTGGTCACTTTTAATTTGGGATGCATCTTTTGTTTCCTTGTTTGAATCCTTATTACAAAAAGGAATTCTCATTAAAACCCATATTTGAAAGTAGTTAGTCTTATGTCACTGGCAATGGACTACTTGTTCAATAATTAAGATTTTCCTTCTCTGTCATTTTCTAGTTCAGTGCCTCAGACTGTGGGAACAAGAAGTTCTGTGTTCGGAGTCCTTTGCACTGTGACCCGGAGAATGAAGCTGCCTGTGTCTTCTTGTCCTTCACAAGAGGCGACCAGTCGGTGATGGTTGAGATGAGTGGTCCCAGCAAAGGCTATCTGTCCTTTGCGCTGTCTCATGATCCCTGGATGGTTTGTACCTTTCTCTTCCATACATGGTAATGAACAGAGACTCACTGGAGTGTGCTCTGATCAGTGGTGGATCAGCTGTTTGCTCCAGAATAAAAGTGATCACATAAAGATTGGACATGCCAGGAGAAATGAACTTAGAACAGATTCCTTGTCAAATGCTTCGAGTGTTTAATGCTATAACAGTTGGGAAGTTACATACCTCCAAGAGCAGGCTGTCCCAAGGAGAGTTAGAAAATCATTTTATCTCCAGTGGGTTTGGTGTTTTAGGCCTGTCTGCCTGTCTCCTTGGGATTAAACAGGAAGTGCAGTTTGAATGTCACAGTTAAATGCTGTGTATTTTGTAATGCTTTGTAAACCGTAGTTGCTTACTCAAGTAGCCAGAACGAAAGCCCATGTTCCTGTTCCTGTTGTCCCGTTTTAGTCATCTTCAGTGCATTTCTCAAACTGAGGATCAAACCTGTGTATCCAGGCAAAATATGTGACAGAAAGCTCAGGGTATACCTGCAGAAAGCAGCTCTCCCTGGTGGTATGGAATGGGCCCAGTGGTTCTACAGGTGGCAGCCTTGTGCTGTGGTGTGGGGGAGCAGGGGGCTGCATGGGCACCCCAGGTTCCCAGGGAGAAGGGAGACATCGTGGTCAGGGCACGTGTAAGTTTTGTTCAAGAAGAGTTGGTGTTGGGGTGTGGGAATGTCCACAATGGAGAACGCTCCTGTTTCCACATTGGCAAAGGCAAGGAGTCTTTTCTTGAGAGTTTTCTTCCTATCAGGATTTAAACTTAACGCAGTTCCTTGGGGGAATCATGTTTCAATAAAAAAGGAAAGGAACTCTGACATGGCTGTGGTAGAAGAACTGTTGCTTTCCCTGAAAGTGCTCGATCCCATCGGCCCTGGCACAGTTGCAATTATTGGAGGAAGCTGGGTGCTACTTATTTTAATTAGTAGGATGCCATCAGTATGTGGAGATGACTTACATATTTCACAACTCACTGCTAGAATGCACCTGCTGTCCCTCTTCCATCAAACAAAGGATGTACCTTAAATCCATGACATACAGGATATATCATGTGCTTTAAAAAAAAAAAAAAAGAAGATAGTAGGAATCTTTCCCCCTTCAAAGTTGCTTTTTTTTTTTTTTGAGTTGAAGTCTCACTCTGTCACCCAGAATGGAGTACAGTGGCCGCTCCCGGCCACCTCAGCCTCAACCTGCTGGGCTCCAGCGATCCTTCCGCCTCAGCCTTCCAAATAGCTGGAACTACAGGTGCACGCTACCACGCTCGGCTAATTTTTAAATTTATTGTGGAGATGAGGTCTCGCCAAGTTTCCCAGGCAGGTCTTGAACCCGCGGGCTCAGGCAATCCACTCACCTCAGCCTCCCAAAGTGCGGGATTACAGGCTGAGCCACCGAACCCGGCTTCAAAGTTGCTTTTATGGGAGATTTTATTTTTATTTTTTTTAGTCAGAGTCTTACTCTGTTGTCCAGACTGGAGTGCAGTGGCATGGTCATGGCCACTAGCCTTGACCTCCTAGGCCCAGGCAATCCTTCCACCTCAGTCTCCTAAGTAACTGGAACTACAGGCACATGTCACCACACCCAGCTAATTTTTTGGTTTATTGTAGAGACAAGCTCTCACCAAGTTGCTCAGGCTGTTCTCAAATCCCTGAGCTCAGGCAGTCCTCTCGCCTCTGCCTCCCAAAGTGTTGGTATTATAGGCATGAGCCACCACATCTGACCTGATGGGAGATTTTATACTTGCTCAGATTATGCTGATTGTTCAGAATATTTCCCTACTTTCTTTTTGCCATCAGACTGGTAGCATTTTCTTTTGGGCATTCTTAGTGCTGGCAAAAATGAACCAAGTTTGACTTATAATGTGAATAATGAGACTGGGTTAAAAATAAAATGCAAGGCTGGGCGTGGTGGTTCAAGCCTGTAATCCCAGCATTTTGGGAGGCCGAGGTGAGGGAATTGCCTGAGCCCACATGTTCGAGAACAGCCTGGGCAACTTGGCGAGACCTCATCTCTATAATAAATCAGAAAATTAGCCGGACATGGTAGTGCATGCCTGTAGTTCTGGCTACTTGGAAGGCTGAGGCGGAAGGATCACCTGAGCCTAGCAGGTCAACGCTGGGGTGGCCGTGAGCATGCCACTGCACTCCAAACTGGGTGACAGAGTGAGACTCTGACTCAAAAAAAAAACAAATAAATAAAACGCAACCATAAAGTAATAACAAATGATGGTGGTGGTGCATTGTTATGTGAATGTGATAAAACTGGCTAAGAAGGAAGTTCTGAAAAGAAGTGCAAAGAGGATTAACCTGTTGAATAAATGTGTAGTTTCATCAGGGTTCATCTCTGAGGTACAGCATCCATTTAGATATATGCTCTAGTCACTTAAAAAAAAGAAGCCCAATGTACTCCAATTACTTTATAACCAAAACACATGCTATAGTGTACTAATGTTGCCTTTTATTGGTCACTTAAAGTCTGTGAGTGAGAGGGAAAGACACTAATACTGCATTGAGTGTGTGCTGAGTAACCTACAGGTAGACTAGTTATTTCTGTTCTAAATTATAGGCATTGATGGCACAAAAGCATTTATTGCTAATTCAAGATTCATTTATCTTACTTGAAATCTTATCTGTTTCTAGTATGGTATTCATAAAAAATGTTTATAAAAAAGACTTAATTATGCAGGTGCAGTTGACTAACAGAGCAATGCTGTTTAGTGATTAAAATCATCTTTACACCTGTTGGTCTGACTTGGGGAAATGAATCATCCCTAAAATATATTTTTAAAGTGGATATTTCTATTTTTAGTTGTTATTTAAAAATTTTTAGGGTATTTTTATGACCTGTTTCTCTTGAGTATGTAATGTAAATTTAAATACTGAAGGTATCTGATGCTATGAATACTGATTAGATGACCTAAATTATATCTGTTTTTCAATTTGGCTTGTAAATAAATGATAACATTTGTTTTGATATTAGACCTCATCACCAAAATGAGTGAAATATTTAATTTCCATATTTTTGATAACAGTGATCTACTAATGTCTGAATTTTAACTGAATTTCCAAGGACAGTATGTCTTTACATAACATTGTCAATAGGTTCTTGGAAACTGACTTTAAGTGAAACTATGTACAAAAAGACCTTTTGTAAAACTGTCATTTCCTTCGACATTATTTTGTTATAACATTAATGAGAAAAAACTTGGTTTTGTAATATACTGTTTTGCTGAAAATCACAGTTTCTGAGAATATGGCTACAACTTTAAATGAGAACTTCCTGTATATCCACCTTTCCCATCTGAGGCATTTTGTTACCAGGTGTGCATGGTACTAGCTCCCGTTCTTCTCTGTCCCCTGCCCTGAACCATCCTGTTCCATACATGATCTCTCAATGCCTAAGTTATAGTGTATTCCTGGTCCTGACCCCTCTTGGACTCCAGGTTTGATTTCTAGGTTCCGGCAGGTCTTGTCCAGATGTGTGTTCCAAGTCAACATCTGTAAATTGAACTTGTCTTCCTTCCTAATGTCTCCTTGTGTTCCCCATTCTTGGTGATCAACAACGATGTTAGACATGCAGCTACTGCTGTTGATTACTTGCTTCTTGTCAGGAACTGACTCTGATAGAACATCTCATCTGTTGCTGTTACATCTTCTTTGGTATTCAGAGAAATTTTGGTTTTGACTTTCATTCATCTCTCAGATCCCAAACTTCCAACTTTTGTTTTGAAAAGTTTTAAACCTACATAAAAGTTGAAAGAATGAACAGTCATAAACCCCTCACCTAGACTGGCCACTTTCTTTCTCTCTCTGACTATTTATCTATTTATCTATTTCAATTGATTTATATGGTATGTATAAGTATATATTTTTTCCTGAGCTATCTGGAAGTTGTAGATATCATGACATTTCATCCCTGAGGTTTACAACACATGTCTCCTGAGAACAAGGACATTCTCCTACAATTGCCACAATATCTTTATCACATTGAGAAAATTTTACAATGATATAATAATTTTATGTAATATACAGTCTATATTCCAATCTCTCCAATTATTCCAATAAAGTCCTTTATAACTGTTTTTAAAATTTCTGATGCATGATCCAATCAGTTATCTCTCTCTGCATTTAGTTGTTATATATCTTTGATTCCTTTACTTTAGAACTGATATCCTGTCCTTTGTCCTGACTTTTTTATCTGAGTAGGAGTCTCACTCTGTTGCCTAGGCTGTTGCAGTGGCACACTCATGGCCACCCCAATGTTGACTTGCGAGGCTTCTGGCGATCCTTCCACCTCAGCCTTCCAAGCAGTCAGAACTACAGGTGCATACTACCACACCTGCATAATTTTTGATTCATTGAGGAGATGAGGTCTTGCCAAGTTGCCTGGGCTGGTCTCTATCCACGGACTCAGGCAATCCCTCCGCCTTGGCCTCCCAAATACTGGAATTACAGTCTGAGCCACCAGGCCGGCCTGTCCCGATTTTTTAAAGCCAGTTATTTTATAGAATGTTCTACAGTTCATGCAATAGATTTATGTGAAGATTTTTGGCACAAATACTGCTTAAAGTGTTTTGTTTCCACATCAGTGCCTCATTTCAAAAGTTTCATGATACTGGAATGTTTCATTATTGACGATGCTATGTTTGGTCACTGTTGGCTCTCAGATTTCTCCATGGTGAAAGTATATTTTCCCTTTGTGATGAATAAGTAATACGTGGGATGATACTTTGCATCTGTGTGAATATTCAGTTCCCCAGTAACCTGTTACCAAATGGTTTTTAGCATTCATTACTGTTCCTTCTCTGAATCAATGACCACATTGGTGGTTGCAAAATGGTGGTTTTTCTAACTTTTTATTAGCTGATATTCTTCTGAAAATAAGAGTTTTCTTTTCTCTACTCTCCCTTCCCTTTTGGAGTAATACTGTGGACTAATGGGCTCCTTTTGTCCATTGTGTTTAGTTTATTACCCACATTCACTCATTTTTAGATGGTCATGGTGATACTAGGGTGGCCAGCAGGAGCCCTTCAGGCAGGCTTCTCTTATCTTTTGATGTGTCTCCATCAGCTTTTGGGCATATCATTGTTTTGTGTGTAATAAGATATTCTCTTCTCACACTTTTATGCATCTCATCATTTCTCAAAGGAGCTTTACTTCCCGTTAGTAGAAATTTAGAAACCCAGATGTGTTTATAATAATACTATAACAAAGGGATTGGCAGTAGTGGGACACTGCCAGGGGAGGAGGGGGACACATAACATCAATAAGGGTACCCACACTTTACCTGTACAATGATCACATAAGTGCCTAACCCTGAATTGTACCCCACATCTTTAAAATAAAAAATAAGAGAGAAAAAAAGAAAAGAAATGCAGAAGTGGATGTTAACGTGATCATGGCTACTAAAATCTTGGATTCTTTGGCTTCTGGTTTTTTTTTTTTTTAATTGTGGTAAAATATACATAACACAAAATTTACCATCTTCACCATTTTTTAACTATCTTACCATAATAGGACCTGGATTTTTTGGTAAGGCTTTATATTTTTAGAGCAGTTTTAGGTTCCTAGCAAAATTGAAAGGAAGGTACAGAGATTTCCATATGTCCCCTGTCCTCACACATGCTGAGCATTCTCCATCAACAACCCCTGCCAGAGTGATGCATTGTTATGAAAGATGAGCCTACACTGACACATCATTATCACCCAAAGTCTGTAGTTTAGGGCTCACTCTTGGTGCTGTATTTCCTATGGGTTTGGACAAAATATGACATGTACCCAGCATTACAGTTGATTCTGTTTTGACACACCTCTTTTGTTTGGTTTGTTGTCACAGTCTCTCACGTGACTTGCACCTGTCTAGTCTCCTTCCTGGACTGCCATAACAACCCCTTATCAGTCTTCTTGCCTCTCTCATTCCCTTTCCATTTCATCCTTCAACAGTCACTGGAATTTTCTTTCTAATCCACAATTAATATCATCTCAAAAATATCCCCCAAACCTTTGGTGGACTGTTAGTAACTATAGAAAAATTGTTGCTTTTCTTTAAAAAAATTATTCATTTATTAATTATACAGTTGTGGAGTACAAGTGAGGATTTGCTACATAAGTGGGCTATATGCAGGTGATTTCTGGGCTTCTAGGTAGCCCTCACTGCCTCTGGTACCACAAAGGGACCAGCTAACTTCTGTGTGAAGCAGAAGATGAAACTGAGAACACCGTGGAAAATTGGTTATTTTTTCTTTGGCATGGCTCTTACTACTCTTCAAAGTCTTGGTGGTACTTCTTGGAATTTCAAGCCTTAGAGGTCTCTTTTATCCTTTTTATATTTTACCTAATAAAACTGCCTGTTTTCTAAAATTTTCACATATATATTTCTGTATCTCGGTCCTGGAAGTTCCTCAACTTGGAAAGTCTTTCCTATACTCTCAACTCTACCTTATCCTTCTGCAAATATGTTTTATTCTCTAAGTTCTGCTTAAGTACTATCTTTTCTGATAAGCTGTTTCCAATTCTCTGTCCATACATAACTTATCTTTTCATAACACTTTGCCTAAATCTTCATTTTACCATATTTGATGTACTGTTAGAACTGTCTGTCTCTTCCATTAGAACACAGCTGTTCCCTGGGAGAACTATATCCTAGTTATCTTTGTTTCTTCCATGGTATCCAGCATAGCATTTTCTCATAGGGTGCATACTTGATGCTTGACTTGAGAAGGGCGAGCTGGGGAGAGAGCTTCTGTACGACCAGGGTTTTGGCAGCAGTTCTTTTTTTTTTTCTCTTTTAAGAGACAAGGTCTTGCCATGTTGTCCAGGCTGGTCTTAAATCTCCAGGCTCAGGCAATCCTCTTGTCTCAGCCTCCCAAAGTGCTGGGATTATAGGTGTGAGCCACTACGCCTGACTGGAAGTTCTTATATTGTGTGCTCCTCTGTTCCAAACCCGGGGTTTCTAGAGCTGCCTGGAGCCTAAGGTTGCCACAGCACTTTTCATTTGGAATAGTGAGCACTGAGAGTTGCCTGTTCTCTGGCCCCAACATCTTTTCCAATATCGGGAGGTCTGCCTATATTCATTTAGTATTATAGTCCACTTACCATCAGTTTGCCTCAAAAATCATCCATTTTGCTGTCTTAAAAAATTTTTTTGTCACTGCACATTCTTTTTTAAATTTGTATTTTCTATTTTGATTTGGGGGTACATAGGAATACTGTGTGATGGTGAGGCATCGGCTTCTACTGAGCCTGTCACCCAGATGGTGGACATGGTACTCAGGGGTGATTTTCAGTCCTTATCCCCTCCCTTCCTCTCCCTCATAGGAATCCCTGATTGTCTGTTGCTCCTATCCTTGTGCCTGTGAGCATACAGTAGTCAGTTCTTACTTATAAGGGAGAAAATATGACATTTAGTTTCTGTTTCTGTGGTAGTTTGCTCAGGATGATGGTGTCTAGTTGCATCCATGTTTCTGCAAAGGACATGATTTTGTTCTTTTTTATGTCTGTGTAGTTTTCCATGATGTATACATTACCACATTTTCCTTATTCAGTCTACCATTGATGGGCACCTAGGTTCCGTGTTTTTGCTATTGTGGTTAATGCTGCAACAAACATGCGTGTGCCGATGTCTTTTTGGTAGAGTGAGTTGTGCTCCTATGGGTGTGCACCCAGTACTGGAATTGCTGGGTCGAGTGATCAGGCTAGTTTCAGTTTCTTGAGAAATCTCTAAACTGTGTTCCACAGGGGTTTAACTAGTTTGCATTCTCACCAACAGGGAATATACCAACATTTTGTAGTATTAGACATTTTTTATATAACAAAAGAATTCCTATGCCTCGCTGATGACAGACATTCTAGAAAACATGCATTGTTTAAATCAGAATTCAGCACACATTTTCTATAAAGGACCAGTAGTTAATATGTAAGAGCTTGTGGGCTATATGTTCTCTGTTGCAACTACTCAGTTCTGTTGTTGTGTTCCAATAAAACAAAAAAAGCTATAGCTGAATGTGAGTTTGATGTATTTTCATTTGTCATGAAATACTCTTCTTTTAATTTCTTAAGTCATTTAAGTATGTAGAAGCTCTTCTTAACCTATGAGCTATATAGAAACAAGCTTCGGGTTGAGTTTGGTGTTTATGCTGTAGTTTGTCGACTCTTGGCTTAAATCTTGACTACTCCAATTTCTTAAAATCTTGAATTGGGCTAATTCTGATTTGACTCTATGATGTATAACAATGAATAATTGCTTTGCTAAGAGTATGTCCTTGTGAGTTTTCAAAAGTTGAACATTTTAAAACAAATTTGAGTTTGAAAGTATAGAAAAATGTTAGAATTAAATATTGGAATTTATAGAAAAATTTATTTTAACAGAGTAGTCTTGGAACTTGTTTAAGGAGTTTAGTGACTAAGGCACATAAAGAACCTTGTTAGTTTATAGAGAAAATAAATTAAAGACAAAAGTATAGACAGTAACTTAAAGTCAGGATTATTCACATGTACCATCACTTAAATGTACTTTGAAGTTACAGTCTGTGCTCTGATTATCACTTTAAAGAATAAGATCTAACTTTCAGAATTAAGGAATACTGTTAGAGACTAAATGATAGATAAGAAGTAGACTGCCTGACAAAAAAATTCTTTCTTGAGCACAGATATTTTTGTTTCAGTTATATAGCATTAAGTCTATTGAGTGTGGACAATATTTGATTTCAGCGTCTTCCATCTTTTTTTTTTTTTGAGTCAGGGTCCCACTCTGTTGCCCAGGCTGGAGTGTGGCATGATCATGGCTCACCCCAGCCTGGACCTTCTGAGCTCTGGTGATCCTCCTGCCTCAACTTCCCAAGTTGCTGGGACTATAGGAGTGCACAACTACACTTGGCTAATTTATTTTATTTTATTTTAATTTTTTGTAAAGACAAGGTTGCAGTAATGACTGGGCTGGTCTCAGACTCCTGAGTTCAAGCAATCCTCCCTCCTTGGCCTCCTAAAGTACTGGGATTACAGGCAGGAACCACTGTGCCTGGCCTAGTGTCTTCCATCTTAAAAGTTACCAAGAAACATCCAGTACAATGCAGTGTATTCACAGTCATTAAAATATGTAGGATGTAGACATTTATTAACAAATAAATATCTCAAATAATGTTCATGGTTAGTTAATTGAAAAAAGGTAACATAACTATATATTTTCTCATTTGGGAAAGCAAAATGGGTTCAAATACAAATAGGTTTGAATGAATATACATAAAAGCATTACAGCAGTATTCAACTGGTGACAGGCTTTTGAACACATAAGCATGTTATACGCCTATTTTAATTTATTGTTTTACACTGACATTTCAGTGCTTTTGTATTATAACAAAATTATTTTAAATTAACAAACTGGACAGCCAATCTCTAGAATTTATAGTATTATTTAAGACTGAGTCAGTAAATTATGTTTTAAAAGTATCAAATAGTACGTGATTTCCTGAAGGTCTTTAATAAAACACAAAATGATGAAATTCACTTGAATGTCTTTCATTTGCAATTGTTTTTCAGGGTGACGATGACGCTTATCTGTGTATTCATGAAGATCAGACCGTGCGCATACAGCCTTCCCATCTGATGGGACGAAGTCATCCGGTGATGGACTCCAGGGTGGGTGTGAAAACTCTGGAGCTTCCACCTGGCTGATCCTGTTTCTGGCTACATGGCTGCCTTGCCGTGGCCTGCTGCAACGCAACCTCCACCCACAGACACAACCTCGCCTGAGCAGGGGCCTGGCAGCTGGGCTCTTCTCGTAATGACCTCAGAGAAAGTTTTCCATACTTTAGAAAGCACAAGACAAGTTTTTCTCCTAGGAAAAGATGAATTCTTGCTTGTGTCACTTAAATCCTTTTGGTTGCACCTTACAAAAAAGTATTTTATGGTTTGTCAAGATGGTCAGAGCATCAGCCCCCTTTCAAAAGCTTATAGACAGGTTTTTAAGAAGAGGCTTGGTGAGGCACAGTGGCTCATGCCTGTAATCCCAGCACTTTGGGAGGCTGAGGAAGGGGGATTGTTTGGCCCCAGGGGTTTGAGACTGGCCTAGGCAATATAGTAAGACCTAGTTTCTACAAAAAATAAAAACAATTAGTTGGGTGTGGTGGTAGGTCCTTGTAGTTTCAGTGACCTGGGAGGCTGAGGTGGGAAGATCAGCTGAGCCCAGGAGGTCAAGGCTGCAGTGAGCCTTGATTGTACTACTGCATTCCAGAGTGGGTAAACTGGGTGACAGATCCCGAATCAAAAAAAAAAAAAAAAAAGAAGAGGCTATGCTAATGACAGGATTTCTTGACTAGTAAGATGGAAGTTGTCTTAAGTTCCTTTTGCTGATATCAGTGCCAAAGGTGAGCTATTTCTGGTAGAGATGTGTCTTTTTCACAGGGCAATTGACAAGCAGATGAGCCTTGAAGGGCCAGTCGCTGTCACTTAATGACATAGCAGATGAGCTGTGACCGAGTCGCAGCCATCACGCAATGACATCACTGTGCATGGCCTTCTGGGGGCTGACCCCACTGCTGACTCGTTCTCCCAAGTTGCAGGCTGCCTTCTGGCCACTAGGGTACTTCTTGTTAATTGCTTTCTCAGAGTTTTGGGTTGCGTACTGGTGGCCAGATGGAGTTAGTACATCTGCTAAGGTTTCTAACCTGGTAGAGGAATCGTGGGCTTCTGGCTCATGTCAAAAATAATTTTTTGCCAAATGGGATAAAGACAAATAAACTGAGAGAAAACGTTTCTTGTACTCTTCAAGGAGGAAGTGGAAACACAATGGCACTGCAGACAAAGTGTGCACATATGATCTTGGGGAAAGGAAATTGAACAGGGCAGGGGTTTGATCACATCTTATTTTTAGCCAATCTTTGGGAAGTGCTAAGACGACCATTGTGTGTTTATAGGGTACTCTTGAGGACGTGGCTTGGAGGCTGGCGGATGATGTTATGCAGTGTTCTTTCAGAAGAAACATTACCCTTCCTGGGGTTAAGAATAGATTTGATCTAAACACAAGCTACTACATATTTCTAGCAGATGGTGTAGCCAGTGATGGTAAGTGTATTGTTAAAAGCTGTCCTTCTCAGTTTTTTCCTCTCTTCTTTCCTCCTTCCTGTTTTGAAAAGACTACTGTAGAGGCTCATATTTTAAGGCAAACACTTAAGGGTAAGGAGTCACCACCCTTTTCCATTTTCTCTGAAAATTTGACTCTTTGGTTAACCTTATAGCTTTACTTCCATGGAAACTAGATAAAGGTAGAGTGTCAACTCTGTTACAAGGCAACATTGCTCATGGTTGAAGTGGCCTCTGGTTGGTAAATGCATGTGGACCAGGAGGACTAGAAATATCTCGTCTAAAGCCATATCTTAGGGCTTCACTGGGTGTAGTGACATTAGATTAGCATTGCAGGGACCCTAGAACCAGTGCCTTTGTGGTAGTTGCAAGAGATATTGACTCTTGTGAGAAAACCTGCCCAATATGAATCTCATCTTTTCATTTTATTTTATTTTATTTTTACTTTATCTTATTATAAAGATGTGGAGCACAAGTCAGGATTAGGTACATGAGTAATCTACATGCAGGTGAAGTTTGGGCCTCCAACTGGTCCTCACTCCCCCGGGTTTAGGGACCAGGTACACTTTGTGTTGTTTTGTGCCCCCCCTTTCCTTCCAATCATGGTAGTGTTCCATGACTACCTGCCCTTCTCTTGTGCTGTTATGATGAATGTTCAGGTCCCATTTATGAGAGAGAACATGTGGTATTCAGTACTTTGTTTCTGTGATAGATCACTAAGTATGATGATCTTCAGCTCCATCTAATTGCTGCAAAGTCCATGATTTTGTCCTTCTTTATGACTGCATAATATTCCATTGTGTATGTATACCACTTTTTCTTTATCCAGTCTACTTTCAATAGGCAGTAGAGTTGGTTCCACATTTTTGCTGAGCTTTCTCAGGGGATGGAGGGTTGGAGAGAGGATAAAGACATTAGCTTCTGGATAGCAAGTAAATGGCTACAAGACTTCCCACTGAGGGGAGAATGCCCCTCACAGGCTGGTGTAGGGCGTTTTTGTCCCCTGTCTTTCTAGGATCCCATGGGTAGCCTAAGGTAGTTTATAAGTCTGATGTTTTATTTATCCTTAAGCAGACCACCTGGGTGGATATGGCAACACTTTTTAGTGGGAAAAATTTAATTTTGTTTAAGGTCTTGGCTTAAGATTTTTTGAGAAACTGCAGGAAGTGCCAATGTAGCATTTAGTGACTCACCTCTCAGGCAGTAACATTGCCCTCAAACTTTATCTACTGTTGGTAAAACAGAGACCGAGAAAGTTTTGAAGCAGGATAAAGTACCTACTTAGTATAGAGAAAATTTAGGAGTATTTGTAGATTTAGTTGTAAGTGACATGTATAGTTCTTTTAGTCAAACCATATAATATTTGCAAGAGCAAATATGGCTTGAAGATAATTTCTTTCTTTCCTTTTTTTTTTGTCAGAGTCTCACTCTGTTGGCTAGGCTGGAGTGCAGTGACATGATTGTATCTCACCATAGCCTCAACATCCTGGGCTCAGGTGATCCTTCTGCCTCAGCCTCCCAAGTAATGGGATTACAAGCATGCATCATCTTTCCCAGCTAATTATTGTTATTAATTATTATTATTATTTTTTGCATTGGAGTCTCACTCTGTCGCCCAGACTGGAGTGCAGTGGCTGCTCCCGGCCACTGCAGCCTCGACCTGCTGGGCTCTGGCGATCCTTCCGCCTCAGCCTTTCAAGTAGCCGGAATTACAGGCACGTGCTACCACGGCCGGCTGATTTTTTTTTTTTTGATTTATTGTAGAGAT
Source organism: Cephalopachus bancanus (assembly GCA_027257055.1). Lineage (NCBI taxonomy): Eukaryota > Metazoa > Chordata > Mammalia > Primates > Tarsiidae > Cephalopachus > Cephalopachus bancanus. The sequence goes on along the minus strand of JAPVLO010000176.1, from coordinate 4,029,314 downwards.
GAGGTCTCGCTGCCCAGGCGGGTCTAGAACCCGCAGGCTCAGGCAATCCACTCACCTCAGCCTCCCAAAGGCGCGGGATTACAGGCTGAGCCACCGAGCCTGGCTTTGTTGTTAATTTTTTTAAGAGATGAGGTCTCAATATGTTGCCCAGGCTGCTCTTGAACTCCTGGCTTCGAACAATCCTCCCACCTTGGCTTCCCAAAGTGCTGAGATTACAGGTGTGAGTCACTTTGCCAGGCTGAGAATAATTTCATAGTTAAATGACAAAAATGAATAAAAATTACGTAGTGCTTGCCGAGTACAAGTCACTGGTTAAGCATTTTAGGCGATTCTTCATTTCTTCTTTTGAGACAGGAGAATCTCGCTCTGTTACTCAGGCTGGAGTGCAGTGGCACAATCACAGCTCATTCACTGCAGCCTTGAAATTCTGGATTCAGGCAATTCTCCCACTTCAGTCTCCTGAGTAACTGAGACTACAGGTGCACCACCACTCCCAGCTAATTTTAAAAATTTGTTTTAAAGATAGAGTTTTGGTATGTTGCTCAGGCTGGTCTCAAAACTCCTGACTTCAAGCTGTCTTCCCACCTTGGCCTCCTAAAATGCTGGGATTATAGCTATGAGCTCTGCACCCAGACAGATTCTTCATTTTTATCTTCATAAAATACAAGTTAGATACGTATTATTATTATTCCTATTCTATCTACGAGGAAACAGGCTGAGAAAAGTGAAGTAATTTGCCAAGGCAAGTAAAGAGTGGTGTTGGAATTTGGCCCTTGAAATATAGGAAATTAATTTTTAATGAGGAAAATGCCAAATATTTGTGTTTCTAAACAGTTACTATTAAAGTGCGGTAGCTATGTTATTGTTATTTTTGTAGCTATCCCTTGCTGCATTGCATGTATCTCATTTATTTCTCACAGAGCCTTTGTAAGTCGGTATTTGCTGCCCATTTTAGAGACATGGAAACTGGGACCCAGTAGGGTCAAGCAACTTGTTCAAAATCAGACGAACACCAGAATCAGGAATCCAACCCAGTCTCCTCCAACTACAAGAGTTGTGTCCTCTGTCGTGCCAGATGGCCTCCTTTGGTGCCTGGCCTGTGACAGATGCTCCGTCTAGATATGAGGTTATTGACTCAAATGGATTTCTTAAATTGCCAGGGGATTTAACAGTTCACATGTATACCTCCTAAAGTTTTACACTTTAGACATTTAGACTTTTGGCCAGGCACAGTGGCTCACACCTGTCATTCCAGGACTTTGGGAGGCATAGGCGAGAGAATTGCCTGAACTCAAGGGTTTGAGACCAGTCTGGGCAACTTGGCAAGACCACGTCTCTACAGTAAATAAAAAAATTAGCCGGGCATGGTGGTGCATGCCTGTAGTTCCAGCTGCTTGGAAGGCTGAGGCAGAAGGATCGCCTGAACTCAGTAGTTCGAGGCTGCGGTGGCCATGAGTGTGCCACTGCACTCCAGCCTGGGCAACAAAGAAAGAGTCTGACTTAAAAAAAAAAAAGTTTAGACTTTACAAGAAAAGTCATCTTATTTCAATGGAGGAATTCTGCTGTGTAATAGATTATGTGTGTGTGTTTGTATGGCAAAGCACTTCTTCACGGGGTAGCATTGCAGAAAACAGAACATATTTTCCGATAGAATGAATGTTTTACCTGGTAGTTCTGACACTCCCTCCGAAATGCCAACTTCCTGGATGATGACACATGTGATGTCAGAGCATTGCTCTGTCACCCTCACTGGGGCTGGGCGCTGGTGGGGAGAGTGCATCTCTACCTTGTCTTGTGGTGCTTGGAAGTGTGGGGCTTCACAGTCTGCTCCAGAGCCACCTGCAGTGACTGCTGACAGTGCAGACCCCCACGCTCTGTGTCGAGCCTCTGGACCCACCTTCACTGGTGCCTGGAATCTTCACTTTACCAAGCATCCCAGGTGGTTTGACTCATGCTGTAGTTTGACAACTCACTGTTCTGGAAATGGTTCTTCCAGCTGGGGTTCACATAGTCTGGAGGTTCCAGGGAGCAAGACTAGAATTTTTTTTTGTAGATATATTTTTATCTCATTAAATTTTTTTCTATTTTAATGTATCTTATAGTGTATATAATGTATTAAAACAATAGTGCATGTTTATTAACAAAAACATAATTTTTAATGTATTTTTAAAAATTTTAAAAGTTTTAAAGGTGTACAAGTGGTCTTCATATAGGTAACGTTTGAACCTCCCTTTGGTCCCCACTTTGCCTGGTTTGAGATCAGTTACCCTTATTGATGTGTCTCCCCCCACAAAAACATACTTATACTGGGCGCATTTAAAAAAACTTGCAGAGTGCAAAGCACAGAAAAGAAAATACAGCAAGCCTGGAAAGTGCTACTCAGGAATTCACTTCCCGGTTCTACTGTACTGGGGGACAAAGGGCAGTTATTACACAAATCACTGTCTCTTCAGTAACACAGTTGTATGTACGTGGACTGTTTATAAGTTAAAAGCAGTAAGACTTTGTAAGGGTTAAGTCAATTTTCAAAGCAATCTCTGTAACCCATATAAATGTAAAATGTGCCCAATTTCGGTAAAATCTTGTAACGATGCAACCATTTAAAACCTTTTTCTAACTGCTCTTTTTCCCAGAATGCTGACATCATTCTATCTTGGGATAAGCAGTCATGTGAAATGCTGAATGTGTTTAAACTGAAAGACAGAAATCTCTTGGGCAAATAAGTGATTCACAGATAAGAAATCTATCCATTTCAATAGTTAATGAAGTAGAGACTCTGTTACCACATGACCTATTATTTAAGGAGTTTAGGAATACTGTAGGTCACATAATATTGCCAGGTGTTGTGCTAAGTGCTTCACAATTAAAATGGAGCCATGTGATAGAACTCTAAGATCATAGCGGAGGCTAAGTTCATGCTTAGTTCATGGCTTTCCCACAGTTCACAGTTTAAAAACACTTTTCTCCCAGCCCATCTCTCAGGCTTGATGGGATGGTGGTTTCTTTGTCATCACGACCACTCTATGGATGCAGAATTTTTAGCATACTCAGTGCTTTTCTTGTCATTTTTGATAGTTGTCTTGATCCTTTTCTCTTTGACCTTTCTGTAGCTGTCTCTTTCTTTTTGACACCCTCTTCTCCAGGTGTTCATTACATGAAGCTCTTCTCGCTTTCTGTTTTCTAACAAGCCATGGTTTATTGGTCTTGCTGAATGAATAACTGGGAGTCCTAACACCGGGTTTCAGTTGTTCACGTTTGCCTCCACTGCTTCCAAAGCTTCCTTAACATCTATCTTAGCTTCCTGACCATCTATCAATATCGAGCTGTGTCTATTTGGTCTGTTCTTCCCTAGATCTATTAGTCTATTCCTGCACTGGCTGGAGTTACTAGAGCCTTATAATAGGCTATGAATTTTGATGGAGCATGATTCCTCTTTTGACCTTCTTTTTAAAGGATTTTTGTCTCTTTGCGTATATTTGTTCTTCTAGATCTTTACTTTAGGCGTGACCTGTCAACTTCTATTAAAAATCCTGTTGGTATTGTGATTGAAATGGTAGTGAAATTGTAAAGTAACTTGGTGAATAATGACTCTTTGCAATAGTGGGTTTCTTATGCAAGAGCATGTTGGGATATTTCATTTATTCAGATCCCGCATATGTGTGTCACAGTGAAATTGTATGGCTTTCTTTACATCTTCATATAGGGCTTATTTTTTTTGTCTTGCTACTTTGTCCCTTGGTATTTTATCATTTTCTAAAACAAATGATTGGGAATGAGTTTGTTTTCCATACATTTCCCAAATGTGTGTGTGGATGGGAAATGTATTGATTTTTGAATATTTATCTTGAATTTGAACCACCTAGTTTTCCAGTTGATGAATTTTTTTTTCTGGATAAGTGTCATATCTTGTGCAAAAAGGACAGGCTGATAGATTGATTTTCTTTCTTGTCTCATTGCATAGTCTGGTCCTTGCAGAACAGTGTAGAATGGTAGCAGTGAGGTGGCAGGCATTGCTGTCTTATTTCTGATTTTGAGATGAATGCTTTCTATAGTCATTGTTAAGTGTCTTAGTGGTTGCATGTTTCTTGTGGATATCTTTTATTTTGTTGGAAATGTCCTTCTGTTCCTAAGTTTACTAAGAATTCATATGAATGTGTGCTGAATGTTACTGAATGTCTTTTGGGCCACTGTGAGATGATGCTTTGTCATGACTTTTATAGATTTCTGGATGGTGAATGATACTTGCCTTCCTGGGATAAACCTTCCTTTGGTCATGTTTTATTATTCTGTTAATACACAACTTATTTGATTCATTCATAATTTCTTTTTACATCTATAGTCATAAGTGATTTTGGTCTATGGTGTGGGATTGTGTGTATGGGTGTGTAGGCACTTATGTTAATGTTCACATGCCTAGTTTTGGTTTCTGTATTATGATGATCTCATAGAATGAACTCTAGAATAGTTTGGATAAAAAAAGAATACTTAGGCCAGATCCGGTGGCTTACACCTATTATTGCAGCACTTTGGGAGGTCGAGGTGGGAGGATTGCTTGAACCCAGGAGTTCGAGGCCAGTCTAGACAACATATGGAGACCTAGTCTGTAGAGAAAAAAAAATTTAGCTGGGTGTAGTGGTGCACCTTTAGTCCCATCTACATGGATAGCTGAGGTGGGGGGATCCCTTGAATCTAGGAGGTTGTGATTACAACTAACCATGGTCATGCCACTGCACTCCAGCCTGAGTGACAGAATGAGACCCTTTCTCTTAAAAAAAAAAAAAGAAATAATTTAAAGTATAGTAGAACTTACTCATATAACACTCTGAATGTAGGATAGAAATACTTGACTAATTAAAAAAATTATTTTATTGTTATACTCTCCATGGTTGCTTATTCTTTGGTCAATTTTTATAATTCTGTATTTTTATGGAAATTCACCCATTTATGTAGATTTTGAGGTTTTTGGGGCCTGATTTAAAATTGTATGTAGAGATTATCTATAGCTATAAAAAAGTCTTCTATATGAGCAGCTGCTGCTGTTTTAATTATTTTAATAAAACATCGTGATGTTTCCTTTTATCGCATGGTCAGAGTTGCCAAAAACTCAGTCGATTTTATTGTCCTTTTACAGGGTCAACTTCTCTGACTTTTAGGTTTAATCATTTAAATTCTACCTTTAATTTTAGTTAATTTTATTTTCTGGTTTTCTAAGTCATATTTTGTTATTTTAAATGCAACTTGAATGAAATGATTACTTCATTACTTTGTCTTTTTTTAAGGAAACGCTGTTAAGATGGTAAAAACTTTTGAATGGCAGCTTGATTGCATCACATGTGTTTTCCTGTGAAGTGTCTTGGTTGTTGTTATAAGATCACATGTTAGACATGTGGTTTTAGTTTTGATTTCCTATTTAACCCAAGGATTATTAAAAATAGTAATTTTGTAAATACCTAGGAGAACCATTTTATGTCTAGCTTTTGTTGTTGCAGTTTGGACAGATAATATAACATGTATCCTGTATAATTCTTTCCTTTTGGAAATTATTAAGATGCAGTGTGTGGCCTAATATTTATCATTTGTTTTAGACAAAGGTTCATATATACATTTGTTATATTAAATGTTCTAATTGTTTTGGACACTGGCATAATATTCTAAAAATATGTGTATTCCATTATTTATTTACTCATTCTCCTGATTATGGACATTTAATTAATTAATTTATTTTTTGGCTAGCATAAAAAAAGTTGCTGTAAACATTCCTGAACATATGTCTTTGGTAAAATTGATTTCTAGAATGAACACACACACACACACACACACACACACACACACACACACACACACACACACATATACTCCCACACTCCCACACACACACTCCCAAGAGTAATTCTATACAGTCAGAGATTTACCTTTATATATAATAAAATTGTAATAATAAATAATAAAATAGTAATGTAAACAAATTTGTTCATCTCACTAATGGAAATTTGATCTGTTAAGTCAAATGCAGTTCACACTGACCATGTGTCCAAGACCATATCCTCAACATACTTTTTCTGTCCTCTACCCACCCTTTTTCTTCAGGCCCAGTTTCAGTTAGTTTATTCTAGAATTTCAGAGACAGGTGGTGGCTAATGGCGTGTAGATTTTCTAAAACATGTGTTCTCTTTCAACAGTTAAATGTGACATTTCCAGTGCTCTGTGACCATCTTAACAGTAATTGTTTTGGCTTATTGTTTAATTTGTCTCTTGCATGCCACCAGTTCTTCTTACTCTAAATTCTTACTGCCTGTCCTTATTTCTTTCTTTATTTTGTTTTGTTTTTAGTATAGAGATGTGGGGTACAAGTGTGGATTAACTACATAAGTAGGCTGCATGCAGGTGAAGTTTGGGTTTCTAGTTGGCCCTCACTCCCCAGTAGTGAATGAGGTACCCTTTGTGTTGTCACGTGCCCTGACCTTCCTCCTTCCCTCCCTCCCCTGGTAGTGCCCAGCAACTGCTGATTCCTCCCTTGTAGTCATGTGACTGTTGTTCAGGGCTCACTTAGGAGTGAGACCTGCGGTATTCAGGTCTTTGTTTCTGTGAAATTTCACTTAGTATGATGGTCTCCAACTCAGTCCAATTTGCTGCGAAGTCCATGATTTTCTTCCTCTTATGGCTGCATAATACTCCATCATGTATATGTACCACATTTTTCTTATCCATTCCATTTTTGGTGAGCAGCAGGGTTGGTTCCATGTTTTTGCTATTGTGAATAATGCTGCAGAAAACATGCATGTGCAGGTATCTTTTTTGTAGAGTGACTATGTTCTTCCAGGTCTATTCCCAGGAGAGGGATAGCTGGTTTATAGGAAAGATCAATTTTTAGTTCTTTTAGGAGTTGCCACGCTGTTTCCCATAGAGATTGAACTAGTTGCACTTTCCCCAACAGTGTAGAAGTGTTCCCTTTTCTCCACATCTGTGCTAGCATCTGTTGTTTTCTGACTTATTGATAATGGCCATCCTTATGGGAGTTAGGTGGTATCTCATTGTAGTTTTGATTTTCATTTTTATGATAATTAGCAAGACAGAATTTTTTCATGTGTCTGTTGGCTGTATGTTATTTTTAAAGAAGTGTCTGCTCATGTTCTTTGCCTACTTTTTGGTGGGAAAGTTTTTTTTCCCCTTTACCTTGTTTGAGTTCCTCATAGTTGCTGGATGCTAGGCCCTTGTCAGATGTATAATTTCCAAATTTTTTTCCCCATTCTGTGTATTGTCTCTTTACTCTCTTGATAGTTTCTTTTGCTGTGTAAAAGCTTTTCAGTTTGATGAGGTCCCACTTGGCTATCTTAGTTTTTATGATGTTCACTTTTGGGGATTTGGTCAAGAATTTGTCTCCTACTCTGATGTGCATAAGGGTGTTTCCTATGTTTTCTTCTGGGATTCTTATAGTTTGAGGTTTTATATTTAGGTCTTTGATCCATTTTGAATTGATTTTTGTATATGGTGATAGGTAGGCATCTGGTTTCAAGTTAGCTATCCCTCTTTTCACCATTTGGATGATATCATTCTATATCTTGAAAACCTGAGGGAGTCTGTCAACAGCCTCCTCACACTGATAAATGACTTAAGTAAATTCTCCGGCAGAGTCCAAAGAGGTAAAGAGGTACCCCAAAGGTGGATACAGCGTAGGTGGGAGGGAGGGAGGGAGGGGGAGGGGGGAGAGGGGGAGAGAGAGAGAGAGAGAGAGAGAGAGAGAGAGAGAGAGAGAGAGAAGGGGAGAGGAGGGGAGGGGAGGGGAGAGAGACTGGACACCTGTTAAAAGGGTGCAGATGCCATTTTATTGTGAGTAGTAGCGAACTTATATTTCTCTCTACAAGGCAAATTATCTCTGCAAGTTGCTGCCACAGAGCAAGTCCAAATCATCATTACAAAACAAATCACATTTTTTTTTTGTGATGTTAAATCGATGCTTAAGTTTAAGTATTCTGCTCTGCGTTTGGCTAGTGTTCTCTCTAAGGCTGGAGACTATTTCCACCCAAAACAACATAATCCTGACACAATGATGTTACCCTGTAAAAACAGTTCTCACAGCCCATTAATATAAAATCTTAAAATTATAAAATTATAAAGCTTCTCATTAAACAACTCCACTTAAAACAAAACTTATATCCCAAATTAACTAATACATATTACAATCTTTCTAACAAATTTAACTCTTGTAAACTTAACTTCCTATATTCAAATTATCCAGGGAAACAGGTTTTTCCATAATAAAGTCTCTGGGGGCCAGAACAACAGTTTCTGGCCCAGGATTTTGGAGCAGTTCATATGTAGAATATTCCCATCTGGCGGAAGAATGTGCACCTGGAGATTTCCTAGAAGTGCCTGGCAGATGTCTCTTTTCTCATGGACAAGGAGTTTCTTCTTGAAAACTTTCTGCTCTTTTAAGCCCCTTGATAGTTTTTTCTTATTTGAATTCCTTTATTGTTTTCCTATCTGGAACAGCTTATCTCTAAGGAAAAAGCAGCTCAGAAGAAACTTCTAGTGATGTTAGATAAAACCTGTTTTACTCACTTAAATTCTACATCTAAACCCTTTAACTTTTTATATACTATAACTTTAATATGTATCTCAAAACAAACTTATAAATCACCTGCATATATCTTAATATAAACTTTCACTACACTTAAATCTTATGCCTTGTATTCAAACACCATAACTACAACTACAAATAATAAGTAAAAATATTTAAAACAATTCTTTGCCTAAACAAAATCAGAAAGCTCTTTTTACCAGGGATTAGTCACAAATCCTAACCCTAAAAACAAGATCTGTAACCCATGACCAAGAGAAAGAAAGCCTTTTAAACATGCCTCAGAGCCATCACATGGGCATAAAGGGATGGGTTAAACAACATAGTGGAAAGATGGACAATGAGTTTCCAATAGTCTGTGGCCCGGGGTCACCAGGACCCTGTCAATCTGGTGGGCCTCCAAGACTGGCCCCCAACAAAAATCAGTGTGTAAAAGAGTTGCATTCCTATACACCAGCAACAAGTAGGCAGAGAATCAAATAAAAAGTACAATCTCATTCACAATAGCCACACACACAAAAAGAAATACCTTGGCATCCACCTAACCAGAGACGTGAAAGACCTTTATAACAAGAACTACAAAACCCTGCTCAATGAAATCTAGGATGACACAAACAATATAAAAAATTCCATGCTCATGGATTGAAAAAATCAGTATTGTTAAGATGTCCATCCTATTCAAGGCAATCTGTAGATTCCACATTGTTCTTCTCAGGCCTGGAAACAGTAATACAGAAATTCATATGGGAACAAAAAAGAGCACAAATAGCCAAAACAATTCTCAGCAAAAGGAAGAAAGTGAGAAGTATCACACTTCCAGATTTTAAACTTTATGACAAGGTTACAGTGACCAAGACAGCATGGTATTGGTACAGGAATAGGTCCATAGAACAATGGAACAGGATAGAGATTCCAGAATTAAAAATACGGTTTTCATGTCCTTATTCTGACTCATCTCTTGTTTGGTATGTTATTTTTTAAACTTTTTTCAAGGAGACTGTGTGCCCTTGCATATATCCTTATGCTGCTTTTGCACAGGAATGACATCTCTGTTGATAGTTATTTTTTATGACCTTAAGAAATTTTGTTTCCATGTCATGCTCAAAGTTCAATCTCCCCTCCTACCCCCATTTTTGAAGACATAATTCTTCTTTCTTTTAAAACATTTAAAAAAAATTTCAGGTCGAATTTATAAGCACTCTCAGCAACCTTTGATTACGTATGAAAAGCATGATGTGACTGACTCTCCGAAGGACATAGGAGGCTCCCGTTCGGTGCACCTTCTGAAGGCTCATGGTAAGTCATGTGTGTGTGTGGTGTTACTACCACTTTGTGGAATAAACTCACCTGATGACTCAGTGCTGGCTAGATTAGGCATGGTGGTGGGCACAATTTAGCAAATTTTACTACATCTTTTATGTCAAAGCATTAACATTTGCAGGTAGCACCGTCTTTCTTATGGTTTGCTCATTTTTATTAAAAATGGAGAGTAGGGCTAATTCAGTGATTTTAACCCTGGCTGCACATTAAAATCACCAGTGGAGATTTTGAGGCAGCTGTAATTTTAAAAAAGTATCCTAGTTGTTTCTAACTGCAGCCAGGGTTGAGTATCACTGGGTTAATTTTTTATGAGATTTTAATTTTCAGCATAGACGGTCTATGGTTTTTATTGTTTACTTGTAATGATTGTTTGGTTTCAAAGATACATTTTTATGTGGTTGAACTGATCAAGGTACAAGTATTTGAGGGTATATACAAAGTGCTCAGTGCTGTGCTTGGCTATCACATGTCTAAGTGGGGAACGGAACCAGGCTGAAAGAGCAAGAGCTTGCAAACAAGGCTCTCATGTGCTCTGTTTCTATTGCTCTGTTTCTATCTTCAGATTGAAGTCGATTCCATCTGAAAAGTAACCCGGCTTATTGTTAAAAAGGCGAGGTTTAAAAGTACAGGAATGGTGTAGTGTGTATGGTACTATTGTGAATGACTAGTGTTTGGGGGGAACTTTCCTTATTTGGGATGTTTTCCAGAGTTCATTATAGTGGAGTTTCTGTAAATGTCACTACAGTTAGGCTTAAAAATAACTTTATGGCTGTTCATTTGCTTCTGCTCATGTTGTGGGTTCCATTTGGTAGTAATTGGATTCTGAAATAATGAGCCTGCTTGTTTTCCGTTGTTTTCTGGAGATGTAAGATTTGGAAACAACTGCAGACAGGCTGCACTGGTATAGTGGTTAAGAGGACAGTTGCTGCAGCCAGATGAGGTTTGTACTCTGACTTTGCAACCTTGGCCATGCTCCTTAACGTCTCCATGCCTTAGTTTCCCCATCCAGCAAAACTGGACTAATAGTGGTAACTGCATCCTATGGTTACAGTCAAGATCAATTAGATTACTACAAGTAGGCACTTAATAGGAGCCATGCAGGTGCCAGCTGGCAGGGGAATCAGTGGCAGAAAGTTGTGGTGTGTGGAGTCTTTTTAGGTTATACTTGTGTCTGTGAGTGTCTTTTGCTGGTTGCTTATGTTCTCTGAGCACTTGGCTTGGTCATTTAAGAAGCAGCTTGATTCATGTGTGATGTCGACCGTTGTGTCTTTCTCCTTGTAGGTGCCTTAATGTTTGTGGCGTGGATGACTACTGTCAGCATAGGTGTGCTGGTTGCCAGGTTCTTCAAGCCAGTTTGGCCCAAAGCTTTCTTCCTTGGTGAAGCAGTTTGGTTTCAGGTAGGTAGGGGAAGAAGCTTAATACAGTTTTCATATCATCTGAACGTTGCAACATGAGAACATATGAAGTGTCTGTGTGAGTCTCTGTGTATGTGTGTGTGGGTGTGTGTGTTGCAGTTTACAGCTGTATGTTGGGGTCCTCCTAGCCAAATGAGAGTAGAGACACAAAATACTTGCTGGAGATCAAAATGCAGACAGCTTTATGAGGAGTTAGGCTGGGTCAGAGAGACTGTCAGGGTCATGTGTGTACTCCTTTGTGATATAAACCTCGGGACCCAATTGACCCTTAATTGTATCTCTCTGTGTGAGGAAGATGTTGGAAGAATGTTCACCCACTGCCCTGATCAGAGAAGAACCGAAGAAGGCTGGGGAGTGAGGCAGGAGTGGGTGGTTATTGCATTTTAGAGTAAAGGTTGAGGGGGCCTGTGAATGCTAGTTAGATGATCCCTAACTCACCAGTTGGGATCAACTCTTTCCTGGGTGGGTGAGAAGAGAAACTAATAGTGTTCTTTTTCATGCTCCCCCTTCCTGTGGCAGGAAGGGACACAAGCGAGAGTCAGTAAGTACCCTTCAAATCAAAGCAAGCCAGACTTTCCCTTTCATGGTTACAGAGTATAGATATTTACACATGTAGATCAACGAGCGTGTGTTGAGTTGGAAGGCACATGCATGCTTGTAGAATACTCCTGATGGGAGCAGGTTTGACTTGGTAAGAGGGTGCTTTGATGCTTCCTAGTCAAATAAATTGTTTCTGGCCTTATCTAACCTCCCTGCTCACTATTGGTAGGTGGGGCGGTTTGTCTTATGTCTTCTCCCTGTTGCTTCCCGCCTGGTCTTGAGCACGGTTTTCTCTGCCTCTGGTTTGGCTACTTTCTTGATCACACTTGAGAGCTCTCACTCCTGAGTTGTCTCTCATCTGCTCATGTGGCTATTCCCAGTTGGAGGTCTCTTTATGCCTTTTGTTTATCAACTAAAATCCTCCACTACTTTCAAATCTAGGATGGTTTTATCATAGGCTTTATATATACACACACGTATATAGGGTGATGTGTGTGTGTGTGTGTGTGTGTGTGTGTGTGTGTGTGTGTGTGTAACCTGTATCCTGCTTTCCCCAGGATGGTTTTGACTTGTGCCAGTCATCGTCCTGGCATAATAATTAACAGTGGCTTGTTTTCATACAACGTTCTCCTGATTTCTACTATGAAGTACATATTTCATATATTTTTCTCTTATCTGCTCAATTCTATCTGAAGCTCCTCGGGAGACAGGAGCTTTTGCTCCTTGATGTCTCCCTGCCCCTGGTCTAGTAGAGTTCTTGACGGTGGAGCTTAGTCAACAGCTCTGGAAGGAGTGAAGAACTTGGCAAGCGAGTGGTCCGTGTACTGTGTGTGTGAATGTCCTTCCTGCTGCTCGGGGCAGGCAAATTCCTGGCAAATGCTCTTGAATGATGAGGATGGCAGCCTCAGGTTTCCTTAAAATTGAATGGTATACTAAGATCGCTTTTTACTGCCTACAAGCTGATATGGGATGTCAGCTGAATCCCTGCTTTCAGCAAGTCTCAGCCATGTCTTGCCTGTGTTCATACCGTAACTCCGGCTCCTTTCTCTCCGCGATTGACTGGCTTCTAACATTGTCATGTTTCGTGGCAGGTGCATCGGACGCTCATGCTCGCCACCTGTGCCCTCACCTGCATTGCTTTTGTCCTGCCTTTTATCTACAGAGGGGGCTGGAGCTGGGTGAGTATATGTCTTTTTATGGAAATGTTCTATGGAAATCCATTTTGGTGTCAACACAGGTTGCTGTTTTATTCTCAGATGATGGGTCAGAAGAGATTTCTGCATGAATCTCTCTTCCTCTTGCTTTCGGATCATCTGATGACCCACATGGTTGGGGTTGGTGGTGGGTGAGGACGTCAGTGCAGGTAACTTAGCAATGAGTTGCATTTTTAAAGTGTCAAGCGTTAGGTACACACGATAGCCTTGGTGAATTTTTCTCACTGTAGAGTGTTGACACAATTCAAAGCGTGTTGTCTGAGCCTTATATCAGTGACAAGTAAAAAAAAAAAAAAAAAATAACAGAAAAAAACCCAGAACCAAAATGTGATGTATAAGGAACACAAAGACTATAAGTGGCTTTCTCTAACTGGCAGGATGATGACCACTAAGCTAGCATCAGTTACATTTCTACCATGTGACCTGCTGTGCTGAGTGCTTTCGTGTGTTATCAGATTTAAATCTCAGATGAAGTAGGTATTGATTATAATCCTGTGTTGCCAGTGAAGACACTGAGGCTTTTTTTCAGATGCTTATCTCCAGCCCAGACCTCTCCCCTGGCTTGGGACTCACGCAGTCAGCTCAGGCTGTACTCAGGTCTCCACTTAAACATCCAAGACGTCACACTCAGCATGTCCAGAATGGAATTCCTGGTCTTTCCTCCCGGGTAGTTCCATCTTTAGGTCACTTGTTGGTGTTCTCCTTGACTGTGCTTTCTTGCACAGCCACATCAAATCCACCAGAAAGTCCTCCTTGACTCCATATCTAAGGCATAGCCATAGGCCAGCACACCTCACCGCCATCGCTGATGCTATGGGAACAGGGCCGCCCTCATCTCTTGCCTGGAATTTGCAGTTGCCCTGACTGGTCTCTCTGGCTTGACCCTTTCTCAACAAGGAAGGCAAAGTGATTTTTTAAAAAATGTGGCTGGGTGTGGTAGCTCACGCATATAATCCTAGCACTTTGGGAGGCTGCGGTGAGAAGATTGCCTGAGCCCATGGGTTCGAGACCAACCTGGACAACTTGGTGAGAACTCATCTCTACAAAAAATCAAAAAATTAGCTGGGCATGGTGGCACACACCTGTAGTTCCAGCTACTTGTAGGCTGAGGCGGAAGGATCACCTGAGCCTAGCAGATCGAGGTTGTGGTGGCTGTGAGCATGCCACTGCACTCCAGCCTGGGCAACAGAGTGAGGCTCCTACTCAAAAAAAAAAAAAAGTTAACGAGCTCATGTCTTGCCTGTGCCCCAAGCTGGTGTCTCTAACATCTCTCGATGTCCCTCTGACGACCTAGATGTTCTGACTGCCTGCCATTCTCTACACCGACCTCCTACTCTCCATCCAGGGCATCTCCTTCCATGCTGGCCTCTATGTGCTGGACTGCAGACGTGCCAGCCATCTGTAGCGTCTTTGCAGACTCTTCCTTCGGCCTAGTGCACATTTCTCCCAAGTCTTTGTGTCCCTCGGAGAGCCCCGCCCTGCTCTGTTTTTCCAATAGTGCTCTTTCCCGACGCCACTTCATATGATGTCCTTGTCACGTTTTTTTCTTTGTCTGCTTTCCCACTCAGTATGTCAGCCTGTGAGAGCTGGGATTTCTACTGGTGTATCCAAGCCCCCAGAACAGATTCCAGGACCTAGTAGGAACTCAGTAAATATTTAGTGAATGAGTGAATTAGGCCTGCTGAATAAGTGACATGCTTACACTCCCATGACACTAGCCAGTCAGAATTAGATGTTTAATATTTCAGAGCTGGCCAGGCTCAGTGACTCAGCCTGTAATCCCAGCACCTTGGGAGGCCGAGGTGCGTGGATTACCTGAACCCACGGGTTTCAGACCAGCCCGGGCAACTTGGAGAGACCTTGTCTCTACAATAAATAAAAAACTAGCTGGGTATGGTAGCACGTGTCTGTAGTTCCAGCTACTTGGAAGGCAAAGGGGAAAGGATTGCTGGAGCCCAGCAGGTCAACGCTGGGGTGGCCGTGAGTATGCCACTGCACTCTAGCCTTGATGACAGAGTGAGACTCCAACTCAAAAAATATATATATATTTCAGAGTTTGGGCTGATGCCACAGCAATAACACTGGTGAGTCTTGGGTTTCAGATGTACTAGGAAACTTCCTTCCTGCTTTTAGGTAGTTTATGGGTCAGTCAACCTATTTTTTAAAATGGAAATGATGGAGATTTTATTATATGAATCGAGATATTAGAAGCTTATTTTATTTAGGTGCTTGGCACAAGGGTAACACAGATCTTGTAATTTTGTAGTTAATAGTCATTGCAGTCTATGAATAGAATAGTATAAAGATTAAGAGCATTTTTCTGTAGCCAGACTTTGGATTCAAATCGTGGTCTCATCCCTTATTACCCGGGACTTAACTCTCTGGCCCTCAGTTTACTCATCTGTAAGATGGGGATGGTACATAGTATCTATCTCATCTGTGTTCCATGAGGATTGGGGATTAATTAACTGAAAGCACTTAGGATAGTTCCTAGCACATTCTAAACATGTATAAGAGTCTTGTTGCTGCTGTTTTGTTTTTTATTAGACAGAATCCCTTTACCTCCTCACCATGGCTATACTTTTATCCATGTGTAACTGAGCTCATGGTTTGAGAATATGTCTATATTGCTCTTTTATTGGCCTTTAGTTCCTGTTTACAAAGACTTCCTGTCGCGGCTCAGACACTTCCATGTCCTTGTTTCTAAGTCACAGATTACATCCTACCCAAGCACAGGTGTCAGACAACAGACTGTAGCATCCCTCTGTCCAAACTCGTCACAGGTTAGAGCATCTTCTTAGATCTTCTCTTAATGTTTAAGTGAAATCACTGTCCTGAGGGGTCTCATTTACCATCTTCTGGCTTGAGCAGGCATGCAACGTCACCTAAGGAGGAGCGTATTGGGCACTGTTGAGACACTGTGTTGAAGTTTCTCCCTGTGTGATATCTTTATTCTGAATGGAGGAGATAAACTTTGAACACAGTGGCCACGCAGGTTACTCACCGAACCAACAGACATTTAATGAGTGACCAAGACTCTGTTGAACTCTTGATCTGTAATCCCAGAGCTTTGTGGGGAGTCATGTAAAACCACAGTTAGGGAAATCCAGAAGTCTAAACACATCATCACCGTACATTGGGGTGATTGTTCTCAGTGACCAGTGGATCCTCCCTTATCCTGGTCAGGCTGCAAATAATTATCTGGTGTTGGTGGTCATCTCATACCCTGATGGGAGGAGGTGGCATTCTGTGCACGGATCCACCACAGTTCACACAGAGTGGCCTTGACACGGAGCTTAATGTCTCTGAGCCCAGATCCCCCATTTGTAAAACTGGGATATTGAGCACCAGCTGTCAAACACTGTGGCGAGAATTCGTGTGTATAAAGCATGTGTCTAGTACAAAAGCATATACAAGGGAGGACCCCCCAAACCCAGAATTTATTTATAAAAATTGTGTGCTTATTCTTACATGTTTAACCTTCAAAGGACTCTCTGTTTGATGCAATATAACCATCAAGAAGCTTTTTCCACCACTCAACACAGGTTTTGCTCATCCATTTTAATGCCTTTTAGTGCTTCTGCCATTTTTTGTCACACCTCTTCCACAATGGCAAAATGTTTCCCTTTGAGGACTTTTTTCATCTGAGAAACAACAACAAAAAAGTTACTCAGGGGCAGCCCCCTTGGGTCCCTTTCCCACTGTGGGAGTTTTTCTGTCCTCTCAATAAATCCTGCTTTTTGAAAAAAAAAGAAAAAAGAAAAGTTACTTAGGGCAAGATTGGGTGAATAGGGAGGGTAGGGATAGGGAATGATGCCATTTTGGGTCAAAAACCGCTGAACGCTCAGTGCATTGTGGGCAGGTGTGCTTGCAAACCACCCATCATGAAATAGGAAAATGTGTTGAAAGAATAAAAAAAAAAATCAATGGAGTCGATTGCAGCCTTTCACAACACTGCTAGCTGGTCCAAGGATGCCAATGGGTTCCTAGAACACTTACCTAGTGGGGGAGGCCTGATAATTCCCATTTTTGGGGGGGAGGGTCCCCCCTCATACTCAGTGAATGTTACCTGCTATTATTATCATCAGTATTGAATGTTTAAAGTCATGGAAAAACATGAAGAAAATGTGTGTGTGTATATGTATGTATGTGTGTTATCGTCAACTTGTGGATTTGACTTGATGGGAGCGAGGGATACTCCAAGTGACACGACTAAGATGATGTGATTTGCTTAGCGTGCAGGCTACCATGCGTACCTGGGCTGTGCAGTGACGGCGTTGGCAGTGCTCCAGCCTCTCCTGGCAGTCTTCCGACCACCTTTCCACGACCCCCGGTACTCACTGCTTACATCTATAAATGCTCTCTGAATGTGGGTGGCGTTAGTTGGCAAATGAATCCCTTCTTTAGTGGAAGCATTTTGCATTTTATTAAATCCGGTGCTAAATTGCAGTTGCTTTGAAAACCTCTAAGATGTATTTCCAATCTCTAATTCCCAGGCCATCAGGGAAAGCACATGCTTTTTATATTCTTGGGAATTCATTGTAGTCCCATGGCTTTTAAGAATACTGACTGGTCCTTTATTTTGATAGAAGGCAAATGTTTAACTGGACTCACTGGAGTATGGGAACAGCTGCTAGGATAATAGCTGGTAAGTAATGGTGATGCCACTCACTCTTTCCTATGGAATTTCTGGCTATTTATATCGCACGTTGTAATTTTGCTTAAATGACTTAGATGCATTAGTAATTAGAGTAGTTGGTTGTTGAGGAGAAATCAGCCCTAAACTTGGAAATCCAGAATGTAATTTCTAGAGGTAACTATTAAAAAAAAATTTTTTTAAAGATGTGGGGTACAATTCAGGTTTAGGTACACAAATGTTCATTATGCAGGTACCCTTGTTGATGAGGTGTCCTCCCCCCCAGGCAGATTCCTACTACTGCCAATCCCGCACTCCCCCAACCCTGGCAGTTTCTCACTACTGCCAATCCTTTTCTTATAGTATTGTATGACAAATGTTCAAGGTCCACTTATGAGTGAGAACATGTGATACTCAGTTCTTTGTTTCTGTGATAGATCACTCAGTATTATAGGCTCTAAGTCCATCTAAGTTGTGAAATTCATAATTTTATCCTTCTTTATGGTTGCATAATATTCAATCATGTATATGTACCACATTTTTTTTCCAGTCCTCTTTTGATGGGCAGCACATGTGGTTCCATGTTTTTGCTATTGTGAATAATGCTTCAATAAACATGCGTGTGCAGGCATCTTTTTCGTAGAGTGCTTTGAGTTCCTCCAGGTATATTTCCAGTAGGAGGATTGTGGGATTGTGTGGAAGGTCGATTTTTAGGAATCGCCAAACTATATTCCACAGAGATTGTATTAGTTTACACTCCCACCAACAGTGTAGAAGTGTTCCCTTTTTCCCGCATCCTTTCCAGCATCTGTTGTTTTTTGAGTTATTGATGGCCATCCTGACTGGAGTTTGGTGGTATCTCAGTGTGTTTTAAATTTGCATTTCTTTGTTGACTAGTGAGGCTGAGCATTTTTTCATGTAACTGTTGGCTGCTTGTATGTCTTCTTTTGAGAAGTGTCTATTCATATTTTTTGCCCAGTTTGTAAAGGAGCTGTTTGTATTTTTCTTTTAGGCACGTATGAGTTTCTTATAGATCCTAGATGTTTGGCCTTTGTCAGACATGTAGTTGGCAAGTACTTTTTTGCAGTCTGTGGGCTGTCTCCCTGCTCTCTTGATGGTTTCCTTGGCTTTGCAGAAGCTTGTCAGTTTGATGAGGTCCCACTTGTCTATCTTATCTCTTATGGCATGGGCACTTGGGGTGTTGATGCTATTTAAGTCATTATTTCAATTTTAAATTTAAGGTCTTTAAAATGACTTTAAAATTCCCCTTTTAAGATTTTAGTGCTCACCTTTGTCAGCAGAATCAGCTATGCTGACAGTTAAACATTTGAGCAGCTCAAGTTAAGGGTCACTTGTGAGTTAGGCCAAGGTGGGCTGTGGGTGTCAAGCCCTCTATCTGCAAGTCATTCCATGAGGCATGTATTTTCCAGGGTAGGGCTATTTTCAAAGTCAAATCTGATAATCCAGTACATTTTGATGCCTTATGTATAAATACTTAAGCCTCTTTAAACAATTGGTAGATCCTAATGACAATTTCTCATCTTGCCCTATCTAGTCCTACAATTAAAAAAAAGATTAAATGAGCTATTGGGCCTTACACTTATTTATCTCATAAACTCTGAGTATGTTTTACTTGATATACATACAATAATCTTTTTTGGGGGACGACATTGGAATATATATATATAACTTTTTAATTTTATTTTACATTTAGTGGCTGCAATGTTCCTGGGAATGGATTTACCAGGACTGAATCTTCCAGATTCTCGGAAAACCTATGCCATGATTGGATTTGTAGCATGGCATGTCGGGACTGAGATTGTTCTGGAGATTCACACTTACCGACTCTCTCGAAGAGGTAACCTGCTCAAAAAGCCGTCTTATATGTTGAATCACTTTTGTACACACTATTGGAAAAGAATTAGTTTCCTGATCCTAACGGTTGACTGTTATGCGGTAGTAACTCATTAAAAATCCTCGTGGTGATGCCCAGTGGCAGAAATTATGGATGTTTTCTGCCTTTGTTTCTTACATTTATTGGTATTAGAAGTTGGGAGTAAAACATAGGGAAGATTTTTAGTTTGTAGAGAAGAAGTCTTATTCGTAAGAACTTTTGCTTTGCCTGCTGGTCTGACTTGGACAACCAGTGTAGATGGGGAACTCTGAATGCATGGAGCTAGACCCCTGAGATGGAGGCAAAAGAGACTCAAAGCCACACCCGGAAAGCTGAAGGCCACGTTGTGTATCTCCTTGACAGAGGTACTGTATGCTGTCACTCAGTTTGCTGTGTACATACATACCTAGCTTGGGAGCTTGCCCGACAGGAGGGACCTGCCTTGTGTGTGCTCTCTGGTGGCAAGGTCAGCTTCCGTCTTGGCCAGGCAGGGCCAAGACACCTATAGCCATCATGAGGGAGTGGAGACATTGCAGAGAATGGGTGGCATTTTAAACTAGCTTGACTCTAGGCTAAGTGTCCTTGGTGTCCTGTCTAGTTCCTGTCTAGTCCCCAAATTAAGTGAAGGTGGCTTTCTAAGACAAAAACTCTTTGTTGTCTAGTATATATGTTGTGAGCTTAGGAACCTGGGTGGCTTTTAGGAGCTGAATAGTAATGATCTGTCCTGCCACTTTGGTTCATGATAGAGTTATATACGCAGGGTTTCTAATGACCAGAGGATTATGGTTTGCTGTTTAAGATGCAAACACAGTTGGGCATGGTGGCTCATGCCTGTAATCCCAGTACTTTGGGAGGTGGAGGCAAGAGGATTGCCTGAGCCCATGGGTTCGAGACCAGACTGGGCAACACGGTGAAACCTCGTCTCTACACGAAATCAAAAAATTAGCCAGGCGTGGTGGTGCACACCTATAGTTCCAGCTACTTGGAAGGCTGAGCCACTGAACTCCAGCCTGGGAGACAGAGTGGGAGTCTAACTCAAAAAAAAAAAATGCATACACACTTAAAACCTGGACTATTGTCATATGTTAATTAGCTTGATTTAACCGTTTTGCAATGAATCCATGTATCGTAGCATTATGTTATGCACCATAAATGTGCATAGTATTTGTCAATTAAAAATAAAATAAACCACATCAAGTTAGATTGTTAAGACTTTGAGGAGATGTTTATTGACCGGGGAAGAGGACATATTTTAAGTTCTTTGACAAATGTGCATTATACTAGCTTGTCCCAATTTGTGAGTCTCAAGCATTCAGGAGTTTTGCAATAGTTAGTAGCTTGAAATGGGAGAATTTACACCCTGGAAATTGGTAAACACTTCAAATCAGGTATGTTTGTTTTTTTTTTTTTTTGGAAGTTGGTTTACCTGCCTAACACTGGCCTTATGAACTCATGTTATTGTTCTTGACAGTGGAACTACTGGATGATGTTAGAATTCAGATCCTTCAGTCATTTACTGTAGCTGAAGCAGAGGTAAGTCCTTAAGTCCTTGTCTTGTTTATGGACACAAAAGAGTGTTTTAAGGCCATCCTTTGGTCATATGTCTATTTTTCTTTCAGGGCCATTCTTTTAAGAAGGCAGTGCTGGCAGTTTATGTCTGTGGGAATGTGACTTTTCTTATCATATTCTTATCTGCAATCAGTCATCTGTGATCAAGCAAAGGCCTTGACTTTTGTGGACCTGGTGATAATTATCAACAAACCAAAGACACTCGAAGCTTGTACGGACAGCCGGGAGTGTATTTGTGAATTCTGATCCAAGGTTGTTGAGGAACTCTGAAGTCTGGTCTTTAGAGATCAAAGTTCAAGTGGGCCATACAGTCTCTGAATTGATGTCAAGCTTGGATGTGGGATTCTGGGTCTGAAAGAGAAGGTTGTTCTTCAGGACAAATGACTCACCAATATTTCATGCCAAGGTTTAAGAATGTTAGCATTTAAGAAAATAAATAAGAAGAATGACTTGGAAACACAAAATAGTTGTTCCTAGGATAAAAAGATGTACTAAGGTAAATATATTTTGGACTACAAAGGTGCTATGGTACTTTAAAGAAAACTTTTTTTACTATTTTATTTGAATGGTCTTTGTACTTTTAAAATAAACTATATTTTTCAGTCCAGTTCTTTGGACAAATTCTTTGCCCTGTGACTTTTGTTACTTCTCTGATAAAGGTGGGAGTGGGTTGATCCCAGTGTAGGTTTTATTAATATTTAAATATATTATGAATGTTGTAATTTATTTCTTAGCAATGAAATACACGTGTGCATCTTCTGCTTAAAGACCCTTTTAATGCATTTGGCTACAGAGGTGAAAGGTATTTTATATGTTGATTGTTTTGACTATAAAATATAAGTCCTTATAGCTCTTGGGGATTGTGGAATTGAATTTAGGAACTGATAAAGCTCACCCTTATGAGTGTATGTAACACATATTCTCCTTCCTTGTGGAAGTAAGATGCGCTGATGAATCAGAAGAGTTAGTTTTACTTTCCTTCTTATTCCAATTAATTTATCTTGTTTTAATGGCTGGGCCTCGTGTTTGCTATGAGGGCTTCTCACCAGTATGTGGCGCTCCAACACTGACGGGCCGATTGCTTTGTCCCTGTTTCCCAGCGCAGATTCGTTTTTTTAGTATGTAGGTGGCGTCATGGGATGGCATTTTCCTTAAATTCCACCAACTCTTCCTCTTAATCTTTATTTGAAAAATGTCTACACTTTCGGAGGGCTGGGGTTATGGGTTAGAAACTCAAGTTAGGAACCGTGTTTATTTTCTAGTTTTATTTCTGCTTGGTTTCTAACTGTGATTATTTAGAGCAATTGTTTGATGCTTCCTTTCAGTCCCCCTAGCCTAGTAACAAATGGCAAAGGAAGCAAATAGGCAGGACATTTAAAAATGCAAGTTTGGGGAGCCCTACTTTATGTCTTTAGGTGTTCTGTCTGCTTATAGTTTCTGCTTGGCCCAAGAACCTACTTTCTATACTGGGTAGATAGGAGTCTCAGCTGTGTCCCCTACATCCTTTACTGGGTAGAATGAAGTGAAAGTTCATTTTTTCTCTTATGTAAGTGTTTATCATAAGTGGCTTAGAGTTTAGACATGAACTTTCTGTGTTCACATTCTTTGGTGCCCTGCTATTTGTAATCAAAACTTTCCATTTGAATGTCTTTATTTTTTAAAAAAGTACATTTTGTATAGAAAATTCAGTGCATACTACAATGTTTTCCTCCTGTTTTCTGTTATAAGGGGTTTAAGGGAAGTCAATTTCTTTTAATAAGTTATCTCTTATCTCTGATAAGAGAAAACTCTTCTAAGGGAGAGATGAACCTTGGTATGTTTGTTTTTCAAATGTGTGAGCTTGCTGGATTTCCACTGTTGAGGCTGTGATATTTAAAATGTTTCTTTTTCATTGATTCATATGTTGGCATTATTTTGATACTTCATTAACTGACATACAGAATTGTCCAAAGAAGCCTTTGTCATTTAATCTTAATAGACCAAATCTTTTCACTAGAGCCAAATTAAGATCCTTCTGCTTCTGGGTGGTTGGTATCCACAAATTATAAATGCCTTCTTTCGCTCCTCTTGATTTTTCTTTTTACTTCAGCAATAGACAATCTGGGTAGTTAAAAAAAATTCTTTTGGTAGGAGTGACTGTTAATCTAAATGTGTTTATACCTTTAGTAATATTGCCAAAGACAGCGAGCAAACCCATAAGGTTTTTTTTCCTTTTGTAGAGATGTTCTATAAAATAAAGATAAGGATGAAGTATGTTTTTTGGAAAAGAATGAAACGAACTCTAGAAAATTGTGGGTAGGTTAGCACTCATAGCTGAAGGTATTTTTGTTTTGGTTATTTTCTTTTCTGCGGAACTTGATCTTAAGGGCACAGGTGGTATATAGCAGGAGTTATTGAATAAATGACTCAAATTCATTTTAGTACTTGTCTGGTTTCAGTCAGGACTTTGTCATGTATTAAATGACACCTCACTCCTTCCATGTGCAGGGTGAGGTGGGAAGGGACAAGCTCAGTGATGCCAACAGGAAGTTCTCGGACACATGTAGCTTTTGGCTGAAATTCTGTGTATCCATCTACTCTGGTGAACAAAAGTCCTTGTTTAAGATGATCCATTCTAGGTGGAAATGAAAGAGAAGATTCTTCTAAGCTCTTTTCAAATCAGGATGCTTGGTTCCTGGTCACCTCCTGCCTCTTGTTTCCTCGTCCAGTCCCCTCCCAGCTCATCTCTGCCCTTGGTGGCCTGGAATGCCCTCTCTGTGCTCCTCCTCTTCCTAGCAAAACCCGCTTATCGAGTTCCAGGTCGAGATCTTTCTTCTCCTTGGAGCCTTCCTTGGGTTTCTCCCTGTCTGGACCATTCTTTTAAGCTAGTTGGGCGACAGCTGATCCTGTGAATTAGAAAGGACTGAAGTCTGGAAGGCCTGAGTGTGTGTGCTGCTTGTTGGGTTTCAGGCTGTGTGTCCTTGGACCAGTCCCTGGCCTCTGGTCCCTCCTTCCTCTGTAAGGCCTGTCTCACAGAGAGGCTGTGAGAACCAAATGAGGTGATGCCAGCAGGAGGTGCTTGCTTCGTACATGGCGTGGGTGATGTCTTTGCCACTTGATTACAACTATGACAACTATTGTATTCGTAAGTGTCAAACTTAAATAGTTTTTGCGCTTGAAATAGTTTTTTTTGGGGGGGTGATGAAAATGGTTTGGAACTAGATAGAAGTGGTGGTTGCACAACATTGTGACTGTGAAAAATGCCACTGAATTGTCTACTTTATTTTTATTTTTTATTTTTATTTTTTTGAGTTGGAGTCTCACTCTGTCGCCCAGACTGGAGTGCAGTGGTCCCTCCCGGCCACCGCAGCCTCGACCTGCTGGGCTCTGGCGATACTTCCGCCTCAGCCTTCTTAGTAGCTGGAACTACAGGCCCGCACTACCATACCCGGCTAATTTTTTGATTTATTGTAGAGATGAGGGCTCAACAAGTTGCCCAGGCGGGTCTCCAACCCGCGGGGTCAGGTAATCCACTCACCTCAGCCTCCCAAGGCGCGGGATTACAGGCTGAGCCACTGAGCCTGGCCGAATTGTCTCCTTTAAATGCGCAGTTTTTATTTTATAAACAATGTTGATGTTTGTCTTGAAAATTTTATGCTAAATGAAATAAACCAGATGCAGAAGGACCACTGTGGTATGATTCCACTGATATGAGATACCCAGAGTAGTCAGATTTATAGAGACAGAGTAGAGGCTGGTTACCAGGGGCTGAGGGGAGAAGAGAGAGAGGAAGTTAGTATTTATCAGATGCAGAATTTCAGTGAAGGAAGATGAAGAGGCTTGGAGATGGATAGTAGTGATGGTTGTACCACACTGTGAATGTACTTAGCACACTGAAATATGCACTTAAAATTTACCATTGTCATCACGTACTACAAAAAAGTGGAAAAATGTTAATGTTCATAGCAGCACTGTTCACAGCAACCAAATGATGCAAACTACCTGCATGTCCTTCAGTGGATGAATGGATAAACCAGTTGTGGTATATACCTACAATGAAATATTAGTCAGCCATAGAAAGGAATGAAGTACTGATATGTGCTACATGCTGATGAACTTCCAAAACATTATTCCTGGTAAAAAAAAGTCATACACGAAAGGTCACATTTCATATGATTCCATGTACATAAAACATCCAGAGAGGTAAATCCATAAAGATAGAAGGCAGATTGATGGCTGCCAGGAGTTGGGTGGGGAACGAGAGGGCAATGGAATAATTGCTTAATGGGCATAGGCGTTTTTTTTTTTTTTTGTGGGGGGGAGGTGATGAAAAGGGTTTGCAACTGGATAGAAGTGGTGGTTGCACAACATTGTGAATGTAAAAAATGCCACTGAATTGTTAACTTTAAAATAGTTAATTTTCTGTTATGTGAACCTCACCTCAGTAAGAAGAGAATTTGTCTTATTACCATTCTTGGATTATTCCTTTGGGTGAAAAAGATCTGGGGGTATTGCTGGCTATAAAGTTGACATCAGTTTAATTTCTTATTTTGTTGTCAAAGAAGTCAATGTAATTGTGTATTCTACCTGGTTACTTTCCTCTGGCTTAGGAGAGGAAGTTTCTCGAGCACATGCTGAGAAGTGTGTCTTTTCCCTAAGAATCTTATTCACATGTAAAAGAAATCATGCTGTGCCCCCAGTTTCTTGCCAGGACCTAAACACACTTGTGACTTCCAGACACTGAGATGTGGTCATCAAACTCTTGGGATAAGAATTTCCTGAAAGCATACATGCTAAATATCTGACTTTCACGGCCAGTCATGTCTGAGTAAAATCCTACTTAGCCGACCTTCCTCCAGAAAACTGGTGTAAACTTTAAGAAAGCAGCTGCCTGAGGCCCCAGAGAGTGAGTGAATAGACGTTTAAGAAGGCTCTGGTAGGAGGTCCACACATAGAGGAAAGGGATTTAGGGGTGCCAGCGTTTACTTGCTGCTTCAGGGTGGTTGCAGTCAGTGTGGTGCCAGGTGTCAGGGAACTGGCAGAAACATGGCAGCGTCTCTTGCCTGAGAAATCAGAGGAGAGATGGTTGTAGGGGAAAAGGGGGTGGTCCTGGGAAGGAAGACGCTAGAGAGCGACCCTGAATCCTGATGGCCCATGTCTCCCACTGAGTCCTGAACACATGTGTGAGTCTGGTGAGAGGCATCTGAGAAAAGGCTTAGTCAAGGTCACACTTCGTGGGAGTGACTGAACCCTTCCCTTGTGATCAGGGTCAAGACACGCATGTGTCTGCTCTTGCCACTTGGTGTTAATGTTGTGTCGGAGGTTCTAGCAGTTCAGGTAGGAAAAGAGAGAAAAGGCATCCAGGTTTGAAAGGAAGAAGTCAGGCTATCACTTCCCACAGGTGACAAGGTCATGGATGGAAATCCTAAGGAACTCACCAGACAATTACTAGAAGCAATACATGAGTTTAGTGAGGTTGCAGGGTATAAAAGTCAATGGCATTTCCAAACAATAGTGAGGAACAATCTGAAAGTGAAAGTGAAGATATAATTACATATAAATTAGGAAAATATAATTATAATGTAATATGAAAGATTAAAATAGCAATAAATTCAACAAAAGAAAGGCAAGACTTGTACAAAACCTTGATGAGAGAAATTTAAACTCTAATGAAATGAAACTACGTCTCACCTTCTTGGATCGGAAGACATAATGTCATGGATATGGCAAAACTTCCAAAATGGATCTGCAGACTAAACACAGTCACTGTCAAAGTCCCAGCTGGCTCTTTTTGCAGAAATTGATAAGCTGAACCTAAACTTTCCACAGAAATGCAAAGGGCCCAGACTAGGCAAAATGATCTTGAAAAAGGACAAAGTTAAAGAACATACACTTCCCAGTGTCAAAGCCTACAAAGCTACCCTCATCAAGGCAGCATGATATTGGCATAAGGATATACACATCAGTTAATTGAACAGAATTATGGGTTTGGAAAAAAACCCTTACATTTATGATCAATTTGTTTTGACGGGATGCCAAGGAAATTGAAAGGGGGAGAGTACAGCCTTTTCAGCAAATGGTGCTTGAAGACTGGATATCTACATACAAAAGAATGAGTTTAGACTCCTGCTGCATACTACAAACACAGATTTATTTAAAATTGATCTTAGACCTTAATGTAAGAGCCAAACTAGAAAACTTTTAGAAGAAAACATAAGAATACATTTTTGTGATTGTGGGTTAGTAAAAGTTCTTAGAAGAAAACATACGATGAAATCTTTGTGACCTTGGGCTAGGCATTGATTTTTTAGATATAACACCAAAAATATAAGGGTAAAAGGAAAAAGACCCCTGATATATTGGACTTCTTCATAATTGAAAACTTATGCTTCAAATGACAGCATCAAGATCATGAAGGCAGCTGAAAGAATGTATTTGCAAATCATGTAGGGGATGAGTATCCTGATGAAATAAAGAATTCTCACAACTCAGAAAGAAGACAGATCATTCAACTAAAACTGGGCAAATGATTTGAATAGTTTCTTTAAAGAAGACTTACAAATGGGCAATAAGCTCATA
Organism: Cephalopachus bancanus; assembly: GCA_027257055.1. Taxonomy (NCBI): domain Eukaryota; kingdom Metazoa; phylum Chordata; class Mammalia; order Primates; family Tarsiidae; genus Cephalopachus; species Cephalopachus bancanus. Next base: position 4,001,590 of record JAPVLO010000176.1, on the reverse strand, counting down.
AAAGGGTGCTTAACATTATTACTCATTAGAAATATGCAAATAAAAATCACATTGAGATGCCACTATATAAGGGGAACCCCCAACCGCCCAGAATTATCTTTTGGAGGGCAGGCTTCTTGTAGTACACCTGGAATTTGTTCCATTGGATCAAATGGTCAACTAAAGTTTTTATCTGGAAGTTTTGAGAAGACAATGTCATGGTTTGCAGAAGAAACGTCCTGAGTTGTGGCCAACTAGTTCTTCTACCATGACAGCGCACCTGCCCACACCATGCCGAGTGTTCTGCAGTTTTTGACCAAAAATGACGTGATCCCCCATACCACATCTCCCTCCTTCCCCCATCTTGTCCTGAGCTACTTTTGGTTTTGTTTTCCCAGATGAGAAAAGTCTTCAAAGGGAAACGTTTGCCAATGTAGCAGAGGTGAAACAAAAAATGGCAGAAACATTAAAAGGCATCAAAATGGGCAAGTTCAAAAACTGTTTTGAGCAGTGGAAAAAGCATCTTGATAAATACACTGTATCAAACAGAGAGTACTTTGAAGTTGACTAAAGTTTAACACGTAAGAATAAATACACAGTTTTTAATAAATAAATTCCATTTCTTGAGTCCCTCCTTGTATGCCCACTAGAATGGCTATAATGAAAAAGACAGGTGGTAAGTGTTGCAGATGATGTGAACAATTTGGATCCCTCATACAATGATGGTGGGGATATAAAAGAGTGTAGCCATTTTGAAGAATATTTTAGTAGTTCCTGAAAATGTTAAACAGAGAGTTACCACATGGCCCAGCAACTCTATTGTTAGGTATTTACCAAGAGAAATGAAAACATGCCCACAAAAAATGAACATATGAATTTTCATGGTGGCATTATTCATAATAGCAAAAAAGTGGAAGCAACTCACATGCCTGTCAACTGCTGAATGGATGAACGGCATGCATCCACACACACATACTATTCGGCAACAAAAAAGAGTAAAGCACTGTCACATGCTGCAACATGGGCAAATCTTAAAGAACTTACGCTCACTGAAAGAGGCCAGCCGTGGCTCAGCCTGTAATCCCGCGCCTTTGGGAGGCTGAGGTGAGTGGATTGCCTGAGCCCGCGGGTTCGAGACCTGCCTGGGCAGTGAGACCTCATCTCTACAATAAATCAAAAAATCAGCCGGGCGTGGTAGCGTGCGCCTGTAATTCCGGCTACTTGGAAGGCTGCAGTGGCCGGGAGCGGCCACTGCACTCCAGTCTGGGCGACCGAGTGAGACTCCAACTCAAAAAAAAAGAAAAAGAAAGAAAGAAGCCAGCCACAAATGGCCAAAAGTCGTATGACGGCTTCTCAACTTTGTAAATATACAGCAGTTGTCCCCCTTATCCACCAAGGAGATATTTCAAGACCCTGGTGGATAAGGGGGACCGGAATCTATGAATGATACCAAACCTTATATGTACTATGTATTTTTTTCCTATACATATATACCTATGATGAAGTTTATGTTAGGCACAGTAAGAGATGAATAACAATAACTAAGAATAAAATAAGACAAGTGTAACAACATGCCAACATCACTGCTCTTGAGTTTTGGGACCGTGATTGTGTAGAATAAAAGCTCCTTGAACACATGCACTGTGTTGCCACCACAGTTCATCTAATAACCAAGATGGCTGCTAAGTGACTAATGTGCCTGTAGCATAGACAGTGTGATTACACTGGACTAATAAATTACACACATCCTGGGAAGGACAGAATGAGATGGCATGAGGTGTATCTGGCATGCAACTTAAAACATACAAATTATTTATTTCCAGAATTTTCCATTTAATATTTTTGGACTGCCGTTGACCATGGGCAACTGAAACCACAGAAAGCAAAACTGCAGGTAAAGGAAGGGAACTATGCTATAAATATGACTGAACTCTGTTACAAATACCTGAACCCAAAGTACAAATATCAGGGAAAAAGGGGACAATGCTATGGACACTGCAGACATTAAAAAAGTAGGAAATATTAAGAATAATTTCATATCAATAAATTTTTTTCACAATTAAAATATTTTTCCATTTTTATTTTAGATTCAGTGGGTACATGTGCATGTTTGTTGCATGGAAGTATTGTGTAGTGGTGTGAATTAGGTTTCAGGTAGCTGTCAATAAAAAAGAAAAATGATTTATTCTTAATTTTGTAAGTTTCCCTTTAAAGTCACATGTCAATAAATTTGATAACCAAATGGAATAATTTCTTCAAAGACACAAATTGCTGAAACTGATCTCAGAAAAGATAGAATACAATGAAATAAATTATTACAAAATTATACTTATAAAAATTCATATGGAACATCAAAGGATAGTGATTAGTCAAAGGATTTTGACTAGGCCACAAAAGAATAGGCTGAATGTGGTGGCTCACACCTGTAATCCCAGCACTGAAGATGAATGATCACTTAAGGCAAGGAGTTAGAGACCAGCATGGGCAACATAGTGAGACCCTCATCTCCATTTTAAGGAATAATAAAAAAAATAATAAAGAGAAGAATAAAGTTGAAGCCCCCACAATTCCTGACTTTTGAGTTAAATGCGTATTACAAAGTCACAATAATCAAAATAGTGTGGTACTGGCATCAGGACAGACATATAGACCAATGGACAGAATAGAGAGCTCTGAATGTATCATCTGATAATCTTTGACAAGGATGCTAAGACCTCTCAATGGGGGAACGGGCAGTCTCTTGAACAGTGTTGGGAAAACTGGATATTCACATAAAAAGGATTAGGTGGGACCCGGACCTTACATCACATACAAAAATTAGCTCATAATGGATTAAAGACCTCAACTTAAGACCTAAAACTTTACTCCTAGAAGAAAACATAGGGGGAAATCTTCTTTAGTAACGATTTCTTGGATATGACACCAAAATGCCACACAAGCAAAAATGGGCCCATGGGACTACACAAAGCCCCCAAACTTCTGTGCTTCAAAAGAAACAGGGTGAAAAGGCAACCTAGAGAATGGGAGAAAGTGCTTACAAATCATGTATCTGATAAGGTGTTAATTTCTGGAATACATAAAGAATTCCTACAACTTAATGACAACAGAAAACCAAACAATCCAATTAAAAATGGACAAAGGACTTGAATATTCATTTCTCTAAGGAAGATATACACATGGCCAAGTGTATAAAAAGATACTCAATGTCACTAATAATTAGAGAAATGCAAATCAAAATCACAATGAAATATCACCTCATACTAGGATGGTCACTTTTTAAAAATGACACGTTTGTGAGGATATGGAGAAATTGAAACCCTTGTGCATTGTTGTGGGAATGTAGGATGGAGCAGCTGTTATTGAAAATGCTATGAAGGTTCCTCATAAAATTAAAAATGAAATCACCATGTGATCCAGCAGTTCCACATCTGGGTATATATTCAAAAGCATTGAAATTGGGATCTCTAAGAGATATTTACACACCTTGTTCACCACAGCATCATTCACAGCAGCCAAGCAGCAGAGGCTATTCAAATACCCATGTATGGTTGAAGAAGATGTAATGTATACATATAATAGAATATCGTTCAACCTTAAAAATAAGGAAATCCTGTCACACAACAACATGGATAAGCCTGGAGGATGTGACGTTAAATGAATTAAACCTGTCTCCCCCCTGCCCTAATATACAGTATAATCCCACTCATCTGAGGCACTGAAAGAGTCAAACTCATAGAAACCAAGTAGATGGTAGCTGCCAGAGGCTGGGGATGGGGAATGGGGAGATGATTAATGGGTATAGAGCTTCAGTTTTGCAAGATGAAAGAGTTGTAGTGACCTGAGGCACAGCAATGGGAATAGACTTAACACTTCTGAGCCATATACTTAAAATGGCAAATTTTATGTTGTTTTTTTTGCCACAATTGCAAGTAAAAAAAAAAAAAATTGTATTGCAATTAAAAAACCTTTCCAGAAAGGAAACTCCAGGTCCAGATGACTTCACTGGTGAATTCCAGCAGACACTGGAGGAAGAACTAATACCAAGAAAATAGAGCAATGAGGAACACCATCCAAATAATTTTATGAGACTAGTATTACCCTGATACTAAAACCAAGACAAAAACATCACATGAAAAAGAAACTACAATATTCCTCATAACCAAAGATTGAAAATCCTTAATTAAAAAAACCTTAATGAAATATTAGCAAAATTAAATCCAGCAACGTACACAAAGGGTAATACATTAAGACCAAATGAGGTTTGTCCAAAGAATGCACTGTTGGCATCACATCTGAAAAATTAGTCAATGAAATACACCATATTAAAGAAAAAAGGAGAAAATCCATCTGATGATCTCAATAGATGCAGAGAAGGAATTTGGCAAAATTCAAAACACATTCATGGTAAGAACTCAGCAAACCAGGAATGGAAATTTCCTCAATGTAATAAATAGCATCCATAAAAAAACTACAGCTAACATTACATTCAGCGATGAAAGATAATACTTTTCCTCTGAAAATCAGAAGACAGCAAAGGCTGGCTGTCTGCTCTCTACATTTATATTTAAGGTTTAAGTGGACATACTAGTCGGTGTGACAAAGCAAAGAAATGAAATAAAAGTCATAAGATTGGGGAAGAAGTAAGATTGTTTTTATTAGCAGACAACCTGATCATTAAGGAGAAAATCTTAAGGAATATCCAAAAAAGTGCCAAAATTAATTGAATTTATCAAGTGGTAGGATACAAAGTCAATATACAAAAGCAACTTTATCTTTATATACAATGAGAAACTAGAACAAAAAACCTTCAATTTTAATAACATCAAAATGATAGAATGCTTAGAAATATATTTAATGAAAACTGTGTAGCATCTGTACTCTCTAAACTACAAAATATTGTTGAGGGAAGTTAAAATCGACCTTAATAAATAGAAGGATATATCATGTTCATGGATTGGCACACTTCATATTAGAATGACAATTCTCTCCAAATTATTTTGCAGATTCAATTCAATCTCGGTCTAAATCCTGGCAGGCTCATTTGAAGAGACTGACAAACTGATTCTAAAATTTGTAAGGAAAGACGAAGAACCTTAAATGGTCAAAATAATGTTTAGCAAGAAGACAAGGTAGCAACAAGCACACCATTGCTCAGATGGTTTCTATGCCATCTTCCAGTCAAGGGAAACAGAGATCCTTGAAGAAACTGCTAATTCTAAGACGGGAGCCGGAAATACTCAGGATGAGCCTAGGTCGTCTTTTGGTGGCAGAAAGTAAGGAGGAAAAGCAAAACCATTTAGGGGGCATGTCAAAACCATTGAGGGGGCACAGGAGCCAGCTGAAAGAGCTTTCAGTAGCCAAAGCTGGAACAATTTGAGCAGCAAGGCGTGCTGGACTGTAACCCAAGTAAAGTAAACATCCAAGAGTCCCTACTAATTTAATACATGATTGAGTAAATAAACAAATAGGGAAGAACAGACAACTCTCCTGTGCAGAAGAATTCTAAATAACTATGTAGTTTCAAAATCATGGACTTTGCAGCAAACTGGATGTAGTTGGGGACCATCATACTTAATGATCTATCACAGGAAGAAAGAACTGAATACTGCATGTTCTCACTCACAAGTGGGCCATGAACATTAGTCACATCAGCATAAGGCAGAGATCAGCAGTTGTTGGGCACTGCTAGGGGAGGGAGGAGGGTAGCAGGCACGTAATAACGCAGATGGTACCTGGTCCTACACCAGGGGAATGAGGGCCAGTTGGAGGCCAAGACTTCACCTGCACGCAGCCTGCTTGTGTAGTTAACCTTTACTTGTACCTTACATCTCTATAATAAAATAAAATAAATTTAAAAATTTTTGTAGATTCTGTGTCCCTAAGGAGAAGGAATCTCTTTACTCCTTAGTGTGGGCTGTGCGTGCCAGAGTCTTCCTTTCAGAGTACAGCATACAAAGGAGGAAAAGTAACTTTGCAGTGACCTGACAAACACTGCTTCATCTAGGTGACCAATATCCACAGTGAAACTATGTGTCTTTAACACGATGTGATGAAAATGTCATTTGATGCCTGTGGTCTTCCACCTCCAAATCCATGACCCCAGTGTAATCATGAGGAAAACGTCAGATAATTTGCAATAAAGGAACATCCCACAAAATACCCGTCCAGCAATTTTCAAAATTGTCAAGGCCACCAAATAACTAGAAAATTCTGAAAAAGAGTCAAGCTAAGAGGACTCTAAGGACACATGAAAACTAAAAGTAGTGTGGTTTTCTATTTGAGATCCTGGAACAGAAAAAGGACATTAGGTAAAAATGGAAGAAAATGGAATAAACCATGGGACTTTGGCTAATAATAGTATATCACTACTAGCTCATTAATTATAACGGATGTACAATACTAATGTAAGAAGTTAATAATAGGGGAAACTATATGAGGGAAATATGGTACCTTTATGCTAATCTCTTAATTTTCTGTTAATTTAAAATTATTCTTAAAGTCTATTAAAAACAAGTAAAATTGGAAGACCTATCCCTACTTGATTTCAATATTTATTATTAAACTACGGTATTAACTACTGTAAATAAAGAGGGGAGTATTGTCGTGAGAGATAAATAGATAAATAGAACAGAACAGAGAATCCACATGTAGACCCTCATGTAGAAGGCAAATTGATTTTTTGACAAGGGCGTCAAGGTAACTCCATGTGGAAAATATAGTCTTTCAACGAATAGAGCTGAAACAACTTGTCTTTGGGGGAAAAAATGACCCTTAACTCTCATTTCACTTCCCTACATTTTTCCTTCACTTAAATCTCCTACTCCTCTCAACTTGAGATGGTCCATTGACTTAGTATAAGCACAGAATGTACAAAACATCAAGCTATGAAAGGATGGATAGTGTAGTGGTATCGACCTTAATACATGGCATCTCAGCCAAACTTGATGATGGGCAGAACACATGGTACTTTTTGTTCACTGGCAAATTGAATCCTCAGACAACTGTGTGAGGCATGTGACATTTGCCTCATTTTATAGATGAAGAAACGGACTCAGGTAACTTGTTGCTCCAGGTTGCACAGCAAGTGTGGCAGATGTTGTTGGTGCCTGTGTCATATCCCCGTGGATATGTTGTTGGTGCCTGTGTCATATCCCCGTGGATCCCCTGTTGGTGCCTGTGTCATATCCCCGTGGATCCCCTCCCTCCCACCCTGCCTCCTTTCTTCCCCCTCTGCCCCCCTCCCATCTTGCCTTCTTCCTTCCCCCCTCCCTCCTTCCCTCCTATCTTGCCTCCCTCTTTCCCTTCCTCCCTCTCTTCCTCCTTCCTTTCTTTTTTTCAATAGTTTTAGGAGGTACAAATGGTTTTTGGTTATATTGATGTATGTATAGTGGCAAAGAAGTCTGGGCTTTAAGTACACCCCCACCCTCCCATGCATATTGTGCCCTATAGATGATATTTCATCCTTCCTTGTTTCTGCACGCTCTCTTCTATTTATTTTTATCTATCTATCTATCTAAATATATAATATGTTGCCCAGACTGATCAGCGTGAGCCACTTTGCCCAGCATCCCCTTCTGAGTCTCCAATGTCCATTTCTACGTTACCACAGCTACAGCAGCCGGCCCCTAGTAAGTTCAGACGGGCGCCCATCCCTTCAGAGGCGTGCGCTGTGATTCTTCCTTCTTTTCACCCAGGGCCTCTCCCAAAGCTACGGGAGCCTGTGTGACTCTCGTGCAACTCAGAAGTGTGGGGATCTTTAGGCTCCCAGGGGCGACCCTCAGCCAGTGAGGGATCAGAGCTGGTAGATAAATGTCCCTCTGTCCTCTCCTTCAGACAGACCATTTTAGGTGCTTCCTGCACACTCTTGAGATTATGGTGGGGTGCTGTCCCTGTGGCCTAGAGCATGGGCTTAGTTGCACACCACCGTATTAACTGTTCTTTCCTGTGCCTTTCTTCCTGCTTCTGGGATCACTTCTCAAATCAACCACCTGTCCCTGAGTGCTAATGTCAGGCTCTTCTTTTTGTTGGAACTTGTTTGGAAAGTGGACACTTCGGATGGGACACTGGAGCTGAGTTGTCCCCTCACTGGTCTGATGGCCATGAGGATTGGAAGATAAGTGGATGGTGACAGTCTTTGGTAGGCTGTACTATTGCAGTGACTGAGACTCTCAGTTGTGCAGAACTGAGAGGAGAATAGGTGAGAAGGGGAGAGTGGGTGACATAGGAACTCTGCACTTGACTGACTCTGGGCAAAGGATTGTCATGTACTAACACGGACTGTGGATATGGTGCTTTTTGATCATTAGAAGCCTTGAAGAAAAACAATGAGGCTCAGATCAGCCAACTATGAACTCCTGGGATGCCAGAAAGCCAGGCAGGCTCCATGGCAATGTTGAAAGAGACCCCTGTCTCCTGGAGCTAGAGAGTAAACCATGTGAAAATAAAACCCATGCTTCAATCCCAAGCATGGCAGGGCTACAAAGGAATGTGCAGGTCTTTAAGGCCACTTAGGTGAGAGTCAGAGCCAAGAAAGGGAAGGAGCCCCTTGGACATGGAATAGGGGTATTTGTTGAAAATGCTTCAGAAATCGGAACCTCCAGATTTCCTAGAACATTCAAGGCCAGCAGAAAGTGCTCTCTCCCCCTATAGAACAGCTGCTCCTAGCAAAACCACTGGGTTAATGCTTATCCTCTTCAGGGTCCCCTTCTTTTACTTCTTGTTGCCTCCAGGCCAGTAATTAAGATAAGGTCTTATCACACATAGTCCCATCTGGAAGTTCAACTTCTGTCCTGGGAGGAAACAAACTATGCACCGAAAGACTTGGAACATCTGGGCAACATGTCCTGGCATGATCAGGGTGAGACATGTGGGAATGGACCTTGGGAGTGCAGGACAGAGGGAGTGCAAAAAAGGCAGGTAGAAGGGACTGTACTGGCATGAGTGCACCCTTCTCCAAACCAGGATTTAATATCTCAGCAAGAGTACTCAGGAGTAGCATGCTGTATACAGTCTCACAGTTCTAATATTAAGATTCTAGCATGTCCACAAGAAGCGGGCAAACACTAGACCAGATTTGTGCTCTTAGAAGATACGCAATAGCAAGATCATGGAACCAACCATGCTGTCCATCAAAAGATGGATTAAAAAAATGTGGTACATATACACAATGGAATATTGCGCAGCCATAAAAAAGAACAAAATCATGAATTTCGCAGCAACCTGGATGGAATTGGAGTTTATAATACTGAGTGATCTCTCACAGAAACAAAGATCTGAATATCACATGCTCTCACTCATAAGTGGACCTTGAACAACTATTGTAATACTATAAGAAAAGTATTGACAGTGGCGGGAAACTATGGGGGGAGGCAGAGAGGGGAAGGGAGGTGGGATTAACAGTAGTCAATATCTGGGAACAGGGGGGCACACCTCATCAACATGGGTACCTGCACAATGCATATTTTTATACTTAACCCTTAACTGTACCCCACAAGTTTAAAATAAAAAATATGTTAAAAAATAAAATAAAAATCAAATTTCAGGGCTTAAAAAAAAAAAAAAGAAGATATGGGAAGTCCTCTATCTAACACCCTTTGGGCATAACCAGACATTGCACCACAGGGTTCACATGGAGTCGAGTGAAAGTATGAAGTTTAAGAATGAATGGGTCTGTTATCATCTGTAAAGTCACGTCCCTTATCAAGACAATCCAAACCCAGCCCCAAAATATGAGGATCAACATTACATGAACCTTTTGGGTGTGTGCAAGAGTTTGAAGTCTCCACTGAACCAATTGAATTGACTCTTAGCAGGAGAATGTGGTTGTAACAAGGCATTATTATGTCAGGGTGACATGTTTGCTTGTCAGACTTGGATACTTCTGTGACAAAGTGCAATGACTTTCAATCTTTGTTTTACCAAAATTACAATGCCAGTTAATATAATACAGTCAGAATATTTTAAATAACTTTATTCTTAAACTTAACAAGCTCTTATTAGAAATGCTTTGGTATCAATACAATAAAAAATGGTTTCCCCCTGCCCCATTGAATCATGTCAAGTGACTGGAAAAGTTAAGCATTTGTACTCCCCAGCTTTTTTGAAATTTTTCAAAAATAATGATTACTACTTTTTCACATGGCTTAATATGGGTATACTACAATTATAATTTTTTGGATTTCAGAAAAAATAAACAAAAATATCCAGAAGAGACATTTGCAAACGGGTCTTAGCTTCTTCACCAATGCATGTTTACATAGGCAGTCACCTTTCAGATCACTTTTTTCCCCAGCTTTGCCATTCTCATCCTTAAAGCTGCAAATTAAAGAAAAAAAAACAGGGAGAATTATAAAAAACAAGCCTCAATTATTTACTCTAAATGACCATTTCATAGAATGCAGGAAAGTTTAGAACATACCTCAGATGGTTTTATCCAACAATGTGAGCATTGATTAAGTAGCACAAAAAGATAGTAGAAATAATAAGCTATGGTTAACTTAGGGCAGAAGCAGGCTCAGAACTAATAGGAACCTATTTCTATAAAGATTAAAAAAGCCAGTAGAGCAAACAGTACAAGTAGAGTACATATAGGATTAGCACACAATTCCACGGTTAGCCATACATACATACACTCACAGATCAATGACTGTTTTGAGCTATGTACTACCGAGAAAAAAAAGGTATTGATGCTTAAATTCTATTTTGTGAGTGTATTATTTTTTAGTTCATTAAACTTCATTTTTCAGAAGAGCTCTGTCCTTTGAATATACAGTAACAAAAACAATTTTTAAAAAAGAATAAAGCAACGTGAACCAGTAATTGAGTTTGAGTGATTATAAAATGGCTTTGTCCAGATATAAGTATGCTTTCAAATGGCAAATATAACTTTTTTGGGTATATTCTACTGCTAGTAACACATTAGATGTAGAAAGCACTTTTAAAAACATAGATTTAGGATTGATAGCACTCCTCCCCTATTCTGGTATCATGCCCTTAATATTTAGGACTTTAGGGTATAGCTGCCTCAGTCTCCTTCCGGAAGGTGGGAGATGTTTTCAAGGCACTGATTGTGTTAATGATCTAATACTACATTTCCAAGTCATATGGCCCAAGAACCAGCTATTGAATTGATTGCCCAGTTTTGTTTAATGAAAAATAAAAGGGAAGTTGTGTTCTCTCACTTCTATGCCACATATTAGTATCTATTGACAAAAGAAATTAACCTGTCTCTAAGAAGCCCTGTGCACAGATATGGGAAGGGATGGGAACTCAATTCTGTAACCAGACTGTGAGCATTTTAATTGTCACTCCACTTACATGAAATATTTTTATTTGAATAAAGTTAAAGACCATTATTTCTCCTGAATCTTTAAGAGGAACAATCATTTCTAGTAGCAGGGCCAGGAATATGCCCTTGAACTTGGGACGGGCTGAGAGAATTTCCTTTGCTCTGTGTAATCAGGATGGTCCCAATTAGGAACTGTTGGATGGTGAACCCTGAGGAGGTGGATGGAAGGAAGGCAAGGCTCTTACACAGTTTCTACTGTTAGATTTTATGGACTTTTACCTGACTCCTACTCAAAAAGACAACAAGGATTAGGGACTTAAAAAAAAAAAGTCTTTTAAGGCAGTGCCAAAGCCTTCTTCCCTGCAGTTACCCCTCACTGGAGATTCCATAAACCAGGCACATTCTGTGTGCCATGGACAGTTAATGAAGGTTGCTAGAACTTGCTTTTCCTATGGAGCCTACAAGAAGCAGATGGGGTGAGTTCCTGGTCAATGTGTGGGGCCAATGCATGTTGGCTTGGAAGTCTGCTTGGTTTAGCAGCTCAACACCCTGGGCCATCAGCTCTCCTTCTGACTTCTATTTTCTGCTCTTCTCTGACTCTGGTCTCCTCTACCCACAGCAGTCAAGACGCATGATTTTGGCTGGCTTGTCTCCTTACTCTGTGTGTCCCTTGAACCCTAATGGCTGAGGCAGGTTGGCAATTTTAGCACCAATAGCATGTGAGTCTCCCTGAGCTGTGGTCCCCCACCTCTTCCTCCTGGAATGCCCCTGACATCTCTAAGAAGAACAGAGTTAGAAGCACAAGATTAGTTGGTGAGGACTGCCCAGGAAAAGAAGCTGTCTAAGCGGTAGGGTAACAGTGGACTCCCAGGAGAGCTCCCAGGGTCTACTCAATGGTGGATGTGTCTGGTATTGAGCCATACTTTACAACCGTGTTATAGTTATATTAGCAGATGGAATGTTGCCTACATTTTTCTGTCATGTCTTGCCCTGTTCAAAATTTTGACTAAAAAAAATCTTGTCTTCAGAATCTCCAGGCTCTACTTTTTTTCATTTTTATACTGTTTTCTAAATTTAAAATTGTTGTGAAATAAGACCTTGATAACCATTTGTACATCAAGGGAAAAATAATTAACAACCATGCTTACCAGGACTATTTATATTTAGTAGGGGACCTAGGCCACAAATAAAAGAATTGACTGAAATGGTGGGCTTTCAAGTGTAAGCATCTTTTGGGGGTGTAGGTAAGTTCTACCTACTTGATGTTTAAGAAATTGAAGTGCATGAATGGTCATGTATGAAGAGTATACAGATGGCCCCTGAGGGCATATGACACGATGACTTCTTTATTTTTAAAACCCACTAAAAATGCATATCAGTTCTGTAATCCACATGCTGAATTGGAAAACAGGAACAGAAAACAATATCATGATGGAAGGCAAGGAATTTGGAACATTCTGTTTATAAGATACTTTGATCGATAGTACAGAACTTTGTATTGTTAGTTTGTCTGGAATAGGTTTTCCTGTTTTCATTATTTTAGTGCAGGGGCATGATTAGTGTTGTCTGGAAACATTAGTCACTTCCTGTCATTTTCCACAGGGTAAGAGTGTTGATACGGTTAGGGGAGAAGAAATAAGGATTTTCAGAAGGAGCTGGGTTGTATCCAAATTCAAAATAGGGAGGTTTTAGAGTGAGGAATGTCATTTCTGCTGACCATAAACAGCAATGTGTTGCTCTTTTCTGAGTTTTCTGTGTTGTTGTTTTAAAATGAATTTAAGATGCAAAGTTTGATCAGCAAACAAAGCTCATTCACAAAATGGAAAGAAACTTAGTGTCTTTAGGTTTCCATGGTGGGGACACAACCACTCAACTCTGACTGAGGAAGATACATGGGTAGACATTTTCCAAGAGGCTAGAAATTCTTCAGATACTTAAACTTTCAAATGGCATACCTAACTTACCTCCTTAAAAGAAACGAAGAAGACTCATTTTGCAGTATTACGGGTTTATGGATTATAGAGGAAGGACATTCTTGAATTATGCAGGTGCTTCCGCACCTCTTTAGAATTATCAGGTTCTGCTTGTTAGATTAGCTGCTACTTAACATTTATTGCTTTTTAATGAGCATTCTTCCAATAGAGACATTTAAAATTACTATCCTTAACAAACATACAGAAACTGTATGCATGGGCAATTTGATTTACATCTTTAGCTAAGGTGAGCATAGCTATTGTAATTGATTTTGTCAGGTTCTTTATTCTTTATAATAACTAGAATATAATATTTAAGTGATAGCTAGTAATCTAAAATTGAGATGTGATTAGTTTAGTAGAAAAAGTGTTATTTTCCATTCAATGCTAAAATAGCTAAATAGCTATAAAGCTGTAAGAACTTTATAAAGAATGAGAAATGCAAATATATAGAAAATAGAAGAAATAAATATACTAAGATTGGGAGGCCTATTTGAAGTTAAATGTTATAGAAGGTGTAAGATAACATTTTGCTTTAAAATGTAGGAAAATTAGGGAAATAAAGTTAATGAAACTATAAAAGATATAGCAAAGTAATGGAATTCCCTGAAAATAATATTTGTTTCTTGTATTTTCTTGTAAAATCAAGGCAATTTGTTAACTTATGTAAGGAAGTGGAAGTCACAGTGAGGCACAAACACGTAGTTGTCATCAGATTCTAGTGGGAAAAGATGCATTATTGATGACCCAATATATTAGTGACCCCAGGACCTTCACGCACAGTACCATACCATGACAGAAGAGCAAATTCAAGGTATTAAGGTTTATCAGGACAATGTCCATATAAGGCAATTCACCTTTTTTATCATTTGAAGTGACTTAGTCACTTTACTGTGGTGATCATCATTCAAATCAGTGTTAATTTAAGAAATCTTGGTGTGTGTTAGTTTATAAGGTGGTCAGAGAAGCTGAAAGTGAAAGCGTATTAACACAAGGAGAAGCTGGTCACATGACCAAACAGCAGCGACATTTCTTGCCATTTTTATTACCTGTTAGGGATGGATCCTCAGTCCCATCTCCAGCCGTCTGAGCATCAGGTGGAGAAGGGTGGACGGGGCTGCCTAAACTTTCTTCTTGCTCTTTCAGAGATATGGAATTTTTGTGGGGAGATTTATGATTTATATTTTCATGAGGATGAACTTCTGATCTCTTTCTAGGCAGTGGCGTGGGTCTGGCCGGCTGGTAAACCTGACTACAGGGAGCTATGGGATGGTAGGCCAGTCTTCCAGCTTCTCCTTCATCCTCCTCCTCCTCATCATCAATCACAACCAGCTCAGCATGGATGATCCCATCATAGCCCATCAGAAGCTTCTTGTCCTCTTCACTGTCTTCTGCCTGCTGGTATCCCATGAAAATCATTGTCACGGGTTCTGAATCGTTTATGTCAGGAGGCAGGGAATGAACGATGTTATACCTAACATCTTCCTCATCCTCTTGGCAAGTGGGAGGAGAACCCTGGCCTTCAGACTTCCCGGTGATGGCTTCTCTGGGACTCAGTGTCACCTTTGGAGAGGGTGCCTCTCCATCCTGCAAGATACCTGCTTCTTCCCAAGGAGACAGTGGCTTCTTTTGGGGGATGTGCGACGTCTCTTCCGCTTGTTGAATCACGGATCGGGGATGAGGTACTGGCCGAACGGGACTGACATGACTGAAGTTGTTGGCCCCTTCCTCCGAAAGTCCATTGTTCATATTGTGTACGGAGTCGCTGGCATCACCATCCAGTCCATTTGCTTTCATCTTTGTCCTTTCTTGAAAGTTTGGTCCAGGGCTTACTTTGTCTGTCTGTGGGGTTGTGGGCCTACAGAATGGATTGGCATATACAGGCTCGTGATACTCTGTTGGGGATTTTGAATTTCTCTCTGAGGCTTGTCTTAAGAGTTCCTCTACCTCAACAGGTGCCAGGCCATCGGTGCCATTGTATGCTGCGCTGTGGTTATTGCTTACTGCATACACTGATTTTTGCCCGTCGTCATAAACTTTTATTCCTGTACCTTTAAAGTCGTCTGATGGAAGAGGTATTGAAGACAGAACAGTGCTTTCCCCCGTCTTCAAGTCTTTTTCAACTTTAATTTCCATGGCATACAAAGCTGTGAATAAATAAATTTGATCATTGAGTTAACTTTTTCTCTGATAGACTAGCCTGCATCCACAGTGTTTATTTTTATATTAAGCATACCCTTTTATGTACTCTGATGTGAGATGCTATTTTTGAAGTTTCTGATTCTTGTCATTAATTATATAATGACCAACACAGTAATAACATGGGTTGTTACATTAAGGGCGTATGAAATTACAGAAAAGATGAGAAGGACTGAAGAAGAGAAGCTGATTGGAGGAGACAGGCTGACAATTTCAAACAGTAAAAATGTTCACTGGGGAACCAGAGGTATTCCCTTTCCAATTAATACACCCAACAAGCCAGTTTTGCTCTCTTTTGCATTTCTCAATGGGCAGAATCAAAACCACATCCTTGTTGCACAGGCTGGCAGACCCTTGAAATTAAGGGCGTGTTCCAGAGTTTTCACAATGGAGAGGCTGTTTAGATGTGGGAGGGAGCAGAAGTCTAGAATCGTGTGCTTCTCTTTATATTTTGTTTCATTTTCACTCACATTTTCAAGTAGAGAAAGAGCTAGAAATAGACGAGATCACTCATATGTAGGAGCTAAATGGTCACAAAAATGGAAATTGATAGACATTGAGGACACCAATAAGGAGGGAGGTGGGGAGGGGGACTAGGGTTCAGAAATTACCTATGGTATGCAGTGTTCACTCTCTGAGGGGTGGGCCACCTGAGACCCAGTCTCACCACTACGTAATATGTCCATGTAATGAAAATGCATGTACACCCCCTGAATCTAAAGTAAAAATGGAAAAAAATAGAGCAAGATCAACTGTACTGAACCAGCCAGACTGCAGGGAACTGGGAAAGCTGAGATCTGCGTCATGACCCAGGTGAGATCCCTATGGCTGGAGTTTTGACCGACTGGGCAAAGCTGATAGGATTCTGTGCAATGTTATGAGGCGGTCATGCTTGCTCTTGCTGTCCTTACACCTTCCTTTCTGACTTCATCTTGCGTTTCGTACCTCCTCCATAGCCTGGCAGTTCTTCGCCTTCCCTGGCTACTCAATGAAAACCACAACATCCCTCACCCACACGCTTCCCGTCCAGCTTCTCTGCTGCATTCTTCTGGATCTCATTCCCTAACATGATATAATTAGTGAACACCTACTATGTGCCTGAGCTTGGCACACAGTAGTTATTTCCTAAATATTTGTTGAATGAATGAATGATTACTACTTGTGGAGAGAGAGTAGCTTCTCCTTCCACTCTAAAATTCAAAGAGTTCCTCTGTGCTCTAATGCAAACTTTCATTTTTCCAGAGGCTTGGAAATATTCATTTTATGAACATCAATCTCCCATGGAGGTAAATAGTGAATAGTGCCTAGCCTTCCCAAAGGGAGTATTTTCATTTTTGAAAAGTTCTTAGTGGCCCAAGAGAGTGTCTCCTGGATGGCATATGTTAGGAGAGATATTTTTGACCGGGGAAGCTTTGCTTTTAAGAGCTTCTTGTCTCCTTCAGGTCTTCATTGTCCCTGACTCTACCTGGTTTGCTAGGGAATGAATTACATGAAGTATGTAATCTCATTATCCCTACTGACATACTTCATGGAACTTTGTAAAATGGATTGTTGCCTCACTGGAAGCTTAAGACGGCACAACAACGTGGGAATATGTGACACTGTAAAATCTGAAATTAAAACCATACCCTTGAACACAGATTTCTTACATACCTTTTCTATTTTGTTCATCATCTTCTGTTTCTTCATTTTTTTCCTTCCTTAACCTGGAAGGTATGTAGGATTTTGGAAGGTCAGGGATATTAGCATAGATGTCCTCAATTGACTCTGTAAAATTAATATGAATTCAAAATACATTTAGAATATATTTACAATAATGAGAAAAATTCAAATTCTGTAAAAATACTTAGTTAAACATAAGAGGCTGCTTAAAAACATACCTCTTGATGTTTCTTCCTTTTCCACCTTCACAGACTATAAGAAAAAAAAATTCTCCATAATTAATACAGTTTACAAAATAAAATATAAATGTGGGTATATTTGAAGAATTAGATAGCATTTGTGGATTTCTTTTGAGGAGAATTATGGTTTTAAAATTGGTTAATGCTCACTCTTATGATGTCTTCTGTTGTCCTCTCAATTGATTTTAGTTTCTTTAAAATGGCCTCTTCGTTCGTTGAGATTTGCAGTTCAGCTTTTTCAAGATCTTGGATCTCTTTCTCAAGCCTGCCAACAAAAAGACAATTTTTATTGCTTAACACAGTACAAATGCGGTTTCTCAAATGCATCTTCCCCATATATATATATACATTTTCCTTGGAATACTGCATGTCAGTAGCCAGATGCCTTCTAAGAACGTAGTGTCACACTGAGCATCCTGCTTAATACATAGATGGTACCTAACGCTTTTAATTCAAGTTTTTATTTTTATTTCTCACAAAGGGACTCTTAGGTAAAGTATTTGACCTTTGCTTCATCTTCTTCATTGTGAAGACTAATATCACTTCCAAATTAAAGAGAGTGACTTCTACATAGAGGCTTAAATTCAAAGGCGAACCAACAAGAATGGCACATTCATAGTTATTATGCAGCTCACCAATTTTTCTTATCCAAGTCTCCATATAAATTATTGGAGAAAACATTATAATGATAACTTGATTCAATAATTACAGCTACTTAATACTTATAACTCCTGCATACCTCGCATTGAAGGTGACACTTGTTTTAATTTCATGACTTCCTAAGGGCTGCGCCATATTTATTACAGTGAGTAAGATGAAGAGGTGGGGAGATGAACCATATCTAGCACAGTGGCCTCAGCTGCTGCTATTTATGGAAACTATATTTTTCACAAAAAAGGGGTAGGGGCTCCAGTGGGCTGACAAGATATAAGGAAACTTACTGGGACAAAGAAACATTGGAAACTGGACCACTGCAAATATTCTGAGCTGGCATCTTGACCAGCACACAGCCGCCTGTCAGGGTTCAATGAACTCCAGGGGGGTGGCATAGTGACCTGTACTCCACATAGAAACATAACGGCCCCTTGCCATCATGCAGCAAACTAGCCCTTGGCAGCTGTGAAACACGTCGTTTCTCAGCCAAATCCTCTAAGCTCTAAAATCAGCTGCCTTAGAGGATGGCTGATTCCATTTAGCAGCTGGGCCAGGAGATGACAGCTGTGGACATTTGTGTCAGCTAAGATGACTGTTAGTTTTCTTGGCTTCCTTCTTGAAGATGGTCATAGGCCTGGCAGCTCAAAAATGTGGTGCTGGTGTCACACCAGTAAGAGCCCGAGATGTGGTCTGCATGGCCATCCTCCTCCTTGTTGTTTCTGTTTCAGAGTCCTGCCTTCGCGGCTGCCTCTGACCATTGGCAGTGGCCTTGTATATCAGCGGAAGTTTTCTTGTGTATCACAGAACTCCAGTGAAATGAAGTACCCTGGCTTCCTGGGAGTCACTGAGGTGTGACTGCTGTTCTGTGAAGATTCTTTCACAGTTTTGCCCATCAACAGAGCCTTTGGGATGTCTGTTGGTCCAGTCTGGTAGAGTGGAGGGTTCTGTACTGAAAGTGATGGATCCGGAGACTATTCCATCTCCACTCCTCATGGCTTGTGAGGACAATTCCCTTAACCTCCCCAAAATTCTGCTTTGCAGAATGTGTGTAATAAGAATGATAGGACCTGACTTACCCAGATATTTGGTGAAGCAAAGGAGAGAGAGTGATACAAAAACACCTTGAATATGTTGATAGCAGATGAAGTTTATGATGGCATAATCCCTAAAGGTTTCCTGCAACTCACTGTCTCTTTTTCCTTTCATCCCTTTACCACAGGCTCCTTTACCTAACATGCATGTAAGACGTTGTCTCCAAAGGGAAGTCTTTTGGTAGAAAAGAAGGCTCAAATCATTGCTACAAGCAGCTCTGGTGCCTCAGGACCCAGCTATGGGATCCAGGGAACCTGGGGTTGAATCCTGGTTCGTCTGCCAACTTCCTGTGTGACCTTAGACAAGGCATCTGACCTCACTAAGATGTATTGTCTTAATTCATTTAAAAATATTTACTTAGCATCCACTTTGTACCTGGCATTGTTCTATGTGTTGGGGATATGACAGTAAACAAAACACAGTCTCTGTCCTCAAGGAGCTTGTATTCTCGTGGGAAATAATACAATCATGTACAGGCTGGCAACCTTTTTCTATAAAGGGCCAGATACTAAATCTTCCAGACTTTGCAGTTTACACATGGTTCCTGTTGCATATTCAACTTCTTTCCTTCTTTTTCTTTTATAACCCTTTAATGACATTAAAAACTTTGTATCTCTATTGAAACATATCAGGGTTAGATGTAGTCCTGAGCCACAGCTTAGTTTGCCAACTAAGATGTATATATGTAAACAGATGTATATATGTTTTTATTTTATTTTATTTTTTGAGTTGAGATCTCACTCTGCTGCCCAGGCAGGAGTGCCGTGGCACCATCATGACTCACCACAACCTTGACCTCCTGGGCTCAAGCGATCCTTTCACCTCAGCCTTCTGAGCAGCTAGAACAGGTGTGCGCCACTACACCCAGCTAATCTTTTGATTTTTTTTGTAGGTACAAAGTCTTGCTATGTTGCCTAGACTGGTCTTGAACTCCTGGGCTCAAGCAATCCTCCTGCCTCTGTATCCCAAAGAGCTGGAATTGCAGTCATGAAGCCCCACACCTGGCCACAAATGTATATATGCTACATATATGTAATGCAAATGTGTATATATCATGAATGTGTAGATACACACACAATGAACAAATGTGACTATACACTCACACATACACATTAATTTATAAAAAAATTTCTGTGAGAAAAGTAAGATAAAGACTATAAACAGCAGGAGAAAGAAGATGGAGAGAACTTGGGGAGTGGGCACTGTTTTGCACTGTGTGGTCAGGGAAGGTCTCTCTCACAAAGTGTCGCTTGATCAGAGACATGAAGGAAACAAGAGCAGGCCCCATGAGGGCTCGGGGGAGTGTGCTCTGGAGAGAGGAAAGCATAACTACAAGGTCTGAAGGAAGAGCAGAGAGGGAAAGAAGGTGAAATGAAGTCAGAGGCGGCAGGTGGCCAGGTCACATAGGGCCTTGTGCGTGGCAAGGCCTTTGAGTCTTGAGCAGAGGAGAAGCCACCAGAGTCTTGAGCAGAGGAGAAACGTGCTATGACATGGAATGTGAACAGCTGCCTTGGCTGCTGTGTTGAGAACAACTGGAGGGGGTGAACACAGAGGTCAGTGGACCTGATAATCCCAAGAAAATGGCGTCATCTTGGATGGTTGCCATAGAAGGGTGAGAAGTGGCTGGATCCTGGAAATATTAAAGAGGAAGGGCAGCCAGGGCTTGCTGATGGATTGCACGTGGGGTGTGAGAGGAAGAGAGATGTCAAGGGCGGTTCCAACATCTGGGACTCGAGTAATTGGGAGCGTGCGAAGGCGATTGGCTGAACAGAGACCTGGGAGAGGCAAGAAAGGTGGTGTGTGGGTATGTTGAACTTGGTCTATAAAGAGATGTGGAGAGAGTTGGATATAAATGTCTGGAGCTCAGAGAAGTCTGGGGCTGAAGACACAAACTTGGGAGTCAGTATTCATTGTCGGTACTCATAGGAGTGGATACATTTTCCTGGTAAGTAAGGGAGCTCAAGATGCTGAGGACTGAATCTGGGGCAAGGCAGCATTAAGCAGCCTGGTCAATGTCAACGACTGGGTCGGGTTTCAATGAGTAACACAAGGAAGGGCGAGCAGTCAGCGCACACTGGTTTCCTTTGGTCTCTGCCCCTTGCTGTTGCTGGGAGCTCTGGGTCTCCCTGGCTAGAGACATCTCAGAGAATTTAGAGAAGCACTGGTATTTGTAACTGTTTCTTTCTGAAGATAAAACCATGGTAGAGTAACACCATGATTCTCATGACTATCTCTGAACTTATATGGGAAGAACATGAGGCTGCAATCCTGCTAACCTCATCAAAGTATCCACTAATGAATGTTTTCAAAGGTTTTCAAATCACAGGGTGAAAGTTGTGTTAATATGAGACTGCAGTCTCATGACACATCATGACATGTTTGTGAAAATGAAACGTAAGCAGGCATGCCCCTCCCACTCTTTGTCAGTTACTGCTAACTCAGTTAAAACGGATAATAAGGAAACATCTTGGGGCTAGTTGTTTACAGTCACAAACCTCTGATGGGAGATGATTTCTGATGTAGAACATTTCTTAACATTTCCATTTCAGTACAAAGCTTAATTTCTTATTTGTGTGTATCGATTGGATACTTGCCTATGATCTATCATGAAGAAATACATGTTAAAGATTTGTTCTTCTAGAAAAGCTTTCTACAAGATCAGAAGGGAGAGGATGAGAGACCCAGAAAACCTTGAGAGTGAAGAGCTGGACACTCCCTGACTGGCGCTCAGAGCAGTCTGAGTTTGAAGTCTGGATGGGTCGGAACTCAGAGGCAGCCCAGACCAAGGAGGAGGTCTGATGACCTCCACACCAGAGAGCATATCGAGTTCTTGAGGATTGACTGTTCCTAAGGAACAAAGAGCAAGCATTGCAACTTGTAGGCCAGCTCTGTATGTCTAGCACGGTGGTTCTCAACTGGGGGCGATTTTGCTCCCTGGGGACATCGGGAAAGTCTGGAGACATTTTTTGGTTGTCACAACTTGGGGGTGCTGCTGACATCTAGTGGCTGGAGACCAGGGGTGCTGCTAGACAATCTGCAATGCACAGAACATAGACCGCTTCCCCAAACAAATAATTGTTTAGTCCAAATTGTCAATAGTGCTGAGGTTGAGAAACCCTGGATACCTAAAAGAAGATGGGGAATAGTACGGGTTTTTTTTTTTTGGAGCCAGGGTCTCACTCTGTCACCCAGGCTATAGTGGAGTGGCACAATCACAGCTCACTGCAGCTTTGACCTCCTGACTCAGGAGATCCTTCTGCCTCAGCCTCCCCAGTGGATGGGACTACAGACATGGGCCACCAGACCTGGCTAATTTAGTATGAGTTCTCGATACATATTGTCCTGTCCTGCTACTTCCACTAACTGGTCTGGAGGCATATCAGCGGTGGCATAACACCTGCTAACTCAGGCTGTCCCAGGGAAATGGCCATTCGGCCCTCCCTTTGGGTGTTGTCCTGGCTTTATTTATTTTTTTTAATTTTTATTAAATATGCATATTTTACATTTATTTTAGAGCTGTGGGGTCCGTGTGAGGATTTGCTACATAGGTAAATTATGTGCAGGTGAGGTTTGGGCTTCTAGTGAGCCCTCCTGCACCAGTAGTGAGCCTGGTGCCCAGTGGGTGGTTGTATGCCCCTGATCCTCCCTTGCTCCCTCCCTCCCACCTTTGGCAGTGCCCAGCATCTATGGTTCCTGCCTTTGTGCCCCTGTGCCCAATGTGTAGAGCCCACTCATGAGTGAGAACATGTGATGTTCAGTTGTCTGTTTCTGTGATATTCATGTAGAGTGATGGTCTCCAACCATATCCATTCCTGGCTCTATTAAGAGAGCTTTGGCTTCTGAGATGCCAAAGTAATTCCCCAGTCCTTTCAAAGTATATGGCCAAATGCCAGTCACAACTTAATTTTAAACATAGCATTGTTTATATCAATTTCTCTGGTATTTTACTCTAGTCCTCATTAATCCTTTCCATTCTAATTTCTTCCCTTTCCAGTATACACATATGGGTGTATATCTATTTTTTATTGTTCAGTGACTATTTATAGTTAAGACAATACTCAAGCTTGATTTAAAGCTCAAACAATGCAGGGCTTAAATTAGGGACTCTCATCCAATCCCTTTCCAAAGGTAGTTTTAGGGGAGAGAAAAAAATTAGCAAATATAAGTGAGGTATTAGGGAAATATATACACACATATATGTGTGTACATCTATATATATACATATATACACACATACGTGTGCATATGTATGTGTATATATACATATGTATGCAAAAATTTTTTCTTTTTTTTACACTGAAAGCTTTTGGGGAGTTGCCCTGGGGTAACCCTCTAACCTTCACAAGCCTGTCTTGCAGCTGATAGGTTAGAATTTCCATACGAGCTGCCTTCCCCATCTTTGGAAGATATTACCTTTCAGAATGGGAATTGAGTATCTTTTTGAAATGCTGATTCAGTTTGATGAGAAACAGGCAGCAGAGAAAGAGAAATATCCTTGCTGGTGCATCCCAGGCTGTGAGGCGGGGTTTGATGGATGAGTTGGTGCCTCTTATGATTTCTGAGAGATGGTGGGCGGGAGTCATGTGTCAATTTAGGCAAGCAGAGTACATGAGAAAGGATTTATAATGCTCTCAGTTATTGGCATCTTTCTTCTCCTTGCCCATTTGCTGGAGGAAAAGAGGGTTATTTTCCAGAGCTCCCCAGGTGAAAGCAGAGAGCTTCCATTTCATGCACTGTTGTGGTAATGACCTCCCCTTAATCATCATGAGATAATGTCCCTGGTCTAATTCCAACATGCAATTTTTTTGTCTTAGAGAAAAGGACAGCACATAAATGCTGGATGTGTCAGGAAGAGCTTATTTCAGAAGGCAATTTTTCTGCTTCTAAGGGTCCATTTATCTCTCTCAGTTTTTGGTGGAGTTAACAGGGACTAACAGCCTGATGGAGTTTTCCATAAGGGGCCAAACAGACTGGAACTCATGAGGGAAAAACCCCACAAACTCAAATTCAAAAGCTATCATCCATCCTCTCAGTATTCCACTTGTTGGCAATTACAACAACATTGAACACATATTGCATATGTACACAGTACCAGACACTGGCCTAATTAGTCCTCACAACAACACCCATAAGAACCGCTATTAATTCCATTTCACAGATGAGTAAGTTGGGACTTCGTGTGGCAGGTCCTTTCTAGAGACCCCCACGTAGCCTATGGCAGGATGAAATTTGAAACCAGACCTTTGCTTATAGAGCCTGAGCTCCTCATTCCTCTCCAGTTAGCTACTGTGGGGAAAAAACAAAAAACAAAAAACAACTGCTTAAAAAAATGGATTCTTAGGAACTTAGACACAACATTCATTTTGCTCAGCAGTATAAAAGGATTCCTAACTTTCAATGATAAAAAAGAAGGTGAAGATTGAAATGATAGCTGGACCCACCAATATGTGAAAGTCTTGACCCATTACATAGAAAGGTAATATTTCTGTCTTCATATTCATTAGGGCTATTTTGCCATATTGGTGGATTTTTCTGCTCAGTGGGTTAGTCTAATAAGGATTGAAGTTCAGGTTCTTTCTGTCTTTCCTTCTTTCTTTCTTTTTCTTTCTGCTATTTGACTTTGGTTCTTGGTAGTTCTTAGAACAGACTTCTTCAAATAATCTGGGGTTTCCTAAGCTAATGCCATTTTATAGCAAGACTTTCTGTGCTTGGACATAAGACTGTTGTTCAAGCAATTGAAGCTGTAAGACCTAAATATAAAGCTGGCTAATGCAATTGGACTATAATACTGTAGTTTCTGTGTAATCACCAATGCTATGTTTAAAATTAAGTTTGTGACAGGCATTTAGTTGTATACTTTGGAAAGACTGGTGAATTACTTGCATCTCAGAAGCCCACGATTTCTTAATAGAGCCAGGACTATACCCAAAGAGAGGCCCCAGTGGCTACTTCTTTGGGATAGCCTGAGTCAGCAGGTGCTTGCCCTACTCAGGTGCCTCTGAGACAGGTTGATGGAAGCATTACCTTACCTCTCCCTCACACTTCCATTTCTCAAACTAGATGAAGGAGGATCCAGTTTCTTTTGGGGCTCACAGGCTCTCAGTATGTCTTTGCCTCCAGCATGTGTTGAGTTCTGCCTCAAAGCAGTGAACAATTCTAACTCTTGACTCTGCCCTTGAGCTAGAGATTCCTCTCTATGTAATCTTGGGAGGACAGGAGAGAGCTGGTGGTTTTTCTATATTTTGTGCATTTTTGTGTGAAGGTCCACTTTTTTTTTTTAGGGGAAGAAAAGGTTCTTTTCTTCTATCTCTACTCATGGAAACTGAAAGTATGACCCTATGAAAATTAGCACACTAGACTTAATCATTTAACTCACCAAGGGCTGTCATAATAAGATCACTGGGTTAATGTTTGTAAGTCACCAGCAAAGGGTTTGATTTGGAGGACTTAATAAAGTTGAATTACCCTTTTCTGTTACTCTCTTTGCTTGGGAGAGGAAGGCCGTCTGCGACAACTCTAGTGGAAAAGAAAAATCTACCAGGTCTGTTGGGAATTTGACCTTCATCTTTAGAAGTATGGTACTCATATAGCTTCAGGTACACACTTGTCCTTGAAAACATTATTCAAGACAAAAAAACCTCAACAGTGTTCCGGCGTTATCAGAAGAAATGTCATAATATATATGAGTATCTAATAAACGTTGGCAGAAAAATGCTGTTGTATATTTTGACCACTGCTGGTTTCTTACTCCACACCCCACCTTCACCCATCCCCCCACCATTCTTTCTTAGTGATAGAACTCCCTGAGTTTTAAGTATCTGCTTGGCTATCTTGCTGTGGACCACATCTCCTAGGCCCCGTACTTAGATAGTGCCATGTGAGTAAATTCAGTTCAGCAGGATATGAGTAGAAGTGATCTCTGCAACTTTGGGTCACATCCTTAAAATAGAGCACTTGTCCTCCCCTTCCTAAACTGGAATGCAGTGGTGGTGAGCTGGCTGTGACCACACAGCCAAGGGCATCCCTCAGAGGGTAGCAAAGTGACAAGACAGAAAGAAACAGGGCCACTGGGGACACTCATGGAACACTGATGTTGCAGTCCACTTGAAAGGCTTCCAACTGGGATTTGATGTATGTGAGAGAAATGAATCTTTCTATCTCATTTAAGCCACTGCTCTTAAGGACTCATAAAGCAACAAAACTAGTGTGCTAACTATGGGATAACTTTATGGGGTTATGTAACAGATTTTATAAATTTGTTATGTAACAGATTTTATAAATTTTTTCAAAATTTTTTTCATTGATTTGAATAATTACTCGTTAGGATCTTGTCTTTCAGGTAGTTAAGCAAAAATAGAGAAATTAATCAGCCTTTGCTCCTAGTGTTTAAAGAATTTAAATGTTTCTAAATGAAGTGTCAAATTGCACATGGTTTGTGTTGACAGATAGCTAATATTAAATGGCTAAGATTTGCAATGAAAAATGAAAGATTTTATTTTATTTTATTTTTTAAGATCAGAGCTCATTCAAACGAATCTCTCGGAAACTCAATGGATATTATTGAGTACACATGGTTGACCTGAGTCAGGTAATCTTGGCTTCAGTGTGTTAGTTGCATGTAATGGGCAGATAAGTTAGACTGATAGGTCAAAGGCCAAAGACATTTTCTAAATAAAATAGAAGGCAGTCTTTTAAAATTTGTTTTATTTTTTAAAATTGGGGTTTGATACATTTCATCAAACATGTGACAAACCTTTTAAAATAAGTTATTACATGTCAGGTGTATTTTCTTCGCTAAATGAAGTAAAATCATTATCTTAAATGAAATAAGTCAGAGACATAAAGCCAAGCACCACATGCCCTCGTTGGTAAGTGGAAGCTAAAGAATGTGTATACATGGGCACAGAGAGTGGAAAAATAGACCCTGGAGACTCAGAAGGGTGGGAGGCAGAGGGATGTGTGGGATGAGAAATTACCTGCTGTTACGGTGTACACTATTCAGAAAGTTTACACTGAAAGCCCAAACTTTCCCACTATGCAACACATACATGTAACAAACCTGCACTTGGAACCTCTACCTCTATAAAAATAATTTTAAAGAACCATATCACAAAAGATGACTATGTCTATGCACAGACATGTGGGTGACAACAAAAATGGCCTTAGAATCTGCCATGGTCCAAGGCATGAGTGTGATAAGGAAGCTCTAATCTACTGGTGCAAACAGTCACATGCTCTGGGAAGCCATGCCAGGGAATTAAAGGGCATTTGGCATGCTGTGAACACTGTTTGCCACGAGCCAGATCTGTTACTTCTAATCCCGAGCATTTAAGAATAGGACAATACAGTGCAGCAGTTTTGAGATAACCAGAAGCAGAGGGCCAGCACAGCAATGACATTGGGACGAGTGGCCGTTTGCTCTGACGGTTGGGAACAGAGCAGACATTCAGAAAGTTCCGCAATGTATCACATCTGAACAGCTTCTGCATGGGTGAAGCTCACCTCCCAATAGAACTCTGAAGATAATCATGATGCTATCATAATTTGAAACTGCCATGCAGACGGGTGACGTTAGGAAAGAGAAATTTAGTAGAAAAGCAAATCTTCTCATTTACAACAATATTTTGCAAGTTAAGGGTTTCATTTGCCATGAAATATAAGAAATCAAATGGGTGTTCAGAGAATCAGCCACTGCCATGCACAAGTTACAAATGTAATTTTCAAATGAATGCAAATAAACTCACATCGGGGAGGTTGGCGTGGTGTGGAGAATTGGTTAGTTACGGGCTTCTCAAATCCTCTGGCAGGACAGAGGCTGAGCGTGTGATTTTTAATTAGGACTTGTAGAGGACCTTGTAGTACATGCCAACCATTTAATAGGAGCAAAATAATTGTCATAATCATTCAATTTGACCTTTAACCAGGTGTCATGTGTTGTCCACATGGCCTTCAACCATTGTTGTAGCCAGGACATGGCAAGTTAACTGAAGATGCACTTACCCATGATTCTGGCAAGTTTTTTTTTTTTTTTCCCTGATAAAAGAAGTTGTAAAGAAAAATATTTCTGGTGAATAAACTACTTGTAACTATATAACTAAGTGGCGAAGCATATTCAGTGATGGAGAAGGCCATTGACTCTCTCCTTTCAGAAATGATTCCTGGCTTAGTGCCTTGTGACCTTTGACATTTATTGACAACATTATAGTGCAGCCACTATATTTTCTATTTTCTGTCCACTTGATTTTTGCTTTGCTTCTCAGTGTTAATTGTTCGTATTTGACTCCAAGAACAGGACTCTACTATTGTGACAACCAAGAAATATAAATTCCAAACATGGAATAACCAAGAAGGATCAGATAGCCTTGGGTGGTCTAGATGGGCTAAGTGACATTTGCATTATGGCAGACAAAAGACGCATTGCAAGGGGTGGATGTGGAAGTTTTCTGAGCTGGCAAATTAGTCATGGGGGCTGTCCTATGGAAGGGGGAGATCTCTCCTCTGATACAATGAGTCTTTGCTCTTGAGCATTCTGTCTTGGTGATCAAGACTTAGAGGATGACTGGGCATGGTGGCTCACGCCTGTCATTCCAGCACTTTGGGAGGCTGAGGTGGGAGGGTTGCTTGAGCCCACAAGTTCAAGACCAGCCTGGGCAACATAGCAAGATCTTGTCTCTACAAGAAGTAAAAAAAAAATTAGCTGGGCATGTGGCATATGTCTGTAATCCCAGCAACTAGGGATTGTCTGAGTCCAGGTTATTGAGGCTGTGGTGTGTTGTGATCATGCCACTGCACTGTAGTGCAACCTGGATGATAGAGGGAGACCCTGACTCAAAAAAGAAAAAGAAAAAAATGCCTGGAGGATAGATCACTGAAACTCATTCATTTACCACTTTCTGGATTGTTCCCTTGCTCTTCTGCTGTATCTTGACAAGTCAACACAGCCAAAGACCTATGACTACCCCACTAATGATCTTAAATTTTGAGTTTCAAGGTACTGAGTATCATTTTGAGTGAGATAATTAATGTAAGAGCATTTTGAAAAGTTAGAGGACCTAAAGAGAGGTAAACACAAATATAAATTTGTTTTGGGGAGCTTATGATTCTGGAATCTTCTCTTTAAGACCAGAAGACATGTATGGCAGGTGCTCAGTAATGGTCATTGAAAGGAATCAAGAGTAAGCAGCATGGAGTCTGGGGGAAAGGGCCTGGCATCAGAAAGACCTGGTGGGACTCCTGGCACAATGCTACTAGATTTATAGTTTTCTGTGCTTTCATGTCCTTAGTAAAATGAGGCTAATTAGACTTCCTCAGAGAATTGCCATTCTCAGAACAGCACACAGGACATTGACTGTGCTCTGTGAAGAGTAGCAGATATTAAGTTGAAGTGAGGTGAGAGGAGGACCCTCAGAAGTCACTTGTGTCTACCTTTCATCCTGTCATGGTGGGGGTAGTTCATTCTGTGTCTAATTTCATCCTTGTTTCCACTAACACATGGAAAAGATTGATAGGAACACATACTGGAAAAGGGGAATAAAGAATTAAAGGGCCTGTGAAGGGAGGGGAAATGGAGAGAAGGTAGACAAAGTGACCGTGAGATGCTAAAATGTGACATCAGCCACTGTCTAAGAAACCAGGGTGCCACTGCCCTGGAATTCTGCCCTTAACCCAAAGAGACTTGGGTGTTTATTCTGTTTTAAAGAATTTCAAGGCTCTCCTTTTCAGTTCATTAGTGCTCAAGTCATTGTCTAGTCTTCTTCAGTTCATTCTCTTGGAGAGGAAGCATTTGTAAGTACCACCATCCCTCTGCCCACATCCATCTTTCTCATTCATTCATTCTTTTTTTTTTTTTTTTTTTTGAGTCAGAGTCTCACTCTGTCGCCCAGACTGGAGTGCAGTGGCTGCTCCCAGCCACCGCAGCCTCGACCTGCTGGGTTCCAGCGATCCTTCCGCCTCAGCCTTCCAAGTAGCTGGAACTACAGGCGCGTGCTACCATGCCTGGCTAATTTTTTGATTTATTGTAGAGATGAGGTCTCGCCTGCCCAGGCGGGTCTCGAACCCGCGGGCTCAGGCAATCCACTCACCTCAGCCTCCCAAAGGCGCAGGATTACAGGCTGAGCCACCGAGCCCGGCTCATTCATTCATTCTTTAAGCTATGTATTCACAGGTATTCCGACAGGGGGCTCAGACACTGTGCTGGGGTGTGTGTATGCATTTTGGTGGGGTGGAGTAGGTGGACTTTTCCCCTTTTGCACTTTTAAGTTTGGTCTACTTAGCTTTTTTTGTTAAATTGAAAATGATGCTTCTGATTTAAAAATAATCAGACTATCTGGGAAATTAAAAACAACAACAGATGAACTATTACAAATCTGGTAAACCAATTAGTCAAGTGTGGAGAGTGAAGGACATGCTTGGAATAATTTTGACTCATATAATTACCTCAGAATAATGTCTTGAGTGTTTCTAGGCAACAGCAAGTTTAATAAGAAACAAATGGCTGCGCTTTCTCCCTCTCCCTTTTTTCTTTCTTTTCTCTCGTATGTTGTCCTAAGAGAACAGCTTGTCTGCTTCCCTGCTATGTGGTGTTAGATATGGCTGGTTGGGTTAGAGCCGGAAGGCAGAATCATTTAGGGTGTGATATTTTCATAGAACATACCTCGCCTGTGTTTGATGAAACATTAGTTTCATTAAGGTACAAATGGTCTGCACAGGTAGATAAGCACATTAGGTAGGGGCTAAACTTGGATATAAGTCATGATGAACTAAACTTTGATAAATGACAACCAGCATAACCCATTCCCTCCCAGAGAACGTTGAAGCTTTATATTTCTACCTCAGCGGTTTGGATTCCCTTCTGCAATGGCATCTTGCCTGCGATCTTCTGAGTTAACTGAATACAGTATTGCTTTACATGATATAGGGAAGCTTGTTTTTTTCATAGTTCATGTTCATGTGTGGAGGAATTTTCCTCCTGTCACGTGGGATGTGTGTCTGTCACTGCTGTGACACCTGTGTGACTTTTCTCATGACACACAGCCCCACGCCTTCCAAGGCTTCCCTGGACTTTCATATCACATGTGAAGGCAGTTTCTAATTGTGTGGGGGAAACGAAAGCCCATTAAAAGGAGGCAGAAGGTCAGAGGATACTTGGGAATATTAAAAAAAAAAATCCGTCCTAGAGAACGTTTAATCGTAAGTAGCTTATCCCTCTCAAAGGGAATGCCGTGCGTTTGCATCATTCCCTCGGCTATTAACCTTTTGCATTTCATGCTTGTGACATTTCTGCTGGGCAATCTGTGTGCTCCAATTAAAGCCAGAGATCTTTGGATAGAGCTCAAGAAATGGTCAAGTGTCGTCTGGAGGGGCGCGTGATATGGGGCAGTTGTCATTCGGGTGTGGGCTACTGGGCAGGAGGAAAGCAAGGGAGGTGTTGGGGCAGGGTTTCCACCCGGCCAGTGCGTTTGTGCGTGCGGATATTTGGACTGAGAAACCAGCACTCCTGTGCCTACAGTTAGACAGTGGATGGTTCAGGGGGTCACTGTGGGAGCAGGGCTTATTTGGGAGGCAAATGGACACTCGTGCTTAAGCAAAGTGATTCCGAAGGAGGTGTACAACACAGCTTTCCTCCTGGAAGCATTCACTCCTAAGGTATTAATCAGGGCACCAGGCAAACACTTGATAATATTGTTCCAAAGCTGAGCCTGTGACTCGGGGACAGAAACCATGGAAACCCATTTATTTTCTGAAATGTTGCCTCTCTCTGGGAGAAAAGAAGAGAGAGGATGAATTACAGATAGTGTTTAAGATGTTAAATATTCAGGGGGATGTCTACATACATGCATACAACAGTGAAATTGCAGTATTTTGTTTATTGAAAATAAAAAAGGATAGAGTTTATAGAATTAAACTTTTGTAAAAATTTTTCTGCAGGATGTGAGGCACAACTTTATTTTTATGATTAGGACTTTTAATTCGGTTTTAAATCCTGGCTCCTGACGTTTAGCTACCTGGGATGGGGTAAGTTGGCCTCTGTAAATGTCAATTTTTCTCATCTGTTAACTGCTACATATCTCACAGGATAGCTGTGAGAATTCAGTGAAATACTATATATGAAGTATTTAGCACAGTGTCTGGTCCATAGTGAATGTTTTATATAAATAAACCCTTCTATTAGCATTCTATGCCATAAAGAAAATTCATCAATTATTTTCAAATGGAAAGACTCCTACTTGAGTGGTAGTCTCAGTTTAGTCTCAGTACAGAGAAAATATTCTTTGCATTGGCATAAAGAAATGAGAGCTCTTGGCCAAAAACAAAACATCTGGATAAAGGTGCAGGCTGAGTCCTTTTAAAAATTATTTTGACTTTTGATGAGAAATAGTACTCAGTAATATCTGGACACCTGCCTTGTGTCAGGCACTCTGGAAGTTGCAGTCTTCACAGCAGTCCTGTAAAGTAGCTATCACTGTGCCACTAGCGCAGGAAAGGAAACTGAGGCTCAAAGAGATGAAACGACACGGTCTAGCCTGTGTACGAGGGTCACCAGAACAGGGACTTCAATGCTGGAGGTCATGCTCTTTCAGTTAATCTCACAAACCTGGACGTTGGAGGAATGAACATTTCACGGACAGAATCTGGCTCCACTACAGTTGCTGAGGTAATAGTGATATTTCTATGCCCATGTTCCCAGGAAAGCCTTATCCTCTAACGGAGAGACCTGGCCGCATGGCAAATGCCATCCTTGAGCAGGCACCTAAGTCAAGTGATAAATCACGTCCAAGGCTTGGGTTCCTTTGCCTGCTTATGGGGGTGGGAATGGCTCTGTCTGGTTCAGCTTCATCATCTGGCTCCACTGCTACTCAGAGCTCACAGGAAATTGCACTGATTTAGCTGGTCATAAAATCTGCTTAAGCACTGGGGGTCGTTGTTTAGGAGAAAGATTTAATTTAAAAACATGCACCTGAATTTTTTTTTTTAGCATCTTTACAAATATCTGAGAAGAAAATGTTCAGGCATCAGGTAAAGCTGCCTGGACAACATGATTTCTAGCTGGGCAGAAGCAGAGGCAGCTTAACATAGACAAGGCGTAGATATGTTTTGTCTCTGTATATTGTTTCAGATCATTCTGTTCTTTGTACGTTTTAAACCAGATCAACCTACCTTTATGGGCCACAAGATTGTGAGTTCTTTTGCTCTTTGCAAATGCATCTTTTTAGGGCCATTCCTTAAACAAAACAACTTGCTAATCACGATAGATGCTTGCCCGTGTTTGTTGGGCGTTTTGCTCTTTCCAGGACATTTATGTCTACAGCTCTCTCCTCACTTTTCAGTCAAAGAAGACAGAGCCTGGCTTGCTTTGAGGCCTGTGATGATTCTTGACCAGCTCTGTGACCTTCACCAAGCTCCTCATCATCTTGGAACCTGCTTCCTCATCTGTGAAATGAAGGTGCTCATGCCTTCTTTTTAAAGATTGTCCAGGCTGGGCTCGGTGGTTCAGCCTGTAATCCCAGTAATTTGGGAGGCTGAGGCGAGTGGACTGCCTGAGCCCATGGGTTTGAGACCCGCACTCCAGTCTGGGCAAGTTGAGTGAGACTCCAATTCAAAAAAAAAAAAAAAAAAAAAAAGATTGCCCGTATTAAGTCACTTAATGTAAGTTGCTTTGTCAATTGTGCAAGGTCCTTTGAAAATGAACCATTCTTGTTATTATTATGTAGGTGTAAGGACTACAATCATTTGGTGTTTATTGAGAAGTCCTAATGGGTTAATAGTATCCTTAAGATCTAGGGTAAAACTGTGCTGGGATGCCAGAGACTGGGTGATGAACAGACATGTCACTGGCAATTTACATGAGCAAATAGAGGGACATGGAGGAAGCTCCTGGGGTTGGTGAGAGCACAGTGACAGAGGGTGCTTCAAGGACCTTCTGGGAGACAGAGTGCTGAAAAGCAGTCCACGGGGGCTGCTGTGTGCCTTCATTTTCCAGGCAGTGTGAGGTAGTCAAATCGGTCAGCCCCTGACCTGCCACTTTCTAGTTGTGTGAATTCCTTAATTTCTCTGCAAAAAGTGAAGATAATACCTACAGGGTATTATCACAGGATTATGAATACTAAATGGGACCGTCTATGTAACGTGGCTGGTGCGTAATATGGTTCATTAAGCATTTCTTTTTCCTCCTCCGTCCCCTTTTCTTTAACTCTTGGTCAGACAGAAGCTCTGAAGCTTGAAATAGACAATCTACTATCAATACTCCTCGAAGCTTATGTGCTTCTCAGAGCATTCAGGCAGGGTCTAAAAGCAATCGTCAGAGTCCTAGTAAACACTCTTGGATGACTCAGGACACTGCCCAAACTTGTTAACAGAGGCTGAGTACGTTTAGCTGCTTCAATTATCATCTGATGCAGAGTGAATTATAGGTGGAAACGCTCTAATAGGAGGTTTAGAGGGGAAGCAGGCAGATGTCTACACAGTGAAAAAGATTTCCAGGGATTGAACTTGGGACTCCTTTAGAGATATGGGCTCAGTGCTGAGGAAGGAAGCAGGGAATCATCCGCTTAAGCCGGACCCTTGGTGTGCAAGTCTTGCTAAGTGGTGACTTCCAAGGAGTCGAGTTTTCCAAACTGTGGAACGGCTTTATTGGGTTCTTTAAAAAACGTTTGTTACCTCCTATTTGGAATCACTTCCTATCTTTGGGTAAACAACTGAGAGGTTTATAAAGGAAACCTTTCAATAGTATAAACTTTTAAGAATGTTAATTTCAAAAACATCTAGATAATGATGAGTAGTCAATGAATTTAGGTATTAAGTATACAAGTGCATGCCATTAAACAAGTAAAATGAAAACCATTTGAAAAAAGGAAGGCTTTCTTTTCATGCTGTCAGTCTTATGCCTAAGGTGATCTGTTTGTGTAGCATGTGAGTATGTTCAAAATGTGGTCACAGCACAGCTATTGAATCCTTCCGTCTTCCAGGTTTTTTCTATCATCTTCACTGAAGATAATGAAGTGAGTGAGGTTTTGAAAGTTGCCTTTATTTCAAAGACAGGTAGACTTTAATTTGTTGTCATGATTATAACATAAGAAATTCCATTTTTCCTCTGTTATTTTAAGTTATTTTTCCTATACCTATTTCTTTCATGCCATCTTTTGGTGATAATACTAATGATCTTGTCTTATATTTGAGCTCTTCAGTTTTTTTCACGTCCATCACCTCATTTTTAATTAAAAAAATTTTTTTGAGTTGGGGGGCCTCCCTCTGTTGTCCAGGCTGAAGTGCAGTGGCACAAACATGGCTCACTACAGCCTCGACCACCTGAGTTCAGTGATCCTTCCACTTCAGCCTCCACAGTAGCTGGGACTATGGGCATGCACCACCACGCCAGGCTAATTTTTTAAATATTTTGTAAAGACAAGGTCTCATTACGTTGCCCATGCTGGTCTGGAACACCTGGGCCCAAACAATCCTCCCACTTTGGCTTCCCCAAATGCTGGGATTACAGGTGTGAACCACTGGGTCTGGCCTAAGCCAAGGCAATTTTAAAATGTTACTTGTTGTACCAGAAGTTGCCTGACTCTGTACTGATTGTGCATAATGAACAGGGAAGGACCTTGAGAAGTGAAGTGAACATCTGTGACCAAATTATCAAGGAAGCAGAAGAGGAAAAATGTAAGTGAAGTATC
This sequence comes from Cephalopachus bancanus, assembly GCA_027257055.1. Taxonomy (NCBI): domain Eukaryota; kingdom Metazoa; phylum Chordata; class Mammalia; order Primates; family Tarsiidae; genus Cephalopachus; species Cephalopachus bancanus. The sequence goes on along the minus strand of JAPVLO010000176.1, from coordinate 3,965,832 downwards.
CCTGTGTAATCTTCTCTTCTGGAATATCATGGTTGTGACAGGGGAGCACCTGGGAGAGGTGAGATGGAAGGACAGTGTAAACACACCCATAGGCCTGATATCTATCCTAAGGTGAGAGTGGGGTCTGGGCTGTGAAGAAGGACTGGTTTTATGTGCATGTACCATGTGCCAGAAAATATATGTGCATGCATATAGTTTAGCACATATATCTTAAAATCTATCCAACAACACTGAAAGATAGGTATTGTTACTACCATTTTGCAAGAAGTAGGCTCAGAGAGACATGAGTAGGTCACCGATATGCATTTAAAAAATAAACCTGGTGTTGCTCTAGTGACATTTCTGGTAAAATTCTTCTTGCTGGCTTCTAGTGTGTTTCCCTAGTCTTTTTAAGACATTCAGGTAGAAGGTCTGGCTGTACCCCTGGCAATGAGAATGGCTCTTCTATGTGTACCGTGAGACAAAGTCAAGATCAAGGTGGCTGTGGGTGTCTTGGTGAGAGCCATACCTGAGGATGCTCTGTTCTAGGACCTGGATCTGACGCTGGTCCTGCTGGTTCTGCTTCTTCATCTCTTCCTGTTCTTTTCCACTGCTGATTCCATCCAGAAGCCATTTCTCCCTCAAGGCCTTTTTCTGAAGTCAGGAAACATAAAGATACATTCTTATCTCAGTCCACAGTTTTCACAGCCTCTTACTGCTTTCACATCATGACTGTCAATAGGGAACATACTGAAAGGAAAGTGTTTTCTCTCAGCACCCTGCCTGAATAAATCTGGTGTTTTCCTTCATTGCAGCATTCTTGATCCTCTTCCAAAGTCCATTTTTATGGATTGAAATCCTGTCTAGCTTTCAAAGTCTAGTTTAGGCCCCACCTTCTTCTTCTTCTTATTTATTTATTTATTTTTTGTAGAGACGAGGTCTTGGAGGATATGACTTTGTTAAGAGCACAAGATCCTATCCTCCAAACAAATAACAGTAAGGACATCACATCATGAGGTCCCTATATTAATGCAATAAACATACATTGCTGAGCTGGGCACAGTGGCTCACACCTGTAATCCTAGCACTTTGGGAGGCTGAGGCAGGAGGATCACTTTAGTCCAGGAGTTTGAGACTAGCCTGGGTGACATAGCAAGACCTTGTCTCTACTAAAAAAATAAAAATAAAAAATAAATAATAATAAACATGCATTGTTGCATGACTCTGAAGAAAGAGTTTTCAAGGGTGAGAACCATGCTGGCAGGAGAGATGGGGAGCAGGGATCTTCATAGAGAAGGTGGGGCCGATACTAGACCTTGAAAGCTAGACAGGATTTAAATCCATAAAAATGGACTTTGGAAGAGGATCAAGAATGCTGCAATGAAGGAAAACACCAGAAGAAGGATAGGATCTTGTGCCCTTAACAAAGTCATAGCAGGGATCGATGGCTTAGCCTGTAATCCTGCACTTTGGGAGGCTGAGGTGAGTGAATCGCCCGAGCCCGTGGGTTCGAGACCTGCCTGGGCAACTTGGAGAGACCTCATCTCTACAATAAATAAAAAAATTAGCCGGGCGTGGTAGCTCATTCCTGTAATTCCAGCTACTTGGAAGGCTGAGCGGAAGGATTGCCAGAGCCCAGCAGGTCGAGGCTGCGGTGGCCGGGAGCAGCCACTGCACTCCAGTCTGGGCGACAGAGTGAGACTCAAACAACAACAACAACAACAACAACAAAAACAAAGTCATAAACTCCCTGAGTGACAGCATGCAATGACTATTCCACAAAAACCCTTTGCAGGGTTAATTGGAATGATGGGCAAAATGGAGGGTTGCTATTGTATCTTAAATGAATTCATTGCCAGTCCTTGGCTGTGTGGTAGACATTTATTGTTTGCCTAATCAGCTCCCCTTCTTTCATCTGGGAAGCTCCCTGGTTATGGGTGCTCTTATGTTGCTCCCTACCTGTTCTAATAATAAGATGCACAAAATTCAGTGCTCTGGCTACATACTGATGACTTGAATTCTGTCAGTTATAACAACACAAAACAGACTTATGCTTCGTCATATGAAAAAAAAATCTTGAATTTCCATAAAAGAATTAAACTCTTTGACCTGAATCTAATAAGGCCTAAAAAAGCGAAAGAGACATATGCATTTTGGAGGGATTTTAGTTAGCATCTAGTCCATGTCTTAAGTAGAAATTCAGTATATACATGGTTACATTATATTCAAAGAGTTCAAATTTCTCTCCTTCTCCTGGAAAAAAAGAGGTTGTAATTATGTAACTATTTTGCCTCTATAAATTATTTGTTCAGTTATTCATTGTTATTTTTTCATTGGGGATTCTCTATGTCTAAAATGGTGAGGAGAGAATGGGAACTTTATTTTCTGTGGTTCCTTTTTCTTATATTACATTTAATATTAATGAGACTGAGTAAGATGAATTTTATGCATTTTAAAAAAAGCTTGCCAGAATTAATACCACTGGGATACAAATATCTCTAAATTAAAAAAAATTGATTAAGCTTAGTGTGCTAGATAATTAGCAAAGGATAGTTTTTTCCATGAAGGCAATGACTTTCACAACATTAAAAAAAAATTACACCGATTACAAATAATTATGATTTGGAACTAGAGTCTGGCGAACAGCTAGAATCTGGACCACTGTAGTTGGAATGCTGAGTGGCCTGAAAGTGTATAGATACACAGACGTGGCTTGAAAAACACTAGATCAAGTGAACAACATCCTCCCATAGATAGAAGCGTTTGTGCACGGATAACACACACCACTAGAACCATTTGTAGCACTCCCTGTTGCCACGGATTTTTAAGCCCAATGTTACTGTCATCATTTTTATAGCTGCGAAGCTGTTTGCAAAAATGTTTCCATCAGACCTAGTAAATCTTCTTAATATAAGGTCAAGATTTAGGTCCTGAGTCAAAGATGCCAAGAAGATATTAAATATACCAGCATTTTAAGAATTTGCCTTGATTTTAATTTACTTTTATTTTATGGAATTTGAAGGCAGTTAATGCACAGATGCTATATATCAGAGTAAGTTATAGTCTTTACAAACCACTGTTAAAGTTGTTCCAGTCAACTGCACCCATATCGCTACAAGAAACACTCAGAAGGAATGGTCTTAGGACTCTGATTTGTCGAGGACAGGGAATGATTCTTGTGACATGAATAGGGTAACCTGGGGCTACACCTTGGTTCTTAGACTGGTTGGAAATCCTCTGTGCCTGGCCTGAAATAAGAATAATTTTAATTTTAGTGTTGTAAAACTTTGTTTATACTTTACACATTGTCATCTGCCCCTGGTGGAGAACTCTTCTGAACTTAGATATAAAATATACAATTTGGATGTGTAAGTAAAATGCTCTGGTACAGTCACATATTGTAGTCACCAAAATGATTATTTTGCTTTGATGTCACAGTTTAGACTCGTGCTTTAGTAAATGAGACTAATGAATAGAATAAAAGCTATCTCACAATGCAATTTGGATGGAAAACCATATAAGCTAAATGAAAATGTAAGTGACATGCAGGCTAGACAATGCATTCTTATAGTGCGTCACAGGATATGCCATTACGAGTCTGTGTCAGTTACAGTTTTAAGGATGCAGGCCAAATTGTATTTGTATTTGTTTCATATTCTTAGTGTCTAACTTAGTACTTTGTGCATAACAGGTGCTTAATAAATGTTTACTGATGGAAAGGTCATATGTATATCCATATAAATTCTGCTTTTTAATTAAGGCTCAGCTTAAATCCCACACCTTAAATAGAAACTTCTTTGATCACACCAGATTAAAGAATTAATGCTTATATTCTAATTTACATAAAACTTATTGTTTAACTTGCTTATTTGTTTAATCTTAAATTTCCCAAATTAGGAAAACATAGGTATTTCCTCCTCGGTCTCCCTGCTGCCCCCCATTCCTCTTTGGGCTAGTGCACAGCTTGGACAAGCGGATAATATTTTTGTGCAGAGAAAATGAAAATCTCTTGCTCCAGATACAAGCGGCCCTGGGTCAGAGTGCATGGTGGGCAAGGGTGTGTAGACAGGACTTCAGCACACCTGTCTCAGGCATCTTTGTGCAGGGTACAATCTGCAAAACCTTGCACAGCAGTCCCACACATGATCCATGTTTTTATTGGATGGGATTAGAAGAGGTGTCCTGGGTGCCAGTAAGCAAATCAGGAGCGGGGAGTCTGTGGTCATTTCTGGACCAAGTTTGGCAAGTGCTGAAAGGAGGTGCCACCTCAGAAATGGACCTGTCAGTGAGTCAGATTTTTCCTATGTGAAATCACTTCCCAGAATGAACTGAGGGGTGTTTAAAGCTTTTCTCCTACCATGAACTCTGCTGTCCTTTGGCTGCTCATTCTGTGAAGATAGCAATGGCTGAATGCGGGAGAGCTGTCAGGTTCCTCAAAAGCAGGAAACCATTGGCTGACAGACCCAAACTGTATGAGAGAGAGAGAGAGAGAGAGAGAGAGAGAGATACACACACACAGAGAAAGAGAAAGAGAGAGACAGAGATACACACACACAGAGAAAGAGAAAGTGAGAGAGAGAGAGAGAGAGAGAGACAGAGGCAGAGAGGAGACAGAAAGAGAGAGACACGCAGAGAAACAGAGAGACACACAGAGATACAAAGATTGAGAAAGAGAGAGAGAGAGAGAGAACGTGCAGGAGAACGTGAAAGTGACCTCTGGTTTTGGAGTTAGAAATGGCCTATCTCAAAACTGTTGACTTCATCTGAATTGCACCGAAATAACCTGGAAATTTTTTTTTTTTTTTTCTGAGTTGGAGTCTCACTCGGCTGCCCAGACTGGAGTGCAGTGGCCGCTCCGGGCCACCGCAGCCTCGACCTGCTGGGCTCCGGCGATCCTTCCGCCTCAGCCTTCCGAGTAGCTGGAATTACAGGCGCGCGCTACCACGCCCGGCTGATTTTTTGATTTATTGTATAGATGAGGTCTCGCTGCCCAGGCTGGTCTCGAACCCGTGGGCTCAGGCAATTCAGTCACCTCAGCCTCCCAAAGGCGCGGGATTACAGGCTGAGCCACCGAGCCCGGCTGGAAAAAAATTTTTATTCCATTGATTTTCTGGGAGTATATACCGTAATCTTGAGTATGTTCACTACTCACGTAAATTCAATGTGACATATTGTAAGGACTTTGAAATTATCCATCAGACATCGGAAATGTCAACTTGTATGGAAGCAAAGAGGCAAATAGAATCCAGAAGACTGATGTGATTGGAATCTGACATCACATTTCTTTTCCAAGGTGGGGACTCATTCCATGAGGAGAATGGACGGAGATGGATTTGGCAAGTTTAATGAAAGTCTGTAGATCCCATGCGTGTACAGTGTTGTTTCATTAAGGGAATTCATTGTTTTTTGAGGGCAGCCCTGCCAGATTAGTAGCTTCCTGCTTGGGCCTGTTCACAAGGAGCCTGTGTTTGTCATTTGCTTTTATCCTGTCACTAAGATATGTAATAAAATGTTGAAAGCCAATGTGCTTTAATTACAGAATGACCACACCCAGTGGAAGATGTAAAGTCTGATTTTAAAAATGGAGGGTTATTTCTGGTTATGATCTCATGTTCTGTCAAAACAAAATAAAACAAAAACCCAGACCATACTCAAACAGCATTGGATTAATTGCATTGAGTTTTTAAACACAAGTATCCTTGACCAGGCCAGACACTGTTCCACACACGCTCCCCTGACCAGCCCCCACCCCACCCCCGCCCCCACCCCTGGCTCCCATTCTGATTTTTCATTGATTTCAAAAGGAACTTCCCACTGCTCCCTGGGGATGTTGAGTAAGACTGCAAACAGAGCTAGAGTCTCAAGGCTGAATTCTCAAGGTTACCCCCCCAAATTAGGAAATTCAGTAATAGGGATCAAAACAATAAAAAAAATCATGTTTTCAACTTGCCATTTTGCCAGAGGTATTCATCTCATGCAAATACTACTAGCCTGCGGGCCCCCTATGGATATTTTCATGTCAGTAACCCTGTTGGGTTTTTTTGTTTCCTAAAGCTTCTTTACTATTGAAACCCAAGCCATCAGGATCCTTAGATATAAAATCATTGAAATGAAACTAAAGTCATACATTACCTTCAAATGCTGGTGCTTTAGTTTTTCTTCCTCTATTTTCAGACGCTTCTGTGAGATTTCTTCCTGTATTTTTCTTTTATCCTGAAATGAAAGAGTCCCAGCATATTTTAGTTTTAAAGTTTGCTTAAGTTCCGTTTCCTTGGAGCTGTGCTCCTGGCTAGGGAGCAGAGGCTCACGCATCACAGCAGAGGGAAGAAGAGCAAGGGATGGGAAGCATTTACGCTTAGGGAAGCAATGCAGAAAGGTGCTTCTACAAAGAGGACTTAAACATATTGTAATACCTTTTCTTCCTTACCGATCTTTTCTTCCATCAAGACTGAGTGACTGAGGGATGCAACAGAAAAAGTGAATGTTAAGGGGGGAGTTTTGAAATAAGTATGAGGAAACTTCTCTAGAGGAGAGACCAGCACTGGTACAAGGGTGAAGAGGCTTCTGGGAGAGACCTGCTTGTATGGAAAGATGGGGTAGCCAATGGGTCACTATAAAACTAGGAAGCCAGAGGTAGGGCTGCCTTTCCCTTGTGTACCTTGCCTTAGGAAGACAGAGAAAAAGAGCTCAGGTGATGCTTCTCAACATGAAGAGGGCTTTTAGTTGAGGCCAAATTCATGGAGAAAAAGACAATCTGTCACCAAGTTCAAATAACCTCAAAACATCAGACAGCATAGTAACACATTAGAGGTGGTTGTACTTTTTAGAAAATATAGCAAATAGACTAAGTAGACAATCTGGGTCTGATTTCTGACCCCTCCTCCATTTATTAGCTTTGTGTCTTTGGACAAAGTTCTTTACTCCTCTGTGCCTCAATTACTCATCTGTAAAATGGAGATACTAAGAGTACCCACAGCATACACTATCAGCATTAAATATATGTAAAAGTCCCTTAAACAGTGCTTGACACACAGTGCTCTAGAAGCGTTTAATAACCCTAAATTTAAAAACCAACATATAACTTATTAATCATACAGAAAGTAACATATGAATTCTGACAATGCTTTCAGTGGTTTGAAATGTTTTAGAGACGCTCTGCCTAGACAGTTGACTAGTACAAAACAGTCATTATTTCCTCATTTTTGATCAGAGGTGATGCCACCTCCATCTTATTTGTGTTGGTTTTAAATCTGCTTTCAAAATGGAAAAACTCCCAAAGGATGGCATGTTGTTGCCACTGAAGACATCCAGAAGAATTTGAAGCAGACTCAGAGGTAATTTAGAAGAAAGAGTTCCAAAAATACTTGGCAATGTTACTGAAATAAGTGTGTGGCTTCCTGATGTGATTACTTTGAAGATAAAAACTCCTTTTTGATGTCTAAGTTCAGGTACATTTGTTAAAGACAAACAATACATTGCTCTCAAGCTTTGTGCCGTGTTTTTCTTTGTGCATAAGAAGAATGTATGACTTCAGCACTACTTTGAAAACTTCATAAGAGGTTCTTTTGGGAAAAACAGAACCAGGTAACAGGCATGGATCTTCAGAATCACTTCTTTCTTTGGATGAAATCTGGTCATTAGTAATGAAAATGTTGAAAGCTTCTAGGAGTTAATTCTTCAGTACATCTAAGGGCTGCGCTTGAGCAAATATTAGTTATGTCTAAATTTGTTTACCAAACATTTTACTAAGAGTTCTACCAGTGCTCTTTCACTTAACACTCATAATATAATAGTCTCATTTTTACAAAAGAGGAAATGGGATTTTAGGGGAGATTAACTCTTCCAAGTTCTCACAACTGGTAAGTGGCAGAGCCTGGAGGGAACCTAGGCAATCTGACATCAGGCTCCACACTCTTAGCCGATTCGCTGCCTTATTTCTTTGAGGGAGAAGTTAACTAAGCTAGTCCCAACCTCCCTCACTGTCTTCTCCATTGGAAGTGCCGTAGGCTAGAGGCAGTACTAGGGCAGGAGGAGTGAGCGGCCCCCTTGCATGTGCTTAGCTCCCTAGAGGTGGGCATGGTAACCAACGCTCCGTGAACAGCCTCCCTGGAGAAGAGCACATTGTGCATGGTGGCCTGGGACTGCTGGATCCAGCAATGCCTCTGTAACCCTGTTGATTGTCAGTGTGGCTGGCTTCATCCTGGGGCTAGTAATCAGGTGACTGAAGCCGTGGGTAGAGGCAGGGCGTCTGAAGTGTTTTGGCAACACCAGGCTTGTACAAGGGTTGCTAAGGAGTACCAGTGTTTTGTCACTCAGAGGTAATGTGATGCCACTCTTGTACCCGTCTAGGTAGGTAGGAAGGAAATTTTGTAATGTGATAGACATGATCCTATTTTAAGATAGCAGAACTTTTCTCTCATCAGGTATCCATCAGCAAAATGTTACTATTTTTTTGCCAAATTTCACAGGACTCTGAAAGCACTACTGAAAACTAGTATGGCAATCATTTAGTTTCAGTATAGCAGAATAAACTCTTAGTCAACCTTAAGTTGTATGTCCAGCTCTACTGCCAGTGCACTAACATTATCATAGTCAGCTAATTCCTTCCCAAATCTTGATGGAACAAATTGAGGTGAAATACCATTTGCTTTCCAAAATTTCCCTAGAAGCTGGAGCTCTTCTATGAAAAGCTGTTTTAACCTGGCATGGAAGACATTAATGGTTACAATGTAACCATGGTGGTTATCAATGTAACCATTATGAAGAACTTATACTATTGTTCACTTCTCAGTGTTCAGTGACCTAGACTTCTTGTTTGCTGAACAGTTGCCTAGCGTTTTAGCTGTCTGACTTAGCCTCTTTTAATGGTCGACACCCACACATTCCATAAAAGGCTACATTTTAATGCTTTTGAAAATTAATTTATTCATCTTGTGCACCTCTATGATCCAGTGATATTACTTCAATCACATACTTTATAAAAGTAAGCACAATACTTAAGGGTATAAGTATTTTAGAGATATTATTGATTAGCAATGAGCTAATACTCTAACATGCCTGATTTTGTCGAGAAGGCAGAATTGGTCCTGAGTTGTTTAATTACTGATTTATTCAATACTTAAGTACTTATACACAGATGCTACCTATATATTCAAGGTGACATTAGGAGTTGTACCATGTTTAAAAATTACTCAGAAGTAGGTGCTTCCCCCAAGGAGCTTATATTCCCATGAGGAAAGAAAGTCATTTGTGTAAGTAACTGTAGTCTAAGAAATAAAGTTAGTGTATGTAATGACTTTAGGAGTTACACATGTTATTACTAAGGCACAAGTGAAGTACCATGAGGGCTGAGAGGAGAATGGGAGAAGCTGAATCTAGCTGACCTTGTCAGGAGGCTTTGGAGAAGCAGCTAGGTGAACATGATGGATGGTCATGGGGGGCTGGAACTTGGAGCGGACAGGCGCTCACATCAGGGGTTGGATGGGAGTGAAGGCCTGGGTGGGACATGCAGGGGTGGGAAGTGGGGAGGGTGGGATTTCATGTCAAGGGCTGGATGGAAGTGAAGGTCTGGCTTATGGGAGGATGGGAAATGGGGAGGGTGGGCTTTCATGTCAAGGGGTGAATGGGAGTGAAGGCCTGGGTAGGGGATGGGAGGTGAGGAGGGCGGTACTCATGTCAAGGGCTAGGTGTGGGCAACAGGTCAACGGCCTGGAGCTAGAGCACTGGGCGTTATTTGGAACTACGAATCTGAAATCTAAGTGACCATATAGGGAGCAGTAGGAAGTTGAGAATACCTGGAGGAGGATAGATCCTTAACAGAGAAAATTGAGTGGCAGGACGAGGGGCCTGGATTTATTCACGTGTTAATATAGGGAGCAATACAGGACTTTCGGGGGGAAGAATGATGGTGTTAAAGCCATGTTTTAAGAGGTGCAAGACAGCCTCAATGAGTAGTAGATGTGGAAGGGAGAGAACATGAAGAGGAACAACAGCTAGGCCACCACGTGCAATGCACACACAAGGCCTGAGAGCTTGAGGAAGCAGAGGGCAAGGATGTTGAGGACTTCAAGAAGTTAAAATAGGTGGGACTTGGAAATTGATGACCTACAGATGAGGGGGAGAAAGGGGCCACATGGAATGCAAGGCATCCATGCCCGGGAAATGGGCAAAAGAGCAGAATTGCACCCAGAAACGGGACATTAAGGAGAAGGAAGAGTTCAGGAGGAAGACGATGGACTTGCCAAGTCTGAGGCATCCTGGAGACACACAGGTCACATTGTCTGGTGGTCAAAACGATGGGTGGAGTGACATGAAAAGGAAGTGGAGTGAGAGGTAATTGGATAGGAGTTTTGGGAGGGACAGGCGAGAGCATGATGGGAGAGTCTCCATGAAGAGGAAGGAGGACAAAGGGCAGGTCCCCGTGAAATCCCACATTTAAGGGGTGTGAGGGAGGGAAGCCCATGTGGCGGCTAGGCAGATGTTATTGATATTCGAACTTGGTGAGTTGGGCCATGTGACTCAAAGGAGCAGTGGAAGGGCATGCGTTATTTCAAATACACAGCCTGTGAGGCTGAAGAACATGCCCTGCCTCAGGCTACTGCGGAGGTGCAAGAGCCTTTGTGATCCTGGGGACAGCACATCATTTGACATGGAAGGGTTTGAAACCTTGAGAGGTTAAGAGACTTGAGTAATAAGGCATTTAGTAGCAGAGCCAAGACTAGCGAGTAGATCTTCTTAACTTCCAGTCCTGGGCTCTGTTTACTTCTCTTTGCTGCCTCCATAAAAGCAAGGAAGAGCATGTCGTGGGCATTTAGGTATGTATAAAAGTAACAACCAACAGACACCATCATACCACTTGGTCAGAAAGAGGGTATATTTTCTAAACCAACAGAAGCAATTGAAAGTGGCAAGTTAGAGAAATGATGAGAGAATTCAATTAGTCACACATTTTCAGATGCATTCTGCTAGAAGCTGTTACTCTCAGGACTTCATGATTAGCTTAGCTTAAGGTCTGAAAATAATAACAGTAGAAGTTGTCTATTTGAATTTAAATACTGCCAGCAATGCAGAGTTTGTGGTGATGTATGAGTAATGGTCACTTTGACAAAAAGGAATGTGCTAACAAAATTCCCAGAAAAGAATCCTGGGTATAATTAGTTTACTGAATTTCAATAAAATAGACTTTAAAAATTATTGAAAAGGCTTCTTAAACTTGGAAAAGGAGCAAGCATTTCAAGAGGGAAGATAGAGCATGAGGCAGGAGCTATTTACAAATGGAACATGAATACATAATTAGATTTGATTTGGGTAAGAAGAAAAGTAATAAAAAAGCAAACCAAATAGTTTAGTATCACAGTTTAGTATTGCTTCCTGGCGAGCTCACACAACCAAGAATGAAGACAGGATGCGGGCATCTATTTTTGTTTTTGTTTTTGTTCTTGAGTTCTTACTCTGTCCCAGGCTGGAGTGCCCTGGCATGATCAGAGCTCACCATAGCCTCAAACTCCTGGGCTCAGGTGCTTCTCCTGCCTCGGCCTCATGAATGGCTGGGATTACAGGCATGTGCCATCACACCTACCTAATATTTTTGATTTCTTGGTGGAGATAGAGTCTCACTATGTTGCCCAGGCTGGTCTCAAACTCCTGGTCAAGCAATCCTCTTGCTTTGACCTTACAAAGTGCAGGGATTCCAGGCATGAGCCACCACGCCTGGCCAAGGCATCTCGTTGCAATAGTGTGAATGAGGAAAAATTCAGGGTGAGGAGAAGATGTAAAACACATGGAAAACACCACGGACACATAAGCGTGTGTGTATGTGTGTATGTGTGTGTGTGCGTGTGTATGTGTGTGGGTGTGGTTCTGACAGCAATAAAATAAAGGTGGTAAGATGACTGCTGAGAAACACAGTGTTATATTAAAATGACAGTAAGAAAATACCATGATTCCACTGATATTTTACTTTCATATTTTTGATTAAAGAGAATAATCTTGATCCTGAAATAGGGAGAACAAAAATGCTTAAAGGGAAATTAAAGCTGAGAAAATATAGCCCTGAGGACAGAGTTGCTCTGGGTTTTAGTCTCTGATGGGTTTCATTTCAGGGAGTAGAAAAATTTATAGACACATCATAAAAATATGACACAATCTCGCTGGAATCTTGGATGAAATTAAAATATACCAGAAGAATAAGAGTAGCAAATGCCTCAATTTTTTGAAGGGGAAAATAGGTGATTATGAATAGTCATAAAGACTGATTAATGTATTGGTTAATCCCTTGCAAAGTTGTAGGATGAATTGTATTTAGACAAGGGATGCGGCATTTAGACTAATACCTAGGTGGTAGTGTTCAATTATTAAATGTAGAGCATTTGAAACTCACTTTAGAGTTTCGAGGAAGGCCTGATCCCAAGCACTAGCTAACAACACTTTCTAAGTCACTTGGGCCAGTAAGGACGCTGTGAGCCAGTGCTGGTACACAGTATAGGGCTGTTATATCTGGTAACTGAGAAACTCACTACATGTATGCTATATATAATCAAGGAAACCCTAGTGCCTACATCAACCCCCTGAAAACCCCAAGTAAGAAGAAATCATCTACCCAAATGAGAAGGAACCAGAAAAATAATTCTGACAACCTGCAAAAACAGAGTTCTCCAATACCCCCAAAAGACCACACCAACTCTTCAACAATTAACCCCAACCAAAATGAAATTTTTGAAATTTCAGACACAGAATTCAAAAGATTGATGATAAAATTGGTCCATGAACTTCAGGAGAAAATTGAAAACCAACATAAAGACATTAAAAAAAAAATTTTCAGGACACGGATGAAAAATTTTCCAAAGAGATAGACCCCTTAAAAAAAAAACAACAACAAGCTGGACTCGGTGGCTCAGCCTGTAATCTCGCGCTTTGGGAGGCTGAGGTGAGTGGATTGCCTGTGCCCATGGGTTCGAGATCTGCCTGGGCAACTTGGCGAGACCTCATCTCTACAATAAATCAAAAAATTAGCCGGACATGGTAGCATGCGCCTGTAGTTCCAGCTATGTGGAAGGCTGGGGTGGAAGGATCATTGGAGCCCAGCAGGTTGAGGCTGCAGTGGCCAGGAGCGTGCCACTGCACTCCAGTCTAGGTGACAGAGTGAGACTCCAACTCAAAACAAAAACAAAAACAAAAACAAAAACAAACCCCAAACCTCAAACTCCTGAAATTCTGAAAGTAAAAAAGTGATGTGAGAAGTTTTAATAGCAGACTAGAACAAGCAGAAGTAATGATCTCAGAACTTGAAGACAAGGTTTTTGAATTAACCTGATCAGACAAAAAAGGGGAAAAAAAATCAAGAGAATGGAACAAAGTCTCCATGAAATGTGAGATTATGTAAAACACACAATTTTAAGAATCATAGCTGTTTTGGAGGCAGAAGAAAAAGCAACAAGTTCGGAAAACCTATTGAGGGAATAATGAAAGAAAACTTCCCTGGCCTTGCCAGATATCTAAACATCCAGATACAAGAAGCCCAAAGAACCCCCAGAAGATTCATTGCAAGAAGGTCATCCCCAAGGCGTATAATCATTCAATTATGCACAGTTAATATGAAGGAAATCATTTTGAGAGAAGTGAGACAAAAGTATAAAATAACTTACAAAGGTAAACCTATCAGACTAACAACAAATTTCTCAGAAGAAACCCTACAATATAGAAAGGATTGGGGCCATTTCTTCAATCTCCTCAAATGAGATAACTTTCAGCCAAGGATTTTGTATCTCACAAAACTAATTTTCATAAAAGAAATGATGTTCTTTGTGGACAAGCAAACACTGAGGGAACTTGTCACCTCTAGACTGGCTCCACAATAAATATTCAAAGAAGTTCTAAACACTGAAACAAAAGGTCAAAATACACCAGTAGAAAAATGCTGGAAATCATGAAGTTCACAAGCTTTATGGAACACCAACATAATAGAGAAAATAAATAAAGCAATCAGACAACAACCAGTATGGTGAATAGAATAGTACATTGCATCTCATTATTAACTCAGAATGTAAATGATCTCAATACCCCACTAAAAAGATAGATTGGCAGAATAGATTAAAAAAAAACACAACTCAAATATGTGGTCTTCAAGAGACCTACTTAACTCACAAAGATGCCTGTAGACTCAAGGTAAATGAATGGGGAAAAATATTCCATGCAAATGGAAACCAGAACCAAACAGGAGTAGCCATTCTCATATCAGATAAAATAGACTTTAAATTAAAAGCAATTAAAAAAAGGCAAAAGTGGCTATTATATAATGATAAAGGGATCAATCCAATGAGAAGACATGACAATTTTAAATATATATGTGCCTAACACCAGAGCTCCCAGTTTTGTAAAAAAAATTCTACCAGATCTAAAAAAAAAAAAAAAAAGATAGCAATACAATAATAGTGGAAGATATCAACACCCCATTAGCAGCAATAGATAGGTCATCAAGGCAGAAAGTCAGCAAAGAAATGGAGTTAAACAGGACTCTAGAGGTATTGGAACTAACAGACTTCTATAGAACATTCCATCCCCAAACTACAGATTATGCATCTTTCTTATTTGCACATGGAACATTCTCCAAGATAGGCCATATAATAGGCCACAAATCAAGTCTCCATAAATTAGAAAAAATGGAAATTATATCAAGCACCATCTCAGATCACAGTGGAATAAAACTAGAAATTAACTGTAAGAAGAACTCATGATACCAAAGACATGGAAATTAAACAATTTGCTCCTGAATGATCCTTGGGTCAACAATGAAATCAAGATGGAAATTTAAAAATTTTTTGAAACAAATGACAACAATAGCACAGATTATCAAAACTGTGCTCAGAGGAAAATGCTTAAGGCCTACATTAATAAGACTGACATATCACATATTGACAACCTAACATCACACCTCAAGGAATTAGAAAAACACGAACAAACCAAACTCAAAGCTAGCAGAAGAAAAGAAATAATGAGAATCAGAGCAGAACTAAATGAAATTAAAATGTAAAGAAATACAAAGGATCAATGAAACAAAAAAATTGGTTCTTTGAAAATATCAATAAAATTGATAGACCACTAGCCAGATTAATTAAGAAACAAAGAAAGAAGACTCAAATTAGCTCAATTAGAAATGAAAATGATGACATAACAACTGATATGGTGGAAATTCAAAGATCATCTGAGACTATTATGAATACCTCTATCCAAATAAACTAGACAATCTAGAGGAAATGAATAAATTCTTGGAAACATACAAGTCCCTAACCTTGAATCAGAAAAAAGTACCAACCTTGAACAAACCAATAACAAATAGCAAGATTGAAACAGCAATTACCCGCCTGGCCAACTTGGCGAGATCTCATCTCTACTATAAATCAAAAATTAGCCGGGCGTGGTAGCGTGTACCTGTAGTTCCAGCTACTTGGAAGCCTGAGGTGAAAGGATCGCCAGAGCCCAGCAGGTTGAGGCTGTGGTGGCCGGAATCGGCCACTGCACTCCAGTGTGGGTGACAGAGTGAGACTCCAACTCAAAAAAAAAAAAAAAAAAAAAAGAAACAAGCAATTAGAAATCTTCCCACAAAAGAAAAGTCCAGTACCTGATGGACTAACAGCCGAATTCTACCAGACCGTCAAAGAAGAACTGGTACCAATTTTACTGAAACTATTCCACAAGACTGAGGAGGAGGGACTCCTTCCTAAATCATTCTACAAGACCAGTATCACTCTGATATCAAAGTCAGGAAAAGACACAACAACAACAACAACAGCAACAACAACAACAATGACAAACTACAGACCAATATCCCTTTTGATTATAGATGCAAAGATCCTCAGTGAAATAGCAAACTGAATTCAACCGCACATAAAAAGAAAAATGCACTACAACCAAGTGGGTTTTATCCCAGGGATGCAAGGGTGGTTCAACATATGCAAATCAATAAACATGATCCACTACACAAACATAATTAAAAACAAAAATCATATGATCATTTCAATAGATGCAGAAAAAGCATTTGTTAAAATCCAGCATCACTTCATGATAAAAACCCTCAGCAAAATAGGCATAGAAGGAACATTCCTCAAAATAATAAGAGCTATATATGACAAACCCACAGCCAATGTCATCCTGAATGGAAAAAAGTTGAACACATTCCCCCTCAGAACTGGAACAAGGCTAGGATTCCCACTTTTACCACTACTATTCAACACCATACTGGAAGTCTTAGCCAGAGCAATGAGGCAAGAAAAATAAATAAGGAGCATCCAAATTGGACAAGAAGAAATCAAACTATCTCTGTATGTTGATGATATGACATTATACCTAGAGAACCCCAAGCACTCCTCCAAAAGACTCCTGGACTTGACAAATGAATTTGGTCAAGTTTCAGGATACAAACCAACACACACAAATTAGTAGCACTGCTATACACCAATAGTGACCAACCTGAGAATCAAACCAAGCACTCAATTCCATTTACAATAGAAGTCCAAAAGCTAAAATACCTAGGAATACATTGAACATTGTGCCCCATGTGTAGTTTCTGAACCCTAGCTTCCCCCCTCCCCTTACTGGTGTCCCCAGTGTCTATTATTTCCATCTTTGTGCTTGTTTAGCTCCCACATATGATCTCATTCTTTTTTTTTTTTTTTTGAGGTCGAGTAGTGTAATGTTAACATCCAAGAAAGTAAAACAAATAGTCACCTCTGCAGCAGCTCATTAACAACTGGTAACATATAGAGGCTGATGTTCCAGAGCTTTAACAAAAAGTACTGATATAACTGAGGACCCTCCACTATAGACAGGATGGGGCACTGTATCCATATTGCCAATGACAGTCACCCCAAGAAATGCAAGCAGCCACATCCACCCTCCTTCAGGGGGTAGATCTATTATACTTGTCATGTAGTTTGGCTACATTGTCACTGGAGACTCGGATCCAGCCATCCTCCCACACGTGGTAGAGGTTGACAGCACCTCCTGAGTAGGCATCTCTGTAGATGGCTTGGTAGATGGCTCTACGGGCCAGATCATAGGCCTGCTCCACTTCCAGGTCATAAAAGTAGCCCCGATCCATGTGAAAATGTGATATATGTATACCATGAAATACTATGCAGCCATAAAAAAGAATGAGATCATTCTCATTCTTTTTTATGGCTGCATAGTATTTCATGGTGTATATATATCACATTTTCATTATCTACTGATTGATTGATGAGCATTTAGGTTGATCTCTACAAGGAGAACCAAAAAACTCTGAAGAAAGAAACTGCAGAGGACACAAACAAATGGAGAAACATCTCATGCATTGGAATAACCAACACTATTTAAATGACTATATTACCCAACGTAATCTACAGATTCAATGCAATCCCTATCAAACTACCAATGTCATTTTTCACAGAATTAAAATAAAATCCTAAAATTCATATGAATCTAAAGAGAGCCAGAGTAGCCAGAACAGTCCTAAGCAAAAAGAACAAAGCTGGAGATACCATTTACTTAACTTCAAATTATACTGCAAGGTTGTAGTAACCAAAGCAGCACGGTACTGGTACAAGGGTAGACATATGGACCAATAGAATAGAGAATCCAGAGATAAACCCAAATATCTACACCAAATGATCTTTGACAAAGCAGACAAAAACATATGTTAGGGAAAGGACACACTATTCAATGGATGGTGCTGGGAAACTTGGATAGCTACATGCAGAAAAATGAAACTTGATCCCTATCTCTCCCATATACAAAAATTAACTCAAGGGATTAAAGACTTAGGGTCAGACCAAAAGCCATAAAAATCCTAGAAGAAAACCTAGAAAAAACTCTTTTGGACATTGGCCTAGGCAAATAATTTATGGCTAAAACCCCAAAAGTAAATGCAACTAAAACAAAAACAAGTGAGACTTAATTGAATGGAACAGTTTCTGCACAGCAAAAGAAATAATCAACAGAGTAAATAGGCAACCTGCAGAATGGGAGAAGATAGTTGCAAACTATGTATCTGACTAATATCGAGACTCTGTAAAGAACTCAAACAAATCAGCAAATAAAAGTAAATAACCCCATTAAAAAGTGAGCAAATGACATGAACAGGTATCTCTCAAAAGAAGATAGTCAAATGGTCAACAAACATATGAAAACATGTCCAACACTCATAATCAGGGAAATGCAAATTAAAATCACAGTGAGTCACCACATTATACCAGTCAGAATGACCATTAAAAAAATTAAAGAAAACTAGCTTCTGGCATGTATGCAGAGAAAAGAGAACACATATACTGCTGGTGAAAGTGCAAATTAGCACTTCTGTGGAATGTGCTATGGAGATTACACAAATAACTAGAAGTTAATCTACCATTTGATCCAGCAATCCCACTATTTGGTATCTACCCTGAGGAACAGAGGTTGCTGTATAACAAAGCACCCGCACCCACATGTTTATCGCAGCACAATTCGTAATTGCAAAGAAGTGAAACAACTTAAATGTCCGTCAACTGATCAGAAGACAATAAAAATGTGGAATATATACACCATGGAATACTACACAGCCATAAAAAAGAATGAGATCATGTCCTTTGCAGCAACATTGATGAAGCTGGAGATCATCATCCTAAGTAAACTGACTCAGAAATAGAAAACCAAACACTGTATGTTCTCACTCATATGTGGAATGGAGATGGAAATAGTAAACATTGGGAACACCAATAAGTGGGGAGGGAGAGGAAGGCTAGGGTTCAGAAACTACCTGTGGGGCACAATGTTCACTGTCTGGGAATGGGCTGCCTGAGACTAAATCCCCACCACTACACAATATGTCCATGGAACGAATATGCATGTGTAACCCCCAAATCTAAAAGTAAAAAAGAATATTGTACACAGAATATTAATTTTTTTCTTGCTCCTTTATGTTTGGAAAGTTTTATGATGGCTTGAGAGTAGAGCTAATACTTTCCCTTAGGTAGTCTGCACCAAACCTACTATAGGTCTAAATGATGATTAAAAACAAATTTCACATGAAGAAATGCTCAACCTCACTAATCATCAAGGAGATGCAAATCAAAACCACACTGAGATACCACCTAACCCCAGTCTTAATGGCAATTATCAATAACTTAAAAAATAACAGTTGCTGGAGAGGGTGTGGGGAAAAGGGAACACTTCTACACTGTTGGTGGGAGTGCAAACTAGTGCAACCTCTGTGGAAAACAGTGTGGCGATTCCTAAAAGCTCTAAACATCGACCTCTCATATGACCCGCAATCCCCCTACTGGGAATATAGCCTGAAGAACTCAAATCACTCTATAAAAAAGATACCTGCACACGTATTGTTCACAGCATTGTTCACAATAGCAAGAACTTGGAACCAACCATGCTGTCCATCAAAAGAGGACTGGATTAAAAAAATGTGGTACATATACACGATGGAATACTATGCAGTCATAAAAAAGAACAGAATCATGAATTTCGCAGCAACCTTGATGGAACTAGAGTCTATAATACTGAGTGGCCTCTCACAGAAACAAAGATCTGAGTATCACATGTTCTCACTCATATAGTGGACCTTGAGCATCTATTGTAATACTATAAGAAAAGGATTGACAGTGGTGGGAAACTATGGGGGGGAGGGAGGGGAAGGGAGGTAGGATTAATGGTAGTCAATATCTGTTTGGAGTTGGGGAGATACCCCTTATCAACAAGGGTGCCTAAATGAAGCATATTTGTGTACTTAACCCTTAACTGTACCCCACAATATTAAAATAAAAAATATTTATTTTTAAAAAAACCAAAAGAACAAATCTCACTTTATTTCAACATCTGCAGATGATGAAGTTTATGATGGTTGTAATAATAGCTAACTTTTACTAAGAACATTTTATGTGTCAGGAACTACTCAAAGCAAAAACATGTTTCACCTTGTTTAATCTTCTCTATCTTTATGAGGTAGAGATCAAGTTTACCTGCACTATGGAATGAAGACATATAGATCATGGGAATGCAGTGTATTTTGTTTTCTGCATGGCTTATGACTATTTCTTCTTTTATTCCTTTGGAAATGTGAACAGAAAGGAATATTTATTTCGGGCAACTGTCTTTAAAATTTTTAAAATAAATGCCCTCTAAGGAGATACATAGAAAACTAAAACTGAACCCAACAAACACATAGACATAAACATATTTTAATAACGTCCTGAATTTCTAGAGAGCAGGTGAGATGGGCTGGAAGCTTTTAGTTAAAAACCACTTTTGGTGACTTTAGTGCTCAGTCAGATTTGGAAACTAAGGTAACAAAAGATGACCAAATCAATCTCAGAATATCTTGGCTGATAGTAATGATGGCCCACATTGATGATTAATGTTATTATAAATAAGTATAAACTATAAAACTTTACAGGATATGTTAATTGTAGAATATTTGGAAAATTCAGACAATTTTAAAGAAAAACATAAAAACCACCCAGATGTTTACTGCTTTAGAAAAAACTACTGTCAGCAGTTTGCTACATTTTATTTTGATCTTTTTCAACACACCCAAACCACAGGTATGCATGTTTACACACACACACATAGAAACTTAACAAAGACAGAGTTTGTTTGGGCCCATACACAGAGTTTTGTGTTCCACATTTTGCACTTAATATTCTGTCATGAGCATTTTCTAAGCAATTAAATTTTACTAAAAATAAAGTTAAATCTTATTCAAAATATCATAATTTGCTTAACCATTCTCTTTTTTTTTTGCCTTTTAGGTTGTTTTTACTCTTTTGCTGTTATAAGCGATTGTGTGATACAGTTTCTTATATGTACATTTTAGGTCACTTTTCTCTGACTATTTTCTTAGGATAGGTTTCTAGAAGTTAGTTACTGGTCAAAGGGTATGAATGTTGAAAATGTTATCAATACAGATAGCTAAAACATTTTAAATAAAAAATTGTTTTAACTTACATTTCCACAAAACAGTGTCCGTCAATACACTCTTACTAATTAGGAATACTACAAGTAAAAAGTACTTTAGCAATTTCAATAGGAAAATATAGTATTTCAGTGATATCTTAATGAGATTTAGGAGGTAAAATATTACTCAAAATTTCTTGGCTATTTGTATTAATTGTTATTTTTTTAAGTGCCTGTTTGTGATGTCAACCCTTTTTTCTGTGAAGTGTATTAATTCATTAACAATTTGTAAGGGTTCTTTAGGGATTGTAACTTTTTTTTTGCCATAGTAGAGGTAAATATTTATTCTTATTTGCCTTTAAATTTTATTTATGATGTCTTTAGTAGTACTGAAAATTTTTTTATTGCTTTGATGTTTTCAATATTTATCATCTGAGATCCAGTTCTTATTTATCCATATTTTCTTCTAGTTCTCTAAAGGTTAAAAAGATATATAATCCCGCTGAATTTGTTTTGATTTATGATAGATACTGAGTGTCTAATTGTTTTTCTAAATTTTAAACTAGGTATCTGAACTTTTGTCAAAGCATTTTTCCTATTGATATGGGACATACATTTTATTATTTACTAATTTTATTTTATTTTTGAATTGGGTCTCACTCTGTCACCCAGGCTAGAGCCCAGGCTAGTGGCACAATCATATCTCACTTCTCACCACAGCTTCAACCTTTGGGTAGAGGTGAGCCTTTCACCTCAGCCTTCCAAGTAGCTGGGACTACAGGCACATGCCACCATATCCAGCTATCATTTTTTGATTTTTTGTTGAGAAGAGGTCTTTCTATGTTGCCCAGGCTGGTCTCAAATGCCTGGGCTCAAGCAATCCTTTCGCCTCAGCTTCCCAAAGTACTGGGATTTCAGACATGGGCCACTGCGACCGGCTTATTTACTGACTGAAAAAAAAAATTCATTAGGATCTGGTTCCATGTAAATTGTATAGTTCCTCTAACTATTGATTTTGGTACTAATGCTGTATAGTTTAGATTGTGCATCAATGAGATAAATTAACATTTTATCCTTATTACTCTTATCAAAAATGTCTTAATTAATAGCAGTAGTTAGCTTTTCTCATTAGACTTTGGAATTTGTTTGTTAAAGTCCCATAGAAACAAAATTGAGAGCTCAACTAATTCCTTATTCCTCCTCATTTCTCACCAAATCAAAGAGACTAACCAATAATCAATCAAACAAGCAAAAAAACTATACATCTTAATGAAATTTGAAAAGCTACTCTTAATAATAATGATCACTATCCAGAGATAATCAGAGATCGATACTGTTACATAAGATATATATCTGCATGATTTATTATATTTTATATAAAATTGAGGTTTTTTTACATGTTCAGTAAAATGAGTTGTTTCTTTTAATATATCATGAATACAACGATGTACCATGTTATTAGTTTTCTAAATTATTTCTAATGGATGTATGTCACACACACACACACAGACACACATACAATATTTATTCAGATCGTCTCTATTTTGTGGAGTTGACTTTGTTTCTATTTTGGTAGCAAAAGAAATGACAATGCTATGTTATGCATATCTTAAGATGGCCATCTCTGTGTACATTTCTTATTTTTCTGTAGCATAAGTTATTTGTAATGAAATTCTAGGTCACTACAGGTCTAGGTCAAGGGTAAAGCAGTTTTTGAATATCCTAATATAATTGCAAAATGGTCCTGTGTTAGAAATGTCATGCTTTTGCCGGCAGTGACTAAGAATGCCTCCTTAAAGATTTTGATTGGAATTACATTAAACTTAAAATAAAATTGGAAGTATAAGACAGCTTTTCTGTTTTTCAAACTGTACATTCAAGAAAGGTGTGCAACTCCAGTCACATGTAGTATGTCACTTAGTAAAGTTTCACTATCTAAATCCTGAACATTTCTTTCGTTTAAAAATATAAACATTTATTCATATAACTCTAGCACATTTTCTAGCTAGGATTATTGTTAAGTTTTAACTTTTTTTTTAGCTTTGTAGTTATTAAGAATGAGATATTTTCACATTATATTTTAAAATTATTGTTTTTCATAAAGCTATTGATTTTTGTGTATCCACTGTGCATCTGACTTCTTTACTGAACTTTCAAATGCATTATTATTCTTAATGTTAGTGACATTGACGATGAGGACTAGAGAGTTTATTAACTTCCCAAGTGGTTGATTGAGCAGTGAGACTTGTGTTGAACCTAATTTTCTATAACTCCTTGGATGTTTTTTGTACCATATCTAATGCTTGCCAAACATGCCAGTAGAAATGCAATTCCCCAAATAAGGGATATTTTAACATCACAGGGCTCTGTACTGGTCAGAGTTCTGTTCAACTCTCAGCACCAACTTATAACAGCAATACTGGAGTGACTTAAATCCAGAAAAGAAAGCTGTGGAGCTTAAAGGGTAAGAGGCATGATGATGGGGGAAGTTACAAGCAACCAGATTCTGGTACCTTATATCAGAACTCTTAATCTGGAGAGCTATTCTCAAGTGGAATAGGCATCTCTGTGGCATTGATCCACCCAACCCTGAAGGTGCTTAAGGAGAAGCTGGGTGTTCAGTCCTTGAGCAAGGTGTAGGCTGTGGCAACATGGACAAAGAGTTCCTAAGTCTTCTTCTGGTCCTCTGGTTATGTCTGCATCTAGCTGTGAAATATCCCAGTTCGTAAGTTAGCCATGGGAGTTGGGCATGGCCATCACTACTATTTATGGGGTGAATTAAGAACACATTTTCTATGCCTCATTTTATTCACTAATTTTAGTCTTCTCTCCCAACCTAGCAACACGTTCTCACAGATGTCTAAACAGAATCCTGTTTGTGCTCGATTTTTATTTCTCTGCTACCCTTTCTTGTTTGTCCTAATCAATAGTGACAAAACAAAACATGGGTAAACAACAAACACAAAGCCAGCCCCTGGGCAGCCAAGGGGTGATGGTACACTTGGCCAGGTCTTCAGTTAAAAAAAAAAAATCTGTCCGCAGGCCAGATAGTCATTAGCTTTCACCCCTTCTCAGCTGGAATGTATTTGCTCATTCATTTATTCACTCACTCGGGATGGTTTTGTGTGTGTGTGTGTGTGTGTGTGTGTGTGTGTGTGTGTTCCAACTAGCATTGTGTTCGTTGTTGAGGAAACTGAACAATGCAAAGATGTCATTGCCTTAAGAGGTTCTGGCTGGAGGGAAGAGACTGAGATAGCAGTGGGATGGGGAGGAGGTACCCAAGGCCGGGGTATTGAATACTCTGAAATCAAATAAAAATTAAATGACTTTGGTTTTGTTCCAGCCCTCTTGAAACCATAACTCATGCTTCTGAAAGGACACCATACCCTCTCCTTGCCCACTTCTGCTCTGGCCGGCTGGGGGAGGCAAGAGGAGGCTGCAGGGGCAGAGGGCTGTCTGGAGCTAGAGAGAACGTGGCTGAGCCAGGCAGAACCTCCAGAGCCTCTTCTCTTGGTTTCACGGCAAGCACAGTTCCTAAGAGTGGACAGCTGAAACCGGGGGAAGTTCTGAGCAGGAGTGAGGGTTGCGATCTTAATGTTTATAAGCATTTATTGTGATGCTGTGGTCAGAAAACTGATGGGCCGTAGAATGAGTTCAAGGTCCGATGTTGAATGAATCCCTTGACTTTCTTGGCCTTAGGTTTTCCACCTATAAAATGGGGGTGGGAACACATGTTTTCAAAAATACCCATGGGGCTATTTGGGCAAACAAGATGATAGAGGTGAATGTTTTTATCTCTTTAAAGCCTAAATGCTATGTTATTGTTAGTAATCTCAGAATTCTTTTGCTTAAGAGATGTCCTTTACTTCCCAGATTTGACAGCATAGATGGATTAGGAACCAATATTGTAGCTCATTTACATCATCTACACCAATCACAGAGGCAGGACATAGAAAATTTGATGCTCAGGATGGAAGCTGACTTTGACTTCCATGCAGAACTTCAAGGGCAACTTCTACATCTTCAGCGGCTTGGCTGATCCTGCTCAGCCCTTGGGACTTTATATAAAAACTCTTATACAGATCTCATTCAAACTACCTTAATGATGCTTTTGACAGGTATGCATGCCACAGGGTTCTGGATGAGGAAAGTTTTAGGGCAATGAACTTTCATGGAATCTTTCCCCAGAATGACCCTGCCGTTATTTAAATAAATGTTCTTCTTTTAAGAGAGGGTAGGTTGCTGGAGACTGTAGATTAAAACATGAAAGTCCTGTTTCAGTTTTAGCACTCAGCTGTGCTGCGTTTGCTTTATTCAGTTAGTCTTCGATGCTTATTCTTTACTTTGTTTTCATCACAGTTTTCTAAAGAAGCAGTCTTTCTTTTGACTGTCCAGTAATATTTAGAAAATTTTCAGGGATCCTTGTCAGGAGAGAAGTTGGCAAAGTGGTGTTATCATTCCACTGCACATTGGACAACCTACCCTGTTATCAGAAAGTTGTTTCCTTGATGAGCTATCAAGACTATTACACCTCACCCCATGGTCTCCCTGATGGGTGGGCTATTATGTTTGGCAAAGAAACGTGGCATAGCACATCTGTTTGAAGAAACCTTTCCTTCTCTGGAAGAAACATGTAATCTTGGTACAGCACCATGGAAAATTGTGTGGAGGCTTTATTGTTAGCCTGTTCTGGCACAGGACGTCTTTATTTGGGAGGTTGCTGCATCTTCACATACCATCTTCATGTGGCTGTCTTTGGATGCTCATGACAGATTGGAAGTTGTTCCTGTGACTATGTCTTAACCTCCAGGTGAGCTGAGGTGGTTAACAAGGGTGCCCTATGCTTTCTTCCAGTCATTAGGACTTTAAGAAGTCCTTAGAACTCCCTAATAATGCAATGATCCAAACACAAGTTCAGGCTTACCTTCGGCCAAGATCCAGGCTGGCCTGCTCTTGTTTTCACTCTCATTTGTTCAGGTAGGTTGAATAAGGATCCATACATATGGTGAGCCTAGAATGAAGAAGCAGGGCTACCTTCTTGGGCATGTGGCCTGTGAAGTCACCAGGGCAATGTGCTGTGGAGGGCCCAGCACTCAACTCAAAGCTCTGATGTAACCATTTCAAAATCTTGAATACACTTCCAACAAGGTTCCCCACATTTCCATCGTGTATTGGTTCCCACAAATTACATAGCAGATCCTGCTCCGGGGTCATTAACTGTCTCATTGACTGTGAGAAGATCCCAGAGAGTGACAAAGAGAACAGATGAGGTGGAGTGACCAGTGGCAGGGAACACATGCTAAAGAAACAATAGACCCTGTCTGTGCTCATGTTATTTTTTTTAAATGATCTTTGTACTGCAGAGATTTCTGTTTTACATAAAGAACTTCTTGCTTCTTTAATTGTTATATTTACAAGTCAAGAAAAGAAATTCTTTGGAAGTGGAAAGAAATAGGGAGTGGATCCGGGGAAATGTGAGAGCTCCTTATTTAAAAAAAATTTAAAAAAAATTTTGTGTCACAAGCAGCTTTGGCTGGCAAATCTGGCTCTGTTGCTCAAATTCCAGTGTCAGGACTTTCTATGGCTCCTTTCCAAATGGTGGCAGTCATGGCAGGTGCTCATTCTTGTGATTATTATTGCTGCCTAATTTTCAACAGAGCCCACCTCCTTTATGTCTGTGCTCAAACGTCACCCTCTCTGTGAAGACCACTCTGTCCAGTCTGTTTAAAATTGGAAACCATTCCCATCCCCACTCCTGACGCTCCCGATTCCAACTACTTCACTTCTTTTCATTTAATGCACAAGACTTGGCACATAGTAGGTGCCTAATAACTGTTAACTGAATAAAAGCATGAAAAAATGAATTGATAATACACATTCCTTACAGCTGAAGGTGAGCCTGGATGAGAATAAAAATGTCAGCTATCTTCTTATCTTTGTTTTCCTCAACTGGATCTGTTTTCTGAAAATGGCTTCTATTTCTAAGCATTCTTGTGAGTTCACCCCTCAACAGTACCGATTTTGCAAGTCTATGATCTGTAGGTTTAAGATCTAGTTTTCCAGCGTAAGCACCCCCATATCTGTTTGTGACAGCAACTTACAGTGTCACTGTAGGCACAGAGACAAGAAAATGTGTTCCCCACAGAAAAGGATTGAAGAGGCCCGTCTGTTCCTGAGGGGAGCCCACCAGAGCCCTTTCATGGCTCTTCAGCATGGTTCATGGTATCTTCCAGAGAGGAACTCGTAGGGATCGCTCTGTCATCAACACCCCATGTTCTCAAGAATGCTGGAGCCATGGGGATCCAGAGTTCCAGTTGTATTAAAAGTAAATTTCAAATTTGTGGTCTATTTTAATGAGCTCTTCTTTGGTATAAAAGTCAGCTGTGTGTTAAAATACTTACTGACTCCCTCAAGAGATTTTTTAAAGGTGAAGCATACTATTTAATCAATTTTAAGCAGCCCTGTTTTTAAATTATTATTGGAAACTGAACTCTTAGGCCAAGGGGTACTTTCACCATGAATTTAGTGAGCGAAAAACAGGTGCAGGGATGGAGCAATGAGGAGGAACTAGACATTAGCAATTGTGTGAGATAGAAGCCATGTTTGGCTCACCCAAGCTGAAGTACCTTCTTTTAAACAATTGCTTCTGTGTTCTTTCATAATTTTGCCTTTGTTCGCTTGAAATCTTGGGGAAGACTAATCTAAGATTCAATTTACTGATCTGATATGAGACATGAATGGCACCACCACAGTAATTTAGTTTTCAATTTGAGAACCTAAGTGCCTTATTCCAACTACTTAATATGTTTAATCTTTTTTTTTTTTTTGAAAAGAAGAAGACTAGCACTTGATTCTGTCAAATTATAGGCATATACATTTATTTTTTCAATTCATTGCAGTGGAAATAAGTTTTTAGACACCTGAAATTAGGAAGGATAAATACAACAGTAAAGATTGTTTCATTTTACAGCCAGGAATTAGAGAAATAAATTTTAGGGTAAAAATCAAATAGATATTAGAGTGTACAAGTTTTTTTCTCCCAGGGTAAGATCTGTGAGCTACTGTGTCTGGGTATATTTTGTTCTTGAAACATATAAAAAATTATTTCAGTGTAGAAAAATAGGAGAAGAAGTTAAACGAGAAGACACTCTCTGATCTGTAGTCTAGGGCAGCGATCCTGAAAGTTTTAAGTACATCCTAACATGAGGTGATCCTTGCAAATCCTCCGGACACTCTGTGTTTTTGTTTTCCCAGGGTCAGGAGGACAGCTGAGGTGGCTTCCTGGGCAGGGCCAGGGTGGGAAAGCTGGCATCTCCAGGGTGCCCGCCAGGGAGGGAGTGGATGTGTTGTTTCCATGGACACATCACTGTTCCACTTTTCCTCTAGGTGGTGACAAATGTGACTGGATTTAGCCCAGTGAGGTGAGGGCTAGTTTATGAGAACTTTGTTCCCATAAACTTTTTCCAACTTTCTTACCTCCAATATTTATCCAAGTATGCTACATCCTGGCTAGGACTCTTTGTGATCTTACTTTGGAGATTTTCTTAGTACTTTCTAATGGAATATCTTTAGGCAAATGAGATAATCCAACTTTTTTTAATCATTAAAAAAGCATACATCTGTATATTCGGAATCCCACTTACTCTCTTAATGCTTTAAAGGCACTGCAACTATGGCTCTCTTTCTGCACTTAGAGCCCTCAGTGAGAATTTCTAGTCTTCTTGGACAACTGTTGGTGGCCATATTTGTGGAATAAGTATGGCTTCAGGAAGAGTTCTAGGGAGCACTGAAGGTACTAAATGCTTAAGCAAGGGTGTGCCCCAATCGAAAAAGGAAGATGAGGGACAAGGGCCTGCTTGTGTATTTCAATTAGCTAATGAGACAGATGCATTAGAAAAAGGGAGCTTGTGACCACACAGCTCATGCAGGCGAATCAAGTAACCTTTAGACAACAGCTGTAATATAAAAGGCCCAAGCCAAAAACAGCAGAGCAGAGCCCAGCTCCTATCCCCTAAAGCAGGACAGCTGAAAACAGAAAGGAGTTTGACAACAGAAAGGAATAAAACAAAACAAACAATCCCTACCGAGGTTTTCTGAAGAAAGGAACATGTAATAATTAGAAGTGAGACATTTAAAAGAGCACTGTCTTATGGAAAAGTGCCCACCTTATTAATAGACTTCTGGTTTCCTTAACATTGGCCAAGAAAGCATTTCATCTTACAGAACCTTTCTGGGTGAAACTGAGACATTGTATCTACTTAGCAAAAACCCTAAATTGGGATTAACATTATTAGTTTTGCCATGGGAACTTGAAGAGCAAAGCAAAGTCACCTTGATTTAGCATTTGTTTTTAAAAAGTACTCGTTTCTTTCTGACAGCTAATTTCAGTGGCAGAAAATGCTGAGAAATTGGGATGTTAATTTTCAAAGATTTTTTTCCCCTTAAAACAATTATATCAAAAGTTGTAGCTAATGATAGATGTTTGTGTCACAGATTTCCAGGTTACTGCCAAATACAGGCCTTTATAAAATATAAAAAAAGCTGGATCACTTAAGAAAAGTAATTCATTTCTTGCTTTGACTCTTTCCCAGAACAAACATAAAAAATGCATTATTTTTCTTCGCGGTATTAACGAAATATTTTCCAAATCCACTGCATGCCCTGCATTCCTTTATTAGGATCTGATTCAGTTTGTGACTCGGCTGGAAACTGATATCTTAGAATTAATCTGATACGTGCTTTTACCCACTTTTCTCTTGTTTAACGCTTAGATTAAATATGCCAATATTCATTTTAATTCTGTTAGGCTTTTTGAAACATTCTACCATACTGTGAGTACAAAGTTTCAGGTCATTTGTTTTATTTCTTTTTCTCTCTGCTCTTTGAAGAAATTCTAACTTTTGGACACATTCGTTGCTTTAAAAAGTTTCCAAGTTGTGGATCTGTTTTTTTGACCGAATGTCTGTCAAATAGCAATTTAAGGAAAAACTGCAACTACATGGGACACAGAGGTGAATGATAGCCAAGCTGCCTTGAACGCTTCTGACTGCTGTTCAAAACGCAGGCGCAGTCTTTCTGAAAATCCCGAACATTTGCCCCGCTCTCAGGTCCCAAAGCCCGAGAGCCAAGGACAAGGGTGAAGGGGGGCAGAGACGCGTCCCTGACGCTGCCGGATCGGTGTTCCCTCTCGCCGGGCTCGGCGACAGGGCTTCCCTGCGCCGCCGCCCTGTCGAGCTGTCGCAAACTTACCGTGATGGCCTGGAGTCTTCCCTTCACCAGCTCCGCTTCTTCCATCCTAGACGTCAAGGACAGGCGGCCGGGGAAGCGGGTCCAAAGCCACCATCAATCAAGGCGCCTCCTCGGGGACGGGCGCGGGGGTGACACGGGAACAGCAGGGAGCAATCCGCGCTCGGCACCCGGTGGAGGGAGGGAGGGAGGGACCCCCGGCTCGCTGGGAGCGCCTGGGCGCAGATGCACAGGCGGGCCAGACAGACACATGGAGTGAGCGAGCCGAGGCAGACGCGGGCTGCTGGCACCGGCTCACTGACAAGTTTGAACGGCAGCGGCACAAGCCCTTTTCCCCCGGAGCTGCCAGCTCTTTGTTGTACCGTGCACAGTGAGCAAGGCACACTTTCTTGTTAACCGTTCCTTCTCCAGCTCGTGGTTTTCCGGGCGTGGCACAGAGAGCCGGTCTCTGC
Source organism: Cephalopachus bancanus (assembly GCA_027257055.1). NCBI lineage: Eukaryota > Metazoa > Chordata > Mammalia > Primates > Tarsiidae > Cephalopachus > Cephalopachus bancanus. Next base: position 3,935,242 of record JAPVLO010000176.1, on the reverse strand, counting down.
CCCAGCAGCACACAGCATCCTGGGGGTGGGTCTGTGGGGGTTTGCACCAGGCTCTCTACCTGCTCTCGGGCTCTGGGGGAGGGCCTCACCTGGACGGGGGTGGGGGGGGGGTAGAAGCACCCAGTCACTTGCTTGCCTTCCTTCCTCCGATTGGCTTTGGATACTATAGAACATTTCACAGTTAATTCGGACTTCATAGAGGGGTGACTTGGCATCTGGCTGTTCTTCCCCCCAGGCCCCTTCTCCCAGGCGGTTTGTTGCAAGTCACAGAGAAATCCAAGGTGTTAACGTGACTATGTTAAGAAGCTCGAGCCAGACACGGTGGCTTGTGCCTGTAATCCCAGAATTTTGGGAGGCCTAGGCGGGAGGATTGCTTGAGCCCCAAAATTCAAGACCAGCCTGGACAACATACCAAGACTTGGTCTCTACAAAAAATCTGAACATTAGCCAGGTGCCTCTAGTTCTAGCTACTCAGGAGGCTGAGGCAGGAGAATTGCCTGAGCCCAGGAGGTTGAGGCTGTGGTGAGCTGTGATTGTGCCATTGCACTCCAGCCTGGGTGACAGAGTGAGGCCCTGATTTAAAAAAAAATAAAAAAATTGCCCCCCAGGAGTGTTTAGTGTGGCGTAAGCACCAAATGCCAACCGCTGGCATTGCTAGTCATGGTTTCTATGGAACACAGTGCTTTCTTGGATCTTGTTCAGGAATGACACTCTCGGCTTTCAGGAAGGTGTCCATTTTGACCTTAGCAGTTACGCAAGAGAAAGGAGTGAGCCTTTGAAAGTGTGATGAGACATTCTGGAACTTCCCGCGGCTGACTGTGTGTGGACATTCCCGCACCCTTTAGAGGCAGGCAAGGGTGTTGAAACTTTAGGTCAGGGCAGAGGCCGGGACGCCGAACAGTTGACTTGGTCTGTTTTCTTTTCCTACCAGTTCTTTAATTAAATTTTGATGAAGTAAACCCTAATTAGCATCTACCTTATTATTATATGTTTGAATGCTGTTAAGCATCTTCATATCAACATTCAGCCAAAGAGGTTAAAAGAACAACCCAAACATTGAACACAGACTGTAATTTCCTTTGCATTTTTGATATCAGTAATAATAATGTGTTGCATCCTCTTTACCTTACAAAGTGCTGAAAGATGGCTGCTACTAGCCCTATTTTAGAAATGAAGAATAATAGAGGTTGAATTAGTTTGCATTCTCACCAACATTGCAGAAGCGTTCCCTTTTCTCCGCATCCTTGCCAACATCTGCTGTCTTTTGCTTTATTAATGATGGCCATTCTTACTGGAGTTAGGTAGTATCTCAATCTGGTTTTGATTTGCATTTCCCTGATGATTAGTGAGGCTGAGCATTTTTTTCACTCGTAAGCAGACCCTGAACATTTACCATAATACAATAAGAAAGGGATTTGCAGTAGCAGGACACTGTGGGGAGTGGGGGGGAATCTAACATCAATAAGTGTAACTGATCTTAAACCAGGTGAAGTGGGTACCAAAAAGAGGCCCAAACTTTACCTGCATGATGACCACTTGTATACCGAATCCTGAATTGTACCCCAATTCTTTAAAATAATAAAAAAAGAAATGAGGAAACAGGCTCGGAGAGGTAATTGACCTTATAGCTGATAAGTAGCAATGCCAGGTTTAGAGCGTTAGTGACCTGACTTTCCATAGCCATTTGTTGAGGCCTGCCCAAGGACACAGCCTGAAGGTGAAATCAGTCTATACAAGGAAGGGTTAGACACCGGCCTCCTCCACCCAGCACCCAGAGCTCTATACAGAACCTTGTGGGACGCTCTTCTGGAGACACATACTAGCCTGGTGAAACCAGATTTCCCCACACTGTCATGCGGAGCTGTGCAGCACAGAGACCCCCATCCTGGGCCGGTCATTAGGTGAGACCCACCCACTTCAAGAATCTGAAGTCTGTCCTTGCTCATACATCTTCAGCAGAGACATTTAGTGAGACTAGAGAATAGGAGAATTAATTGCATGTGTGCCAAATTGGATGGATATTGAAACATAAAAAGAAATCAGACCTTAAGCTTTTGATTTTGTTTATTTGCAGATCCTGGCTGAAATCAATGACAAGAAAACAGTGGTGTTAAATATCTCAGTCAGAATTGCATATTTGCTGGCCATAACAGATGGGCAGTCATCCAATTATGAGTCTGGATCTTTTCCTAAAATCAATTTACCTTTCGAATCTCATTTCTGCTGTAGGAAAACCCAAGGGGAGGCCGAGAACAATAAGAGGATAGGGAATTTAGGAGGAAGCAGAACTGTGACAACCGACTGGTAACTTCACGTATGTGTTCATTTGTTTAGCTGATAATATTCGTCATTGCCAATACTTTTTAAAGCATTTGTTATTCGTCCATTCTGAACATATTTGTTGAGCACCGTGAGGTGGCAGGCACTGTGCTAGGTGTTTGTGATACATGGATGAACAAAATTCCTGCTTTCCCGGAACTCATGTTCTAGTTGGCAAGAGACGATAAAAACAATAAGTAAACAAAATATGCTAGGTGAGGAGGTCATTATGTTATCCTGGATCCTCCGAGAAACAGATACCAAGATGGGTTAAATGTTCAAGGTTTTATTGGGAGAAATGGCTGTCTGAGAGAAAATGGTGGGGAGTAGAGGGAGTGGGTAGGGAGAAAGAGCTGGAGGCGGGGCAGCCCAGGAAATGGAGTGAAACCCTGAAGTCAGGACCCTCATAGCCTGGCGATCCCCCTGGACTGCACTACAGACATAGCTGTTTCCACACAGCTGCTTCTCCCTCTCTCCTTCACTCGGGTCTCCCAGTTGTCCTGGCTTTTTCTGCTTACCCCCCGCCCCCATTCTCTCTCATATGGTCGTTTCTCTTGATAAAATCCTGCACTTTTAAGTCATTTTGGCATTTGCTTCTTGGAGGATCCGGAACCAGAATCACCTCCTCACCTGCTATATATTTCTCACCCTGTTGCCAGGCTGGAGTGCACTAGCACTATCATGGCTCACTGTAGCCTTGAACTCCTGGGCTCAAGTGATCCTCCTGCCTCAGCTTTCTGAGGAGTTGGGACTATAGGCATGTACCACCATGCCCTGCTAATTTTTCAGTTTTTTTTTTTTTGGTAGAGAATGGGTCTCACTTTGTTGCCCAGGCTAGTCTTGAACTCCTGGCCTTGAGCAATCCTTCTGTCTCAGCTTCCCAAAGTGCTGGGATGACAGGCATGAGTCACCATGCCCTGCCATCTACTATAATTTATTTCCTTATTATATTTACCTTTTATTGCCTGCTAGAGTCTAAGTTCCAGGAGAGCAGGAATTTTGTTCATCCACATATCCCAAACACCTAGTACAGTGCCTGACACACTACAGGTACTCAATAAATATATTCAGAGTGAATGACTAACAAACATTTTAAACGTAGTAGCAATCATCAATATTATCAACTAAACAAGTGAATAAGCACGTGATCATACCAATCAGTTGTCACCAGGGTGGACTGGCGTCCCTCGGGGATGAGCCTAGCATTTCTGCTGCTCTCAGTCATTGACTGGAAGTAGCCCTGGAGGAAGCATGGCCTTGATGCAGACATAGGGATGGACTTCAGAGCACAGCAGATGGGGTTCTTGGCCAGTGGTTCCTGCATTTGGATGCCTGAGAGGCACTTTCTCAAGACAGCCACAGTGGTACGTGCAGTGGAAAGAAAATAGAGCAGGGAGGTGAATAAAGATTTCCAAGGCATGGGTGGTTGCAATTTAGGACTGGGTCATTACAGCGGTCTCAGCGATAAGGGCACACTTGAACAAGGTCTTGAGGCGGAGGTGGGAATTAGCCATGAGGATGCTGATGGGAAGAGCCTATCAAGAAAAGCCTGTGGAAAGATCCTGTCAGGGGGCCCCACCTAGCATATTTTAGGAGCAAGGGTAGTGTGCTTAGAGAGGGCATATTAAGGGAAGTGTAAGAAATGGGGCTGGAAAGGTAATAGATCCCAATCCATGCATGGCTTGTAGGCCACTGTAAGGACATTAGTGTTTACTCTGTGTAGGGTGAGAAGTCATCGAAATGTTCTGAAAAGAGGAGTGTTTTGCAAGGACAGAAACAGAGAGACTAGGTAGAATGATACCGCAGTAATCCCTGTGAGAGATGGTGGTGTCTTGGCCAAGGAACAGGGAGGATGGTGTGCATTGGTTGACCCATGGGTACCTTCTAATCCTGTTGGTGGTTGGATGTGGGGTTTGAAAGAAAGAGCAGATTCATAATAACTCTAAGACTCTAGGTCTGAGCAAACAGAAGTTTCCATTGATTGAGATAGAAAAACGGTGAAATAATTTTTTGTTTTTGTTTTTGAGGGAGAGGATAGATGCCCAGAGCTCAGTTTGGACATCAATCAGTTCTCACATGGGGATGCTGTGTAGCCAATTGGATATATGAGTTTGGAGTTTAGGGAAGAAGTCTAAGATGGATTTATAATTTTTAAAAATATCTCTGGAAGTAGGCAGAATCACAAAAAATCTGGAATTACAGTTCACAAAGCAGCCTAGTTTTGTGAACTAGTATCCATTAAATGTTAACTCTATATTCATGACAAAATTTAGCCTTTGCCAAATAGATATAGTTTTACTAAATATTTTGTTATTTGCCAACCAGTGTAAATTCCACTTCACTGGGCAATGTAAGTTTTTTCTCATCCTTTCCTTCTTTAGTAGATAGCTGGATGGTATTTAATTGCTACTGTGTGTGAATAGGGTGACCTCACAAATTACAAAAAATTTCTGAGATTGCTTTATTTTCTTTCTAGGGTACTCTAGATAAGTGTTTCTTTGTTTTGTATATAGGTATTTCTTTTCTTTTCTTTTTTTTTTGAGTCGGAATTTCACTCTGTCGCCTGGACTGGAGTGCAGTGGCCGCTCCCGGCCACCGCAGCCTTGTTCTGTTGGGCTCCGGTGATCCTTCCGCCTCAGCCTTTTAAGTAGCTGGAACTACAGGCACGTGCTACCACACCTGGCTAATTTTTTGATTTATTGTAGAGATGAGATCTTATCAAGTTGCCCAGGTGGGTCTCGAACCCGCGTGCTCAGGCAGTCCACTCACCTTGGCCTCCCAAAGCACAGGATTATAGGCTGGGCCACCAAGCCCTGTGGCATTTCTTTGTTAGGTAATTTGAGCTTTACGGTTTAGAGGGTAAACAAGGGAAAAATACAATAGGTCTTAAGGGTCTATAGTAGACTGTCCTGTCTTACTTGAACTGTCCATGGCACTGGACAGAGTTGGTCATTCCTTCCTTCCTTTTTTCTTTACTTGGTTCCCAGGACACTCACTCTTGATTTTACACCTGCTTCACCAGTCTGTTCATCTTAGACTTCTTTGCTGGTTCTTTTTCTTTTCCCCAGTCTCTTAAAGTTGCACTGTACTAGAGTTTAGTTGTTGGTGATCTTTTTTTTTTCTTTTATTCCTCACAACTCATTCTTGAGATCTCATTTTGCCTCATTCTAATGTCATTTAGATGCCAGGGCCCATGCACTGATTTATGTCTCCAGACTAGGCTTCTCTTCCGCCCTAAGATCTTAGGCTGTTACCTCTGTGGGGAGCTCCTTTCACCCAGAAATCTGTATGCCTCATCCCCTTACATTTTATAGGTCTTTGCTCAGATGCTACCTTCTCAATGAGATCTAACTCAACTACACCATATAGAGTCACACACTACTCTCTCTGACACTCCCAATCCCCTTTCCTTTTTTTTTTTAACCATAGCCTTTGTCATTTTCTACAGTACTATAATAATGCATTTGTTTTGGTTCATTGTCTGTTTTCTTTCACTAGAATGCAGCCTTCATGCTGATAAGGGTTTTTTATCTGTATTCAAAGTTCTTAGAATAGACTGATACCTAGTGGACATTCAATAAATAGTTGTCATAGGATAATCATTATAACCCGTAAGATTGTCCAATATATGTCAGATGCTTTAGAGGCCTAGTTGATGGATTGGGAAATTGATAATCCAAAAAATTAGCTAAACTGCTATATCCAGTAACATATCCAGTAAGCAGCAAAACCAGGGTTTAAATCCAGGACAATATCCACACAAAGCTCCATCTTTGTCCACTATACCATCCGACCTCTATTTTTTCCCTAGTTGTAGTGAGACACCACTGAACAAATTTTAACCAGACATATCATTACATGCCTAGAATAATACATTATGCACAACAAGTAAGTTCAATCATTTTGATAATTCATGGAATTGATTTTTAAGACTGGATACAGTCTACAACCATTTTTTTCTTTGAAATTTGTTTAAATATTAGGCTATTTTTTTGTAAGTGAAATGGTCCAGGGGTACACCAACACCAAAAATAACTCTACTAGCATATGGTAGACCAGTGTGTGTGGGGGTAAGTGTGCTTCTTTTTCTTTGAACATCCATGCAGTTCTTTTAGTCTTAGTCCCCTAGTGGTCAAACAACCACTCCATTTAGTAGAAAAGGATGCTTAACTAAACCAGGGCACTTTTTGAGATAAAAGGTGCAACTGTTTTCTGAGCATAGTCTAAGTCATCTGAGCATAGTCTAATACCCTATCAAAAATAACCATGGATTAAAAAAACCTACTAACAAACCAAACACACACAGCAAATAATCTCCCCAGACACCCATCAAACAGATTGAAACTGTCTCATAATTATTTCCCTTCTCACGTCCACATAATATGAGAAGCTAACAGTTAACATGTTTAGGATCTTATATCTTAGTTTCCTCTGCCTCAGTTTACAAATGAACATGAATACCACATGTTCTCATTCATAAGTGGGACTTGAACAGTAATCACAATAGCACAAGGGAGGGATCAGTGGTTGTGGGATACTGCCAGGGGAGGTGGGATGGGGGCATGCAACAACACAAAGGATATCTGGTCCTAAACCAGGGGAAGTGAGGGCCAGTTGGGAGGCCTAAGCTTCACCTGCATGTAGATTACTCATGTACCTAATCCTGACTTGGACTCCACATCTCTGTCATAAAATAAAGTTATACAAAAATAAAAAAAAGCAAATAGCATCATAAAAGGTGTCAGTGTAGCTTTAAACTGGAGAAGAAGCAGGAGGCTAAACAATCTACAATAATCATCCCACAAAGATCAGGTACTGTTGGTTACTGGCACCGGGCATATTTCTTTGAGAATGTACCACTACAAATCCAAGCCTTGTGGTGTTCATACCTTGGATCATGTGCACCACAGAGGGGGGTGGACAGGACCATTCGTCCAGAGCTTCAAGTGCTTTTGTTATGAGTAAGAGGTCTCAGGGCGGCTGCCCATGTTGCCTTGTTAACTTTCCTCCCTTTGTTCCAGCATCAGGAGCCGCCCTGGCCTTGGCATTGTTCTTGGGTTTGGGCGTTTTCACAAATGCTGTTCCACTGGGATACCTTCACTTGACACTTTTGCTTTAGCTAATCGATTCTACGTAATATTTAAAATCTTTGGATCAAAAAATGTTTCTGAAATCTCATGTATTTCGAATGGTGTTCATAATCTATGGGAGCGTGTCCTAAACTGCTGGCTAAATGATCCAGATCGCATCTGTGTGTGCTCAACTGTTTTCTGAACTTGAAATATGTGGGTTTTCTTTGATTTTTTTGTTTCAAAAAGTTGTTTCTCCTTTTCCCTTCAAAGTTTGTGATTTTAGTTTAAAGAATAACTGATTACATATTTTAGCATTTGAGTAGTTGAAAGGTTTTCCCTAGATGTGTACAGAAAATTTGACCTGCAAGACTTGTTGCATTCCCTTTTACCTTTCTCCTTCAGTTTGAATCTCAGTTTTTGTTGGCAAAGCAAAATAAATGCCTTTACCTTTGTATTAGTATGCAAATAGAGAAATGGAAAACTGACCATTGGGAAGCCATCTTCCCAATGTGAGTGAGTCTGTGACTCTGCCACATCTCCAGATTCAGATATGGGGACTCCTGGTCCTAATATTCAGTTCTAAGATACTTGTATTCCCCCCAAAAGTTTGAAGGACAGTTCAGTCATCACAGAAATTCAATTTGAGAGTTGGATAGGGAATTGTAAAAAAAAAAAAAAAGTCACTGGTAAGTGGAAACCCAGTGCTTTGAGTTCTGATCATTTATTCATTCATCTATCCATACATCACACACTGGCTAAACATGGACTAATGGTGTAATTGACATCATGCTGTGTGCTAGAGACAAAGAGTCATGAGACAATGAACTCTATTGAGTGGAGAATACAAGAGGTAAACAGAAGACAAATTGATACTGCATGAAAAGTGAAAAGCTCACCAAAGTCAGAATCAGAACTAGGAAGGCCAGAGTGCAGTTAAAGCATTCGAATAGAGACCACAGCTGAGCTGAGTGTTTGAATCTTTTAAATTTGGACAAATAAGAGTTAATTGACAAAGAGAATGATTCATCAGTAGGGGTTGGGCAAGCAAGGGGGACATTGTATAGTTTCAGCTTCTGAATTTCTAGATCATCATAGATAAACTGAATAATCTTCACAGGCTCAGGTTTCTCAGCAGATCATCAAATGACATGACCAAATTGCTCACGTGCACACTTATAAATCCACAGTTTATTATGTAAGGTATGTGGTATTTAAAGACTATCTATGTAGACATATATACACATACATATTATGAAAGATTCTCTCTCTCTCTCTCTATTAATGATCCTTAGCTAGTTCACATACAAAATCTTGGTTCTCTTCCATGGAAATGTTCATAAATACAGGCCATTTTGGAATCAGAGAAATATGGGCTGATTTTCCAACCCTTCCAATTGCTAAATGGGTGAAATTGGGAAGGTTGTTTAATATCTCAGAAAATTAATTATTTTCAGGTGTAAGCTGATGGGAATAACAAATATCTCATTTTTTCCCCACTAAGATTAAGTGAGTGTTTATGTAAAGATGGTCATGGACCACAATAGGTATTTAATAAATGACAACTGTACTATTATTGTGGCTATTACTTATCTTATTGTACAAGTCAAGTTTTTAGAAAGTTATATTAAATCTTGCAGGCACATGATTATTTCTTTCAGTGCTTTCACATTTGCTGAATGCACCTTTTCACATAACCTAATACTGTAATTGACTTGTTCAGGAGAAAGTCCAGAGTCTCATTCTTCCTCAAGAACCAAGAGGCTATCAGATGTCTTCATTTCCAGCACAGGAGAACTGAGGCATAGATGGACTGACTGATTTGGGCAGGAGCCAGTTCATTAAACGGCAACACTCCCCGTCTGCCAGTCTTTCCGTCAGGCTCACTATGGAAATCTTGGAGGGCTTGGTCTGATTCTTTGTCATTATGGAAATATCCTATAAGCTTATCCAATTAGATCTGTTTCTAGGCAGAGCCAGCACTCTGAAAGCTAGGGTGTGAGCCAGTTATGTTAAAGTGGATTTACATGGCAAAGCCAGTCATGAGCCAGCTGCCAGCAAGTCTGCCCTTCAGTCCGTTCCACTATTAAAGCATGAAGCCTCTGAGGTTTCGCCTACTGGCAGATTGGGTTCCGGACAATTGTAATTCTAGCTTGAAGATTTTTTGGAAATAAGAGTTTTGAGAGATGCCAACGGAAAGCTTACTTCCAAAATATTTAACGGTCTCTCTTTGGAGAGACGGATGCTTTATAAGGGCTGGTGTTTATTGCATGTCTTAGATAGCCTTTTAACAAAAGAAAGCCAAACAGTTTCCATTTAGAAGTTCTACTCTGTTAGCATAGCAGGAAATATCTTTATTATTTCGCCATTAGATCAGTCACGCAAAGTTAAATTCCCCTTCTTCCCTTCTTTCCCCCCTCTTTCCTCTTCTTTCCTTCTGCTTCCTTCCCCTTCCCCTTTCCTCTCTCTTCTCTTCTTTTTGGTTAGCGGCTGACTGTAGGCGTTAGATTGCTTAATGTGTGTGGAGAGCAAAGACTGAAAGAATTGTATTCTGCAGCCAGGCAGGGGTGTGGGTGGTGTGAGATTTAAGAGAACACTACGTTCTAAGGAATACAGTTGCCACAAAATGATCTGTGGACACTACTGCAGGGCAGGAGGTTAATTAGAGCCCTTACTTCCTGCGAAGTTCAAAGGCCCGGCGCATAACCCGCATGGGGACAGAGAACAGACACTTGTTACCCACATCAGTTGGCTATCACCTACTTTAAAAAAATTTCAGTAGCAAAAATATCCTTTGTATATATTTAATTTTATTCTTATAACATTAAAAAGTCTCAAGAAGAGAAATTCAAGAGCAATTTAAATGTAAATTTCCTTCTAAGTGAAATTCCAAACAGCCGGCTACTTTTTTCCAAAAGTACTTTGGAATTCTTAAAAATGAGATCCTAAGCTATTGTGGTACTACAATGGTAGCTGGCCCTCTCAGGGCAGTCCCGAATAGAGTAAAAACTAATTCAGCTGGGAAACAAAGGTCAAGCCAGATGACTATCTCCTGTTAATGTTGTCCAAGGCTCTATTAACTGGTAATGGTTCCCTCTTTTGACATTTGGTTTTTGTCAAGCTGTATTTGTATCCCCACACTTTATTTACATATCTCTTTTGGAAATGAATATGAATGAAATAAAAATCACAATCTTTTAGGATATCGGGCAGACTCATGTTCTTTTCTTTGAGTTTACCAAATCTCACTGTGTGTGGAAGCAAGGAAATGCATTTTACCATGGCCTAAGGGACTGAGTACATAAGACATTTCCTGGAGCTTCTAGAAGCAGCAAGCTCACTTCCAACTCAGTGATGTAGACACTCCGTTTTGTGAGATTGCTAGGTCTTCTTCCCCTTCCCCTAGGTCTACCAAGCACAATGTGACAAATGGAACGTAAACAAATGGTATGGGATGGGTACACAACAGGGGAAAAGAACATAGAGGGTCTCACATTCCCTGACCCACAGTAGCCTCCCAATGCCCACATATTTACAAAGGAAGTCCGCAGTGACTCCCCAACATAGGGCTTGGGATAAAGACGGGCTTGTCCACAAGAAAGAATGTCATGATTCAGCTCTGTGCATTTGTTTATTGATGATCTCTTTTTCCCCTTACGCCTTGACATTCCACCGAAGCAGGCGTCATGATCTTCCTCTTAGGAAACAACTCAGGGCTGGGCTTTATTTACAAACTTCATTATACCAAAGAGCAAAGTGTTCTAGCTGATTGAGTAGACATTAGCCGACAGCCTGTTGGCCTTTCTATTTGGGAGAACAAACCCACTCCTACAGAGAATCCTAAATGTTAGCTGAATCATGGTCAGTTTTTTTCTTCTTCTTCTATATTTACTGAAGTCCAAACCACTGACTTTAGTTTATTTCTTTTTATTCAGTAGGGTGTTTCTCTTCTTCATGTCAAATTCTGCAATAAACAAAGAGTTTTGGACTGCTAATCTGAACTTTTAAATTTCTCACCTCTGTTTGCTTTAAAGGCTCAATTACAGGCTACATTAGAGTTTCATGGTGACAAGAAAAGATGGTGACCTGCATACCCTCTGGGAATGCTGTGCCATCAGGGCATTTGCATGTGGGCTTCCAGGAGGAATGGGGAGACAACTGTGGAATGGGTTCTTTTGACTCTGGGGCTCCAGGACTTCCAGAAACACCCCGAGTAGTAAGAAAATTCACCTCGGTATAGGACACTGCTGAAGACATGTATCTCTACTTAGGATACTAATTATTTTTAGGGAGGGGTCCTTCTATGTGCATAACCCAAGTGTCTCTGCTTTTAATCTGGAGGAATCGGACCTCAGATCCTGAGTAGGAAGACTGTAAGCTGTGTATTTAACAAAGGACTAATATCCAGAGTCTTCAAGAAACAAAACAAATCGACAGGAAAAAAACCAAATAACACTATTAAAAAGTGGGCAAAGGACATCAACAGGCATTTAAGCAGCTAACAAACATTTGGAAAAAGGCTCAGCTACAGTAAGCATCAGAGAAATGCAAATCAGAACCACAATGAGATACCATCTCAACCAGGTAGCACGGCCAACATTAATAAGGCAAAAAACCACAGATGTTGGCAAGGTTGTGGAGAAAAGGGAATGCTCACATGCTGCTGTAAGTTAGTTCAGTCTCTGCAAAAAGTTAGTGAAAAAAAGCAGTTTGCAGACTTCTCAAATAACTAAAAATAGATCTACCATTAGGCCCAGAAATCTCACTTTTGGGCATTGCTCCCAAAGGAGCACAGATTGTTCTATCAAAAAGATACCCACACTCATATGTTTATCGTAGCGTGACTCACAATAGCAAAAACATGGAACCAAGCCAGCTGCCCACCAACAGCAGATTGGATGAAGAAATTGTGGTACACATACAATATGGAATACTACACAGCCATAAAAAGGATGAAATCGTGTCCTCTGAAGCAACACAGATGCAGCTGGAGACTTTCATTCTAAGTGAATTGTCACAGAAACAGAAAACTGAATACCACACAGTCTCACTTATAAGCGGGAGCTGAACACTGATGACACAGGGGCATAAAGGGGGACAGCAGATACTGGAGACTCCTAGAGGGAGAGGGAGGAAGAGGAAAAAGGGTTGGAAAACTGCCCACTGGGTACCATGCCTATTGTCTGGGTGATGGACTCAGTAGAAGCTCAAACCTCACCACTGTGCAATATACCTTGGCAACAAACCTGTACATGTACTCCTTGAATCTAAAATAAAATAATTATTTAAAAAACACAATAAAAATACTGTCATTTGGTGCCAAATAACAAACTCTAAAGACAAATGGGAGAGACCCTACGTCCAGTTTGGTGAGCTCTGAGCCCAAGTGGAGAGGATGGAGAAATCCAGCAAGAGGAGACCAGCATGATTGAATCTACAGTTGTTATAATGAGGTCATGGGGGATGGGCAAGCATTTCTGCAAAGGACTAGGAAAGTGTGGGAGCCCATTGGGATCAAGGAAAGGGACTTGGACTTTTAGGAGTGGTGTGCTTTCCCAGAGCAGACTGCAAGAGTTAAAGATAACTGCAGTTGTCTCTCTATCCTCCATGGTCTCCCCGGCTCTCCATCACAGGCAAGGCCAGGGACAATCCTTCTGTGCGCAATGGCCATTCCACCATCAAGATGTAAATTGCACACTTTCCAGAAAAAAAGTTATCATTTGAAGAAACATTAGGCTTTTCCAAAGTCACCTTGGTTAGGTGTTAGAATACTCCTGAGAGTCCTTGTTTCCAACAGCAATACTGCTGCAGTTTTTATTCTGGTTTCCACCAATAGCTCTTGGTTCCTTCCACAAAACCAAGACATATTGACATATGGTGATTGTAGCAAACATTCTGCCTCAAGCATCACACATAATTAATCCCATACCATGGCCCGTCGCATTTTCCCCCTCTCATCCAAAAGTGCACAGAGCTCTTGGTCTTCACCTGTATCCTCACTACTCGGAGGAAGCCTGATGTCTTGTATCTGTGTCCTCACTACCTGAAGGAAGCCGTCTTGTGTCTGTTCAAGTTTTCTCTCTCCCTTTAACTTTGGGATTGTCATTCTTTGGAAAAACATAACTCAGTGAGTCTGATTATATTATTTGTCTGCCATCTATCAAAGTGTTTAGATCAAACTGAATAATACACTTAGTGCTTAAAATACATTCCATAGTCTAAATGGGGTATGAGCCTAGGCATTCATGCTTTTCTGAGGAGTCAACTCATGTACAAAAAGAAGCGATCCTTTCCCTGGGAATTAGCTTGAAATCAGCAGGCCTATTGTGGGAGTGGCATTCTACAAACCACTTGTGTGCCAGCTGGTCCTGCATTGGTGCCTGTGTGGTTAGCTAGAAAGGATGGACTCAATTGGAGTGACAAATACGATCTTGGTTTCAAAAATGTTGCTGGGAACTGAGTGATTACTGGAAGTCTCTTGAGATCTAAAACTGTGCTAGCAACATGAAGCTTTTTGATGACAAACACCATAGTTGTGGCAAGATTGATTCATATTTATTGTATATTTACCATAGACCAGGTATTCTCCAAGGGGTTGGTGATAGAATAACGAGCAAGATGGACACTGCCTCTGCTCTCTTGGACCTTGGTTTTTAGTGGTAAAAGACATGACAGAAACAAACAAAGTTTTTAATGGTGTTAAGTACTGTGGAGAAAACAGATCAGGACTTTGAATACAGTTACTTGTTAGGGTGATGGTGGCAGTGAAATGTGTAGTTAGTTTAGACTGAGAGGTCAAGAAAGGGCTCTGAGTAGATAATATCTGATTGGCTCAAGCTAAAAACTCAAGTTTTTTTTTTCTGAATTAGATTCCTCTTTTCATATTATGGATCTATGAAGTTTAGCTAAATATAGTACTTAATTGGTTTTTATTTGCTCCCAAATCAGGCAAATCTTTTTTCTGTGGCCATGTAAACATTTTTTTTTGAGTTGGAGTCTCACTCTGTCGCCCAGACTGGAGTACAGTGGCTGCTCCCGGCCACCGCAGCCTCGACCTGCTGGGCTCCGGCGATCCTTCCGCCTCAGCCTTCCGCCTCAGCCTTCCGAGTAGCTGGAATTACAGGCACGCACTACCACGCCCGGCTGATTTTTTTTATTTATTGTAGAGATGAGGTCTCGCTGCCCAGGCGGGTCTCGAACCCGCGGGCTCAGGCAATCCACTCACCTCAGCCTCCCAAAGGCGCGGGATTACAGGCTGAGCCACCGAGCCCGGCTCATGTAAACATTTAATAAGCTTGAAAATTGAGCATAGGAAAGAGTTTGTTTCCTTTTAAGAATTATGGTAAATATCTCACAACTAGGGGAAATCGCCCCTAGGTAATGGGTGGTACTTTTAAAAAAATAGACTCATGACTTTAATAGTCAGACTCTAGTTTTGAGCATAGTTATTTCAAGACAACATAAATTTTTTTTCCTAATGAAAAGCTACTTGCTTTTAGTAATACCATATGTTCTTGCGTCTTTTTTTTTTTTTTGAGTCAGGGGTCTTACTCTGTTGCTGAGGTCGGAGTGCAGTGGCACAATCACTGCTCACCTTAGCCTCAACCTTCTGGACTCAAACGGTCCTCCCATTTCAGCCTCCTGAGTAACTAGGACTACAGGTGTGTGCCACCATGCTCAGCTAATTTTTGGTTTTTTTTTTTTTTTTTTTGGTAAAGATGACATCTCGCTATGTTACCCAGCTGGACTCGAATTTCTGGAACTCAAGCAACCCTCCTTCCTCGACCTCCCAAAGTGTTGGGATTACAGACATGAACCACAGTACATGGCCAGTTGCATTTTTTGATGACTTTCCACTCAAAGAAGTTACCAAATGAGTTATCTCAGTCCTTTGCAGAAGGAAATTTAGGTAATTCCACCCAAGGAAGAGCCATAGGCCCCCTCAGAGACATATCCCACCGATGTCTTCATGTCAAGCCACCTTGCTCACTTTTTTATCCATTCTAATCCATTCCCAGGGAAATCAGACTCTGGGGTAAGCCTTGCAGGCACAGTTTTTTGCACTCTTCTTATCCAATCCAGAGTCTCCAATAGAGAGATATTGATGCACGAGTCAACTGCTATCCTTGGGCCCCCTCCTATGACTCTTCAAGAGCTACCCATGAGGACCTTGCCCTGGAGGTTACCCTGCCCTGACCCTTCTCCCCTACCTAATTACATGAAAAATACAGTTCTGTGCAGAAACATTTCAGAGACCCTTTCTTTCTTTCTTTCTTTTTTTTTTTTTTTGAGTCAGAGTCTCACTCCGTCGCCCAGGCTGGAGTGCAATGGCATACTCATGGCCACCCCAGTGTTGACTTGCTAGACTCTGGAGATCTTAGACTGTGTAGAGGTGGGGCTCTCATTATGTTGCCAAGGCTAGTCTTGGACTCCTGGGTTCAAGTGATCCTATTGCCTCAGCCTCCCAAAGTGCTGGGATTACTAAAGGCATGAGCCACCTCACCCATCCCAACTTTTCCCTTTAATTACTAAACAAAGTCCAAACCTCTTAGCCTGGCAGTCAAAGCCTTTTGTAGCCTGTGCTCACCTACATGCTCCCAGTATTCTGCCTATTTTTCTCACAATTCCTTGATTTAAAATATATCCGTGACATTACTCAGGTCCCTTTTCCTCCCTAGCTTTAGAATTTCTCATCCTTTCAGGAAGGACACCTCCTTCTGAAGCCTTCCTTTGCTAATAGAACAGATCATTCTCTTATATGTGTCTCTTCAGCACACGGTACCTACTTTTATTATACCACTTACTACACTGTGGTTGCAAATGCATTTGAATATCTGTCTGCCTGCTGGAACATAAGGTCTGTAAGTTCAGGGAGTGTTCTAATCATCTGACAGGAATTGCTTGTGGAGCTTTTGTCAAACTCACGAGATACATTATTTTGCTACGGGTTTACAAAGGGCACAGGACGGCACCCAGCCTGTTTCATTGCACATAAGGTAACAATACAGCAGTTGTTCTGCACAGGTCAGGAGGTGGTTAATTGTTTGGTTCATTTGGGATCTTTTATTCATGGAGAGGGAGCAAGGGTAGGTGAAGTGAGACAGGAAATTTTGTCACAGGGAAAGAACTGAACGGGGAAAGGAGAGTAGGGAACACCCTTCTTGGAAGCACGACTCTTCTTTCTTTCCAATGGACTGTTCTGGAAGGCCATGAATGGGGAGGGCTGTAGTATGTGCCCTGAAACCTACTGGAACCTTTAGCCTCCACTCCTTCTATTCCCAAAATCTTATAATTATCACAGCTAAGCAGTCATAATGCAGCAGCTCCTACAGTAAGTGCCCTGCCTTTAATCTTATTTAATTCTGACGGTGATACTTTGATTATTTCTATGGAGCCCTGAGACCAAGGGCAGTAAGGAGACTTGTCCCAAGTCACATACACACACACACACACACACACACACACACACACACACACACCCTGCTGGGAGGGAGAGTTTCAACCCATTTCTTCCTGAATCCGGAAACCGAGCTCAATCACTATGCTCTGAGCTGGCGTGGTCACTGTGTGCTTCTGCTGGGCAGGTGTTAGTGACCTTGGGCACACAGGCCTAGGGGGATGATGAAGATAATGTAAGGGACACCTGGTGCATAACAGAGCTCTAGGTTGGATTCCAAGACAGAGCTTCTTTGAGTGCTTTCCAAATTTTTCTTCCCTGTAGTCTATTTTAATGTTGCCCTCCTGCTGCCCAAAGCCCACCGGAACTCAGAGGCTTTTTTTTTTTTTTTTTTTGAGTTGGAGTCTTACTCTGTCACCTAGACTGGAGTGCAGTGGCCACTCCCGGCCACTGCAGCCTCGACCTGCTAGGCTCCGGCAATCCTTCTGCCTCAGCCTTCCAAGTAGCTGGAATTACAGGCATGTGCTACCACACCCGGCTAATTTTTTTGATTTATTGTAGAGATGAGGTCTCGCCAAGTTGCCCAGGCGGGTCTCGAACCCTCAGGCTCAGGCAATCCACTCACCTCAGCCTCCCAAAGCGCGGGATTGCAGGCTGAGCCACCGAGTCTGGCTGGTTTTTTTTTTTTTTTTTTTAAACAGCTTTATTGAGATATGATTCACATACCGTGCAGTTCACCCATGAAAAATGTATAATTTAGTGGGGTTTTTCTTTGTATATTTACAGAATTGTGCATCACCACAGTAGGTTTTAGAACATTTTTATTACCAAATAAACCCTGTACCCCTCGGCTGTCACCCCCAATCTCCCTGTACCCCTGTCTCCAGAAAGCCATTAATCTACTCTCTGTCTTTATAGATTTGCCTATTTTGGACATTTCATATAAATGGAATTATAAAATACATGGTCTTTTGTGTCTTAAGTTCACTTAGCTTATATTTTCAAGGTTCATCTATGTTGTTGCACATATCAGAACTTCATATATTTTTATCATAATGTTCCATTGTACAGATGTACCATATTTTATTTTTTTAATTCATCCATGAATGGGCATTTGGATTGTCTCCCTTTGTGGCTGTTATGGATAATGTTGCTATGAGCATCACTCCAACTTCCTTATTCCCTCTTTTCATATTTCTACCCAGAACTCTGACCTCTCACCACACAGATCTGGTCAGAGCGTACCAGGTTAGTCTGGAGATCACAACTCATTCTGCGGTGTAGATGACTAGACCCTAAGAGTATTTTAGAAAAGGAGTGTGTAGCTTCAGTGAGCATCTCCCTAGTGAAGTCACTGCAGATGGTTCTTTCTGAGAGACAAACTCTTCTCCGGGCCTGCTCTCCACTGGCTGCCACCATCATAGTTTGTCCACACCCATGGGAAATGCCCCACGGAGCTAGCCGGCCACTGAGCCTGTTCAAGCTCTGGGTTTTCTGCCTTTCTTGTGTCTGTTCTTCCCCACCAAAGCCACAAGCTAAGTCCCCCTCTCTCTGTCTGTCATACACCTACACCAAAGAATCAGAATAGGACTAGAGAAAAACAGAAAATCTTGTCCTCTGTACAGGTGTACAGATTTGCCCCATAGTGAACCAGTGATACCTACTTCAGGTGGCCCTACAATGTGTCATGCTGCCAGAAAATTGTTTCTCTGGTCTATCAACTTTCCTACTGTTCTAGATCACTTTTCCTTTAATTACAGTTGAAAGAGAATTCTAGAGACTCTGACCACCATATCTGCCACCTACCAGAGTCTGCATCCATAATACCCACGATCCACGCTTATTTCTACTGCTTCTTAGCGAGGAACGTGACCCTTCCATGTGTGTGCTAAATCCTACCCTTCCTTACCTGCTGAAGATCATTGCTCCAGCAATTCTCTCCTCTCAGTCCTGAGTCATCCAGGTTTAACTTTTTTGGAACATTATCGCATTATCACCGATATACATATATGTTACTGTTTTGTCTATCTTAAAACAACAAGAACCAGAACTTTCTGCTGACCCCGACCAGTTACCATCTTATTTTCAGGACTTCCTTGGCAGCAACACTCTCAGAAGCCATTACCCCTAACCACTGCCTTCTTGAAATCTCCACCGAAGAGCTAATCATTATCTTAAACTTAATACAGTAAGTCCCCTACATACAAGTTCCGTTCCGAGAGTGCATTTGTAAGTCCAATTTGTTCTTACATCCAACACAGTTAGCCTCGGTACTCAACTAACACCATCGGCTATCTAGTATTGTACTGTAATAGTTTATAATACTTTTCACACAAGTAATACATAAAACACAAAAAAGCTTTTTTATCTTACAGTACAGCACATGACAATGTATGCCAGACACGTGGACTGACTTATGTGATTGAACATGTGGACTCATATTTACATCTTTGAAAGTTTGCACCTTGAGGATTCGTATGTAGGGAACTTACTGTGTATTCTTAGCATGCCCTTTGAGCCTGTTCTTTTCTTCATACCCCATGTCCAATCAGTCAGTAGTCCTGCTTGCCTGATTTGACTACATGTCATCTGATCAAGTCTTGTCACCTTTACTGTTGAGCCCCACAGGAGCCCACACCTGTCATTCACCCCCATTGTTCTTCCTGTTTCCATGTTTGCTTCTTACCATGGGTTTCAACACATCAGCTCTTGCAAAGCATGTCAGATATGTCACTCCTCCTGTCAAAACCCTTAGCACAGGCATGTCCAACCCACAGCTTGCTGGCCGCATGTGGCCTGGGACAGCTAGTCATGCAGCCTCACAAAATCTTCTAACAGCACATCTTTTTTAGCGTTTATTTTCTTTGTGACCCCGTGCATAATTACATTTTAAAAGTTCACAATCACGCCTTGATCATGACATTACTTTTGGGCAGCATGTACATGTGTGAGCAGCTGCTTTCAGTGATGAAGCACATGAAGAGAAAAATTCGAACAAAAACTTCCAACGAGTACCTTGAGAACTCACTAAGAACTGCAACCACTTCCATCAAACCAGACACGAATAGATTAGTTTTACAAAAACAAGGTCAAGTTTCCCACTTGCTTCATATTGTTCTCATTTTTCTAAATTTTAAAATAAAAATATAAAAAAAATAAAAGAGGTCTTATTATGTACATACACTATGTTATATAACTTCTGTATGGCCCAAGACAGCTCCTCTTTTCTCAATGCGACCCAGGAAAGCCAAAAGGTGGGACCCCCCAGACTTAGCATAAAAGCTAAAGTACTACCAATGGCCAAGAAATTCTGCCCGAACTGTGTTCCCATTAATCCCTGACCTCATCTCTATGACTCTTCTCTCCTACTCACAGGAGCTGGCATGCGCCACCAAAGGGCCTTTGCACAGGCCTCTGCCTGGAACGCCCTTTCCCTGGATACTGCCATGGTTAGCTTCTGGCATTGCTCTAAGCCTTCTTCAACATCACCTTCTTAATGAGGCACATCCGGGTAGCTCTATTTAAAATTGCGTGGCACCTCCACCCTGGTCTTCCTTCCCTGTTCTGGTTTTTGAGTAGTGCTGTCAGCTTCTAATGTGTTGTATAATTTCCCTATTTTTAAAATATTTATTTGTTTATATTTTGAGTCCTTGGAGTCTGAGCTTGCATTAAACTTAAATTAAGACCCAGGCTGGTCTTAAATTCCTAGGCTTAAGCAATCCTTTTGCCTCGGCCTCCCAAAGTGCTGGAATTATAGGCATGAGCCATTGCACCCAGCCTTCTCTGAAAGATTTTAAATAAGAAAATGGTGTTATCACGTTTCAAAAAGCTCACTGGGCAATATGAGGAAAAGCAGATGGAAGACAAGCCTCATGGAGACAGGGTGGCCAGGCAGTTGTTGGAGACCGTTACAGGAATCCCAGGGAGAAGTGATGGGTGCAGGTCACGTGGAGATGGAAATGTGTTGAAGCCCTGGGGCTTGCGTTTATAAAGGAAGGGGGAGTGTAGCACAACTCAGGCTTGGATTGCTGCTGCCACTGCTACCTGGTGTCACCTTCACTCTAGAGGAAACAATAGGAAGAAGAAAAAGAAGGAAGGTGGTTTTGGGAAGAGCCACACTTTGGGGACACGTCACACTTGAGGATCCTCTGTGGGATAATGAGTGTTCTTTAATGGACGGGCTGGTGAGCGTTGTTGGTGTCTTCCAAGATTTGCCTCCTGAATCTCACACCCAATGACACTGGTCAGCAACCAAGCACTTTCATGGGGGTTGATGGCGACTAAGGCTTGCCCTTCAAATGACAAGGGCTCCCTTAGAACATGCTTACTTTTTCCCCATGCTATGTAAATGGATCTTATTTTATTTTTAATTTTTTTAAAAGATGTGGGCTACAATTCAGAATTAGGTACATAAGTGGTCATTGTACAGGTGAAGTTTGGGCCTCTCTTTGGTCCCCACTTGACCTGGTTTGGGATCAGATACCCTTATCAATGTTTAGAACATGTTTACTTTCTACTGTCTGTCTCTCCCCACCAGAATGTAAGCTCCATGAAGTCTGACATTTTTTATAGCTTTGCTCACAAGCTTTTAGTGCTGGCCCACAGCAGGTACTCAATAAATATTTGATTGAATAAATTAATCTGAAATAGAGACACGCATTCACTATTGTCTATTAAATTGATTGATCTAATTGCTGTACTGTGTGAAATATAAATTTTTCTTGAAATTTTGGTACTTTCATCATTTAAGTAAATCTGATGTTTACTCAAAAGAGATAAATATATTTATTATTCCCATTACCACCTCTATTGTAAGTTTTCACCAAAATGGTTGTTGTTTTAAGAGTTTGCTGTAGAAAAATCTTTAGTTTTTCCTATGTTGCATTTAAAAGTAGCATCTGTTTGATAACTAAAATCTTCTGAAATTATGCATTTATTTTAAAAGAGCAGTGTAGAACAGTGGTATTAGCTTCATATCCTGGAATGTGTCAGTGAGGCCTCCCTGGAATTCTCCACCTGTGAGTGCTAAGAATAGTGTAGACCGTGAACTTCCATGGAGTCAGTTGTGAAAGGGGTTTTAAGCAGCGGAGTCAGCAGAGAGACAGCAGAGCCTTGTCAGGAAATTTGGGAAAAGGCGCTCTTTCATGGTCAAATGTCACATATTTTTAATGACAGATTTTACTGTTCTAAACCCAAATGGAAAAGCCTGTAGGACTCCCTGCCTTCCCCTGGAGTGGTTTCATTTATTCTCCATTTATTCATGTCATATTTAACATAATTATGAGAGAACACAGGGCAAGGGCCTGCGTGTGACAAAGAGCATGTGTTCATTGTGACATTTTATAGGCTCATTTTCAAGGCTCCCCAGAATGTGTGAGACAATTTTATTCAGCATCAGATTATAATTGGCTGAATTCATTTTATTTTTATTTTTTGGAGTGCAGTGGCATGCTCACAGTCACTGCAGCCTCAACTTGCTGGGCTCAAGCGCTCCTTCTGCCTCAGTCTTCCAAGTAGCCAGAACTACAGGTGCTCGCCACCACTCCCAGCTAATTTTTTGATTTATTGTAGAGACAAGATCTTGCCATGTTGCCCAGGCTGGTCTCAAACTCCTGGGCTTAGGCAGTCCCCTCGTCTCTGCCTCCTAAAGTTTTGGGATCACAAGAGTGAGCCTCCACGCCCTACCCGAATTCACTTCAGTCCTGGGATCCTCATTTTTGCTTGTGACCTTCCAGGGCAGGTGGGATTGAAAGTCTAGTAGAATCTAGCTTTGCTTCTCTCGGCCCTTCCAGGCTCCTCATTCTCCTCAGCATCTACTAGCGTCCAGTTTCCTCTGGGGAACCCTACAGACTTCTGCCCTCCCTAGGAAGTGCCTTATGTCCTGGAACTACCTGACTCCTTCCCTGTCAGTGGAAACCTGTCCTTAACTGGCTGATTGCTGGGGAGAAAAAGACTACATTTTTTCTTGGAAAATAAAGAAGTTGGTCTAGATAATATCCAAGATCCCTTCTTGCTCTAAAATCTTGTGAGTCTATAATGCTGTCGTTTTTTCCAGGCGTCATGAAAATTACAGATGAGAATAGTATGTCATTTTCATCATGTGTGTGGAATTATTGTTTCAGCTTTACTGATTGCTCTCTTTCTCTTTCTCTTTGTTGTCACAGAACATGTGATTTGAACCTAAACTTGTCTTCTGCTTACAGTGCACCTCATAGAAGGCACTTCTGTGTTGGATCTGTTTCTGAGTATGTGAATTTCAAACTCCTAGCTGAGGCTTGATAGGATCACTTATCACAAGGCATAATACCAAGGAGAGAGAGAGGCTCTCTAGAAGCCCAAACCTCACCTGCAGGCAATTTACTTACATAACAAATCTTCAGATGTACCCCATAACTCTAAAATAAAACAAAAAAAATTTTAAGTGTTTAAAAAACCATCGGAAAGTTTGGTATTAAATTATTGAATGCACAGGAAATAAAAAAAAAAAACTGAATGCAGTATTAACTTCACAAAGATGAAACTTGAGTAATAAAATTAATTTTTAAGAAAGACTTAATATTATTGCCTGTGGTTCAATCGACTTGGCCCTTGCAGGTGGCTCCGTGTGAGAATGTGCTATGGACTAGAAACAGGAAAATGAGGATTATTGTCTGTCCTGAAACACACAGGCCTCTGCTGAGATCAATTGTCTGTGGACCCTTCTGAAGAATCTTGCCTATAAAGCATTCTAGGGAGTGTCCAAGATTACAGCCATTCCCTCTTACAGCTAATTTGGCTGGGTCTGACCCTCTGGTTCCAGTGAGTCTAGCTATTTCAGTCCTGTCTCTTGGGTGACACTGTAATGACGACAGTGAGGGCGTGGTCAGCCACTCAAGAGGTGCTGGCCCCAGTGTTTACTGTTCACAGATATTATCCTGAAATATAAAATGCCTTCTGAACCGGGAGGGAGGCTTTCCTTTTCTTGCCAGTTATTCCTGCTTCATAGCAGGTCAACCGCTATGGCAGGAGTATGAGGAGACAGGTGATTTCAGACATGTGAATCCTGCCTCGGGTCCTGTGGAGACACAGAGGGGGATGGAGGGGACAGGAGCTGGGCCAAGAATCTCTCAGGAGGGCCTAGGGGAACGGAGGCAGATCCTCTGCGGAGGGAGCTCATGACGTCTCTAATTCCTCTTCCTTTCCGTGTGACTGACAGACACCTGCAGTCGCCTTTGATTGCAGTATCGTCTTCTACATTACCAAGGTAGCTTTATGATTGAAACCCAGTACAATATCACAAAGAAAAGTGCCACAACGTGTCCCTGAAGAGCCCTAGTGAGGGAAATATGTTCTTCATGAAAGAGAAGTGATGGTTTGTTTCAAAGTTTCTCAGCACTAAGCATGGCTGTCTTTGTGATGCCCAACAGATTTGGGAAATGGAGGGGGAAGAATTTGGAGTACAATGTTTCAGTTTAAACCCTGGTTTCAGCACGTGAGGAGTGGAAACTGATTAGAAATGAAGTGCAACTTGGTGAGACCTCATCTCTACAATAAATAAAAAATGAGCTGGGCGTGGTAACGCACGCCTGTAGTTCCAGCTACTCGGAAGGCTGAGGCGGAAGGATCGCCGGAGCCCAGCAGGTCGAGGCTGCAGTGGTGGCCACTGCACTCCAGTCTGGGTGACAGAGTGAGACTCCAATTCAAACAAAAAAAAAAAAAAAAAAAAAAGAAATGAAGTGACCCACACTCGTATGCAAGTCACAGCTATCCAGGGCCTGATGTTTCCTGAAGAGGAGAAGGCAGAACAGACAGCTCCAAGGCCCTCCCTGCTACCAAAGGATTCATCCTCAGGAACTGTCTTTGTGGAGGCCACTACGAGAGCTAATTATAAAGAAAAAGGAGCCAGGCTCGGTGGCTCAGTCTGTAATTCTGCGCCTTGGGAGGCTGAAGTGAGTGGATTGCCTGAGCCCGCGGGTTCGAGACCCGCCTGGCCAACTTGGAGAGACCTCATCTCTACAATAAATCAAAAATTAGCTGGGTGTGGTAGCGTGGATCTGTAGTTCCAGCTATTTGGAAGGCTGAGGTGGAAGGATCGCTGGAGCCCAGCAGGTCAAGGCTGCGGTGGCCCGGAGCGGCCACTGCACTCCAGTCTGGGCGACAAAATGAGACTCCAACTAAAAAAAAAAAAAAAAAAAAAAATAAAAGGACTCTGGGCAACACAGCAAGACCTGCCTTTATTTAAAAAACAACAAATTAGCCAGATGTGGTGGTGTGTACCTGTTGTCCCAGCTACTCAGACGGAACGATCGCCTGAACCTAGGAAGTGGAGGCTGGGGTGAGCTGAGATCGTGCCACTGCCCTCCAGCCTGGGCAACAAAGTGAGACTCCCCCCCCCCAAAAGAAAAGTTGATATCATTCTTTTTCTGTATTTCTGATTATTTATAATTTGAACAGATTCTTAGAAAGGTAATTACTGAACCAAAAGGTATAAACGATTTCATAGATCTTGATTACATAGGCCCAGATTACTTTCCAGAATATTTGTACAAATGCACAGTCCTAGGGGAAGTATATGTAAACGCCCATTTCACCACATCCTCAGCAGTGATAATTTTTTAATTCTCGCTAATTTAATGAGAAAAAAAGCTTATCAATTTTCTTTTAATTAATAGCGAGCTTTTATGTTATATGCTTACTAGTCATAGAATAGACTTTTTTTCCTGTAGAGTGTTCATTGATAGCTTTTGCCAATTTGTCTGTGGATATTTTTCTTGCAGTTAGCACGGTTCATCATAAAGATGTCATCCTTTTATTTCTGATTTATTTATCAATTTTCTGCCCTTTGTTTTAATCTATAATATAGTCTGACCTGACCTAAAAAGTCTGTTACTTTTGGCTTCCAAAAAAAGGAAGAAACAAGCAAAAGAAAAGAAGAAAGCAGCCCCCCTTAAGAGACAGCGTGTACAGAGCAGAACCCCGTGGCCTCAGAGCTCATCTGTCCAGAGTTCTCTGAGGAAACTTGCCCAGTCCTAGTCCCTTTTGTGGTTCTAATAGCAAAGGCTCTGGGCATCAGGCAATGCCCTCAATTTTGCTGGTGTGTTTGGGTGATGACGTGTAGAACTTGACTGGAGCGTGGAAGGTGGGGTAAGAAAGAGGCTTCACATGTTTTTATCCTGGACACATGTGGCATCTTATTCATCCTTGAACTTTTCTGTAGTGATTCCCTCCTTTATTCCACAACACGGACACTTTTAAAAATTTTTTTAAACAGCAATTTCTATTCTTTTTCTTTCCTAGAGGTGCTTTGCCCTGACTTGCACCCTCTGTTCTAGAAGGTCTATTTATAACACACGGCTTAGGATGGGTTGGGAAACCTGACTCATCCTTTCTCACCTTTCATCTTTACCTGGACAAATATTTGCCCTTCTGACCATGCTCAGTGTTTGTTATGGGAAAGGGACAGTGACCACATTTTTATCTAAGGTACTGTTGACAGCTATTCATAGCAATCATTTTAAAAACAATGATAATGCTTAGCTTGCAGCCCCAAGAAGTTTTCTACCACTTGGTAGGCATTTTTTTTTTGAGTTGGAGTTTCACTCTGTCACCCAGATTGGAGTGCAGTGGCCGCTCCCAGCCACCGCAGCCTCGACCTGCTGGGGCTCCGGTGATCCTTCCACCTCAACCTTCCAAGTAGTTGGAACTACAGGTGCGCACTACCACACCCGGCTAATTTTTTTTGATTTATTGTGGAGATGAGGTCTTGCCAAGTTGCCCAGGCAGGTCTCGAACCCCCAGGCTCAGGCAATCCACTCACCTCGGCCTCCCAAAGCATGGGATTACAGGCTGAGCCATTGAGCCCGGCTGGTAGGCATTCTTAAACCTATGCTGATAATCATAACATTTAGTAAGTACTTGCCCGTGCCACGCAACGTACGTCTGTTGCATATATTGAGATGCTTAATTCTCAGGACCCCCCTGGTGGGATGGCTCCTTCCCTCAAGGGAAGGGTTGAATGGCTAGTCATTCGGGTTCCACACAAGTGTCACAAGTCAGAGGAAGGAGAGACTGATTCTGAACAGTGTGGACATCCTTTGGGGTCCGGCTGTCTTGCCTTCAAGTTGTGTCCTGGAGACAATGGCTAAGCACATAGAAATTAAAGAGAAACATGCTTGAAATGTGAGCATGGGAAGCACTGTGCCCTGCCTGAGATTTGGTCAGGTGTCAGTGTCACCTCAGCAGAGGACACTTGTTTCCTGGGTCATGCAGGGACTCTGTGATGGTGGTTGCAGAGGGGGTGTCTTTCCATTCTCTCCCTTTTCCTGGTACCTGGAAGAACAACTGAGTTATGAATTAAATTGTGAGAACCCTGGAATTCTTGGACAATTGGGGGTTAGGACTGGGTGCTATTTTTAGGAGAGAAATGCTAGACTTTCAGCCAGGGCAGATGCAGTTTCCAGTAACTAACTGGAAAGATATAAGAAGTATGACTGTGTTTATGCTAGAAGCCAGAAGATGGTCTCACCTCTATGAACCTACATTTCTGTGGGTCACTGCCTTGTCCTGAAATCCCCAATGACTTTCCGCTATATACAGTGTCCAGTTTGCACTTCACAGCAGCCTCCGAGGTACCCTACCTCTCGTTGTCCTTTTGAAGTCAACTTTGGATGTCTTGTTGGATCCGAGCTATCTCATTTCTGATTCCTATGTGTGCTTTGTTTTCCAACTTGAAGCTTTGCTCACATGTTTTTCTGTGGCCCTTCAGAGGAATAAGTTCTCTCCTCCCACTATTCAAACGTTGTCCTTCCTTCTCCAAAACCCTCATGCCCTCCATAAAACTTTTCTTTACCTTGGATGAGTCTCTTTCTTCTCCAAATTCTTATGGTGTTTCCTACTTACATTGTTCCTTTGTTTCCATGAGGATAATGTGCTAGTTATCGTTAATTGCCTGTTATGTATATTTTCATCTTTTTTTTTCCTCAACAAGACTTTACACTTTGAGATGGTAGAACGACAGAATTTAGCATTTCTTTTGTATCCCCCATAGAGCCACAAAGGGAGAAAAGCCATATATTGAGTCAGAAGACTTGGATTTCACTCCTGCTTCTGCCATTTTCTCACTGTGACCTTAGGCGACTTTCCCAAGTCCAGCGTCTTCATCTATAAAACGGAATTAATAATAGCAATCTCACAGAATTATTGTGAGGCTTTAATATGAAAATGTATGTGAAAGTAAATGTGTAAGTGCAAGACACATGTCATTATTTTTTATTTTTATTTTTTTTTTTGAGTTGGAGTCTTACTCTGTCACCCAGACTGGAGTGCAGTGGCTGCTTCCAGACACCAAAGCCTTGACCTGCGGGGCTTCGGCGATCCTTCCGCCTCAGGCTTCCAAGTAGCTGGAACTACAGATGCGTGCTACCATGCCCGGCTAATTTTTTGATTTATTGTAGGGATGAGGTCTTGCCAAGTTGCTCAGGTGGCTCTCAAACCCACGGGCTCAGGCAATCCACTCACCTCAGCCTCCCAAAGTGCGGGATTACAGGCTGAGTCACCGAGCCCAGCTCCACATGTCATTATTAAGAGTATTTGTCGATTGAAAAAGATGGAACTGTCCCCAAATCATTTTATGAAGTTAACATCACATTGATACCCAAGCCAGGTAAAGACCCAACAAAGAAAGAAAACTATAGGCTAATATTTTTGATGAACATATATGCTAAAATTCTCAACAAGATCCTAGCAAACTGGATTCAACAACACATCTCAAAAATCATCCATCATGACCAATTAGGCTTCATCCCTGGGAGGCAAGCCTGGTTCAACATTCGTAAAACCATAAGTGTAATTAAATACACCAACAGATGTCAAAACAAAAACCACGTGATCATATCATTAGACGCAGAAAAAGCTTTTGATAAAATCCAGCACCCCTTCTTGATAAAAGCCCTCGAACATCTAGGCACATGTGGAACATTCCTCAAAATAGTAAAAGCCATCTATGAGAAACCCACAGCCAACATACTCCTAAACAGACAAAAATTGGAGCCATTTCCCTTGAAAACTGGAACAAGACAAGGATGCCCACTCTCACCCCTCCTGTTCAATATAGTATTGGAAGTCTTGGCTAGAGCAATCAAAAAAGAGAAGGCAACCAGGGATATCCAAATAGGAAAAGAGGAAGTCAAGTTATCTCTCTTTGCAGATGACATGATTGTGTACCTTGAAAACCCTAGAAAATCTGTCAGAAACCTCCTTGCACTGATAAAGGACTTTGGCAAAGTCTCAGGGTATAAAATAAATGTGAAAAAGGTAATCGCATTTCTCTACACCAATAATAAACAGACAGAAACTCAAATAAAAAGCACAATGCCATTCACAATAGACACACACACACACACACACACACACACACACACACATACATACACACACACACAAAGAAATACCTTGGCATCTTCCTAACCAGAAACATGAAAGAACTTTACAATGAAAACTACAAAAACACTGCTCAAAGAAATCAAAGATGACACAAACAAGTGGAAAAATATCCCATGCTCATGGATTGGAAGAATCAACATTGTGAAGATGTCCATCTTACCTTAGGCAATCTGTAGATTGCTCATCAAATTACCAGCAACATTCTTCTCAGACCTAGAAAAACAATACAGAAATTCATATGGAAACACAAACGACCAAAAATAGTCAGAACAATCCTCAGCAAAACAACAACAACAACAAAAAACCAAACAAAGCAGGAGATATCACATTACCAGACTTCAAACTTTACTATGAAGTGACAATAATCAAACCAACTTGGTACTGGTACAGGAACAGGCATATGGACCAATGGAATAGAATTGAGATTCCAGAAGCAAAACCTCAATTTCTCAACCAGCTCATCTTCGACAAAGTTTCCACCACCTACCACTGGGGAGAGGAGAACCTATTCAGCAAATGGTGCTGGGAAAACTGGCTGACCACATGCAGAAGATTCAAGCAAGGCCCCTATCTATCCCCATACATAAAAATTAACTCCAAATGGAACAGAGACCTAAATGTGAAACCTCAAACCATAAAAACCTTAGAAAATGCAGGACACACCCTTATGGAAATTGGAACTGGCATCCAATTCCTGAACAAAACCTGAAATGCACGGGCCATAAGAGATAAGATAGACAAGTGGGATCTCATTAAACTGACAAGCTTCTGCAAAGCCAAAGAAACCATCAAGAGAGCAGGGAGACAGCCCACAGACTGGGAAAAAGTATTTGCTAACTCCATGTCTGACAAAGGCCTAACATCTTGGATCTACAAGGAACTCAAATGTGCCGAAAAGAAAAAAGCAAACAACCCCATTATAAAGTGGGCAAAAGATATGAACAGACACTTCTCAAAAGAAGACTTCCAAGGGGCCAACAGACACATAAAGAAATGTTCAACCTCACTAATAATCAAGGAGATGCAAATTAAAACCACACTGAGATACCACTTAACTCCAGTCACAACGGCAATTATCAATAACTCAAAAAAATAACAGATGCTGGAAAGGATGTGGTGAAAAGGGAGCACTGCTACACTGTTGGTGGGAGTGTAAACTAGTGCAACCTCTGTGGAAAGCAGTGTGATGATTCCTAAAAGCTCTAAACATCAATCTCCCATATGACCCCACAATCCCCCTACTGGGAATATACCCTGAAGAACTCAAACCACTCTATGAAAAAGATACCTGCACAAGTATGTTTATTGCAGCATTGTTCACAATAGCAAGAACCTGGAACCAACCACACTGTCAATCAAAAGAGGACTGGATTAGCCAGGCTCGGTGGCTCAGCCTGTAATCCCGCGCCTTTGGGAGACTGAGGTGAGTGGATTGCCTGAGCCCGCGGGTTCGAGACTCGCCTAGGCAGCGAGACCTCATCTCTACAATAAATCAAAAGAAAAATCAGCCAGGCGTGGTAGCACATGCCTGTAATTCCGGCTACTTGGAAGGCTGAGGTGGAAGGATTGCCGGAGCCCAGCAGGTCGAGGTTGCGGTGGCCAGAAGTGGCCACTGCATTCCAGTCTGGGTGACAGAGTGAGGCTCCAACTCAAAAAAACAAAAACAAAAACAAAAAAAGAGGACTGGATTAAAACAATGTGGTACATATACACGATGGAATACTATGCAGCCATAAAAAAGAACAAAATCATGAATTTCGCAGCAACCTGGATGAAACTAGAGTCTGTAATACTGAGTGATCTCTCACAGAAACAAAGATCTGAGTATCACATGTTCTCACTCATATAGTGGACCTTGAACATCTATCATATTATAAGAAAAAAGTTGACAGTGGCAGGAAACTATGGGATGGGGAAGGGAGGTGGGATTAATGGTAGTCAATATCTGTCTGGGGATGGGGAGACACCTCTTATCAACAAGGGTGCCTGAACAATGCATATTTGTATAACTAACCCTCAACTGTACCCCACAATTTTAAAATAAAAAAGATGTTAAAAAAAGAGTATTTGTTTTTAAAATAAAAAAGAAATGGGGATGAAAGAGTACTTGTTATGAAAATCTTTTTTGAATGAATGACTGTCACTATGGCCATACTTTTCTAACCACAAGAACGTATGCCTTTTTAGTACCTTTGTTAAGCTATGCCAGAATATCCCCAAATACTTAGCCTTCATTATAAACTTCTCTATCAAACCCAGGACCTTCCTTCTAGGTGTGGTTTGCTTTCCTATGTATCCTGGACTCTGCTGTTAATCAAATCAGAGACGTACTACCTATCATGTTAGACAGTCCCTTTCCCCACTGATCTCCCAACCTTTCAACCTTGCTGAATTTTTTACCTATTGCTGTTTGACAAATCACCCAAAACTTAGTGACTTAAAACAGTAATAAGCATTTATTATCTCTTATAGTTTTGTGAATGAAGAGTTTAAGAGCATCTCATATGTTGTAGTCAGATGTCATCCTGGGCTGCTATCATCTGAAGGCTTGAAGGAGTCTAGAAGATCCACTTCTGAGGTGGCTTACTCACATAGCTGTTGGCCAGAAACCTCAGGTCCTTTTGCTTTGGGGTTCTCTATGGGATTGTTTGAGCTTCCTCATGGTGTAATGGCTGGCTTTCCCTAGAGTGAATGAGCTGAGATACCGAGACAAAAGTGGAAATGCTTTTTATGACCACGACTCAGAAGTCACACATTGTCATTTCAGCTGTACTGCACTGGTTGTCCACAGGCAGCCCTGATTCATTATAAGAGGAGATGGTACAGGCATGAGTGTGTGGAGGGGAGGATCATTGGAGGCCATCTTTGAGACTGAATACCATAGTCCATTCTCTGGTTCCCAGTGATTTATGTGTCTCCTACTTAAAAAAAAACTATCTATCTATCTATCTATCTATCTATCTATCTATCTATCTATTCCTTAAGACCCCTGAGACTCATGCTATTATAGTATCAGCTCAAAGTCCAAGACTAGGTTATATAAGTCAGACATAGATATAGACATAGATATAGTATAGCTCCTTGAATATTATTTCTCTAGATATGGAGACCTGTGTACTAAGGAGATAAGTTAGCTGTCTCCCACATACCCAACACCCCCAAATTATAAGAAAGCATAGGACAATGGCAATTCACATCTTCAGAATAGGAGAAAACAGGGATCACAAGCAATCACTGATCCACTGCAATTTTGAAATCCAATTAGGCATATGTTGCCAATTCCTTGGTCTTGTCTCAATCTGCTACCTGGGGATCCTTCCTTCTAGCTCTTAACTCTGATCTCCTGGCTCTTGGTTCTATCTTCTGTGTCTATCTTCCTTTTTAATTATAAATAGCTAGTATTTGGAGTTGAGTAGTTTTCTAAAACTGCTTATTGCCCGTGGTGACTTGGGGGATCCAAAGGCCTCTCATTTTGTACTGTTTCAGTTCTTTTAAATCTAAGAAAATAGAATTCTTTAAAAAAATTTATGGGCTTTTAAAAGAACTAATTTATAGTCCACCCCATTAGGCAAAAGTCACACACATATATCTTTTCAAGTTAGATCCCTCTTGACCATAATCTTCTTGCAAGGAGAAACTGAGGGACATCACCATGAGGAATCTCAGAGGGCTTTCTGTCTAAAGGAGTGGATTTGTGAGACTTAGTTTTGGAACCTGGAGGACCTTTTGTCTGACTGGATGGTTTTTTTGATGACTGCAGTGGCTCTTTCTAAGGTTTTATCAGAGGATTTTCTAGCTCTCCCTTGGATTTGGTTTTTGCTCTGAAGTCATTTCTAAATTTGAGAATCTTGAAAGTGTTGAGAATGAGATACTGTTTTCTTTTTGAACTCAGCAAGTCCTGGATTCTTTATATTTTATTCTTGTCTTCAGCTCATCTCTCCTCTCACATTTTACTGTAAGCAGCACAAAAAAAGTCAGGCTACTCTTCTAGCACCTAGAAATCTCCTTTGACCAGATCATTGAGTTCATCAGGTACTTATTTTACTTTGTTACTGCCGGCAACAATACTACTAAATTTTTCTGACACTGTAAAAAAAAGGCACCATTTCCTTCTGTTTTTAGTACTATTTCCTCACTTTTTTCTTTTTAAAAGCAGACTTTATTATTTATTTATTATTTTAATTTTTAATTTTAAAGATGTGGGGTACAGTTCAGGGTTAGCTGATGAAGTGTGTCCCCCCTCCCCCCCGCAGATTCCCACTACTGCCAATCTTGCCTCCTCCCTGCCCCCGTGGCAATTTAGACTTTATGTTTTAGAGCAATTTTAGGCTCATAGCAAAATTGAGTGGAAGGTACAGAGATTTTCCATATACCCCTGTCTCTGCATACACCACAGCCTACCAGACTGTCAGCCTCTGATGTCAAAGTGGTACAAGCTGTGAGCCCCCCTTGGCACACCATCATCGCCCAGAGTCTGCCATTTATGCTGGGGTCCACTCTTGAAGCTGCGCATTCTGTGGAGCTCGACAGATGTGTAACAACAGGTGTCTACCATATAATACCATGCAGAGGGGCTCCAGGCCCTAAAGTCCCTTTCCTCTAACCCTAGGCAACCACTACCTCCATGGTTTTGCCTTTTCCAGAATGTCATGTCATTGGAATCATGCATGATGTAGCCTTTTTTAATTGACTTTTTTCATTTAGTAATATGTATGTAAAGTTTCTTCTTGCCTTTTCATGGCTGGTTTTTTATTTTTCCACTAAATACTATTCTATTGTTTGGATGGGCCACTGTGTAGTCACCCGTTCTTTAATCCTCATTGAAAGCCTCCTTAAAGCACATCAGGCTCTCACCGGCAGTTTCTGCAAAGTCTTTCAGGCTTTCACTGACATTCTTCCCAAGGTCCTTTCAGCTTCTGCTTGCCCCATCCCAAATCTCTCTTCATGCTTTAAAGTTTTGTTACTGTCACATTCCATTTCCCAGTACCAACATATCTGTATCAGCCATGGTTTGATCACAGAACCATAGTCCTTAGTATATACAAATCAACACACACTATACAGGGGTTTATTTATTTTAAGGATTTAAAGTTATGCAATTCTGGGAACTGATTGCACAATTTATAGGAGGCTATTGTTTTCTTTATTTTATTTAGTTTTGAGTTGGGAAGTCTCACTCTGTCACCTAGGCTGGAGTTCAGTGACTCACTCATGACTCACTGCAGCCTAGACCTCCTGGGCTCAGGTAATCCTCACATCTCAACTTACCAAGTGACTGGGCCTACGGTGCTTACCACCATACCCAGCTAATTTTTTGTCGAGATGGGGTCTTGTTATGTTGCCCGGGCTGGTCTCAAACTCCTGGGCCCAAATGATCTCCTCACCTTGGCTCCCAAAGTGCTGGGACTACAGGCGTGAGCTATCATGTCTGGCAAAGCTGGGCCTTCAAGACAGATGGGCGCTGAATCAGTCTCTCCCTGACTCTGAGTCTATAATTTGGTTGGCGTATCCTGCAAGAGAAGCTGGCTTTCTGTCACAGGGTTAAACAGGCACCTGGTCCAGGATTTGGAGAAGCGGAGGCAGGTGACTCAGCAAGAGCTGGGAGGTCTGTGTTGGTTGCTCCCCGGAGCTGGGCAGGTGAGCAGCTCATAACTGACAGTATTCCTGAACGGCCACAGTGTCCTTTGCACATCCACAGAGCGTCCCTTGCATGTCCACTCACCTCCCCAGAATATGAAGGAGGGAGCAGCTCCTTTTCTTTTGCCTTCCTTGGTCTCTTGTGCTTCATCATTACCTGTTTCTGTGCAAGGAAGGGCATCCTGGGACATTTAGCTAGGCGGACGCATGACAGACCCACACTTATCTCTGTCTTTGTCTTTCTCTGGTCCCTGAATTCTTTATTTCTTCTTCACTGTAAGGATTGCAAGATGGGATGAAAATTTTGCAGATTGAATTGAATATCTAAATCCAGTGGCATCTTTGTCATTACAGGAGTTTCCTCCCATGGTTCAATTCCTTAGTCCTCACTGAATTCCTTACAGTGGTGGTATTAGACTCTTTTGAGTTTTATCAAAGCCTTAGTTATGCCCTTATGTTTCTCCCTCTGATTGCCAGTGACAATTAAGGTGAAGGGATATAGTCTGGGCCAGTGATTCTCAAACATTAGTGTGATTGAAACTTCTCTTATGACAACACTGATGACTGTGTCCCATCCTCAGAGTTTCTGGTTCAGTAGATCTAGGTAGTGATGAGAGGGTACCTTTCTAACAAATTTCTATGTGATGTTAGACTACAAAGACCTTTAGTACTGAGCTAAGGATGGGGGTGGGATGGAGCCAGGGTACGATGAGCACATATCTTGATGGGGTTTGGGGGAGAGACCCTACCCAAAGGGCCTAGCATTCATTTTCTTTTATCTTCTCTTCTCTCCTCTCCTCCCCTCCCCTTCTCTCCTCTCCCCTTCCCCTCCCTCCCCTCCCCTCCCCTCCTCTACCTCTCTTTTCCTCCCCCTCCTGCCCCTTTCTTGCAGGAGTCTAACTTTATTGTTCAGGCTAAAGTGCAGTGGCATGATCACAGCTCACTGTAGCCTCAAACACCTGGGCTCAAGTGATGCTCCCACCTGTGCCCCCAGGTAGCCAGGACTACAGGTGCGAGCCACATTTGAAACACTTGGGTGACTTCCCTTGGACCTGGTGCTATGCATACTGCTATAGCTAGAGTTAGCTCTGTGAGTTTTCAGGGAGATTTCAAGACTGTGCCATGCACATTTAAGTTTGGGGAAGAAAAAGTCATACTTGAATGAATGCATATTTAGACCATGGATGAGATGGTGAAGACACGGGGAACAGATGTATAAATCCTGTCAATTTGGTGTGGCCAACTGGAAATGACTTTACTGTGTTGCTGCTTCCTGTGTATAGCAGCTGATATCAGTCCCCTGGCTTTGTGCTCTATTGATGTTTAGGCATGAGGTGTCCTATAGTGCTGCATATCTATGGGGAAAATTTTCATTCTTCAAAATTATTGTTTTCCTAATCTTTAACTAAGTCTGGGCAAGAATCTATAGATGTAGTCAACATAAGCATTCTTGCTATATCTGAGATTCTTATCCACATTTCAGTCTCTTGCTTCCCTGGCATATTGAGTAAATTCTGGAGGAAGTGAGCAAGAGGCCGTTTTTAGTAAGTACACAGGCAGGGGTCATCAGCTTAAGCATGTCTTTACTTCCTAATGAAAAGAACACTGGACCCAGTTCATCTGCCATGAACATATTGTAAGGGATGAACACATTGCTTAAATGACCAGTTCTCAATTTTCTGGATTGTAAAATAAGAGGATTAACAAGATAATCCCAAAGGTACTAGGTCTAAAATTCAGTGATGATTTTAATGGGAATACAGGTTCATTAAACAACAGGATTTATGTCATTATCCTGGGAATTATAATACAGAAACCATATGAAAATGAAAAATTTGAAAAATGAAAATGATGTGTTGTGTCTTTAGAACTTTTGCCAGAGTTTTATGGGAATATGAATCTTCTAACTGGTTTTAAGTGAATTGTATTTTTGAGGAAGGCGACAGGGCTGGGTCCAGAGCTGTGCACCTTGGCATACCACTCTCCTGTTTAATGTGGTTTTCTCTTTAAGGCCAGTGACAACAATCAGGCATATACAAACAAAGCCATTGAGTCAAAGTTTCAATGCATAAGTTACTGTGGCAAGGTAAGTTTTGATGGAGGAATTTGATAAAACATATAGGTTACTTATGATCTTCATCAACCGAAACTTAATTGTAAATAACTCTGAACAAATTTGACATGGAATGTCTTCTGTGAAGGCATCCTTTTGGAATTTGGCTACGTTATCGGGTGATGATAATTGTGTGGAAAAATTTGTAGCCTGATTTCTTCAGTATCAAGATATTGAAGATTTGTACCTTTTTTTTTTCCTAGAGCAAACTATATTATTTAATGCTCCAGGGAATGATGGTGAATTAAAAAAATAGATAATTTCTTCAAAAGGAGAAAAGATTTATAAGCAAAACTTAGATTACACAATTGTCTTCTTACTTCTAATAACTTAAAAAACTTTATTTTTATTTTTTTTTTGAGTCTGGGTCTCATGCTACTGTTGCCATCATAAAAAGACCAAGCTGCAAAAGGCGGCCCCCTAACTCACAGAGTCTATCCTTGTCAAGTTGAATAGCCAACCTTAGCCCTCAAAACCTCAGGAATGTGTCTCTTAAGGGGAAATTATTTTTTTGTGTGTGGATTTGTGATATCTCATTGCAAAGAAATTCATCTCATTTTGAAAGATCTTGTAAGGTTAAAAGTCAAGATTCGTTTGAGAATGCTGTCTGGTAGACACTCAGCATCTCTCTTTGGCTGAGAAGTAATCTCACTGCAGAATTACAGTCTATAGAGGTGGCTTCTTTGAGGGGTCCATTTTTGCATGTACTTTCAAGGGAGAGGTCATAGGATGAAAATGGAGCACTGAGACTGATCCTGACATCCACTCCTGTGGGTCTAGAGAACACAAGGCTTTACTCTAAAGCAAGAATGTGATGTCACACTTCAGAAGGTTCTGAGAATGCGTTGGGGAGGGGTGGACAGGAAGGCAGCCATATTTCCTCTAAAGAAAAAAAAAAGAAAAATTAAAAAGTTGTCACCAATGGGCAGAAGGAAAAAACCCTAAAACTAAAACCAAAATAAAAACCAAACCAAATAAAATTCCTTCTAGTGAAAACAAACCCATCTGCCCTACTCTTTTTGTGTGTGTGTGTGTTGGAGTTTCACTCCATCACCCAGGCTGGAGTGCAGTGGCATGCTCACGGACACTCCAGTGTCGACTTGCTGGGCTCCAGCGATCCTTCTGCCTCAGCCTTCCAAGTAGCCAGAACTACAGGTGCGTGCTACCACGCTCAGCTACTTTTTTGATTTATTGTAGAGCTGAAGTCTCACCATGTTGTCCAGGCTGGTCTCAAACCCACGGGCACATGCAATCCTCTTGCATCGACTTCCCAAAATGCTGGGATTACAGGCATGAGCCACTGTGTCCAGCCCCACTACTCTTTAAATTGAATTCTTTGCTGCATTGTTTCCCGGACCTCCTATTTTACCTTCTTGCCACTAGCTTTTCCCTTCTTCAGTTTATTCTGTAAACTACTTTCTGAAAGGGCTTCCTAAGACATTTTAGAGACAGTATAACCCTCATGATCAATAACTTTCAGTGGCTCATCATTGTTCCAGGAAGAAAATCCAAACATTTCAAATTTGATTTTCAAGTCTTTAGATGACTAACCCAAGCACAAAACTTTTCTGGACATTGTTTTTCTCATCTCTAAAAATGACATCAATGCATAGGAATTTATAGGTTCTCTCAACTCCTAGGTCGGCAGCATAGCTAAATATTTAAAAAAATGGTTAAAAGAGTGTTTTCCTCTATCAATCTAACCTATCAATTATCTACTTTTTAGTAGTATTAACTAGAATAGATATAAATATAGGGTGTGAGTTACACCAGTTTCTAATGTTGTATTGATTTATCTATACAAGTGGTTTTAATTTTAGTTACCTTGACTAAAACATGCTAGATACATGAAATCCAAAATTTTTTAAAAAAACACACTTTTACTGTTTATTAAGTCCTAGATAAATTCTGGCAATATTAATGAGAATTATTTTTGGTGCTTTCTATATATTTTCCGGAAATTTAATAAAGAATTGGTCTAATTTAATCTCACAGTCTTCAAACATCTCTTGAGCAAACCCCTGATAGCACCTACTTCCAGTATGGTTAATTATAAAACAATTATTTTTTAATGAGGCTTTTGCTTCCTTACTCTGTTTACCAGCACGGTTTCAACATCCTTCTATTGATAGGAAATGTGTCGAAACACATTTTTTTCTTTTTCTGTTTAATCTTGATTCTGGAAGCCCTGGTGGAATAGTTAAGGAGATGTTGTAACAGTGAACAGGGGAAGTCTTTTATTCCCTTTTGGTTTTGATGGTTCACAAATTAACTTGTTTCCTCTACTGAGCTGGGAATTCAGAAAAAGAAACCTGTTGGAAATATGAACATTCCTGTTCTTCCTGACTCTTTTTTTTTTTTTTTTTTTTTAGTTGGAGTCTCACTCTGTCGCCCAGACTGGAGTGCAGTGGCCGCTCCCAGCCATGGCAGCCTCAACCTACTGGGCTTCGGCGATCCTTCTGCCTCAGCCTTCCGAGTAGCCAGAATTACAGGTGTACACTACCACGCCCGGCTGATTTTCGATTTATTGTAGAGATGAGGTCTCACCAAGTTGCCCAAGCGGGTCTCGAACCTGCGGGCTCAGGCAATTCACTCACCTCAGCCTCCCAAAGGCGCGGGATTACAGGCTGAGCCACCGAGCCCAGCTCTTCCTGACTCGTAAGATTCACTGGAAAATTTTTTTTTGCATCACATAACTTATACTAAGGGGAGGTTGGGGGCAGTGTTTACCAAGAATGTTTGTTAAAGTAGAACCAAAAACGAACATGGAATCTCTAACCACATGTAACGAATAACGTAAACATCATTCATATAGAAATAGTGTAATTCTAGAAGAGTTTTAAGTTCTAGCTCAGATTGCCTTTGAAAGACAAGTGTCAGTATGTGCTGAACCCGTTATGCATCAGGATTGTGTAAGTCTTTTTTCCATATTTCATCTCACTTAATTCTCTGTGTAACCCTGTGAATGGACATTTTAAAACCAAGTTATTAGAGCTAAGAAAACTGAGACCTAGGGCATTTTAAGAACATGTCCAAGGTCACACATCTGCAAAATTGCAGGGCTTAGTTTTGCAACTGCTTCTGTTTGATGCGAAACTCATACAATTTCCACATGGTCTTTGTGCATGATTTTTATGCCTTTCAGAGTCTGGTTTCCTGGTTTTCTGTTAATCTTGATCTGTTTTCCAAGGGTGAATGGGCTAATGAATTACTAAGTATAAAATATGTTTGTGATTATAAAGAACACTTGTAATTATTGAAAGAAAAATCATTACACTTCATAATTACCCTTTCAGAATTTTCTTTTTTTTTTTAAGTTGGAGTCTCACTGTGTCACCCAGACTGGAGTGCAGTGACTGCTCCCGGCCACCGCAGCCTCGACCTGCTGGGCTCCGGCAATCCTTCTGCCTCAGCTTTCCAAGTAGCTGGAAATACAGGCGCGTGCTATCACACCTGGCTCATATTGATTTATTGTAGAGATGAGGTCTCGCCAAGTTGCCCAGGCAGGTCTCGAACCCATGGGCTCAGGTAATCCACTCACCTCAGCCTCCCAAAGGCATGGGATTACAGGCTGAGCCACCAAGCCTGGCTAGAATTGTTTTTTGAATGGTCCCATGATAACACATAAAACTATCTGTGCTTTCCTATTAGTAGCATGAGCTAATGGGAGCAAAAGCCTTTGCAAGCATTTCCTAACATAGTTAACCCATCCTACCCTGCTAGTAACTTCTCTCAGACTTTTAGTTTCTGGGGGACATAAAGGCTAGACTGCTGTCTTATTACATTCTTCTTTTCTTTTCTTTTTTTTTTTTGAGTTGGAGTCTCACTCTGTCGCCCAGACTGGAGTGCAGTGGCCGCTCCCGGCCACCGCAGCCTCAACTGCTGGGCTCCGGCAATCCTTCCGCCTCAGCCTTCCGAGTAGCCGGAATTACAGGCATGCGCTACCATGCCCGGCTGATTTTTTGATTTATTGTAGAGATGAGGTCTCGCTGCCCAGGTGGGTCTCGAACCCGCGGGCTCAGGCAATCCACTAACCTCAGCCTCCCAAAGGCGCGGGATTACAGGCTGAGCCACCGAGCCCGGCTACATTCTTCTTTTCTTAAGAATATGTAAGTTGCAAGTGAACAAAATGCTAAAGCTCTGTAAAGAGTATCTCTGGGTTTTATAGCCTTTCTTCAAAGAGTGTGTCTACTGGACATAAAGTGAAGAAGAAAGGAGTACCCATAATTGTGTATGTCATGGCTGCAATTCTGCCATGGGTAAAACAAGATACAAATACATCTATGGATGAAAGAACTGAGATAAATACACCAAAACGTGAGCCGTGGTCATCTGTGGGTGCTGGAACCACAGCACAATTTCATTTCATTTTTCAAATATTTTTCTGCATAAAAATATTCCTTCTATAGCCAGAAGAATGCAATCCATTTCATCCATATTTTAGAAAGATGCATTTTTCTGAAAGCAGTTCTGGTGGGGTGTGAGGGTGAGAATATCCTCAAATGGAAACAATTCTGTTTTCGAGGGGATTCAGCTTTGAAATGGAAGCGAGGCGTGTGTCTCTCCAATGCCATGGCAACCAGAGGGAACAACGAAGCCCAACAATAGGAGAAAAATGTGTCCCAAGAGTGGATAAGAAGGAGGAACCTTGGGATGCTTTTCCCCCACTTTCCCTTGAACAGAATGTTGCATTGTGTTTTTCTAGCTGACCTTGCCTCCCAACAAGGCTGCCGTGACAGGAAAGAACAAACAATAAGAAGAACCTTTTTCCCATAGAGTTTTTGACTCTCCAGAAAGTCACGTGCTCTCTCTGTGGAGGCAAGAGGCTCTGTTTCCTTTGGTTTTCCCATTTCCTTTGGTTTAGTTTCTCTGCTTTCTCCTTCTGACATCTTCAAATCTGGCCATTTTTATGACAAAGTTCCTCAGTCCCTCTCCATCCCCACCAAGGAACCCCCCACCTGTCTTTCCCATAGCCGTGGAGCTGATCTCCTCTCTGGGATCACTGTCTTCTTACTCAG
This sequence comes from Cephalopachus bancanus, assembly GCA_027257055.1. Classification (NCBI taxonomy): domain Eukaryota; kingdom Metazoa; phylum Chordata; class Mammalia; order Primates; family Tarsiidae; genus Cephalopachus; species Cephalopachus bancanus. The sequence goes on along the minus strand of JAPVLO010000176.1, from coordinate 3,893,269 downwards.
AGGAGGACTCCTATATGTGCCCTTTCTCAGATCTCGGTCCTTAATATGCTTCTGGTGGTAACCAATGATTTGGCTGGCTGATACTCTCTTTTCTTTTGAAGATTTTTTTTAACCTGGCTTTATTCTTTAGGCAAATCAAATTCCTTCAAGCCACTGAAGATGCTGAGGGTCCTCATTTGGGCAATATGGATTTAAATCTTGTGGTGATGGAGGTTTCCAAGGGACTTGTTCCCGTCATACAGGTGAGAGTGGTGACACCACGCTTTCCCCGTCCTCTGAGCCATGTTGCCTTCTAACGTGATAGCGGCACTGGTCCAGTGAGGATTGCTGACCTCGGTACTGGATTTGGCTTCAAGGTTCTGCGTGTTTGAACTTAAGCACATTGGCCCACATAGAAACCACCAGCAGCCTGAGCAAGTGGCCCTCTGGTTTTATACTGCAACCAACGTAAGTCTACTCCTCAACTAATACAAAGGGAAGGGGCCTTCAGAGGAACCAGGAAAGTAACTTTAAAGAATTCCTGGTCATCAGTTTGGGAGTTGAAGGTGCAGTCTTCAGAGTGGAATCTCCTATGTGGCAGTGTCAGGCCACGACCCTGTGAGGCCCCTTGTGTCAGGAACCATAGGTGGGCTGTGCAGTTGCCCGGCCTCCTCCCTGCCTGGGAGGCTGGTCATTCCTGGAAGCTGACTACAATGGTGTCATTTCCAGGAGCATAAATCAGTCAAGAAGAATGAAGATTTTATAGCCACAAGAAAGCTACCAGTGCCTTGCGGGGGTTGGGGGGCATCATCTCATTCATCTGTCTTTTCTGAGCACCCATCAGTAAATGTTGCCTTAAATAAAATGGTACTAATTCTAGCTATTTCTTAGAACTGACATTTTATGGCCTGTAGAAAATCATTTAATTTTTTTTAGCCATTTTTTTTCAACTTACATACATTTTCATTTGTTCTGAATTTGTCCTTCTACAAAAAATAAATAAAAATAAAAATAAATTACTTCCCACAGTTGTAGGCCATTATAATGATGTGTACCAATTTCCTAACTTATCACATGGAGGCTAGTGGGAAGATACAGAATAGTAAGTAGATAAGGTCGAACTCAACTAAATAAAAGTTGAAGATCACTTCAATCCTGAGTCAGGTACAAGTCTGGCTCAGGAGAGCTTGCTGTGGAAGTGCCTTATAAAGTTGAATGTTTATATTGCATCTTACAGTGTGTCTAGAAGGCCCACTCAAATAGATGATCTCATTTGACCTTGTCTAGAAGGAAAACCAAGGTATGAAGACATCTCAGTGATTACCGGCATTTGGTGCTGCCCGTGTGCTGAATTTTAGTCATGGTGCCAGATGTGCAGCGGTATCTTGTTGATGTTTTCATTTACAATGCCCCAGTGGAAGTGACTGCGAGCTTCTTTTCAGCTACTTATGTGTGTATCTTCTCTGGTGCAGTGTCTGTTCAGAACTTTTCTCCATTTTCCAGTGGGCTGTTCTATTGTTATTGTTGAGTTGTAACCATTTTTTGTACATTTTTGGAACTAGTACATTATTGGTTACATGTTTTGCTAATACTGTCCCAGTATATGGCTTGTATCCTCATTTCTTAGCATGTCTTTTACAGAGCACAACATTTTAATTTTAATGAAACGACTACCAATTATTTTTTAAAAATAAATTGTGCCTTTGATGTATCTTAAAAAAAAGGATATGTCAGTAACAAGCAGCTTCAGGTGGGTTCAGGAGTTCTCTCACAGTAACCCTGCAAGGGTCTAGGGGACCTCAGAAACCCTGCGAGGGTCTCGGGGACCTTCTCCACATTTCTAGGACTGAAATGCTGCATGGGTGTGGGGATGGGTGCCTGGGAGGGAAACACACAGTTTAGGTGTGCCTGAACAAGTTGAGATCCAGATGGAGTCTAGCTCTTTCGAATCTGATGACAATGCTTGAGGACTATCCCAGATGAAATGGTTTCAGATGAACCCCAACTTTTATCAGAATGGTACCAGATTTGATGTATAGTAAACAGAGCTGTTTAACAAGCCATGTTCTTCATCTTGTTGATAAGAGAGAAACAGCAGAATCCAGAGAATTCAGAGAAACAGGAACTATGTGAGGGAGTGTAAGTGATCCAAAGCTGAAAGAATTTCATTTGCTAAAGTGATCTGGGGACAGTTGTGTCTTTCCATGTTACATGTATATACTAGGGCAATGCCTGGTACTTAGTAGATCCTGGTACTTAGTAGATATGATAATAAATAATAGATCATGCACGGTCCTGTTATTTCTTTTTGCTTTCTTTCATTAGTCTTGAGCTCTGGTTTCTATATTGCTTTTGGCTGCCAGGTTATTCTGTCTGTTTGTTTGGTTCTTGACATACTAGGTATACAATAAAATTTGTTGGATGGATGAATGAAAGGAAGACTTGCAATGATACTATGTATTTTCTTCCAAGGCAATATTAATAGTATCTACTCCAGAGAAACTGAAACAGATTCACATTAATCAGCATCAAAATCCCCAAATGTTTATGATCTATAATTCCATATAATAAATAAAGTAGTATTAATCAATCAACTTAATATTAAAATAACCGGTATGACTTTTCTTTTTTTTCTTCTTGATAGATTTTCCTCTACATAAAAAGTGGGACGATTCTATTTTTTAAGTTGGGAGTTTAAAAAGTCATTTTCTTTGAATATTTAAGTATTAGTAGACCCCCTTGTTTAACTTCTTGTAGTAGACATTTATTTTGGCCCAAAAATTCTGTGTCCCAAAAGAAATTAACTTTATTTTATGTCTGACAACAAAAATTTTAAGTGACATTTCCATCAGGAGCTGAAAAGTTAATCTCCATTAGTTAATACCTCTCTCCTAATTCCCAATTTCAAGGCTGACTTTGGGGGATGTTTTGGAGGCAAGGGTGCAGGCACAGTGGAATTAATTCCTGGTCTGGGCATGTGGGCATCTGTCAGGCATCCTCATCCCATCTGCTCCCTGTCATTGGTCCACATGACACAGGTTACAGTGCTATCTTCACATCCTGACTCTGATGACTTTATGTATCTAGCTCTCTTCAATAATTGGTTGCACCTTTTGGGTACAAAGGAAACATGTGGTTCTTCCTATGCCTTATTGGGACACAGAGAATCCTGCCACTCCCTTTGGTGTCAGTGCCTCACATAACTATCTCTATTCCACTACCACGTTAGTGACCGTTAGTGACAGAAACTCCCCAGGTCCTGCTGCCTTGTGAGAGACCCCTCACTCCAGAGGTGTGAAGGTATGATTTGCTCTTGAGTCTCCAAAGCTATCTGGGCTTCTGTGATTTCTCCCTCCCTGGGGACTTAAGGTAGGGAGACAGAGAACAGCTTTTCTGAGGGACACCCTGTTGCCTTTGCTTCCTTTTCAGTTCTTCCACCTCGGGGAACCTGGCTATGAAAATTTACTGAGTCTGTGGTTTGGGGTGAAGGATGAGGGTGGAGTTCTGAGCAGGGATGTCTTATGTTAAATTCTTCAAAAACTGCTGTGATAACCTGAGTTTTCAAGAGTTTCAGGATGCAATATCAAGGCCAAGATTTTGATTCTCAGAGCTTTTTAGTTGTCAAATGCTGACAACTCTTTAAAGTTTACTAGGTTTTACTGGGTGAGTGAATGTTATTTGTCACCTCTTACTTATTATATGCCATGTGCTTGGTATGATACTGTGTCACCTAAGAAGTAAAAAGAGAAATAGGACACGGCTAAACTGAAAGAACCAAAGTCTTTTGTGATTGTGGGGAGGTGGATATTCAAGTCAATAATTACATACTGAGCATCTTCTGTTCCTCAAGAATTGTGCTGGATGCTGACAGTGCATCAATGAGCAGGACAAAAACTAGAGTCAATAGAATTTGGTTAAGAGTTTTGGTCTGAATGAAAGAGTGCCTTTTGTGACCTAAACCTCTCTAAACCTCTGTGGGCATGCATGTAAGGGGAAAATAGTAATGATAATAATACTTATTTCATGAGATTGTCACAAGGATTAAATTGAGATAATGTATGTATTATAGTAAACAAGGCACATAGCACATAGCAAGCTTTCAATAAATCTTGATTACAATAACAGACATCCTATGTTGGCTGGTTCAACATCTCTTCTGATATCTTTACAGTATGTCTCCTTGAAAAGCGTGAAGAACTGTGGTACCCAGACTCTCTTGCAGCTATGGTGCCATATATGATTTAGAGCCCTCCCATCAGATGCGTTTGTCTGCAGCTTGACTTTGAGCCGAAGCCTCAACTCAAGGCATTCATTTTATGGCAGAATAGTGGATTTGTATTCTGATAACTTGATCTATGTTTTTCAGAATTCTGGGTTTCTGCATAATTCTGGGTTTGATTATGATCTTGCATGAGATTTTGAGGGTGCAAGTGAAGATGTATTTTTTTATTCTTTTTATCCCAGTGCACACAGCATGTGTGTGTTGTCTCTATCTGCTGGTTCACCTTGTTGGCGTGGGGCATGGGGCCATGGTCTCTGTTTTCATGGCACTTATGGCTTAGCAGGAGAGAATATTAAAGTGTGATGTGTTCCTTTTCCTTCCATTGAAAGAATTTCCTTTGACACTTCTCCCAGTTCCCAGGAGGAAAGGAGTCATGTTTTTTCCTTGCTACATCAAAAGGAAGCTGGGGCAGAGGGCAACTAACTACAATTCACATGTAAGTTTGGTGTGAGAGCCAATGTCTCGCTGCATGCTAGTGCCAGGATTTTGGAGACTTCTGATTCAGAGTGGTATGTGCTTTGACACTGAGTTGGAAGAAGGTGCTGGGAAATATTTTCTTGCTAAACATAGGGAATATATTTTATTTTTTGCTAATGAGGGAAAATAGATGGTTTAGAGTCTTTCAAAAGATAAGAAAGAGAAAACAAGCCAACAACAACAACAACAACAAAGATAGAAAAAAATCGATCCAAAGGTCTGACATATGTCTGGATAAAAGTAGCTGTTATGGCATAAAAAGTCAGACCCATTCTCTGCATTGTGTCTGTTGTCTTTTTGCTTCTCCAGTTGTAACTGAATGTTATTATCACAGGATATTATGATGAAGCACCCACACCTACAAACCACTGTATTGAATTTAAGGCATCACCATTTAATATTTCTAAAAGTTATGATAACATTTTACATTTCATATTTTTTCATCTAGCAGGATTTCAGAATTTTGCTCTTTCATAATTAATGGTGTGATCAGGCCTCCCTTCAGGTCTTGTTTCTGTGATGGAAGTTTCTTCCACTGTTTCACATTTTTTAGTAAAATTAAACATTGGTGAGAATAGAATGTAAAGAAAGCAAGATGATTTCTTTCCTGATTTCTGGGACCATGGCACGCTGATTTGAGTCTTCCTGTCTTCCTAATGTACACATGGAATTCCCTGAATACCTAACCATGGTAGGCACTAATACCTAATACAGACTCCCTCCTCCCCCGCCCCCATCTAAGCTGCCACTTTGGCAGCATGGAAATAGCAAAGTCATCAGGAAATTGATTCACCAACTCAGGAAATGGGGCTGGACCATAGAACAAGGTGCCCCCACAGGGAGAATCGGCCTTTAGCTGAGTAGGGCCTCTCAGCTTACTGTTTCAGCATGAGAGTCTGACCCAGCAGGGACTGAGTAGTAGGCCTGTGCAGCACATTTGAATATTGTTATTTAATATTCACAACAATCCTGAGAGATAGCACTTGATGCATTAATATAGATTTTACAGAGAAGGACATGGATGCTCAGAGAGGTTAAGAATGTGCTGGAAGTGCATACAAAATAAACAGTGGAGTCAGACTTAGATTTGTTCTTTGATGCTGCTGCTTCTAATCTATGAAGCTGTCTTCTCTTCCTATGTCTCATCCCTGGTCATGTAAAATCAGTTCTTGATTCTTAAAATACATAAACATTAAAATAGATTTTTCATTTAGTATATCTTTTTAGAGTACATATTACTAGTGGACTAGATTTTCAGTGCACTCAATGAACAAGGGTGTCAAGATGATCATGTCTGATTTTGCTGTTAGTTGTTTTAAAGCTCATGCGACCTGGAAGAATGTTCTGGAGGGCACTGGAAGTCTGTAAATAGCAGTGGGCTTGGGCGTTTGTGAATTGTCCTTGACCTTCTCTTGTTCTAATCCCTCTGACAGGATTGCCTCTAAGATACAATATCACTTTCATGAATAGTGTCATTTAGTAAATGCCACCTGTGCTCAGTCCATTGTTGACAGGACAGTTCTGTTAAGCTGCAGTACTGGGAAAAGACATGGAGGCTGCACTTGTGTGAAAGGCTCTTCATGTCTCCTGACAGCTCTGGTAAAGCTAGAAAAATGATTGTCTGGATTAGGGCTTCTCTAATCAACTCCCTCCTGACTGCTCTGCTTAGTCTTTCAGGAAACCTAAGACTGAGGCTTGATTTTGGCCTGGGACTTTTATTTTCCCACCGAGAAAAACATTTCTACCCCTCTAGAAGGACTGAGCGAAGCCCCTCTAGTCTCTGCTGAGGTCTGAGAGAGTGGTGGACACTTGTTACATTATCAGGAGGAGGGACAATGACTCAGAGTGCACAGGGGATGTCTGGAAAGTGGCAGCTGTGGCTGGCACCTGCTGGCAGGGATCACAGAGGCTCCATTCAGCAGAATAGAGCCTGACTGGAAAGGAAGGACAACAAAGTGGAGCACATCCTCTCACCAAGGGAGGCTGCCCCTGGGACAGAGGCCACTGTGTCCTTTTTCTCCTGGTCACATAGAGAAAGTTCTTTCTAACAGACTCCCGCTGTAGTGCTTGTTTTGTTAGGCGCGTCATTGTTTTATGTCTGGGAGTGTGCTGACACAATTGGGATTTGATGAACTGTGTGAACGAAGGTGTGGCCTTGTGACCTTCAGAACTCACTGCTGATGAGTAGCAGTGTTATCATAGACTTGTCTGTTGCCAAGATATACTTCCTTTCCTTACGATTCCGGATTTTTCCATGCTTTATAGGGCTTCAGGTTCCAGAAAGGCAGAATGCCACCAAGGCTTCTGCTTCCTTGGTTTCCTAACACTCTCAAAGTCAAGGTTTGGATTTCTGAGTCACAACTCCAGGTGTGGCTGTATGATACTATTTATGCATCTATATTAAATATGACTATATGGGTATAAAAGGCCTTAAATAAAAGAGCTAGATAAATAAAATATTTGTTGAATGAGTAAAATATTACCAAAATTTCCTGGCCCTGCTTAAATTCTGAAGAAAGTCCTTGTGAACCCAGTGACATGCCAGAAGCAATTTGTTTTGTTCTAGACTCTTATTTACCATGTATGAATTTGTACATTTAAGAAGCTTTCTAACTTTTGATAAAGTTATCTGCATTTTAGACATCTTGCTTACTAGACTATAAGTTCTAGAATTTATATCCTATTTTTTGAGTCAAAGTCTCAATCTGTCACCCTGGCTTGAGTGCAGTGACATGACCGTGGCTCATCATAGCCTCGACCTCTTGACCTCAGGCAATCCTTCTGCCTCAGCCTCTTGAGTAGCTGGGACTATGGGTGAGTGCTACCACATCTGGCTAATTTTTTGATTTTTTTGTAGAGACAAGATCTAGCTATGTTGCCCAGGCTGGTCCCAAACATCTAGGCTCAAGCCACCCTTCTACCTTGGGCTTCCAAAGTGCTGGGATTATAGGCATCAGATGTGGCTGTACTTGTATAAATTTTATAAACTTAAAAAGTATATAAATTCAATATATAATTTATATTAGAATATAAATATACATTATAATTTATATTCTTATTCATCCCCCTTGCCTGACTTAGCCAGATTTAGCCAGAGTTGGACAAAAGAGAGTCCTAACAAATGCCCATGAAATTAATTTATCATTAAGAAGAAGAAGAGGAACCATCATGTAAGACTCCCAACCTCTTCATTCTTTCTCCATTTCCTGATGTAGATACAAGGACTTATCCTCAGGGCTGAGGACTTGGGAGGCACAATTTTAACACATCCTTTGTGCTTAAGTGCTTGTCTTCCTCATGGTTTCAAGGCAGGCCCTCCCATGCTTTGCTAGGGCCTTGTGCGGTATAGACGCACCGTTGGGTGAGAAGCCCCTCTTGCGCCCTCATTGTCTCCACAGGCAGGAAATGAATCTGCTACCACTGATTCTGATGTTCCTGAGAATTTCCCTCACACAGCCCTATTAGTCAGGGTCCAGCCGGAGAAGCAGAATTCCAGGAGTGTTATGGAGTCAGGGATTTATGACAAGAATCTGACCTTGAAAAACCGTAAGAGGGAACTCAAATCACTCTGTGAAAAAGAAACCTGTGCATGCATGTTTATTGCAGCATTATTCACAATAGCAAAAACATGGAACCAACTGTGCTGCCCATCAAAAGAGGACTGGTAAAATGCGGTACATATACACACGATGGAATATTTCGCAGCCATAAAGAAGCACAAGATTATGAACTTTGCAGCAACTTGGGTGGACCTAGAATCTATAATACTGAGTGATCTATCACAGAGACAAAGAACCGAATACCATACATTCTCACTCAAAAGTGGCCCTGAGCAGTTATCATAATACTATAAGAAAGAGATTGGCAATAGTGGGAAACTGCCAGGGGACAGATGGGGGCACACCTCATCAATAAGGGTACCTAATCTCAAACCAGGTGAAATGGGGACCAAAGGGAGTCCCAAACTTTAGTTACACAATGACATTTTTATACCTAATTCTGAATTGTACCCTACATCTTAAAAAAAAAGAAAAAAGAAAAAACGTGAGAGGAGTAGAGTGAGGGAGGGTCAAGAAGGGAAGAATAGAGGATGAGAAGGGTCGCTGTTCTCCTGAGCCCCTCACAGGTGGAGGAGTTGGAACCTGTAGGGAAACCTGGGAAGCTCAGTGTCTAGTCACAGACGTGAAGATGAGAACAGGAGGTCCTGTCAAGGCCCATAGAAGCTGCTGCCTCAGGGGATCCACGGTTGGGCACCTGGGAATGGGCACGGGGCGACCACTGGTCACCAGGGTCAGCAGCTAGGAAGGAGAGCAAATGCCTAGTGGAGGGGAACAAAGACATGTTGGAACCTCTGTCCGTCAGGACACCTCACTCCAATGACTCCAGGGAGGTACACTGACAGCTGCACGGTCACCTACCAAATCTCACGCAGGCTTCCCTTTTGTCCAACTCCAACCTGGAGCAATGTGGGAAAGAGGATTCTGGGAAACTTGGTTTCTAGCTTAATGACGTTGATAACAGAATGCTCCTGTCCTATGGCATGCGTGAGATTTGGTAGGTGACCGTGCAACTGTCAGCGTCCCTCCCTGGAGTCATTGGAGTGAGGTGTCCTGAGGGACAGAGGTTCCAGCATGTCTTTGTTCCCCTCCACTAGGCATTTGCTCTTCTTCCTAGTTGCTGACCCTGGTGACCAGTGGTCGCCCCATGCCCATCCCCAGGTGCCCAGGGTATGTGGGTGTGGTCTACACTAAAACAATGTCCAACATGTTTGGCATTTAGGAGAGAGTAAAGACATCTAGTTACTGAACATGCTGGATCAGCTGGTAGTCCATTCAGATACAGCAATAGGGGGCATGGCTGATGACATTTTCTAAAGGTGGCCATACAAATATTTTTATCCAGTTATAGTCTGAGTTACACTGCCTCTTCCAAGAACTGTGTCCTATGTCCTCATCCTGCAAATTTGGGTTCTGATTAAGTCTGGAGGAAGTGATGCTCTGTGACTTCCAAATCTAGGCCCTAAAAAGAATACAACTTCTTTCTCTGGCCCTCTTCTCTCTCTCCCCCTTTCTCTCTCTCTCTTTCTGCCTCCGTCTCTCTCTCCTTGCCTTGCTCCCTCTCCCTGTCTGTCTCACTCTCTTCCCCTCTTTCTCTCTCCCTCTCTTTCTGTCTCTGTGTATCTCCCTTTTTCTCTCTCCTCCCTCTTCCTCTTTCTCTCACTGTCTCTGTCTCTTTCCACCTCTTTCTCCCCCGTTCTCTCTCTCTTTCTCCCTCTCTCTCCCATTTTCTCTCTCTCTGTCTCTCTCCCTCCCTCCCTCTCCCTCTCTTCCACTCTCTCTCCTCTTCTCTTTCTGTCTCTGTCTCTCCTCCTCTCTCTCCTTTTTTCTCTGTCTCTGTCTTGCTCTCCTCCTCCTCTCCCTCTTTCTTTCTCTCTGTTTCTCCCTCTCTCTCCTCTTCTCCCTCTTTCTAACTCTCTGTCTCTCTCTCTTCCCCTCTTTTCTCTCTTTGTCTCTCTCCCTCCTTTTCTCTCTTTCTCTCTCCCTTTCCTTCTTTCCCTCTCTATGCCCTCTTTCTTTCACGTTCTCTCTCTCCATCTCTCTGTTTCTCACTCTTTCTTTCTGTCTCTCTCTCCCCTTCTTTCTCTCTCTCTTCCCCTCTTTTTCTCTCTCTGTTTCTCTCTATCTCTCTCTTTGTCGATCTCCCCCTCCCTCTTTTATTCTCTGTGTCTCTCTCCATCTTTCTCTCACTCTGTTTCTCTCTCTTCCCCCTTTCTCTCTCTCCTCCTTTCTTTTTCTCTCTCTCCCTCTTTCTCTCACTCTCTGTCTCTCTCTCCCCCTCTTTCTCACTTTTCCTCCTGTTTTTGCTTTCTCTTTCTTCCTTTTCTTTTCTCCCTCTCTCTCTGCCCTTTTTCTTTTTCCCTCTGTCTCTCTCCCCCTCTTTCTCTCTCTCTGCTCCCTATCTCTTTGTCTTTCTCTTTCCCTCCCTCTTTTTCTCACTCTATGTCTCCATGTCTCTTCCCATCTCTCTCTCGCTGTCTCCCTCTTTGTCTCTCTCCCCCATTTCTCTGTTTGACTCTCTCTATCTCTCTCTTCCTCTTTCTCTCTGTCTTTGTCTTTCTCCTTATCTCTCTCTCTTTCTTTTGCTTCCCCCTCCCTCCTCTTTCTCTCTCTCTCTCTCATATTCTCTCGATCTCTCCCTCTTTTTTCTTGTTTCTCTCTCTCTCTTTATTCCTCTCCCCCTTTCTTCTTCTCTTCTCTTCTCCCCCTTTCCTCTCTCTTCCTCTCTTTCTCTCCCTTTCCCTCTCTCCCACTTTTCTCTCCCTCTCTGTCTGTCTCTCTCTCCTCCTCTTTCTCTCTCTCTCTCTCATTCTCCTTTTCCCTTTTCCTCTCCACCTTTCCTCCTCTCTTCCTTTCTCTCTCTTTCTCCCTCTCTCTTTATCTCCTCTCTCTCTCTCTTTCAGGATACTTGCCTGTGGAATCCAGCTAATACATTGTGAGGAAGCCCAGGCCATGTGGAAGAGCCACATGCAGGTGTTTCAGTCCCTGGCCTTTGAGACCCAGACACCTTGAGCAGAGACAAGCAGTCCCCAGTGTACCCTGTGAATTCTTTATCCACAGAAACCCTGAGAGATAATAAATGATTATTCTTTGTCTAATTCACAAAGTTTTGGGAATAATTTATTTATTGTTTTTATTTTAGAGACAAAGTCTTACCCTGTGATCCAGGCTGGAGTGCAGTGGCCTATGACCATAGCTCACAGCAGTCTTGACATCCTGGGCTCAAGCAATCCTCCTGCTTCAGTCTCCCAAGTGACTGAGACCACAGGTGCGCATCATCATGTCTGGATCCCCCCCTTCCTCTTTACTCTTTGCCATCCTCCCGGGTTCCATCCCACTCTCATTGAGATGTACCTGAGGCCAGTGGGATCCATGTCTGGTTCTTTACCAGGAAAAGTAAGAAATAGTCTTAAAGTCATTAAATTGTAACTCCCACAAGCCGATGATCACCTGTTAGTAACACCAATTACCTCTCATAACATAACTTTCATATATTATTAGGTTAGGCAACATGTCCCACTTTCAACTAAGGATGAGGATGGGAGGGATAAAGGGAAAAAAAAGGAGGAGGAATTTTTTTTCTGATACCCTTTGTGTGGCAGAATAGAACTGGCACATAGAAGGACTCAATATATGCTGAGTAAGTGAATGCATTACTTTGCCTTGGGTTTTAAGAGAGGTTGACATTTAGTTGGCATTTGTGTCAAAGCTGGCCTGGGCGGTGGGTTTGCCGAGCAGTGACTGGCCTCATCACAGGTAGGTGGGCCTGAAGTCTTTATGCCTGCTCTAGGGCCAGTCAGGGATCCTGCAATGTCTCGGTGGGGACTTGAGTGAGTGCCGTCCCAGTAAGTCAAGGGCCTCCTTGATTGCTAATCACCTGCGGCTGGGTTATGCATTCTGGGCCTGCCTCTGGACCATGGTGAGTAGAAATCTAACCCCACAGGCCCAGCACCCATGTCCCCAAAGGACACTGCCTCTGTTTACCTAGAAGATCAAGACCAAACGAGCTTGGTGCTCTCCTCAGGAAAGCTTTGCTCTCATAGTTCTCTAAACTAACCTCACTCAGGAATGGAGGTTTTAGATAACTTGAGCAACAACAGCATTGGCTCTGGATGGAAAGTTTTTGACCAACTAGTATTCAAGCATTGCTCTTTGTGGGAAATTCATGTAGCCTGTGGGAGAGGTGGTCAAGGTCTTGGTTCTAGAACTTAGTAGGTCTATGTTTGAAGCTTGGCACTGCTACTTCCTGTGATTTGGAGAAATGACTTAGCCACTTTAAACTTTAGTTTCATTATCTTTTAAATGACACTGATGGTAGTGTCAGGGTTCACTGTGTGGATTCATTTTGAAATTCTAGATGTTTGGAGCAAAGAGTGGGTGGTCAAAAAACAGTTATTGATTTCATTTTTAAATTTTTTGATTATTTCATTGTATTTTTTATTTTTGAGTTGAAGTCTCACTCTGCTGCCCAGGCTGGAGTGACATGATCATGGCCACCGCAGCCTTGATCTGCTGTGCTCAGACCATCCTTCTGCCTCAGCCTTCCAAGTAGCTGGTACTACAGGCACAAGCCACCATGCCTGCCTAATTTTTGATTTATTGTAGATGCAAGGTCTTGCCGTGTTGCTCAGGCCAGTCTCAAACTTCTGAGCTGAGGCAATCCTCCCGCCTCTGCCTCCCAAAGTGCTGGGATGACAGGCATGAGCCACCACACCCAGCCTGATTTCACTTTTTATTTGGAAGGTGACTAAAGTGATATTCCTCCATTGGAATGGATCCAAAGGACAGCTCATGAGATATCACTGATAGCTCCTGACTGAGTTCACAGAGAGATGATCTCTGGGCTTCACAAGGACCAAAAGGGATTCTGGTTGCATGTCACATGTGCACAGGATACATGAGGCACCAGTGCACCTTCAGTGAAAGTACCTGGCTTAAACGAACCAAGTCACCCCATGTCCTGAGCAACATGGCAAGACCTTGTCCCTACCCATTGCTAGTGCAAAACCAATGGACTATGGCTGGAGACCTGGGAGGCTCAGACGCCTGACTGTGGGGTCCACACCATGAACAGCATCCTCGCTTTGTTGAGTGCTCCTAGATTCTCAGCTGGCCAGGGCTGGTGCCTGTTCTGGAATAGACGATTGACTGACAGTAGAAATCCGTGCTTCAGCAGGGCTGAGAGAATGGAAAAACTGACCCACACAAGGTCCACCCTGCCAACCCAGCGGCAGTTGGAGGAAGTGCTTTCAAAACATAACGTGCGGAGCCTGGCTGGGCAGAACAGGGTGATGTGCCAGGGCTTGCAGGCTCCTATCTGAGACAGGGTGGAGTCCACATGGCTGAATCACAGCTTTCAAAGGTGAGGGGACCTTCCAACTGCCTTCTGTCTCGCCGCCAATACTTCAGGAGAATCTGGACTGGAAGTTTAGGCAGAAGACCAAGGAGAGAAAAACCGCCTGGGTGTACAGAGTGTAATAGATGGGCTTACAGATGCTGCATCATCAAATATCCTATTTTATGCTGACTTGCCTAAGTTCCTAGTTCCTACAATGAGCTCCATGGTTGCAACTAAGTTGTGGAAGTCAAGCACCTGAGTTTCACAGCTGCAATGCTTGCTTACATGGCTGAACATGTGAGTAAATCACAGCAGCTTTTCTAGTGTTTTCTGGTTGTGTTTCCCAGGCCACAAACTCAGTCATAGATTGCTAACTGACCATAGCTCACTGTAGATATTCTGTGGAAGGGGATGGCCCAGTTTTTCTTGATTGGGAAGAAAGAAACTTGTTTAACCAGGTGACTTCATCTGTATTCTAGTGACTGGGAAAAAATGCAACAACAAATTAATAAATGCAAGAATGATGCCTGTTGCCTGGGGGACCCTGGGGGTGAGGGGGGAACTGAGTGGGGTTGGTGGAGAGACAGGTGATGTCCTACTTGGAAGAGAAGATATAAAATTGTGATAACACTCATGGAAGGAATTTTAACTGTAGTCCTAAAGAAGCTGGTTTAAAAGAAAATAAATTTATTGAGGTGAAAATGCTGAGATTATTGACTTTCAGTTGAGAGAGAAAATGAAGTCACTGGGTTTGGAAAATAGCAAACCCATTTCAGTCTTTCCTGGTTCCTGGAAGTCTATTTTTTCACAGTACATAACTAATGTCCTTCTGTTTCATAGGACTTCTATGAAAGAAAATGGGGAGGGTCTTAAGCTTTGTTTTGTAGGAACAGGAATACACCTTCCTCACCTCACTTCTGCCAGACAGATTCCAGGCTCAGCCCGCTGAGTGATGGCACATCTTTATGGATGAGCCTGTGTGAACCAGGGCGACCCACTCTTGATAACACAGTGGGATGGATTCCTTTCCTTTACCGTCGACTTCAGGCTTTCTGTCTTTCTAACGTTGAGTCTGTGATCAGAGGACACCTCAAAAGTCTTTAAAGAAAATCTTACACTTTGACTCGTCATATGTGCAGAGCAAGTGAAGCAACCATGGTGTGGAAGAAAACCTAGTCCTTTTCTGTGACCAGGAGACTTTGATGGATTCAGGCTGCTGGGAATGTTCCCTTTTACTCAAACCACTTAAAGGAGCAGAGGTGCTTAGCCCACTTCCTGCCAGTGGGATGACAGAATTGTTGATACTTGAGTGGGACTTGAGTGGCTTTGAAAAGATTTTTCAGAAGATCAGAAATTTGTATGAATGTCTTGAAATATCACTATGCAAACATTTGTGTCAGTAATATTTTTTGAATGAAAAATGTCCATATTGGCAAGAAATTTAGGAGTAGAGCTTTATGTAAACTCATTTAGGATGCTGAATTAATACTCCTAGCAGTGTTAGCAAATGACACTTAGGAAAGACATGTGCCGTGAAAGAAAAGCCCTTATTCTACTGGGTCTAGGGAAACCAGAACAAAGCAAAGGTTCAGCTCCTTATGTCAAATTAAATTCCAAATAGAGTATGATCTAAACATAAAAAATAAGGCATACTGGTAGCAGAAGAAAATTTAAACAAGATTTTTATAATCTAGGAATAGGTAATAATTTTCTAAATGTGACATCTAAAGTCAAAATCCAAAGAAAAATGTATAAGTTGGTTACATGAAAATGAGAAAAGTCTTCCATGTTAGAAAACACCACAAAGAAAATTGGAAAGCAAAAAATACACTTCTGTATTATAAAGGGACATTATAAAGGGGTATATAAAATCAATAAGGAGATAATAAACACTTCAGGAGAAAAACAGAAGAAAAAATATAAATGGCTAATAAACCTATGAAATAAAGTTAAACTCACCCATGATAAAATAAATGAAAATTAAAAGAATGTTTATTATTTTATCAGTGGAAGATATTTTCTAAAATTGATAATAACCAGTGTGCAGCAAGACTAAAGAAAGGGCCCTCTCCTACACTGTGAAAGGAAATATACAGTGTATAAATTACAGGAAGGGAAATCTTGCAACTACTGTCCCAAAATTGTCACACACAAGCTGAAAGGTATATGTGAGGTACTCATTGCTGCTTTATAACAAAAAACAGAAATGATCTCAATGTCTATACTTGAGAACTGGTTTAAAAAATAAAACAAAATCATACAATAGACTATTGCAAATGGTAATGTAAACATACATTTATTATGGAGAAGAACTAGTGATATATTTGCTGAAAAAGGGTCACAAAGCAACATTTAAATTATAATATAATGCTTAGGTTATAATAAGAAGCTCAGGTTATGTATAAGATGTTTGCATACTTTTTTTACCTGTCTTTTTTTTTTTTTTTTGAGTCAGGATCTCATTCTGTCACCAAGACTGGAGTGTAGTGGCACAATCACGGCTCATTGCAGCCTCAAACTCCTGGGCTCAAGCGATCCTCCCACCTCGGCCTCCTGAGTGGCTGGGACTACAGGTATATGGCACTATGCCCAGATAATTTTGTTTATTTTTTTGTAGAGACTAGATCTCACTATGTTGCCAAGGCTAGTCTCAAGTTCCTGGGCTCAAGCAATTTCTCCTGCCTCAGGCTCCCAAAGTGCTGGGATTACACTTTTTTCCCTCAATATTTTTTTATAAAAATTATCGAGTGTACAGAAAAGGTGAAGACACTGTGAATATCCATATATTTTCTTCCTAGATTCAATAATTGTTGACAATTTGCTAAATTTTACTTTATTTCTCTATACACACAAACACACCAATGTGCATGCGTCCACACGCACACACACACACACACACACACACCACACATTCATTTGATTTTACTGAACTGCCTCATTTGTGAATCTTCTCTAATCATTTATTAAGACTCAGATTCTGACTGAACAAGTTGAGTAAAGAAGCCCTCAGTCTTACTTGAGATAATCTATTCTGTTTGGATTATGCTCCCTAATGCTTTTCCCTTCATTGCATTAACACCTGCATTTTGGGTTTATTATTGAATGTAGTTTAGCTACATTCTTTTTTCACATAAGAAGATATTGAAATGTAAAATGGACTCAAGTTAAATTGGGGATGCCTCAATTCTAGCTTTTATGTTATAAGAAGTCTTAGTAATAATAATAAGTACTTGCCAGATTTGTATAAAAAATGATCTGTGTCTGTCTAAGTCTTCAGACATAGGAAACCCTCAGGGAGAGGGAGTGGGTCCCCCAAAAACACGTGCCTTCCCCATGTGGAGCACGCTGCCTCATGCAATTGTGGTGAGAAACCATGAAGCTAAGACACTGTGTTCTGGGGGGATCCCGGCCTGCAGGAGGCAGATGCTGGCCAAGAGGTTGCTGACAGGCATCCGGGGCTGTCCAAGCTCCCCTTTAGAATCAACCCCTTCATTCTGATCTCTCTGCTTCCTCCACATCAACCCTCCCACCTTACTGGTGTTCTTCTTTGCCTAGTCAAGCATCTCAGTGCAGACTGTTGTCGTCCACTCTCTTTTGTAATCTAACACTTTTTGGTGTCTGTCTGTGTGTGTGTGTGTGTGTGTGTTGTGTGTGTGTGTGTGTGTGTGTGTGAGAAAGAGAGAGAGTTTGGGGGAAGTGATAAGACGAGATTACCTGTCCTACCTCTTTCAAAGTTCTCAGATTTGGCCGTGGCCTCCTTTGTTTTTGCTTTCTCTGCTTCCTTATTCCAATTTTCCATGTTCTCCCTGCTTATTGAGATTTCCTCTCTGCTGAAGTTGCCACTTGTCTCAACTCCCCCGGAATTTGATAGCTCAGTTGTGAAATCTGATTCTTAGAGCTGTCTATTAGGTTCTCTCACAAACAACAAAGTTTTTCCCAGTTCTGGCTCACCTGGAAATATTCCTGTTTGACTGAAGTTTCATAAATCTCTCTCACCAATGATACTAGGACTCAAGGTGGGTTATTAGAGACGTGGGCTGAAGTTTGGGCACCAGATTGAGCTCTGGATTTCTCATAGCTGTGAGCCTGTCATGTTGGTTTTAGTGTTAGCCTCCCGAGGTTAGGTTTCAAGTTAATGTAGGGTCAAGTTCCACAAACGGGCTGTGGTCTGAGTCTATAACAGAAATAGGTAGGAAAGGCTTTCAGCTTTTATTCAAAGTTTATTACCTTAAGTTGTTAAAGAGAGGTACATTTCTTAAAAACTTAAAAAAAAATCACCATTTTCATCAGTTAATTGTTCATGGGCTTATAGTATGCCTATGCTATACATACCTCTCCTCTGGCTCTTACCATGGATTCTGAAGGAAAGAAAGTCAGAATCCATGGTAAGAGCCAGAGATTCTTGCCGTGTGTGTGTGTGTGTGTGTGTGTATATGTGTGTGTGTGTGTGTGTGTGTGTGTGTGTGTGTGTGTACGCACGTGTGTGTGAGTAATACATTTGTTTTATGGATTCTTCAAGGCTAGAAATAGGTACATACAGAAGGTCAGTTGAATTTTTATATCAAAATGAAAACTCTAAAAGGCATTCGATCATTAAAAAGAAAGTGGAATAATAAAATTGGGAAATGTTTGTTAGATCTGCCAAAGCAGCAAGTGCACCAATGCCTGGAAGATTCAAAGCTTTAAAAATAGTCTTCTGTGGAATTATCTGGGGACTCTAGAGTAGTAAATAGGTACCAAAACATTTATTCAAAATACAAAGTATACCAGAGTTATTAGGGAATAACATACATAACACATCAAAGGCACAATGAAAAATCTTAGACATTCTAACATTCATCCCATGTTTTGGAAAAATAGTTAAATGATTATTTACTCTGAAGCAACCTCTCAGGCCTACTCTGGGTGTTTAATTCTGTGACTCTATTATGTTTAGATTTTCATTAGTGACTGCTTCTCAGCACCAAATATATATTCGTATTAGTTGCAGTATACACATCGGTATGTGAACTAAAAATAATTTGACCTGATTCTGCTTTTCACATTAGTAGGACATTTCAACTATAATATTTTGTGTTTACTGAAGATGATAATTGATAACCCTGGTTAAGATTTAGAAAAGGATACTAGGGAAGTCAACAGCTCTGCACTGAGTACTTATGTGTGTAGAGTGGACACTGCCCACTGAGGAGACTGCAAAGATGGTGAGTCAGCCTGTGTTTCCAGGGTTGTGTACTCTGTTGCTGTGTGTAAATTATATACATGTAAAATACAAAGAATCAGTTGTGAAAGAGAAATGATAATACAAGACAACGTATAGTAAGTGGCAGGTAAAGGGTGCTTCCGATGAGTACAATACAAGGAGCAGGAGTGTTTTGTGTTGTGAAGGTGATAGGATAGAGAAGGGAGACTTTGAGAAAACTGGGGAGTATTTTTACTGAGGGTGGATGGGTTGATATACCGAAGATCTGCTCCCAACAAAAGGAAAAGAGAGAGAACATTTAAAAAATCATTTTATTTTCTTATAGAACTCGGTTGTTTAAACAAGGACAACCCAAACCAGGGGACATGAATTTTGCCTAAATCAAGGCTTTGTCCACTTTGTCCTTTATGAGCAAGATACTGATATAAACTATTATAACCAGATAATATGTTGCAAGTTACTTTAGGATTTGGACATCTTCTAGTTGCATTTGTACATAGCTGCTGTGTTTTCTCTAGGCAGTGTTGACCCAATGATTTTATTCTTGTATACACATTTCATTTTTTTTCACAGATACTTGGTGAAGCTGACCTCACTGGTTGAGTATTTTATGGTAGAATTCTTTAGCAAAGCTGCCCACACAAATCAAAATTCAGGAGAGTTTACAGAGGAGAGTTAAGTATCCGAATTCCAGACAGGTTCTATACAAATATTTGACTCTATGTAACCTTCACCTAATATGTCTGACTGATGTTTACCAACTTATCTTAACATTAATTTTCCATTTCATTCTGCTTATTAAATTGCTATAGACTTTAAGGCTCATGGTTTTCCCAGTTAATTGTACCAAAATTGTCTTATATCAAGGAATTTTTCCAACTAATTGGAGGAGGTAAAAATTAAGTCTACCATACAGAAACAAGATCTTTTTAGATTTCAGATTAAATTCTTTCAGTTTGATTTTTTATTACCTTAATAATAGCTGTAATTAGGCTAAATATTTCCAAGTAATTTCATCCCAAAGAATAGTCTTCAGGCAAGAGAGAAAAAGAGAAACACACACACACACACACACACACCCTGAGAGAGAGAGAGAATATTTGCATACTAAGACTTTGTAAGAACATATAGATTAATTCTAGAATTGTATACCTCTGAGATACAGAGAAAAAATTACACAAATGGAAAAAAATGTCTTTTTGGAGACAAACACAAGACAAAAATCCTCTTCTAACATGAACACAAGAACATCCATTAAGAGGTTTATAGGGAAATAGATTGTATAAGTATGTATTTTAAAGCAAACTTTCTGACAGGTTTGGAGAGAACTGCCAATGGACTTCTCTGATTCATGTTTTAGAGTTGAGTAGATCTAGGTTCCAATCCAGTCTCTGTGCCTTGAAAATTGTGTGACCTGGGACCTATGCCTCCATTTCCTGGTGCCCGTGTTCCTTGTTTATAGAGTGAAGGCAGCACAGCCCTCATTACCCTGAAAGGCCCAGGACCATGCTCTACAAATGACGGTGCCCCACTTCTCCCTAGCCCTCTACTGAACATTAAATACTTAAGTGACAGCTATGTGACCAGACACTATTCATATACTTTGAAAAATAAGTCTTCTAAAAATAAAATAAAGTCCTCGATGGTTTTAAACACAAAATGAATCTAGAGGAAAAATTTTCACAAACCTCTGCAGAGAGAAAACAGAAGCAATCAGGTGAGAAACAACTTTTATTTCAAGAAGAAAGTTTGGTGGTCATGAAAGAGACTGGCAATGGCATTGAAAACAATGGGTTGATTGCTAGAGTAACTGGTGGCAAAGCTTAAACCAGGTTGCTTTTGGATAGTAAAACCCATGTGAAGGTTTTCTGTGAGTGGCAGCTAGCCAGTTCCTGGGTAGAGATGTTTGAGTGTCCTACTGACAGGAAAAAGGGGACCTCCAGGTTCCTTGAGCTGCAGGGCTGGAGGCTGTCTGATAGGCCCATGATGCTTATTGAGAGGATTCCTGTGCCTGAATTGAGAAAGACCAGGATTTTTTGAAAAGTCTGCTATCGTGGTTCTGTTTACAGAGTAATGTGAGAGAAAAATGTCTAAAAATGTTTCCTCGCCTACTGTCAGAAGTTTTGTTCTTAGGCAGTTGTTTCTTTGGGTTAAAGTTTTCTCATTTCAAATGTTTTCTTTTGAAATGAAAAAATTTGCCTGATGGCTGAATATAACCGATTCTTGTCCTGTTCCATATTAGTCTTAGCATGTGGAGGGGCGCCATCTTGAGCCTAGCTCTGAATCTTCCAGGGTGCAGGCGTGCTGGATGTGCCTGACCTCTTGGAGGGGCAGTTAACAGAACTGTTTGCAGAGGCTGAACATGTCTGGGTGGAACGTGCATCTAAAAGCAAAAAGAACCAGACCCTATGCTTGGCTGAGCCATGAAGCCTCAGATATCGAAGAGGAAAAAGAATTCTGCACATGGAGGTGTGGTGTTGCGGTGTTTGTCTTTTGGCAGGGAAGGAAAATAAGCAAAATAGAAAAACAAGTTTCACTCAATGTGGAAATAGGGAAGTCTGAAGACACCCTTCAGGACTCCGACCTCCAGAGATGAACTCCATCAGGAGTGAGACACTGTCCCATCAGACCCCAGGCCACCTCAGAGGCGATGGAGTCCGTGGGTCAAAGGCTGTTGGGGGTGGGAGTAGGAAGTGTGGAACTTGCTGGGGCTGGGGATTTTGCATGAAGCAGTGTGAGGAGCGTATGAAGTGTGTGTTCAAGGCTTCAGGTGGAAGGTGTTTTCATCTGATCAGACTGATGTCACTCACAGAAGGAAAACGACAGGAAAGACCTGGATGTTAAAATCAGTTGATACCTTTTGAGTACAATGTGCACTGGTGGGGGTGATGGGTACTCTTGAAGTCCAGACCAAAAACTGTTTCTATCCCCGAAAGCTATGGTAATTAAAAAAAAAAAATCAGGTGATGTTTCTGTTTCCTAAGTGGAGAAAAGACAGGGATTTGGTAAACTAGTAGATTAGTGTGAAACATGACTAAGAGCTAGAACCAGCTGGGAAAGAGCCCCCACTCGTGTATGGTTCGATTTGGTCAAAGAGTAAATTATTAATGAAAAAGGAATTCACTAATGAAAGACGTGGAAAAAATCTGATAGAAAATCTATTTAGACTGTAAGAAAATGACTGATGGTACTGGGAAACTATGGGGGGGAGGGGGATGGGATTAACAGTAGCAAATATCTGTCTGGGGATGGGGAAACACCTCTTATCAACAGGGTGCCTGAATGAAACGTAATTGTACACCTAACCCTTAACTGTACCCCACAAAACCATAATAAAAAATATTGATTAAAAAATAAAAAAATAAAAAGAAAATCTATTTAGAAAAATCTGTCAAAGTCTTTTCAGAAAAGTTTCCCACACTGAAAATTAAATAAATAAAATATTTAGTTGATTCAGGTATGTGAATCAGTGATATCTTTGCTCTAAGAACTGTTTGGTCCAGTTATATAATGAATATAAATTTCTTCTCTTTAAAATAGAAGCTTAGTTTTTAAAATGGAGTCAGGTTTATCTGAAGCTGGACTTTGGGTTCTATAAAGCCTCTGTTCTCATCATTGGCACCACATCTGATGACAGCAATTTGTAGGATGAGGTAAAATTCCTGGCTGGGACTTACGGAGTCAAACCAGGAATTACCTCAAATACCCAAGGGCTCAGATGCTGTGGCAGGGGCCCATGTGGAATCGACACTGTAAGCTGTGTTAGCCATTGAGCTGTAATATTGTTCAAAGCAGCTGAGAATAGGAATCCAGGATCTGGATTTTTTTTTCTTTTTTTGTATCAGGGTCTCACCCTGTTGCCTAGGCTGGAGGCCAACGGCCCGATCATGGCTCACCACAGTCTCCACCTCCTGGGCTCAGGAAATCCTCCTGCCTCAGCCTCCTAAGTAGCTAGGACTACAGGCACATGCCACCTCACCTGGCTGATTTTTTATTTTAATTTTTTGTTTATTTATTAATTATTTTTTTTAGATGTCTCTCTATGTTGCCTAGTCTGGTCATGTATTCCTGGGCTCAAGTGATCTTCCTACCTTGGCCTCCCAAAGTGTTAGGATTCCAGGCGTAAGCCACTGCACCCAGCCTAGGAATTGGAATTTTTGATGGGAAGCAGATGAAGATTGCCAAAAGAGATGGAAAAGATCCAGCAAGAGTGTGGACTCAGATGCATGTGGTTGGGAGTTTACTACGGCATGAGGATACAGCAAAAGTCTACAGCAGCTGGAAGGAGTACTCCGGAATGTGTGAAGGAGTGCTCCCGGGGACTACGAGGGGAGTGCTTCTGGGGAGGCAAGGAGGAGTGCTCCCAGGGCAGAGAGTAGTGCTCCAGGAGGTGGGGGGGGAATCCTCCTGGGAGCAGGGAGGAGTGCCGGGGGCAGAGAGCAGGGATAGGAGGGGCAGAATGGTGGAGCCTCCCTTAACATTGACTTAGGCGCAGCCCTGGAGACATTCATTCAGGGCTTCCCAGGAGATTCACAGGCAGCTTTCTAGAATCTTTAAAGTGAGCACCCTCCTGCTTAGAAGCTCAAGCACTTGGAACTCAGTTACCAAGATCACATTTTTGAAGAAGCCAGTGTAGGTTTCAGGAGTTTTGAAAACTGATGATGTTAGTACTTCTTTCTCTCCTCCTCACTCCAATTCGACAGACACTAATGAGTGTTACTATGTGCCGGGCACTGTGCTGGCCTCTGGAGATAAAGGTATCATAAAGGCATGATTGGAGAGTGATTTAGAGGGGAGAATCAATGGGTGGAGTCCAGGTAGAGATAGATGATGGCATGGAGGCATTATTAAAAGAAAATATTTGTCTGATAAGGAAGGAAGAAGGACATTTCAGGTTAGCTATAGCCTCTGCAAGGAATGGTAGCTTGGAGTTGGAATACAGGATGTGGAAAATAATCCAGTGAGAAATACAGTAAATATGATTATAGCTATTATTCATTGAATAATTTATACATAAAGCTGGGTTGGAGCCATGCTGTAAGATTTTAGATGAGAGATCTACTCTTTATTCTTTACTATGGAAGTGAGGGGAGCTTGATCCCCTGTGACGGAATCTGAAGGAGTTCAGAGACTGGAGTAACCCAATTATGGCTACAATTGTTGTGTATTCACTTTGTGTCTGGCATTGGGCTCAGTGTGTGATGCATTAACTCATTTATTAGGTCAGAGTTTATTATATTAGTATAATGTGACATGAAAGGGTCTTGATTAATTTACACAACAGGGATAGACATGAGTCAATGATTTAAACCGCTGTGGAGAAAATATTTCAGAACTTAAACGATTCCTTCACTCACATACTCATTCGTTCATTCACCAAACATTGATTGAATCACTTAGTCTTTGCCAGACTCTGGGCTAGATGCTCGAAGTCCAGTGTTGGCGAGTGAGCTTACTATGTGACAGGAAGGGTAAGTCTTCTGCAGATACATATGCCTTATTATCGTCAGGATTACAGATGAAGAAAGAAAGGCGAAAAGAAATTAAATTACTTTTCTAAGATTAGCACACAGGTCTTGAATCACATGGCTGGCTCTGGAGTTAGCATTTTTTTTTTTTGTCATGGTCTCACTCTGTCACCCAGGCTGGAGTGCAGTGGGGCGATCACAGCTCACCACAGATGGACATCCTGGGCTCAGGCGATCCTTCTCTTTCAGCCTCCAGTGCAGCTGGGACTACAAGACACACGTCATTATACGTGGCTAATTTTTTGATTTTTTTTTTTTTTAGAGATGAGGTCTTGCTATACCGCCCAGGTTAGTCTTGAACTCTTGGCTTCAGGTAATCCTCCCACCTCAGCCTTCCTGTAGTCTTGGGATTAAAGGCATGAGCCACGGTGCCTGGCCGCTTTTATCATTTTATAATGATCCTCTTTGTCTCTGGTAATTTTTTGCTTATCTGTTATTTATATGGGCATTCCTTCTCTGTCTTGATAAATGTTTGCATGATATGTATTTCTATCCTTTTGTTTTTAACCTACTTATATGGTTTTATTTGAAATGAGTTTCTTGTGGATAGTAAATAGCTGAGTTGTATGTTCTGCCAATCTATCCCTCCAATTTCTATCTTTTAATTAATACATATGAACCTTTTATATTGAATGTAATTATTGATATGTAGGAGTTAAAGGTATATTCTTTTATTTTTTGTTTTCTATTTCTTCCCTCTGCTTTTTCTTTGTTTTCTTTTCTTCTACTGTTCTGTGAATTACTGGAACATTTGAACTTCTACTTTATTTTCTCTATAGTGTTTTTTACTGTTTCTCTTCGTGTAGCTCTTTCATGATTGCAGGACATTACATGTATAAGTATGTATAAGTTTTACATTGCTTACATATAGCTTATCATAGTCTATCATATCATAATTTTACCATTTCAAGGGAAGTAAGAAACTTTGCCTTCTTTCACATCTTTTTTAATCTCCCATTTGTAATAACATTGTCTTAGTTTTTTTCTCTACATGCAAGTTGAACCACATCAGATAGTGTTACAATTTTGCTTATACCACCAGCATAATTCTGAAAGCTGAAGAGGAGATGGAAAGCATTGAATTCACCCACATGTTTGCTTGCCATGTTCTTCTGGATGTTCCAAGGCTCCTTCTTTTATCTGTTTCTGTTTATAGAACTTCCATTAGCCATTCTTTTAGAGCATGGGTATGTGGGTGATGAATTCTCTTAGTTTTCCTTCATCTGAGACTGTATATCTACCCTTCATTTCTAAGGGTATTATTTTCTGATATAAGATTCTGGCTAGATGTTCTTTTTAAAAATTTTATTATAAAGATGTGGGGTACAAGTGAGGGATAACTACATAAGTAGACTGCATGCAGGTGAAGTTTGGGCTTCTAACCGCCTCTTACCCTTCCTGGTAGTAGATCCAGGTATCCCGTGTGTTGTCATGTGTCCCCCACCCCCTTTCTTCCCTCCCTCCCCTAGCCATGCCCAGCAACTGCCAACCCCTCCCTTGTGTGCATGTGACTAGTGTTCAGGGTCCACACACCCTGAAAAAAATATGTATATTTTTTGGAGTCAACATCTCACTCTGTCACCCAGGCTGGAGTGCAGTGGCATGATCACAGCTCACCACAGCCTTGACCTCCTGGACTCAGACAGTATTCAGTTATTTGTTGCTGTGATAGATCACTAAATATGATGGTCTCCGACTCCATCCAATTAACTGTGAAGTCCATGATTTTGTTCTTTCTTCATGACTGCTTAATACTCCATTGTGTATATGTACCATATTTTCTTTACCAGTCCACTTTGGATGGGCAGTAGAGTTGGTTCCATGTTTTGGCTATTGTGAATAGTGTGGCAATAAACATGGGTGTGCAGGTGTCTTTGGCAGAATTATTTATGTTCCTCCAGGTATATTCCCAGGAGAGGGATTGATGGATCATATGCAAGGTCAAGTTTTAGTTCTTTTAGGAATTTCCGCTCTATTTTCCATAGAGGTTGGACTAGTTTGCACGCTTATCAACAGTGTAGAAATATCCCCTTTTCTCCACACCTGCACCAGCATCTGTTGTTTTTTTGACTTATTAATGATGCCATCCTGACTGGCATTAGTTGGTATCTCAATGTGGTTTGCTTTGCTCTGATGATTAGTGAGGCTGAGCATTTTTTCATGTGTCTGCTGGCTGCACCATGGCAAATAAATATTTTTTGGTAAGTGGAAATCTTTAAAAGTGGAACTTGAAAAAGCATATTTGCATTTGCTTTTATATACACACAATCCCTGGAAGAGTGAGCAGAATATTTATAATGGTAGTTTCTTTTCACAGGGTGGGACACAGTTGTGCTGGTGGTGTGGTTGTCACACTGGGAAGATGGGTGAGAGGGAGTCTTTATGAGTATCATTTTATAATGTTTAAAGTTGGATCCATGCAAATGGATTATTTATCCAAATTTTTCAAAAAGAATAAAGGTGGAACTGGTAAGTTTAAGAATTTCCCAGCTCCCTTCCCATTAACCAAGGGTGCTGTAAAGAGACATTCCTTTTGGGTGAGCAGTAGAATTTGTTCCTAATGTCCCTGTGTTGTGATGACTTGAAATGTAAGTAGATTCTTCATTCTCTGGGACTTTAGTCAGAAAAGATACACTAAGTATGTGCCATAGTACATCTGTTTAAATTAGTCAGATTTATCAAACACTGCTTCTAATTGCATGTTTTGTCTACTTTTTATGGCTACTGGATTGTTTTTGTCAAACAAGAAGACTTTGCATTCAAAGAGAGACTTGGCTACACTTAAAAACACTGAACTCACATTGAAAACATTCCCCTGCCAGGGCCCAAGTGCCAGATACTGCCTTTGACTGATGAAAGCAGAGTGACCTATTGACCCACCTGGCATCCTACAAAGGTCAAGGCTATTGGTCGGTTCTGCTTTCCTAAGGAGATTGATTGCCCAATATCCCTGTCCATCTAACAGACTCAGTCTTGTGTGTGGAGTGACTCAGCTGGGCTGCTCACATATCTGAGCTTGACTTTCGGTCTGACTTGTGAACCCCGTTTTGGATTTCAGGTCTAGTGTTTTTGACCTCTTGTCTGCTGGTACTTTCATGAACTATGCACTCTGGCTACGTTAGATATTTGGTTTTTTCTCTGTTCAGAGTTCTGTTTTTTTCCTCTTTGATCTCTGACTGGCCTTCAAGAAAGATTTCAATTTTTTAAAGAAAATGATTTCCTAAATCACTGCTATCATGGAGTTGCCTCTATAATTATTTTAGCATTAAATTTTATTCTCTGTACAACACTGGCATTAACACATGATATAAAAAGACTTGTTTTTATTATCATCAAGTCAACCTACTAGGGGTGTGGAATCTTGTGACCTTTACAATGTGTTGGGATTGTGAAAAAAATTTATTTGTATATTAATTTTTTGAGTCAATTCATCAAGCTTGATGAAATGAAGCATAATTACTTAGGAACACTGTGTACTAACTAAAATTTCCTCTATGAGTTAGTGTGGAAAATGAATCTTACTAAGACATTATTGGCAAAATTTTACCAATATTGACTCATCCAATGAGAGTAGGTAGTAAATGATTTACTGTTTTAGAAGTAAATGATCCTTTCAGGTAACTTTGGCCTCAAGGAGTATGCCACAGATGTTCATTGTTAATCGAGTCTTACAATTTATGACCAGATTTTCCTCTACTTCAAAAACACATGCTGTTTGATCAAGCTCATTTTATGCTATATCATATAGAATCCAGATATACCCTAGGCTAATTGGCTTTGACATGAGACATCTTTCTGTAGTGCCTAAGGATTGCAAAGTTTTTATCAGCAATTTTTGAGAGTGAACCTTTGTGAAATTTGAGCATACATTAAAATTAAAGGTTGACTTTAACAACTAAAAATTTCTGTGGAGACTGACTTTATTTCTAATTGTTTACTCAGTGTCACATCACTGGGTGAAAAGTCCCCAGAGTTCAGTTACCTCTTGGCCACATTTATTTTGATAAGTATATTGAACTGAGGACCATACCAAATATTTGCTGGGTCTCATTCCTTGAAACTTAAGTTATATTTGGAAGCATATGTAAAGCAATTTTAGGAAACTTTTTGCTTTGGATTTTTATAAGCTAATAAGCATCATATTTACAAGCACTAAAGCAAACAAAAATATACAATGTGTGGAAAGTTATTTAAATTCCAGAAGAACATTATCATATGCTAAAGACATTTTTATCACTAAAATGTCAAACACTAATGTAATATCATACTTCAATATCAATTTGTTGCAGTTAAAATAGTTTACTAAGAATAACTTTTGTAGTTTGCTTCTGAATTTAGGCCCATGGTAATTAGGTGAGTTAAAAACTTCTTGGGCTGTTACATTTTCTTCCGGCACTGATTGTAACGATGGTGCTGCTAAGGCCAGCTGATTTTAACTCCTTGGAAAGAGACTTGCCTGATAACTCTGGATTCCTTCTTTCTGCCTCCTTCCCTGTTAGTCCTTCTTCGGGGATTTCAAATTTAGACCTCATTGTGTCTCCTGAATCTCCTACCCTCTCTTCTGTACTTTCCATACTTTCATCTATTCTTGATTTATTTTGATTATTTTATTCCAGTTCACAAATTTTCTCTTAAGCTGTTTAGAATCTAACTTTAGACTCATCCATCATGTTTTTAATATGTTACTGTATTTTTATGTCTGAAAATTGTTTGGTTTTATTTTAGATTTTTCTTCTTCTTTGTTAAAATTCTTAATGCTGTCCTTGTCTTTTTTGAATATGTTCCTAAGGGCTTGGAGTCTGTGTATGGAAATATCACTGTCTAGGTGCCCTGTAGACCTGGAACTGTTACCTCGTTTCTCTTGGTTTTTAATTACATTGTCTACCTACTCTTGATTGTGCCAGACAATGTATATGAAAATTACGAAGTTAATTTGAAGCCACCTTAGGCCTTGTTAGTGTATGTTTTCTTCTGGTAAGAGGCTAGGGATACTCATGATTCCAGTGCACCTCATTCTAATTATAGAAATTAATATGATATGAAGCTACGCTTCAGCCTCTGTACGCACTGAACCGTTTCTGGTTTATCCTTGCTTCTAGGACTCAGTCTTTTGGAATCCTCACCCCAAATATGGGGTATTTTACCAAAGCAAATTGGTCCTTTCATCCTGCAAGGCTTTCAAAATCTCTGCTCAGCATCTCGGCTTCTTTTCTAGAAAAGGCAGAAATCTTCAGAAAAGTGACCCTGCTTTCAGGCTTACTGAATGAGTTCTTTTCTCCTTCATGATTGGTTTGTATTTACAGACAGCATTGATGAACTGAAAATAAAATCTTGTCTGCCTGTCTTAGTCATGGCATTTCTCCCTCCCACTTCAAAGCTGATGGGTCTGAATCATTCTTTGACCACATAGTTATGTTGCCTTGGTAGAAGTGTAAGATCTATATAATATTTACAAATCCTTTAAAAAAAATCTTATTGACCCTTATCAGAATAAAGATTTAAAGGACAAGTTTAACTAGAGATTTAGAAGTTCAAAATATTTGTGAGAGGTGAAAGTTTATTTTTATTTATTGAATCTGTATAATTGTTGTAATTAATAGTTTAACAGCATATTTCCTTTGGTTTGAATAAACAAATGTTGGTCACAAAGAGTAGACATATTTGGTAAACCTCTGACTTGTTGACATGAAGAAAAATAAAAACATTGGGAAAACTTTCCAGAACATTGGTCTGGGCAAAAATTTCTTGAGTTTCATCTCAAAATCAGAGGCAACCAAAGAAAAAATAGAATGGAAGGAAATACTTTCAGATATCTGGTTGACAAGGAATTAATAACCAGGATATGAGGGGCTTAGACAACTCAATAGAAAAAATTCTAGGACTCTGATTTAAAATGGGTAAAAGGTCTGACTAGACATTTCTCAAAAGAAGACATACAAATAGCCAACAGGTATATGAAAAAATGCTCAACATCATTAATCATCAGAAATGCAAGTAAAAACAGCAATGAGATATCCTCTTATCCCAGTTAAAGTGGCTTATATCCAAAAGACAGACAATACTGAATGCTCATGAGGATGTGGAGAAAGGAGCCCTAGCACACCTAATCAGCACAACTACTGTGGAGAGAAGTATGGAGGGTCTCAAAACCTGAAGGCAGAACTGCTGTGTGATCCAGCATCCTGCGGCTGGAGATACACCCAGATCAGTGTATGGAAGAGAGCTTGGCGCACATGTTTATTGCAGCACTATTTACCATAGCCAAGATCTGGAATACACTTGTGCCCATCAACAGGTGAATGGACAAGGAAGATGTGGGGGTACATATACACAGTGGAGTATTATTCAGCCCTAAAAAAATAAACTCACGTCTTTTCCAGAAACATGGGTGGAATGGGGAAACATTATATTAAGTGAAATAAGCCAGGTACAGAAAGAAATATTTCACATATTCTCACTTATTTATGGGAGCTAAAAATTAAAACATTTGAGTGCATGGAGACAGAAGGTTACTTCGATGGTTACTTGAAGCTGGAAAGTGTGGGGGCTGGGGGTAGTGGGGATGGTTAATAGGTATAAAAGCAGATGAGTCAGATCCAGTATTTGATAGCACAGCAGGATAACTACAGTCAACAATTGAATGCATTTTAAAAAATAACAAAAAGAATGGAATTGGAATGTTCCCAACACAAAGAAATGATAAACATTTGAAGTGATGGATACCCTGGTTACCCTGATGTGATTATTACACACTGTATACCTGTATCAAAACATCACATGTACCTCATAAATATACACACCTACTATGTACTCATAAAAATTAAAAAAGAAAAAAAAGGAAAATAGGAAAGTACTGAAGGAGGCTAGGTAGAGATTCAGAGGCTCTGGGTTCAAGTGCTTGCTTGGTTACTCATCATTTATATAGACTTTGAAAGTAATCTAATCTCTTTAGACCTTAGTTTTCTCATCTATAAAAAGATTATTGAAGCCGGTTCGGTGGCTCAGCCTGTAATTCCACGCCTTTGGGAGGCTGAGGTGAGTGGATTACCTGAGCCCGTGGGTTCGAGACCTACCTGGGCAGGCGAGACCTCATCTCTACAATAAATCAAAAAAATTAGCCGGATGTGGTAGCGCGCGCTATAGTTCCTGCTACTTGGAAGGCTGAGGAGAAAGGATCCCCGGAGCCCAGCAGGTCGAGGCTGCGGTAACTGAGAGCGGCCACTGCACTCCAGTCTGGGTGACAGAGTGAGACTCCAACTCAAAAAAACCCAAAAAACAAAAAAACCCAAAAGATTATTGAATATTGATAATATTTCTGGCAGTGAGATTTTTTTCCCCCAAAGGAAATCTTATATAAAATTCCAACATTTAAAATAAACAAAGTTGTTCTACACCGAATGTATCTGTTTTTCTGTGTGCATGCCTGTGTGTGTGGTGGGCTAGGGCAGGTGTCTTGCTAGATTTGCCCTGGTCTCACCTTTGGGGTGGTCCTTGAGACACTGCTGTGAAGTCTCCAGGGCTCTGTGGAGTAAATTGTGAGCATATCTGTGTGGGCTCTGCAGAGCATCTTCCAGAACTGACATTCCATGCTTCTCAGGTGGGGCCAGGCACAGGAGGACATGCTTCCTTCAGAGTAGTCCTTGGAATGTTGTCACGTATGCTGCTTCTGCTCTTTTTCGTGCTTTTATTTTCAGCAACAATTTAGTAATGAGATTGGGGTGACCCCCAAGACCTTGAAAAGAGAGAAAATGATGTTTTCTTAAACTTTGGCCCCCTCCTCTATTTTGGGGAGGTGAATATCCTCTCTCTCTTTATAATTTAGTTTTAAAATAAACTATATTTTCTAATCCAAAGAGAGAGAAAGAGAGAGAGAGAGAGAGAGAGAGAGAGAGAGAGAGAGAGAGAGAGAGAGAGAGAGAGCAGGTCCAGGGTAGGAAGAGATGGAGGAAAGGCAGAACAAATAAAGGAATGAGGACTTAATGTGGAGTATTTTCTGAGATGTCTTTCCCAGAGAATAACTGAATATATGGGCCCTTCTTCTTTCTAATCCAGGATCAGCTGTCCATCCAATGGTGTGAGTCTGGTAGGCGGGATTCCTTTCTGACATTTCTCTCTCTCTCTCTCTCTCTCTCCCCCCGCCCCCAGAAGTTGATTAGTTCTGGAGCCTTGAAGAAGGCATGGAATAGTTTTGTGACTGTTTCCTGACAAGGTGATTGACTGACACTAATGTTGAAAATGCTCTCTTTCCTAGCAGACCATGACAGTGATCTCATCTTGGGCTGACACTCATCAATTTGAAGTACTTTAACTGGTAGTTTTGAAGTCTCACCTAGAGAAAGAAAAGTGAGGGTATGAAGGTAGCTCCACATTAAGCAGATTTTTTTTTTAAGGAGGATAATTTTTTTCTTTTGCTAACCTAATAGAGAAAGTAGCCTGTATAAATTTGCCAAGTGTGATTTTGTTTCTGAAACAGAGCTTCTCTGTGGTGTCCATGGGGAAAGAATTCTAGAACTGTTGTGAGAATAGCACATTTTCTCCATGGCTCAGATGGGGATCAGGAGAAGAGGCTCGCTGAGGAGATTTTGACAAATTTAAAATTGATTTTAATTTATATGTTGAAGGAATTCCAAGCCCAAGTTATCATGCCTTGCAAATAGTTGGGAAATAACTGTTCACAAACTTTTCTCAAGTTTATTTTTTCCACAAAGATTTACTTGTAATTTTGAAGGATGGTCTAGAGAGTTAAGTGGTCTTTTTGTGGACTGTGGAGTATTAAAATGGTTCAATTCTTCCCCCACGTTAATCACGAGGCTCATTAGTATGTTGAGGAAATACAAAATTATCCCTACCAAAAAGAAATCAGGACCTGAAACAATCTTTGTAGTGAAGGCCAATTTAAAACTTAGCTACAGGTTTTGCTAAATTCATTGGGTGACCTAATAGTATCTATTTTGTGGTGTTAACATGACCAACACGGTACAAGACCATGACAACTCAGCATTGAGGATTAATGGAGAGTCTCTTGTTTTTTGTTATTGTTACCTAATGACTGTAAAGGAAGATGATATAAGTGGAGCTCATTTTATGCAATTGAAAAGATCTTTGACAATATATTTGAAAAATATATTAGATACATTTTTAAATGCACTTTGGAAAATATTTATGAGACTATGTTAATCTTTTGTAAATCAAAAATACATTCGAGAAAGATCACTCATGATTGCTTTATTTGTAAGTTAAATTTTTTTCTGCTTGTTAAACTTTCTTAAATGCAAATCTATCTCTGTGGCAATGTGAGTGCAAAGAAGGGAAATTTAGGTAAAAGGAGGGTGAGAAAGTAGCTGGAAGAAGGCAAGAACTTTTCCTTGGAGGAAGAACTCTTTATGGCAGGCCTCTAGAGAAAGGAAGATAGTAGTTCACAAAGCCCTGATGAAAGTGAGCAATCTTTAAGATACGATGCAGAATGTAAGCTTACTTCAGCCTTTGTGGAAAGTAGAGTGGCATTTTCTCAAAAAAACCAAACATTGAGCTTTCATATGACCCAGCAATCCCACTTCTGGGAGTATACCCAGAGGAACATAAATCACTCTACCAAAACACCTGCACACGTATGTTCATTGTAGCACTATTTACAATAGCAAAAACATGGAATCAACTCAGAAGCCCATTGAGTGTGGACTGGATAAAGAAAATATGGTACATATCCATGATGGAATACTACACAGCTAAAAAGAAGGACAAAACCATGTCCTTTGCAGCAACATGGATGCAGCTGGAGACCATTATTCGGAGTGAACTATCACTGAAACAAAAAACCGAGTACTGGATGTTCTCACTCATAAGTGGGCCCTGGTCACTGGTCACATGAGCCAGTGAGAGCATGAGTCAAAGGTGGGAACAACAGACTCTTGACGCTGCTAAAGGAGGGATGTAGGGAGGAGGGACAAAGGGCACACGACCACCTACTGGGTACCATGTTCGCTATTGGGGGAGAGAGGGTTTGTTAGAAGCCCAAACCTCACCTCCACGCAGTCTACTCATGTAGTAAATCCTCACACAAACCCCACAAATCTAAAATAAATTTAAAAATTAGAAGGTTAATCTGAGAAAGAAAAATAAGAATAAACAATGCTGTGATGATAAAACCCTTCCCTCTGTGACAGTGAGATTAAGAACGATGGCTATCAGGGGAGTTAGCCATATTCCCGTAGGTGTAGACAAGACAAGTTTTCTCATAACACACAATTAACATCTCCCATCGGGTGCCATAAAAGGCCATTGCTGATGGCACTGGGACTGCAGCAGTGTTTATTTTTAGAGTTCAAAGCACTTTACCAACATTTTCTCTGTTGCTTTAGGCCTCTTATCTTTCCAGATCAACCCCTGCTGCTTTGGCACCTACTCAACCCACGATGGGCATTCCACCAGAGTTTTCAACTCATAAACTTGGTGTATCACACTGCCCCAGCCCAGCTGAATGCGGGATTTGCAGCCAGCAAGAGTGGCTCTGGGCTGTTCAGCTGGGATCTTCCTCATTGTCTCTCCACACCTCGTCTGGATTTGCTCTTGCCATTTGCCAATGTCTATGCTAAACCACATGGTGGAAAGGTTGAAGCCAGTGCTACCATTTCTTGAGGATCAGATACCATGTGATGTGCCTTCCACCCTCATCTCCTCCACCCTCATCTCCTCCCCTCCTTGGGCCAGAGAGAATTTGCTGAATCTCCTGGTCTTTCAGTGGCTATGAAAGAAAAGCCAGGACTTCCTCTGTCTGCCCTGTAGATCCTGGTGTGGGGTCATTCTGCTTCTTTATTTTTTTGATTTATTTTTATTTTTAAAATTTATTTATGTATTATAAAGATGTGGGGTACAATTCAGGGTTAAGTATATAAATATTGATCATGCAGGTACCCTTGTTGATGAGGTATGCCCCTCTCTCTTCTAGCAGTTTCCCTCAACTGCCAGTCCCATCCCCACTTCCCCTGACCGTTTTCCACTACTGTCAATCACTTTCTTATAGCATTATAATTATACCCGGAGGAATTCAAATTATTCTACAAAAAAGATACCTGCACATGCATGTTTGTTGCAGCTCTATACACAATAGCAAAAACATGGAACCAACCATGTTGCCCATCAAAGCTGGACTGGATAAAAAAAAATGTGGCACATTCTGCTTCTTTACAGCCCTCAGTAGGAGTAGAAAATGTGTCCTTTGACAAGACTGAGAGAGCATGAAACACTGAAATGCACAAGGAGTTTGGGTTCAGAAGTTGAACAGCTGAGTTGCAACTCCTAGCGCTTGTGTCCCTCTTGGCCTGTACCGTGAATTCCTGATCTGTAATCTAGAGATGACAAAGCCTGACTTACAGGGCATGGTGGACTGAAGGACACCATAGAGCTTCACAAGACTGTTATTCACTACCTGAATGCTTGATTTTGTGAATGCATGTTCTCAAAAAAAAAAAATTCAGAAAATTCTAGAGCTTTTGAACTGTATGGTTATGTGAATGACTAAAAAATTGAGTACTTTTTACTGTATGACTTTAAAGCAAGGAAAGGCAGAAAAAATGGGAAGTTTTTTCTGTATCTCCCTAGAATGACATTCGGACAATGGCAGGTGGCACTACCAAAAATTTAACTGGTGGAAGAACACTAGTTTAACTAGCAACTCCTGTTGGTTTTGGGGCATTTCATTCTTTCATGAATTCACGAGGAAGTTAAAAGCTGTGATAACATTAAAGGTCAGATAAACTATTGCTCTAATGTGGAGGCCAACATTTCTGATGGTGTTTTCTAAAAGTGTCTAAAGAATCATTCTTATAGGACAAGTCTCATGAATCGCTCTTTATTTACCAGGTCGAACTTTGTAAATATGTAACTTTCTTCAGGGTTTGGAATGCATGAGTGTGATTTATTATTTCTAATGACTGGAAAGAGGTTTGTATCTGCAAACAAAAGGTGTGAGTTGAAGAAGAATGCACAGTACAATACGTGTCATTGTGAATGATTGGTAGAATAGCACATACAGAGAAAAGGGAAGTGGTATCCGGGATGACGTGTCCTTTGGTGATGTCCAGGAGGTAGTGTTTAGAGCACTGGTAGCTTTTCCTCATTAAGTACTTACCATGTGCAAGGCACTGCCTGGGTCAAGTGCTTTACGTGTGAGTTCTGCTCTCTGCAGTGAGACAGACTAAACGAGGATACAAGTTTTATTGTATTGAGAATGCTGTTTACCTATGGTGGAATGCTATAATACCAGTTTTTTTTTGAATTCCTTTTAATGATAAATCAAAAAATCCTTGAGAAAGAGAAAGATAGACATACAACATATAGGGGGTTGGGAGGAGAGGAGAGAGAGGTAGAGAAACAGGAAAGAGAGAGAAAGAGAGAGAAAGGAGAGAGAGAGACACAGACAGACAGACAGGAAGAGAGAGAGACAAAGAGAGAGGAAGAGAGAGAAAGGAAAAGAGACAGAGACTGAGAGAGAGAGACACACACACACACAGAGAGCAGAGAAAGGAGAGAGACAGAGATACAGGGAGAGAGAGAGAGATGGGACAGAGAGGAAGAGAGAGCAGAGAGAGAGGAGAGAGACAGAGAGACAGGAAAAGAGAGAGAGACAGAGAGAGAGGGAGAGAAAGAGGGAGAACGATAGGAAGAGAGGAGAGAGAGCAGAGAGAGAGGAGAGAGAGACAGAGAAAGAAAGGGGTGAGAGAGAGAGAGAGAGAGAGAGAGACTGACTCATTGTGAAATTCAGGCCTCTGTGGGAAAACATGACTCATGACATGTAATATAAACACAGCTTTATCATTGCCTCCCTCAGCCTATTTCAGAAGTCCAGTGAATGTAATTATCTCTTGCTGCTGACTCAGAACTTGAATAGGTTCCCTGACTTTTCTGCTCACACTTAGGTATTAGCATGCCCTACTCACTCTTTTAAGAAACAATTCTAGTTTCCATGAATAATCAGAGTTGCCAAGTCTGAGATGCTAATACAGATGGGACTTAGCTCAATGTCAGATGACCTTCCTTTCTCCAGCCCAGGCCTTCTCCTCGCTGACAGGCATGGTGGGAATGTCATGGCTGGCTTCTGGCATCTGTGTTTGTGTTTTCAGTCATCTTCCCTCCCCAGCTTCTGAGCATGCTTCTGATGCTATTGAGATTTGGAAGGGCCAGAACAAGTGGATAGAGAAGGTAGGCAAGAGCTTGTAATCACAGGAGTGTAAACCTACAGCAAAACCCGGTTTCATGGCCACCCACTGGCTCCTCAGGGCGACTCCATTCCTAAGGCGACTTTCTCTAGTACACGCACTGTGGGCTCTCCTGGGATTTTGATCTCTCCACACCTCTTATTGTGAAATGTGTTGATCTTGTTGGATTCATGTCTACATTGCACAGCCACCTGGGACTCCCTTCCGGTGCCTGGAACGAAGC
The DNA here is from genome assembly GCA_027257055.1 of Cephalopachus bancanus. Taxonomy (NCBI): domain Eukaryota; kingdom Metazoa; phylum Chordata; class Mammalia; order Primates; family Tarsiidae; genus Cephalopachus; species Cephalopachus bancanus. The sequence continues at coordinate 3,855,468 of JAPVLO010000176.1, read as the reverse complement.
ATCTTCTAGCTCCTCACTCCTGGGATTCCTCGGGTCCTCCAGGTGGCTCTACCTCCTGGGACTGAATTCAACACCATGCCCACCTTCTCTTCGCAGGGATCACATCGGATCCACCAGAGACACTCACACAGTCCCCATCCCAATAAGCCTTTAGGTAGGGTGGCTCAGTCCCAACAGGGTCACCTTATCGTGAAACTTGCCACAGATCCCCTTGGTTAGCTCAGAGTTCAGTCTTCTGTGTCATCGACTGCAGGTAACACCTAGCTCTTTGGATAGCACCTCAAAAGTCCATTCACGATGGTGGAGAGAAGGGGGGTTGTACTGGAAATTCCTCGGTTCTGCGTTAGCAGGAGGAAACTCAGAGCATGACTGGCTCTACATGAAACTCAAATTCTTCTCTGTTGTCATTTTTCATTCTCTTTCTTTCGTATTTTCAAAGTGAGTGAGGTGATTAAATAACTTCTCTAACTTTTGGTAGGGACATATTCTGCCTGTGGTGACCTGTCTCACCCCCAATTTGGCATCTGATATAGATGGTACTCGCACCCCTGTAGAAATCAAGGCAGGAGAAATCCCCAGTGACTGGGTAGCAAACTGTTTTGCATTTCAAAGAAACACAATGAAGAAATCAGCAAACCAAGGAATGCTAATGGCCTCATTAATCGTCAACTCAGAGCCTAGTACAGCTACCTAGAAAATAACCAGTAAATGTTTGCTTACAGCAGGAAGGGAAAAAGAGGCAGACAGATCACCTTTGATATTTTGGTGCATGCATTCATGTTCCAAAATCCTGCTTTTCTTCCTTGAACTTTTATCAGCTTTGGCCTTGATTTTGCTCTAAGCCTCAGTGGCCATGTTTAATTTGCTTGCACCTGCTATTTCTCCTTTGGGTTACAATTTCTGAACTTGCTAATTTCTCTGACTTCACATTTGCCACGAAACCTGGTTTGGGAGTAGGCTTACACTCCTGTGGATAACAAGCCCTTGCTTACCCTGTTTTCATTAATTTATCAGATAATGCTTGTGAACCTGCCCCAAATCAAGCACCAGGTAGGTACTGGGAATGCCAGGCTTAAGAGACTTCAGGTGTTAACACACATAACCAGTGTTAGTGGCAGACCCTAAGTGCTTTATGAGGGTTATCTCATTTAATCTTTACAACAGCCTGCAAGGAGATGTCATTATGATCATTTCCATTTTAAAGATGAGAAAATTAAAAACAAGAGGGTTACGCACAAGGCCCAGGTTCTCCCAGGAGTGAGGTGGTCTAGCAGTCCAGTTTCTTACCAACCTGCTATACAACTTCATGTGCTTGTTGCTTCCTGAGATGTTGGATAACTGCTACTACGTTCTGTTGGCTCCTAGGGTAGAGCTGGTGGGCTGGCAGTGGGACTGGGACTGCATCTGGTGCTGGGAGGGAAGCTCCCAATGAAAAAAAATAGAGATGTAATATTATGTAGTGAGAGCATTGGGTCTAATCACGGTTTCAATATTAACTGTGTATGTGTGTTTCCCCAGTCTTATTAAGGTATAATTGACAAACAAAATTGTATACATTTACAGTGTACAAGGTGAATTTGTGACATATGCAAACATTTTGAAATAATTAGATTAAGTCCTGTCACCTCAGCACTTTGGGAGGCTGAGGCAGGAAGATTGCTTGAGCCCAGGAGTTTGAGACCAGCCTGGGCAATGTAGTGAGACCTCACCTCCACAAATAATTAGCTGGGCATGGTGGTGTGTGCTACTTGGGAGGCTGAGGTAGAAGGATTGCCTGAGCCCAGTAGGTCAAGGCTGTGGTAGCTGTGATTGTGCCATTGCATTCCAGTCCAGGTGACAGAGTATGACCCTGACTCAAAAAAATAATTAAGCTAATTAATATATTCGCCACTTCCCACATTTACCATGTGGTGAGGATGTTTAAGATCTACTCTCTCAGCAGTGTTCAAGGACATAATAAATTATCCCTAACTGTAGTTGCCATGCTGCACACCTAGTCTCTGGGAGTTTCTTACCCTGTGTCACTATCCCGTGTGACCAGTGTTTCCCTGTTACCAATTGCCCCCACCACACACACTGTGTGTTCTCTTGCTGCCTTAATTTTCTAATCTGCAAAGTAGGTTAATTAACGATATCTGCACATACGATTCTTGAGAGAATGGAACAGTGCATGTAAATAATTTAATAAAGTATATATAGTAGACACTAGGAATACTGAAAGAGGGGAGGCAGGGAAGGGGTTAGGGTTCAGAAGTCACCTATGGGACATAATATTCATTGTCTGGAGAATGGATCACCTGAAGCCCAGTCTCCACTGCTGTTCAACTTGTCCATGCAATGAACATGCACTTGTACCTCCCGAATCTAAAATAAAAAATAAATGCTTAAAAAGATGGAATCATACACAGCCCTAAAGAAGAACAAATTCACATCCTTTGCAGGAACATACAGCTGGAGACCATCATTCTAAGGGAACCGTCACAGAAAACAGAAAACTGAGTATAGTAACCCTCACTCACTGGGCATACCCAGGGACAAGGGCGGGAACATCAGACACTGGACACTGCTAAAGGATGGAGGGAGAGGGGGCAAGGGGCACAGAATCACCCACTGGGGGCCACGCTTATGACTGGGGTGGGAGGTGGGCTCTTCAGAAGCCCAGGTCTTGCCTTCACACAATATACCTTTGGAACAAATCCTCATATGTACTTCATGATTTGAAAATTTTTTTAAAAAATTAAGAATTTAATTAAATATATGACACTCAGCAAGCTTACAATAATCTGTTGCTTTTATTTTTTTTTTAATTTCATTAAGGAATAACACATTGAAAAGCTCTATTCACAATATCAAAAACAGGGAACCAGTCATGCTGTCCATCAAAACTGGACTGGATTAAAAAATGTGGCACATGTACACAATGGAATATTATGCAGCCATATAGAAGGACAAACATATGAACTTCGTAGCATTTTAGATGGATTTAGAGTCGACCATACTCAGTGATCTATCACAGAAACGAAGAACAGAGTACCATATGTTCTCACTCATAAGTGGACCTTGAACAATTATCATAATACTATAAAAAAGGGGATTGGTGGTAGTGGGACACTACTGGGGCAGGGGGGTGGGATTGTCAGTTGAGGGAAACTGTTAGGGGTGGGAGGGCACACCTCATCAACAAGACTACCTGCATAATCAAGGTTTGTATACTTAGCCCTGAATTGTACCCCACATCTTTATAAAAAATAAATAAAATGAAATAAAAAAAATCTAAATATATTTAGCCTGATTTTGCTTTGAAAAATATCCATGGCTTTGTTCTTAATAGGACCTCTAGAAATGAGAAAATGTTATTATTTCTATTTTAGTGAAGAGGAAAATGATATACAAAATTGCCAAGGATTGTCAAAATTCCAGTGGGGTCTCCAAAATGTTAGGTCAGACTGGGAGTCTGTAATGATCTGGTGCTGTGTGAAAGATGCAAAGAGTTGCACATATGTTAGATTTTAAAAATATGGTTTATTTAGAAAGTAAACTGGAGACAGAGAGAGAGAGAGAGAAAGAGAGAGAGAGAGAGAGAAAGAGAGAGAGAGAGAGAGAGAGAGAGAGAGAGAGAGAGAGAGAGAGAGAAGATTCATCTCCCCAAGAAAGTAGAGGAGGGAGCCAAAGCTAGAAAACAAAGAGCCATGTAGCTTGACCAGAGTTTAGTAAAGCAATGGCCAATGGCTGCTTGAGATTAAATGCTTTTAAATCTTCCCTTTGATGGGAGTGGGAGGCAGGTCATTAAGGTGATGGGATGTTTCTCATCATGAAGGGGACAGGTAAGCACAAGTATTGATGTCAGGTGATGGATGGCAGGCAGATGGGTGGACTAGTCACATGACTGCTGCCATGAGGATGAGGTCTATGTCATAAAGGTCATGAAAGGCTGATTAGGTTAACTTGTTTACAAAACAAGCTGGGTTTTTTGAGTTATTGATGATGGCCATCCTGACTGGAGTTAGGTGGTATCTCAGTATGGTTTTAATTTGCATTTCTTTGATGATTAGTGAGGTTATTTTTTCATGTATCTTTTGGCTGCTTGTATGTTTTCTTTTGAGAAGTGTCTATTTGTATCTTTTGCTCATTTTGTAAAGAGACTGTTTTTTTCTTTTCGGTATCTTTGAGTTCCTTGTAGATCTAGATTTAGGTCTTTGTTGGATATACAGTTAGCAAATATTTTTTCCCAGTCTGTGGGCTGGCTCCCTGCTCCATCAGTGGTTTATTTGGCTTTGCAGAAGCTTGTCAGTTTGATGAGGTCCCACTTGCCTATCTTGTCTCTTATGGAATGGGTACTTGGAGTTTTGATCAGGAATTGTTTGCCAGTTCCAATTTCCATAAGGGTGTCTCCTGTACTTTCTAAGGCTCTTATCATTTGAAGTTTTACATTTAGGTCTTTCATCCATTTAGAGTTGATTTTTGTGTATGGTGATAGGCAGGGGTCTTGTTTTAATCTTCTGCATGTGGCCAGCCAGTTTTCCCAGCACCATTTACTGAAAAGATTCTCCTCTTCCCAGTAGTTGGTGGTGGAGGCTTTGTTGAAGATGAGTTGGTTGAGAAATTGAGGTTTTGGTCTGGAATCTCTATCCTGTTCCATTGGTCTGTTTGTCTGTTCTTGTACCAATACCAGGCTGTTTTGATTATTGGAACTTTATAATAAAGCTTAAAGTAGATGCTGGAGAGGATGCAGTGAAAAGGGAACACTTCTACACGGTTGGTGGGAGTGTTAACTAGTACAGCCTCTGTGGAAAACAGTGTGGAAATTCCTAAAAGATCTAAAAATCAACCTCCCATATGACCCTGCAATTCCCCGACTGGGAATATATCTGGAGGAACTCAAATCATTCTGTGAAAAAGATACCTGCACATGCATGTTTATTGCAGTATTATTTATAATAGCAAAAACATGGAACCAACTGTGCTGCCCATTGAAAGAAGACTGGATAAAAAAATGTGGTACATATACATGATGGAATATTATGCAGCCATACAGAAGAACAAAATTATATACTTCACAGCAAGTTGGATGGACTTAGAGTCTATAATACTGAGTGATATATTGCAGAAACAGAACTGAGTATCACATGTTGTCATTCATAAGCAAACCTTGAACAACTGTCATAATGCTATAAGAAAGGGCTTGGCAGTAGTGAGAAACTGTCAAGGGAGGGGGGAGCACACCTCATCAACAAAAGTACCTGCATAATGAAAATTTGTATACGTAACCCTGAATTGTACCCCACATATCAATTTAAAAAAAAACAAGTTGGGGAGGGGTTGTAAAACAATTATCAATAGCTACCTCTGATAAACTGGTTCCATCCTTGTCTCTTGATTAGAGGGCACATTAAAGTGAACAGCTAGTGAAAGATGACAGAGCTAAGCAATGTTAAAATGACTGCTTTTTGGTGATATTGAATGCATTTTGGTCCTTTCAGATTTAAGTTTGTTTAATAATTTGCTCTATAGAAGCAAAGAAGCCTTCCAGAAAAGGCTTTTTAACTTTTCACTCCATGGCACCAGAATCCATGTGCCTGCTGCTAATTCTTGACTTTAAGGAGGCAGGACCACTGCAGAGCGAGGCTGCTCCCACAGGGATCCCAGGTTGAGCAGACAAGGAGAGATGACTCCATACAGGTGTGCAGCTCATGCGTGGGATATGAACATGGAGTTCACATGCCTGACCTCAAGCTCCCAAGAGACAGGAAGGTGACAGGTGCCCTGGACCTTGTTTCAGCCATGAACGAGAGTCTGTTTTAGAGACTGAATAGTTTGTTTGGAATTGTGCTTGGTTCCAGGCAGTCCTCTCAGTTGAGTTTTTTTCCCCCTCTGGATAAGCATTGGCTAAGTAGAAGATGATGTCATCAAAATGAATAGGATGCATCTCTTGACACTACAGGACATATTATCACAAAAGGAAACAGAGACCTGTTATGTCTATTTGGGGTGACATTAACTCTAAAAAGAAAATCCACAGATTCAAATTTCAAACCATCTGCTCTAAATTCAAACATTTTGTCTTAGAGAAGAATTGTCCTCCAACATAGGGAGCACAGCTTGCGAACTCAGGTTCCCACTGCTCCACTCTGCCAGGTCACTTTTGTTTACTTTGAAGAGTCTACAGAGCAAATCCCAGACTGGCAACCTCCTGAGCCTCTCGTCACTGGCATCCTGTTGTGAGTTTCCAGACTGTCCCTTGGCTGTCAGCATATTCTTGCTACAGCACAGCAGAGAGTTAACTCATCAATCGTCTCTTCTGCAGTTGAATAAGGAAAAATTCTGTGAAGGGAAGAATTTTCATTTTATTCTCCACACATTAGAAGGTAGTGGGGACTGAGGGAGAAAGGGGGCACTGAAGGGAGAGAGGAAGGAAGGGAGAGGAAACGGAAAGAGGAAGAGACAGAAGAGAAAGGAGAGAGAGGAGAGAGAGACGAGAGAGAGAGAGAGAGAGAGAGAGAGAGAGAGAGAGAGAGAGGAGAGAGAGACAGAGAGAGGAGAGAGAGAGGTAGCTTCAGAGATGGAGATGAAAGAGAGGCATAATAAGCAAGACACGTGACTGCTTCTGTCTGCCCAAAACATGAAGCCACATGCAAGTCTACCCTCAAGCACAAGCAATTAATTTTCCACATGTGTTCATAGAGGAGCTCTAGACTCCCCCATCAGGTTAGAGTGGAGGTTCTAGGGAGGTAGAAACTGTTTTGGTCACTGTATTAACAGAACTTAGCTTAGGTCTTGGCTTACAAACTTGCATAGTGTTTGTTAAGTGCACGAATATATGAGTGGTCACATCTTTCCCTCCTAATCTTTTGCTTTCTGTAGAAGATGCTGAGGGAGTTTTGTATTTAGGTACTACTGCTGTTCTCTTAGTATCAGGGCAAACCCTGCACTTCAACAATGTCATGTAACGATTGTTGAGTTCTGTCCACAGCTTTAGCAAGAGGGATCCTTAGAAAAGGCTCTAAAGGTAATAATCCTTATCCTAACCAATTACTCTGAGACACATTTTAACAAATTCAAATAGAGGTAATTTCCACCTGGCCTGTGTGGGAAAGGACACAGGCCTAATTAGATCTGCATATTTCTTCTGGGGCACCTTGACTGGTAGGATTGCTTAGGAAAGGCTACTTGAAGTGGGATCCCGAAGGCCATTGCGTGGCATGTCTTCTTATAAAGGCATGCATTTAAATACCTTCAGTCTAAAATATACTAAGATATTTATAATAGAAGTAAATAAACTGTCCTGTGTTAAAGGTAAATATCATAGGTGGGAGAAGATTGATTTCGTGTTTGAAACAAATTCTGTTGGAGGAAGAAGAACTTGATCTAGTTCTTGAAAAATGGTTGCATTCAACAGGTGAAAATGGAGAGATTTTTCCTGAAACAAGTAACTGCACGAGCAGAGACCTAGGGGTGAAAAGATGCAGAAGGGTGTGGGTGAGGAAGAAGAGTAAAATATTGTGCTTAAATGAACACTAGGCATAATAACAGTGGTGCAGCAGAGAGAAAGGGCATCTGTCCTAAAAGATCGTGTGTTCTCACAGGGCAGTGTTACCTCCAAGAGGGCAAAATATGGCCTTACTTTTTTATGTTTTAAGTACAGATGTACATAAATGAAATAACCAGATATATAGTATATTTGTGGCCCTAAAATTGCATGAAGGGGATTAGGAAAAAAAAAATCTAAAAAAGTTTCTTATAGGGATGACAAAAAATTTGAGAAACACTGCTATGGGTGGATTTGGACAGATTGTGACTTTTATGGGGCCCTGAAGAAGGTAGTTTGTCTCACCTCAGATCTGACTCTGGTCCAACTCAGACAGGGTTCTGAGTTGAGGTGAATATAGGTAATTTGAGTAAAAATGCTCTACAAACTCAAATTGGTCAATACAATTTTGGAAATGCTATGTGAGGCAAATTATGCAGAAGTTAATTTTTCCCTGACTCATGGAGAGAATGACTTCCAAGGTAATTTTCCCCCTTGATTCTGGTGTCTTGGCATTGTAAGTCACATCAATTGTAGAATTGTTTTCAGAGCCCATTGCAGTCATCAGATAATGAACGCTCTTCAATCTCACCAATTCCATTAAGAATGACATCACCAGTTTCTAAACCCAAAGACACGGATTGGTCCTTTTTGTCAAAGAACAGTTTGGTGGCAGAGATAAGATTTAAGACTATTTCATTTATGATAGGAGATATGCTCAATTTCTTTTAATCATTTTATTAGCAAAAATGAAGACACAAAAGGTATAATCAGTATAAATGCAAGTCCACAGGGCAAAGACTTAGAAAATATGAAGATAAATTCTCTAGTCTAATAGTGAGGAGAAACAATATAGAAATTTATTAGAATTTACTTTAGAGTAAATTCATTTAGTGATCGGATAATAAATTTAGCAAAACAAAAAAAATAAAAACAAAAGATCAATAAACAAAACAAAAAAAACAAACAAAATCTGGTCTTTTTGTAATGTGTGTTCTTTTGGTGATACTACTGCTATGTTTGGTATGAAAGTTCACAAAACTAATCAGGAGTCTCAGAAATATTCAGGGAGTGTGGTAAAGACAATTTACATTCACTTTATAAAAACAGAATCGACTGAAACTTAGTAGAAAAAGAATCAATAACTGTGACACAGAAATGTGTGATACATTGTATTACTGTTGATCCATATCTACCTACTCAACTGAAGACAAGCTTGGTCATGTGACTTGCTTTAGCGAATGAGTCAGCAGGAGTGATACGCATCACACCCAGGCAGAGGCTTAGAAAATCACTTGAAACTTCCACACCTTCTGCTTCTTTGTTGCAATGCTGACAATGTTTCAGAAGGAGCCTACTCCTTCAGGCTAGTTCCGGAATGAAAAGAAGTGCAGAGCTGCAGTCAATCCACCATGACTCGAGCCATGAGTGAAAAATGGACTTCTCCTCTTGAAAGCTAATGCTATTTTTGTGTGTTACTGCAACCCAGTCTTATCTGACTGCTACTGAAAGCTAGGTTGGCAAGACGTCAATGCATAAATGCAATTCTGATGAGGCTGATTAATGAGAACTGTGGAGAATCCATCCCTCTAGAGAAAACCAGCTGGATAGAACACAGTAGGAGAGGCAATGATTATAGTCCTTCAGTAGATAAGGCAGTGCACTCACTGCTGGCTGTATTTTATGTATATATGTTTGTACATTTATCTATTTCAGTTAGCAGAGAGAGGAATGAAACTAATGATTCAAAGGAGGAAATATGTAAGGAAAACAGGTGCCTATTATATTACTATTTTTCTCAATGCAGTTCATGTTAATTTGCTTCCCTTAGAAACTGAGTAGTTTCAGGTGAAGGAAAGCCTGACACAATTTGTTTGGGTAGAGTTTTTCTATAATTTTCCCATCATTTCTTTCAGTTTTCTAATGTACTATTTCCAGTCCTCCATAAGCATCATGCTGTTTTTTACCTTTTGCCTTTTTTCCTTGAGTGTGACTTCGTTTTCCTTTTTTTTTTAATTTAAAGATGTGGGATACAATTCAGGATTAGGTATACAAATAGTCATTATGTAGGCATCCTTGTTGATGAGGTGTGCCCCCCACCTTCCCTGGTAGTTTCCCAATTACTGCCAATTCCTTTCTTAAGTATTATGATAATTGTTCAAGTTCCGCTTATGAGTGAGAACATGTGGTACTCAGTTCTTTATTTCTGTGAAAGATCATTTCAGTATTATAGACTCTAAGTCCATCCAAGTTTACTGCAAAGTCCATCATTTTGTCCTTATGGCTGTGTAATATTCCATCGTGTGTATATGTACCACATTTTTTATCCAGTCCTCTTTCGAAGGGTAGCACGGTTGGTTTCATGTTTTTGCTATTGTGAATAATGCTGCAATAAATGTGCATGTGCAGGTATCTTTTTCTTTGAGGGTGACTTCTTTGTTTTCTGATAGATGCTTCAGGAGGTGGGGAAGCCAGAGGCCTTGATAATTCAAGAATTCTTTTATTAATTTCAACCCCTCCCATTGACCAGAATAGGCAAAAAAAATTGAAGGAAATAATATTTCTATATCTTTCCATATGTATAAATATATGTACAAATCTTTCCATGTAAACAAATTAAAATGAATACTTAGGTCTTAAAGTTTGTAGTAATGAGTGCAGAATATCATAGAATGTCCTCAGGGTGACAACTCTGGGATGAGGTTGTCTGCTTTCAAATCCTGGCTCAGACTTGAACAAGCTGCTTACCTTCCCTATGCCTCAATTTCTTCAACTATACAGTGGAGGAAATTAGAGTTCTTATAAGTTCAAAGTGCTTTGAAGAGTTTAATAACTACGAAAGACTTAACAAGGGCTCTGGACCACAGTAAGCGCTTAGCTGGTGTTAATTATTAGTAACATTTTTAGCCATTATTAATTTTTCTGCTACTGAGGAAGCAAGTTTGCCTGCTCAGGGATATTTCTAAGGACAGAAGAGTAGAGTTTATATGTAAGGCCAACAAGAGGCTTGCTGTCACTCAGCACTGAGTTGAATACAGCCAGGGAATGGTGGGAGGGAACTGGGAGGCCAACTGAATTCCTTTCAGACTTGCCTTTCCATGTGACAGCATCCGCATCTCTGACATCTGCAAGTTCCTTGTCCTCAGCAGAACTGGTTCTGGTGTTGTCCTATCCCCTGCTCTCATCCTTCCCTAGGTATCACCTAGCCCTGAGCCTGAGCCTCTCTGACATACAGATGCACTGGCACAGACCTGCTTTTCAAGGGTAAAAACTCCTGGGTCCTCATCACTGGGGTGATGCCCCAGTATGGGACATATCTGTGTTGCCTATAAATAGAGCTGTGACTGGGTTGGTGCCAACTCCCCCTGCACCAGAAATACTTACTCATCTCCTGGCTTCAGATTTCAAACTGGCTTTCTGGCAGAATGGCAATGATCAGCATCGTCGGCCTTTGCTTTATCCTAGCTTGCTGAGTCTTTGTACACAGGGGCTGGTTTTTATTTAAAGAATGAAATAGCCGGGCTTGGTGGCTCAGCCTGTAATCCTGTGCCTTTGGGATACTGAGGTGAGTGGATTGCCTGAGCCCGCGGTTTCGAGACCCACCTGGGCAACTTGGCAAGACCTCATCTCTACAATAAATCAAAAATTAGCTGGGCGTGGTAGCGCGTGCCTGTAGTTCTAGCTACTTGGAAGGCTAAGGTGGAAGGATCACCGGAGTCCAGCAGTCAAGGCTGCAGTGGCTGGGAGCGGCCACTACACTCCAGTCTGGGGGACAGAGTGAGACTCCAACTCAAAAAAAAAAAAAAAAAAGAATGGAGGCAGTAGGCATTCCCTTTGCTAAATTCACAAAGTGTTCAAAATAAGCAATGGGTTTACCTGTACGATGTCCACTTGTATACCCAATCCTGAATTGCACCCCACATCTTTGAAATAAATTTATTTACAAATAAATAAATAACGCAAAAACAAGATTTGACTTTACCATGTTAAATATATACTTTAAAACAAACAAAAAAACAAACAAACAAGCAAAGCAATGGGACAAACTGACTGGTAAATAAACTGTTGGGGGGGATGGGATTGGCAGTTGAGGGAAACTTCTAGGGGAGGGAGGGACATATCTCATCACCAAGGGTACCTGCATGATCAGTGTTTATATACCTGTCAAAAATCATAAACAATATTAAATGAGGATGACATGTTTGAGTCATTTTATGAGTAATGATTAAGAAATTAATTTCCTCAAAGTGTAAATAACATATAAATCAATAAGAAAAATATTAATATTGGAGCAAGAGTGAGAAGAGATAATTTGAGGCAGAAGTAAAATTAATAAACATGATAAATTTTCAGCTTCACTAAAAATTGTATAAAAATAAATAATAAAAAGATACAATCTTTTGGCCTATGAAATTGGTAATGATTAGGTAATGACTTGGGTAATAATTCTGACAAAGGTACTATCAAATTGATTCCCTCTTATATTGTCTAATTAGTCCACTATTTCAGAAACAGTATCCGACAATGTTAGCCAGGAACCTAGAAAATGTCACACCTTTCATCCAGTGATTTTAGTTCTAAAAGTCTCCCCTGTGGAATTAGAGACTTTTGCATAGAGATGTTTACTATAGTTTTGTTTATGATAGCAAACAGACTCAGTAACATCAACAAAAACAAAAAATTAAAAAAAACCCAAAACAAAAACCTGGGTACAAGTGCTCCTTGTGAGTTAAAAATAAAGAATGATGAAATAAACCAGCATTTATTGATAGGCAGAATCAAGAACACTGTGTTTTTAATGCAGCCATTATTAATCATGTGTAGAAATAACTTTTAACAAGATGAAAATGCATACATGTATATAGTATATTTCATGATATATTATTATACATGATGGACTTTTTTTTTTTTTGAGTTGGAGTCTCACTCTGTCACCCAGACTGGAGTGCAGTGGCCATTCCTGGCCACTGCAGCCTTGACCTGCTGGGCTCCGGTGATCCTTCCGCCTCAGCCTTCCAAGTAGCCAGAATTATAGGTGCGCACTACCATGCCCGGCTGATTTTTGATTTATTGTAGAGATGAGGTCTCGCTGCCCAGGTGGGTCTCGAACCCGCGGGCTCAGGCAATCCACTCACCTCAGCCTCCCAAAGGCGTGGGATTACAGGCTGAGCCACCGAGCCCGGCTATGATGGACTTATTATACTAAACTGTTACTAACAATGTTTTGGAAGAATTTTTAAAATAATTATTATTTATTTTTTGGAGTTGGGGTCTCACTCTGTCGCCCAGGCTGTAGTGCAGTGGCATGATCATAGCTCACCACAGCCTAACCTCCTGGACTCAGGCAATCCTTCTGCTGCAGCTTCCTGAGTAACTGGGACTATAGGTGCATGCCACCATACCCAACTAATTTTTAAATTTTTAAAATAGAGATGGGGGTCTCACTTTGTTGCCTAAACTGGTCTTGCACTCCTGAGCTCAAGTAGATCTCTTGCCTTTGCCACCCAAAGTGCTGGGATTACAGGAGTGAGTCACCTAGCCCAGCTGGAAGAACATTTATTAATCTAGGGTTACACACACATATATAATATATAAAAGTATGATACATAATTACAACATTTTGTATTTTTGCAAAATACATAAAATTGTACACGTATTTTAAAACACAGATTGTAAAAATAGGATAAACGTATTATAATACGTAATTGTATTATAATAAAATACTTATATTAAAAAAGCAAATCTGCACATAACACATGTATACATACTCTAGAAAAAGATTAGGGGAAAGTAAATGAAAATCTTAACAGTAGTTATTGCTTAATGGTAGACAGGAAAGAATACCAGAAATTGAAAGCAGAAAAAACAATTCTGCTGTGGAGATGGGACTTACACAGCACTTTTGAATATTTTTCAACCTGACTCTCACTAGAATCCTATGGGTAAGTGCAGGCAGGTTTTATTTCCCTTTTTATAGATAAAGGTGCTGAGGCTCAGGCAGACGCTTGGCTTAGTCAAAGTCGCAAGACTAGAGAGAGGGAGAGCTGAAATTTGAGCATGGGTCACCTGACTCTCCCCAGTTGCTTCCACTAAACCAAGATGACAGCAAGATCACGTGGCTGGAACATCTTCAGTTGTAGAGAGCCAGGAAACAGTGGGAAGCTAGAGTTCTACTTCCTGAAAGTTTCATGGGTTTTAATAGAAAATGTCCATGGAGATTCTAGATAGCAGTTATGTGCAGATGAAAGGTTCTGCAGGTGCAAATAAAGTCATTTATTATGGAAAACATCTTATTACACTGGCTACATGGAAGAGTCCTTTCCATGAGTCATTCTTGAGACCTTTGAAAGTAAGTGGGTCTGACCTCATTCTACACAAAGGGAAACAAATCTATAAATAAGGGAAGAGTATTCCTTATGCGCACATACATGGCAACAGTTTGCAAGAGTGAGGTAAACATCCCTCTCCTGTTTTGCTGTGTCAGGTAGTGGCTCCCATTCCTAGTGCCCTGATGGGGGTGGCTTTGAGGGGTGCTCAGATCTTGGTTGCCGGTGAGTGAGCGGGTGCACTGCTCACCAAGATGCCTGCCTCTCCACTTTAACTTATTTCTTTCCATATTCCATTTTATGGTCCCAAATAGGGCTTTAACATTCTTAGCCAAGAGTTTTGGAATTAGAAAGATGAGTTGGAGTAATGTCATACTCACCAGGAAGCCACAGCATGTAACCTTTACTCCTCTTCTATTTGAAAAAATGACACTGTGGTTGGTGCAGGAAGTCTCTGTGGCGTAACTCCTGTGTGCCAATATGCTTATCTCTTAGAATCAGATTTATTTCATTTTATAAGTAAGTACTCATTTATATCATTTCCTCTTTCCTCTTAAGGAATTATCTGCTTAATTTAAGTTCTAAAATTTTTCCTTAGTTTTCTAAGTTTTTCTGGTCAGGCTCTTCTTTTCTTTTAGAATATTCTAAATATTTTAAATCCACTAATCACTTTGCATAGACAGATCTAGTGTTCATTATTCTTAAAATGTGAAATACTAAATGTGGTACATATACACAATAGAATATTATGCAGTTATAAAGAAGGACAAACATATGTACTTCCCAGGATGGATTTAGAGTCTATCATACTCAGTGATCTATCACAGAAACAAAGAACAGAGTACCATGTGTTCTGACTCATAAGTGGACCTTGAACAATTATCATAATACTATAAGAAAGGGACTGGCAGTAGTGAGAAACGGCTAGGAGAGGGGGGTGGTGGGATTGGCAGTTGAGGGAAACTGTCAGGGGAGGGAGGTCACACCTTATCAGCAAGGATACCTGCATAATGAACACTTATATACTTAACCCTGAATTGCACTTCACGTCTTTAAAATAAACAAATTTAAAAGTTAAAAAAAGAATTGGTATAATAAAGGAAGAATTAAAAAATTCAAAAAATGTGAAATATTATGTTAATTTACCTTATGCTTGTGAATACCTTTGTGCTACGACATATCGACAACAGTCTATACAAAAAAGACAGTAGTAAATATTGATAGGTGATTGAACATTATTATGATCGGAGTAAATATGGAATACCTTCTAATATCAGTATTTTGGCAAACACTCTGTACGTTATAAAGAAAAAATGCTTTCTTAAGTTCTGATAGCTCTTGTAATCATTAAAATCCTAACCTAAAAGATGCCCAGAAGCAGGTTTATTAATCTCTGATGACACCTTATGGTCCTCTTAACCTCATGCCTCACTATTTAACCCCTGCTCGTGGGTTCTTAACTAATGGGAATGATTTACTGGCTGGGTTAGACAACTGAACATAATGTCCTAGGTGATAAAAGGGTAACAAAAACCTATAGCCAAATGTATGACTGGCTTTCTTGTGTCCCTCCAGAATGTAGGTGCATTGCTCCCACTACTTTGAACATTTCAGTGGCTTTAGTAGGCTTATAACATACTTAGCAAAAGAAACAGAGTATACTAATTTAAAATTAAATACCATTATAAAACAAACACAATGCAGCATGTAATAACATGCCCTGGAGGGGAGATTGGTTGAAATTGAGGAGACATTTTTCTAGGGTGGAGAACATCTTCATGGAGGGCTGGGAAGAGAGACCGTGACGTGGGACGTGCACCAGCATTGAGCAAGACAGACCTGCGTCTGAGTTCTGCCCATGTGATCTTGAGCACATTACTTTACCTTTCTGAGTTTGGGTTGTCTTCTACTCAACTGGCTTACTAAAACTTATTTTGAAGATGTTTTGGAAGAATTAGGTAAAATAATTTGTGAAAAGCGTTCGGCTGAGTTTCCGGAACATGGTAAGTGCTGAATAAGGGTGCTGTTATTAATTCAACAGAAATTCAATGAGCTGTATTTCTAGTGTCTGAGTGGGAGCAAAGGGAGCAGAGGAGATAGGACAGAAAAATAAAGGCAGATATTGCTAGTGGAGCAAAGGCATGTGCAAGAGAGAGAAGGCCTGAATATGCAGCTATGTTTAAATGGAATGTAAACGGATCATATGGAAGTTTTATTTTGGGACTGAGGATATTTCACCATTTGTCTTGGACAGAGGCAGTTAGCATCAGATGACAAACCATTTGACCTTAGCAGGTGGCTTGGCATCTCCTGAGATGTTGCCTTTTGCCACGGAAAAGATCCTATATGAATTTAGTTTCTTGCTCCATAGTACCTTGGAGTGTCTTACACATTATATGGTTCTTTTATGCCACATCTGTGAGGCAGGATGAGCTCTGGAAAAATGGCTGACATGGGCTGAGTGGCTCATAGCAGGCGAGTGTGCTGTGCAGATGGGCCTGGCTGTAGATTTCCCTCATCGCAGAGCCTCCCTGGGAAAGTTCTGTGGCCAATCTCAGCATTTCTTGTCAGGCATCTGTTCTGGGGAAGAGAAAGGAAGAGAAGAGAGCACTGTCGGGGCTCTAGTAAGAGGCTTCAAAGTCTTCCGCAAAAGAGTCATGCAAACAGTTTTGCTCAGCATATATGGAATATGGATCTGTAATTATGAAAACATTTATACATAATTTCCACAATAGCAAGGCATCAATAAGCAGGTGTTTCCTGTGTTTACAAAAAGGGCTCATCCCACGTCTAAAATGTTTGTTTTTGTGATCTGTTTCTTTGTGGTTTTCTTTGATCAACTAAGAGCTGTTTCCCTTTTTCCTCTGACACGTGACTAGATGAACAGTGATGGCAAACCTCTTATGAAACAATACACACTTTGAAGAACATTTGTATTCACCAAAGTCACAAAGCTAACGTGAAAAAGACCTCCTTGGACTTCCCTCCTTGCGTCTTGAGCAGTGAAGGAACTAAAGGAAGTCTTTTCACTTGTGATTACAGAATTGAGGAATGTGGGCTGGAAGGATGCTCAGGCTCAGCTAACTCTTCACTTTCAGGGAAGAGAGCCGAAGCCAAGAGAGCTTGTTCGTTATTCTCAGGCTTGGCTGTATATTGTGATCACCTGCCGAGATTCAACAACCATGGCTGCCTGGGTCCCAGCTCCAGTGTCTCTAATGTAATTGGTTTGGGGTGTGCTTAGGACACCTGCAGTGTTAAAACCTCCCTAGGTAATTCTTTTGGGTAGCTTAACATTGAAGAGCACTGTGTTAAATGAGCTGTGCGATATTGCTTGTACCAATATGCTCTTAATAAGATTTGAGAATACAAACACCCAGATCTGGAAGTGGGAGCTCAATCTAAACTCTAAAGCTGTTTCCTGAAGCCTCCAAACCTCTTTCTGTATACTCCTTTGTTCCTCTTCCTGCTTACCTTCCTTTTAAACCCATGGCCTTTGGGGTCTTCTGTCTCTTAACAATCAAAATAAGTTATCTGAAAAGGAGTCAACACAGCCATCATTCTGAAATGATTAATCTGTAATACCTCTCCCCAATGTACTGTATTTGTATTTTAAACAGAAACGGAGACCCTGCAAAAAAAAAAAGGCCTCCAAATAACCTTTAAATAATAACCTACAGGCAGTTACTTACTGTCTGTGAAGAGACAGCCTGGTTTTTCTTTTATCAAGTATACCAGTCGGCTCAAGGCATCTAGTTGAAAACATGCAAGCTTATGGGGCAGTTGGCATCTGAGAACAGCAAGACTGTGAGGTATTGTCAGGACATAGGCTGTTTCCCCCTATACCTGGCTTCTTTCTGCTCCTCTCTCAGGTAGTGGCCTTTGGCCAAGGCTGATCTCTAAAATATATATCTATTCCCAGTGAATAGTCTTGGGATGCAGGTGAACAAGCAAAGCTGAAAACAATGTAGCTGTCCCTTTTAAACACATGGTATAGGAATTTAACTAACTTGCTTGCCTATAAAGTTGCTTGTTGTACTGTCCCTAGGCATGGAGTTGTCACCGATCTGCCACCATCAGTGCCTCCTATAAGTTTTAATAAGCTAATGTCTTTCCCCATGGACCTCTGGTGACTTCTTTGGAATAGGTAAACGTTATGCGCAAGCCCTCTCGGGGGGGGGGGTGTTACTGCATTATGAAGACTGACCCTCCAACTGCAGAGACCAGGGTTCCTCCTACTCAGGGTTCCTCTCTACTCTCATCCACTCTGTAAAAATGAGAAGACAGGAAATCAGAGTCCAAGACTGAAGTATGTCTGGTTGTGCCTGGACAAAATGTGCCTCTTCACAAGACATGGAATCTGGGAAATGGATTAAATTCTGCTAGCCCCTATCTGTGTCTTAACCTAAGAACTCTGCTTTGTGCCTCTGTTGTATGTTGATCTTAGTGCTGGTTTTTACTCTTCACCTGATCCTGTCTTTCCATAAGTCGCATTTAAGTATCTAGACAATTATTTCTATTTCTTCCATAAAGACTACAGAAGGTAAGAAGTCTAGACATCAATTTGTTCATTAGTTGGTACTCCTACTGTCATTATATTATAGATTTTCTTCTCCAGGATGATAGCATGTTGATTTTTCCTGTAGTAGAATTATAGTTATTTGTGGAAAGTATCTGCTAAAGATATGCTTTTTAAAAATGTAACAGTGAGTAAGGTATGGAAAGAGAGGAGCCAGAGGGATATGGTTGAACAAAGGAATGAAACATGAGGACTTGCTTCTGTAAGAACTTTATGCCTGACTTCAGGTTTTGGCCATTATTGAGCAGCTTGTATCAGACTTGTCCTCCTACTAAAACAAATATCAATTATGAAAACAACAACAACAACAACAACAACAATGATTTGCAGGAAATGAGCAGCAACCAGAGCAAAGTTGAGATCCCTGGAATAAGGGGAACACATGACATATATTCTGCATTCACTCTGGATTTCTCTCTGAGTGAAATTCTCAAATAATTGTATTAGGGAAGAGAGCTCAAGCAGAAAGCAAAAGTCTTGCTGTTGGGGAAAACAGAGACTGGTGTTTGTAGTTACAATGGTGGCTGGAATTTGAAAGACAGGATGATAGGAGAGAGCTTCAGAGAAGTAGTCCCAAAAATCTACATAAAAATTCACACAGAGCCTTGGAATGACTTATACATCTGTGTGTTCACAAAATGAAGTTTCAGGAGATATGGTAGAAAAAAGATACAGGAGGCAGAGAGATAAGCAGAGACTTTAGAGATTTTACAACTCTGGGGAGACATTGAAGTTTGGATCCAGTCAATGAATACTTTGAGCTTGTTGTTATTGAAATATCACATCCTAGAAGTTAGGAGCATGCCATGAGTAAGGTCTAGACTCTAGGACTTAAAGAAATAGTGAAACATACCCATTCTAACAAAGGATAAAATTAAACTGTGGCAGAGTCAGGGTAATTTTTCTATAATTTAGTTGGCTATCAGATAAAAACTTAAAAACTTAATCTTTAGAGGAAGATAACATTTTACAGCATTCATGATGTATCATTTATAATATCAAGCATACAATGAAAAAATAGACACACTAACAAATAAGCAAAGTGGCTATATAATCAAGAGCTAAAACAGTAAATAAAGGAAGATTCAGAGATGATATAAATATGTGAGTTTAAATAAGGAGGTCAAAAATAACTGGATAATATGTTACAAACAAATAAAAAGATGGTCAGTATGAATAAAAAGGTGAAGTACTTCAGCAGAAAATTGAAATTTAAAAGAGCATAATAGAGATTCTGGGTCTGCAAAGTACAATATTTAAAATTAAACTCTTAATGCCAGATAAATGATTAAGAAGTCTGAATTCTCAAGGCAATTGTATTAATCTGCCACACAGAATAAAATTCATGATTTCAACAGAGAAACCAATAAGTGCAGGATAATGAAAGACAATGAAAAATTAGAGAATGAAATTGCTATGAAAAGAGAAAATTCTAGCCAGGCTCGGTGGCTCAGCCTGTAATCCAGCGTCTTTGGGGAGGCTGAGGTGAGTGGATTGCCTGAGCCCGCGGGTTCGAGACTCGCCTAGGCAGAGACCTCATCTCTACAATAAATCAAAAAATCAGCCAGGCATGGTAGCGCATGCCTGTAATTCCGGCTACTTGGAAGGCTGAGGCGGAAGGATCGCTGGAGCCCAGCAGGTGAGGCTGTGGTGACTGGGAGCGGCCACTGCACTCCAGTCTGGGCGACCGAGTGAGACTCCAACTCAAAAAAAAAAAAAAAAAGAAAAAGAAAAGAGAAAGTTCTTTTTGTGGACTATACTTAGATCATATGGTCTTAGACCATAGATGAGAAAACTATAAAACATAATATTCATATGACCCGGAAATACATATTTAGTTTGTATGTTAATTTTCTGGAACTTCCGTAACAAAGTAATGCAAACTGGGTAGTTTAAACATAAACGTATTGTCCCACAGTCTGAAGGTGAGGAATCTGATTTTAAGGCACAGTAGAGTTGGTTCCTTCTGAGGGCTGTGTGGGAGAAATCAGTTCCATGCATCTGTCTCAGTTTCTGGTGGTGTGTTGGCAATCTTTGGCTTGGCTCTGCTACCTCACCCTAATATCTGCCTTCATCTTCACATAGAGTTCTCTCTGTATTCACATCAATTTTTTGTGAATTTTTTTCTTGCCCAAATTTAAGTTACTGTCATTTTCAACCCAAAGATCTAGGCCTTTAAGGCTTCAGTAGATGTGGAAATACAGTTGACCTTTAACAACATGTACATGAACTGTGCAGTTCCACCTACACATGAATTTTCTTCTGCCTCTGACACCTGTGAGACAGCAAGACCAGTCCCTCCCCTTCTTCCTCCCTCAGCCTACTCAATGAGGATGAAGACCTTTATGATGATCCACTTTCATCTAGGAGATAGTAAATATATTTTCTCTTCCTTATGATTTTCTTAACACTTTATTTTTCTTAGCTTAATTTATTGTAAGAGTATAGTATACAATATGTATAGCATGCAAAATAGATGTTAATCAACTGGGTTGTTAGTAAGGCTTCCTTTCAACGCTAAGCTGTTAGCAGTTATGTTTTGAGGGAATCAAAAGTTGTACATGGATTTTTTACTGTGCAGGGCCTTGGTACCCCCAGACTTCACATTGTTCAAGGGTAAACTGCAGTCAGAATTGAGTGAAACTTGGGGATCAGATAGCTAAGTCACCTACTTATTTTCTTGGTAGTCAGAAGAAGGAAGAGCAGGGAGTCTGGAATAGGCTTCAGTAAAAGATGGTGGAATCAACAAGAAGACTTATTTTGGGGGCAAAAATGCAGATAGGTTTGGCTTCAAAGTCTAGTTATTGGGCTGTATCCTAAATGAAAGACAATCTAAACTCTACTTACTTAGATTCCCTAATTTGGTCACATGAAATAGTTCTAATTGCATGTCTCGACTGTAGTTTGATGCTAATCTATGCTTAAGCTTGTAGAGATGCTGACATAACAGGGGGCCTGGAGGCTGATGTTTGCATTCACAGCTTGACCCCATGGCTATAACTGGGCCTCTGAATCTCCTACCCCAGAAAGTACATCAGAATGCAAGTGAAACACATGTTTTAGAAAATACCTTGGATTTGTTTAAACTCTTTGTGTCATAAAGAACTTAAACTACCTTGAAGAGAGATCTGGCCTCTGCCTTCAGCTTCTGGGAAGTAATCTCCAAGTCCTTGCAACGCCATGTCTGATAGCAGTGTCTTTGTATAACTGAGGCTTCAGGCCATGCTAGACAGTCAAACAATGTAATTTATGAAGGAAGCTTTGGGCCGTGTTGACCAAAATTAGGTTGTTGAGGCAGAACTAATTTGATAAAGGTTTACTGGAAGCCAAATGTGAGGATTGACCTGGGAAGACACTCAGCAAAGTTGCATGTGTTCCAGAGTTTGCTGCATGTTGGAAGGTTTTTATAGGAAAGTTTAGAAGAAGAGAGGAGGACTCCTTATGCCAGGGTTGTCCTTTTCAATGGAAGGTATAATAGAGAGGTTACTGTCACTGCCTACAGATCATAACACATAAGCTAAAATGTTCCGCATGCAAGACAATCAGTAAAACTTTATGATTCAGAAACAAATCAGCGTCCTTTTCAATGTCCATAGACCACATATTAATCAGCAGGTCAATAGTGTAAGAAACTCAGATAAGATTTGAGGACCTCACAATAAGATTATTTACTCAGGGATAGGAGGTAAGCCTTGAATCACAAGACCTCCCCTCCCCCAGGTGTGTTCATTTGGAAGCTTGTCAAATGTGATCAGAAAGCTATCAGGCATACAGTATCAACATGACCTCTGGAGAAGTGGGAAACTGAAGTCAGCCACGTGGGCAGTCAAGTCGGAGCCCTGATAAAAATTCTGGACACCAAGCCTTGGTGAGCTTTCCTGCATGGCAATATCTGTATTGTCGTTCATTTTTGCTGGGAAAGGGATACTGTCTGTGAGTCCATACTCAGAGGACATGGGGAAGCTCTGTGTTTGGAACTTTCTGAGGCTCCATCCCGTGTACTTCCATGGCTTGATTTTAATCTGTCTTTTGACCTACCCTAACCTGAATACTAAATGATCATCAAAAGCTACAAGCCTTCAGTGGGTTCTGTGGGTCCTTCTAGTAAGTCATCAAACCTAAACACGGCCTCAGGAACCCCAAATTGAGCTGACGTCAGAAGCGAGGGTGGTCTGGTGGACTGCCCTTTTAACTTCACTCTCAGAAAGATAATTTATAAATTGTGTTTCTGTAATTACTAATGGTAATGCATTAATTTTTGAGGAACCACTCATTTGAACAGCTGGCATGAGAATGATGTTGATGATTGTTTATAGAAAGGAAGAGGATTTGGGGTTTAAAACACCTAGCCATCTCAAAGAACTAAATTATTCACTTATTCATTCATTCAACAAATATGTACTGAGTATCTTAAAGACACAGTCCCTTCAATTGGGATAATTCCTAGATGTTAAAGAAAAATGATAATAATGACTAACAGAGAAATCTGATTCAGTTCATACAAGAATTAGTCCACTGACAGAGATAGATACATCAAAACTGTCAGTTCTGTCTTGTTGTAATTGTCAAAATGGTGATATCTGGAGCCTAGTAAAACTGGACTGGCCACCTCACTGGTGATTTTCAGTACTACCCATAATGTGATATCCATTGTAATCTTAAGCTCTTTCTCATTTTCTTCATCTGTGAAATGAGGATAATGATGTTGACTTTGTAGAATTGTTGTAAGAGTTAAATGGGGTGATGTATGAAAAGTACTTAGGGCCTGTTACATATTCAACACATGTTATTATTATTAATATGCTCAGGTTTATCTTTTAATCAATTTTTTTTAACTGAATGTGAGGGAGTGTTTCTTCCCAGCACACCTATGTTAATGTTAGGGGGCTTTTTGGTTCCTTGGCTCCAATTACTATAATGGTATCAAGAATGTAGGCCCAGTTTTGAACTCTATATTGTAGCATAAAAGAGCAAATGAACAGGTTTGGGATTTATCGAGTAGCAGTGACTTCAATTACACCGAATTTTGCTGCCTTTTGTTTTGTTTGTAAAATACCAGAGGGATTTGGCTGTTGTAGACACAGGGTACAAAGCCCCAGGGAAGGTGAAATTAGACTTTGTAATCTCATGGCTTTTAGGCAGGAGAAGGATTATGGAGCAGCTGGTGAGAGTAAAATATTCATTAAGCTCATCTGTAGCAACATTCAAGTGTTTAGAGGGTTTCTCAGCTGGGGTGGTTCAAGCTCTGCCCCAAGACATTTTAATTGTGTAGAATATATTGAGCAGACAGGACTAGCATGACTCCCTGGTAAATTGGTTATTTCTGATATTTTCTTCATTCTCATGAAAATACGTATTAGACTTTAGTTTATCCTATCAAATTTGCAGTATAAAGGGAAGAGGCTACATAACATGGAAAGCTAGGGTAATATTTTATACGATTAGAATGTTTTTTCCTGAGTACATTTTTTTAAAAGCAATATTGTCCAACATAGTAGCTTCTGCACGAACCTGCCTTCAAGCAGTTCAACCATTGTAGCTCAGTATACTAATCCCTTCCAAGTAATTATACCTTACACTGCCATCACACCTGGGGCTCTCCTCTTTTAATTCTCAACATGTATTAATCTTGTTGGCTAGTTGGTAGCTTGTATTGTACTCATTGCTAAGAAAACTGCTCAAAGTCACAAGGCTAGACTGTGAAGACAGAGCCAAAGATTGAGTGCTAGTTCCTTCTTCAGAGGACAATGGTCCCCAAACTCTAACATGCATTAGAATCACAAGGGAAAATGCATATCTCTGGGTGTGACAGGCAAAAGTGCTGATTCACAATACCTGGGAAAGGGACCAGAAGTTTGCATTTTAAAGAACCACACCTAGTAGTGATCCTTGGGACTGCAGGACAATACCATGGAGATCACATGGGAAGTCTTTCTGAGAGCATCCCTGAAGTGTTTGTGCATCCCTTGAACATTGTGTGCACTTGAGGGTTAATGCTACTCCTTGCAGCAGATGAGAATACAGAGTTGGTTTTCCCAAAAGGAAAATGATGTTTTCTTTCTCTTGGCTTGCCTGATGCCATTGTTAGGAGTTGCGTGCCTCAAACTCTTTTTGAAATTTTAAGTGGGTGTCAACCTTTACTATTGGGAGCCCCAGATTCTATTTGTGATAGTCATACTGCATTGGGGAATACGGTGAAAATAATAGAAACCAATCAAACCTTCAACTTTGAAATGTTTCCCTTTCTGGAAAATTCACTGGTATCCTCTATAACCATGACAAAATACCATGGTTCTGCCCTGTTCCTGCTTTTTGTTTGGTTTCATTGGCTCCTACCAACTCCTGCAAGTAGTTACTAGGAAACAACAACATTCTCACCTTTCTGAAGACCTACGACTCCTTCCCAGAAACATCTAAGCAAACCGTCTCATGGGAATAAAAAATGGCCTCTGGGTTCATTCAGGTCATCAGTCTCTGGAGGACAGCCGTTGCTGTAGCAATTTGACACTCCTACTTTCTGCTGAAATTGGAAACTGCCACCTTTCTTTATATTAAGTAAAATGCAGCTTTCAGCATGAGCTTATCCTATCTTTTTTTAGCTTCAAGTTTTGCTGGTCCTAATGGGATTCTGTCCCTCCTCACAGTGCAAGTGCTAGATTCGTAGTGTCAGAATAAAACTCCATGTTCTGTGCTCCCACAATTTCTGACTATGCCATAGAAACACAAGAAAGCAAGTGAAGCAGGTTTTGCTTACATCAGAAAATAGTCTGTGGGTACCTAAAGTTCCTGTAAGAGATCACGGGTGATACGTTGGGAAATTTTCTTAGCAATGTTCTGAGTTAAATGATCATATTTAACTTTCTTGTCAGGAAAATGAATGGCTCAGGCTAGATAAGGAGCCAGGTCATATCAGGCTTTGTGGATCTCAGGGTCCCTTGCACAGGGACCTGGCACTGCTGTGAAAGTTCAAAGGAGCCCATGGACAAGACACAGACTGTTGGGCACGGCTCTGTTCCTATAACTCTGCTGACAAAAAGAGGCGCTGGGCTGCATTTGTTCTGCTGGGGTAATGTGGCAACCCCAGGACTAACAGGTCTCTTCTAGTTCCCTGATTTTGTGATTTTGGTCAGGCAAATTGAAATCCAACTGTTACTTGTATCTTCTCTGGTTAATATCTCTTATGCTGACACGTTTCTAATTTTGTCTACCAAAGGGTACTGAAATTAGAAACAATAAAAATAGTAATTTTTATGGAAACACTAATGTACTGTGAACTTAATATTTTTCAAACATTATTTAGCTGAATGCTCGCAAACAAACCCTAAGAAATGGAAATATAATCAGCATTTAAAAATGAGGGAAACTGAGACTCAGAGAAATAAAGTGATATGCTCATAACAAAAGTAATCAGTTTTCTTAGCTTGTTCTGGCTGCTATAACAAAATATCTCAGATGAAGTAATTGATAACAGATATTTCCTTCTCATGGTCTGGAGACTGGGGAGTCTAAGATCAAGCAGATCTGGTATCTGGTGGGCTGTTGGCTTTAGAGTTGGTGCTTTGTTGCTGTGTCTTCACATGACAGAATAGGCAAGGGGGCCTCTCAAGCCTCAATAATGATAGTACTGATCCCATTCGTGAGGGTGGAGCCCTCATGACCAAATCACCTTTCAAAAGCCCAGCGTATTAATACCATCATGGTGGGGGTTAGATTCAACACATGAACGTTAGGGGAACACACATTCATACCACAGCAGATAGGTTTCCACATGTGAACTTTAGGGGGACACATATTCAGACCTTGGCAATTAGGTTTTCACATGAGAATTTTAGGGGAACACACATCAATCCTTGGCATTTAAGTGTCCACATATGAACTTTAGGGTGACATGCATTCAGTCTTTAGCAATTAGGTTGCCACATTTGAACTAGGGGGACACAAACATTCAGTTTATAGAACTTAGGTTTCCACATGTGAACTTCAGGGGGACACACATTTAGATCTTGGCAGTTAGAGTTTCATATGTGAACTTTGGGACACTGACACTAAGACTATAGCAGTGGTCAGCTGAAAATCAGTCCAGATGTGGCAGCTTTGAGAGCCCGGTTCTTAAATACCATACTCTGGTGTTTTACATGAAGGCAGCATATTTTTGCATCCCCTAGTGTTAACCTGTGGGAAATCCCTTATCAGAGAAGGAATGTGAAACAGGAATGAGGAAAAGGGAAAAGAATAAGGTGAGGACAGCCATGGAAAGGGGTTTTTCAAAGGTCTAATGTCAAACGTGCCAGGGGCTGAGGCAGATGAGAGCTGAGGAGAAACCTGTGGATCTGAGAAGCCGAACGTGCCGATGGCTCTCAGGGCAGTGGTTGGAGCCAGCAGCCAGACTATAAGAGGAATAATGAGTGAAAGTGCATGCAGACCTGTCATATCAGGAAACTGGTGATATGGAAATAAATGGATAGTTAATTCCAACTCCCAATCTTTTTATTCTCTTGACAGGGAACAATTAGGAAAAAAACAAAGGAAAAGTAGACCTAAGATACACATACCCTTTTATCAGCTGATGGCTACACTCCATGGCAGGATTGTCATAATGTAAAGATCAGGACTTAGTCCCTGGTAGAAGCAGGTGTTTCTCTGTGTGGCAGAAATTCATTAGTCTTGCTGCCCATGGGCTGGTGACAGGATGGGCGCTAAGGTTTTTCTCCTCTCCAATTGTGAGTTTGTTTCAGCATCACTGAGCTCATTCTTCTTTGACTTTCAGAGCAAGATGAAACAAAGAGGCCAGCTTGCTGGGAAATCAGTTCACTGTGTCACATGGGTCTAAGAGAAATGTGGGGCAACATGTATGCTTCCTGGAGTAACAAGCCGAATCATGTTGATTTTGCCTTTCTTAGAAAGTAGGAGCAATGAATCAATTATGGCAGGGTTCAGAGCTCACTGCAGCTGACAAGAAACCTACCTAAGGGCCAGAAAAATGAAGAAGACAGTTTGCTCATGTCAGTTCCTAACTTAGAAAAGTCTCCCTGGCTAAAATCTGGGAGCAGAGTGAGATTCCAACTCAAATAAATAAATAAATAAATGTCTTAGGTGATGCAGTATGGAACCCAGAGTGGAGGTCAAAGATCTCTTAAGACGTGTATAGATGTTTAAAAATACTACTTCAGAAGAGAAAAAAACTGAATTATCTTGATGAACTTTAGTGATTATCATACATAATGGCAGCCACCAATGACAGCTACCAATGATCAATTTCTGATCTCAGTCAGTTGTGATACAGGGTTCAGTCTCCCACTAAGAGCAAACGTTTTGCCAGAGTGGTTAGTAAATAGCAAATTGATATAATTCCACATTTTAAGAAATTATCTTTTCCTTTTGATGAGGGTAATTGGTGACCTGCTTAAAGAATGGTTATTAGACAGCAGGAGGCAGGGCTAAAGTTCTGGGTAATTTGTTCCCTAAGTTGTATAACTGAGACTTGGCTAAATAGCATGGAATGCCATTCAGTTATTTAGGGAGCACATTGACAGTGGTGTATAGCTTTTAGTATTTCAGGAGATATGATAATTTTCTCCTGCCCTTCATTATAATTTGTTGTACTCATATTTCTATTAATTGATCTTTAAAAGGGAATTTTTAAAACATTTAGATAATATTTTAGCAAGTCATAATTAGTTCATTATGGAAGAATTGGAATATAATTACTACCTCATCCTTCTGATCCTTTTGTTTATTTTAACAATATTTACTTAGTTGTGAATTCAAAAGACCTTTAATTCTACTGTTAATTACAAGGGCCAATAAGTACCTTCTCTTAGAGGTGCTGGCTAAGTTGTTTGTCATGGTGGATTTACATGCAACCTAACTTGATTTTCTTGATTTCCTCCGTGGACCATTCTCAGACAGATGACTGAAGACCTTTTGTTTTAGGATACATTGGCTCAGTATTCAGTGTCTGATACAGTGCCCCCAAATACACAGAACAGGCAGCAAGCACATTATTTTGAGTTTATATTGTTTTGAACAGACTTTTGTGGAAGCTCACCATTTTCCCCCTTGAGTTAAATCTGATTGACATAATTTATAGACAATCAAGATCCTTAAGCTACTTATTAGTTGTGCATAAATATTTACCTACTTTGGTGATGTTGCAATTGGCTCTGGAAGTGAGCACATCACCCCACAGTTTATTCAGGTGCTATTATTTTTAGGATTCCATGGAAAGAAATAGAAACAAACTCTAAAACACACAACTGGGACTGTATATAGTGCTAGGATAAGGAAGTATTTCTGTTATTTCAATTCTTAAGGTAAAATTGACTTTTTGAGAACCTGTTTTTTATTCTTATGAGTATTAATCATGAAAGCTTAAAATGTAAGTATAGTACACTTATAATTACTACCTATTAGTAATTTCTCTTATATTGAGAGGATTTCATTTGTATTAAATGCTTAAAACCAATAAATTATGTATGTGGGCATTTGATTCATTAAAAACTGATTATTGAATTATTTTTATTTGACAAGCAAGAATTTATTCCAAGTGTTTAAATATGGGGAAACATGAATCTTCTCAGGCTGTTGCTAGGATATCCTAGACATAATAATGTTAGTAGCTTGAGAAATATTATTCTTACAATGGGCAATCAAATACATGATAACCAGAAGACATAAAATACTAGGAGTTAGTTTGTATTGAAACAAACCTTCTGTAGTCCTAACTAATAGATATGTTAAAATTGTATCCCACATCTTTAAAATAAAAATAAAAAAGTAAATCAGTAATTTTCTAAAAGAGAAAAAAATTGTCAGTCACAGGGTCCAAGAATATTTTTCTTGGAAAATTTAAGACTCGGACTTAAAATTGATGATAATTTTCATAGAAGGAAGCAGAGCTTAATTTCTGGAAATATCAGATATTGTAGTTTTTTTTTTGTGAGACAGCAGAGTAAAAGAGAATCATTTCTCAAAATTAATATTTAAGAATTTCTGAATTGTATTTTGTCTTTGTACTAAGTGCTTATGTCTCACTTTGTCCTAGAGATAAAGATAAAAAGGGAAGTTTTACACATTATTGCTATCCATATATTAATATTTACTTGACCTATACAATTTACATATATTGACAGCACTCAGAATTAAGCATTCATCTCTGAGCATAATTAGTTTCTGAACTGTTAGAATGTTATTTTTTAGTATTTGTTATGGGTTGAATTTTACACCCCTAAATTCATATGCTGATTTCTTAGCACCCAGTGCTTCAGAATGTGGCTGTATTTGGAGACAGGGTCTTTAAGAAGATAATGAAATTAAAATGATGTCATTAGGGTAGGACATCTGACTGACGTCCTCACAAGAAGAGGAGGTTAGGACATAGACTTGTATACAGGAAAAACCATGTGAAAACCCACAGAGAAGATAGTCATCCACAAGACAAGGAGGTAGGCCCCAGAGGGAATCAGCCTTGCTGACACTTCCATGTCAGACTTCTGTCTTACAGGAGAGTGAGAAAATAAATTTCTGTTGCTTAGGCCACCCAGTCTTTGTTGTGGTACTTTGTTGTGATAACCTGAGCAAACAAATACAGTTGCAACTGTAGTTGTGAAAATCCCAAGACTAGTCTTCTTCTTTTTTTAAAAAAAACATTTTAAAGATGTGGGGTATAATTCAGGATTAGGTATACAAGGTAAAGGGGCCTCCCTTTGGTTCCCACTTTGCCAGGTTTGAGATCAGGTACCCTTACTGAAGTTATATGCCCCCCACCCTGGCAGTGTCCCACTATTGCCAATCCCTTTCTAATAGTATTATGATAAATGTTCAGGATCCGCTTATGAGTGAGAACAGGTGGTACTCAGTTCTTTGTTTCTGTGGTGGATTACTGAGTAGGACAGATTCTAAATCCATCCAAGTTGCTGTGAAGTCCATAATTGTGTCCTTCTTTATAGTTGTGTAATATTCTATCATATATATATACCACTTTGTTTTTCATCCAGTTCAGTTTTGATGGGCAGCATGGTTGGTTCCATGTTTTTGCTATTGTGAATAGTGCTGCAATAAACATGAGTGTGCAGTTATCTTTTTTGTAGAGTGAGTTAAGTTCCTCTGGGTATATTCCCAGAAGGGGAATTCCTGGGTCATATGGAAGGTCAATTTCTAGTTCTTTTAGGAATCACCACATTGATTTCCATAGAGGTTGAACTAGTTTGCATTCCCACCAACAGTGTAAAAGCGTTCTCTTTTCTCTACATCCTCGCCAGCATCTGTTGTTTTTTGTTTTATTAATGATGGCTATTCTTACTGGAGTTAGGTGATATCTCAATGTGGTTTTGATTTTAATTTCTCTGGTGATTAGTGGGGCTGAGCACTTTTTCATGTACCTGTTGGCTGCTCATATGTCTTCTTTTGAGAAATGTCTATTCATATCTTTTGTTGGAAGTTCTAGCTGGAGCAATCGGGCAAGAGAAAGAAATCAGGAATATTCAAATAGGAAAAGAGGAAGTCAAGTTATCCCTCTTTGCTGACAATACGATCCTATATCTCGACAATCCAAGAGAATCTTTCAAAAACCTGTTTGCAGTGATAAAGGACTTTGGCAAAGTCTCAGGGTACAAAATAAACATGCAAAAGATAGTTGCATTCTTACACACCAACAACAAGCAGGCAGAGAACCAAATAAAAAGCACGGTCTCATTCACAAGAGCCACACACACAAAAATGAAATAAGCCAGCATCTTCCTAACCAGAGAAGTGAAAGATCTTTACAACGAAAATTGCAAAACTCAAAGACTTGTCTTCTAAGAGGTTATGTGAATTCCAGGCCCCGGCAGTTGTAAATGCTATTGCTGTCAGTTTCTCTGTCACCTGGACTGTCTCCCAGGACTCCATGTAAGGTGGATAGGGAGGGAGTGCTACGAGGGCTCATGAGAGTTTGATGTGTCCCATATCATCTGAACTCTGAATCGGCTTCCTCGTCAGCCTCCATGTGCACGTGTGTGTGCCTGTCTACAAAGGGTGTGTGTGTGTGTGTGTGTGTGTGTGTGTGTGTGTTTGTGTGTGTGTGTGATGAAGAGGAGTTAGAGTGTTGTTCTAGTTGAGAGTGCTGACTCTGGAGCCGGGTGGAGTCTGACGGCTCCCTGTGTGATCTTGGGCAACTTGACCTCTCAGAGCTTAGATGCCCCTTCTGTGTAATGGGGTCCTTGATGGTCCCCACCCTCACAGCATTGTTGTGAAGATTAATTGACAAGCGTATCTAGAATAGTGCCTGGTATAGTAAGTGCTAGGTCAAGGATATGCTCTCCATGTCTCGCTGTGAGGATTAATCAAATGAAATGATGGGTCTGAAACACCTTCCATGGCACCTGAACAGTGCAACCACTGAGTACTCACTGTGTTTTTTCCATCTTCAACATTCCGAAAATCTGAATATGGTATTACAGTTATGCTGTCAAGAGGGGATCGAGATGTGAGAACTTCAATACTTCCAGACCCACTGAGTTAATCACTCATGAGCAGAAGGATGGCAGGGAGGCGGGTCAGAACACAACTGCAGACTCGCAGTCTCCAGCTCCTTCTTCATCAGTACGCTGTCTTCCTGTCACGCAGTCTCTTGTTTCTCTCTCCCGCCTTTCCCATGAAGGAGAATCACATAGAGTACAGTCTGTGGTCTGTGGCAGGTAGGGATTGATAAAGGAAACTGGTGTCAGTGAGGATCTGGCAAAGGTTTCCTCATTCTCATTCCTGTGAACATGAGCATGTTCCATCTTCCATGGGATTATGGCCATCAGCCTTTTAGGATTTAATGACTCAAGCCACAGCCTCTCCTGGCTCCTCCCCACCCTTGCCTCTCCTCTGTCCGGCCTTATTGATTTGCCTGTCTTCCTCTGCTGATCAGATCAACACAGGCCCCGCTTCCCTCTAGCCAAGGAAACGTGCTTCCAACTCACTCTGGGATGGAATCCTGAGTGGACACCATCCCCTCGGTGGCGTTTTTGCACAGTGGTTGGTCTGCTGTGAATTCCTCTTTTGCCAATAACATTTCATTAGTCAACCGATTTCCATTTTAATCTCTTTATGAGCTTCTTAGGTTGCAGAAGAGGAAAAGAGGGTATACTGGGCAAAATAAGGAATAGTGAAGTGATATCAATCCAGTTCACACTGATCACAGCCCTCTTTCCAGGCTGAAAAGTGTGGAAGTTTTACAAGAGGCCAGATGGTGGCAGCATAGAATGTGTGAGAAAAACTGAGCAACGATGGCTTAAAAATGCAATACAAATATGTGACAAACAGTGGCAAAAACTACTAATTATTAATGGTAATATAAGGTGGAGAAATAGGTTAAAGATATTCAATTTAGCACCAGAAATGCTCGAGTTTAAATTTATTTTGCTATTCACTGGCAGTGAACACGGCAAGCCAATTAACTTGTCTCAGCCTTGTTTCTTCATTTATAAAATGAGAACAGTAATGGCTACAGGATTGTGTTTTGGGACTAAGGGAAGTAATGTATGTAAAAGACTTAGCCCATGCCTAGCAAAGGAATTATAAGCACTTATGGGTGGAGAGGGAGAGGGTGAGGGAGAGGGAGGATTGGGTGGGGGGGAGGGAGAGAGAGGAGGGGGAGAGATTGATCCATGTCAAGTATGAACATATTTCAAAAGAAAATTTCCATAACGTTTTCTAAATCAGCAAGACAACAAGAGGGAGATTGGAGCAATAGTCAGTCCCTATGTTCTGGCAAAAAAAAAAAAAGAGATGTGCTGTCTATACAGAGTTTAAAAATAATAAGGATGTCCACTAAAATCTGTAGTGTTTTATAATCACCATGCACCAGCAGCTCTAAGCAATGTCAGTGATAAATGCTCTTCCTCGTGGGAATGTCTCTGTTTCTTACAAATTGAGGCTTTCATTATCCATTAAGAATTTTAAGACCCTTCACCCTCAGCCTCTGATCTACTTGTCTTTTACACTTCTTTCATGGAATCCTTCTTTCCACTCCCACAGGCCCACTGGACTAATTGTTCAAGGAAGATACTCTGTGTCTCCTGCCTCCTTGTTTTTGACCTCACGATTCCTACCCCCTGAAATGACTTGCAATATCCCTTTCACTTTCTAGATCTTACTTTTCCTTCAAGGACGCAGCATAAAGGTCACACCTTCTGGGATGCTTTCCTTATCTGCTGGGTAGCACCAGGAAGTCTCCCTTCTTGGGTAGGCAGCTATTTTGGCCCTAGGCATCTGCTGTCTCCACTGAGACATACCCCCTTCCTACCATTGCAAAGGAGGAGCCCATTCACATGGGTTCATGTCATTCAGACCAGCTTGAGGCTTTGATGTCATCTGTACATTTAGTACTTAGAATTTTGCCTAGAGTTCAATGTATTCCATTTCCTGGAATAAGCATAACTAATGGATATCTTCTGTTCTGAACCTCATCTGAGACATATACAAGGGGTGACCCCCAAAAACCTGGAATTTATTTATAAAAATTATATATTTATTCTTACATGTTGAAACGTCAAAGTACTCTCTGTTTGATGCAATATACCTATTGAGATGCTTTCCCCATTACTCAAAACAGTTTTTGAACTCATCAATGTGGATGCCTTTTCTGATTTTTGTTTCATCTCTTCCACATTGGCAAAATGATTCCCTTCGAGAACTTCTTTCATCTGGGGAAAGAAAAAAAGTCACTCAGAGCGAGATCAGATGAATAGGGAGGATGGGGCATGGAGGTAATGTTATTTTTTGGCCCCAAACTGCTGAACACTCAGCGCAGTATGGACAGGTGCCTTGTCATGGTGGAAGAACCAATCACCTGTTTGCCACAACTAGGTATAAATCTGCAAATTGTGTACACAATTCTCAAAACTTCCAGATAAAAACCTTTGTTTGACGATTTGATCTGGAAGAACAAATTCTGAGTGTACTGCAAGAGGTTCGCCCTCCAAAAAATAATTCTGGGTTTTTTTTTTGGTCTCTCCTCATATATCAATTAATGTTGGACATTTTAAAAGGAATAAATATGATTATCCTGTGGGTTTGGGGACAAGTGATTGGAGACTATGTCCCTTAGAATCATGATCAGTATGCAAGGGTTAAGTTCCAGATTCCACTGAAGCCCCTTTTCATTCACTTTCTGTGAGACCTGGGATCTTCTCATCTTTTATTTGCTGGAGCAAAATGTAATGCACATTTTGACATGTAATGGCTGCTCCCTTGGTGGAAAAATACTGGATGCATGAAAAATACAGGGTCTTTGAATATGAGCCCTAGCCTTGCATCTGTATCCTAACAAGTTATTGTAAACAGTCTACTGTTAAGGTTTGCCTGTTGTTAAAGAGGGTCAGGGTGAAGCATCTCTCTTCACATCTCATAGTCAACCAGGTAGCCACGCACTGTGCAGCCCTTTGTGAAAAACTTGGCTAGATCCTGAGATCAGAGCCAGAAGTAATGGGAACTCAAAACTTCTGGTACTCCAAGGGGGGGGTGTGCTGGGAAGAAGGACACATCTGCGAACAGAAGCACGGAATGGTAACAGTTCTTACCAAATCTTTGGCATGGGAGTTGAGTCAGTCTAGTCAGACATGGAGCTTGGTTTGAGGTTTGTTGTTGTGATGGTTACCATCTTTGCATCTTCTTAGGACATGTGCAGGCTCCTATCACTGAGTCTCCCTACCAGACATCCATGTTCCAGGAGTACGGCTCCTCATTCTACTGTGCTGTAGTGTTTAATAACAGATCATGTTTAATTGTATTGGGTCTGTACTCATGGTAGTCTACTACATTAAGTATGTTCTTGTACATCCCTTCTCTACTGGTGGAAGCAAAACCAAATTCTGTGAGCTGTGCCTGAAACACAGAAGCAGAAATGTGATTGTGCACCCTCATCCCTCCTGCCCCTCTTACCACCTCTGCACAACACACAGGTGTTCTACCACATGCTCCTCCTCTTTGGTATACAGCATGTTGGCTTTTTCATTTCAACCCAGGTATCAAGATGTCTTTGTTTCCTTCTTGTTTTATAATTTGATTACTCCTCCCTGTGAGGGCATTTTTAAAAATGTCATTCCACTTCCCAAGATCTGTATACCACTCACTCCCACTTACCAAAGACCAAATATGCTCTCTCTTTTCAAGACTGTATTTTATATATACATATATATGCACACAAATATATATGTACATATATACACACACACATATATACACATATATATGTATTTTGGTAAGGACAGCGGATAGTGTAATGTTTTAAAATATCATGCCTTTCTTAGAAGTTAGTGAGGTAGATAGAGGTAGAGAGGGGTCCTCTAATATTGAGAGCTAATCTTGGGGATAGGAACTCTGAATATATTCTTTGCCATGTTCAATGTCAATGCCTGAAAGAGTCAATGGGAACAATTGTCCATTCTCTGATATGTTATGCTTACACAGAGATGCCACAGTGCTCATTACTGAAAGAGTAACACCCTCATTCTTGAATTTAAAAAAATTAGACAAAGAAGAAAAGGTAAAATATTGGTTTTATAAGTATAAGCACCTTGATTCAGTGCCCTATTATATTCATGTGGCCCAAAGTGTGATATGACAAGTAACTTTTCTAGTGTGACCCTCTTGTTTGATCCTATTTCCCACCTACTGTTGCTCTTATCAAAGGCACTTCTGCTAGAGAGCACAATTGCTTCCTTCTCCTTAGGATGGTCAGATAGTATTGTCCCTTATTTCCTGAATTAATTTCCTTCAGGACAGTTATCAGCATACATGACCATACACTTGCTCAACCCAAACCCATAGTTTCACTTTCGCTTGGGCATCTGAACTTCATTAGTAAGGCATGGAATCGTGTTTTGTATCTAGGGTACACAAATATTCACAAAGCATTTGTTCTGATTTAGAGATGGGGGTTCAGAACAGGCCTTCAGATAGTACAGATGGCTTCCTAATTATTGCACTGAGAAATAAACATCTTAGGTAAAGCTTGAGATGAAGAGATTCTTTCAGAAAATTAATTATCCTACATATGAGTTTTTCTATTCCTCATTTTCCTTCCTATAAAAAAATCTCTCAAACATTATTCTTGGTACTTCTGTTTTCTATTTTTACCCCACACCATCCCAACCTATAAATGTCTCAACCAACCATGTTAAAGGATCAAAAGAGAAACATTTACAATAGTGACTTAAACAATATAGACATGCATTTCTCTCTTGGGTTTGAGAATGTGAGGACAGCATGAGGCTGAAATGGAGTTCTATGGGGTCATGGCAGGTCCAGGCTTCTCTCTCCTTGCTGCCTTTCTTACGTACTTACTTTCTCCATCCCCAAACTTGCCAGATGTTCCAATCAGGTGCAGTCTAGCCAGAATCTAGAAAGGGGTAAACGGGGCCAGCACCCGCTCCCTAAGGACACTTCCCAGGAGATGCCTTTGATCACTTACACATTCCCCCAGGCAGGCTCTCTGCCACATGGCCACATATAGATGCAGGAAGAGTAGAGAAATGTCAGCATTCTGATCTGCTGTGTGCCCAGATAAAACTGGGGGCTTCTGGCACTAAAGAAATAAAGGGGGATGACTGTTAGACAACCATTGGTGTGTGCCCCAGGTTGCAGTGATGTGTACATTCTTAAGAAAGAGAACATGGAAGTCAGTCCAATTCAGAACTCAGTATCCCATTTATTCCACAAAGACAATGAATGCATTGCAAATCATGCAACCATTTAAAGATAAATAATAAATAATAAACTCAGCTGCACTAGAAATGTGCCAGGGCAGCCTTTAGACCATAGAGGTTTGAGTGCAGTTGTAGTTTCACACCTCATTATATTTTTTAATTTAATTAAAATTAAGTCATAGACATTTTTGGTACAATTCTTGGACATTTTCCTCATGGACGTTAATGTGAAAAGTATAAAAATTACTGTATAAAAATGCACAGATATGCCTCAGTTAACTGTAACAGTTTCAGTACTGGTGTTCATGCTATCAGATGTATCAATCTTTCATCTAACACTTGTTTTTCCAGTTTTATGTTCTATGCTGTTTATACCCACTCCAGTCCTATGAGTTAAAAAAATCTAACATTCTGTAATAATCAAAAAACATCAATAAGGATGTTTCTCACTGAAATTAGAATATTAAGGACATATTTAATTGAGGACTCTATCCAATTAGAATTATATTAATTTGACTCTATATCCTCACATTGAAATGATTCCACAACTTTGTTTTCTTGTTAATAAAATACATACCATTTTTGTTGTTGTTGAGAACGCTAGATGTAGATGTTAAGTTTTTATTCTGTATTTTATTTTTGTGACCCATGAAGCTGAAAATGGAATGTGACTAAGGGAGTATTTCACTAAGAAGAAAAAGAAACAAATTAAAATGAGTAAATAAAGACCTGCTTTGGGTGTTAGGAGTTATGAGAACTCATCCACATTTGATACCATCTCGGGCCACTTCTGAATGCCTGTGACTCCTCCTCTATCAGCGTAGGACATGCTAGGCTCACTGGCACAACCACCCTGGCCAGCTCTCATTTAAAAAATTGTTTTGGGGTGCATATTTATATCTCTTTCTAACACAACTGCTTAATTTTAATGTTCCTCATACTTATGGTCCCATAATGGAACAGAGAACTTGTGAATTCAAAGTACACATGGACAGAAGTTGATGCCCTAGAGTGTAATTAGAATACATTTTTAAAAAATGGCCATTAACATTTTCAGAAAGATAAGAGATAAAATCCTAT
Source organism: Cephalopachus bancanus (assembly GCA_027257055.1). Lineage (NCBI taxonomy): Eukaryota > Metazoa > Chordata > Mammalia > Primates > Tarsiidae > Cephalopachus > Cephalopachus bancanus. The sequence goes on along the minus strand of JAPVLO010000176.1, from coordinate 3,817,287 downwards.
TTCTTTTGGTTCATTTTGTTTCATACCTTAAGCAGGAGTTAATACATATACTCTCACTGTGCCATGCCACATTTTGGCGAATGAACAGTCAAGATAAAGTCAGTAACACACCTCCAGCATCCAGTATCCTCTCAGGGAAGCAGTCATGGTGATTGTTCCTATGTTCTGTGCTCCTGTATTTATAGGTGGCAATCAAGGACAGATTTGAAATGTTTCTGGAAAGAAATGCCAGTCATTGGGGGCATCTGAGCATGGGATGGTGTTTTCTCCCCTCTGTTTTAATTTTTTTAAAACCTGACACATAACAATTGTACTTATTTAAGGGAGTACATAGTGATGTTTAGCTATATAAAATGTTCAGTGATCAATGTTCAGTGCCTATAATCTCCCAGAGTGCTATAGAGCACTACAACTTATTCCTTCTGTCTAGTTCTAATTTTGTATCCTTTAGCCAGTCTGTTCCTGTCCCCCCACCCCTACCCTTCCCAGCCTCTGGTATCCACTGTTCTGCTCTCTACTTCTATGAGATTAACTTGTTTCACTTCCGCCTGAGTGAGAAATTGTGGTGTTTCTATTCCTGTTTCTGGCTGATTTCACTTAGCATAATGTCCTTCAGGCTCATCCATGTTGTTACAAATGACAGGATTTCATTTTTTTTTTTAAGACTGAAAAGCATTTCATTGTGTGTCTGTGTGTGTGTGTGTGTAAATATATGTCATATTTTCTTTATCCATTCATCTGTTGATGACACTTAGAGGATTTCCATATCTTGGTTCTTGTGAATAGTGTTGCAAGAAACATGTGAGTGCAAATATCTCTTTGATATACTGATTCCTCTCCTTTGGATATATATCCAGTAGTGGGATTGCTGGATCACATGGTAGTTCTATTTGAAGTTTTTTGAGAAACTTTCATAATGTTCTCCATAACGGCTATATTGGTTTACATTCAACATTGTATAAGAGTTTCTTTTCCTCTCTATCCTCACCAGTATTTGTTATTTGTTGTCTTTTTTTGGTAAGAGCCACTGTAATTAGGGTGAGATGACATCTCAATGTTTTTTGATTTGCGTTTCCCTGGTGATCAGTGATGTTGAGAACTTTTCATATATTTGTTGGTTATTTGTATGTCTTCTTTTGAGAACTGTCTTTTCAGATCAATCACCCAATTTTTAATCAAATGACTTGTTTTTCTCTTGAGTTTTTTGAGTTCTTTATATATTCTGGATATTAATTCCCTGCCAGATAAATACTTTGCAAGTATTTTCTCCCATTCTGTTGTTTATCTTTTCACTCTGTTGGTTGTTTCCTTTGCTGTGCAGAAGATTTTTAGTCTGATATAATCCCCTTTGTCTATTTTTGCTTCCCGTATCTTAATGTTTTATTTGTAATATCTTTCCCCAGACCAATACCCCTGAAGTAGTTCCCCTATGTTTTCTGCTAGAAGTTTTATAGCTTCAGGTCTTACATTTAAGTCTTGAACCCATTTTGAGTTGACTTTTGTATAAGGTGAGAGATAGACTCACTAAAAATTACTGGTAAGAAACTTGTTCTTTGAAATGTCTGCTTTAATGACTCAGAGGCAAATAAAAACAACTAAATGAATATCTATTGCAGGGAAGTTGTTTCATTTAAACCAGTTTGGAGTGAATGACTCTAATTGTCTCTTCAAACGTTGGAAGGGCTCACCAACCAGATAATGGCTTCTGGTTGGAGATGGGCAGACTTCCAGTGAAGGAATTATGTTAATTAAGGAAATTTCACGATAAGAAGTTTGAGCTGTTTTCTAAGGAGGACATGTTCCAACAAAGAGGTAGAATGGGAGAGCATTCTGGAAGGGAGGGATGGCACGTGTGCAAGTTGAAGATGAAGCCACAAAGGACGTAGATGGGATGTAACAATGACTTTCACATGATTGCAGCAGCATGGATGAGTGAAATATCTGAAATGCATAGGATAGGGGTTGTCCAAAGCTTTTTGATCCTTAGTTAGCCATTTTATTTTTGATACTGTAATAATTTCCGAGAAGAAAAGCATGTAGTGATACTACTGGGGTGAGGAAGGACTTGGCGGTCCCTAGCTTATCTCTCCCACAAACTGGCTAAGTTCTTTAGTCATCCAGTTTCCCCATACACTAAATATGAGAGTAATTGTGGAAGTCCCTTTCAGCTTAAAATCATCTACAAATCAATTATGAATAAGAAGCAAGGATTGCTTGTCCAAAGCCTGAGAATTAATATCCAGAGTACATAAAGAACTCAAACAACTCATGAGAAAAACAAATCATTTGATTAAAAATTGGGCTATTGATCTGAATAGATATTTTTCAGGAAGCATACAAATAAGCAAATATATGAGAATCGTATATGACTGACTGCTATGTGCCAGACACGTGCTCAATTCTGCAGATATTCTTGGAAAAGAAGGCAGACAAGTACTTTCCCTCCAAAAACTTATTCTATCGTCTCATTTCCCCAAGGATGAAGTCCCATATCATTCATTTTTCACCAGGCCAGTTCTCTCTCTTGGGTTATGTCAGAGCCTTGGGATTTACATCGTCCAGGAAAAATGAGAGCTATCCCTGCCCCTGTCTATGGCCACAGTTTGCATTGCTCTGTGTCTGGTCCCATCAGACCCTTTGAAGTGTCTGGCTCTGCAGGTAACCCTCTCAAGTGCCAAAGTTTACTGTAGGAACTTTTGCTGAGATGCTATTGGCCTCCATTTCCATGGGAACTCACATGACTGTCAGCGTTCTAGGTCTTGTCGCCTTTATAGTGCCATGAACAAGGAGGCTAGTGTCTGGGACTTCACAAAAGCCTGCCTTCTCCCAGCTTCCCAGTCCCTGGGGGGCAGTTAGCCACAAGGCTTTGGAGTACTACCCTCCTCAGTCCTCAAGGCCATGCCATCATCCATGGTCCCACTTTGGACAGTGTAGTCACTATCTTCTTCATGCCCAAGGCACCAAACCAGGAGTCTCAGGATTGAATTCAGCTCTCAGGTAGCTTTGCTCTCCAGTTTGTTAGTCTCAATCACTCCTTTTTGATTCCCTGTAATGAGAGCCACTCCTAACTAGCTGTGTGGTTTGGTAAGCTATGGAATCTTTCTGTATCTTATTTTTCCACGTGTAAGTTGAAAGCATTATAAGATACCTATCTCAGAGAATGTTATAAAGAGGAGCAGAGTTAGTGTATGTGTGGCATATGGAATTTTATCTAGAACATAGTAAGTGCTTTGTATTATCATTATTATGATGATTATTGCTAGTTGTTATTGTTGTTGTTATTGATTATTGACCTGACTGTCATAGGCATTTTTCAATGAGATAAATGGATCAGATATTTCAACACAGAAGTATTAGGGGAAGTTTTCTTCAAAATGCCTCTACCGCACCCATATCCTACCAACATTTTTGGCCTCAGAAAACAAAAATGATTAACTATCTCCTTAGCAGTGACACAAAAAGGTCTAGTGTGTGTGTGTGTGTGTGTGTGTGTGTGTGTGTAGTGGAGAATTATCTTTCATTCTTTTGGTATGAGATTGGTAATTTTTTGGTCACTATCAAACTTAAAAAATTTTTTTTATTTTAAAGATGTGGGGTACAATTCAGCGTTAGGTATACAAATGTTGATTATATGGGTACCCTTGTTGATGAAGTGTGTCCTTCCCTCTCCTAGCAGTTTCATTCGACTGCCAATCCCACAGCCTCCTCCTGGCAGTTTCCCACTACTGCCAATCCCTTTCTTATAGTATTATGATAGTTGTTCAAGGTCCACTTATGAGTGAGAACATATGGTACTCTGTTTTTCGTTTCAATCACTGAGTATGATCGACTCTAAATCCATCCAAGTTACTGCAAAGACCATATGTTTGTCCTTCTTTGTGGCTGCATAACATTCCATTGTGTACCACATTTTCTTTTATCCAGTCCAGCTTCAATGGGCAGCATGGTTGGTTCCATGTTTTTGCTATCGTGCATAGAGCTGCAACAAAAATACGTGTGCAGGTATCTTTTTTGTAGAATGGTTTGAGTTCCTCCAGGTATATTTCCAATAGGGGTTGCTGGGTTATATGGAAGGTCAAATTCTAGTTCTTTCAGAAATCACCAAACTGTCTTCCAAAGAGGTTGCACTAGTTTGCATTCCCACCAGTAGTGTAGAAGCGTTCCTTTTTTCCCACATCCTCGCCAGCAACTATTCTTGTTTGTTTTATTAATGATGGTCATTCTTACTGGGCTTAGGTGGTATCTCAATGTGGTTTTGATTTGTATTTCTCTGATGATGAGTGAGGCTGGGCACCTTTTCATGTGTCTGTTGGCTGTCCATATATCTTCTTTTGAGAAGTGCCTATTCATGTCTTTTGCACACTTTTTAATGGGACTGTTTGTTTTTTTCCTTTTGGCATGTTTGAGTTCCTCGTAGATCCTAGATGTTAGGCCTTTGACAGATATACAGTTGACAAACATATTTTCCCATTCTGTAGACTGTCTCTTTGCTCTCTTGATGGTTTCTTTTGCTTTGCAGAAGCTCATCAGTTGATGAGGTCCCACATATCTATCTTATTTCTTATGGTATGGGCACTCAGAGTTCTGATGAGGAATTGGGTACAAGTTCCAATTTCCATAAGAGTGTCTCCTGTGTTTTGTAAGATTCTTATAGTTTGAGGTTTTATGTTTAGATCTTTGATCCATTTAGAGTTAATTTTTGTGTATTGTGATAGGTAGGGATCATGTTTCAATCTTCTGTATGTGATCAGTGAGTTTTCCCAGCACCATTTACTGAATAGGTTCTCCTTGCCCCAGTGGTTGCTGTTGGAGGCTTAGTCAAAGATGGGTTGGTTGAGAAATTGAGGCTTTGCTTCTGAAATCTCTATCCTGTTCCATTAGTCTATGTGCCTGTTCTTATACTAATGCCAGGCTGTTTTGATTACTGTAGCTTTATAGTAAAGTTTGAAGTCTGGAAGGGTGATACCTCTTGCTTCGTATCTTTTACTAAGGATTGTTTTGGCTATTTGTGATCGTTTATGTTTCCATATGAATTTCTGTATTGTCATTTCCAGGTCTGAGAAGACTGATGTTGGTAATTTAATAGGTATTGCGTTGACTCTGTAGATTGTCTTTGGTAGGATGGACATTTTAGTAACCTTGATTCTTCCTATCCATGAGCATGGAATATTTTTCCATTTGTTTGTGTCTTGGATTTCTTTGAGCAGTGTTTTGTAGTTCTCATTGTAAATGTTTCTCACTTCTCTGATTAGAAAGATGCTGAGGTATTTCATTTTTTTGGTGGCTATTGTGGGTGGGATTGTGCTTTTTATTTGGGTCTTTGCCTGCTTGTTGTTAGTGTTTAGGAATGCAACTGTCTTTTGCACATTTATTTTGTACCCAGAGACTTTGCCAAAGTCCTTTATCAGTGCAAGCAGGTTTTTGACAGATTCTCTTGGATTTTCAAGGTATAAGATCATGTCATCAGCAAAGAGGGATAACTTGACATCCTCTTTTCCTATTTGGATACCCCGAATTTCCTTCTCTTGTCTAATTGCCTGAGCTAGGGCTTCCAACACAATGTTGAACAAGAGGGGTGAGAGTAGGCATCCTTGTCTTGTTCCAGTTTTTAGAGGAAATGTTTCCAGTTTCTGTTCATTTAGCAAAATGTTTGCTGTGGGTTTTTCATAAATGGCACTTACTATTTTGAGGTATGTTCCTTCTATACCTAGGTGTTTGAGAGTTTTTATCAAGAAGGGATGCTGAATTTCATCAAAAGCTTTTTCTGAATCTAATGAGATAATCATGTGGTTCTTGTTTTTACATCTGTTGATGTATTTAATTATATTTATAGTCTTGTGAATGTTGAATCAGGGGATGAAGCCTACTTGGTCATGATGGATGATTTTTTTTTGTAACCAATATTTTTTATTATGATTTTGAGGGGTACAGTTAAGGGTTAGGTGTGCAATTACATTTCATTGAGGCACCCTGTTGATAAGAGGTGTTTCCCCATCCCCAGACAGATATTTGTGACTGTTAATCCCATCCCCCTCCCCACCCATAGTTTCCCAGTACTGTCATTTTCTTATAGTATTACATTGGATGTTCAAGGTCCATTATATGAGTGAGAACATGTGATACTCAGATCTTTGTTTCTGTGAGAGGTCACTCAGTATTATAGACTCTAGTTCCATCCAGGTTGCTGCGAAATTCATGATTTTGTTCTTTTTATGGTTGCGTAGTATTCCATCGTGAATATATACCACATTTTTTAAATCCAGTCCTCTTTTGATGGGCAGCATGGTTGTTTCCAGGTTCTTGCTATTGTGAACAATACTGCAATAAACATACGTGTGCAGGTATCTTTTCTATAGAGTGATTTGAGTTCTTCAGGGTATGTTCCCAGTAGGAGGATTGTGGGGTCATATGGAAGGTCGATTTTTAGAGCTTTTAGGAATCGCCACACTGCTTTCCACAGAGCTTGCACTAGTTTACACTCCCACCAACAGTGTAGAAGTGTTCCCTTTTCTGCCACACCCTCTCCAGCAGCTGTTATTTTTTGAGTTGTTGATAATTACCATTCTGACTGGAGTTAGGTGGTATCTCAGTGTGGTTTTGATTTGCATCTCCCTGATGATTAGTGAGGTTGAGCATTTCTTCATGTGTATGTTGGCTGCTCGGATGTCTTCTTTTGTGAAGTGTCTGTTCATATCTTTTGCCCATTTTATAATGGGGTTGTTTGTTTTCTTCTTCTCAGCACGTTTGAGTTCCTTGTAGATCCAGGATGTTAAGCCTTTGTCAGACCTGGAGTTGGCAAATACTTTTTCCCAGTCTGTAGGCTGTCTCCCTGCTCTCTTGATGGTTTCTTTGGCTTTGCAGAAGCTTGTCAGTTTAATAAGGTCCCACTTGTCTATCTTCTCTCTTATGACCTGTGGGTTTCGGGTTTTGTTCAGGAATTGGATGCCAGTTCTGATTTCCATGAGGGCATTTCCTTCCTTTTCTAAGGTTCTTATGGTTTGAGGTTTTACATTTAGGTCTCTGATCCATTTGGAGTTAACCTTTGTGAATGGGGATAGATAGGGGTCCTGTTTCAATCTTCTGCATGTGGTCAGCCAGTTTTCCCAGCACCATTTTCTGAATAGGTTCTCCTCTCCCCAGTGGTAGGTGGTGTGGGCCTTGGCGAAGATGAGTTGGTTGAGAAATTGAGGTTTTGCTTCTGGAATCTCAATTCTATTCCATTGATCTATATGCCTATTCCTATACCAATACCAAGCTGTTTTGATGATTGTAGCTTTATAGTAAAGTTTGAAGTCTGGTATTGTGATACCACCTGCTTTGTTTTTTTTTGCTGAGGATTGTTCTGGCTATTCTTGGACGTTTGTGTTTCCATATGAATTCCTGTGCTGTTTTTTCCAGGTCTGAGAAGAATGTCGCCGGTAATTTGATGGGTATTGCATTGAATTTGTAGATTGCCTTAGGTAAGATGGACATCTTCGCAATGTTGATTCTTCCAATCCATGAGCATGGGATATTTTTCCACTTGTTTGTGTCATCTTTGATTTCTTTGAGCAGTGTTTTGTAATTTTCATTGTAAAGGTCTTTCACATCTCTGGTTAGGAAGATGCCAAGGTATTTCATTTTTTGTGTGGCTATTGTGAATGGAATTGTGCTTTTTATTTGGATTTCTGTTTGTTTATTATTGGTGTAGAGAAATGCGATTGTCTTTGTACATTTATTTTGTATCCTGAGACTTTGCCAAAGGTCTTTATCAATGTAAGGAGGTTTTGACAGATTCTCTTGGGTTTTCAAGGTACACAATCATATCATCTGCAAAGAGAGATAACTTGACTTCCTCTTTTCCTATTTGGACACACCTGATTGTCTTCTCTTCTCTGATTGCTCTAGCCAGGACTTCCAATACTATGTTGAACAGGAGGGGTGAGAGTGGGCATCCTTGTCTAGTTCCAGTTTTCGGGGGAATTGGTTCCAATTTTTGTCCATTTAGGAGAATGCTGGCTGTGGGTTTCTCATAAATGGCTTTTACTATTTTTAGGTATGTTCCCCATATGCCTAGATGTTCAAGGGTTTTTATCAAGAAGTGGTGCTGAATTTTATCAAAAGTTTTTTCTGCATCTAATGATATGATCATGTGGTTTTTGTTTTGACGTCTGTTGATGAACTTAATTACATTTATGGTTTTACGAATGTTGAACCAGTCTTGCATCCCAGGAATGAAGCCTATTTGGTCATGGTGGATGATTTTTGAGATGTATTGCTGAATCCGGTTTGCTAGGATCTTGTTGAGAATTTTAGCGTCTATGTTGATCAAAGATATTTGCCTGTAGTTCTCTTTCTTTGTTGGATCTTTACCTGGCTTGGGTATCAATGTGATGTTGGCTTCATAAAATGATTTGGGGAGAGTTCCATCTTTTTCAATCGCCTGGAATACCTTCAGTAGGATTGGTATCAGCTCCTCCTTAAACGTCTTGTAGAATTCTGCTGGAAAGCCATCTGGACCAGGGCTTTTTTTTGTAGGAAGTTTTCTTATTATGTAGTCTATTTCCTTGATTGTTATTGGTCTATTTAGAGTCTCAATTTCTTCTTGTTCCAACCTAGGTAGGTTGTGTGATGTCAGAAAGTCCTCCATTTCCTTAAGGTTTTCAAGTTTGTTTCCATACAGGTGTACGTAGTAGTCTCTAATGATCTTTCATATTTCTTCAGGGTCAGATGTGACTTCATCTTTTGTGTTTCTGTTTGTGCTTATTTGGTTTTTTTCTCGTTTTTTCTTGGTCAGTCTAGCTAGGGGACCATCGATCTTGTTTATCCTTTCGAAGAACCAGCTTTTTGTTTCATTGATTTTTTTTTGTATTATCTTTTTGTCTTCTATGTTCTGGATTTAGGCTTTTATTTTGGTGATCTGGATTCTTCTGCTGAAATTAGGGTTTTTGTGGTCTTGCTTTTCCAGCTTCTTTAGGTGGCTTGTTAGGTTGTGAATTTCTGTTCTTTCCATTTTCTTCATGTGTGTTTGTAGGGATATAAATTCCCCTCTTACTATGGCTTTCAGGGCATCCCAGAGATTTTGGTAAGATGTTTTTTCATTTTCATTTGTTTCCAGGTATCTTTTGATCTCTGTTTTGATTTCATCATTGACCCATGAGTTGTTTAGCATCATGCTGTTGAGTGTCCATGTCTTTGTGGGTTTTGGGGGGATTTTGTTGGTGTCAATGTTTATTTTTATTCCACTGTGGTCCGAGAAGGTACATGGTAGAATTTCGGTCCTTTTAAATTTGCTTATGCTTGATTTATGACCGAGTATGTGGTCAATCTTAGAATATGCTCCATGTGGTGATGAGTAGAATGTATATTCTGTGGTCTTTAGATGGAGTGTTCTGTAGGTATCAATTAAGTCCATTTGGTCCAAAGTCACACTGAGGTTCCGGATCTCCTTGCTGATTTTTTGTCCTGATGATCTGTCTAGGGTTGTGAGTGGAGTATTAAAGTCCCCAGTTATGATGGTGTTAGAGTCAATATCTTTCTTTAGTTTTCCTAGAAGTTGCTTTATGAAAGTTGGCACACCTATATTGGGTGCATATATGTTTAGGATAGATATTTCTTGTTGATGGATTGAGTCTTTAATCATTATGTAGTGGCCTTCTGTATCCTTTTTGATTTTTAATAGCTTGAGGGGTATTTTGTCTGAATTAAGATTGCTACTCCTCCTTTCTTTTGTATTCCGTTCGCCTGAAAGTTTGTTTCCCATCCTCTTACTTTGAGTCTGTGGGTGTCCTTTCTAGTGAGGTGAGTCTCTTGAAGGCAATAAATTGTTGCCTGATGATATTTTATCCATTTTGCCATTCTATGTCTTTTCAGTGGTGCATTTAGTCTATTCACATTTACGCTAATAATTGAAATGCAAGAGTGGATCCCTGTCATAAGGTTCTTACAGAGTTGTTCCTGTTTGTTTGTTGTCTTTTTTTGGGTTTTGGAGTTGATTCATGTGTGTTTTTAATCTTTTGCCTGTACTCTTGTGAAGAATGCTGTTGTTCTTTTTTCTTTTTCTTCTGTGTTCAGTACTTTCTTAAGTGTTTCTTGTAGAGGTGATCTGGTGGCAGTGTAGGTTCTTAGGGATTGGATATCTGGAAAAGATTTCAATTCTCCCTCACTAATGAAGCTTAGTTTGGCTGGGTAGGTTATTCTTGGTTGAAATTGTTTCTCTTTTAGAACTTTGAAGATAGGGCTCCAGGCTCTCCTAGCCTGAAGGGTTTCTGTGGATAAATCTGCTGCTATTCTAATTGGTTTTCCCTGGTAGGTAGTCTGGCCTTTTTCTCTTGCTGCCTTTAGGATTTTTTCTTTTATAACTAGTTTGTTTAGGCTAATTATTATGGGTCTGGGAGTTGGTCTTCTCATTTGTTGTCTTGCAGGGGTTCTCTGAATCTCTTGTGTTTGAATTTTTTCATCCTTGATGAGATGAGAGAAGTTTTCTTGAATGATTTCATGAAATGTTTGTTCCAGTGTGGCTTCTGTTTCTCTCTCTGTCTCGGGAAGCCCAATTACTCTTAGGTTTGGTCTCTTGAAGTGATCATTCATCTCTTGCAGGTTTTGTTCTGTCTTTTTGAGCTTCTTTTTTATGCTTTTGACAGTTTGGGTTAGTTCTGTGTTTTCGTCTTCGAGCTCTGAGATTCTTTCTTCTGCTTGGCTGATTCTGTTTTCCATGCTTATTAGTCTGTTATTCATTTCCATCACAGTATTCTTTACTGCTGTCATTTCTGACATCAGCTCCTTCCTATTTTCCTCTTGTCTCTCCTCAATTTTTTAAATTCTCTCCATTAATGTCTTGATGTCTGGGTTTGTTGCATGTAACCAGTCACTCTGGGGGCTCTTCATTGTTTGTGTTCCAGAATCTGTTTTCTCAGTGTCTGATCTCCCAGGGGTCTGTGTGAGACCTATATTCTTCTTTTGGTTTTTCTTCATTTGTGCGGTTTATCCCCCTCCCTACTTTTTCCTTCCCTCCACGTCACTGTCTTCTTTAATTCTGTTATTCGGGGGTAAAGGGATTGGTTTTACTTATGTTTGTTCAATCTCCTATTCTTTATGTATGTCCTCTTACTTTGTTCAATTCTGGAGTTGCACTGTAGGTTGGGGGTGGTCCTTTTTGTAGTTTTGAGATTTACTTAAGGGGGGAGCTGTGATTCAAAATCTATCTGCAGGTCCTGGTATTCGCTGACAGGTGTGTGGATAATCTGGAACCCACTTCCCACTGCCTTGGAATCTGTCCGTGCAGTGGGGCTGTAGGTTTACTCCCTGAAATAAAATGTGGTTAGCAGAGGGGAGAGAATGGAGCAGACAGTGGGTTGAAGAGGGGGGGATGGAGAGATAGAGGAGTAAGGGAGGAAACAAATGAGTGTGCCAACAAATAGAGAGAGAGGCCTATACTGAAACAGATAAAAACAATAGACCACAGCTACAGACGAACCAACTCTCATACAGACAATAATAAAACATATAGTGATGCTAACATACCAGCTCTCCAACCACCTTATTAGTGTGCTGTTCCTCTATACAAAGATATGGTTTACAGAGAGAAGAAAAGATAAGAAAAGGAAGAGGAAAAAAGAAAAAAAGGAATAATACAGTAGGAATAGAATTAAGTCATTAAACTAACAGAATCAATGAAGCACACTCTGAGACATTTCGTTTAAGTCCAATGTCCTTGCAGGTCTGATTTCTAGCTTTCTTTTCAAGTTGGTAAATTAGTTTGCAGTTAGGGTCAGTTGTCCCTGGTCTGCTGTGAAGGACAGTTCAGATCACCCTCTGTTCACCACTCTGGCCTATGTCTTTATCAAGCTTGTTTCTCCTGTTTTGGTGTTGTTACCTTGAATCGCCAGCAGGTGGTGCTGTCTCAGCTGCTCGCCCCAGAGGGGGTGGGGCCAGACAGGAATGGCAGAGGCTGAAGATGGCAAGATGGCTGCCTGCCTCAGGGCAGACGGCAGGAGACTTATGGCAGGCAGGACGTCTCGGTTGCAGGATAGGTGGCAGTGATCCCAGCAGATCTTCCCTGAAGGGGTTTCAAGGACTGAAGTTGTGGATCGCCTCCGGCCCGGGTGGTGTGATGTGCTACTGGTGGTGGTGGCGGTGGCTGTAGCGGCTGTGGTGGCTGCGGCGGTGCCATCTGCGCTTCAGTGGGTGTCCAGACTGCTGCGATGCCCCAGTGGTGGAAACAGCCGAGCTCCGTATGAAGAGCAGGCTGTGATGTTGGGGTCCGTAGCCCCCGGGGCGAGAGTCAGAGACCCACTGCAGTTCTCCTTTGCAGAGGTTTTCACAGACCGGGTTGCCCCGTCGCCATCTTGCCGGAAGTCCGATGGATGATTTTTTAGATGTGTTTTTGGAATTGATTTGCTAGAATCTTGTTGAGGATTTTTGCATCTTTGTTCATAAGGATATTGGCCTGTAATTCTCTTTTTTGTTGGATCTTTACCCAGTTTGGATATCAGTGTGATGTTAGTTTCATAAAATGATTTGGGGAGAAATCCATCTTTCTCAATTGCCTGGAATACTTTCAATAAGATTGTTATCAGTTCCTCCTTGTATGTTTTGTAGAATTCTGCTGGAAAGCTATCAGGTCCAGCCCCTTTTTTGTAGGTAGTTTTGTATTACAGAGTCAATATCCTGGGTTGTTATTGGTCTATTTAATGTCTCAATGTCTTCTTGTTTCAATCTTGGGAGTTTGTGTGATGTCAGAAAGTCCTTCATTTCATTTAGGTTATCAATTTTTTTTCCATATAGGTATACCTAGTAATCTCTGATAATCTTTTATATTTCTTCAGGGTCAGTTGTGATTTGATATTTTGTATTTCTGATTGTGTTTATTTGGGCTTTTTCTCTGTTTTTCTTGGTCATTTGGCTAGGGATCCAACAATCTTGTTAATTCTTTCTAAGAACCAGATTTTTGTTTTGTTGATGTTTTCTATTATATTTTAGTCTCCTTTGTCCCATATTTGGGCTCTTATTTTTGTGATTTGGATTCTTCTGCTAAAGTTGGGGTTTTGGTGGTCTCTTTTGAGCTCCCTTAGGTGGTTTGTTAGGCTCTGAACTTCTGGTCTTGCCATTTTCTTGATGTGTGCTCATAGAGGTATAAATTCTCCTCTTAGGACTGTTTTCATGACATCCCAGAGATTTTGGTAAGATGCTTCTTCATTTTCCTTTGTTTTCAGGAATCTTTTCATATCTGCTTTGATTTCAGTGTTGATCCAATAGTTGTTCAGCGTCATGCTGTTTAGTGTCTATGTCTTTGTGAGGTTTGGGGAAATTTTGTTGGTGTTGATATTTATTTTTATTCCACTGTGTTCTGAGAAGGTACATGGCAATATTTCAACCTTATGAAATTTTTTTATTCTTAATTTATGGCCAAGGATGTGATCGATCTTGGAGTACATTCCATGTGCTGATGAGTAGAATGTATATTCTGTGGTTGTTGGATGGAATAATCTGTAGGTATCCATTAAGTCCATTTGGTCAAATATCAAGTTTAGGTTCTGTATCCCCTTGTTGATTTTTTGCCTTGATGAGCTATCTAGGGTTGTTAGTGGGGTATTCAAGTCTCTTGCTATAATAATGTTGGAGTCAATATCTTTTTTTAGTTTACTTATTAATTGCTTTATAAATGCTGGTGCTCCTGTGTTGGGTGCAGATATGTTTAGGTTGAATATTTCTTGTTGATGGATTGAACCTTTTATCATTATGTAGTGTCCTTTTGTATCTTTAAATATTTTTGATAGCTTAATGGTTGTTTTGTCTGATATTAAGATTGTGACTCCTGCTTTCTTCTGTGATTCATTTGCCTGGAAACTTGTTTTCCATCCTTAACTTTGAGTCTGTGTGCATCTCTTGTGGTGAGATGAGTTTCCTGGAGGCAGCAAATAATTGGGTCATGGCTTCTTATCCGGTTTGTCATTTTGTGTCTTTTCAGTGGTGCATTTAGTCCATTTACATTCAGGCTGATTATTGAAATGTGATTGTTTATCTATGTCATGAGGTTTTTATAAAGTTTTTTCTTTGTTTGCCTGTTTTCTTTTGGCTTTGGGGTTGTTGTATGTGAATGGAGAAGAAAAACAAAAAGACTGGAGGAAAAAAAAGGAATTCAGATTGACCCTCACACATATATTGACACACACCTTAAACTATAAAAGATAAAAATGAAGATAAAAATGAAAACAGAAGAACAAAAAAGCAAAAACAAACCAACATCAACAGCAAAATTGAAAGGTGAACTCTCAATCATTCACATGCAGAAATAAACAGAAAACAGCAAACAAAAGAAGAAAGAAACAGAAAAAAGGAAAGAAAAAAAGAAACAAATTTGGTGGGATTCATATCAAACCTTCACATACATATTCATGCACAAAGAAAAATATTTTAAAAATACATGAACTAACAAGCAAACAGGCAAAAAAAATTTAAAGATTAAAACAAAGAAACAAACAAAGAAACAAACAGAAAATCTGTCCTCTTGTGGCAGGCTCTGTAATTGTTCCTCTTCTGGTCTCTCCTGCAGAGCTTCCACCTCTTTCACTCCCTTCCTAGTGACCAGAGCAGGGAAGGAAGAGGGGCAGTGGAGGTGAGTGGGGCTGTGTAGAATTATCTCTTCCCCAGGTATATAGTCCAGGGATGGTGTCCCCGCCAGGACTATCATTGAATGGAGTTCTCCTATTGTAACTGATGTCCAGGCTCTGCCTGGGTTTCTCTCTCTCTGTCGTGGCCCAGCTGTGTGGGTTTGACATTCAGAGGATCACTGGGGAGGAGTGGGTTTGGGTCAGCCCTGGACTCACCACTGATCTCTTTGGAGTTCCTCCTCATCCTTTTCTGGCCACACCTTTTGCCCCGTGGCTGGATCAGTTGAGGGGGTGGGGCAACTGGGACTCAGCACTTGCCAAAGTCCCTCTGAAGTTTGTGCTTTCAAGATATTCCCTCTGGGTCATGATCAACCCTGAGTAGTTGGTCCTTTAGTCACAGAGATTGGGTCTGTTGCTCTGTGATGAGTGAGTTGGAGGACTTTCCTGCCCCACCTTCAAAATGGTGGTGGGGCACCTCTCTTGCTCTCTCTGATCTCTCCGGTGGGACTCTGTCTCTGAGCTCTCTCTGCAGACCCTGCTGCCAGTGTCTGGCCAGGCGCTGAAGTGGTGAGGCAAAGCCTGGAGCTGGCAGTCTCTCCTGTTACCGTGGTAAGGCAGAGTCTGGGGTGGGAATCTCTCCCTGTCACTTCTTCACAGGAAAACTTAAGCCGGGCTCGATGGCTCAGCCTGTAATCCCGCGGCTGAGGTGAGTGGATTGCCTGAGCCCGCAGGTTCGAGACCCACCTGGGCAGCGAGACCTCATCTCTACAATAAATCAAAAAAATCAGCCGGGCGTGGTAGTGCATGCCTGTAATTCTGGCTACTTGGAAGGCTGAGGTGGAAGGATCGCCGGAGCCCAGCAAGTCGAGGCTGCAGTGGCTGGGAGCGGCCACTGCATTCCAGTATGGGCGACAGAGTGAGACTCCAACTCAAAAAAAAAAAAAATGGCACCAGGCTTCTGTGACCTGGGAAAAGCCAGGGACCAAGCAGAGAAGCTGCAGCACCAGTTGTTGTATCAGGGCTCTGACCACTTGCTCATGAGCCCCCAGTTAGTCAGTCTCTCCCAGCATTTTCTTTCGAGGAAGGGCTCTGTTGATTAAAAAAATGGCGCTCGGCTTCTGCGTCCCAGAAATTGCTAGGGTCCAAGCCCAGCAGCTGCAGCACCAGCCACTGCACCAGGAGAGCTCTGGCCATTAGCTCCCTAGCTCTCACTCAGTCAGGCACTCACACACCCACTCACTCACCAGCATATACACAAAATTTTCCATACACTCACTCACTCACACTTGGACTCTCATAGTCCAACTGAGTCAGCCATCATCTTGACTCCAATCTACTTTACTTTTCATTTTAAATTGATGGTGGCATTATTTTTAAGAGTAAATGAAAGATTTTTTTTTTTAAGTTGTGTCTCACTCCATCACCCAGGTTGGAGGGCAATGGCACAATCACGGCCACTTCAGCATCAAACTTTATCAAACTTTTTTTTAAGTCAAGGTCTCACTTTGTTACCCAGGCTGGAGTGCAGTGGCATGATCATCGCTCATTGCAGCCTCAATCTCCTGGGCTCAGGTGATCCACCTGGGCTCAGGTGATCACTACTCAGGTGAACCTCCTCAACCTCCCAAGTAGTTGGGATTACAGGCACACCACCTTGCCCAGCTAGTTTTTTTTTTTTTTTTTTTTTGCAGTGACAAGGTCTTGATACATTGCCTAAGCTGATCTCAAACTCTGGGCTCAAGCAGTTCTCTCACTTTAGCCTCCCAAAGTGCTGGGATTACAGGTGTGAGCCACCATGCCTGGCACTCTATCAAATTTTAACAGGTCAAAGTAATTTTTCCCAATTTCTAACTTTGAAGTTTGCACAGATTTCCTCATTCTGCTTTGCCTAATGCATCACCAAGAAGCAGTCTCTACTACATTGAGAAATTGGCTAAGTTTTTTTCCCATCTGCTTCCTAGGACTAAATTGTGACTTTTCATTTCATATCACTTCTAACTGAAGGTAATTTGAGTTGCTTCTTAAAGTCTTGGGCTTAATATGTTAGCTAGGTTGTCAGTCTTCTATTTCCATGGTGAGTCAAAAAAATTTTCACTCAGCGAATAAAATATAGATATTTCCATTTTATTGGACCATTTCAAGTTTCTTGCCCTTGAACAGTTGATGTCTTGAGATTCCTTGCACCTGCCTTATTTTGGCATGTGACCTTTGTTTTGAAAATCGAACGTCTAATGGAGAAGATTTTGTTTTAATGCACACATTGTCATGTCTCGTAGATTTGTAAGCTCTTTCCCTTTTGTGCAGAGAATGAAAATAAATGATCCTTTGACATTCTGTCAGTCAGAGTTTTATGAGCTATGTCTGACCATGTCCCTTGGGTGGACATGGTAGCTAGGAGCAGTTGGGTTTTTATTTATTGTTAGGGAATTTTGTACACATTTAAAAGTGTCTGTGGAGGTGAGTCTGGAAATAGACTGTGTAGAGACTGGGAGACCCAACTTCAGAAGCTGCTTGAATAGTCCTGCGTTCAAGCAGGAAATGGGCAGACCTCATCTTGTTTCTTGTTGCATGATCTCTTAGGTAAACACATCCCTGCCACTCTTTGGGGAGGCAGGAAGAGCCTGTCATTAAAATGGTGACTTTAGCAATTATACTCTTCTCTAAATGCTGGTCCTGTCGCTTGATTTAAAAATATGGAGACCAGAAGGGAAGATTGAAGAATCAGGTAAAGAGAACCACTTTTCACATGTTTCTGAATAACATTGGAAAGATGTTGGAGAACACATTTGTCACGGTGGTGATTGTTGTTAAGTGTTGAGGCCCAGAGACTAAGAAGGAGAAAAATAAATAAAAAAATATGTTCTAAAAATTGTTTTCAGTGCTTTACATGACAGGTACTTGGAATCCTCTTCAATACAGCTCAAGTTTATATTGCTGTATTGGCTGTAAAATACAGACTCGACAAATACAATTTTGCATCAAATCATTAAAATTTAGGTTGGTAAGACATAATACAGTTTCAGCTTCTAGTTGAAAGTAGAGATAAAGAGTGTTCAAAAGCTTAGTTATTTTTTTCCACTTAGATCATTTCTAAGTGTATCCACTCCTTTACAAGAATCAAGAGAATTTCACCTCTGACCTTAGCATCAAGTATTTTATTAAATTTACAGGGTTTGCTATGGAATCAGTCTTTCTTACAACATGATGTATTTCTAAAAAGAAGGGTAGCAAGCTCAGAATCATTTTTTATTATTGGGTGCTTGATCTCATGTAAGTTTACTTAAATTTTCAGAGCCTCAGGTTTCCTATGGTTTATAAAACCTGCAAAGTCTGTATTTGAATCATCAGTTAAACAGCATCTTGGACAGAGAAGGGGTTAATTGAATTAAGGAATTCAGTTTAACTTACTGTGGTTGTAGGATGATTTTCTTCATTGATCCTCATCTTTTGAGATTCTTAACCATCAGAGATTTCTGAAAACTCTATTTCAGTTGGAATTAGTCAGACATAAGGGAGAAGGAGTTATCAAAGCTAGTGACACCCAGCCTGGGAAACACAGCAAGACCTTGTCTCTACAAAAAAAAAAAAAAAAAAAAAACAGAAGTCGGGTGTAGTGGCACACAGCTGCAGTTCCAGCCACTCAGGAGGCTGAGGTGGGAGGATTGCTTGAGACCAGGAGTTTGAGGTTGTGGTGAGCTGTGATCATGCTACTGCACTCCAGCCTGGGCAACAGGGTGCGACTCTGACTCAAAAAACAAACAAACAACAAACAAACAAAAAAACAGTACAATCAATCTTTTTCTTACTTGACCTCTGAACGTTCTCCTGAGATTGAAGCTGTGTCCCTCAAACAACTCCTTGAGGTGTTCTGTGTCAGCTGATCCCAGCATTTGTGCCTAAGGAGATTTGCCATCAGTGACAGCCACCTAGCTTCTGTGGAGTCAAGCAAGGCATATGAGGGCATATGCTCTCTCTTCCCTATGAGCTGTTCTCTCTTCCAACTGAGAGGAATGTGTATGTATATGGGTTCCCTTAGGAAAAAAGTTTTAAAGACCATAGACTTTTCTGCACATTGTACACACGAGAGTGGAAACTGAAGAGGTACACATTGCTGCAGGGAGCACCCCTTCTTGCCTGTGACTATTCTCAGGCTGAAGTGTGTTGAGGACACGGCTGCTCTTGAGCATGGAAGTGTGGGGTTCAGTACTCGAACAGGCGGAATAAGCAGTCTGCTGGCAACACACAGCTTGAAAAGAAGTACTTCACGTGTGCAGTGGCTCACGCCTGTCATCCCAGCAATTTGGGAGGTGGAGGCAAGAGGGTTGCTGAGCCGGGCTCGAGACCAGCCTGGGAGACTTAGAAAGACCTCATTTCTACAATAAATCAAGAAAAATTAGCCGGGTATGGTGGTGCATGCTTGTGGTTCCAGCTACTTGGAAGGCTGACGTGGAAGGATGCCTGAGCCCATCAGCCTGAGGTTGTTTGTGGTGGCTGTGAGTACGCCACTGCCCTCCAGCCTGGGCGACAGAGTGAGACTCCAATTCAAAAAACAAAAACAAAAACAAAAAACTTTACAATGCACAAACGGGAATGTAAAGCCAAACCTCATAATGGGAGCAAGGGGACTGGGCCTTTTCATTCTCTCCATGATTCTCTCCAAGATTATCTTTCTTCTGTTTCAAACAGTAGTGATGTGATTCTTGCTCGGTGGAGGAGGGGGCTGAGGCTCAGAGAAGACTGGGTGGGGGTGCAAGGGTGGTGAGGGAGTGGGGTGGGTGGGTGGGCAGTGGTGGTGCTGTGAGCTGGTGTGTGGTGGTCTGAACAACTCTCAAGTTGCCTTCAATACAGGCCTGCCAAGCTATTTTAGGACATGTGTGTATTGCCCTCTTCTGCTTCAGCTGCTGAGGACAGCAAATTACTCTTAGAAAGACAGGTTGGGCGGATTGATGGACCCTGCATTCCTGATCCCAAATGCTGTGAACAAGCAAGTTCCCAGAACGTGTACCTAAAAAGGTGCCCCCGTAATTGGAAAGCCTTGTCCCTGGGAGGTGGTGGTGCTGGTAGAAACCCCGCTCTTTGCATGAAGATGGCTCAGAAGCCCGTGGCAGGTAGCAATGTGTGGGGATTCAGCTTGTAGATCTGCCATTTCCTTATTCTCCTGAAATATGAATTTCTATTCATGCCATTCTTGTATCTATTCTACCTTGTAATTTGTGCAAAAGGAAAGTATTTGTGCATAACCAGCTCTATCAACACTTTGTAGAACAGAACAGCTTGGACCTATTTTCCTTCTGCAATCAGTCTCAAGGGCTCGAATCTTCCTGGCAGCTGGGAGACAATATTTATTGTTCATCAGCCCCTGATTTCGGGAGTCTGAAGGCAGGTAACGTGTGTGGTTGTGTGTGGAAACACACAGTGCTGCTGAACAGGAGGAGATCCATCAAGCGGGCTGTGAGAGAACGGCCCGACTGTATTCTAGAAACATAATGACATAGTATCAGGAGGTGGCCTGGGAGCTCCACTCCATGAAGGCCAGCTACACTCACAGGCAGAAGGAGTGTGAGCAGAGGCCTCCCTGGTGGGGTGGGGCGGAACTGATGAAGAGCTTCGAAGGGTGGTGAGGGTGAAATCCTCTGGGGGGCAGTTTCACAGAGTAGATGTTTCAACAACTTCTGCTTGTTTTTATGTTGTCATTAACGAGCCACAGGGAAGGGCTTGGGTAATGTGCTTTGCCGTGTGTAACAAGCACCTTGGGAACTTTAAAAAAAATTTTATTCTTAGGACTCAAATAAAAAGTGACTAATTAATTAATTGTATTTTAGAGCTGTAGGGTCCATGGTACATAAGTATATTGAGTACAGGTGAGGTTTGGGCTTCTGGCAGGCCCTCTCTTTTCCTGGTAGTGGACCTGGTGCCCAGTGGGTAGTTGTGTGCCCCTGATGCCCTCTCCCTCCCTCCCTCCTTTGACAGTGTCCCGTGTCTGTGGTTCCCACCTTTGTGTCTGTGTGCCCAATGTTTCGGGCCCATTTATGAGTGAGAACATGTGGTACTAAGTTTTTGGTTTCTGTGATAGTTCTCTTAGAATGAGGGTCTCCAGCTGCATCCAAGTTGCTGCAAAGGACATGATTTTTTTTCTTCTTTATGGCTGCATAGTGTCCAACCATGTATATGCATCACATTTAAAAAAAATCCAGGCCACTTTCAATGGGCACCTGAAAAGGAAACTATATTTAGGAAATGGTGCTGGGAAAACTGACTAACCATGTGCAGAAGACTCAAACTGGACCCTTGCCTATTACCATATAAAAAAATTAATTCACAAGGGATCAAGGCCTTAAATGTGAAACCTCAAACTATAAACTGAGTACCACATGTTCTCACTCATGAATGCACCCTGAACATTAATCATAATACTATAAAAGAGGGATTGGCAGTAACGGAACACTGCCGGGGGCGGGTGGGGGGGGGACACATAATATCAATAAGGGCATGTGACCTCAAACCAGGTGAAATGGGGACCAAAGGGAGGCCCAAACTTCACCTGTACGATGACCACTTATATACGTAATCATGAATTGTACCCCATATCTTAAAAAAAAACAAGAATCTTAAAAGAAAACCTAAGGAGCTTGTTAAAAATGCAAATTCCCATTTGCACACCCCAGAATTTCTGGTTCAGGTCTAAAACCTGCATTTTAACTGATCACCACAGGCAATCCTGATGCATGCTGTTTAGGAAAAATGGTTTAATATTTCAAAAGGAGAGTGAAGAATCTACTATTCTTATTGTTCATGATTGAGACCCATAATGAATCCACAAATAACAAGAATAGAAAGCAAGGAGCAGAAACAAATCTAAAGTATTTCTGCATAATTTGACAGAAAGTGATGGGGAAGGTGGTTAGCACTTTTTTTTTTTTATTATGAAGATGCCAGGTACAATTCAGGGTTAGGTATACAAACGTTGATTATGAGGGAACCTTGTAGGTGAGGTATGCCCCTCCCTCCCCTAGCAGATTCCCTCAACTGTCAATCAAACCCCCCCTACCCTGACAGTTTCCCACTAGGGATCCCCAGTTTGCCAATCCTTTTCTTATAGTATTATAATAATTGTTCAAGGTCTGCTTATGAGTGAAAACATATGGTACTTTGTTCTTTGTTTCTGTGATAGATCACTGAGTATAATTGACTCTAAATCCATCCAAGTTGTCACAAAGTCCATATGCTTGTCCTTCTTTATGACTGTATAATATTCCATTGTGTATATGTGCCACATTTTTTTAAAACCCAGTACAGCTTCAGTGGGCAACATGGTTGGTTCCATATTTTTGCTATTGTGAATAGAGCTGCAACAAACATACGTGTGCAGGTATCTTATTTGTAGAATGATTTGAGTTCCTCCAGGTATACTCACAATAGGAGAATTGCTGGGTCATATGGAAGGTCAATTCCTTGTTCTTTCAGAAATCACCACACTGTTTTCCAAAAAGCTTGCACTAATTTACATTCCTACTAACAGCGTAGAAGTGTTCCTTTTCCTCCACCTCCTTGCCCGCATCTGTTGTTGTTTGTTTTATTAATGGTGGCCATTCTTACTGGGGTTAGGTGATATCTCAATGTGGTTTTGATTTGCATTTCTCTGATGATGAGTGAACCTGAGCACTTTTTCATGTGTCTGTTGGCTGCCTGTATAATTTCTTTTGAGGAGTGTCTATTCATGTATTTTGTGCACTTTTTAATGGGACTGTTCGTTCTTTTCCTTTTGGCACATTTGAGTTCTTTGTAGATCATAGATGTTAGGCCTTTGTCAGATATACAGTTGGCAAATATATTTTCCCATTCTGTGGGTTGTCTCCCTACTCTCTTGATGGTTTCTTTTGCTTTGCAGAAGCTCGTTGGTTTGATGAGATCACACTTGTATCTTATTTCTTAAGGAATGGGCACTTAGGATTCTAAATAGGAAGTGGTTGCCGGTTCCAATTTCTATAAGGGTGTCTCCTGCGTTTTCTAAGATTCTTATAGATTGAGGTTTTACATTTAGGTCTTTGATCCACTTAGAGTTAATTTTTGTGTATGGTGACAGGTATGTGTCCTGTTTCAATATTCTGCATGTGGTCAGCCAGTTTTCCCAGCACCATTTACTGAATAGGTTCTCCTCTCCCCAGTGGTTGTTGTTGGAGGCTTTGTCAAAGATGAGTTGGTTGAGAAATTGAGGCTTTGCTTCCGGAATCTGTATCCTGTTCCATTGGTCTATGTGCCTGTTCTTGTGCCAATACCATGCTATTTTGATTACTGTAGACATACAATAAAGTTTGAAGTCTGGAAGGGTGATACCTCCTCCTTTGTTTCTTTTGCTGAATATTGTTTTGTCTATTCGTGGTGGTTTATGTTTCCATATGAATTTCTGTATTGTCATTTCCAGGTCTGAGAAGAATAATGTTGGTAACTTAATGGGTATTGTGTTCAATCTGTAGTTTGCCTTTGGTAGGACGGACATCTTAACAATGTTGATTCTTCCTACCCATGAGCATGGAATATTTTTTCATTGGTTTGTGTCTTCTTGGATTTCTTTGAGCAGAGTTTTGTAGTTCTCATTGTAAAGGTCTTTTACTTCTCTGGTTAGGAAGATGCCAAGGTATTTCATTTTTTTGTGGCTATTGTGGATGGGAATGTGCTTTTTATTTGGGTCTTTGCCTGCTTGTTGTTGGTGTATAGGAATGCAACTGTCTTTTAAACATTTATTTTGTACCCTGAGACTTTGCCAAAGTCCTTTATCAGTGCAAGCAGCGTTTTGACAGATTCTCTTGGATTTTCAAGGTATAGGATCATATCAGCAAAGAGGGATAGCTTGACTTCATCTTTTCGTATTTGGATACCCCAGATTTTCTTCTCTTGTCTAATTGCCCGAGCATGGACTTCTAAAACAATGGTGAACAAGAGGAGTGAGAGGAGGCATCCTTGTCTTGTTCCAGTTTTTAGAGAAAATGTTTCCAGTTTCTGTTCATTTAGCAATATGTTTGCTGTAGGTTTATCATAAATTGCATTTACTATTTTGAGGTATGTTCCTTCTGTACCTAGGTGTTTGAGGATTTTTATCAAGAAGGGATACTGGATTTTTGATAAAAACTTTTTCTGCATCAAGTGATATAATCATGTGGTTCTGTTTTTATATCTGTTGATGTATTTAATTACATTTGTGGTCTTTCAGATGTTGAACCAGCTGTGCATCCTGGGAATGAAGCCAACTTGGTCATGGTGGATGATTTTTGAGATGTGTTTTTGGATTCGATTTGCTAGAATCTTGTTGGGGATTTTTGCATCTATGTTCATAAGAGATATTGGCCTGTAGTTCTCTTTTTTTTGTTGGATCTTTACCTGGTTTGGGTTTCAGTGTGTTGTTAGCTTTGTAAAATGATTTGGGGAGAATTCCATCCTTCTCAATTGCCTGGAATACTTTCAATAGATTGGTAACAGCTCCTCCTTGTATGTTTTGTAGAATTCTGCTGGAAAGCCATCTGGTCCAGGACTTTTTTTTGTAGGTAGTTTTCTTATGACAGAGTCAATATCCTGGGTTGTTATTGGTCTATTTAGTGACTCAATGTCTTCTTGTTTCAACCTGGGGAGGTTGTGTGATGTCAGAAAGTCCTCTATTTCATTTAGATTATCAAGTTTGGTTCCATATAGGTGTACATAGTAATCTCTGACAATCTTTTGTATTTCTTCAGGATCAGTTGTGATTTGATCTTTTGTATTTCTGATTGTGTTTGTTTGGGTTTTTTCTCTTTTTTTCTTGGTCATTCTGGCTAGGGGTTCATCAATCTTGTTAATTCTTTCAAAGAACCAGCTCTTTGCTTTGTTGATGTTTTCTATGATATTTTTGTCTTCTTTTTCCTGTTTTTGGGCTTGTATTTTGGTGATTTAGATTCTTCTGCTAAAGTTGGGGTTTTGGCGGTCTTCTCTTTTCAGCTCCCTTAGGTGACTTTTTTAAGGCTCTCAACTTGTGATCTTTCCATTTTCTTGATGTGTGCTTATAGAGATATAAGTTCCCCTTTTAGGACTGTTTTCATGGCATCTCAGAGGTTTTGGTAAGATGTTTCTTCATTTTCATTTGTTTCTAGCAATCTTTTAAATTTTTGCTTTGATTTCAGTGTTGACCCAGTAGTTGTTCAGCATCATGCTGTTTAGTGTCCATGTCTTTGTGAGCTTTGGGGAAATGTGGTTGGTGTTGATATTTATTTTTATTCCACTGTGTTCTGAGAATGTGCATGGCAAGATTTCAACTTTATGGAATTTTTTTATTCTTAATTTATGGCCAAGGATGTGATCAATCTTGGAGTATATTCTGTGTAGTGATGAGTAGAATGTATATTCTGTGGTTGTTGGGTGAAATAATCTGCAGGTATCCATTAAGTTCATTTGGTCAAATGGCAAGTTTAGGTTCTGTATCCCCTTGTTGATTTTTTGCCTTGATGAGCTATCTAGAGTTGTTAGTGGGGTATTCAAGTCTCCTGCTATAATAATGTTGGAGTCAATATCTTTTTTTAGTTTATTGATTAATTGCTTTATAAATGCTGGTGCTCCTGTGTTGGGTGCAGATATGTTTAGGTTGAATATTTCTTGTTGATGAATTGAACCTTTTATCATTATGTAGTGTCCTTTTGTATCTTTAAAAATTTTTGATAGCTTAATGGTTGTTTTGTCTGATATTAAGATTGTGACTCCTGCTTTCTTCTGTGATTCATTTGCCTGGAAACTTGTTTTCCATCCTTAACTTTGAGTCTGTGTGCATCTCTTGTGGTGAGATGAGTCTCCTGGATGCAGCAAATAATTGGGTCATGGCTTCTTATCCGGTTTGTCATTTTGTGTCTTTTCAGTGGTGCATTTAGTCCATTTGCATTCAGGCTGATGATTGAAATATGATTGTTTATCTATGTCATGAGGTTTTTATAAAGTTTTTTCTTTGTTTGCTTGTTTTCGTTTGACTTTGGGGTTGTTGTATGTGAATGGAGAAGAAAAACAAAAAGACTGGAGGAAAAGAAAAGGAATTCAGATTGACCCTCACACATATATTGACACACACCTTAAACTATAAAAGATAAAAATGAAGATAAAAATGAAAACAGAAGAACAAAAAAGCAAAAACAAATCAACAGCAGCAAAATTGAAAGGTGAACTCTCAGCAAACAAAAGAAGAAAGAAACAGAAAAAAGAAAAGAAAAAAAGAAACAAATTTGGTGGGATTCATATCAAGTTTAGGTTCTGGGTCTCCTTGTTGATTTTTTGCCTCATTGATCTATCTAGGGTTGTTAGTGGGGTATTCAAGTCTCCTGCTATAACAGTGTTAGAGTCAATATCTTTTTTAGTTTACTTAGTAGTTGCTTTATAAATGCTGGTGTTCCCTTGTTGGTGCATATACGTTTAGGATGGATTTCTTGTTGATGGATTAAACCTTTTATCATTACATAGTGTTCTTTTGTATCTTTTAAAATTTTTGATAGCTTAATGGTTGCTTTGTATGATATTAAGATTGCAACTCCTGCCTTCTTTTGTGATCCGTTTGCCTGGAAACTCATTTTCCATCCTTTAACTTTGAGTCTGTGTGTGTCACTTGTAGTGAGATGAATCTTCTGGATGCAGCAAATAGTTGTGTCCTTGCCATTCTGTGTCTTTTCAGTGGGGCATTTAGTCCATTTACATTCAGGCTGATCATTGAAATGTGATTGTTTATCCCTGTCATGAGGGTTTTTATAAAGTTTTTTCTTTGTTTGCTTGTTTTCTTTTGGCTTTGGGGTTGTTGTATGTGTGTGTGTTTTCAAGTTTCTTGTTGCGCTGTATCTCTGTTGATTCTGGGCTCTGTTGTTCTCTTGGGAAATGTGTAGTTATTCTTTTTTTTCTTTCTTCTGTGTTTAATACCTTTTTACATATCCTGTAGAACTGGTTTGGAAGCTGCATGATCTCTTAGGGATTGGATGTCTGGAAAGGATTTTAATTCTCCATCACTGATGAAGCTGAGCTTGGCTGAATAGGAAATTCTTGGTTGAAATTGTTTATCTTTGAGGGCTTCAAATATAAGGTTCCAATTCATTCTTGCTTGAAGTGTTTCTGGCAATAGGTCTGCTGCTATTCTGATTGGTTTTCCCCAGTTGGTAGTCTGACCTTTCTCTCCTGCTGCCTTTAGGATTTTTTCTTTTGTGCTCACTTTGTGTAGGTAAATTAATATGTGTCTAGGGTAAATTAATATGTGTCTTCTCTTTTGGTGTCTTGTGGGGGTTCTCTGTATCTCTTGTGTTTGGCTGGTCACATCTCTGGTGAGATGGGGAAGTTCTCTTGGGTTACCTCCTGGAAAACCTGCTCCAAGGGGTTCTCCATTTCTCTTTCTTCTTCCGGGATACCAATCAGGCATATATTTGGCCTCTGGATGTAATTGCACATCTCTTTGAGGCTTTGTTCTTTCTTTCTGAGTCTTCTTTCTATCTTTTTTATAGCTCAGGCTAATTCCATGTTCTGATCTTCAAGTTCTGAGATTCTTTCTTCAGCTAGATTAATTCTGCTTTCCATGCTTGTCATCTTGTTATTTATTTCCTGGATGAAACTTTTTATTGGCAAAATCTCTGTTACAAGTTCTTTCAGTGTTGCCTCTTGTCTTTCTTGAGTCTTATTTACTCTTTCCATCCATTCCCTAATCCCTGTCATTCTCTGAGGCCAGTTGTTGGTGACTTCCATTGTTTGGGCACCAAGGTCTGATTGTTCAGGAATTTTGTCTTTGGTACACTTGAAATTGCCTTTGGCCTTCCTTTGGTTTTTCCTCATTTGTAGCAGATCTCTTGCTTTTCTCTTTAGTTCCATTATTCAGTGGGAGAGGCTTCCCTTCTGATGTTTGCTCAGTCCACTATTCTTCCCTGATCTGGGCTCTGGATTTGTTCTATTTTGAAATAGAATGGTGGATGGGAAGCTTTGTTGTCTCTTGTAGTTTTTGAAATTTGACTAAAGTAGGAGATGCGGTGTTAGGATTCAGAAACTACTTGCAAATTACAGTGTTCACTTATTGTGGTATGTGTTCCTTGAGACCCACTCCCCACCACCATTCTATATGACAATGCAAAGCAGGAACCAATGGAAAAAAGATTGAACACACATAGACACAGATACACACACACACCCCAAAACAAACTGGAATAACATCAAAGTCTAACAAAACAAACAACAACAACAAAAACCAAGAAAACTAAACACATATACACGTCTAGCACAAAGTGAATAGAGAAGAAAAATAGAAAGACTGGAAAAAAAGAAAAGAAAGGAATTCAGATCAACACATGTATTGAAACACACCTTAAATTACAAAAAATGAAAATAAAAAAATCCCAGAAGAGCAAAAGAACAAAAACAAGCTAATAACAACAACAAAATTGAAAGATGAATGCTCAATCATTCATATACACACATAAACAGAAAGCGACAAATAAAAGAAGAAAGAAACTGAAAAAGAAAAAAAATAAAATTTGGGGGGATGCAGATCAAACGCTCACATACACATTCATGCACAAAGGAGAAATATTTAAAAAATAGATGAACTGATTGTTTAATCAATCAAAGAATTTTTAAAAATAAAAAAAAACCCCTGCCCTCTTGTGGCAGGCTCTGTAATTGTTCCTCTAATCAGGTCTCTCCTGCAGTCACTTCTTTCACTCTCTCCTCAGTGTCCTGAGCAGGGAAGGAGGAGGGGCAGTGGAGGTGGGTGGGACTGCAGTCCTCCTCTCCCACTTTCGTAGGTCAGGGAGATGGCATCCTGTGGGGAGGTGCAGGGTTGTCTCTTCCCCAGGTATGTACTCACAGGGTATGTGCCACAGCCAGGCCTATCCTGGAATGGAGTTCTCCTTTGGTGACTAATGTCCAGGCTCTGCCTGGATTTGTCCCTCTCAGTTGTGGCCCAGTAATGTGGGTCTGATGTTCAGAGGATTGCTGGGGAGGAGGGGGTTTGGGTCAGCCCCAGACTCACCACTGACCTTTTTGGAGTCCTTCCTCATCCTTTTCTGGCCACACCCTTTGTGTCACGGCTGGATTAGGGTGGGGGGCTGGGTACCTGAAACTCAGCACTTGTCAGGTCCCTCTGAAGTTTGTGCTTTCAGTATATTCCCTCTGGATCACAATCAGTCCCTGAGTAATTGATCTGCCAGTCACCGAGATCAGGTCTGTTGCTCCATGGTGAGCAAGTTGGAGCACTTTCCTACCCCACCGTCAAGATGGTGGTGGGGTGCCTCTCTTGTACTCTTCTGTGGGACTTTGCCTCTGGACTCCCTCTGTAGCTCCTGCTGCCAGTGCCCTGCCAGGCACTGAAGTGGTGAGGCAAAGTCTGGAGCCAGCATTCTCTCCTGCCAATGGTGAGGGAGAGCCTGGGGTGACAGTCTCTCCCTGCCACTTTTCACAGGAAAACTTCTGTCTGTTTAAAAAAAATGCACTGGCTTTTATGACCTCGGAAGAGCCAGGGACCAAGCAGAGAAGCTGCAATGCCAGTTATTGCACCAGCAGTCTCTCCCAGCATTTTCTTCCCAGGGAGGGTTTTGTTGATTAAAAAAAAAAAAAGAAAGAAAATGGTGCTCGGCTTCTGTGTCCTGGGAATCACAAGGGTCCAAGTCCAGCAGCTATGGCACCAGTCACTGCTCCAGAAGAGCCCTGGCTGCCAACTCCCTAGCCTTCATTCAGTCAGCCCTTCACATGCCCACTCACTCACCAACACGTACACAAAATTTTCCATATACTCACTTGCTCACACCAGGACTCTCATAGTTTGACTGGCTCGACCACCATCTTCTCCCTCATCGGTGGTTAGCATTTTTAGTCTCTGATGTGTCAAATGACTATAACAAGATACATTTTGTTTAATCTTTACTACCAACTAGTAGGTCAATTGACATTACACCATTTTACAGGTGGTAAAACAGGTGTAGAGATGTGAAGTAACTTGTCCAGAATTACATGTCCAAGAATTACCCAGGCCCTTTGGGCTTTCACGCTCCTCATGTTGCTTAGGATCTGCTGTGGCTTCAATCACAATATCTACACCAACAGATCTCAGATCTGTGTCTGCAGTCTGGGTCTTTCTCATGTGTTCCCCAGCCATTGGTCTGATGATCTGTTGACACTTTTGCTTAGATGTTTCTCAGACACCTCAAGTTCTATGTGTTCTTAGCTGTACTTGTTATCTTCCTCCCCATACTTTTATCATTTTCTTTCATATGTATACGTTTTGTAGAGATGAGGTCTTTCTATGTTGCCCAGGCTGGTCTTGAACTCCTGGGCTCAAGCAATCCTCCCTTCTCAGCATCCCAAGGTGCTGGAATGATAGGCTTGAGCCACTGTGCCCAGAGTAGATGATGATGATGATGATGATTTTTCTGTCAGGGTCTCACTCGGTCCCCTAGTCTAGGGTGCAGAGGCATGATCACAGCTCTCTGCAACCTCCACTTCCTGGGCTGAAGCCTCAGTCTCCCAAATAGCTGGGACTACAGGTGTGTACCACCACACCAGCTAAGTTTTATTTTATTTTATTTTTTGTAGAAATGAGGGCACACTATGTTACCCAGGGTGGTCCTGAACTCCTGGGCTCAAGCAATCCTTCTGCCTTGGCCTCCCTAAGTGCTGGGATTATAACTGTGAGTCACTGTACCGTCTCCATATATTTTTCTCTTCCTGTATCCCTATGTTTAACCAGTTGGCCTTGCCATCTATCTAGTGGTCTAATCCGAGAATAATTCTTCTTTGGTGGAAGAACCTGATTCTGTATCCTCCTGTTCATTCTCACTGCTCATCTGCCACTGAGTCTGTGTCATCTCTCACCAGGCACATCGCATAGTGTTTGCTGCACAAGTCCTCCCCAGAGCCTCATGGCTTAAAATGGAAACCATTCTGTGTGTCAGTCAGGCAGTTCTTTGGGTCAGAGATTGGCTAGGCTAATCTCTGTTAGACTTCCTCTTGTGTCTGTGATTTGCTAGTGAATTGACTGGTGGCTTAATGATCAACCATTGGCCTCACAAATATCAAGCTAGTGGTGGGTGGGCTGTCAGACAGGATGCCTTTTGGCTAGGATGCCTACATTTCTTCCATGGGACCTCTTATCCTTCAGAAGGCTAGCTGGCCCCAATGCACAAGCATATCAGAAACCTTTGTATTCTGTTGGTTAACACCAGCTAGAGCCACAGAATCACTGTGGCAGGGAGCTACCAAGTGATGTGGGTGGAGGGAGGGAAATGTTTTGTGGCCATTTTTTCAGTTTGGGATTCCATAAGAACCTCTTGTTGGCTTTCTTACCACCATCCCTCCTCCCTCCAGTTCACTTTTCATGCAGAAGTTGGTGAACCATCTATCATGTTAGCACCCTACTTAAAACTTCACTGGCATCTCATGGTTCTGAGGATAAAGTTTTAGCTTCTTAACATAAACAAGATAATCCAGGATTTTTTTCTGTCTACCCCTTTGGGCTTTTACTCTTTCTCTATTATAGTCTTAATTTTTCTTGGTTATGGTTAAATTAAGTTTAGCCCAGAGCTGCCCCCTTGCATGTTTTGGGTTGACATAGAGGTGTTTCTCTGTAACCTTTCACATGATGAACTCCGACCTAGCTGGGCATGCAGACAGACTAACCCGCTCTCGTGCCAATCACCAATTACAGCCAATGAAGTGTGGCCAACTGTTCAAACTGGGTTCAAATAAGGCAAACGTTGAGCTGTAACCAACCCGACTGATTCTGTCCTTCACTTCTGTGATCTGTCCATAATTCTTCTACCATGTGGCTATGCTAAAGTCTCTGAGGCTACCTGATTTGTGAATCAATCTTAGCTCAATTAAACTCTGCTCAATTTATTTTGTCTTAAGGTTTTTGTTCTAGCATTACTCAAATAGTCAGTTAATTTCTTCCCAGCAGAGGGAGCATGCTGTAGTGATCTCTCATTGGTCTCCTTGTCTGTCTCTACCTGGAAAACTCTTCCTCATTTTCCCATCTTCCTTCTCCCCCTTTGCCTAACTCACTGACCCCCCAATGTCAGCTAAAGCAGGGAAAATGGGGAAGAGTTTTCCAGGTAAAGACAGACAAGGAGACCCCCTTCCACCAGGCTACAGATTGGTAGTGGACCGGGGCCTGTTAGGAACCACAGGACCTAACAGAGGTGAGCAGCGGGCAAGCGAGGGAAGCTTCATCTGTATTTACTGCTTCTCCTCATCACTCACATTATCGCCTGAGCTCTGCCTCCTGTCAGATCTGTGGCAGCATTAGATTCTTATAGGAGTGCGAACCCTATTGTGAACCATGCGTATAAGGGATTCAGGTTGCATGCTCCTAATGAGAATCTAATACCTGATTATCTGAGGTGGAGCTGAGCTGGTGATGCTAGCACTGGAGAGTGGCTGCAAATACAGATTAACATTAGCAGTGAGATTTGACTACACAGAGACCATTATAAATCAGTTCCTCATGTCAAAACCCTATCCATGAGTGGCAAGTGAGTTAATGAACTTCAGTTGTATAGCTACATCTGGTGACAGGCTTTAAGTCAGAACCAGATACTTATTTTAGTCCACACACAGCCTGCCCATTATATTTTTTAACACTTCTGTCCACACCTCTTTCCTGCACTGTTCACTTGTCTCAGTCATAGTTTTGGTAAAGCCCACAAGTTAACCTTTACCAAAATGAGTAAAAAGCAAACATCCCTGGAGAGCTTCTTTGAAAAGGTGGAAAGACGCAATGATGAGACAGCAGAAGACTCCAAGATTGCCAGCAAAAAGAAAGTTGCATTTAAAAGAAAATACCAAGAGTCTCACTTAAATTACAGGTCCATTGTAACAGGTGATTCATATTCTCTAAGCCCACACTGTATAATATATGACAATGGGCTATCCAAAGAGGCTATGAAACCTTCAAAACTGCTTCGCCATATGGATACCAAGCACCTTGCATTAAAAGACAAGGAATCTTTCAAAAGAAAAAAACCTAAACACAAAGAAAGAAGCAGTTATTGGAGGCCATCTTTTCATCAGATGTGTCTGTGCTGAGAGCATCTTTCTTAGTGGCTAACTGCATTGCCAAAGCTAAGAAGTCATTTACTATTGGTGAAGAGTTGATCCTACCTACTGCTAAGGACATTTGTTGTGAACTTTTAGGAGAGGCTGCAGTTCACAAGGTGGAACATGTTCCTCTTTTGGCTAGTATCATAACCAGACAAATTGATGAAATAGCAGAAGATATTGAGCCATAATTGTTTGGATTAATGAATCATCATGGTATGCAATCCAGGTTGACAAGTCCACTGATGTTGACAACAAGGCAACAATATTTATTTTTGTGCAATACATTTTTTTTTTTTTTTTGAGTTGGAGTCTCCCTCTGTCGCCCAGACTGGAGTGCAGTGGCCGCTCCCGGCCACCGCAGCCTCGACCTGCTGGTCTCCGGCGATCCTTCCGCCTCAGCCTTCCAAGTAGCCGGAATTACAGGCATGCGCTACCATGCCCGGCTGATTTTTTGATTTTATTGTAGAGATGAGGTCTCGCTGCCCAGGTGGGTCTCGAACCCGCGGGCTCAGGCAATCCACTCACCTCAGCCTCCCAAAGGCGCGGGATTACAGGCTGAGCCACCGAGCCCGGCTTGCGCAATACATTTTCAAAGAGGATGTGCATGAGGACATGTTATAGACACTTGTTGGCAACCAATACCACAGCTGCAGAACTATTCAAGTCACTGAATGATTACAGATCAGGAAAGCTGAATTGGTCATTTTGTGTTGATCTATGCATGGACAGAGCAGCTGCCATGACTGGACAGCTTTACGGTTTCACTACTTGTGTCCAAGAGGTACTTTTGATTGTGAGTCTACACACTGTGTCATCCATAGAGAAATGCTGGCTAGTTGAAAAATTTCACCTGAACTTAATATTTTGCAGGATGTGATTAAAATGATCAACCATATTAAAGTCCAAGCCCTTAACTCACGTCTGTTCATGCAACTCTGTGAAGAGACAGATGCAGAGCACACACGTCTTCTCTTTTTATTTTATTTTATTTTTTTTATCTTTCAACTTATTTTATTTTAAAGACGTGGGGTACAATTCAAGGTTAGGTATGCAAATATTCATTATGCAGGTATACTTTGTTAATAACGTGTGCCTCTCCTTCCCCAGGCAGATTCCCACTACTGCCAATCCTTTTCCTACAGTATTATGATAATTGTTCAAGGTCCGCTTATGAGCGAGAACATGTGATACTCAGTTCTTTGTTGCTGTGAAATATCACTAAGCGTTATAGACTCTAAGTTCATCCAGGTTGCTGTGAAGTTCATGATTTTGTTCTTCTTTATGGCTGCATAATATTCCATCATGTATATGTACCACATTTTTTTAATCCAGTCCTCTTTTGATGGGCAATGCGGTCGGTTCCATGTTCTTGCTACTGTGAACAATGCTGCGATAAATATAACTGTGCTGGTATCTTTTTAATAGAGTGATTTGAGTTCTTCCAGGTATATTTCCAGTAGGGGGATTGTGGGATCGTATGAAAAGTCAATTTTTAGATCTTTTAGGAATTGCCACACCGTTTTTCACAGAGGCTGTACTAGTTTACACTCCCACCAACAGTGTAGAAGTGTTCCCTTTTTGCTGCACCTTCTCCAGCATCTGTTGTTTTTTGAGTTATTGATGATGTTTATCCTGACTGGAGTTAGGTGGTATCTCAGTGTGGTTTTATTTCCATTTCTTTGATGACTAGTGAGGTTGAGCATTTTTTCATGTGTCTGTTGGCTGCTTGTATGTCTTCTTTTGAGAAGTGTCTATTCATGAATAATCTTTTGCCCACTTTGTAATGGGGCTGTTTGTTTTTTCTTTTTGGCATATTTGAGTTCCTTGTATATCCTAGATATTAGGCCTTTGTCAGACATACAGTTGGCAAATATTTTTTCCCAACCTGTGGGCTCTCTCCCCACTCCATCAATGGTTTCTTTGGCTTTGCAGAAACTTGTCAGTTTGATGAGTCCCACTTGTCTATCTTATCTCTTATGGGATGTGCACTTGGTGTTTTGATCAGGAATTAGTTGCCAGTTCCAATTTCCATAAGGGTGTCTCCTGCATTTTCTATGGTTCTTATAGTTCGAGGTTTTACATTTAGGTGTTTGATCCATTTAGAGTTGATCTTTGTGTATGGTGATAGGTAGGGATCTTGTTTTAATCTTCTGCATGTGGTCAGCCAGTTTTCCCAGCACCGTTTACTGAATAGGTTCTCCTCTCCCCAGTGAGTAGTGGAAGCTTTGTGGAAGGGTTGGTTGAGAAATTGAGGTTTTGCTTCTAGAATCTCTATTCTGTTCCACTGGTCTATGTTACTGTTTTTGTACCAATACCTGGCTGTTTTTATTATTGTAGCTTTATAATAGAGTTTAAAGTCTGGGAGTGTGATACCTCCTGCTTTATTATTATTTTTTTCACTGAGCATTGTTTTGGCGATTTGTGGTTGTTTATGTTTCCATGTGGATTCTTGTTTTGTTGTTTCTAGGTCTGAGAAGAATGCTGCTGGCAATTTAATGTGTATTGCGTTAAATCTGTAGATTGCCTTGGGTAGGATGGACATCTTAACAACGTTGATTCTTCCAATTCATGAGTGTGGAATATTTTTCCATTTGTTTGTGTCATTTTTGGTTTCTTTGAGCAGTGTTTTGTAGTTTTCATTATAAAGGTCTTTCATGTCTCTGGTTAGGAAGATTTCAAGATATTTGCTTTTTTTTCTTGCTATTGTGAATGGGATTGTGCTTTTTATTTGGATTTCTGTTTGTTTACTGTTGGTGTATAGAAATGAGACTTTCTTTTTCACATTGATTTTATACCCTGAGACTTTGCCAAAGTCCTTTATCAGTGCAAGGAGGTTTTTGACAGATTCTCTTGGGTATCTTCTCTTATACACAGATATGAGATGGTTTTCTACAGGTAGATCACGGGCCAGAGTTTGTGAGTTATGAGACCCGCTCCAGAAATTTCTTTTAGAAAAACAGTTACTACTGGTAGTGCATTTCAGTGACACAGAATGGGTTGTAAAACTTGGTTACTTGTGTGACATACTCAACCTGCTCAACAAACTCAATCTGTCACTTCAGGGTAGAACAGCAACTGTGTTCTAGTTGGCAGATAAAGTGGCTACATTCAAAGCCAAACTGGAATTATGGGGCCATTGAGTGAACATTGAGATTTTTGAGATGTTTCAAACATTAGCAGAGATTTTGAAAGAGACTGAGCCAGGGTCTTCTTTCTTCCAGCTGGTGCATGATCACCTATCTCATCTTTCCAAAGAGTTTGACCATCGCTTTCCAACCACAAAAGACCCCTGGACTGGGAAGAAATGGATCCATGACCCACTTGTGAATAAGCCGGGTGAATTGACTTTGTCCATGCTAGAAGAGGACTAACTGCTTGAGATCACAAATAATGGTGGCCTTAAAAGTATGTTTGAGACAACTTCAAACCACCATACTTTCTGGATTAAAGTCAAGGTGGAATATCCTGAGATTACCACAAAAGCACTGAAAAGTTTGCTTCCATTTTCAACATCCTATCTTTGTGACACAGTGATAGCAACCAAAATAAGATTATGGAGTAGACTGGACATAAACAACTTCAGGTATCATTGAAAAAACAAAACAAACAAACCAAAAAACAAAAAAACCAACAAAGCATTTTAAAGGTCCCAGACTGTCTAGTTCTAGAAAATCAAGCTCAGGATTCCCACTGATTCTGCATTATGGCAAGTTGTATAACTATTTCATTATATATTACAATGCGATAATAATAGAAATAAAGTACACAATAAATGTAATGTGCTTGAATCATCCAGAAACCATTCCCCACCCCCTACCCCTAGTCCATGGAAAAATTATTTTCCATGAAACTGGTCCCTGATGCCAAAAATGTTGGGGACAACTGAGCTAAAGCATCCCTTCCTCAAGCCTTCTGGGACTCCTGTGAACCTTAGCACTTATACTTTTTTGTAATGACATGTCTAAACGCTGGCTTTTCTGTGACACTTAAAGCTTTGTGAGGCCGGGGACCATGTCTGCTTCACCTAGCACTGAATCTCTGACATGGAACACAATGCCTGCTATATAATAGGTGCTTAATAAATACTGGTGAAAACAGCAGGCACTCTTCATACTGTGGAACACTGCAATTTAGATTCAATTTACTGATCGTGTTTCCTTTGTAATTTTATGTTCATGTGCTAAAAATGATTTTAGTAGTACAGGTATGTATATCTAAAGTCACATTGCTTCTCGTTCAGAGGTTAAGTGTGGCATTTTATGTTAATGAACTTTTCTGTCTCTCAGTCTCCTTAGGAAAAATAAATAAGCAGGTGATTTGTGGTATAGAGTTTTGACCATGCCAAAGGACTTAGGTAATGTTTCAGTGGCTTAGAGTGGTGCTAACCACTGGCTGTAGCGGTGGGCCTGTTGCCACATGGAACTTTCCTGGTGAGCCACCATGGTAAAGATTGGCCAAGGTCTACTCTGGAGGCCATGCTAAAATTAATGGAAAATCCACTCAAAAAATGTGGTTTCAAGGCCTCTCTTCTTTGACATGTGCAATTTTGAAAGCTCAGCTTGTGTCCTGAATGTTTTGTGTCAAGTAAGCCTTCACAGGTAAGTTCATCATGGCTCTGAGAACTCTGCTGGTATAAAGAAGAAAGAAAAAAAATCAGAAAAACAATTTGCAGAAGATTCTGTTAGACACTAGAAAAAGTTGTCAAATCAAATAGTTCTGAAATCAAAATTACTCTTTGTTGCCCTTGACTTAGCAATATGTAATTTGAATAAATCAAATTAGAGACCTACAGAGTGGTTTACACCCCTCTGCCCACGGACTTTACCTTCTGGGATTTCTCAGTGTTCCCATCTATGAAATGGGGTTGTCCATCATGTTACACTTCATAAGTATAAACAACACAGTTTTATACTTCGCAAAACGTTATGGAGGTAAGATGACCTAATACATTTGAAATAACTGTGTACTATAAAGTAGTGTTCATTCATTAAACATTGATTGAATGCATATACACCAGACTTTGTACGAGGCCCAAGGAAAGGATTTCTTTGTTCTGGGATGGAGCTCACAGTCGAGAAAGTAAGAGATGAGAGTGAAATCATCACACAGGACAAACAGTGCTGCAGGGCCGCAGATGGTATAGTCATTAATTCTGTCTAGAAGGTTCGCAGAAGAGAATATATTTGATGTAGGCCTAGAAGTCTAGGTGAGAGTTCACCAGAGGGAGAAGTTACCAAGGGTATTTCGGTCGGGTATCTACTTATAATCAGTGGCAGGAGAATCATTCCATGTTTAAAACAATGATAAGTGACAAGTGGATACCCAGAAAGCATATAAAGGAGATTGTTTCTTATTTTTCTTTCCTTTTTTTTAGATTGAAGGAAGACAAGCTGAACTCATAAAACAAAGAAGCATGAGGCCAGGAGTGGTGGCTCATGCCTGCAATCCCAGCAATTTGGGAGGCTGAAGTAGGAGTATTTCTTAAAGACAGAAGTTCTAGACCAGACTGGGCAACATTGTGAGACTCTGTCTCTACAAAAAAGTCAACAGATTAGCCAGGTATGGTGGTGCATGCCTATAGTGCCAGCCACTTAGGAGGCTAAGGCAGGATTGCCTGAACCAGAGAAGTCGAAACTGTGGTGAGCTATGATCATGCCACTGCACTCCGGCTTGGGTGACAGAATGAGACCTTGGGTCAGGAGGAGGAGGAGGAGGA
Organism: Cephalopachus bancanus; assembly: GCA_027257055.1. Classification (NCBI taxonomy): domain Eukaryota; kingdom Metazoa; phylum Chordata; class Mammalia; order Primates; family Tarsiidae; genus Cephalopachus; species Cephalopachus bancanus. The sequence continues at coordinate 3,778,917 of JAPVLO010000176.1, read as the reverse complement.
GGAGGAGGGATGAAAGACAACTGAACCATGAACCAGGAGAAGAAATGATGAAAGCCCAGCAGGGGAAGCAATTTTACTTTATACACACCCTAAAAAATGCAAGAAAGCTTTGAAGCCTCGGTGAAAACTCATGAAAACTCAATGAGACTTCCTAAATGAGAATAGGATACATCTCTCTTAATAACCAGGCATGTGAGTATAGCAGTTTAGAGATTACAGAAACAATGAAAAGTAACTGACAGTGTTTGTCTAGGATACATAGTGCCTTTTACCAAATAACATCAACAATAATTCATGAGCTAGCAGAAAAATGGGCGAGCAAACTGTTTTCATTAGGGTGGTTCCCAAGACTTTGTGTCTTGGTGTGTCCTTTATACCATCTCAGCCCTTTAGCCAGGGACGACTGAGATGGGTGAATATTCTGATTTAATTTTAAAGACAGAAATCTGTGCAAGATAGATTCGAGGAAAAAAAAAAGACAGCAAAGAATTTTAAAGGTTAAGGACTCAAAAAACCTCAGGGGGAACATACCTGCAACAAACACAAACTCATTCTCCACATTCAGAAATCTTAAGTTAAAGACCAGACATGTTCCAGATTCTATCATCTTCCACATTTGCTAGACCTCTCAGTTTCATGCCATTCTCATATATGGTGTCCGTGCTGACAAAAGTAGGGTAGACCTTGTCTAAGTTCTTCAGCATGCCCCTAGAGCCTTTACTTATTGTATTGATCTGTTAGTTATCTGTCATTCAGGTTCTTCTATACATCTGTCTAGCTGAACAACCCTATACCTCCAATTTCTCCAATTCTTTTTTAAAACAAGAATGTCACTTGCAGATTAAAAGGCTAGATCCAGGAGTTGATGCTAAAAATAATACAGTAATAGCAATAAAAGCAAAGTCTTATATTTAGATGACCACAACTAACCGACCAGCCAGCCAACCAACCAAACAACCAATCATGATATGAGCAGAGAATATGGAGGAGGGGCTTAACAAACGTTCTTGTAAAAAAGATTCAGAGGTTTGAGTTCACTCATTCATTCAGCTGATATGCATTTAGCACTTTCTACAGACTGGACTCTGTTCCAGCAGTGCTTTTTCCACTATGGCAGTCACTAGCCTTATTAAGACTGTGGTGGCAATTGAGCACTCGAAATCTGGCTAGTTGGAATTGATTTGTGCTTTAAGCAGAAAATGCGCATTGCATTTCAGAGGGTAAATGTCAAGATAAGCATGTAGAATATCTCATTAATAACATAATTATATGCTGAAATAATAATATTTTAAACATATTTAGTAAAAGAAAATAAATACTGAAATAATAATAATTTTAAAAGACCAGACATATAATGTAAGTCCTTGTGCAGAAGGATGCCCTTGAACATGGAGTGGGTGGTGGTGGTCATTTTCACCAGGCAATAGATGCCAACCTGAACTGATTCAGGCATGGTTGGATGTCCAGAGAGCCTAGTTATGGGAATTTCACAGGTAGGTGTGATTGAATAGGATGACACAAGTGTTCATTGTTTTCCCTCTGAGGAGCTCCATGAGTTTTGGTCTAAAAATACCAGAAATTGTGGTGAAAGCACAATGTATTATCTAGGTGGGTGTGTGGTGGGATAGGGACCAGTATAATATTGTGGTTAAGAGAATTCCTAGTTGCAGATCTGGCTAATCTGTGTAACCTTGGACGAGATTCATCTATAGGCGTTGCAGCCGGGCTCGGTGGCTCAGCCTGTAATCCCACGCCTTTGGGAGGCTGAGGTGAGTGGATTGCCTGAGCCCGCGGGTTTGAGACCCGCCTGGGCAGCGAGACCTCATCTCTACAATAAATCAAAAAATCAGCCGGGCGTGGTAGCGCATGCCTGTAATTCCGGCTACTCGGAAGGCTGAGGCGGAAGGATCGCCGGAGCCCAGCGGGTCGAGGCTGCGGTGGCCGGGAGCGGCCACTGCACTCCAGTCTGGGTGACAGAGTGAGACTCCAACTCAAAAAAAAAACAAAAACAAAAAAACAAAAAAACAAAAAAACAAAACATCTATAGGCGTTGCAACTCTGTGCCTCAGTTTCCTCTACTGCAAATTGGTGATAATAATTGGTTGTTGTGAGGATTAAACCAAGACAAAACATGGAAATTGCTTATAGCAGGTCTGGCTCACAGCAGTATGTATTATTATATCCTGCTGTTTTTATAATTATCCCCATTTAATTTAATTTAATTAATTAATTTTTTTTGAGTTGGAGTCTCACTCTGTCGCCCAGACTGGAGTACAGTGGCCGCTCCCGGCCACCGCAGCCTCGACCTGCTGGGCTCCGGCGATCCTTCTGCCTCAGCCTTCCAAGTAGCCGGAATTACAGGCATGCGCTAGCACACCCGGCTGATTTTTTGATTTATTGTAGAGATGAGATCTCGCTGCCCAGCGGGTCTCGAACTCGTGGGCTCAGGCAATCCACTCACTTCAGCCTCCCAAAGGCGTGGGATTACAGGATGAGCCACCGAGCCCAGCTATTATCCCCATTTTATAGGTTGCAAAACACACATACACACACACACACACACAAGAAACAAACAAATTATATTCCAGAGTTTACCTGATGTTTTTGAGGGTCACTTTAGAATCCTCAGGACATGACCCAGACATGAGATTGGGCTAGAGACTTGGGTCTCCTACAGAAAGAAGCGTCTTCCAGGTTTTCTCTGGAAGTGAGTGGGCGTAGGAGGCCCGGCTAGAGACTATTCGTTGGTTTTGTTTAAAGTCTCTTGGATGGCCAACGCTGATCAGATATATACTAGAGTTGCCACTCATATAGATGTATTTTCAAGGCAAACAAGGTTTAAAAAAACACTCAAAACAGCTAGAGTCACTACAGGGAGGTCCATGACTATCTATTTACATGTAAATCCTGCACATCAGGCTAACACCTCTTTATTATTGTAAATAACAATAGCGACTGCTAAAATTCTTGAGCACTTCCTAGGTGGCAGACCCTGCCCCAAGTGCTTCATGTGTAATAACTCATTTAACCCCGACAGCAAATATTTGAAGTATGATTATGATTACCAATTGACAAATGAAGACACTGAGTTATGGAGAGATTAAGGATTTATTTATTTCTGCATTTTACCAGTGCCATGCATACCGGGTGCCGAGGTCTTATTGAATCACATTTTCTCATAGGTTTATTAATATTAAATATTAGTATGGAAGTAGAACTCATTTACGTGGTTGATTCTCTTTTGGTAAGAAGAATTTTGGGAACATTTAGTGGGAAAACATTTACAGCTGTCTTGTTGCCTCTATTTGTCTTTGGTATTTGGATTTCAGCAAGACCATGAGAATTAGTTATCACAAAGAACATTTTAAATAACCTTTTAAGTACCATCTAAGGTAAGGATAGAAACGTTACATGAGATTTTAAATTCTGGAAATCAGTCTGACAAACAAATATGGATGGTTTTCAATCAATCATTATTGTGGACATTGTTTCCCCTAGGATTCGATTTCTAATTATGTTGACCTCAGAACAATATTGTAATTGCCTGCATTTTCCAAGTGCACACCCACTAACCAGGAAGGAGAAGGGACATTACTGGGTCATTCTGCAAATGCCAGCAGGCCTCTTTGGGGGTGAATGGTGTGCTCTGAATCCTCCACAGGGTGGAAAATCTAAACAGAACCCCTTAGTGGACTGTGTGCCTGTGGTGAAAGTCAAGGAGTACAGAGAGGCCAAGCAGGAGAGAGAGAGAGCAGGAAAGGCATAAATAGCTTGCAGCATGCCTGAAATGCAGAGAGCCTGGGAAGAGGACAGAGAAGCCATCAGAGGCAATGGACTGGGGAGGCAAAAGGAAGCTGGCAGTATGTTTTTATTCTTCTCAGTGGGCTATTTTACAATGGTACTTCATACTCTAAATCAGGGATCCCCATCCTCCTGGCCATGGACCAGAATGGGTCAGTGACTTTTTAGGAGCCAGGCTGCATAGCAGAAGTGAGAGGAGGGCAAGTGGAGCCTCGACTGCTATCAGATCAGCCATGGCAGTAGATTCTCAAAGGAGGGTGAACCCTATTGTGAACTGCAGACTGTGCATATGGGGAATCTAGGTTGTACACCATCTATGAGAATCTAACACCTGATGATGTGCCCCTTCCTCATCCACGGAAAAATTGTCTTCCATGAAACAAGTCCCTAATGCCTAAAAGATTGGGGACTGCTACTCTAAGTGATTGGCTACAAAAGCAGATTTTTTTTTGAGTTGGAGTCTCACACTGTCACCCAGACTGGAGTGCAGTGGCTGCTCCCGGCCACCGCAGCCTCGACCTGCTGGGCTCTGGCAATCCTTCCACCTCAGCCTTCCGAGTAGCTGGAATTACAGGCGCGCACTACCATGCTCAGCTAGTTTTTTTGATTTATTGTAGAGATGAGGTCTTGCCAAGTTGCCCAGGCGGGTCTCGAACCCGTGGGCTCAGGCAATCCACTCACCTCAGTCTCCCAAGGCACGGGATTACAGGCTGAGCCACCAAGCCCGGCTCAAAAGCAGATTTTAATGTACTGGGTCAGTGATGGAAAACACAGAGGAGAAAAAGTATTCCCTGGGAAAACTGGCTGACCACATGCAGAAGATTGAAACAGGATCCCTACCTATCACCATACACAAAAATTAAGTCTAAATGGGTCAAAGACCTGAATGTAAAACCTCAAACTATAAGAAAATTAGAAAGCTCAGGAGACACCCATATGAAAATTGGAACTGGGAACTAATTCCTATTTAAAACCCTAAAGGTTGATACCTTAAGAAATAAAATAGACAAGTGAGACCTCATCAAATTAACGAGCTTCTGCAAAGCAAAAGAAACCATCAAGAGAGCAGGGAGACAGCCCACAGAATGGGAAATATATTTGCCAACTGTTTATCTGACAAAGGCCTAACATGTAGGATCTACAAGGAACTCAAACACACTGAAAAGAACAAAAAACAAGCAGCCACTTTAAAAAGTGAGCAAAAGGTATGAATAAACACTTCTCAAAAGAAGATATACGGGCAGCCAACAGACACATGAAAAAGTGCTCAGCCTCACTCATCATCAGAGAAATACAAATCAAAACCACACTGATATACTACCTAACCCCTGTAAGAATGGCCATCATTAATAAAGCAAAAAACAACAGATGCTGGCAAGGATGTGGAGAAAAAGGAATGCTTCTACACTGCTGGTGGGAATGCAGACTAGTACAACCTCTTTGGAAGACAGTGAGGTGATTTCTGAAAGAACTAGAAACTGACCTTCCATATGACCCAGCAATTCCCCTATTGTGAATTTACCCAGAGAAACCCATATTATTTTACAAAAAAGATACCTGCACACATATGTTTGTTGCAGCTCTATTAACAATAGCAAAAACATGGAACCAACTGTGTTGCCCATTGAAGCTGGACTAGATAAAAAAAATGTGATACATATACACAATGGAATATTATGCAGCCATAAAGAAGGACAAGTATATGGAGCTTGCAGCAACTTGGATGGATTTGGAGTCGATCATACTCAGTGATTTATCACAGAAACAAAGAACCGAGTTCCATATGTTCTCACTCATAAGGTGACCTTGAACAATTATAATGCTATAAGAAAGTGACTGACAGTAGTGGAAAGCTGTCAGGGGAGATGGAGGGTGGGACTGGCAGTTGAGGGAAACTGCTAGGGGAGGGAGGGACATACCTCATCAACAAGGGTACCTGCATGATCAATGTTTATATACCTAACTCTGAATTGTACTCTGCATCTTTATATTGAATAAATAAATTAATTAAAGAAAAAAAAGAAAAAGTATTCCCAAGGATATGGTAATGTCAGTGTTTGTTTATTTATTTGCTATATTTAAAAGTTAAAGGGGCAGGCTCAAAAAATGAATTATGATTAGATAAAATGCTCTTCTAAATGCCAAAGTGATAATGACCTTTTTCTGTTTCTTCCTCATCATGCCTCAGTTTGATAACTAAAATCTAAGCATAGCCATAATCTCATCAGACTTGCTTCTTTTTTTATTATACAGATATAGAGTACAATTCAGGGTTAGGTATACAAACGATGATTATGCAGGTGCCCTTGTTGATGAGGTATGCCCCTCCCTCTCCTAGCAGTTTCCCTCAACTGCCAATTCTACCCCCCTCCCCTAACAGTTTCCCACTACTGCTAGTCCCTTTCTTATAGTATTAAAATTGTTCGAGGTCCACTTATGAGTGAGAATATGTGATACTCTGTTCTTTGCTTCTGTGATAGATCACTGAGTATGATTGACTCTAAATCCACCCAAGTTGCTGCAAAGTCCATATATTTGTCCTTCTCTATGGCTGCATAATATTCCATTGTGTATATGTATCACATTTTTTAAATCCGTCTGGCTATGATGGGCAACATGGTTGTTTCCATGTTTTTGCTATTGTGAATAGAGCTGCAACAAGCATATGTGTGCAGGTATCTTTTTTGTAGAATGATTTGAGTTCCTTCAGGAAAACTCACAATAGGGCAATTGCTGGGTCATATGGAAGGTCAATTTCTAGTTCTTTCAGAAGTAACCACACTGTCTTCCAAAGAGGCTGTAGTAGTTTGTATACCAGCAGCGTAGAAGTGTTCCTTTTTCTTTGTATCCTTGCCAGCATCTGTTGTTGTTTGTTTTATTAATGATGGCCATTCTTACTGGGCTTAGGTGGTATCTCAATGTGGATTTGATTTGCATTTCTCTGATGATGAGTGAGGCTAAACACTTTTTCATGTGTCTGTTGGCTGCCCATATATCTTCTTTTGAGAAGTGTTTATTCATCTCTTTTGCCCACTTTTTAATGGGACTGTTTGCTTTTTCCTTTTGGTGCATTTGAGTTCCTTGTACATCCTGGATGTTAGACCTTTGTCAGATATATAGTTGGCAAATATATTTCCTCATTCTGTGGGCTGTCTCCCTGCTCTCTTGATGGTTTCTTTTGCTTTGTAGAAGTTCATTAGTTTGATGAGGTCCCACTTGTCTATCTTATTTCTGAAGGTATGGGCTTTTAGGGTTCTGAATAGGAATTGGGTATCAGTTCCAATTTCCATAAGGGTGTCTCCTGTATTTTCTAAGATTCTTATAGTTTGAGGTTTTACGTTTAGATTTAATTTACATTTAGAGTTAATTTTTGTGTATGGTGATAGATAGAGGTCCTGTTTCAATCTTCTGCATGCGATCAGCCAGGTTTCCCAGCACCATTTACTGAATAGGTTCTCCTCTTCCCAGTGGTTGTTGTTGGAGGATTTGTCAAAGATGAGTTGGTTGAGAAATTGAGACTTTGCTCCTGGAATCTCTATCTTGTTTCGCTGGTTTATGTGCCTGTTTTTGTTCCAGTACCGGCTGTTTTGATTACCATAGCCTTATAGTAAAGTTTGAAGTCTGGAAGTGTGATACCTCCTGCTTTGTTTCTTTTGCTGAGGATTGTTTTGGCTATTCATGGTTGTCTATGCTTCCATATGAATTTCTGTCTTGCTATTTCCAGGTCTGAGAAGAATGATGTTGCTAACTTAATGGGTATTGCATTGAATCTGTACATTGCATTTGGTAGGACAGACATCTTAACAGTGTTGATTCTTCCTATCCATGAGCATGGAATATTTTTCCATTTGTTTGTGTCTTCTTGGATTTCTTTGAGCAGTGTTTTGTAGTTCTCATTGTAAAGGTCTTTCATTTCTCTGGTTAGGAAGATGCTGAGGTATTTTGTTTTTTTTGGTTCCTATTGTGAATGGGATTGTGTTTTTACAGACTTGCTTCTTTAATAAAAGATGCCGCCCACAAAGATCCATTCATTCAACAAAAACTCATTGAGCAGTAACCAAGGGCAGGTAAATAGTCTAGGCGGGGGAAAGAAACATTGAATAACAATTACACAGTTCATGCTAAAATTGCAATTACTTTAAATGCCATGAGGACAACTTAGTTTTTTCCTCAGAACACTGTGTAGAAGGACCTGACCTAGACAGGTTTGTGTTGGGAGAGGAAGAAGGGTTGAGAGAAAGTCTCCCTGGGTAAGTCACTCCTAAAGAGACATGCAGAATAGATAAGAACTGGCCAGGGGAAGATAGTGATGGGAAGGGTCAGATGCACATGACTGAACTGACTCTTTATGGTGACTGACCTCATGCCTATGAAAGTAGGCAAACAAGAGACTTAAAAGCTGACTATTTCTAGCACGGTTGGGTGAAGGGAATGCAATGGAAATGTGGAACCATCACAAAATAACAATAGGGCACTGGATTGGCACACTGTCTGTCTTCTAGGCAAAGTTAATGGGGGTGGAATTATAGAGGTATAGGGGGAGAGATTGTGTGCTTTTTGTCTCCGAAGGTGCCAGAAGAGAGATGGAAGAGTCCATGAATTCAGAAGAGGGAGAAGAGAGCACAGAGACAATACAGACCACGCTTCTCATAATAGGGCAGTTACCATGGTCTAATGTGCACCTTTCACTGAACAGAGAGACCAATGTGTAAAATGTATTCTATGGATGTGGATATAAAAAGCTCAGATGACAGACATAAAAAGCTTACCTCCAAAGAAATTCTGAAAGGAATTCAGTGCTGCTCTCAGAGCAAGGGTTTTAAATCTATACAATTGAAGACTATGTGTTGCTGATAAATTTAAACATTTATTTTTATTTCAATATGGGGAAGAGGAGATTGAAACAACTTTTTCTGTGCTGCTGATACTGGATTCTGCAAATAGCCTCAGAATGAGTCTGACATTAAAAGTAAAAAATGAGCCTAAAACATCATTTTTAAAAAAGAAACAAAGTCCAAAACTGTGTGGGAGGCAGAGCTCTGTCTGGGAGATTTGAGAGGGAAACTTCCAGAATGCTCACAGCCCACATGGTCACATGGTGCAAATTCTCAGGGAGGGAATTCTTTCCAGCCCAGCATATATAATTACATTTTCCTCAGAGCAGAAGGTTTCATGTTCAAGCTTTTAAATCACATTAGATGTAAAGAATTGATCTCTAATTATGAAAATGCCTAAACCTTGTCCTATAGTTTTCCTTTAGAAAATAGGTTTATCAGGAATGATTTAATGCAATGGTTGGAATAATAGCAGGAAAGCACAGACTCGCTATGTGCTCATTAGGAACAGGTGTGTGTTTAGGAGTGAACCCAAGTTAGGAACATACATCAAATTATTCTATTTTTTATGTAATTAGATGGATTAAAGGAGTAAATCCTGCACGTATGGTTCTCCTGTAAAAATCACGGCTAGATTGGCAGTTCATTCTCAAGTACTGATATCTCCACTTGAAATCGAAGTAACAACACATGATTGTTCCTCTGTCAACTCTTGAATTTTAGTGTGTATCTTATGTTTTAATGCTAAATTGACTTCCCAGGGTCAATAACAGCACTTCCTCAGAGAACCCAGATTATTTGAGCTCTGTTGTGTGCCAGCTTGATGCTAAAGAAGATATGAAAAGTTTAATAACGGTAATAACATCAGTCAACATAGATAGAACATTCTCTGTGTGCCAGACAATATTCTAAGTGCTTTCCATGTTTTTTATCATTGAGTGCTCAGAACAACCCCTTTGAAATAAGTGTTATTTTTATCTTTGATTTGCACATTCGAGAAAAGGGGATTTACAAAAATTGGCCAAAGTCACACAGTTTGTAAGTGTGGTCAGGTTGGCAATCTGACTTCCCCCCAAGTTTGCTATAGGAGGAAGGAAAGTATCCTTTATTGATTATTTTATTTTCAAGACATAATTTAAAAGTTTAGCCTAATTCTTTCCTATTTAAGTGCTTTCTTTTTTTCTTAGTGAAACAAAACTTAGTGATATTAGAAACTGAACTTTATTGGTCAACATCAGTGAAGTGATCCCCAGAGGTTGCTTTCGCTTTCTTGCTTTGATATTGTAAGTTTGTAAGCAAATTATACTTTTTTTCTTTGTCATCTCTCAAGTTGAGAAATTAAAAATATATGTTTTTAGCCGGGCTCGGTGGCTCAGCCTGTAATCCCGCGCCTTTGGGAGGCTGAGGTGAGTGGATTGCCTGAGCCCGCGGGTTTGACACCTGCCTGGGCAGCAAGACCTCATCTCTACAATAAAATCAAAAAATCAACCGGGCATGGTAGCGCATGCCTGTAATTCCGGCTACTTGAAAGGCTGAGGCGGAAGGATCGCTGGAGCCCAGCAGGTCGAGGCGCGGTGGCCGGAAGCGGCCACTGTACTCCAGTTTGGGCGACCGAGTGAGACTCCAAATCAAAAAAAAAAAAAAAAAAAATATATATATGTATATATATATATATGTTTTAAAATTCCCCTGCAAGTAAATAGCATACCTGAAATGTATTTGATAAGGAACTGCCTCCATCTTTTTGGGGAGCATTTTGTGGGGGGCAATAAGTGTTTTCTAAAACACCCTTTGATACATGCTACTCTGTTTCCAATGAGCATCTCTCACTCACCATGATCTGGACATTGTCTTTAAAGTTTCCAGAATTTTGAATCCAATGGTTCTCCTTGGATCACATCTTGTGACTTCTCAGCAAGCGAATTTATAGACAATTTTGGAGCATTCTCCTTTCTGAGCTTCCAGAACTTCATTTCTTCTGGTTTTCTTTCTGCTCCTCTGTCTTTTCCTCTCACTTTTCTCTATTTACTTGTTTTTATCCAATCATTGGATGCTCATGTTCCCTAAGGTTCCATCCCGGACTTTTCCTCTGTCTCCAAGCTGCATTTAAATGCTTCATTTAAACTGCCATGCTCATTCTTACTTTATGGACCCTTCCCAGACTTCTTTAGAAATTATGAGTTACTCTTCCTTTTCTCTTGCCCAGGACACTTTATTGATGCCATAGCAAAATACTTATCATGTTGTATTATGTCTGCCTTCTAACTGGCCTCTTTTGTCAAGACATGATAGGTTCTGTTGTGGTTAATATTAGTAGATTATTGGAGCAAAAGTTTACATCTCACACATGCAAGAGTCTGTTGCAGATCTGGGCAACTCTCAGACAGCTGTCTACCGTTTCATTCAGTGACTTGGGGATCTAGACAGCCTTAAACTGAGACTCCATCTTCTCAATACAAGGACTTTTTCTTTGACCTCCAAGGCAAAAGAAAGAGATTGGAAATTGAGTACTGCTTCATCCTGGACTGGCGCTAGTTTGTGCTATTCACATTTCATTGGATAGAACCAATCATAGAGTTACACTTTCCACGTGTCTAGGGAAAAAAAAGAACCTCTGGTGAGCAGCTTAGCACAGGGATTATATCACAAATATCTTAATATCTCCAGTACTTAGCACAGACATTAACAAGACATTCAATAAACGTTCAATCAGTTCAAATGTGAGTCCTTTTACAGATGAAAAAGCTGCAGCCCCCCCACCAGGAAAGTGACTTTCCACAAGTTACTCAGTTATATACACAACTAGAGCAAGAATCTAAGTCTATTGTTCTTTTTTACAATATCTGCTGTTCATAGAAGGATTTATTCTACAAGAACTGTATAATTTTGTTATGTTGAGCATTGTTTCCATTAAAACTATGAGTTTTGTTTGATGGTTTATTTGCTTGCATGCTTTAAAATTTTGCCTGCACAGTGAACAGAGATATGGAAATGAAAATATATCATAAAAATGATTCAAATACAGTAGAAAAATTATGTATAGGTTATCAATTGGCTGCCAGGTAGCTTCAATAACTATTTTTTGGTTACTAAATAGCCCCCATAAGTTTGACCAATAGTGTCTCATTTGCTAGATGGTCTTTAATTCCATAGTAAATGCTTTTATGGATAGAAAATAAAAGATGGTTGAAAACATCATAATAATATCAATTGTCACCCAATTTTCTTAGTGCTTTGCTATAGTTTCTGGAATGGTTATTCTTGTATGTGCTTAGCAATTTAGGACCTATTTTCAATTTTATTCTTGTTAACTTTTAAGGTAGTAGGTAGGAATTCTTTCAATGCTATATTATCTGTGAAAATATTGCAGTCCTATGGCTACTATAATGTCTTCTTTGGTAGTCTTTTTTTATTTCAAAGTTTGATGTTCTTATTTACTTTTCATCTCAGGGTTTTCCTCAAACTCTATAGAGGTTTTCTTGTAAGCTCTACTTCCACATGTCAAATTCCGTTTGAAGATAAAAACTTCAATGCAATGTGTTTAAAATAAACTCATAATCTTCTTTCCTGCAACCAAGACTCCTCCCCAAAATAAACAAACTGGTAGAGACTGCTTGCTGGTGGCATGTGACTAATTTCTAGTCAACAGAATATGAACAGAAGTTATGGATATCCTTTCCAAGTCTGGCCCAAACCATCTTCCTGGCCCACAAACAAACAAATAAGCCAACAGCAGCAACATCATCATCAACAACAACAACAACGACGATTTAGAAAAACCCTTCTTCCTAGTTTCCTCTTGGCTGAAGATGACTGTTCCAAGCTTGGAAGGCATATTGTCGAAGTTGGCAGATCTTCCATCAGCTTGAGTCTTTAGATGACTATGGGGAATGAACTTTGTCACCCTCCTACGCTGACGAGCAAGAAATAAACTTATTCCATGTTGAGTCACTGTTTGAGACTATTGTTATCGCTGCATACTTTTAACACAGAAACCTCAGTTTGCCTGTCTGTGAGGTGAAAATAACTTACCTCACTTTGAGTACTAAATGAGATCATATGAACAGAGCATTTATCCTAATAGATGACTCAGAAGAGACATGATAGTATTTAGTCTCTTCCTTTCCTCTTTTCTTCCTGTCAATATGAGGAGCACAATCCCTTTCTCCCCCTTCAGAAACTTCTAACCCAACTACCCCTCTTTCTTGGGGGAGAAATAGTGGATACGAGATTGAAACTTTGTAATCCTCCTGCCAATTCTACACATAGGCATGAAATGGATCCAAATCCTCGTTTCCTTCCTGTCCCTTCTGCTATTTAAAATTATCCAGTATTTATTAAGTGATTAGCATGTGCTAGGCAACATGCACAGCTCCACATAGGTAATAGAATTAGATGTCATGACATAGAAACACTTGATTTTTTATCTCTGCACTGCAGGTTAAAGAGTTGGGATCAGAAAAACCAAGCCTTTGCTCACAGGCAAGCAAGGTGAAATCACTACCTGGCTTCACACTCTCATTCTGTTTTCCCTTTCTACTCACATTTGAAACATGCTCATATCCCCACTGACCTGAGAGATGTCATCATTCCCTGGAGCTACTGCTTCCTTCTCTGTCTTCTTCACTTTCTGTCTCAATGTCCTCACTTCACACTTCAGGCAACCTTCCCTCTGGCCTCACCCCTCTGATGGAGCTTTGTCTCCCAGGAACACATTCTGGGGAGAATGCCTGGCCCTGATTATCATTCAACCATTCTGAAATAGTTGGCTCCGCTGACCACTCTCTCTCCCCTCCAACATGTTTCCTTTGATTAGTGTCCTTTTCACGCCACACTACTTTTCAAGCCACTCTTTCTCAGTCAAACTTTGGAGATGTTTTCTTCTGTTACTTGAATTTTACTGTTCTGGCCCCCAAATTTTCTTTCTTTCTTTCTTTTTTTCCTCTAATTATTCTGCTGATAATATCATTTACTCCTGTGGTTTCAATTGCCATATATATGCCACTCATTTCTAAGTCCTTTATTTAATCTACACATTTCTCTGGAATTCTATACCCATTTCTGTTTGGTATTCAAGATTTATTTATTCATCATATGTCTATTATTGTTTATTATAATTGACAGAATAGTTTGATCACAAAATGGATTCCCATATGATTCACTTATCAGTCACCAGATACCTAAACATTGCACAAATTGAAAGCACACATACTCGGGAGGCTGAGGTGGAAAGATCACTTACCCCAGAAGCTAGGAGTTTGAGGTTATAGTGAGTTATGACTGTACCACTGCACTCCAACCTGGGCAAGAGAGTGAGATTCTGTCTCTAAAACAAAACAAAAATAAAGCAAGCAAGCAAACAAAAAACAAAAAAAAGCTTTATGTAGCATATTTTGTTTTGCATAGTGAAATAAAATTCTTAGAATTAAATCGATTCCCTTATTTCCTTCTAAAAATAGAAGTTTAAATAAAATTGGGATTGTGTAACATAAATATGTGAATGTCAGAATTATACTTATAACTTAGGACTCATTTTGGTTGTCTGAGGTCTTATGCTTTTACTTTTAGTAATGCTCTAAAACACAGAAGACTATTACCTAATAAATAGTAATAACATGATAGCTATACAATCATGACAATTATTTAATATTTACAATTAGCAAACCTTTGGAGCAATTTTTAAGACATGAAATTCTTACTCTATTTTTTTTAATAAGAAATTATAAAGGGCTCTTCCTATAGTTTATTGGCTCCAGGACTGTGAACTAGTCTGCTCATTTCACCCTGAGAATGGTGAGAATGACATTCTAAATTTAGATTCCACATAAACACCTCAGACTCAATATGTCTAAAACTGAACTCATAATCTGTCTTTCTCAAGATTTTCTCTTCCAGCTTCCTTCTTCAGAACTTCTCTGTTTCAGCAGTTTGACAACTTATCCACACTGGAACTTGCATATCACCTCAGGATCTGCGCCTTCATTCCTCCCTACACCCAGTCACGTTCCAAGTCTTGTTAATGAACAAGACTTCTATTTTCTAAATACAATTCAACTTGATAGGAGTTTTTTCATTCATCATTTCCTGTCTCATGCCATCTGAGCATCAGATGCTGATGCAACATTATTTGCCATTCTCAGAAAACAGTCTGCCATTTTGTACTTTGAGAAATGTCATTCCCCTTTCTTGTTGGAAAAATCTTTCAACAATCAGCTGCATCATCATTACTATTGTGAACCTCGGGAAATGTTCCCCAGGTCAAGTTGGCTGCCCACCTAGCCTCACTCCCATGCTACCTTAGAGCTTTGTACCCACCTCCTTTCTAATATTTATGAAAAAGATGGTAACTCTTTGAGTATTTATCTGTCTTTCTGGACTGTGAGAGCCTTGAGGAAAGGAAAACCTGTGTTTATTACAGAGAATTGGGTTGCTGAATTGTTGTTTACCAAATGATCAGATTCGCCAGACTTAACCAACTTTGTCAATTTGTCCCAAATAGCTTTAACAGCTAAAGCTGCTAGGATGTTTAAGTTTGGTTCTTAATGATGAACTATAATATTCTGGGTATTAACTTTTTACATTTTTCTTTATTTTTTATTGTCCTTTTAAAAAAATTTTAGAGTCAAGGGGTACAGGTGAGGATTTGTTACATGAGTATATTGCATGAAGGCCAGGTTTGGGCTTCTGATAAGCTCACACTGCCCCCTCGACCGGTGGTGAGCATGGTACCCATGGGTGCTCTTCTCCCTCCTTTAGCAGTTTCCAGTGTCTGTTTTTCCCTTCCTCATGCCCATGTGTGCTCAGTGTTTGGTACTCACTTATTCGTGAGAACATGTGGTATTTAGTTTTTTGTTTCTGTGACAATTCACTTAGAATTATGGTCTCCAGCTACATCCTTTGCTATAAAGGACATGATTTCATTCTTTTTTGTGGCTGCATAGTATTCTATTGTGCATATGTACCATATTTTCTTATCCAGTCCACCTTCGATGGGCATCTGAGTTGGTTCCATGTTTTGCTATTGTGAATAGTCCTGCAATAAACATGTGAGTGTAGGTATCTTTTTTGGTAGAACAATTTATATTCCTTTGGGTATATTCCTAGAAGTGGTATTGCTGGGTCCCACAGTAACTCTATTTTTAGTTTTTTGAAAAGTCACCAAACTGTTTTCTATGGGGTCGAACCAGCTTACAGTTCCATCAACAGTGTACAAGCATTTCATTTTCTCTGCAACCTCACCAACAACTGTTACTTTTAACTTTTTAATAATAGCCATCCTCACTGGTCTGAGATGGTATTTTACTTTAGTTTTGATTTGCATTTCTCTGATGATTAGTGGTGCTGAGCATTTAAAAAATATGTTTGTTGGCTGCTTGTATGTCTTTCTTTGAGAAGTTTCTGTTTGTGTTCTTTGCCCACTTTTTAATGGGATTGTTATTATTATTATTATTATTTTTCCCCTGTCAATTCATTTGAGTTCCTTATAGATTCTGGATGTTAAGAAGCATAGTTTGCAAATAGTTTCTCAAATTGTGTGGATTTTTTTCTCTCTTGATGGCTTCTTTTGCTGTGCAGAAGCTTTTTAGCTTGATAAGGTCTCATCTGTCAATTTTAGTTTTTACTGTATTTGCTTCTGAAGACTTAGCCATAAATTCCTTGCCTAGGCTGATGTCCAGGAGGGTGTTCTCCAGGTTTTCTTCTAAGATTTTTATAGTTTGAGGTTTCATGTTTAAGACCTTGGGCCATTTTGAATTAATTGTTGTATATGGTGGTAGGTGGGGGTTCAGTTTAACCTGCATATTGTTAATCAGTTTTCTCTGCACATTTGCTAAATAGGGTATCCTTCCTTCAATGCTATTGTTGGTTTTGTCAAAGATGAGTTGGTTGTAGGTCTGTGGTTTTATTTTCAGATTCTCTATCCTGTTTCTTTGGTCTATATGTCTATTTTTGTATCAGTACCATGCTATTTTGTTTACTGTAAACTTGTAGTAAATTTGACGTCTGTGAGTGTGATGCCATCAACCTTGTTCTTTTTGATTGGAATTATTTAGCTTTTTGGGCTCTTTTTTTCCTTATGTATTTAAGTATTGTCTTTTCTAGGTCTGTGAAAAATGTTGCTGGTGGTTTGACAGGGACTGAGTTGAATCTGTAGATTGTTTTGGTGGCATGAACATCTTGACAATATTGAATCTTCCAACCTATGAGCATGGGATGTTCATACATTTGTTTGTGTCATCTTTGATTTCTCTGAGAGTATTTTGTAGTTCTCATCACAAAGACTTTTCACCACTTTGGTTAGATGGATAACAAGGTATTTTGTGTGTATCTGTGTGGCTATTGTGAAAAGGATTTTCTTTCTGAATTGGTTCTCAGCCTGATTTTTGTGGTGTATAAAAATGCAACTAACTTTTGCACATTGATTTTGTATCCTGAGACTTTACCAAAGTCATTTATCAGTGCTAGGAGTTTTTTGGCAGATTCTGTAGGGTTGTCTAGGTATAAATCATATAATCTGCAAAGAGAGAGAATTTAACTTCCTCTTTTCCCATTTGGATACTTCTAATTTCTTCCTCTTGCCTGACTGGTCCAACTAGAACTTCTGGTACTATGTTAAATAGGAAGGATGAGAGTGACTGCAGGTTTGTCATGACGGCTCTTATTATTTTGAGAAATGTTCCTTTGATTCTCAGGTGTTTGTGGGTTTTTACCAAGACGGGGTGTTGGATTTTGTCACATGCTTTTTCTGCATCTATTGAGATAATCATGTGGTTTTGATTTTACATCTGTTTATGTGGTGAATTACAGTTATTGATTTGTACATCTTGGGAATGAAGTCCACCTAGTCATGATGAATGATCCCTGTAATATGCTGATGGATGCAGTTTGCTAGTATCTTTTTGATAATTTTTGTATCTATGTTCATCAGGGAAATTGGCCTGTAGTTTTTCTTTCTTTGTTGGGTCTTTGCTATTTGTGAGTATCAGGATGATACTTACTTCATGGAATGAACTAGGGAGGATTCCTTCCTTCTTGGTTGCTTGGAACGCTTTCAGTAGGATTGGTATCAGTTCTTCCTTGTTCATCTTGTAGAATTCAGCTAGGAAATCATCTGGTTAATGTAGGGGTGGCAGCAGCTAGTGCTGGGGCTCGCCAGGAACTAGAGTCCTCTGGGTTCCACATGGATCCATTGGTGCCTTGTCTTGATTCCAGGCAATTTCCTGGTTTGGCTGGCACAGGAGGGGGCATTGTGGGAGGGCCAGGGTGTTCCTTCCTCTGACTGGGGCTGTAGAGGAATGTGAGGTGCAGTAGATCTCCTCCTTCATTCATGCTACCTTCCCAAACCCCAAGAGGGTATGCCTGGTCTAGCATTGCCCATTCTGGAGGGGTTGGGGCTTGGAACTGTCCTCTCTCTGTGATTTCAGGTATCCAGGAGTTGTTGGGGTCTTAGAGCTGTTTGCTGTCTGTGGGCCCAGCTGTCTGGGATGGGGTTGGGACTTGGAGCTGTCTACTCTCTGAGGACCCAGGTATCCAGGAGGGTGTGGAGGCTTGAAACCATACACTCTCTGGGCCCAGGTATCCAGGAGGGCATGAGGAATTGGAGCTGTCCACTATCTGGGCTCAGGTGTCCAGGAGGGTTTTGGGGCTTGGCGCTGTCTACTCTCTGGGCCCAGGCATACAGGAGGGCATGGGGGCTTGGGGCTGTCCACTTTCTGAGGACCCAAACATTCAGGAGGGGTCAGGGCTTGCAGTTTTCCACTCTCTGAGGACCTAGGTGTCCAGGAGGGCTTGGAGGCCTGGAGTTGCCCACCCTCTGGTCTCAGGTGTCTGTCCAAGAACCTAGCTTGGGCTTTCAGGCAGACCTCCAGAAAGCCGGCTCTAGTGCCTTCCTCGGGCCCTCCTGCTGAGAGCCTCACCACTGCGTAATGCTTGAAACAGGTATTCCAGAGAGCAACCGTCATTTCCCGGCCTCCAGTGTCCCCTGTTCTCCCTACATACTTCCCAGTCCCCACAGGCACCAGGGTGATGGTGGCTGTGGCAGAGCCTCCGGGCCTCCTGGTGAGTGGGAGCAGAGCACGGAGCTGGTGGGACCCTGGACCCTCCACAAATGCCAAAGGCTCAGTCCTGGCTTTTTACATTTCTCAAAGGAAAAGGTGTTTTCCTGTCCCCTCCCACCTTCTGTCCATTTTATATGTAATGGGATGACTTGTCTACCTCAGACATACTTTCAGTTATCTTTGAATGTCATTTTCTATTTTGGAGAAATTTAAACATTTTCCTCATTCTTCTGCCATTTCCTCAAATGGCATATCAGTTTTCCTTTTATATCTCTAGCATTTAAAGTTTAAGCTTAAATTAGACTTTAATTAAGATTAAGCTTGAAATTTAAATTCACAGGCACTAAAATAAATCAGAATTGTAAATTAAATTAAAATTTAATTAAAGAAAATGTTCAAATTAAATTTAGAATTAAAATTTAATTTCATTCAAAAGAATCAGAACTAGTTAAAGCCATCACATTTCACGTAAAAACTAAAACTGTGATTTCTGCCAAAGGACAATTAAGATATCTTGACTCAGTTGGTAGCAATTTGTAAAGTGATTCTCTATGAAAACAAAAAACAATGCCCATCATGGACCAAATGAAAAAGGTATGAAGGAAGGATTTAAAAAATTAATAAAAATAGTTTAAATGACAATAGATGAATGCTAAAAGTTTGACTCAATACAAAAATGACATTTTAAAAAAGAATAAAACTCAGTGGAAATAGATCATTTCTATGTGAAAATTAAAATATTGCTAATGACATATGAATTGTTTTACATTCAGTCATCAAATAAAAATATTCCTGTTAAAATTTATGAGTATTTTTGTTAAATCAGTGTATTTGATGGGTTGGTTTTCAGGGAAGCAATCACTTGGTGAAATAATTGTTAGTGATTTTTCCTGCTTTTTTTTTCCCATCCACAAACTTCCCAAATTCTCAAGTTCTTCAATTTCCACAACTTTCTCATGTTAAATTGAAACTTCTCTCTTGTGATGTTGTGGCAGCCTTCTTAAGTAATGTCTGTTCACTTTTTATAACCAAGGTTCCTTATGCTTCTCTGGCTGGACTTCTTTTTCTTTTTTTCCCCTAGATCTGGCCCATATCTCACAGCATAACTAATGTTTGCTCTTGGGTATCTC
Source organism: Cephalopachus bancanus (assembly GCA_027257055.1). Classification (NCBI taxonomy): domain Eukaryota; kingdom Metazoa; phylum Chordata; class Mammalia; order Primates; family Tarsiidae; genus Cephalopachus; species Cephalopachus bancanus. The sequence goes on along the minus strand of JAPVLO010000176.1, from coordinate 3,759,096 downwards.
AGAAACTCTTCAAGCTCAGTGTTCCCAAGACCGGATGTGGCTATAGTCTTCTCCTCTCACCACCCTGCCTCTCCAAACTGGATGTTCTTCAAAATTCTTCTTTTAGGATATGGCCCCCATCCATCCAATGGCATAAGCCAGAAACTACAGAGTTTTTCACATCACTCCCTCTTCCTGCAGCTCCAAACTCAACCCATCACTGGTTATTCTCAGTGTTCCCAACGTCCACTCATTTTTACCACTGCCAACCTAGTTTGAGCTACCATGATTGTTCATTGAAACTGCTACAGCAGCTTATTACCTACCTTATGGGGCTGTGAGAATTAAATTTTTACATTTAAAAGCTTAGAACTAAGACTGCCACCCAGTAAGAACTCACTAAATATATGACAATAAAGTGGTTCATTGTTTGGCCTCCCCTTATCCCCTTTTAAGATTTATTTGAAATGTTTAACATATTTCTAAATACAGGTCAGATTATATTGCCCTACTGTTTGAAACTTCTCAATAGTTTTCTGTTCCTCTTAAAGACCTAAATTCATCATATGGGCTACATGGTCACGCAAGTGTTGGCCCTGGACCCCTTCCCAGCTCCTGGGATACCTTCTCCCTCTCTGGGCTCTAGAGATCGACCCATCAGGCTCATAGTATGCCTGTCACAATCCTGCCCAGGTCTTGCTTGCATACCTACCTGTGCGTGTTTCTTCTTGCCTGCCCCAGCACCCTTTAACTTTTTCCTATTTCTTTTCCTCCGCTTCCTCTTCTTAAAAAAATAGACTTTATTTTTTAGAGCAGTTTTAGGTTCATGGTAAAATTGAGCAGAAAGTTCAGAAAATTCTCCCAGTAGGATTTTCTGCCCTTATATTCACAGCCTCTCACCCTCTCCTTCTGTTTAGCCTCCCTGTGCTAGACCTATTTGTTTTATTATTAGCTTTTCTTTTCTTTTCCTTTTTTTTGTTTTTGAGTCTAGGTCTCTGTCTATTGCCCAGGCTGGAGTGCAGTGGCATGATCATAGCTCACCATAGCCTCAACCTCCTGGGTTCAGGTGATCCTCTTGCCTCAGCCTCCTGAGTAGCTGGGATGACTGGTGTGTGACAACGTGCTAGGCCAATTTTAAAATTTTTTTGTAGAGCTAAGGTCTCACTATGTTGCTTGGTCTGGTTTTGAACTCCCAGGCTCAAGGAATCCTCCTATCTTGGCCTCCCAAGGTGCTGGGATTACAGGCATGAATCACCACATCTGGCCTATTATTGTTTGTATAGGACCATATTCTCCTCCTTTAAACATAACTTTGAGATTGCAATTTTTTTTTTTTTTTGAGTTGGAGTCTCACTCTGTCACCCAGACTGGAGTGCAGTGGCCGCTCCCGGCCACTGCAGCCTCGACCTGCTGGGCTCCGGCGATCCTTCCGCCTCAGCCTTCCAAGTAGCCAGAATTATAGACATGCGTTACCACGCCCGGCTGATTTTTTGATTTATTGTAGAGATGAAGTCTCGCCTGCCCAGGCGGGTCTCGAACCCGCGGGCTCAGGCAATCCACTCACCTCAGCCTCCCAAAGGTGAGGGGTTACAGGCTGAGCAACCGAGCCCGGCTGAGATTACAATTTTTTAGTGTGATTATTTGTTGCTTGTCTTTTTTTCCCCCTCACAAGGCACTGATTCCATGAGAGCAAAGACTAGGTTTAATATTTCCCCCAATATCTAATCAAGTGCCTAGCATATGGTGGGTCTTCCATAAGTATTCATCACTGTGGTTGAGCAACATATGTTATATAATCCTATATAGTTTCTGGGTAAAATGTAGCTCTATATAATTGCTATTATGAGATTTTGAAGACCTAAAATAAATATTAACTATAATTTCGCTGTTTGTTTCTGCCTCAGACTAATTTAGCATTTCATGTTTATAATGATTCTTGCCCAATAGCTCTGAAAAGTTAACCACAGATCTTGCACTGAATGTGCACATATGGATGGAAAAAAAATTAGTCCGTTTTGTATTGAACAGAACAATTCATTTCTGTTTTTACTTTTTCTAATGTTTTCACACCTGAAGCTTTTGTTTTCCTTTTCTAAAAATTTGCCTACAATACCTGAGAGGCATGTGCCACCACAAGGGGGCAGAGAGAGACAAATATTCAGTTATTTTGACTCCGCATTTTGTGTCATAAGAATATTCTTTGACAGAATACATTTGAGCCATTATTTTTTCCATGAGTTTCTTTTTTCATTTGTTATTCAGTTTAAAATCTATCAGTACTATTGCCCTCTTCATGAGGGGCATGTCTTTTAAAAGATGAACAGACCCACACTATATAAATTGTAGGCATTATATAACTCATCTGTTTAGTACATTAAGTAATTTCACAGAGTTGTAAGAATGGTATGCCAGCCACTGCAGTAAACTGCTCACTGGTAATTTTATAGCCAGTTCCATCATTCTTCTTATCTTTAGCCTACGCATGTGCTCATGCACACACATTGGTGGAGGGAAAAGAATATTTTATTTTATTTTTGTGGAGTAATCCCTCAGGGAAAATTTAGGTAATTATGTCACAGAAATGAAAAATTGAATGTTTTTTGGGAACGGGATTTCATAGTATAGTTTTCTTTATCGTTCTATCTTTTTGTGCATTAAATGCACGTTCACCTTCACTTTGAGTAAGAAAAACACATCCTGAGCTATTTGTGGTCATTTTAACATAGTCCTCATAAATAGTTTGGGTAAGACTTTATGCTAGTGATCTAATTACATAACTGACCTTGTTTTATTGGTTATTCTGAAATTTAGTTCCCTTTAAATGTAGGGCCCATCAAATCTAGAGCTAAATTTTAAGAATGTTAAGTTTAATGATAATGATAATGAGATGATTTATGTGTGAACAGATGCCTTGGTTAGAGGAAGCCTAGAGGAGAAAAAAACTTTTTAGAAAAACCAACAGCAGAAAGAATGAGACCTGAATTCAAATTGGGAATTAACAGAGATTGGGAACCATGTGAGCAGGTCAGAGTCCAATTACCTGAACTTGAACTTGACACCAGCATTCGCGATGATTCATAGTTTGGACTCACACTTCCTTGCTGTCTCCTCTGCTGTATCTTCACCCGCCCTCCATCCCACTCACCTGGATGCCTTGTCTTTCTTGGAACAAGCCATGTGTTCCATGCCTCTGTATCTGTGCCCTTGTTTTCTTTACTCCTCTGGAATAACACCTCTCCACATCACCCCCCTCATTTTTTCCCCGGGTTATGCAAATCTTTCAGCATACTATAATCTCTCAAGCCCATGGAAGGTATTGCTAAGAGATCACAATAATTTCCCTCATCTCTACTACATCTAGTACACCTTCTCAGAATAGCTCAGATACCAGTGCCAATGCATTACTGTTGGCTTATGAGGTATTTACCATCTTGGTGACTTAGTCCAAATTGGTGGCTGCTTAACTAAGACCAGGGCCAGGTAGTTCTGGAGGATGGAATTTTGTCCGCAGAACAGAATGTCCCTTCCTCCAAACATGGTTGTAGGAGAACAAATCATTTAGTCTGAAAGTGGGAAAATACAGCACCTTAAAATATCATATAACTTTATCTGCTGAAGTCAAACTGAATTAATATGTTCATCCATAAGCACTATGGAAGAAGGGTTGTGTTTATTTTGTTTTCCACGGTATCCCTAGCATTTAGTCAAGGATCTGGCACATACCAGGTACTCAATGATATGTGCTGATTGGATACTGAGTAATGGCAAATACGGTATTTTATGCCACACCATTTTCTCCATTAAATGAGGTAGATTTGTGCTCTGAGTTGGCGGCCACATGAGAGAAAGCGTTCTCAGAGAATTAAAAAGTCTTTTTTGGAAGGGTCATATATGATCTTTTGGAAGGTAACAACAGAAAAGTACCAGGAGTAGAAGTTGGGCAACTTGTGAGTGCTCCATCTAGTCTGTTTCACTTCAGATGATCAAAGATCATAAATAGTTTAAACAGTGTGGAAGAAATGGAGATTTATCTTGAATCAATATGGGTACTATTAAATTGGACCTAAAATATGTGACATCAACACTCCTCTGAGACCCACTTTTTGGGAAGATTTAGTTCAACTCTTAAATTTTTGAGGAGAAAGTATTTCAAAATCTTCCAAAGATATTTGATGTGATTTCTGTTTCTAAAGGTCAGTTAAGTCCCTGGTTAATTCCTCTTATATACCAGTGTTCTAAACTAAGAATAGAAGACTCAAAACCAAAAATCTTATTATTCATGTGACCACAATATGTGAACAATTTTATGTTTAAAAAATTGAGCCATAGAAGCAAACAGCCTCGGGGCCATCTGTCTCATCTGTTGACACATTAAGGAAGGGATAATTAAATGATTCAGAGCTAAGTAATGAAATATATTAGCAAATTCCTTAGATGCCGTCTCTGCCAGTATCTGCTCAACAGAACTTTTACCACAATGGTCATGTTCTCTATTTGTGTTGTTTAATATAATTGCCACTGGCCACATATGGCCTTTGGGCACTTGAAATGTGGCTAGTATAGCTGAGGAATTTAGTTTTAAAATTTGATTGGAAATAAGTAATCAAAGCCTATATTTAAATAGCCATGTGTGCCCAGTGGCTACTATATTAGAGATTGCAGGAAGAATACGTGCTTAATTAAAGTGCTGCAATTTTTGAGATGAGCTGTTGATAATTTCAACAAACAAGACATCAGACTGAAACTAGAAGAAGAAACTCAAGTGTTGTAGCTTGGGAGTTTTAAAAAGCAAAATGCTTAGTACCTACCGTGTGTTAGAACCTATGCTGAGCACTTTCACATTTATCATCTCAATGAATGCTTTTAGCAACTCCACAAAGAAATATTTTATCCCCATTTTATAGGCAAGAAGTCAGATATTAAAGTTTCCTCAGTGGAAATAGGATTAGAATTTACACCTGTCTGACTTCAAAAGCCATGCTATAAAATTGGAGTGAGTAGAAGAAAAATATCCAGTTATCATTATGAAAGTATGTTCTGTGAGGCGAGGTCAGGGCTGAAATGAGTATCACATCCAAATACTGGCCTGGGATTCCTTGAATATCTCAGTGCGAGGGTAGACTTAGTTTTTGATGACACGACAGACCTGAACCTCAAGGTAGGGCCAGGGTCCAAGCCGAGTAGAAGGATGGTGAGGCTGGGGACAAAGCAAACACCCACAGTGAGCACTGATGTTTGGGTGGACATCAGTCTCGTGAAACATGGCCCCTCACGTACCTCAGCAACAACGGCTAGCCTTGCTGTTTCCATTAGTGGTGCTGACTTATGATGGCATTCTCAGCTATAATTTTGTGGTTGGATACTTTGATGTTATTTTTCTCTCCAATAATGCTCTGTGACCTGAATTTGTGCTCATTTGTCATATAGCTTATGAGATGGGACATTCATGTGGCGATTGTGATTTGGGGGCATTTTCCTGCTGTAACTGTGTTGAGAAACAGCTCCTGTGACACCATGCTGTTTTTTCCTGAGGAGGATAGAGACATGCCTCCACATGTTGACTGTGTCACTAGATCTAATGCCTCCAGGTGCACATATCTCGCCGATCTACAGAATAACTCTCTATTCATATCCTTAGAATAAAAGGATGACAGCATCTTTCCTGGCTGGTCTTCAGAGTTGGTGCTACAGAAGAATTTTTCTGCACTAGCTTGACTATTAAAGGAATAATTGAATGAACTGCTTAAAGAAGGCTGAATACCTTGGTTGAAGAACTTGGCTTTCCCGAAGATTGAAATGAAACAGATATGAATGATAGCCAGGACATCTACATCAGGCTAGCTCTGTGTCGTCCTATCCTGGAATTCTTTTAATCAGTATCAGAGTTCTTTGATTAAAGACTCAAATTCAGAGACAAGGTAATCTGATCCAGCCTGCTTAGGAATGGGGCTGGAGCTCAGAAGTTGGGCTATGAGTGGTTGAGGATTATCTGAGAAAGCTAAATAGGACTTTGCTGCAAGCAGGGGCCCTTTTATCAGATGATCAGTCCATGAAAACAGAAGTCTGGGAGGCAGCATGCCAACCAGAAGTGGGAACTGGAAGAGAAACCTGGATTTCGGAAATGCCGAAGTAACAGTGCATCAGTCTTTCGGGCCAAAAGAGGAGGAAAGCTGGAGAGGCAGAAATGCAGGGTTAGAAACAAAATGGTTCCAGGTGACCAAGGTGCACATTGCTTGAATTTCAGCCCATTTACATTTTGAGCAACATGCTTCCTGGAGTTGGGAGCTTGTTCTGAGAAGAGCCCATCCTGTATCTTGCCTTTATCAAGGACAAGTATCTTTCCAAAGTCCAGATCAACTTCAGTCCTGGGTGGTACAAATGCATTTTGCAGAATCAAAATGTTCATAGTTGAAGAAGATCCAAGTTTCCGGGAAATCGTTTTTCCTTACTTAATATTCTTAAATATCAACTATGTATTAGACAATAATACCTGAGAAAGTTAGGAATTTCTGTACGCACATTGGCTAGATATCTCCTGGGAAAAATAAAAGCATCCAGCTGGGGGCCTGATTTCTCGTCTCTCTCTTTCCCAAACAGCTGTATGTTCCTGTCGGCACTCTAGTCTTCTGTCTGGTTCCAAGCGACCAAGGTGCACATTGCTTGAATTTCAGCCCATTTACATTTTGAGCAACATGCTTCCTGGAGTTGGAGCTTGTTTGAGAAAGCCCATCCTGTATTTTGTCTTTATCAAGGACAAGAATCTTTCCAAAGTCCAGATCAACTTCAGTCCTGGGTGGTACAAATGCATTTTGCAGAATCAAAATGTTCATAGTTGAAGAAGATCCAAGTTTCCAGGAAATCCTTTTTCTTTACTTAATATTCTTAAATATCAACTATGTATTAGACAATACATACCCTTAGCAAGTCGAGTGAAATTTCTGTAAGCACATTGGCTAGATATCTCCTGGAAAAATAAAAAATCCAGCTGAGGCTCTCTCTCTCTCTCTCTCTCTCTCTCTCTCCCCCTCTGTCTGTCTTTGTTCCTGTTTCCGTCTCTCTCTCTCTCTGTCTCTTCCACTCCCTCCTTTCCTCCCTCCTCTTCTTCCTCCCCCCCCATTATACAGGAGGGTAGTAAATCTCTCCTTTTCCAAAAATTATCTCATTTTTGGAAGGGAGAAGCGGAATTTTTTTTCTGTTAGAGAAGAAGGTCACCTAAACACCAGAGTATGTGATTCTGATAGAGTCTATCAGATCTCAGATCCTAAAACTCCCAATTCTGCTTCACATGGGATAAAAGGTCAAATAGAGTGTTGTTCTACTTCCCATTCATACTCCCCACCCACCTCTAGGGGAAGACAGACCACTGTTAGCCTGTGAGAAAAAAAATACCAGTTTAATATCTTTTTTTTTCTTTTTTTTTTGAGTTGGAGTCTCACTCTGTCGCCCAGACTGGAGTGCAGTGGCCGCTCCCGGCCACCGCAGCCTCGACCTGCTGGGCTCCGGTGATCCTTCTGCCTTAGCCTTCCGAGTAGCCGGAATTACAGGCGTGCGCTACCACGCCCAGCTGATTTTTTGATTTATTGTAGAGATGAGGTCTCGCTGCCCAGGTGGGTCTCGAACCCACGGGCTCAGGCAATCCAGTCACCTCAGCCTCCCAAAGGCACGGGATTACAGGCTGAGCCACCGAGCCCGGCCAGTTTAATATCTTATAGGGAGAAAATTTGCTTTCCTCTTACTTTACCAGGATGACGGTGGTGGGATCCCTAGTACAGGGGTCCCCAACCCCTGGGCGGTGGACTAATACAGGTCAGTAGCCTGTAGGGAACCAGGCTGCATAGCACGAAGTGAGCAGCGGGACAGCAGAGCTTTGGCTGCTGTCAGATCAGCGGCAGCATTAGATTCTCATTGGCGCGTGAATCCTGCTGTGAACTGGGCAGGTGCGGGATCTAGGTTGCACGCTTCTTATGGAAATCTAATGCCAGATCATCCTCCCACACCCCTACCCCTGTGGAAAAATTATCTTCCGTGAAACAGGTCCCTGGTGCCAAAAAGGTTGGGGACCGCTGGTCGTTCACACAGCTGACCACGGAGCAGGAGCTGGGTGTGGAGCAGTGGCGGGCAGGACAGGAAGCAGGAAGACCGCTTCTCTGGGGCCCAAACACCAGCTCGCATTGCTCCCTCTCCGCTCTCTACGGTGTGGACACGTCTAACAATATAGGCAAATGCATGCGAGACGCAAGATGGGGGGTAAAGTAATAATGCCAACCCGCTCTTTCTTTCAATGAACACGCTTGTGGGGTACATTGCCCACAGGGTTCTGCCCACAGGGTTCTACTCTCAGCCTTCACGTGTGTTTTCTTTCCTGCTGCAATTTTCTCTCCCTTCTTAGTTAAGTAGGTCACTTTTGGTTTTTGCTTCAAGGGTGTTTGAAGAACAGAAGGGAGAAAGTCTTTGAAAACAACCCTTCTGCTTTTCTGAGAGACTACTCACAGCAAGTGGAGAAAGGAGGAGAGGAATGTCACCTTCAGGATCACTGAGTAAGGGTGGGGGTTCCTGAGACGAGGTCGGGGCAGTGACTGCAGGGCCTGCAAGAAGAACCCTGCTCCCTTTCCTTGGTGGCACCCTTGGGTGACGGCAGGTCCTGAAGGGCGCCCAGGGAGGCTGATCCCAAGCCATGATGTCTCCCCCCCTAAGATTCCCAGGCCTCAGGCATAGTGACAGGAACCAAAAAGACATTGTGAGAATGGAGACCAGCTTTTTCCATTAGACAGAGAACCATGGACAGGATGGACCTCTGCAGTGCAGTGCTTTGGGACAGAATAAGACACCCCACTCAGATTCATTATCCATTTTTATTTCAGATCCAGGGGGTACACATGCGTATTTGCTGGGTGGACATATTGTATAGTGGTGGGGGTGGGATATCAGGTGACCCATCCCCCAAATAGTGAACATTGTGCCCACTGGCAATTTCCAAACCCTCATCACCACCTCCCCAGCTACACCCCTCCCTCTTATTGGTGTCCCCAGTGTCTGTTATTTCCATTTTTCCCACTCAGATTTTTTTAATGAGACTAAGGAAATGGGACGAGGAAGCTCAGTGATAATTGGGTTTAAATTTCTCTTCAGATTGGTGGGATTTGGATTTAACTTGATTAAGCAGGGATTGGATTTAAGTTAATTAAAAAAAAGAAGACAGTGCTGTATTTCTTGCACATCTGGATTTGTGGATTAAGATTCCTGCCTGCTCTCATTCTAGCAAGGAACACAGATATTAAATAAGTAACCACTGTTGTAAATTGACCCATGAAGGAAGAATTCAGGCTACTTTGTAAATAGAACTGTGGGGCCTAATGAATGTGTTAATGGGCAAGGAAGATAAGGGAAGGTTATTCCCTGGATAAATGGTATTTTAGCTGTTATCTATAGGGTGAATAAGAGTTGGTTAACTTGGTTAACATAAGAATTCACTTGGTTGAAATGAAAGGGAAAACAACAGGTGCTGGAGAGGAAGTGGGGAAAAAGCAATGCTTCACTGTTGACAGGAGTGTAAACTAGTACAATTGTGGAAAACAGTGTGATGATTCCTAAAAGATCTAAAAATCAACCTTCCTTATGACTCTGCTGTTCCCCTTCCAGGAATATACCTGGAGGAAAGGAAATCATTCTATAAAAAAAGATACCCACACACACGTTTATTGTAGCACTATTCACAATAGCAAAAACATGGAACTAACCATGCTGCCCATTGAAAAAGGACTGGATGAAGAAAATGTGGTACATATACATGATGGAATATTGCACAGCCATAAAGAAGGACAAAATTATGAACTTCACAGCAACTTGAATGGACTTAGAGTCTATAAAACGGAGTGATCTATCATAGAAACAAAGAACTGAGTACCACATGTTTTCACTCATAAGTAGACCCTGAACATTTACCATAATACTATAAGAAAGAGATTGGCAGTAGCAGGACACTGCCGGGGAAAGGCGGGGAACATAATATCAATAAGGGTAACCTGATCTCAAACCAAGAAAAGTGGGGACCAATGGGGGCCCAAACTTTACCTGTATGACCACTTGTGTACCTAATCCTGAGTTGTACCCCAAATCTTTAAAATAAAAAAAGTAAAAAAAAAAAAAAAAAAAGAAATGAAAGGAGACACAGGAGGATTGAAGGGTGTTCTGGGCAATGAACAATATATGCAAATGTTCTGAGGTGGCACCATCACATCTCACTGCAGCCTTGACCTCCTCCTCAGCCTCCTGAGTAGTAGCTGGGACCACATCGTGCACCACTGCGCCCAGCTAATTTATTTTTTATTTTTACTGTAGAGATGAGGTCTTGCTATGTTGCCCAGGTTGGTCTCAGACTCCTGAGTTCAAGCAATCCTCCCGCCTCAGCCTCCCGAAGTGCTGGGATGACAGGTATGAGCCACTGCACCTAGCTAGATTTGAGATTTTCTAAGATTAACTTTGCCTAAAGGTTTGAGAATAAACTAACAGTAATAAGGAGGATCTGAGGACAGGTGGAGGTCTGGGGTTGGAAATTTAAAAAATAGAATCGAGAGGACCAACTAGTAGGTTTTGTGATTATAACTGGTTGGACTACCTTGTAATAGGAATGATGGTGAGAAGTGTGTAATAAAGAGATTTTCAGGTGATAGTATCAATAGAACCTGATGGCAACTGTTGTGGTGGGGGGAGGAGGCTTGAGCTGGAGAAGGGAAGAGTGAGAATGCTTTCTAAACTTGGGGCTTGAGCAGCAGGACAGAGGGGAGGGAATGCTATATTAAGAAGCACTAGCTGGAGAACACACTTTGGGTTTAGTTTGGAGCAGAGTGAGCTTGATCTGTTTTGAAGATATTTAAACTTTTACATGCATGTTATGACAACTCTATTATTGAGTATAATCATTTTTATGCCAAAGGTAAATGAAATAAATACTGTGATACTAATAAAAGGTAGATGATTTTATTTTATTTGATACAGTAAAAATAAATTTAAAGAGGAATTAAAATGGATATAATCAATTACTGGTATTTTTGGCAAAGTTCACAACTTTGAGCAAGAAACTGGTCAAATGCAAATTATGTCATAAATAAAATGTCCTCTAATTTCCAGAGGAAAACAAAAAGCAGATGGAAGAAACATTCTAAACTGGCTAACACAACACCCTGAAGCTGAAGAACATCAATTGATAAGATATTGAGTTCTTCCTTAATTTCAGATGTATTCAACTCGAAAATTATTAAGGTAAACTACGGACATCCCGCTGAGTTACTGTGAAGAGAGCTGGGTCTACGCACCACACAGGGTCATCTCCTCCAAGCAGGACTCCCCCAGGACCCGAGGACTGGATGGATGAATGTGTTGGTCAGAAAGGTCTTTAAGTCTTCGAATCATAATGGTGGTGGCTGACGACTGGGCTTGTTGCTTCTCTGCCCTCCACCTTCCAAGAACCATCATTCCAAAACCAGCCATTTGGTTTCTGGCATAAACATGTCCCACATGGAAGAATCCAGGAATCCAGGCAATTTCTAGGTAGTCTTTTCTTTCCTTCCTTTCTAAGACTGGGATAGAGGCTTAGCATTCATTGATCCATAGATTTTGCTCAAAGGAAAGGGAAATGGCACTAGAATATCCACTTCAGTAAACAAAGCAGGGGTGACAAGTCAGAGATTCTTGGTGGGCTATCAGGGTCTCCTTGTTTATACGCCTGGCCAAGTGGTGAATGAGAGACAGTGTGGAAGGGCAGACCTGGGGCCTTGAGGGTCTGTGAGGTCTGCTTTCTTGACGCATCTTGCACTTTTCTAAATGATGTTTATAGTGCTCTTCCTTGCAGCCTAGTTAAATGGCAAGTTTCCTTCTTCCTAGGGGGTAAATACACTTTTTATCTTCAAAGAGCAGACAGGAAAGAGTTAAAGGGTTTTTAGGCGCCCATCCCAGTCAGAAGGACTTTGGCAGAATTTGATTGCAAGGCTGGTGCAACAGTTGGAAAGCATTTGGCCAAGGAAAGGGTGGGGGACATTTTGAAATGGAGATCTGTCTGTGGAGAGGGAAGCCAATTGTTCCCAGCAGTGTGGTCTTCATGGCGGCCTTTTGCCTGACAGCTCTTCTTTCCCAAATAACAGTAGAGCAAATGGCCTCAAGTTGGGGGCGATGGAGGTGCAGTTGGAGAAGGCAGCTCAGATCTGCCTGGCTGCAAATACACAACTGGCTTTCGGAGCCAGACAGTGATGATGAGGTGAGACTGGCCACAATTATTAATAGGAACATTCAGGAAGAGTAGCATGCAGGCCACAGTAGGAGCACAAAGGGACTCAACTGGGCTGTGTCTACTCAGTGAGTGGTGGTGAAGATGGCTGAAGCAATGCAGCTTGCGTGGTGGGCTCATTGCAAATACTCAGTGAGTGTTAGCAGTCTTCATTATAAGTCAGGCTGGTTCAGATGAGATGTAGAGACAAGACAGGACCCACAAGGCAATGTGGACTGTGGCTGCACGTGGGAGGATAATCACGCTGACGATGCCCAGGCCCTCTGCTGGGCACTTCCTAGGTTAGCTCCCTCTGCTCTTACATCAGATATGGGCAGCATTATTAAAAGCTTCACATGATGGAGGGAAGAATTATGGACCTGAAGAAGTTAGACAATTGTCCAAAAACATACAGTTTTCCAGTGCTGGAGCCCGATTTAGAAATCTGTCTATGATGTACTTCTTCCAAGGGTCAGTGTTTTGGAATATTAGGAGAGCTGCGTTGGAGAGAAATGGGTCAGCAAGGAGACGGTTTGAAATTTGGACCTGAAGAGAGAGGAATATAAAAATGTGAGCATAGGAGCCTCCACTCAGTGCTACTAGGACTCTGTGTGTGGTCCTCCACAGCCCTGTCCACACTGCATTGTCTCAGTGGATTTATTTGGATGGCCTTGTTTATTGGTCTCCTAGACTGTACACATCTCAAGAGTTGGAGGATGACTTTCTACCTACAATGTCTTGTGCAGTGACTGGCACTTAGCTGGTGTGCATATATTTGCTGAATGAATTCATTAAACTAAGCCTAGAATTGCCTGTTATAGCACACAAATGTGTGCAAACTGGTAGCCAGACACTAGGAAAATCAATGGCATTGTAGCAGAGATCTTTTAACAGCAAAACAGCCTGCCCTATAACAGTCTGTTAGGATCAACCAGCTAAACAGAGTGTTGAAAACATGACTTTGAAGGCAGGTTTATGCATGCTCTTTTTTGTGTCCCCTAAACTCTAAGAGCAATGCCTTTCACATAGTAGATACTCATGCAGAAATCTTTTATTGATTTCTAGCAATAAGCTAACTGTTTAAAATAGTATGATCTTCCTACCTTTTGGTAGGAATTAATGATTCTGTGGTTGTTGACATCTGGTACATTAACATCTTTAAATCTTAATATATGAAATGTATATGCAATTTGTAGTTTCAAGATTTAAGTTCACATCTAGGATCTGGACTAAAAAGTGAAAAATGGAAAACATTCTAGGCCAAATGTTCAACTATTGGAGGAATGTTTTGCACAATGTAGGAGCAGCATAGAGTACAATATTTTAGATTTTAAACCTCAAGTTCAATCTCACTATCAGCATCTCATCCACCCTTCTGCAAATGGGCAGAATGAGCCACTCCTCAATCTTCTGATCGTCTCAATTAGTTTAGATTTGAGAATACACACTGAAGCAAGCAAGAAAACACTTGAGGTGCTGGGAAATGGTACTGGCAAAACTAAGACTCTGGTGCTTTTATTGCGCTGGTAAAAAAAATACTAATAGGGTCAAATGATTGAAAGCTTGATGAGATGAAAACAACCAGGAGTGGGAAGGAGCAGACGGGGTGAGGGATGCTGGGAGGTTAATATCAACTTCCGTCTAATTCAGGATTTGGATTAAAGAGCAAAGAAGCGCAAACCTGCTCAAATCACACTGCCATCTGTGGTTCTGATGTGGCATTTGGAAGAGTAAAAACACACGCTGGAAAATTACCAAGGCAAAGAAAAAATCTGGAGTCTCAGCACAGGATTTTCCTCTGTGGCTAAAAGACTGAGCTGCTTTGGAAACATTCAGGTTCTTTATCTGCCTCATCTGTGCTGCAAAGCATCTCTTTTTACACATAGATGTGTGCTCTCTACTAGATAGAATATTTGTGGATGGATTGGACACCATTTTCCAAGCCTGCTCAGTCATTACATCATTAAGGCATGTCAATACTGGCAATTATTGGTTATCTAACAAAAGGAAAATTAAAAATCTAGCTCAAGTGGTGTATTATTTAATAAGCTGTCAGGTGCTCTCTTTAGCCCCCATTTCCATGGAGATTACTTAATGTCATTAAGGCATTCGAAGTCCTGAGGTAGACCACGTGTTTTCAGAGTATTTGAGCAGAGAAGAAAAGCAAGAAGTAAGGCAGGGCATGCATCTTTCAACAGGCAGTTGGTGGGACATGCACATCTGTATTCTCCTTAAGAAGGTTTCTGCTGCCAGGTGCAGTGGCTCATGCCTGTCATCCCAGCACTTTGGGAGGTGGAGATGAGAGGATCGCCTGAGCTCGGGAGTTTGAGGCCAGCCTGAGCAACATGGTGAGACCTTGTCTCTACAATAAATTTTAAAAAAATTAGCCGGGTGTGGTGGTGCATACCTTGGTTCCAGCTGCTTGGAAGGCTGAGGCAGAAAGATCACCTGAGCCCAGTAGGTTGAGGTTGTGGTAGCCGTGAGCATGCCACTGCCTTCCAGCCTGGGAGACAGAGTAAGACTCCAACACACACACACACACACACACACACACACACACACACGTTTCTGGGAAACTGGTTAAGGAGAGAAGACACCACAACTGTTTTTTTCATTTTGAATTGTTGCCCCATTTTGTATCCCTTATATGTATGATTCTATTGTGAGTTGAGGTGGACAGAAATACTTTTTCTCAGTCATCAAAGGGAAATTGTGTGATGCCAAATTGTCATAATGGGATACTATCTTCTGTGAACTCCCAGGATTATAAGAAGGCTGTCTTTTAATTCAAGGGAATTATTATTATTTCTTTTTTTGAGTTGGAGTCTCACTCTGCTACCCAGGCTGGAGTGCAGTGCTACAGTCACGGTCACACCAGTGTCGACCTGCTGGACTCCGGCAATAATTCCACCTCAGTCTTCCAAGTAGCTGGAACTACCATGCCTGGTTAAATTTTGATTTATTGTAGAGATGAAGTCTCGCCAAGTTGTCATAGCTGGTCTTGAACCTGCAGGCTCAGGCAATACCCTCGCCTTGGCCTCCCAAAGTGCTGAAATTACAGCTTGAGTCACTGAGACCTGCTGGGAATTATTTTTAAAAATGTTTTCTGGACCACCCTCATGGCTATAGGCATGGTTTTGAGTGAGACTGATGTTAAGGAAAGTATGGTGCCATTGCTCATGCTATCCTGTGTTACCCGTAGTCAGTGTTTACTACATTCAATGTCATCCGCATCTAATGACCATGTCTCAGTGGCAGCAGCACTAAACCTCACAATGAGGGTGAAGAACTTGGACTTCAGAGCCTGAAGCACCAGATTCTACTGCTGGTGCTGTTTCTCACCGGTTATGGGATTTTGGGCCAGTTCCTAACATCTCTACACCAGTTCCCTCATTTGTAGAACAAGAACAGCATCAGCTACCACACAAAATTGTAAAAATTAAATAAGATACTTAGCCATGCAATTTCTTTCCCCCTCAGATAGCTAAACACGCATCCTTTACAAGTTAGCACTGCCATATTATAGAGGTTTCCTTAGATTTGGTGTCCAAATGGAATCAAATTCTATTTTCTGTCTTCCCTCATCTTTCATTAGCAGAACCCTGCTTTTCCTTTTGGAGGAATCACTTTCTGTTACCATTTGAGATGGACCCAGGCCTAGAACCATATATGTGTAGTTCCCCTGGCCACATGGTTGGTCTTTCAACAGGGGCTCAAGGCAAGTGGGTTGATACAGTCCTTGAAGAGTCCTTGACGGTGAAGTCCATGGAAGAAGCGGAGTTGAGACACAAGCTTTGACCTTTTGTTGAACTACCAGATCCAGAGTGCCCTGGACTTTTCAAAACATGACCAGGAAATTATCTTTTTTGCTCTAGCAAGTTTAAATGTGTTTCTTTTATGTTCCATTGAAAAGGCTTTGATTAATACCTCTAAGGATATAGATCAACTTGGGGTAAAGTTTAAATGAGGGTAAGACCATTTCTCCTTGCAACTATCTCTTTAGAAGTTCCATATAGTGCATTATTTCTTTAATGCATTGAGGGAAAAATAATCTAGGCTATTAATTTATTTTTATACTGGAATTATAATCTAAGAGGCACAGCAGTGTCTTACATCATGAGGAAGGAAACTTGCAGAGAACATTATCTGAAGCATGTACGTAATAATTTTGCATCTTCACCAGAAGAGACCCCTGGATCTGCCTGGGTGTGGCATGAATAAGACTGATGGTCATGTAATTCCAGCATGGCGGTCCCTAATGAACTCTTCCCTCACAGACTGGAAGGGGTAGGCATAGGCAAAGTGGGAAGATTATGGTAGAATGGAAACAAGAAATTGACTTTGTAATCCCAAGGGTCTTATAAGTCAAAATAGCAATGTGGAAGTCTTAGATTTGTTCCTGTGAGATAGTGACATTTTGAAGAAGAGCGGACAATTTGGGAAGCATCCCCTAACTTTTAATGTCCACGGAGTCTTGAGGGAGAGAAAAAACCCTCATGCCATGTGGAATCTTGAGTCTGGTTTAGCCTCTTCAAAGTTGTGTGACTTCGAGTCTGCTTATCAATAAGGGGTCATAATGTGGCTATCTGGCATCAGGATGGGGGAACTCAAAGTAGACCATAAAATATTGCCTTTAAAAGATGCTGGACAGAGTTGATAACATAATTCTAACATAAGTAGAAGACTAGACTGGGCTCAGCCAGTAATCCCAGCACTTTGGGAGGCCTAGGTAAGTGGATTGCCTGAGCCTGTGGGTTCGAGACCAGCCCCAGGCAACTTGGTGAGACCTCGTCTCTACAATAAATAAAAAATTAGCTGGGTGTGGTAGTTCTGGAAGGCTGAGGCAGAAGGATAGCCAGAGCCCAGCAGGTCGACTCTGGAGTGGCCGTGGGTGTGCCACTGCACTCCAGCCTAGGTGACAGAGACTCCAACTTAAAAAAAAACCCCAAAAGTAGAAGGCTGTTTCTATCATGGTCACCAGCAGCCTTCATAGGCTAGAGCCTGTAATACTGCCTTCCACATGTCACCACATTCACTGCTTCCACTCTAGTCCAAATGACCATCACCACTCACCCGAATTGCTAAAATGGCTTCCTACCTGCCATTGAGTTCCTGTTCTTGTCCTTTTGTGTTTACAGCACAGAGCCAGAATGATCTGATGTAAGTCAGGTCTTGTCCCTCCTCTGCTCAAAACTCTCCCATGGCTCTCAACTCAGAGTAAAAGCTGATTTCCTTGACCTTACATAGTCTGACCCTGTTACATTCACAAATCATCTTTCTAGTTGCTATATTGTTGAGTCTACTAGTTGCCACATTGTTGACTCTATTCTAGTTGCTGTATTGTTCACTTTAATCTAGTTGCTACCTTGTTCATTCTATTCCAGCCACGCTGGCCTCTTCACTAGTCCTCTAATAGGACAGACATATTTCTGTCACAGGACCTTTGCATGTTCTGTTTCTACTGTCCTGTCTGGAATGTTCTTCTCTCAAATATTCACAGGGAGCTCCTTTATCAACATTGGTTTTCTACTTAAAAGTGAACCAGTGAGGCTTTCTCTAACCATTTTAACATTTCATCACCCCATACAGTCCTTTGTATCCCCCTTCCCTTACTTATGTTCCCTTTTTAAAAAAGGAATTCAACAGAATTCCAGGCCCCAGGTGGACAATGGAGAAGTAAGGTTCCTGGTAAAATGTTTCCCAGGTGATGGATTTCTTGGTGTAAAGGTGGGAACATGTCCCAGTGACCTGGCTGTGCACTGCACAGTGCTGTCCACTGTCTGGCAAAGGGGGCTCTTTGGACCCAGGCTCATTGCACATAGAGGCCTTGGCTGCTGTATTGCTGTGCCAGGATTGCTGCAAGAACTACCACATGCTGAGGGGAGGGGGGAACTTAAATAGCAGAAGTGTATTGTCTCACATTTCTGAGGGTTGGAAGTCTGAGATCAGGTGTTGCCAGGGTTGAGACCCTCTGAGGGTTGAGGAAGAATCTCTTCTATGCTTTCCCCTGGCTTCAGGTGGGTGCCATCATCTTTGATATTCTTTAGCTCCTAGAAGCATCACTCCAT
Organism: Cephalopachus bancanus; assembly: GCA_027257055.1. NCBI lineage: Eukaryota > Metazoa > Chordata > Mammalia > Primates > Tarsiidae > Cephalopachus > Cephalopachus bancanus. The sequence goes on along the minus strand of JAPVLO010000176.1, from coordinate 3,740,790 downwards.
GTCTACTTTCCTCTTCACGGACTATCTGCCCTGTGTGTGTATGTCTCCAAATGTTCCCTTTTTAGGAGGACATGAGTCAAATTGGGTGACAAGCCCACTCTACTTGGATAGGACCTCGTCTTAACTAAATACAACTGCAACCAGCCCATTTCCAAGTAGGGTCACATTCTGAGCTACTGGGGGTGGGGACTTCAACATATGAATTTTGGGAGAGACACAACTTACTCCTAATAGCTGCTGCCTTCTCATATCTACAGGGGTGTCCAAGGGCAGAAGGATACCTGAGGGTGCCCACAGGGGAGCAAATCAAGAACAGCAGGAGAATCCCCAGGGAGTGCAGAGACTGATGCAGCATCAGGAAGAATTTATACACTGCTCCCTCGAGGGTGGGGTGGGGGGTGTATGTGCCCAGCACAGCCAGAGAGCAGATGCCAGATGCCATCTGCCAGGAGTTCTGTGGGGACAAATTCATGCCAGGAGTAGATGTCCCTTTTAGTTCTGTACTCTGAAGTGGCACCCGCTAACAGGGTTTGTTGCCTGGGTCTGCTTGCGAGCCAAGCTTATCTATAAAGTGTCCTGGCTTGAGCCTGTTGGGTTCATAGCATCATCCATGGGCTCAGCTGCCTTTGTGCCCTCGGTCTTGATGTCTTTGGTCCTCTGGGTTGATCTGCCTGTTCCCCAAGAGCTAGAGAGCGCTTGGAAGCTGTGTGTACCTGTGTATTTTGCAAAGGTCAGGTATGAGATTTTAAACCATGGGAGGAGGCTAGGAGGCAGCCCAAGACCTCCAAAGGAGATTCTCATTTGTGGAAGTAATGGCTCCTGCCTGACCTACCTTCATGTGCTGGCTGGGGAATGAACAGGGGTTTTATCAGCGGGGCTTTGAAGGCTGTGACAGAACTCAGCAGCAATCTGTGTGGGCTTGGTGCAGCTGCTAGGGGACATGGATGAGGGAATCAGCCCCAGTGGGCTCTGCTACTTGGAGCACTGTGTTCCTTCTCTGTTCCTGGGGGCAAGTGTCCAGGAAGAGGTCTCAGTGCTTCAAGGACTGGTGGGCAGCCTCATAAATCCCACAGATTCCTGAACCATTTTGTGTATTGGTCCAGTCCCTCTCCTGCAGGTGAGTCTCACTGAATGAAGATTGTTTCTGATTCTAATACTCAGCAACAAACCAGGGCTGGGGCTGGAAACTAAGGGGTTGGAGACCTAGTACTCAAGCTCTGCCATGGCCATGAACTCCTCAGTGCCTTCTCATTGTAGGACTTGATGGTGTGGCTCAAAATCTCGGGGGAGCATTGCTGTGCACAGCTCACACTTCAAGACCACAAGGAGATGCCACAGCCTGCCTCAATGCCACACTGTGCATTGGCAGATGGAGTGTTCCACTATTGGTGCCACATCTGTCTCTGGGCACCCTGGCAGTCTCTGTCCACAGACTGGGGCCAGGTGAGGGTCAGCATGGCTCTGGACTGCGATGCCATCTCCCCACCCTTACTTGCATTCCTTATTTATGCTTTACCTTTTGCATAACACTGATGGACTATGTTTTTTTTTTTTTTTATCTTGTTTCTTTTCTATCTTTACTGCTACATGGTAAACTCCACCAGGGAACCTGCTTATCTATTCTGCTGTGTCTGTTTCCTGCTCTATCTCCAGCTCTTACAGCAGTGCCTGGCCCAGCTGACTCAGTGCTCAGCACATTTACAAGGGGGACCCCCCAAAAACCCAGAATTTGTTTATAAAAAATTGTGTGTTTATGCTTAATATTTAAACTTCAATCACCTTCAAAGTACTGTCTGTTTGACATAGTGTACCGATTGAGATGCTTTTTCCATTGCTCAAAACAGTTTTTGAACTCATCAGTGTTGATGCCTTTTAGTGCTTCTGCCATTTTTTATTTCGCCTCTTCCACATGGGCAAAACGTTTCTTTCTGAGGGCATTTTTCATTCAGGGAAGCAACAAAAAGAAGTCAGTTGGGGCGAGATCAGGTGAGTGGGGAGGGTGGAGCATGCGGGTCATACCATTTGTGATAAAAAAAACTGCTGAACACTCAGCACATTGTGGGCAGGTATGCTCATAAATCATCCATCATGAAATGGGCAAATGTGCTGAAAGAATCTTAATAATAATAATAATAATAATAATAATAATAATAATAATAATAATTTACTGAAACCTAATGCAGTCTCTATGACAACACTAGCTGATACACTGATGCTGATGGGTTAGTAGAACACTTACCTAGTGGGGGAAGACTGTACTACAAGGGGCCTGCCCTTCAAAAGAAAATTTTGACTTTTTGGGAGGAATGAATATAGACAGCAGGGTTTGGAGGCTTCTGCCCGCTGCGTGTGAGCCTGGTGGTTTCTGGGTGTCATTGAGGGGAGCGATTTGAGCAGCCAGCAGGGTGGGGGTGCTCTTGAGGAGCTTGGGGCTGCATCTGTACATCAGCTGGCCTAGAATCACTGGGGCAAAGGGACCAGATACCAGCTCTGGGTCATCCTTGATTCCTGGATTCTCCTGCCTCTGCGCCTTTGCTCAGGCTGAGCCTTTTATGTGATATGACTTCCCCGTCTTCACAGCTGCTTATTAACATTTTGCCTATTTTCAAGATGTAGCTTATAATCCATTTATTATGAGAAGTCATCTTATTGTACTCAATACAGAATACATTAAAAAAATGTTTCCACCTTTACTAAGACATAGGTGACAAAAACTGCTCACATTTATGGTATACAATGTGATATTTTGATAAATGTTTACATTGTAAAATGATGAAATAAAGTGAATTAACATATCTATCACCTCACATACTTTTTTGGTGATGAGAACATTTACTATCTAATCTTTTACCAATTTTCAAGTATATAGCACATTACTATCAACTGTAGTCACCACGATGGACAGTAGAGCTACAGGACATATTCAGCCTGTCTAACCAAAACTTTGTAAGTTCTGTTTTTACTAAAACTCCTATATTTATCAAAGAAGACAATATTCATTCAACTGCTTGTTTAATCATTCATGGATGTATTCACCAAACAAATATTGTCCAAGTGTTTGGAATATGCCAGACACTAGAAAATATTCACTCATTGTACTCCTCAGTTTTTTTTAATTGTTCAAATGGAAAAAACATGGAAGGAAAATGGAACCTCTTAACTATTCATGTGCCTTGTTACCATCCATGATCAGGACTTGAACTTCCTTATTCTACATACTCTCCTGCAGGGGAATTGCTGGGGAGAAGAAAACCACAAATGATGAGGACAATTTTTTTTCTCATGTCATTTTAGCAGAATAAAAACACTCTTTTGAGTACATTTAAACCATTCAGCTTCCAAATTATAAACTATGAAAACCTGAATAAGAATTATTTCATCTTCTTCCCATAGGGGTTCTCAGTAGTTTGTTTATTACTCATTTATAAACATCCCAGTCCACAATAATTTGACACAACTTAAAGAAAAAAGCACTTCAAATATACTTGGTGATATGGAAGTAAAAAGCAAAAATAGGGTAAGAAAATAGTTAAAATTAATAAAAAATGCAGAACATTCAGGTGAATATGACTGAACACTAACTTTGGCATTGAGTTGCTTAGTAGCCAAAGTGGAAAGGTTTATTTTCATACTTTCATATCTACAGGAACTGTATAATATTGGGGAAAGCTCAGTGCAGATGGGTTCTCCACAGAATTTTGCTTTCCCCTTTGGAATAAATATGTAATTTCTTTGTGGTTTTTCCCCCTTTGGAGAAATTCTCCTGGTCATTAAATACATGGAAGCAGTAGAAGTCTCTTCAAATAAAATTACAGCAATTACTGGTAACTATTAAGCAATTTATACTAAACTATTGAACTACTTCCCTTGAAGACATACAGTAGCTTGAGACTTTGGATGATTTATGTCAGCATATAAGCATTTTGACAAAACATCCTTATTGGCTTTTAGTTACAGTATGAATAAATATTTTAGTGACCCCCATATGCAGTTCCTCCTTATTTTCCATTACACAGTTCCATCTGCACTGTTTTCATGGTTGCGATGGTTCATTTGGTGTGTCAGTTTGACTGAATTAAGGGATGCCTGGAGAGCTGGCAGAGCAGGATTTCTGGGCATGTCTGCAAGGGAGCTTCCAGAGAAGACTGGTGTGTGAGTCAGCGGATCTGGTGGGAAAGACCCACCCTCCTGTGGTGGCACCATTCGGTCAGCTGGGGACCAGAGAGGACAAAAAGGCAGAGGACAGATGAATCATTTCTCTCTTCCAGAGGTGGGGTGCCCTTCTCCTGCCCTTGTGCATCAGAACGGCTGGTTCTCTGACCTTTGGTTGCTAGGACTTGCATCAGTGGCCTTGCAGGTTCCCAGGCCTTCAGCCTTGGACAGAAAGCTGCATGGTTGGCTTCCTGATTCTGAGGGCTTTGGGTCTGGACTGAGCTGTGCTACTGGTCGCCCTGAGTCTCTAGCTCACAGGTGGCCTATTGTGAACTTCCTGGCTTCTGTATTTAGGGGAGTTAATGACCCTATAAATCCCCTCTCATAGACTTATCCATCTTTATATCCTACTAGTCTGTCTTTCTGGAGAGTCCTGACACAGATTTTAGTATCAGGAGTGCGGCCTCTTGGTGGAATCCACTTGGTGTCAGTTCTACAGTTGCACTGAGGGCAGGAGCTGTGGGCATGGCCAACTTGGTCTAGATTTCCAGGGACGCTGCAGAGACCTGCAAGTGGTAGAACCACTACAAGAGGTCCACTAGGTACTGAGTAGGGCCATGGGGGTAGGGCCATCCCTGAGACCCCAGAGTTGCAGTGCTACCAGTGTGGGGCCCCAGCCTGCGCAAGCTGCAGGCATGAGACAACAAGCTGTGAGAACAAGGCTGAGCCCAGCAAAGCCATAGGGTGGTGCTGCCTGAGGTCTTGGAGCCCAGCCTCCACCTCACTGTGCTCTGAAGGCAGACGAGTCACGGGGATTATTCTCAAGTCTTAGAGTTTAGTACTGTTTACCCTGTTGAGTTTTCAATTCACTCAGAACCCATTTCCCTTTCTTTCTTTCGCATGGCTTCCTCTTGGAATGGGAATTCTTTGCCTATCCCGCCATCTTGGAACTTACTATTGAAGTGAACCTAAGTCACCTGGCTGAGGGAGTGTTTGTGGGATTCTCTGCTGTAAAGTAGCTCTTTGTTTCTCCTTTTCATTTCTCTTTTCAATATGTGAGGCCCACCCAAACTTAAGGGGTGGAGAGTTCTGCTGCACCTCCCAGAGAGTGGAGTATCTACATAAATTACTTGGTATATTTCTGTCTGGAATATTTGTCTCTTCTTTCCCGTTTATTTATTCAATCAATCATTTATTTATGTCAGTTTGAATGCATGGATATTTACTTTATACTTTAGGTTGTAATCCAATACTATTCTATTTGTTTTGTTACTCAAATTTTTCCATCTTGACTGTTGGGAGCACTTGCCATTGATGCCTGTGTCCTGTCAGTGTGTGTGTGTGTGTGTGTGCGCGTGTGTGTGTGTGTCTGTGTGTTTCACACTTCTGTACTTTTTGACATGAAAAGATACTCCATGTTCATCTTGTATGGCTCCTGTCTTGTCCTAGAATCAGCCATTTTACTAAGAATCCATGTTTCTTTTGTTAGAATAGCACTGTATCGAAAACCAAAATCTGAATGCAGGTATGCTTGTTGCTATTGGGTGTCCTTGCTTCTAGGGACTCTCAGAAGACAGAAAAATTATACATGTGTGTATAAAAATCCATATATGTACACATATCTATACATATTTATATAACCATCTGATCTATGTTATAAACTATATATGAGCTATCATGAATACTGACATTGTCATCTTGAGTCTACTGTCACATAAATCAATCTAGCTTCTTTTTCTTACTTATTTCTTTCTCCTGTCTCACTCTTTCTCTGTCTCTCTTCCTTTCTCTCTCTCTCTCTTTCTTGAGTTGGGGTCTTACTCTGTCATCCAGGCTGGAGTGCAGTGGCATGCTTGGCTAATTTTTTTCTTGCTTATTTTTGAACTGCCATTCCAACAGTGATACAACTGGAACCCCTATTCACTTATTTAATTGTTCATTCTCAGTGTGCATATACATCAGTTTCAAGATTGTTAGCCAGTACCCCTGTGAGAAACAAATTTATTAACTGGAGTACAGTGTTTAAGCATAGTTTCTTTTGGCTCTTTCTTACAGCTTTCTGAAGCTTCTTAGGTCAGTGACTTGCCCCCACCCAACTCCCTTCGGTGAGGAGGTTTCATCCATGTGCAATGCAGTTAGACTGTCTTCTCCTATTTTGTATTCTATCTTGTGATTCCTCCAACCTCTCCGAAAATTTTTTAAAATTTGCATACATTCATGTTCACACTTTGTGCTGTCACATTCTATGGGTTTTCTCAAATGCATGGTGGCGTGTGCCTGTCATTACAGTAACAACCAGAATAGTTTCACATTCTAAAAATTCCACCGTGCTTCTCTTATTTGATCCTTCTTCCCTCCTGGTCCTCTGCTCTTCCTTCCCCTTAAATCCCTAGTGTAGAGGCCAAGGATGGTCTCCTAAGGGTTTGCTGCAAAGTCACTGACATGAAGCAAACTGATGGATAGGAGAAAAGGCATGCACATTTATTTAACACAGAATGCACATTTATACACAGAAGCCCTCAGAATGAAGACTAGATCTCCCAGGGAGAAAGGAAGAGGCCTGGTTAGCAAAGGGGGTCTTATTATGGAGATGGAGCCTCACAGGTAGCTCAAGACAGGTAAGGGAGGGAGAAAGGAAAAGCCTGGCTAGCAAAGGGGGTCTTGTTATGGGGATGGAGCCTCATAGGTAGTAGCCCCCAGAGATGGTAGATGTTTAGATGTTTAGAGGTGTCAGACTTTCAGTTAATCTTTTCCAGATCCAGAGGAAGGAGGACAGGCTACGTTAATGCAGAGTCAACACCAATCTGCAGATGCAAGTTTCCCTAAACAAAAGACAGCTTTTCAGGATTACTTCAGAATATATCAAATAAATATATTTTGAGGTAAAATATTTTGATTTATTTTACTGAAAATCACTTATATTTTTATATTTTTCCTCTGTAGGTTTTTAAATGATTTAGACTGTTATAAATACTCACATGAAGGTTTTTGTGTGGATATGAGCTTTCAAATCAGTTGGGTACATCTCCAGGAGTGTGGCTGCCAGATATTATAGTAAAACTATGTTTAGTCTTGTAAGAAGTTGACAAATTATCTTTTAAAGCTGGTGTATTTTTTTTATTCTACCTGCAATAAAAAAGAGTTCCTGTCGCTCTGTATCCTCAACAATAATTCCGATTGCTTTTTTAAAAATTTTAGCCATTCTCATAGGTGTGCAGGGGTATGCATTGTTTCTGAGTGGAAGTCAAGGGTGATTCTTATCCTTGTCCCTCCATAGGTAAGGTACTCCACTCTCCTTCTGTATTCTTTCAAGAGTTTCCTTTTGACTTTGGTTTCCTGTAGTTCAAATACGGCATGTCTAGATGTAGTGTTTTTAGTTGTTTGTTGTCTTGGTATTTATCCTGAATGATGCTTTTTGTGTTTCTTGGATCTGTGGTTTGATATCTGTTATTAATTTTCGAAAGTAGTCATTTTACACATTTTCCTTTCTTCTTCATTTCTTCTTGTATTCTGAGTATTCATTTGCTACATATTTTGAAATTTTCCACAGCCCTTTGGTGTTCTGTTGTTTTCTTCATTCTTCTTTTGCTTTGTTTTACCTTTGCATTTAGGTCTGAGAATTTTCTATTGGCATATCTTCAAGCTCACTGATGCTTTCCTTGACCATGTTCAATCCAGGAATGAACCCATTGAAAGCATTCATCTCTATTACAATCTTTAAAAGCTTTCTAGCATTTCAAAATTCTTTCTTAGAACTTTCATCTCTCTGCTTAAATTATCTGCCTACTCCTTTTTAAATTTTTAGTCTTAAAAAATTTAGTGTACAGGATAGTATTGTTAACTACAGGCACAGTGCAGCCATCTATTCCTCCATGTTGTTTATTTTTGCTATTAGAGCTCTTAACATGTAAGGTTAGTTATTTCAAATTCCCCATCTGAATCTGGTTGATGCTTGCTTTGTTTCTTCTGATTGCTTTTTCTTGGCTTTTAGAATGCTTTGCAATATTTTGTTGAAGACTGACATGATGCATCAAGCAGTAGAAATTCAGGTAAATACCACAACAATAGTTTGAGGTTGTATGTAAATTTGGCCAGGACTTGGGCTGAGTTTGATGCTTGGGGTTGGAGCAGGAGAAATGCCTGGGGTTGGAGCAGGAGAAATGCCTTCTTTCAAGTGGGCAGATATACTTGTAAATAAGTAAATAATCATTCTTTAAAAACATATTAAGTTATTACTAAAAATGAATACATTTCCTAGTAAACACTGAGATATTTGAAGCTACTCAACTGTTGCTGGCACCTGATTCTCAACCTTTTCCCTATGGATCTTAACAGAGAGGAGAAGGAAGAGGGAAATTCTGGCACCACTCTGACCTTGTTTTGCTTGGAGTTGGCTCCAGTTCCTGGGCTGAGAACCTTTGATATTATAAAAAGATTAAGGGAATGCTTTGTGTAGGCCTTAATATTGCTCTAGATTATATCTAAAGCTAGGTATGTCAACTGATATGCCCCAAACCATACAGTTAATCTCTGATGCAGTAAGACTCCAATCCAGGTCTTAAAATACACACTAGGATGGCCAGCCATCCTGGTTTTCAAGGGACTGGGGGTTTTCCTGGGATGTGGGACCTTCAGTTCTCAAACCAGGAAGGCCCCTGGCAAAATGGGAAGTGTCAGCTGCCATAATGGGTACTTAAAAACCCTTACTTAAAACCAATTTAAAAAGAGAATGTGAGATGAAGAATTTCCTTCTTTGCCCATATTATCTTTGTCTGCTTGCTAAGAGCATGCTAGTGTGTGTAACGTGGCAGATCACCGGAAGATCACTCTGCTGGCACAGTTTACAGATTCCTTCATTACTCATATCAGAGTCATCCGAGATTTCTCTCTGTCTGACTAAACTGAACAACAGAACAGACAGCAGCTTCTCTTTTCACAGGAACTGCAGAAGCACTAAGCTCTCTGCCTACTGGCAGCCCACGCTTGGGTGGGAGCTTGATGGCATCTCTGAGTAAATCTTTCTCTGCTTTGAATTTTAGCATCAGAATCAGGAGTGGGAGGATGCAGGATAGGCTAAAGGGAAAAGATCTTGGCACAGTCAGGTTTGGGAACAGCTCATCCCATTCTACTGTAACCTCTGCTGCAACTGGATTGTGTTTTTCCTAGTGTAGTAACAGATCGAGGTCACTGACGTGTTCTAGCACCAAAGTTCAGTGAATCATCCCAAAGCTCTTATTCCCAGGACCCTCAAGGGGAATTGTATTCAAGGTTGAGTTGCCGGGTGTCCTTAGCTGGTTATGTGAGCCAGTGCTCTGATCTGGGATACAACTCTTGACCTGTGTGCCCTGATTCTTGTGATGGAGATTATGACCTCAATGTTAATACTACAGTGACAATTATTGTAACCACTTTGTCTCTTATTTCCCTCCAACTATGGACTGTGCACAGTATTTTTCTGGCGGTTTCCTCTTGAAAAGGGCTGAAGTCTTGCCCTTGACCCTGCTTAGCAGCCTCTGAACAAAGACGGTTGCAGGCCTCCAGCCTGAGCTTCTCCATCTCTTTGAGCCTTGGTGGTCACAGACACTTGGCCTAAAATCTAGTTGGGTATGAGTCCATTGCCCCGGCACTACATTGTACCTACCCTGTGGAAATTGTGACATTTGTGTGACGCTCCCTTCCCACTCTCCTGGTCAGAAGGCTGGGTTTGTGTCAGGTTAAGCCTGAGCACTGTCTGGGAAGCCATCATGTGGAAACAAGAAGTGGCATCTTAGACGGTGGTTGAAGGTCAGTGACTGGGGGCATTATTGGCCCAGGGGACTTCATGGAGAATCGGACCCAGTGGAGGAAGACAAGTGGGAGCCAGGAGTCAGGGACATGGTGGTGCTGGGACTGATGCAACCTTCAAGTGGCAGAGAAGTAGGAGGAATTATAGAAGGGTTGCTGAGCAGACACACACTGTGGCCTTTATTCTGGGATGGCCCAGGTGCCCAAGGCATGCTAAATTAGTTAAAGGGGATTAATGATATGACCAATGATCTGACCCAACAGGCACAACTATTGCCTCACTTTGCACATCCCTGACAAATAGTCTTTCTGCAGCAATGCAGCCATGTCTCCCCAACAATTATAAAATTATGATTCAGATATTCTCTTTATAAGCTGTCAATACTTTGACTTCTGTTTCACCTAAGTAGAATTCTGTTATATTGGCCTTTATCTAGAATGATACCAAATCTTTAGGGATTATTTATTTAGTTGAGTTTTTCCTCTAAGGCTAGATATTGAGTAATTATTTAATGGTTATGCAACTAACAGAGGGAAATATTGTAAAATGGCCATTGTCATGTTAGAAAAAGAAACATTGAGACTACCTTTGGCTAAACAAGGCAATATTCCATGTTTTTACTTTTTGATGTTATAAATAACCATGGAAAATTTTGTTCGAATATTTTCCATCCTTGAACAGGTGTTCCCAACTTGTTCAGAGGTGAAGTTGTACTTCTACCTTATGGTCATTAGGGTTTGGAGGGGAATTGTTGATAGAAAAGTTCTTTTAGGGAAGTATCACATCTCTAGTTACAACTTCTACTTAGCTGGAGATATCACATGGGTGTGTCTCTGGGGTGTGTGTTTGTCAGGGAAGAAATTTTGACTGGAGACTTGTCCTCACAGAGCCACCATTTCAGGGTCCCACCGTTACCACTTTGGAGAGAAGATTCTGCTTACGTGGTCCCTGTTATTTTGAAAAAATGCCTCTGGGAGTCTCTGCTGCACCAGAGAAAGGAAGCTCAGACTCGACACCTTCATTTATCGTTCAAAACTTTGCTGAAAAGTACCAAAGCACAGTTTTTCAAAGCTCTCTCTTTCAGAAACCCATTCCATTCAAATGAAAAAATGTTCTGAGAGGCAGTGACTGTGTGCCAGCCTTTGCAAGGCCAACACAATCTAAGCCTTTTATGGGAAGCCATTTAGGCCGTGATAACTGACTTGGGGAATATGGCAAGTGTGACTGTGTGTGTGGATGTTTTCTTATGTGAAAACTGAGGGGTGATAATCACATCTGGCCACTACTGGGAACAGTTATTGTGACTCAATACCTTCTCTCCCTTCCCCTCATTTTAATCTGTTTTTATAAACAAATAACATAGCTATCAAGAAAAGCAAATTTCAAAATCATTTAAACCTTTCATCTTTGAATAGTTTATCTTGTAACTAAGAGTTAACAGAATGGATCTAGTCACTGTGTCTGAAATCCCCTGCAAAGCTGACACCCCCACAAATGTGACACCAGTTGCCTCCCACATGGGGCTTACCTTGCACTTGGTGCTGCTCTGAACACTTTGTGTATATTTACTTGTCTAATTTCTATAGCAATCACATGAAATCGGTGCCCTTATTATTCCACTTTCACAGATGAGGTAATTGAGGTTTGCAGGAGTGAAGCAGGGTCCGAGTCCCACACACAGAGCTAACACCCACCAAGAGGGTCTCACTCTGCAGCCCATTTGACAGTGTTAGAGGACTAGGATTGTCGTCTGACCTCGATGGGTTCAGGCCTTGATTGAATTCTGCAGTTTACATCAGTCAAACCTGCATTTTCTCTGCACATTCAAAGCCACCACATCAGCTTTGGATGGGTTGTCTCTGTTAAAATCCACACCTGTGGGGACCATGAAGACAAGTGACAAGAGAATGTTCCTGAGTGAGTGTGCTTTGGGGTTCGTGGTCACCAGTTTTGCTTGGTTCCCGCTGACTTCTTGATCATGTGGACATGCTTTTGCCGACTACTTCTGCAATTATTTCCCCAATGACACTGATTACCTCTTCTCTTTGTTAATCACCTTTCTCTGTGCACATCATCTTATCGGAATGCTGACAGTGGCAGCTGCAAAAACAGAGTGTGTGTCTAAATTGGAACTCTCTCAACCCAGGGACTGTCTGAACCTTCCCTCTGTCCTGTTGACTGTGTCCTCTATGACTGCCCTGTTGATGATCCCTCACTGGCACATGCTGTTTACTACCTTCTCAACTCTCCTACTTTCTTCTTTCAACCTTGAGATATTTCTAATTTGCCCCTTCTGCCTGTCCTCTGTGATTAATCATCCCACCTCCCTGGGTCACCATCACCTCTTTTTTGTATAGATCTTATTTCTGGGTGTCTCTTTCTTTCCATCTGACTCTGACTTTACTTCTTTGTGAATTATACTTAAGAAGTTAATCTTTCACCTTTTTTTGGTCAAAGTAATTCCTAACCTTATTCATTCCATTCACTGAAATAAGCTCATGAGCATGAAAGTTGATAATCTTCTAGGATTCTCCTTCTCTGACCATTCCCTCAGCCTTCTTAGGAAAGAGACATTTCTATTGTAATAAAAATTATACCTAACATTATCTGTGCCAGACATATTAACTCACAATAGTTCTTACAAAAACTCTGTGGACTAAATATTATTATTATCTCCATTTTGCAGATAAGAAATCTGAAAATCAGAGAGGTAAAGTAACTTGCTCAGGGTCACACAGCTAGCAAGTAGTGGAGCTGGGTTCTGGATATGGGTAAGGTGATTCCAAAGGTCATACTTTTGACCCCTACACTCTACTGTCTTTAAAGACAATAATCTTTGAGAAAATGCCACACTACTTCCCACAAAGGTTGAACTAACTTACGTTCCTACCAACAGTGTAGAAGCCTCACTAACACCTGATGTTTTTGATTTTTTAATAACTGCTGTCCTGACTGGTGTGAGGTGGTATTTCACTGTAGTTTTGATTTGCATTTCTCTGATGATTAGTGGCGCTGAGACTTTTTTCCTATATTTGTTAGTGGCTTGGGTGTTTTCCTTTGAGAAGTGTTCATATCCTCTGCCCACTTTTTAGTGAGACTGTTTCTTTTTTTTTTTTTTTTGGAGCTGGAGTCTTACTCCGTCACCCAGACTGGAGTGCAGTGGCATGCTCCTGGCCACCGCAGCCTTGACCCACTGGGCTCCAGTGATCCTTCTGCCTCAGCCTTCCAAGTAGCCGGAATTACAGGCATGTGCTACCACGACTGGCTAATTTTTGATTTATTGTAGAGATGAGGTCTCTCCAAGATGCCCAGGCGGGTTTCGAACCTGCAGGCTCAGGGAATCCACTCACCTTGGCCTCCCAAAGTGCTGGGATCACAGGCTGAGCTACCGAGTCCAGCCTCATTTTTCCCTTTCAATTTGTTTGAGTTCCTGGTAGATCCTGGATGTTAGACCTTTGTCAGATGCATGGCTTATAAATATTTTTTCCCATTCTTTGGGGTGTCGCTCTACTCTCTTGATGATTTCTTTTGCTGTGCAAAGAATCCTCACAAGTACCCCATGACTCTAACAACAAAAAAAGACAATAATCTGGCTACATAACTTCTATCATTTCATTGTGATAAATGTTACAGTCTCTCAGTCACTTAAATAGGTTGATTATAATGCCAAGCATGGAATTTTCTTCTTCTAAAACATGAAGGGGCTTCCCAAGCAACTGGGAATAGTTGATGTGTGATACAATAACTTGCCATTTATTTTGGAAGGGATGTCCCGGCATGCCTCAGGCCTGTGGACTCCGGAGGGCTTCATGGGTGCAGCAGGCTCCCATATCTTTGTAACGTGTATCTCCCTGCCTCTGGGAGCATTCAGAGTATTTGACAATTCTTACTTTCCAGGTCTAGTGGACATGATGGTACCAGTATTGTGTCTGGATGTGATTTTCTGCAGAAGGTTCAGGTGGTTGGTTCATGCCCCTTCCTATTATATTGTGACAGAGGACACAGAATTAACGTAGTCCTGTAGCAATGCTGTCCATATTTACTTGTCCATATCAAGTGAGCACAAAGTGCTTCTGATCTCCTTTCCTGATGGATATTGACTAGAATATACTCACCCAATCAATAGGCACATAGGACACACCTGGGCTGCATGAACATGCTCTTGTAGACATATCAGATCTGCTAGGAAATTGTAACTTGGGGCAGAGCTGGTTATGTTTGTGTTAGTCCACTGCCACCTAATAAGATCTATCTTGTTTTTGAACAGGCCAAACTAATGAGTTACATGATGGTAATAGAAGGGGATCACCACCTTTGAGTTATTTGTCTTTGACTGTGACAATAGTCTATTTCTCCCAATAAAAGATAAAATTTTAAAAAAATTCACTACCTCAGTTGTATGGCTTCTGATGACAAACACTCAGATAAGCTCTGTATTTTATTTTATTTTATTTATTTATTTTTTTTTTGAGTTGGTGTCTCACTCTGTCGCCCAGACTGGAGTGCAGTGGCCGCTTCCGGCCACCGCAACCTCGACCTGCTGGGCTCCGGCGATCCTTCCACCTCAGCCTTCCAAGTAGCCGGAATTACAGGCATGCGCTACCACGCCCGGTTGATTTTTTGATTTATTGTAGAGATGAGGTCTCGCTGCCCAGGCGGGTCTCGAACCCGCGGGCTCAGGCAATCCACTCACCTCAGCCTCCCAAAGGCGCGGGATTACAGGCTGAGCCACCGAGCCCGGCTTTGCTCTGTATTTTAATGAAAAATTGCCTAAATTAGTTTTTAAAGATTGAGCAAAAGATGTCAAATGTATCCATGCTTTAAGCAAATCATTTTTGTATACCTATTAAAGCTTGGTGAAGAATTTTAGGAATTAGCCATACTTGGAGATGAGGAGTCAATTAAAAATATAAGAAACTATAAGCTGATATTAAGTCAACAAAAATGTGGTGAAGATATGGTAAACAGCTTTAAAAGTCATTCAGAAGTCTGTAAGAAGCGTCCAGGAATTGCTAGGGCCTTCATAAGGAAATTAAATACCACTACCAAGTATTATTACAGAAATGATTAACATTAATGAGCACTAATTATGTGTTAGGCCCTTTATTGACATTTTCCCCAATTAATCTTTTTTTTAAAATCTAATGAGTTAAATACCATTAAAGTTCCTATTTTGCAACCAAGACCACTGAAGTTTAGAAATGCTAGGTAATGTGTCTCAATTCTGGACTCAACCTGGTTAGTGTTGCCACTGGGGTTCAAATGCTCTAAATCTGACCCCATACTCACGATGTCTCTACTGGCAGTGACATATCCTGTTGTAGGTCAAAGTATCCCCACCCAAGGTGACTGGAGTGGGAAGATAGGTTATTAAGGTGGGGAGGAAGAAATATGTGGAAATATATGGTACACAACCCACTGATGCCTGGGGCATCAGGCAAGGGGATTTCAGCCTCCACCTGAAGATTGTGTATGAGGAGACAATCATTTTTGTGTTGAAGAAGATAAGGGCGTAAGAGGAATTTGATTACTGGAATTCCTGGTCCCCGAAGCAGTGTTGTCAACATAACAATACTCTGTAGACTTTGTAGATATGGTACAAAAAAATAGGAGGCATTTATGAGGATAACCTCTTGCAAAAGCACGGAAAGCTTACTATCATTTTTTTTTCTGTATTGAGCATATTACAATACCTCTGCTCCTTTCCCACAGTAAAATTAATAATTTGACAGGATTTTGGCTTAATTCTTATCTGTTCAACACTAATGTATCATATTCTTTTAAAAATGGTTGAAGTGGTATTTAAATGTAAACACACAGGTTAAAAATGTGGTTTTCACATAATTTGAACATATCCTTTCCTACGGTTTTGCTTTTTCTAAGTGATTTTTAGAAAGCTATATTAAATAACAACAATGGAAATTAAATACATTACCTACAACAACCATAGAACAGATTGCTTAATAGTTTTAATATGTACACATCGGTTTTACATAATCATAATTAAAGCAGAGGCATAATTTTGTTTTCTTTTTCCACTAATGTGTGAATAATTTCCCATGTAGCTATTTAGATTTTTTAAATAAGTATTTTAATGATTGTATATTATTCTATAGAGTTACTGTAGCAAAATGCACGTAACCATTTCTATACCATTGGACATTTAGTTGTTTTTAATTTTTTTATGGGCATAAATCATGAGCAATAAACAAATGTAAGTTGGAGTCTAGGTAATCAGAGTTTAAGTCCTTACTTTGCTGTTTACAAGGCAAGGAAGGTGGGGTCAGATACTTAGCTTCACTAGTTATCAGTATAATTTACTCACAAATATCAGTTGTGTTAGAAATCATGCTTGCTACTGGGTACACAGTGAAGCACAGAAAAGATGTGGTTTACTCTGAACACAAGTGTTGTTAATAGGTTAGTTCAGGCTAAAATGACAATAACGATAATACCTATCTCACATGATTGAGAGTAGTAAAAGAACTATAAAGTGGTTAGCATGGTGCCCGATGAGGGTAAATGTCCAATATTATTTTATTTTATTTATTTATTTTTTGAGTTGGAGTCTCATTCTGTCACCCAGGCCGGAGTGCAGTGGCACACTCATGGCCACCCCAGCATAGACCTGCTAGGGTCCGGCCATCCTTCTGCCTCAACCATCCAAGTAGCTGGAACTACAGGTGCATGCTACCATACCTGGCTAATTTTTGATTTATTGTAGCGACAAGGTCTCACCAAGTTGCCCTGGCTGATTTTAATACCATGGGCTCAGGCAATCTACTTGCCTCAGCCTCCCAGAGTGTAGGCTGAGTCACTGAGCCCGGCCATACTGTTTTATTAGTAGTAGTAGTTATCACTGTAGTGATCTTGTTATCATATTATTTATGCTTGTAGCATTCTCTGAAACTACTGATTTTCAAATATTATGTGCCTACTGTTTGCTTTTATTAAGCATAACAGCATTTGTTGAAGATGCCTGAAGGGAGTATTGGCTTAAAAGTCCAGTGCAGTGCAGTGCAGTACTTTCAAATGACATCTGTAGAGAAGACCACTACTTTCACTTCCTGAGCGCCATCTGTGTACTGTCAGACACTGCTGGCACTGAGGGTCAGGCAGCAGTAGGGGCTGGCCTCTGTACTTAGGGAGCCACAGTCTAGTTATTTCTCAAAAAAAAAAGAATTACAATGATCTCTTGTTTTTGATGTAAAGCTACATGATCCGTTTTCAGTGTTCGTATTTATAGAATTTATAGAATGTGAGACTTAATCCTGACTTAATGCAGGAATCTATTTGCTAGGACATCACACCTCTAAGACAACAAATATATCCACTTTTTGAAGTTTGCCCAAGTCTATATGACTTAATTATTATGATCATCTTGATGATGACGGCTCCCTTGGATCACCCAGCATAGTAATCACATCCGTCTTAACTCCTAAATTAAGAGTCAACATTGCTACATTTAAAGTCCATGAATAATTCAGCCTATTAATGTAGCCAAGTTGACATTTCAATAGAAAAATTTTTAAAACAGTAGATATTTTATTCATTCTTTACTGGAAGCCATGAGATGAGACTATAGTCAAAAAATTGTTTACTGAGATCCTTATATTTTATTTTTGCTTATAAATCTAGTAACTTTCAAAAATCAAGTCTTAACACTGATATTTGTGTGGTCTGGTACAGATGCTTGAGCAGTAGGTATGTACCATAACCTGTAGGCTGTGTGGAAAGGTGGCCAAGTGTAGTCTGATCCATGTGTTCTTTGAGGAGAATTCCTCCATGCCATGTTTCTCTCAGCCCACTGTTGGTTTTGCACATATTTAAAGTGTTGTAATTTAGTAAGTTTTGATACATTATGTGCCCATGAAACCATCATCATAGTCAAGACAAGGAACTTTTCCCTCACTCTCCAATGTCTCCTTCTACGGTTTCATAATCCTTCCTCCTCAACCACCTTGCCCCCACCCTTGTCTTCAGGCAACCACTGATCTGCTTTTTATCACAGTAGAGACATTTTTTTGTTTCTAGAGTTTTATATAAATGGAATCCTGTGGTTTGTACTCTTATTGCTTATTAAGTTGTTTGACACACATTTATGTTGTGTGTGTGCCAATAGTCTATTCTTTAGATTCTTCTGAGTGCTAAGATTTAGTTCATTGTTTGAATATACTGAAATTTATTTATCCATTTACCTGCTGATGCAGATTTGGGTTGTTTCCAGTTTCTGTTTATTGCACATAGAGGTGCTCTGAACATCATGTATAAGTCTTTGTATTTTGATTTCTCTTGATTAAATACATAGGAGAGGAAGGGCCTGGTAGTGTGGTAAGTGTATGTTTCTTTTAAAAAACTGCCAAACTTTTCTAAAGTAGTTGTATCATTTTGCACCCCCACCAGCAGTATATGAGAATTGCAGTTGCTCTGCATCTTCTCCAGCACTTGGTATAGTTAGCCTTTTTAATTTTAGCCACTTTAGATATTGTAGCACAGGAGTCAGCAAACTATGGCCCATCGGCCAAATATGGCCCACTGCCTGCTTTTGCAAATAAAGTTTTCTTGGAACACAAGGATGTCATCTGCTCATGCATTTTCTGTGACTGTTTTTGCTTTATAATGACAGAGTTGTGTAGTTGCAACAGAAACCACCTGGCTTGTAAAGCCTAAAATACTTATAATCTGGCTCCTTAAATAAAACATTTTCTGGCATAGTGGTATCTCATTGGAGTTTTAATTTGCATTTTTCTGATAGCAAATAATACTTAAATGTCACACACTGCAGGTGGCAGAGCTACAATTTTCTGTTACTACTATTCCTAACACAATTGAAAAGAATCATCAAGATAATGCATTACAACCACTGTTCTAAAACTTGACTCAGTTTTTGTCTCCTGTGTTCTACACTATGTCCTGTTTTTGTATGTGATCTAGGTTTTCTAAAACCACAAGAAGCTAACTTCTTTCATGATAATTTGCGGAGTGGTTCTAAACACCTTGTCCTTGGAGTAGCACTGATTTCCCAAGTGGAGCCCAAAGATTTGATTTGTTGGGTCAGGAGAGATGTGTGCCTTCTGAAGACTCCAAGGAGGAATGTTTTCCTGGTCTTTTCTGTCTTCTAGAGGCTGTCTGCATTCCTGGGCTTGTGACCCTCTTCCCTTCTCAAAGTCAGCAATGTATCACTCTGACCCTTGCTTCCTAGTCACATCTCCTTCCCTGACTCTTGCCTTCCTGGCTCCCTTTTACAGGGACTTTGTGACTACATTGGGCCATGAGGATAATGCACAATAATCTGCCCATCTCAAAATCCTCAATCACATCTGCAAACTCTTTTTGCTATGTAAACTAACATATTCGCAGGTTCTAAGGATTAGGATGTGAACATCTTTGGGGAAAGGCATTGTTTGACCTACCATACCCCCAGATTTGTTCCTACAGTCTTCCTTGTCTCATTGAATAGAAATTCTGTTTTTCAATTTGAACTGGACAAAATCCTTGGACTCATCCTTAACGCCTTCCTTCCTTCCATAATCTATATCTAAACCATCAGCAAATTCCAGTGGCTCTACCTAGAATCCAGAATCCAGCTATCATCACCACCTGCATGACCCTACCTAGTCCAACCTACCATCATCTCTCCTTGTGGTGATTGTTAACACCCTCTAACTGATATCCCAGCTTCTATTCTTGGTCCCTTATAGTAGAGTTCCAACCCAGTACTCAGAGTGATCCTTTGAAAATAAGTCACTTGTGTAACTCTTATTTTCCAAATTCTCTAATGACTTTCTATTTTACCCAGAACAAAAGCAAAATTCTCACTCTGTCCTATCTAAGTGCTTTTGCTTCTTGGCCTCATCTCCCAAAAATCTTTCCTTTACCATCCCAACCTCTTCGATATCCCAAGGTCCTATGCTAGGGTTTAAACTGTCTTTTTTTTTTTTTTTTACATATAACCTGGAAAGTACTCTCCCTATGTGTCCCTTTGTATCCTTCAGGATAGCACCTTATACGGGATGTCCTAATATATAGCCCCTGTTATAGAAAATACTAGACATCTAAAATGAGAAACTTATGGTTTCTTATGTAATTTTTTATCTGCTGAATGCACATTAGCCTTACCAGACTAAAGGTGGTGAAGTAAAAATGAGGATATTACTGTACTTCCAACACAACATGAGAAATATTTTCTTGCTATCTCAACATTTAGTTTTATGTGAGCTGATCTATTAAGGGCATTTATAGCGGATCTCACCATGTTTTCTTTTTTTAACTTATTGAAAGAGTTTTTTTTTTAAAAGTGTATTTCCTCATATTTCTTTTCTTTGATGCTTCCATAGGAATTCCTAAGGAATAGTCCATGTAGAGGAAGTGCATCAAAGTTGACAATTAATGTTTTGATCAAGCCAGTGTGTCACATTTCATTATTCAACTTGCACCAGTTATGTTGGCTTTTGAAGAGATTTTTTTTTCTACTTAAAGACCAAAGGATTTCCTTTCATAAATAATAACCTTCCTATTCAACCAATAAGGTGTTTTGTTGAAGGCTCTTTATAAAGGCCATTGGATAAGAAACTTGACAAATGGGGTCAATGACAGCTAAATGACACTGAAAGCTCTTGGAAGACTCAGATTCTATGTTTCTCGTCTTGCTTTCCTTAGTGCCTAGAACAATGCTTGATATACAGCAGAATTTCAGAAAGTAGTTACTGAAAAATAGCCTGTATTTATTAGGGTCCCTGTATCATATTCTTGTCTTCTGTCCTGAAAACAAAAATACATCTTTTAAAAACCAAGAACCTTTCATTTACATGCTTGCCAAACACATTTTTTTTAATACTAAAAATAGAACTTGGTTAACTTATTGAGCTGAAAACAAGTAATTTGAACATGCCTCACAAACACTGGGTCTCTTTTTGATGTGGGCATTAAAAAGAAACTAAAATATATACAAAAACAGATCACCCAGGTTTCTTGAGCATTCAGTGAGCATGCTGGGAATGATCATGAAGAAATACTTCAAGGAAAAACTATAATGACGGCTGCCATTTCCAGAAATACTGTGAAAATGGAGACTGGTATAGAAATCTTAGCGTAAAGAACACTAAATTTAATTGACTCTGTTGCTTTTATATGCCTTGAACTAAACAATAATAGTTTTATTTAGTTTTCTTCCCCATTCCTCTAAGCTTTAAATGGACTACACAAGAAAGCCTATTATTTGGTTATCTTAATGTATTCAATACTTTTGTATATGCTAAATATTATGGTAGATGCCAAGAAGAACATCTGCTCTTGAAAATCACCAACATTCCTAAGACTGTACGGTAGAATTTGTGCTCAATAGAGAGCTACCCACACAGTTTTGTCAAATGTATGTCTTATAGCAAAAATTCCCAGGATATAACTGTTTATAGAATCTTCTAAAATAAAACAAATTGATATAAAATATTTACATGTAGATTGCTGTGATTTGAGATTCTACAATACTATTTTGTAAATTAAGCTCTTGTCCAAAATATTGCTATCAATTTATATTAGAGCAATATTTCAAATTGCATTCCTTTCTCCAGCAAAAATTCCCAAGCTACTTATACAAGCTTCGACAGTTCAGTCCAATTTCTTTACCTTTTTATATTTCTTGAAAGAGTGGTATAACTTTTGTATAAGTGGCTAAATATGTAAAATAATAAAAGATTGATTTTCCTCTTAAATTTTTGTTTTTTATATTTTCTAGAATATTAGTGCATAAAACTGAAAAGGAAAATGATTTCTACATAAATACTTTTTGAAGAGAGAGAATTTGAAAGAATTTCAAAAACAGATTTTTTAGCTTGATAAGTTATTAAAGAAATCAGGCATTAATAACTCACAATAAGTCATGTCTAGAAACAATATAAAACAAATATAAAAATAATGTTTATTTGTAGAAATTTAGGCCAGTCTTGCAATAGAAAACACACACACACACACACACACATACACACACATCATGTAAAGGGCTATAAATCTTCAGTGGCATTTGGTTCTATCTTTTGTTATATCGATTCTGACCCAAGAATGACTCTTGGGTTTCTAGCCAAACTATGTTTCTGTTCCTTCCTAACATGAGGCTGAATTCATAGAATATCCTTGAAAACATAAATATTTTGGGATTTCAAGCATAATTAGAGTGGATATTTGACTAAATGAAATAAAATCTCTGTCCCTTTAAATTGACTGAAGTAGTTACCTATTTCTGTTTTCCCGCTTATAAAATTAGTCACTTGGCCAGGCTTGGTGGCTCAGCCTGTAATCCTGGCACTTTGGGAGGCCGAGGCGAGTGGATTGCCTGAGCCTGCGGGTTCAAGACCAGCCCGGGCAACTTGGCAAGACCTCATCTCTACAATAAATCAAAAATTAGCCAGACATGTTAGTGAACGCCTGCAGTTCTGGCTACTTAGAAGGTTGAGGCGGTAGAATCGCTGGAGCCCAGTGGGTCGATGCTGGGGTGGTGAGCATGCCACTACACTCCAGCCTGGGTGACAAAGTGAGACTTCAACTCAAAAACAAAACAAAAAATAAATAAAATTAGTCACCTACACATCATTATAAATCAGTTATGAATAAGTATTTATTAGTCACTTTAGTATCAATTATGAATAAATAAGTGTGTATCTATCATGAAGTATAAAGGTATACTTCAAATAGAAAATTTGTGATTTAGTTCCCATCTTGAAATAAAATGACTGTAAAAGTTTTCAAATGGGCGTCTGTTAACAGTAATCTGTTAGTGTTGATGCATTTTGGTTTCTTTTTAAAGTTTATTTATTTTTAATTTTTTAAAATTTATTTTATTTTAAAGATGTGGGGTACAATTCAGGATTAGGTATACAAGTGGTCATCATATAGGTAAAGTTTGGGCCTCCTTTTGGTCCCCAATTTACATGGTTTGAGATCATGTTATGTGTTATTGGTGTTGTGTGCACCCCATTCCCTCAGTTTCCAGCTTCTGCCAATCACTTTCTTATAGTATTATGGTAAATGTTCAGGGTCTGCTTATGAGTGAGAACATACGGTAGAAAATTTCATTGGTGAGAGAAACAAGAGACAAGGGGCTGGACCAATCAATTTCTAAAACTCTCCAATTAAGCTTCACATAACCACCTGAGCCTGCTGCTGTGGGTGTCCTGAGATGCTTTGAGGCTGAACTCACCATGCTGCTCACCACGGTCCACAAGGAACAATATCCAGGTGATGTCAGAGAGAGCACTAACTGTGATGTGAAGACTGAACTCAGGGTGAGCATAAGAAGCAAGTTGCTAGAAATCTATACTGACACGGCTGTGAAGGCCAGCCTCATTCCCATTCAGAGTGGATCACTATGTCCTGGGATAGTGTCTGTCTCAAGTCTCCTCTCCTCTTGAACCTTGTCTTGACTTCAAATCCCTGAGTGTTTTCTGGTTCTTGACAACCCGCTTTAGTGAGCGAAGCCCTGCCTATGACAGTCCTGCCTGGGATCTCTGCCCAAGACAGAACCAATACAGCAATAGTTGGACAATTCTTATATTAGCAAACATAAGAATAAATAAATAAATATAGATTCCCTTTTGTGGAAAGTTAGAGTAACAGTAAAGAGCACAGCTTTGGAGTAAAACAAACGCAAGTTAAAATCCTCTCTCTGTTACTAACTGGCACTGTGGCTGTCATCTGTAAGATGGGAGAAATAATAGTAATCTCATAGGGTTATCATATGCATTAAAGAAGATAATGTCTATAAAGTGTCCAGTGTGATACCTGCATAAGGTAGACGATTAATAAAATAAAATATATCTTATTTTATAATAAAATGCACTCCATGGACCCTTGAGCTGAGGGCCCATTTCACAGCCAAAGACAACAGGCACAGGGCAATTTCTCCTCCTAAGAAAGGCTGTTGGGGCTCTTTTAAGTTGTTAACATCACTTTATCACAGGATGCCGTCAACACATTCACACCTCTGATCATGCAGTCAGAACTCTAAGATGCTCTGGTTCACATTGTAAAAATTTACTTGGCACCTGAGATGCACTGCACGGTGTGAAATACTGGGGCTGACACAGTCTCAGGACCACTTAGAAGTCCCCTCACTGCGTGGTGTGAAATACTGGGGTCACACAGTCCTAGGTCCACTTATAGAAGCTCCCTCACTGCATGGTGTGAATACTGGGGCTGGCACAGTCCCAGGACCACTTAGAAGTACCTTCACATGCAGTGTGAAATACTGGGGCCAACACAGTCCCAGGTTCACTTAAAGTCCCTTGACTGCGTGGTGTGAAATACTGGGGTCACACAGTCCCAGGACCACTTAGGAGTCCCCTCACTGCGTGGTGTGAAATACTAGGACTGGCACAGTCCCAGGATCACTTAGAAGTACCCTCACTGTGTGGTGTAAAATAGCAGGGCCCAGACAGTCCCAAGACCACTTAGAAGTACCTTCACTGTGAGGTGTGAAATACTGGGGCTGACATAGTTCCAGTTCACTTAAAGTCCCCTGACCATATGGTATGAAATACTGGGGTCACATAGTCCCAGGACCGCTTGGAAGTCCCCTCACTGGATGGTGTGAAATACTGCATGGTGTGAAATACTGGGGCTGACACAGTCCCAGAACCGCTTAGAAATATTCTCACTGCGTGGTGTGAAATACTGGGTTCACACAATCCCAGGCTCACTTAGAAGTCCCCTCACCACTGTGTGGTGTCAAATAGCAGGGCCTAAACAGTACATGACCACTTAGCAGTCCCCTCACTGCTCTGTGTTAAATGCTAGGGTCACACAGTTCCAGGACCACTTAGAAGTACTCTCATTGAGTGGTGTAATAGCAGGCCTAGGCAGTCCCAGGACTGTTCTGAAGTCCCCTCATTGTGTGTTGTGAAATACTGGGACCGACACAGTTCCAGGACCACTTAGAAGTCCCCTCACTGTGTGGTGTGAAATACTGGGGCCGACACAGTCCCAGGACCACTTAGAAGTTCCCCTCACCGTGCAGTGTGCGATAGCGGGGCCTAGACAGTTCCAGGACCACTTAGAATCAACCTCACTGCACGGTGTGAAATATTGGGGTGACACATTCCCAAGACTACTTAGAAGTGTCCTCACTGTGCGGTGTGAAAGGGTGGGGCAGACACAGTCTTAGGACCTCTTAAAAATCCACTCCTTGATCCATCTTTCCCCTTCTGGATGCTGGGCCCCAGATAGCTCCTTCTGCTGGCCTGCTCACTACTTCCATAACAGACGTGATACGACACAATAAAAGTTGCTGTGAAGGCTCATGTGAGTCATTTTCAGGAGCTAGAACTATTTTATGGGGAAGAATAAGGTAGCATTTTGGAGTACAGGTGTGTGGATCCTGACTTTGCCACTCTCTAGCTGTGTGACACCCAGCGTGCGACCTATCCTCTCTGCCTCAGCTTTCTTCATCATAAAGCAAGGGAAGAAATGTTGGCGAGGATTACAGGAATTAATATGTGTGAAACCCTTAGAACAGTACCTGGCACCTAGTGATCATTCAATGACTATAAGCTATTATTATTCTTCTGAGGACAGCATGAACATTTATTATGATTATTTTAGAAGACCTGGCTCTCCACTTTTATTTCCTGTTTTCTGTAAGTTTTGAAAACATTAGTAAGTACACTGCCTATCTCCAGAGGCAATGAGCCACTTGTAAGATTCTCGGCGATGTCTAAGTAAGTTCATACCACGCGGTTTTTTAACTTGGAGCAATTGTATGAAGGGCAATTTTCTCAGTTCAGGACTCAAGAGCATTATGTTCTCATGTTTAACGAGGAAGGTTTTCAAAACTGCTTTTGTGAATTGCTGGAAATCTAACGTTTAATTCTTTAAAAAGGAGAGTGGCTGTCATTAAACTGGAAGGTATTTCAGGGACCACTTTGGTGCAATCTTTTAAGAGTTTGTTGAACAAGCATCCAAAAAGTATTTAATTTAGCTTAATTGTTGCCACCAAATCTAACAATATTTTTGTCAGTTTGTTCATTTGAAAACTATAACACACAGAAGGAACAGAGTTTTCTTTGTTGAGAAGTTCTGACCTATAATAACAATAATGTCCCATTGCTGGAATTTGCTGGATTTCAAATGTTGCGTGTGGGGGAAAGAAATCCTTTAAAAACAGAAGAAAGCAAATTCAGTGACACTTCATTTTTATGTGTTTGTGGGAGGCATATCTTAAGAGATACTGGTTTCAACATGGCCACTCTGGCCACTCTGCAGCCACGCTTCTGCAGATCCTTACTGAAGGACTCTCACCTAAGTTAAAGAAAGGAGTCAACAGAGGCCTGGGCCATGACTGCCTTGTCCGTTGGTCAAGACCAATGACATGGTGAGTTTTCTCCTGTTTCACCTACATCAAATTCAGAACATGTGAGGAAATTAAAAACTGGAGGTAAAATTTAAGTATTCATTGGTAAAATTTTAAAGCTTTAACTTGTTTACAAAAATCACTTTATATTCTGTAGATTATATGATAATCATAAGGTAGGCAAACACAATCTACAAACTCTAGAGCAAATATTAAATATTGCATATCTAAACTTCCCAAAGAAAATATTTTTTAAAAATTTGAGAAAATGGATTTTTCTACTCCATGAATGTAATCTTTGTAAGTTTTTTATTGAAGTAAAACATACATGTAGAAAAGTGTGCAAGTTATGAGTGTACAGTTCAATGAAATTTTATAAAGTGGATTGACCTGTGTAACCACCTCCCAGATCAAGATGTAGCAAGTAGCTTCATGCCCTTCCTAGTCAGAACTCCCTCACCAAAAGTGGTAGGCAGAGTTCTAAAGATGGTCCTTCAAGATTCCCATTCCGCGATTGTCTTACCTAACACTAATCTAGGTTTTGTTGTGAAGGGAGTTTGAATAGGTCAGTTGGCCTTCAGATAATAAAGAGATTGTTTAGGGAGTCTGTAGAGTGTTTTTTCTGCCTGCTGTAAGAAGAGAAGTCAGAAACTTGAAGCAAGAGGGGAATTCAAAGTGCCTTTGCTGCTTTTGAAGATAAAGGTGACCTTTAAGAGCTGAGAGCTTTTGCCCAGCAAGCAACTGGATTCAGCCATTAACTTAAATGATATTAGGAAGGCCATTCTGCCCCCAGAGCTTCCAGATACAAGCCCAGCCTAGCCAACCCTTTGAGCTTGTGAAATCCTCATCCATGACCTCAACTAAGTCTGTGAAGACTTCTGACCTACAGTACTGTGAGGTCACAATGATTCAATCTCAGGAGGAAGTGAGGAACTGTTTTTGGAAATCAGAGCCAAGGGGATCATTGTTAAACAGTGGCACTGAGTTTAACAGAATCAACTCTGGTAGCTTTGTGGAAAAGCAGAACTTGTAAACAATAAACTTGAGTATTCAACAAAGGTTTCCAAGTGTTGGAGGTGTGGCTTGGTTTCTTCTTATAGATTATAGTAAAATTAGAAAAATGAGAGATACATTGAGAGAATAATTGTTAAACAAAAAGGAAGCAGAACTTGATCTGAAAAATTCTTAGCCTGTCCAGATGGTAAAATGGAAATTACTGCCAAAACATAGCAGAGGGAAAGAGCTGAAAATGTGACTGTGCAACCTTTTGCTAAACCTTGAAAGATCAGAGATCAGAGTATTCAGTCACAAGAGATTAAAGGTGCTATTTTGCAGCTATATTGTGTTATTGTTTCTATTATCATAAGGTGCTTTAAGGCTGTTCTGTGAAATTATGAGTCAGTATATAAAACAAGTGTATAAAATAATAAGGATAATTTATCTTGGGGGAAAAAAGACTTCTGTACAGGTAATGATATTATGTAAAGTGTATATGTTTCTCTCCACTTTTTCCTAGGATCATGTGTTGTATAGGCCCTCAAGCTCAAGTGTATGAAATCCTCTGATTAAGATAGGGATTAAATTCCTTCCTTAATTGAAAAAATTAAAAAGAGATCAAGAGTGCATCTCACAGGTCTTCCCAAACTTAAGAGTGTTGAATGGTGTGATCCCTTGGCCCACTCAGCAGAAGCCAAATATACAGAAGGATCATCTCAGAAAGACCTGTTGATAGACCTCTTGCCTAATGGACTGCCCTCATGAAATCCACATAAAACTGACAAGATTCTAGAGGAAATTATGTTGACAGGAGCATTGCCAATTGGACTGAAAGAAAGAATATAAAATAAAAGGGGGTGATCAAACTCCTTCTTTTTTTTTTCTTTTGATTTGGAGTCTTACTCTGTCGCCCAGGCTGGAGTGCAGTGGCACACCCATGGCCACCCCAGAGTCGATCTGCTGGGCTCCCGCTATCCTTCCGTCTCCACCTTCCAAGTTGCTGAAACTACAGGCACGCTACCATGCCCGGCTAAGTTTTTTATTTTATTGTAGAGATGTGGTCTCCCCGAGTTGCCTGGGTTGGTCTCGAACCTGTAGGTTCAGAGAATCCACTCGCCTTGGCTTCCCAAAGTGCTGGGATTACAGGCTGAGCCACTGAGCCTGGCCGGCTTATCAGCTTTTTAATGATCATGGGATCTGTAGCAAATTTCCTGTTTCCATTCCTGCTTTAGCAATTGTCTCTCTTTTTTCTTTGGTCAATCTTATTAGAGTTTATTAGATTTTTCAAGAAACTAATCTTTGGCTCTGTGCTATTTTTTCTTTTAATGTTAATTTTCTATTTTACTGATTTTCATTCTTATGGCTTTGTGCTATTTTTTCTTGTAATATTAATTTTCTATTTTATTGATTTTCGTTCTTATGGCTTTGTGCTATTTTTTCTTTTAATATTAATTTTCTATTTTATTGATTTTAGTTATTATTTTAATCTTATTCTTATTAGCTTTCCTTTCGCTTTACTTTTTTTTTTTTTGAGTCGGAGTCTCACTCTGTCTCCCAGAATAGAGTGCAGTGGCCGCTCCCGGCCACCGTAGCCTCGCCTGCTGGGCTCCACCGATCCTTCCACCTCAGCCTTCTGAGTAGCCGGAATTACAGGCATGCGCTACCATACCCTGCTGATTTTTTGATTTATTGTAGAGATGAGGTCTCGCTGCCCAGGCGGGTCTTGAACCTGCGGGCTAAGGCAATCCACTCACCTCAGCCTCCGAAAGGCACGGGATTACAGGCTGAGCCACCGAGCCCGGCTTGCTTTACTTTTATTTAGTTTACTATTCTTTTTAGATTACTATGAAGAATACTTTGTTCATTAATTTGAAGACTTTCATTTTTTTCCTGAACTTTAGACTTATAAACATTTTTTCCCAAATATTATGTTAGCTGCATTTCACTGTAGTATTTTTATTTTCATTTAGTTCAAAATACTTTCTGATTTCTAATTTTTGACTTTGAGCTATGTAGAAGTATATTGCTTGATATTCAAACTTTTTTGTTTTCACTTTGAAGCTCTTTAATCATATTTATGTTCAGATATATTTTTGACAAATGATTTAATATTTGTAGCATAAATATCTTGACTATGCTATCAACAAGGAGAACCAGCACTCAAAGTCCTTCGTATATATTGTGTTCACAATACTTTCATTCCACAAATGTTTACTGAGCACCTACGAAGTACAAGCTCTGTGCCTGCTAGCTACTGGGTGAGAAATTCAAGGGAAACATGTAGACCCTGCCCTAAAGGAACTCAAAGCCTAGTGAAGTGACAGTGGGCAGTGCTTGTTCTGCTTGTTGTTCCCCTTAGCTTTGCTCTTGTCAGTTGTAGCCACAACAGAAATATATATATTTTTTGAGTTGGAGTCTCACTCTGTCACCCAGACTGGAGTGCAGTGGCCGCTCCCGGCCACCGCAGCCTCGACCCGCTGGGCTCCGGCGATCCTTCCGCCTCAGCCTTCCGAGTAGCTGGAATTACAGGCATGCACTACCACGCCCGGCTGATTTTTTTTTTTTTTAATTGTAGAGATGAGGTCTTGCTGCCCAGGAGGGTCTCGAACCCGCGGGCTCAGGCAATTCACTCACCTCAGCCTCATAAAAGGTGCGGGATTACAGGCTGAGCCACCGAGCTCGGCTCAGAAATATGTTAATGAATAAAATCTCATGATCTTTGAATGAATTAAAAACTCATAATATTTAGCTTAAAATGTTGTGTGTCTTCAGGTTATATATGTATATATATATATATAATGCTCACAGACAATCCTGTGGCGGGAATACACTTTGGTTTACAAACTCAAATGTGTACCCCCAAATTTTTTCTGTAATTAAAACTTATTTCTATTTGAAATCCCCATTTACCAGTAGCAACAATAATCTTATCAACCAGAGGCTCCTAGGGCTGTGTCTAGGCTGAAGAGATTTCTTTCCTTTCTCTCTTTCTTTCTTTCTTTCTTTCTTTCTTTCTTTCTTTCTTTCTTTTCTTTCTTTTCTTTCTTTCTTTCTTTCTTTCCCTTCCACCCTCCATTCCTTCCTTCCTTTTTTCTTTTTCTTTTATTTTTTGAGTCAGGGTCTCACTCTATCACCCAGGCTGGAGTACAGTGGCACGATCATGACTCACTGCTGTCTCAACCCCCTGGGCTCCGTCTCTGCCTCCCGAGTAGCTGCGACTACAGGCACATACGGAGACAAGGTCTGAAGACGAGGCCTTGTCCAGGCTAATCTCCAACTCCTGGCTCCAAACGATCCTCTCACTTCAGCCTCCCTGAGTGCTGGGATTACAGACAGCTAGGGAGGTTTCTAAGGTGCCAAGATGAGGAGAAGAGGGAGATGTCATGTCCTTGAGTCACGGGTCCCCGCAGATATTCTAAGGTGTTCTTTGTCCACTCTGGGATTTGGTTTTTAGTCTTTTGGGTTTGGGCCTGAGGGTCAGAGATGTTGTGGCTTTCTTCCCATGCAGTGTGCCAGTAAGCTCTGTGAGGCAGCCCTTCTGCTGGACATATTTGGAGCATTATCCCAGAACCTGTGAAAAATGCAAATTCCAGGGCCTCCCCACTAATCTCCTAAGTCAGAAACACTGACTGCAGAGCCATCAGCAGACTGCGAGTTCTTCAAGGCATGATTCTACCAAGAATCTGCCCAGGAAGTGGTGGGTAGGGTTCCCTAGCCTCTCCTTGGATTGTGAGTCTCCTAGTTCCCCTCTCTTCATCTTTGTTATTATTGTTATTATTAGTCCTTAGACGGCACTTTCTATCTTGGACTTTTTGCTTCAGAGGCACCTGCCACGAGACATTTTTTGTGGATGTAGAGTTTGAGGCTTCAGGGTAGGTAATTAGTTCTGAAAACCACAGGGAGAAAGAGCACAGTGAGAGCCTGGTGCGAGGCAAATGTCTAACAAACGTTTGGCTGTCATCACTGGCATTCCCAGCTGGTATCGTTTTTCACATGCAAGCAGGTTAATTCAGATAATTTTTTCAGGGAGTCAACACTTAAATAATGGTATATTCAAGGTGTCGGAGTTACAGGGAATTAACGAAATAAAATCTCTGGCTTTACTGGGCTTACATATAGAAGGGTGATTAAGAGGCAAATAATAAACGGGTTCTAAAGAACAAGAAAAAGAAGGTAATTTCAGACATGACAAGTGCCGTATTTAAGGTATTGCACATGGTCCTTCATGCCAGAATTCTTTCCCTGGATGTTGCCCCAGGAAGAGGAATCACCAGTGGTAGCCAGTTTTGTGAACTATTGGTTGCCTGCTTAATTCCTCATGTTCAAAGAACATACTCTATAATTTCCACTTTTGGAAATGCATTAGCTTGGATGGATTTAGAGGCTATCATACTCAGTGATCTATCACAGAAACAAAGAACGTGTTCTCACTCATAAGTGAGACCTTAATAAATGTGGACCCTCCATAAATGTGGACCCTGAACATTTACCATCATACTATAAGGAAGGATTGGCAGTAGTGTGATACTGCCGGGGTGGGGTTGGGGACACAACATCAATAAGGGTACCTGATCTCAAACCAGGCAAAGTGGGGACCAAAGGGAGACCCAAACTTTACCTGTACTATGTCCACTTGTATACCTAATCCTGAATTTACCCCATATCTTTAAATATATATATGTATATTTATTTATTTTAAAAAATACATATAGGAAATGCATTGTGGCTTGTTTGATGGCCAATATATGACTTGCTTGAGTAAATATTCCTTGTATACTTGAGAAGAATGTGTGTTCTGCAGTAGGTAGATGGTGTGTTTTAAGTATGTCAGTGAGGTCACTTTTGTGCAGCATTGTTCAAATCTGTCCTGTCTCCACTGACTTTCATCACTACTATTCTATCACTTTCCAAGAGATTTCAGTTAATTCCAAATGGTTTTGAGATTTTATATTTCTCTTTTTAGTTCTGCCAATCTTAGCTTTTTTTTTTCAATACAACAAGACATATCAAACAGGTTTATTTGGTCAAATGGATATTATTTCTGCTAAATGTGCATGTCGACTTTTTTAAATTTTAAATTTTAAAGATGTGGGGTACAATTCAGGGTTAGGTATACAAATGTTCATTACGCAGGTATCCTTGTTGATGAGGTGTGCCCCTCCTTCCCTGGCAGATTCCTGCTACTCCCAATCTTGCCTCCCAACCGCCACCCCCAGCAGTTTCCTATTACTGCCAATCCTTTTCTTATAGTATTATGGTACTTGTTCAAGGTCTGTTTATGAGTGAGAACATATGATAGTTCTTTGTTTCTGTAATAGATCACTCAGTATTATAGACTCTAAGTCCATCCAAGTTGCTGTAAAGTTCATAATTTTGTCCTTTATGGCTGTGTAATATTACATTGTATATATGTACCACATTTTTTTAAAATCCTGTCCTCTTTTGATGGGCAGCATGGTTGGTTCCATGTTTTTGCTATTGTGAACACTGCTGCAATAAACATATGTGTGCATGTATCTTTTTCATAGAGTGATTTGAGTTCGTCTGGGTATATTCTCAGTAAGGGGATTACGGGGTCATATGGAAGGTAAATTTTTAGATCTTTTAGAAATCGTCAAACTGTTTTCCACAGAGGTTGTATTAGTTTGCACTCCCACCAACAGCATAGAAGTGTTCCCTTTTTGCTACATCCTCTTCAGAATCTGCTGTTTTTTTGAGTTATTGATGATAGCCATCTTGACTGGAGTAAGATGGTATCTCAGTGTGGTTTTAATTTGCATTTCTCTGATGACTAGTGAGGCTGAGAATTTTTTCATGTATCTGTTGCCTGCTTGTATATCTTCTTTTGAGAAGTGTCTATTCATATCTTTTGCCCACTTTGTAATGGTGCTTTTTTTTTTTCTTTTTGGCACGTTTGAGTTCCTTGTAGATCCTAGATGTTAGGCCTTTGTCAGACATAGGCAAATATATTTTCCCAGCCTATGGGCTGTCTCCCCACTTTCTTGATGGTTTCTTTTGCTTTACAGTAGTTTGTCAGTTTGATGAGGTCCCACTTGTCTATCTTATCTCTTATGGCATGGGCATTTGGAGTTTTTATCAGGAAGTGGTTACCTATTTCGATTTCCATAAGGGTATCTCCTACATTTGCTAAGGTTCTTATAGTTTGAGGTTTTATGTTTAGGTCTTTGATCCATTTAGAGTTGATTTTTATATATGGTGATAGGTAGGAGTCTTGTTTTGATCTTCGTGTGGTCAGCCTGTTTTCCCAGCACCATTTGCTGAATAGGTTCTCCTTTCCCCAGTGGTTGGTGGTGGAGGCTTTGTTGGAGATGAGTTGGTTAAGAAATTGAGGTTTTGCTTCTGGAATCTCCATCCTGTTCCATTGGTCTATATGTTTGGCTCTATTATTAATGTATGCTATTAGGGGCATATACACATAGAATGTCATACCTCTGCTGAATTAACCATCTTGTCATTGTGAAATGTTCCTCTTCATCCTTAGTGATACTGCTTGACCTAAAGTTGGCTGTTTCTCATATCAGTTTGCTTTATGACAGATCTTTCAGTAAGATTTTTGTGGGGTATGTGTATAATTTCTTTTAGCTGAATGTTTTCTGTGTCCTCATGTTTAAAGCATGCCTCTTATAACTATACACACACACATACACAGAGATTTCTTATTTTTTTTTTCCTGCTTAATAAATAAAATGAAAATTTTCTCAGTGGAAACCACTCTATTGAGTTTTAAAATAACCCATGTGGTTTCCCACTTATCCACTTACTGCTCTGCATTCTCAGCCACCGTCTGACTTTTCTGTTCTTGAAAAGTAGGTGGGAAAGGAAGAGCTGGGGAGGGAGGTGAAGACAGGAAGGGGTTAGAGGGTAAGAAGTGAGGGGAGAGGGAAGTGGAGTGGAGATGGATGGTGCCAGGAGATGGAAGGGGTGGAAAAACAGAAGAGGAGGAGAGATAGAGCAGAAGTCAGAAGAGAAGGATAGATGGAAGAGGAGGAGAAATGGAAGAGGTAGAGGGATAGAAGAGAAGATGGAAAAGGGAGGAGTGGAAGAGGAGATGGAAAGGGAGGTGAAACATAAGGGGAGGGGAGACAGAGGCGGAGAGGTCGAAGAAATGGAGACAGGAGATGAAGGGAGGTGGAAGGAGAGGGGAGATGGAAGGGGATGGGGATAGAAGAGAAGACAGAAGACAGAAGAGGAGGGGAGATGGGAGAGGAGATAGAAGAGGAGAAGACAGAAGGGGAGGGGAGACAGCAGGAGAGGGGAAATGGGGGGAGAGGGGAAATTGAAGGAGGGGGAAACAGGAGGGGATGGAAGACCAAAGGAGAGATGGGAGATGGAAGGGGAGACAGGTAGAGGGAGGATGCGAGACAGAAAAGGAGGGGAGATGGGAAAGGAGGAGAAGATGGGAGATGGGAGAGGAAACAGAAGCAGAGGTGAGATGGAAGAGAGTGTGTCATTATTTGTAAGATGGCTCTCTCTCTACCTGTCCTTTCCTTCTGCAGCTCCAGTTACTTATGTCTGGCCTTCCTGCACCTCCTTTTGTTTTTTCTTTCTCCATAATTTTCCTCTGTTTTGCCACTCACACTGGATTTGTTGTTCTGACCTGTTTCCTAGTTCACTAATTTTCTCTCCTGTTATATGTAATTTATTATTAAACCCATCCATTGAGCTCTTAATTTTATTACTGTATTGAAAGAGCAAAGTCAAAATGAAGTAACTCAGCTAGAGAACAGCCATTTTAACACTGCTTTGGCTTTGTCATACTCTGCTTATTGTCTTTCCCAGTCCCCACTTCCTAATCATTAGCCAAGGACAGAACCAGCTTCCTGGAGGTCCCTATTGACAACTGTTTTGCATCTCCAAGTATGTTTTGTGCTGATGACTCCTCTATTCTAGGTATTTGTTTTCCAGCCCCTATAAGACCAAACTGACATAATTGACTTCCGCCTTCCATGACTGCTCATCAGCCCACCAGAGGCTGAAGGCCCTGTAGTCACAGCACTGGTTACCCTGAAAATGCTAAGGGCACAAGCCAGTGTGATCAATCCTTATGAATGCAGCTGCTGGAGATTGATTTTTCCTTGTCTCCTTGCTAAAACTTCAAAAGCCCTCCTTCCTCAATCCCCAATACCACACTCTCTAAGTGTTGATCCTATTCCTCTTTGAGTGGAATAAACTCTTTTTGCTTGCCTTTGCAATTTTTTGCTTTATTCCCATGACACCAGCCCACCCTGCCTCAGTTTGCCCTCAGTGTATTTTTAGTTTTTACCAAAGCCATATCATTTTGCAGAGAACAGATTTTCTTTTTTTTACTTTAGGCTTTTCTTGACACTAGTTTTTGTTTAGTTTACCAGGGGCCATTCAAGGCAATAGCCTAGACCTTAACAGATATTAGCTGATACTTAACAGAAAAATAATTTTGTATCTCAATTATGTAGGAATTTCTTCTCTCGATTAAGAAGATGACCGTGCCTAAATAGTGTCAGAGTATCAGAGTTCTCACTTAGTCCTATGTAGACATCACATTATTTTCTCCTCTGGAATAGATAGATTGCAATTGTTTTGTTTGCTCAAAATTTCACTTTCTAACTTTTCCAAGATGTTCTTTTCTACTCTGAGTCCTCCCACAGCCCAGTGGCCTAAGAGTTCAAGCAGATTCTGCTATTTGTATTAACTATTTGTTTAAATGTGTGTGCCTGACTGAGGCTGAGTCCAGCCTCTTCCTTGGAATCTTAAAATTTTGTGTCAGAGAAACTAGATTCCAAATTTCCTTTGGTAATAGATGGTGGAACATCTAGCACTGATGAAGGCACTGCCTCCTACCCTGGGGAAGAAGCTGGCTCACAGTAGATGCAGGTGAAACCCATAAACAGAAGCAGAGTCACTAGAGGACTCCCTGTCCACCCTTCAGTTACATGGATCATATATTCCTCTGCTTAGATTGGATTTTTGTCAGACACAGAAAAAAGAGTTCTGATTAAGGCATTCTCTTTTTGTTTTCCTGAGGATTGAAATTTGTGTGGAATTTATAGTGTGAATCATTATGGCTTAATCTGAAAGTATTTACAGGTCTATCTAAGTTTCATACCTGTTCCTTCTGTAGAAGTAGCTTAGTCTATTGGAAAGAATACCAGTGAAGATTGACATACATAAACACACATGTACACATACCACTATACCCAAATGTTCACACCGTGGATGGAAAGTATTGTCAGATGGTTCTTGTTTGTGGTGTTTATTGTCTGATCCTGGTGGGAAAAAAGTAAAAAGTCTTTTTTCACCTAGATAAATGTATAAATTAACCAAATAGATGGATAGCCAAGAGATGGACTATGTTTATAAAGAAAATGTTTCTAATTTTTATTAACTAACAAGCAGTGAAGTAGCATTAAACATAGTTATACTGGAATTAAACCAAGTCTGTATCTCACTTTAAAGAAGTCACTCTTTTTCCACCAAGCCCCAAACTATCTGCCACCTCCTCTCACCATCTTACTTGATAATTGGCTGCCAAGTCTTTCAAGAAATTGAATTGATTTTGACTTACATTTTGGATTATTCTGCCATAATGTAATTCTAATTATGCTGCAAAGATGATAATATATTTTCCGAGAGAAAAACAATGACGTGTAAAACAAACACAATTTTAATTGTTGATGTGTAAGGGCACTATTTAAATCACTAATGAGTATTTTCCCTTTACATTGGCTTTTCTTCTTTAGTTGTTCCTCCTTTTAAGCAGTCAAGCAGTTTCATGGAGGAAATGTAGAGCAAGAAATAGGAAAAAGAAAAGGAGACATTTTTTTTCTTACTTTTGCTCCTTTCAAGTCTATGCTTTAGATCTAGTTAAAAATAAAGTAATAGTTATAATTTTTAGTAAGCAATAGCAAACAGTGAAATACTATTAGAAATTGTTATAACAAGTACACAGATCTCACACCAACTGTCCTCCCCCCCCCCCCGCTAAATCCCAAGCTAAATGTAACATATCCATTTTCTCTCATTAGAGAAACAAAAGCTACTGGTCATCTTGAGAAAAGACAATAAGCGAAAATACTGTGTGAGAAAGAGCAACCCTCCTGCCTCACATGCCCAGAGGACAGGTTCCCTGGGCTTGTGAGAAAGAATTGAGTCAGGGGACATGCTGAGTTTGGGTGTCAGCAGTTCAGAGTGAAAGGTCTTTGGTCTTGTTTCCCTGGCCCAACCTCAGAGAGGCAGAAAAACAAGACAAAACCCAGTTGACTTGGGGGCGTCCCAAAGGAGAAAGGATGTGCACCCCCTTTTCTGTCTGAACTCTGAGCAACGCCAAGATCCCTGAAAGCTGGACTGAATGGCATGTCTAGGCACACAGGACCTTAAGCCAGACTAGCTGAGGTTTCCACTCTCTGTGGCAAGAAAAATGGATAATTCCTTTGTACCTAATGGGATGGAAACAGTTGCTCAATCTGACGGAGCTTTGTTGACAGGCACCAGGCAAAGCTAGTGCGATATGCAGGGATCGATGGGTGAGGCCCAGGAGGGACGCTCAACATCTCTGTAGATTCTAGGGTCCACAGCTGACAAGGCCAAAGGCCTCCTTTCTGCCCACACCACCTCAGCACTTTGTAAGCTCCCTGGAGCTAGATGGCACTCAGGAAAAATGAAGGGGCCACTAAATTGGCTCAGGTGAAGTTTTCACCTCCCTGGAAATGTTAGGACACAAAGTAGAAATTATGTTTCTTTATAGAAAATGAAGGCATATTCTGTGTACTTGAATATGCATGAATACATGAGGTAGACACTAATCATAATTTCGTTTATAGTAGAAATGTAGACATTTTGCTTTGTTAAATGTCATATTTCTTCTTTCTTCTAGATTAAAAAATAAAACAAGCTCCCTACGAAGAGCTTAATGTGAATTTTCATTCTATTTAAGCATTGCCAACTTCCCCCCAAAAAACCATGTTGATGGTTTAAAAGAAAGCAAAGTCTACTTGCTTTTCTTTGACTTTTGCCTCCTCCAAGTTGTAGTCTCAAAAGTTCTGTGTCTGTACACTTAGACCTAAATCTCACTTATTATCTCCATATTCCTAAGAGCTTCCAGCTTGACTCTTGAGTGTCGTGATGTAGAAAAGTGGTTGCAATTCTGCCTGACTCTCATATTCCATTTGACAGCTCCCACTCCGAGAGGACTGGCAGCCTGGCTGGGTGGTTACTGCAAACTACAAAGGGAATTATCACAAGGAAATATGGGTACATCAGGAAGGAAAAACCTGAGCTCACAGACTTCAGCACTACAGGAATGAATTTGTTTCAGATGATGAAAATCTTCATGTTAAGGTGATATAATGAAGGTCCTTCTCATTTAAGTTATTTTAAATGTTCCTTAAAGAAGTAAATTTTCTTTCATTAAGAAAATTAGAATAATCTCTCTACTCCCACTCCTCTGTATGTATAACTAGTACTTAAAGCATGACAATTATTCCCAAGAAATGTCAGCTCTGATTTATCCCCATATGAGTCACCCCCCGCCATCTCCATTTCCACTCGTACATTCATTTTGTAAATTGCTTTTTCAGGTTCTTTGGTGTAAATCAATGGCACTAAAGGCCATAATTAGTGGTCTCCCTGTATTCACGCCCTTTGTAAAGTGATCTTGCAGATTCTTCCATCAAAAGGCAAGTCTGTGTCCTTACTCCCTGGATCTGGGCTAGCCTTGTACCTTTCTTTGACTGATAGAATATGGCAGAAAATTGCTAGGGTGCCATGTTTGAGCTTAGGCTTCAGGCAGTCATGCACACCTCTGCTTTTTCTCTTGAAGCCATGCCATTGTCATGTGAATAAGCCTGGGCCAACCTGTGGGGACCAAACACCAAGCGGAGGAGAGCCCTATTATTCCAGCTAAAACCGGCCTACAGCGAGATGATTCTCCAATATGCAACAAAGTCCAACCAAGACCAGCGGAACTGCCTACCTGACCCACAACTGACTCAGATGCATGAGTGAGCCTAGCAGGAATACAAGAGCTTCCCAGAGGACTCTAATAAGTGCTTTGTCTTAACCACTGAGTTTTGAGGGTTGTCTGTTATGTAGCAGTGCTAACTGATACATCTAATAATTAGCTTTTTTCTTCAAACACTTTGTTTTATCGTGGGATTTCTTAAAGTTCTTTGAATATTTGGACAGAGGTTTATAATTCATGCAATTCTTTATAAAATTGCATTGAGACTTTTCATGTGAACTGCATGTTGGGGTATACCTTTCAGTATTTATTTATATCTTATTTATATGGTATTTGTATTTGTCTGCTTGGGCTGCCATAACAAAATGCCAAAGGTGACTCAAGTGGCCAATAGTGTAGCTTAAATTAGAGAAACTTATTT
Organism: Cephalopachus bancanus; assembly: GCA_027257055.1. NCBI lineage: Eukaryota > Metazoa > Chordata > Mammalia > Primates > Tarsiidae > Cephalopachus > Cephalopachus bancanus. Next base: position 3,701,141 of record JAPVLO010000176.1, on the reverse strand, counting down.
CTCAGAGTTCAGGAGTTTGGGAAGTCCAAGATCAAGGTGCAGGCCAATTTGGTTCTTGGTGAGGGCTTTTCTGACTTGCTGACAGCTGCCTTCTTGCTGTTCTCCTTACATGGTGGTGGGGCGGGGTGGGGGGGAGGAGGAAGGAAGCAGGGAAAGAGTGAGAGCACACTTTCATATCTCATCTCTAAGGACAGTAATTCCCAATCTTACGATCCTGTTACTATTAATTACCTTCCTTACTCTGACTGCAGTCACAACGGGGACTGGAGATTCAACATATACATTTTGGGGGACACATTTTAGTCAAAAGCAGCATCTAAGGAGGTCATATGCTTCTACCTCTGAGTATAATGTATTTACATCGAGATTATTCTGAGGTGATCGTGAGAAGTATTTAAAATACTTCTGGGACAGATGATTCAACAACCATCCTGGTAATAATTTTTTTCTCTTAGAATTAGTATATGCTTGCTTATAAAATTTCAATTTGTTGAAATTGAGTACTTTCAATTCAATTTAACACTTATAGTCTCTTCTGTATAGTTAAGGAATGAATGATTGCTACATTATCAACATTTCATTGATTGAAGACAGAATGGCCATATCATTGCTTCCTCTCCTCATGGTGTTTATTGATATAATTTATGACTATGATTTTCAGGACTAAATTAAAACCACCAGTAATAACAATTAGGGTCTCTGGAGGTTGTTTCTTCTAGATAGCATTTGAAAGTTTAAACTAGTTAACTGATAACATAAAGTACACTGTTCCCATGGCATCCACAAGACAGTATTTAGAACCACATAAACATCTTCCTCTATAGGAGGAACATTCACATATGAGGAATTTCTTTTTTTTTATCAATATTTTTTATTATGGTTTTGTGGGGTACAGTTAAGGGTTAGGTGTGCAATTACATTTCATTCAGACACCCTGGTGATAAGAGGTGTTTCCCCATCCCCAGACAGATATTTGCTACTGTTAATCCCATCCCCTCCCCCCCCATAGTTTCCCAGTACCGTCAGTCATTTTCTTATAGTATTACATTGCATGTTCAAGGTCCATTATATGAATGAGAACATGTGATACTCGGATCTTTGTTTCTGGAAGAGGTCATTCAGTATTATAGACTCTAGTTCCATCCAGGTTGCTGCGAAATTCATGATTTTGTTCTTTTTTATGGCTGCGTAGTATTCCATTGTGTATATGTACCACATTTTTAAAATCCAATCCTCTTTTGATGGGCAGCATGGTTGTTTCCAGGTTCTTGCTATTGTGAACAACGCTGCGATAAACATACGTGTGCAGGTATCTTTTTTATAGAGTGATTTGAGTTCTTCAGGGTATATTCCCAGTAGGGGGATTGCGGGGTCATATGGGAGGTTGATATTTAGAGCTTTTAGGAATCGCCACACTGCTTTCCACAGAGGTTGCACTAGTTTACACTCCCACCAACAATGTAGAAGTGTTCCCTTTTCGCCACACCCTCTCCAGCAGCTGTTATTTTTTGAGTTATTGATAATTGCCATTCTGAATGGAGTTAGGTGGTATCTCAGTGTGGTTTTGATTTGCATCTCCCTGATGATTAGTGAGGTTGAGCATTTCTTCATGTGTTTGTTGGCTGCTCGGATGTCCTCTTTTGTGAAGTGTCTGTTCATATCTTTTGCCCATTTTATAATGGGGTTTGTTTTTTTCTTTTCAGCACGTTTGAGTTCCTTGTAGATCCAGGATGTTAAGCCTTTGTCAGACCTGGTGTTGGCAAATATTTTTTCCCAGTCTGTAGGCTGTCTCTCTGCTCTCTTGATGGTTTCTTTGGCCTTGCAGAAGCTTGTCAGTTTAATAAGGTCCCACTTGTCTATCTTCTCTCTTATGACCTGTGGGTTTCGGGTTTTGTTCATGAATTGGACGCAAGTTCCAATTTCCATGAGGGTATTTCCTTCATTTTCTAAGGTTCTTATGGTTTTTTAAATTTTTTAAATTTTTAATTTTTATTTTTTTTGAGTTGGAGTCTCACTCTGTCGCCCAGACTGGATTGCAGTGGCCGCTCCCGGCCACTGCAGCCTCGACCTGCTGGGCTCCGGCGATCCTTCCACCTCAGCCTTCCAAGTAGCCGGAATTACAGGCATGCGCTACCACGCCCGGCTGATTTTTTTTGATTTTTTATTGTAGAGATGAGGTCTCGCTGCCCAGGCGGGTCTCGAACCCGCGGGCTCAGGCAATCCACTCACCTCAGTCTCCCAAAGGCGCGGGATTACAGGTTGAGCCACTGAGCCCGGCTTTGGTTTGAGGTTTTAAACCATTTAGGTCTCTGATCCATTTGGAGTTAACCTTTGTGCATGGGGATAGATAGGGGTCCTGTTTCAATCTTCTGCATGTGGTCAGCCAGTTTTCCCAGCACCATTTACTGAATAGGTTCTCCTCTCCCCAGTGGTAGGTGGTGGAGGCCTTGTCGAAGATGAGTTGGTTGAGAAATTGAGGTTTTGATTCTGGAATCTCAATTTTATTCCATTGATCTATATGCCTATTCCTATACCAATACCAAGCTGTTTTGATGATTGTAGCTTTATAGTAAAGTTTGAAGTCTGGTAATGTGATACTACCTGCTTTGTTTTTTTTTGCTGAGGATTGTTCTGGCTATTCTTGGACATTTGTGTTTCCATATGAAGGGATTTCTTTTAAGATAAAAAAAAGTGTTAATGGTTAGTTGATATAACTGATGTTTATATTAGTATAGATGCTAATCTGTTTTATTCATCTTTGCATATGGCTTTAATCACTTTCTTTAATCACATTGTACTGATTTCTGCCAGCCTATTTTTCTGATATCTTGAATTAATTTCATTTATTTATTTATTCTTTGAATTAATAATCAAGTAAGAGTCTACAATGTATTAAGTATGATTCTAAGCTCTGAGGACCCAGATTTAGGTGACCAAATGAGGAAAAGTCACAGTTCCTAGGAATCTTGCTATTTGGCGGGGAGGAGGACAACACACAAGTGTCCAGGACATACACTGTCAAGCTCCCCTCCACTCAGAATAACTGGATGGAGAGTGGAGGGGACTATTTTAGGTAAGGAGTCAGAGATCACATCTCTGAGAATATAAGATTTGAGCAGAGAGCTAACAGAAGCAAGGAAATAAGTCATATGTATATCTGGTGGAAGAAAATTCCAACTGGAAGAAACGACAAATGACAAGGCCTGAAATAGTAATGACTTTGTTGTAAAATTGATAGTTAAGTAGTATTTTCCATTCCTTTAATCATTTTTGCTTATACCTTTTGTTTTGTTTTGTAGTGAGGTTTCAAGATGTAGCAAGGGAAAGCTGTATACAAAGAAACAGGATGTTCTCCCTGGAGATTTCTAAGATCAGGTTGCTTAAGTATTTGAAAGAATTTGTCTGGCTTTGCCAGGCCAATTAAAATGTCTCAAAACTGATGTTAAATTGGGGTTTGTAGGCCCACTTGTCTCTTCCTCTGCCTGTCATTAGCTAATTAGAAATATTTGTTGACACCTAAAGAATTTCAGGCAATGTTTTCAAAGCTGAGGATACCTAATTGACAGGTAAATCATGGTCCTTGCTACCAGAAAATTGTTTATTCCTACTAGAGACCAGCTGTCATATGGTGAGGACATAAGTTCTGGAGTCAGGCTACAGGTGGTTATAAGTGGGCACTGACATTGATTAAATTTAGATGTTATGGGGAGAGTGGAGATTCATTAATTCTGCAAATATTTATTCATATGTTACTAGGTTCCAGATTTTTTTATAGAGGCTTTGGGATACAACAACCAACTAAATGGATAAAATTAAAATCACATCTAATGGAAATGTTTTAAGACTTAAGACTTACATAAGAACACACACACACACACACACACACACACACACACACACACACACACACACAGTCTCTGGAGCACAATAACTACTAAGTAAATGTTAGACATAGATTTCTTACATTTGCAAAATGAGTGCTGGTAAATATATAGCCCTAAGAGTGATTGAATTATTTTATGGAGCAGGAAGCACCCTGTGTAACAGATTTGACATACAAAGATGTTGATAAAGTTATGAATAACTAAATCCAAATAGGTTAATGAAGAGAAATGAAAATGTCTGGATATCTGAGGTCTATTCCTGACTGTTGCTGCTGACACTGAGCAGCGGCCATGCCATCCCTCTTCAGGGCTGTGGCAAAGCTATAAGCTGCCTTCCCAGTGTTCATACTCTCCTTTCCTCTCTTGTTCTCAGTTTTGTGCACGTCACCGTTCTTTACCAAAAAGACTACACTTCCTAGCATTCCTTGCAGTCAGAATTTATGGGGAGAGGTTTCCGAAAACAGTCTTAAAAGAGGAGAGAACTTCATCTGCATACGCCCTTCCCTTCGGTGTTCAGCCTTTTTCTTCTCTGAAACATGGGCACGAAGCTGGTTGTGAAGCAGCCGTGTCGTGATTTAATGAGGCAACAAGCAAAAGCAACATGAGGATGGTGAGATGGAAGATTAGAATGAGCCTGGCTCCCCAGTGGCATTGTAGAGTTGCCAAATTAGCTCAGATTTCCTCCACAGAACCTCTTGTTATGTATGCAAAAGATACTCACATTTTTAAACCACTGTTACACGTTTTTTGGGGGCGAGGGGTAGCTTCTGTTACTCATAGCTGAATGCATCCCTTAACCACTATAAAGTTTCTGGATGCCACTATCTACCAGAATGTCAACACGGACCATCAGTGGGGACTTGTATCTTTAGGTGTTTAGGCAGTTGCCCACATCAGAAGTCCTGCTTTACTGACCCATAAAATGGGTGGCTGTTTTTGCCTGACAATTTAGTTTTGTTGCCTGTTGGAGAACTCTTCTCCCATTCATTTCATGTACCTCTCCTGAATGAACCGGAACCCACAGGGGTAAGCTGGATATGATGGGGGTAGATAAGCCCTCCTTCTAAGGAGTGTCCAGTGTGACACTGAAGCCTCAGCAAGTGCCCTAAGAAAGCACAGAGTTGGTGCCGCTGAAGTCATTCACATCAAACACAGCCTTCTGCCAGTGCTTTGGTGGCATCTACATGTCATTAAAATGTACAATGGTGGCTATTTCACACCTAAGCTTTTCCCATTTTTAAGAAGTCTTGTTTATAAAACCAGAGAATCAGCTGGCCTTTCCATAAATGAGTAAAAATTTTCGTCTTCCACTAGTTAGAAGATAACTTAGATTCATCACTTTTTATTCATACCTTTCCTTTGGTCATTAAAGAATTTGATCGTTTTATGTACAGCACATGAAAACATTCTTTTGGTTGGTTTTCTCCAAAGGCTTTCAATTCTCACCCATTTATCTTTCTTTTCTTCCTAAAATGTGACTTGAGATATACACATAGGCAAAATCTATTTTTACATGCATCTGGTTGAAAATAAAATGTTGGGGAAAGCTAGATATCAACTGCACAGTCATATTTTAAATTTGGACTGAAAGCATCAGAGATTAGGAATATACCCCACTTCATTTAAATGTGCTCTGTCTCTAGGTATCCTGCTTAATTGTCCATCACCCTTAGCAAAGATTTGTCAGAAATCATGAGAGTGCATCCTCATTTTCCCTGCTTTTTTTTTGAGTTGGAGTCTCACTCTGTCGCCCAGACTGGAGTGCAGTGGCCACTCCCGGCTACCACAGCCTCGACCTGCTGGGCTCCGGCGATCCTTCTGCCTCAGCCTTCCAAGTAGCTGGAACTACAGGCCCCCGCTACCATGCCCGGCTGATTTTTTGATTTATTGTAGAGATGAGGTCTTGCTGCCCAGGCGGGCCTCGAACCCGTGGGCTCAGGCAATCCACTCACCTCAGCCTCCCAAAGGCGGGGGATTACAGACTGAGCCACCGAGCCCGGTTGTATACCATGCTTTTTCAAGCTGAAAACTTGTTGGTGAGCCCTGAAATTTCTCTTTGGGTCAATCAGTAAGTTTTCTTTCAGAACTGAATGCATATGTATACTACGAATGTCTGACTTTCCTGTCCTAATTATACGTTCGTGTCTATTTAAGTAGTGTGTTATAGTGGAAACAGTATGGTTTTGGAGACAAAAGACTGAGTCCTGCTGGTGCTTAACAAAAGCAACTTCAGCAAGTACCCCAAGTCCCAGGGGTCTGTTCTTCATCTGCAGATGGAGCTAACAAGGCCTGTGTTGTCCGTTTTATTGGGCTATTGTGAGGCTTCTTGATGAGATGACACATGGGAGTGATTCGTGCATTACAAAGTGCTATAAACACATAATTATAAAACCTCTCCTCTGCACCAGAACTTGCTATCTCTCTTCAATGGCACACCTCATGGATTGGAAATAATTCTTCTTCCATGTCAAACCCCTGTAAATAATATCCAACCTTACCAGCTCAAGGTAAGTCTCAACCAAAACCTGACCACTCTGCAGTCAAGAAGTTTGGTGCAGTGATAAAAGAGATAGACTGCTAGGCGCAAATCCTGACATTTTTGCTCACTAATTGTGTGATCTTGGATTATTTGCTCAACCTTTCTTTTTTCTTTTTTTTTTGAATTGGAGTCTCACTGTTGCCCAGGCTGGAGTGCTGTGGCACACTCATGGCCACCCCAGTGTTGACCTGCTGGGCTCCGGTGATCCTTCTGCCTCAGACTTCCGAGTAGCTGGAACTATAGGCATGTGCTACCATACCAGCTAATTTTTAAATTTTTTTGTAGAGACATGGTCTTGCCAAGTTGCCCGGGCTGGTCTCAAACCTGTGGGCTCAGGCAATCCACTCACCTTGGCCTCCCAAGTGCTGGGATTATAGGCTTGGCTACCGAACCCAGCCTGCTCAACCTTTAAAAGCCTCAGTTACCTAATCTAGAACTGGGATAGTGATTGTACCTAAACTTAAGGTTGATGTAGGATTACATGAGAAAGCTATATATAGTAGTTTTTTGGTACCTGATATACAGTAAATAAAGAATGTTAGCTTTTGTTAATTTTTTATTATAGGCTCAAGTAGATTATATGAGTCTGAGAAGATAATGGCTTACATTTTATTTTTTCCCCCTATAAATGACTAGGAGTTTGCTGTAGAGCCCAGGGAATATTTTCTAAGGTCTAATGCCAGTATTGGCAGCTGGAATGTTTTCCGTTTGGTTGGTTTTTTACATTTTTTGAGTACATTATAATTTGAATTTGGCCTCTTGACCTCTACTTTCTTCTCATTTCACATTCTAACAGAAATAAGGAAGAATCGATATTCTATAGATAGTGGAAATTCATTTTTGCCCAGTGTCCAACAATTTACATTTTTGATGCATGCATTATTTATATAAATAATCTTATAAAAGATAAGTAACATAATTACACGTAACTATACATTTATTTAACTTTGGCTTTGGGAAAAGGACAAAAAGATATGAAATATATTCTGTTCTGGAAAATCTTGTGTATGTCATCATAGTACACATGAATTTATAATTTGAATTAATGAAATTATTCTCCTTAGGTTTTAAGAAATATAAGTAGCAATACTCTTTTCTACAAGACAAATAAAAATAGTTCTTAGATTACAAAGCTCAGCTTCTAAAAATCTTAAGGTGGAATATCAGGTAAGAGGGTTGATATTTCAACATGCATGCAGGTGAAGTCTGGGCTTCCAACTCCCTCTCACTAACCCTGGTAGTGGACCAGGTACTCTATGTGTTGTCATGTGCTTTCCACTTCCAGCAGTGCCCAGAGACTACGGATCCCTCTCTTGTGCTATTGTGATTAGTGTTTGGGGATCACTTATGAGTGAGAACCTGTGGTATTCAGTTCTGTGTTTCTGTGATAGACCGCTTAGCACGATGGCCTCTAACTCCATCCAATTTACTGTGAAGTCTGTGATTTTGTTCTTATTTATGGCTGCATAATATTCCATTGTGTATATGTACAACATTTTCTTTATCCAGTCCACTTTCCTTGGCCTGCAGGGTTGGCCCCGTGTTTATGCTATTGTGAATAGTGACAAATCACGTTACAAAAATATGCTTGTGCAGGTGTCGTTTTTGTAATGTGATTATGTTCCTACAGGTATATTCCCAGAAGAGGGATTGCTGGATCATATGGAAGATCAGTTTTAGTTCTTTTAGGAATTGCCACACTGCTTTCCATAGGGGCTGAACTAGCTTGCACTCCCATCCACAGTGTAGAAGCTTTTCCTTTTCTCCACACCTGCACCAGCATCTATTGTTTTTTGACTTATTAATGATAGTCATTCTTACCAGAGTTAGGTGGTATCTCATTTTAGTTTTGATTTGCATTTCTATAATGATTAGTGAGGTTGAGGATTTTTTCATGTGTATGTTGGCTGCTTGTATGTCATCTTTTAAGAAGTGTCTGCTCGTGTCCTTTGTCTACTTTTTAATGGGGTTGGTTTTTTTTCTTTCTCTTTGTTTGAGTTCCTTATAGATCTTTGATGTTAGGCCCTTGTCAGATGCATCCTTTCCAAATATTTTTTCCCATTTTGTGGTTGTCTCTCTACTCTCTTGATAGTTTCTTTTGCTGTGCAAAAGCTTTCCAGTTTGATGAGGTTCCACTTGTCTATCTTAGCTTTTATAGCATTTGCTTTTGGGGACTTGGTCAAGAATCTGTTGCTTACTCTGAATATTTTATGTTTTCTTCTAGGATTCTTAAAGTTTTAGATTTTACATTTAGATATTTCATCCATTTAGTGTTGATTTTTGTATATGGTTATTGGTAGAGGTCCAGTTTCATTCTTCTGCTTATGGTCAGCCAGTTTTCCCAGCACCATTTGTTAAATATGGACTCTTTCCCCCAGTGTCATTATTGGTTGCTTTGTTGTAGAGCAGTTGGTTGAGAGATTGTGTTTTTACTTCTGGACTCTCCTGTTCCATTAGTCTACATGCCTATTCCTGTACCAATACCATGCTGTCTTGGTTGCCTAGTCTTGTAAGAAAGTTTAAAGTCTGGAAGTGTGACACTTCTCATTTTGTTTCTTTTGCTGAGCATTGTTTTGACTATTCATGCTCTTTTTTATTTCCATATGAATTTCTGTATTGTTGTTTCTAGATCTGAGAAAAATGATGTTGGTAATTTGATGAGCACTGCATTGAAGCTATAAGATAGCCTTTGGTAGTATAGACATCTTGACAATATTGATTCTTCCAATCTATGAGCATGGGATGTTTTTCATGGGGTGTTTGTGTTATCCTTGATTTCTTTGAGCTGCATTTTGTAGTTCTCACTATAAAGGTCTTTCACTTCTCTGGTTAGGTGTATGCCAAGGTATTTTGTTTTATTTTTGTGTGTGGCTATTGTGAATGGGATTATACTTTTTATTTGATTCTCTGTCTGCTTGCTGCTGGTGTCTAGGAATGCAACTTTCTTTTGCACATTGATTTTGTATCCCAAGCCTTTACTAAAGTCGTTTATCAGTACAACGAGGCATTTGACAGACTCCCTAGTGTTTTCAAGGTCTAGAATCATATCATATACACAGGGTGATAGCTTAATTTCCTCTTTTCCTATTTAGATATTCCTGGTTTCCTTCTCTGGCTAGCACCTTCAGCACTACATTGAAAAGGAGAGTGAGAGTGGGCATCCTTGTTATGTTCCAGTTCTTAGGGGGAATGCTCCCAGCTTCCTTCCAGAGAGCACACTGTTGGCTGTGGGTTTATTGTAGAAGGCTCTTTCTGTTTTGAGAAATGTTCCTTCTATGCCTAGGTGCTCAAGGGTTTTTTATTAAGAGGGGATGCTGAATTTTGTCAAATGTTTTTTTCTGCATCTGATAATATAATCATGTGGTTTTTGATTTTGCATCTGTTAATGTGCCAAATTATGTATATGGCCCTTTTAAACTTTTGATGGTTTGAAGACTGTTTTGTTTGATATCAGAATAGCAACACTCACCCTCTTCTGCCTTCTATTCTCCTGAAAGATTGTTTACCAGCTTCCAACTTTGAGTCTGTGGGTGTTCTTTGCAGTGAGATGAGTTTCTTGGAGGCAGAAGACTGTTGGATCATGTTTCTTTACTAAGTTTGCCACTCTATGTCTCTTCAGTAGTGCATTCAGTTCATTCACATTCAAATTAATTATTAAAATGGGAGAGTTTATTCCTGTCATAGGGCTCTTAGAGAGTTGCTTTTCCCTTTTGTATTTACGTATGGGTGTATTTTCATTTTTGTGAGTGCTGTATATGCTCTGTTAACTCTGTCCTTGCTGTACTTTTGTGATGGGTATGACTATTTTTTTTTTCTGTTTTTGACACCTTCTTTAGTAACTCCTGAAGGATTACTAAAGAGGTGACATATTCTCTCAAGGATTGGATGTCTGGGTAGGATTTTAATTCTCTGTCACTGATGAAGCTTACCTTGATGGAGTAGCAAATTCCTGGCTGAAATTAAGAACATTAAAAATTGAACTCCTGTCCCTTCAGACTTGTAGTGTTTCTGCAGATAAGTCTGGAGTGACTCTGACTGGTCTTCCCTGGTAGGTGGTCTGATCTTTCTCTCTTGCTGCCTTTAGGATTTCTTCTCTTCTGTTTACTTTGTCAAGGCAGATTATGTCTTGGGGATGGTCTTCTCATATGATATCTTGTGGGGGTTCTCTGAATCTCTTGCACTTGATTGGCTGCCTCTCTAGCAAGATGTGGGACATTTTCTTCGATGACTTCATGGAATGTTTGTTCCATGATGTTTTCAGTTTCTGTTTGTGCTTCAGGGATATCAGTTGGGTGTAGATTTGGCTTCTTGGCCTAGTCCCACATCTCTTGGAGGCTTTGCTTTTTCTTTTTGAGCTTTTTTTTTTTCTATTTTTTTGACAGACTAGGTTAGTTCCATGTTTTGGTCTTCAAGTTCTGAGATTCTTTCCTCTGTCTGATTGATCCTGCTCCCTAAGCTTATTACTATGTTTTTAACTTCCAGGATGAAGTTCTTCACTTCCATTATTTCAGAATGAGAGTTTCTGAAACTGGCCATCTCTGCTTTTACTGCCTGTACAACCTCAGTTTTGTGTCTAGTTTCTCTTGGTTCCTGTTCACTTTTGTCATCCAATCTCTGATTTCTGTGACTGTTATCTGGAGCAGGTAATTCTGGGGGATTTCCATTGTTTGTACTCTGATAGCTGCTTTTTAGTCTCTTTAGGACTCTGAGGATTGCCTTTATTTTTTCATTGATTTTTCCTTATTTGTGACATGCCTTTCTTCCTTCTCTGTAACTCATCTTTGGTTTTGTTGCTCTGATGTTAGTCAACGACCCACTGTTCTAGGGCCCTTTCTGTCATTCACCTTAGGTCACTCAATGAGAAAGGGAATGGCTTTCACTTCTGATCCTTGCTCAACCCTGTGACAGGCTTCTCTACTGAAGATTTTCTCTCCTACTATTCAATTGGTCAGGTTGGTTTTTAGCCCCTGTTGCAAGTACTCTGCAGAGAGTAGGGGAATGAGCCTCTGTCTGCCATCTGTGGCTTGCAGTCCAGAAGCCTTCCAATTGAGGAAAGTCTTTGAGTTACTTTCATGCCACTTCTTCCTCTTCAAGTCTGTGCTCAGCTCTTGAAAAAAGAGTAAGTTCTTTGCCATGGGGAGGGAGTATCCTCCCTGTGGGAACATGGGGTTGAGAGGTGATTCTTTCTGATCTGTCAGGCAGGCTGGCCACCAGCCACTAGCCATGGGCATCAGTTGAGTTTTTTCAATCTGCAGGTGAGATTTCCTGGCCTAGGAGCCAGCCACTGGGCTCTGCTGGCAAAAGGTGCACTCTTGGCAGCTGTCAGAGTGTGGGTTATGTTCTCCTTTCCACTTGGGTTCCAGTTGCCCACTGCTCTATCCAACCAGGACTCCTCCTGTGTGGACCAATGACTTTTGTGCACTGGGGTGGGAGGGGGTGGGGTGGGGAAGGTGGGAAAATGACCTAAAGCATCTTAAGATCATTAACATTAACCAGGCAGGTGCATGGCAGGGAGTGGGGCTCCCAGGTTCCAGCATCTGTCATTGCTTTCTGGTCTCTGTGTGTTCAAAGAGACCTCTACTGGGTACAGGGGGCTTCACCTGTCCAAAACAGTTCGGGGTGTCACCTTCTATTAATGACTGGGTCCCTACTTTCTGCCTCACTAGATGAGAGAGGCACTGGTCTGCTGCTCCATTGTGGCTCTTTGTAGGGATTTCTTAATGCTGGTATTGAAGTCCTGTTTTTTTATCTGCTTGTTTGCTAATGTATCAGTAGGGAAGCTACTGAAAACCTGATGTGGGTGGGCACAATGAAAATTTTAACAACAAAGAGATTTGAAGAAGATAGAAGTTAATGAAGAAATGACTTTATTTCATTGATGGACTTGCTTTTGCCTGAACTTGGAATAGGCTGACTTATAGAACAGGGTTCATATGTAAATTACTTGATCTTGCTACACTTATAAGCATATATCATGCCAGGATGTTTAGTATATCAGCAGGTACTACCCATAGGATCCCCAAGTTACAACATTCAATTGCCTTCTACGATCAGTTAAGAATTAGGATAATTTATAAAAATACAGCCATGTGTTAGCAACCTAAATGACTCTCCTGTGTCTTCAGCCTTTTCCTATTAATTTACTTTTATTTTCTTAAACTTAAACATATCCAAGACTCTTTCACATGTGTATGCAAGCAATGGCAGGGGAAAAAACCCCTCTTCCTCTGTGTTCCAGGGCATCATTCTAATTATCTTTGGCACCCTTATTTCCTTGTTTCTACTCACTCATTAATCTGGTTTCTTTCTCTGCTGTGCTCCAGCATACACACCCTAGTAAGGCTGCCCCCTCCAAGGTTTTTACAGACCTCTAGTGTGGTAAGTTCAGTGGGCTTTTCTTAGATATCTTCACACTTGATTTTTCTGTGGCATTTAATATTATTAGAAATTTGTTATAGTTCTATTTCTTTTGTAGAGCTTTTTCCTCCTATCTACCTCTTAAATGTTGATATAGTCTGTAGTTAAATCTTTGGTCCTTTCTCCTCATTTTCTGAATATTCCTTTGGTGATTTAATAGATGCCTTCCTACATGCCAATGAGTCCTACAGTGTCTCTGTCATGGGTTCCAAGCCCATGTTTCTTATTACCTACTAAATTGCTGTCTCTGGATATCCAACAACTAACTTAAACATGCTAAGTCTAAAATAAAAATCTTTTCTCTCTAGATTTGCTTTTCAAAAGTTTTTAAAAAAATGCTTAATAATAATTATATCCACCCAGTAACCCATTAAAAATCCAGAGTATTACCACTCTTACTTAACATAGTAGAAGTTCTAGCCAGAGAAATCAGGCAAGAAGAATAAATAAAAGGTATCCAAACAGGAAAAGAGGGAATTAAACTATCTTTCTTTGCAGGCTATATAATTCTATCTCTAGAAAACTAAAGATTCCACCAAAAGACTTTGAGACCTGATGAGCAAGTTCAGTAAAGTCTTGGTATACAAAATCAGTGTTCAAAAATTAGTAGCATTTTTATATACCAACAACATTCAAGCTAAGAACTAACCCAAGAACATAATTCCATTTACAACACACACACACACACACACACACACACACACACACACACACATGACTGGGAATACATTTGACTAAGGAGGTAAAATATCTTTACAATAAGAACTACAAAACACTATGAAAGAAATCAAAGATGACACAAACAAATGGAAAAACATTCCTTGCTCATGGATTGGAAGAATCAATATCATTCAAACACCCATACTACCCAAAGCAATCTACAGACTCTATGCAATGCCTATCAAACTACCAGAGACCTTTTTTTACAAATCTAGAAAAAGCAATACTTAAATTCATATGGAAGCAAGAAAGAGCCCAAATAGCCTATGCAATCCTAAGCAAAAAGAACAAAACTGGAAGCATCACATTCTTCTTGCTGAACCTGATGTTTCTATTCCACGCAGAGTCTAGCATAACATTAATGACAAATAGAAAGAAGAGGAAATAATTGCTGATGAAAAAAGAGTCATGCTAAAAGAAAAAACTTATATTGCTTTGCTACATTTTAAGATAAGAACAAGGGAATGATGTTATCTCTTAGCTCTATTTACACATGCACATGGGTCAGGGTACATAATTTTTGGAGCCCAGTGCAAATAAAAAATGCAGAGCTCTTTGTTAAAAAATGATTGAGCATTTCAAGTCAGTCAAGTATTAAACCAGGCTCTTGTTAGCATGAGACCCTGTGAGACTGCACAGGTTGCAAGCTCATGAAGACAGGCCGAATCCTACAGGAGTGAATCTATTTGCCTGACAAAACATTCCCCTTTATCTGGAGCTAAAGGTCGAGGGTGGGTCCTAACACTCAATATTGAGTTGGCCATGAGATTCATCTTGATGACATTTAGTACAGGCTTGCAGATGAGCACTTGACATCATTCTAATTTGCCTTTTCTTTTGTTTCCATTTTACAGGTTGTATGTAGTACAGAGGGCTGGCTTTAGAAGGTAGCATATGAGAATTGTTACCTGCTGAATGCACACAAAAGAGTTTGTTCTATGAGAGAGCCATGGGCCACTGTGTAACTATTAACCTAAGTGATGATCCATTGAAAAAGGGCCTGGAAGTAGTGGACATAAGACATCATGTTTTATCATGTTTCCTTGTGTTTACAGACATGTTTCTATAAGTGGAGGAAGACCAATGGTCAAGCTAAATAAAATCTAAAAAATGGAAATCAGTGTTTATGAATGAACTCACATAAGGGGGTTACTCCCTAAAAAAACATACATTTTATTTATAAAAATTGTATATTTATTCTTACATACTTAAACTTCAACCATCTTCGAGGTACTCCTTGTTCCATGCAGTACACCTATTGAGATACTTTTTCCACTGCTCAGAACAGTTTTGAGCTTGTCTACTTGTATGCCTTTTAGTTCTTCTGCCATTTTTTGTTTTACCTCTTCCATATTGGCAAAACATTTCCCTTTGAGGAGTTTTTTCATCTAGGGAAACAAAAAGAAGTCACTTGGAGTGAGATTGGGTGAATAGAGAGGGTGGGACATGGAAATAAAGCATTTTTGGTAAAAAACAACTGAACTCTTCAGTGTGATGTGGGTAAACTGTGTTTTCATGGCAAAGAGTCTGTCAACTGTTTGCCACAACTCAGGATGTTTCTTCTGTAAATCATTTCTTACAACAATGCTAGCCAGCAAGCAGATGCTGATGGGCTCCTAGAACACTTACCTGGTGGGGAAAGCCTGTCTTAAACGGAGTCCACCCTCCAAAAGATAATTCCTGTCTTTTTGAATCTCCTCTCATATGTATTACTGATAGCCTTGATATTCACGGAGCGTCCCTGTGATAACACGCATGAACCACTGCACTTGACCTTATACAGACTTTTTATATAATAGTGTTATTTCCAGACAAAGAACATCTAAGCTCATATGTTGTACTTGGTTATCATCTATTTGAATCTCTTTAATATGAAACTTTCTAAGTCTTAGTCTCTCATTATAATTAAGGAGTAAGGCTGGTTTTTCAGTAGAAATTTTCTCAATTTGGATTCGTCAGTTTATGCACCTTTGATGGAAATAGCATTAATATATGCTGTCTTCTCAGTGCACTATACCAGCAAGTACATGTTGTTATTTAGTCTTGTTATTGAAGAGATTAACTTTAATTATTTGGTTAAGGAAGCATCTGTCAGTTTTTTCCCTTTTAAAGATTTTATTTTATTATTATTTTATTGTATTTATTTACTATTTTATTTATTTTTGAAAGTAGAGAGAGAGATTTATTAAGCAGGAGAGGCAATACACTCCAGAGAATTAGGAGTGGGCCCTAGCAGGAGAGTGGTTCAAGAGCCTTTTTATTGATTGTAAAATTTTTATTTTATCTTTTGTAATTAATCTGTGTCCTCTGGTTAGACAGCTCGATGTTATGTACATATTCTGCCATGCCTTTACATTTTACCCTCTAGTTTTAGCATCCATTGATAATTCTTGCCTACACCAACTGTTATGCTAGTTTGCTAAATGATGATTGTTTAATTCCATAATTCTGTCTCTATTTATTAGTTGACTTCCTGTTGGAAGAAATGATCCCACCCTTATTTTTCTTCTTAGCAGTTGGATGCATGGATTTCTATGCCGTGCAATAAGCCTATGCAAAATAAATCTATATTTATTTATTTTGGTGTTCATATAAAACATATGTACCAATTTGTCCCTTGTTTGACCAGTGAGAACAATTTCAGGCCAACTTTTGCTTCTTTTGACACATCCCTGCCATTTTTGAGCACTTCCAGGCTTTTTGTCACAAGCCGTTCCTGGGCTATCTTGTGCTTCCCTTGTCTCAACCTTGCCATCAGTCATTTCTCCAAGGAGCTCTAGTTCCTTTTAGTGAAGACTGGTATTTGGAAACAAAGATGTAGGTGCGAGATATGCTCATTGCAGCTGGGTTGTCTTGACTTCTAGACCTTCTTGGCAGACAGAGCTCAGAAATAGATATGCAAGCATACACCTTTAAAGCTTCACATCCTTCTAACATTCCTAACTCCCCTTCTCCTCGGCACAATATCACTTTCTAATATAGTACATATTTTATTATTTACAATATTTGTTAGTATTGGATTTGTAGTTATCTTCTTCTTTCTCTACCAGAATGTAAGCTCCACAATGGTAAGAATTTTCATCTGCTTTGTTTACTAGTGTGTCCCAAGCGGCAAAACAGAACTGGTCAACAGTGAATGAAAGAGTAGATGAACTCCAGTGAAAACAAAATTTGATGTAAGAAAGAAGATAATATCATCATTGTGAATAGAATTTCTGTAGTTATAGACTATTAAGTAAATATTGAATATTGATATAAATACAATTATGATATTATAAGTAAAGATGGGGGAAGGAAGGGTATA
This sequence comes from Cephalopachus bancanus, assembly GCA_027257055.1. NCBI lineage: Eukaryota > Metazoa > Chordata > Mammalia > Primates > Tarsiidae > Cephalopachus > Cephalopachus bancanus. The sequence goes on along the minus strand of JAPVLO010000176.1, from coordinate 3,684,277 downwards.
TACTGTGAGATGAAAAAACACCAAATCTTTACATTTTAGGTGAAGTCAATAGGTAATGCATAAAATTGAAGAATCAAGAAATAGCTATATAAACTTTTTTTTTTCACTATACAGTCGAGCACCCAAAGAAACAGGTAGAGTATTGAAGATGGTTGCCTCCAAGAAATTGAAACAGGGTAATGGAGAGGAAGGAGATGATTATACTTTTAAAATATATAGAACAAAACATCTGATTGATTAAATTGGGTACATTTGATGTAACTACCCTTAATATATTTTCTAACCATCTCCCTGCTCATGAAAACATATAACTTTGATTGTAATAATATAAAAATTCTCTTGGAGAAATCACGTGTATCAATAACTATATAAAATATGTGTTATTCTTTTTTTTGTGTCTGTGCCAAAATATGTCCTTTCTTTAAGTCAGATCAGCAAAAACTTGTGCCAATTGACATTTTTAAATGCTAAATTGCACATTAGCATGAAACTATCTGCCTTCTTGATGAAACTTTTTCTTATCTATGGTAAATGCTGTTGTAAGGAATGCCACTCTCTTGTAATGTTATACAAGATAATTTTTTTCTCATTATCAAATGTTGTATTTTTATCCTGTGAGTGGTTTGCTTTACTGTATGAACACAGCAAACCAAAAAACTGAGTCTGTCTCTCTTCAGGGTGTTAGAAAATTCAGAGACACATATCTCTCTCACCTGCAGCAAATGCACAGGCTCTCCTCGTGTCTTGTTTATTGGTTTCATTATTGATTTTTCTGTCCAACTTTCCCCCTTACCCTGATTTCATCACTTATTTTATCATAAATTATATTAAATTTCATGAACTTTCTTTACCTGTTTTGAACAAGAAAAGATACAAACAAATAATGGTAAAATAATTACACATATTTTTATTTACTGAAACAGAGAATAATTTCGGAGGTATTTATAATCCCTAGAGACAAAAAATGTATACGAGGTCCAACAATTAGGCTCACAAACCCATCCTAGGAAAAGTACTAAATGCCTCATTGCTGAATATCACTATGGTCACCTTTGAAGTACTCCCCTTGGGAAGCTATGCACCAGCGCCAGTGCCTAGCCAACCCATCAAAGCAATTTTGGAACTGTTTTTATGGAGTGGCCATCATTTTTCTGGAATGACATCAGAGTTGCCATCAATATTTGTTGATGTCTGGCCATTAAGTTCATGAACTTGCCACCATGTGCTTACGTTGGCAGTACTGTACAAATAACTGAATTGGAACACCCTCCCTACTCACCTAATCTGGCCCCCAATGACTTTTTTCTATTCCTAAAGATAAAGAAAAAGATAGAAAGAAAAAGCTAGAAGATATTTGGTGACATTCAGGACATCAATGGCAATATGATGACAGCTCTGATGGCCATTCCAGAAAAAGAATTCCAAAATTGTTTTGACAGGTGGACTAGATACTGTCCTTGGTGCATAGCTTCTCAAGGGGAGTACTTTGAAGGTAACCATGGTGATATTCAGAAATGAGGTACGGATCGCTTTTTCTAGGATGAATTTTTGAACTTAATTGTCGGAACTCATAATTACAATTCTTCTAATGATTTACTTGGAATTTCTCTGCTTTTCTCATTTAGTTAATATTTTCCCTAATCTTACTTTTAAATACATTTTAAGGGAAACGTTTAAAATAATTTAAAATCAATCTACTTAATATTTATTTTAAAATGATAGGACAATTGATTTGTGGGTTAGAATTGGTTGCAGTGGATTTCTAATCTAAAATCTTGTGATTTGCTATCATTTTATTCCCATTTTATTTCCCTTATTCTATTGGAAAATTTATCTCTCTTTCTCCCTTTCTTTCTCCCTTTCTTTCTTTCTTTCTTTCTTTCTTTCTTTCTTTCTTTCTTTCTTTCTTTCAGTCAGGGTCTCACTCTGTTACCCAAGCTAGAATGCAGTGGCTTACCACAGCCTCAGCCCCCTGGGCTCAGGTGATCCTCCCATTTCAGCCTCCCAAGAAGCTGGGACTACAGGCATGTGTCACCACTCCCAGTTCGTTGTTGCTGTAGTTGTTTTTGTAGAGATGAGGTTTTGCTATGTTTTCCAGGCAGGGAAAATTCTTTGTTTTAAGTTGAAATACACATACAAGCACACACACGATATTTTTTAGACTCCTTCTGTAGTATACAGTGTGCTCAGCACTGGAAACACTGCAATGAGTAAAATAAACTCCTTGAACAGGTTACTTTTTACCAGCTTACTCACATGTCAAGTGAGGATAAAAGTAGCACCCATCGTGCAGAAATTCAGTCTAAGCACTGGATGAGATGACACACATACAGCACCAGCAACATAGTTGAGGGCTCAAGAAACATTGGCTGTTATCACTTATCTCACAGGCATGTTGGTCACATCGAATAACACACTCTGTGAAATGTCCATCACCATTAAACTCTAAGAAAGTGCCATTAAATAAAATCTTATAGTGATATGTCATGTCAACCCATTGAATACTTTTGAATTTGATTATATTTTGAAACATATTAAATATTTATACAATTAGAGTTTGGAAACTGTGTATAGATCTTAACATATGTCTCCATTAAATTTCATATTTAACCCATTGTTCAAGTTTAATACTTAATTAAAGCTTCATCCTAATGTTCAATGCATTAGCTCTAATTTTCTGGCTTTGTAAATGCTATAAATATACTTTTGTCAAAGCCATTGATAATTTTCTTGATTTGTGTGAACATTATCTTGCTCCATGTTACCACTAACCAATTATTTAATCAATTATCTTAGACAATTTACTTTTGATTTTTTTTTAGTAGCACAATCTTTCCATTTTTATCTGGAAAAAATTGTATTTATTTATATTCCTCAGATCCCTAGAAGCACAGAGCTGTGCCAAACCCTATTTAAAGCACTTTGCTGTCATTGGTAGATTATCTCCCGCTGGGGCTTTTCTGGCCAGCAGTCTGACTGAAGCTGGCTTTTTAATATCTAAATTAATGTAGAATTTAGAGACAGACTTCTGTAGTGGCTGCATGCAATCTTATCGCCTACCTTTACTGAGGAGTTTGGTAATAATTGGGGGAAATAGATCCAAAAGCGTAATCACCCAATTTGAACCTATTGTGGCATGAGACATTCCGTACCAGGAATTACGGTCTTCCCTAAAGCTAAGTCACATGGCAGGGCAGATAATTCAGGGAGGGAGAAGCAGTTCATACTCAGTTTGAGGTTACTGGGTTGCCTTTTACCATGAAATGCATAAACTTGCATCTTGGCACAGCAAGCTTTGACCCTATGCTCCTTCCACCCACACTTATAAGTGTTCTGACCCAGATCTATCTATCCAACCTCATTGCTAAAATGAACCCTTTGCTTTGTTGAATGCATGCTCCCATTACCCATACATACACATTGCCATTCATTTCTGAATCTCCTGTTTCTCTTCTGTCTAGAATCCATTCCTTAGGCCATCTCTGCCTATACAAATCCTGCCCAAGATGTTTCTCTTAAGAAATCTCTTTCAAAATGATCTTCTTTTTTCCCTTTTTTCCACTAGACTATAGTGTTTCAGATATGCATTTTATCATAAGGATTATTTTATGTGATAAGTATTCACTTTTCAAATACTATGTCATTAATCGAGTATTAGTAATTGACTATAAAAAAACTGAAATAGCCATTTTGGTAGATAATTTTTGAAGAAATTCAAGTCCATGCAAAAGATGTTGCATACTACCCTACTTAAGCAAACATCTATATCAAAACAATTTTGGTTTTTCTTGGTGACTTAGGATCATACATATTTGAGTCTTGTTTTCTCTTGCTGTAATTAGCCCCAAGACAATTGTCAATTGTTACTACTTAAGGCATAAACATAAAAAGGATTCCCTGTATCCCTTTTAAGCCCCTGCTCTTAAGAAAATCCAATCATTTGTTCATTTAGTGTCACTATATTTCAGTATTGCCTAAAAAAGAAATTGCTACTTACTGGAAAATAGTGAAGCTGACATTTTCTGATTTCATAGTACTTACAAGTTAGAGTATAGATACTAAATAAAAAACGTGAATAAAAATAAAAATTCAAGGTGAATAGGCACAAAGAAGGAAGATTACAAGGATGTTATGAGAGGATAAAATAAAGGTAACTGATTTAGACTGGCGTGACAAGGAAGCCCCCTGCAGAGCAGCATCATTTAAGCGGAAGCCTGAAGAACCGGTAGGTCTTAACCAGATGAAGAACAAGAGAGTAGCCCAGGCAGAGGGAGTATCAGATAGTAAAAATCCTGATTGCAAAATGGTTTGGAGCTTGTAGGAACCAAAGGGAAGCCAAGGTAGCAGGAGTATAGGGGCAAGGGACAGTGTGGCATTTGAGATCAGATATCATGAGGTCTTTTTGACTATTTTATAGATTTAGTTTTTTCCTAAGTGCAGTTGGAAATAGATTTGAGCAAAAAAGTGAGAGGATCTTATTTATACTTTGAGAAGCTCCCTAGCTGCTTGGGTTGGACACATGAGAACAAAGTTCCCCGACTGCTGGTGGGCTGACTTAGAAGACTAGACAGTGGTGCCAGGGGATAGTGGTAGCAGTAGAGGTGGCGAGATGTGAACAGAATCAGGGCTGGCTTTGGAGCTCTGAGTAACAGGATTTGTTGATTGATTTTGTGTATGGGTAAGGAGGGAGGAAGAAATGACAACTTTTATTTTATTTTATCTTATTATATTCAAAGGGTGCATGTGCAGGCTTGTTACATAGGTGCATTGTGTGACTGTGATGGTGAGGTGAGGTATGGGCTTCTATTGAGCCTGCCACCTGGTGAACATGGTATCCAGTAGATGGTTTTTCAGTCTTTACCTGCTTCCCTCTCCCTCCCCTTTAGGAGTCCTAAGTGTCTGCTGTTCCCATCTTTATGCCCAGGTGTACCCAGTGTTTAGCTCCCACTTACAAGTGAAAACATGTAATATTTTGTTTTTTATTTCTGTGTTAATTTGTTTTGAAGGATGGCTTCCAGATGCATCCACAGTGCTATAAAAACACAATTTTGTTCTTTTTTATGACTGCATAGTATTCCATGGTATATATGTGCCATATTTTCTTTATTCAGTCCACCATTAATGGGTACCTGGGTTGGTTCTTTTGTTTTTCTATTGTGGATAGTGCTTTGATAAACATAGGAGCGTCTCTTTGGTAGAATGATTTATGTTTAATTAGGTATATACCCAGTAGTGAAATTTCTGGATCTAATGGTAGATCTATTTTTTGTTTTATGAGAAATCTCCAAACCTTATTCCACAGGGGATAAACTAGCTTACATTTCCTATAATAGTGGTAAGTGTTCCCTACTCTCTCCAACCTCGTCAACATCTGTCACTTTTTCTCTTAGTAATAGCCACCTTGACTTGTATCTCATTGTGGTTTTGTATCTCATTGTGGCATCTCATTGATATTTCATTGTGGTTTTGATTTGCATTTTTTGAATGCTTAGTGAAGTTGAACAGTTTTTCATGTTTGTTGACCACTTATACGTCATCTTTTGAGAAATGTCTGCTCCTGTCCTTTACCCACTTTTTATAGGGTTATTTTTTCCCTATTTGTTTAAGCTTCTTGTAGATTTTGAATATTAGGTCTTTGTCAATGACAACTTTTGGATTTCAGGGTACAAGTGAGTAGAGGAGAAAGTGCATGTGTGTAGCTAAGAGGCACAGAATTTCCTGATTGATATAACTGTCACGTGGCAACCAAAACTTCAGTCTAGTTGTTTTCTTTTTCTTTTTCTTTGAAAACAGGATTTATTAAGAGGACAGAAACTCTTCTACAGTGGGAGGAGGGGTGAAGGGGTTGCCCAGTCTAGTTGTTTTCATGTCCTTGGTTTTCTTGCTGAGGACTTAGGCTCCTTGAGTTTGGATTTTTAGATCTTACCTTTTCTGACACCTGGAAACAAGTCTCCCACTTCTGAATCCTTCAAGGTGTAGTTCTCAGCACATAGTAGACACTTGGTAAGTTGATTTTACATTAACTAATTATTATTTAACCAATGGAAACTGATTGCTTGATAAGAATTATGTTTTTCATTTCTTACTTTTCTTAGTGGGCACATGGTGCGTCTTTAGTGATTATCTGGACACCTGAATCAGAAGTTGCATTTTATCATTTCTCCTAATTAATAAGAACAGGACAGGAGAAAGAACATCTTCATTGTGCATAGTGAGTGTGACTACATTTAGTTAAACTAGCCTCTTTCTTCTCTCTTACCCTGTCTTCTGCTCAAGGAATCTGTGAGCCAGAATTAGATAGCATGCACATTTTGGCTGCTCCTGGTTCTTTTTTTGGGTTCTACTTGACTACAGAGAAAGTATATTCCCATCTTTTTTATGGGTCGAATGGTAGGTCTATTTTTATTTCTTTGAGAAATCTCCAAACTGCTTTCCATAGCAGCTGATCTAGCTTACATTCTCACCAACAGTTTATGAGTGTTCCATTTTTCCCTGCTGTCTTAGTCTGTTTTGTGTTACTATAAAGGAATGCCTGAGGCTGGGTAACTGGTAAAGAAAGGAGGTTTATTTGACACACGTATCTGCAGGGTGTACAAGAAGCATGACATCAGTGGCAGCTTCTGGTGAGGCCCCAGATGGAAGGGGACGGGGAGCAGGGCTCATGTCAGGTGGAGAATGTGGGTGTTGTTGATATTCATTTTGACTCTTAGGAAATTCAACACTATGTCCATACATACCAACACATTTGCCTATTTTTTGCAACATAGGAAAAGAGGTGACTACAAAACTACAGTGATAAGTATGTTGCTTCAGGTCAGGGTCTTTAGATACGCTATTTCAGTTATTCTCACAGCAACACTGAATAAGTCAACAATACCGTACAAAACTATGGCAGTCCCAGAAATTTGACTGTAATTTTTTTGTTTGTTTCTAAAATGCACCAGTTGACTCCAGGTATAAAAAGGAGGGACTAGAAAGTTTCATACATTCTCTTATTGCACTTATCTCTGCCATAGCGTACAATGGAGCATCAGTTGGGGACTTTGTATACTATTCAAGTTGACATCTCAGAGGAGATTTGCTAAAATGTTATGCTAAACAAATTTATACAATCAACAGTTCTTTTTGCTTATTCTGTAAAAAAAAGTAACCTACAATATCTGGCTTTCTCTGCTCTAATTATCTTCATTTATGGTATATTTCAGATTTTCTTGAAAATAACTTCCCTGAAAATTATATGACTGAAACAAGATATTTTGGAATATCACATCAAGATAGTGTAACATTTAATGAACAGATCTAATGACCAAGTTAGAATATGGCAAATGATTCCACAACTATTATCTTGGATGAAACAAGTAGTGATGATTTGAAAGTTTAAAAACATTCGGACTTACATTTTCACCCTATAATTGTATATTTTCTCTGAGAGCCATTTCTTCTCTTCCACAGTTAAAAGTGACTGGCTTCCCCCATTTGTACTTCCTTTCTGTCTTGCTTTGTTTTGCTGATTTAAGATGCTACGCTCTCCTTAGCTGCATAAAATGTACCCAGAGGTATTGTGGGTCAGTCCCAGACTACTGTAATAAAGCAAATATTACAATAAATGAGTCACATGAAATTTTTTTGTTTCTCCATATACATAAAAGTTATGTTTACATTATGGTGTAGTCCATTAAGTGTGCAAAAGCATCATGTCTAAAAAAAGTATCACTTACTTAAAATACTTTATTTCTAAAAAAAATTCTAATGATCATCTGAGCCTTCAGTGAGTCAGAATCTTTTTGCTGGGGGAGGGTCTTGCCTCAATGTTGATGTCTGCTGACTGATCAGAGGGGATGTTGCTTATTTATTTCTTTAAATAATGCAACAATGAAACTTGCTGCATAGATTGACTCCTCCTTTCACCAACGATTTCTCTGCAGCATGCAATGCTGTTTGATAACATTTGACCCACTGTAGAACTTCTTTCAAAACTGGAGTCATCTCTTTCAAATCCTGCTGCTGTTCTGTCTACTAAATTTATATAATAGTCTAAATCATGTGTTGTCATTTCAACAGCATTTATAGATTCTTCGTCAGGAGTTGATTCCATCTCAAGAAACAACTTTCTTTGCTCATCGATGGCAGCAACCCCTCATCTGTGCAAATATTACAATGAACTTACAGCAATTCAACCATATCCTTAGACGTCAATTCTAATTCCACTTTTCTTGTTATTTCTACCACTTCTCCAGTGACTTTCTCCACTGAAGTCTTGAACCCCTCAAAGTCATTCATAAGGGTTAGAATCAGCTTCTTCCAAACTCCCATTAATGTTGATATTTTGGTCAAAATCCTTCCATAAATCATGAATATTTTTAATGGTATCTACAATGGTGAATCTTTTCCAAAATATTTTCAACTTTCTTTGCCCAGATCCATCAGAATAATCACTATAAAATGGTAAAATGGCATTATAAAATGTATTTCTTAAAAAATAAGACTTCAAAGTCAAAATTACTTCTTGATCCATGAGCTACAGAATGTAAGTTTATCAGAAGGCATAAAAACAACGTTAATCTCCCTGTACATCTTCATCAGAACTCTCAAGTGACTTGCACTGTTAATGAGCAGTACTACCATGAAAGGAATCTTTGTTTCTGAGCAGTAGGTCTCAACAGTGGGCTTAAAATATTCAGTAAATCAGGCTGTAAACAGATGTGGCATCATCCAAATTTTGTTGCTCCATTTATAGTGCACAGGCAAAGACTTAGCATAATTCTCATGGCCCTAGGATTTTTAGGATGGTAAATGATTTCAAGCTTAAACTTCAAGTCACCAGGTGCATTAGCTCCTAACAAGAAATCCAGCCTGTTCTTTGAAGCTTTGAAGCCAGGCATTAACTTCTCTTTTCTAGCAATGAAAGCTCTAGATGGCATCTTCCTCCAATAAAAGCTTGTTTTTTTTTTCTACACTGAAAATCTGTTTAGTGTAGCCACTTTCATCCATGATCTCAGCCAAATCTTTCTGGAGAACTTGCTGCAGCTTCTCCATCAGCACTTGCTGCTTCATGTACATTTTTATGTGATGGATATGGCTTCTTCCCTTAAACCTCATGACCTACCCTCTGCTAGCTTCAGGCTTTCCTTCTGCAGCTACACCGCTCTGAGTCTTCATAGAATTGAAGACAGTTAGGGCCTTACTTGGATTGGACTTTGGCTTGAGGGAATGCTGTGGCTGGTCTGATCTTCTGTCCAAACCACTAATACTTTCTTCGTATCAGCTATAAGGCTGTCATGCTTTCTCATCATTTGTGTGTTCCCTGGAGCAGCACTTTTAATTTCCTTTGATAACTTTTCCTTTGCGTTCACAACTTGGCTAACTGTTTTAGGCAAGAGGTCTAACTTTCCACCTGTCTTAGTTTTCAACATGCCTTCCTCACTATATGTCATCATTTCTAGCTTTTGACTTAAAGTGAGAGACAGGAGACTCTTCCTTTCACTTGAACACTTAGAGGCCATTGTGGGATTATTAATTGGCCTAATGTCAATATTTCAGGAAATAGAGGCCAGGTGCAATGGCTAAAACCTGTAATCCCAGCATTTGGGGAGGCCAAGTCAGGAGAATTGTTTAAGCCCAGGAGTTCAAGACCAGCCTAGGCAAAATAGCGAGAACTCATCTCTACAAAAAAAATTAAAAAAGTAGCCAGGCATAGTGCGGGATGCCTGTAATTCCAGTGACTTAGGAGCTTGAGGTAGAAGGATTGCCTGAGCCCAGGAGGTTGAGACTGTGGTAAGCTGTGATTTTACTGCTGCATTCTAGCCTGGATGACAGATTGAGACCCAGACTCAATTATAACCTTGTTTTCTCTACAGGTATTTCAATGATGCAAGTATTTAAAAACTATAAATAATGTATATTTTAATATAAAAATTAAATATTAATCAATGAAATAAAAAAATACAAAAACTCTAAGTCCTGTGCATTTTAAATGATGAAAATCAGTGAGCCTCTAATGAGTTACCATTATCCTAAATAATTTTTATAACCCATTGTTATGATAAAGACAAGAACTGAAATGAGATATTTTAAAAATGCATTAAGTCAAAGTTAATTACAACTTTCACAACTGCCAATGGTTTTCAAATATGGTAAAGAGGGCTAAGAGCTGTAAGTCACATGATTAACATTAAAAAAATCTCTGTGGTGCTAATTCCAGGGGCCAGGCCTCATAATTAATAGCAATTCATATATTAAAAATCAGGGTCATTGGGAAAATCACAACAAGATAAAATACCTGATATGTCTAAAAAAATTAGAAAAAAGTTGCATAAATATATTTACAAGAAGAGTCATTGTGGCATTTTTCTAATAGAAAAAAATAGAAAATAACCTAAAATTTCAGCATCAGGGAATTGGATAAATATAATTTATTTTGGCAAATTCCTTTAATGTACATATGTGTGCCCATGCAATATATGTATTCATGGTAAATTATTAAATGACAAAATATGATTCTAGAATAGCGTATGTATTAACAATTTTTTTTTTGAGTTGGAGTCTCACTCTGTCACCCAGACTGGAGTGCAGTGGCCGCTCCCGGTCACTGCAGCCTCGACCTGCTGGGCTCTGGCGATCCTTCCGCCTCAGCCTTCCAAGTAGCTGGAACTACAGGTGCGTGGTACCACACCTGGCTAATTTTTGATTTTTATTGTGGAGATGAGGTCTTGCCAAGTTGCCCAGGAGGGTCTTGAACCTGCGGGCTCAGGCAATTCACTCACCTCAGCCTCCCAAAGTGCGGGATTACAGGCTGAGCCACTGAGCCTGGCAGCATTTTGTTTTTGAAAACATTTAAAAATTGATACATAATATTGTGCATATTTATGGGGTCCAAGTGATGTTTTGCTACATGCATAGAATGTGTAATGATCACGTCAGGGTATTTAGAGTATCCATCACCTTAAAAATTTATCATTTCTATGTGCTGGGGACATTTCAAGTCTTCCATCTATTTTGAAATACACACACACCCGTCCCAGCCTCTGGTTAACTATCATTCTTTTCTCTTCCTTCATGAGATCAACTTTCTTAACTCCCACATATGAGTGAGGATATGAATATTTTGTCTTCCTATGCTTATTTCTCCCTTGGCTTATTTCACCTAACATGATGCCCTCCAGTTCCACCCACGTTGCTGCAAAGGACATGATGTCATTCAATTTTATGGACAAATAGCATTCCATTGTGTGTCTATGCCACATTTTCCTTGTCTATTTATCTGCTGATGAACACTTAGGTTGATCCCATATCTTTGCTATTGTGAGCGGTACTGTGATAAGCATGGGAGTGCAGGTATGCCTTTGATATGCTGATTTCTTTTCCTTTGGATAAATACCCAGTAGTGGGATAGCTAGATCATATGGCAGTTTTATTTTTAGTGCTCTGAGAAATTTCCATACTGTTTTCCGTGGTGGCTATACTAATTTACGATCCCATCAGCTTTTCATAAGAGTTCCCTTTCCTTTACATCCTTGCCAGCATCTGTTACTTTTTTTGCCTTTTAATAACAGCCATTCTAACTGGAGTCCAATACTGCATAGGCCGTGGGGGAGGTAAGAAACTCAGCAGAGCTCCTTCTCTGGTGCAGTGCCATCCCTGGGGCTCTAGATAGCTTGAGGGTTGAGGCTGAGGGATTCCTCCATGTTTGGAATTTCAGGAGTTGCAAGAGAATTTGAAGTACTGGGTCACTCACTTATTCTTTCCCTGAACTGGGGGACCTCTCCCGCCTCCCAAATGATCCTCACTTCCCTCGCCTTCCTTGTCTTGGTTGTCTTCCTTCACCTCTCCACTGAAACCCAGTTTTCTCTCTCAGCTGATAGATTCAAGGGTGATGATCAACTTGCTGTTTTGGTTCTTCTTTGTGGGACGACTAGCACCAGATCCCCTCTACCCGAAAGCATATATTTACATGTATTTTCCATGGAAAATATCCGGAAAGATACTTAACAAAATATTAAGACTAGTTATGTCTTGTTGGTGGAATATAAATGCTTTTCCATTGCTTGTCTCTATTGACTTTGTTTTCTAGAATTGACATGGATACTCGCCTAATAATTACTATAATTAATTTTATAATAATCATTACAATTATTACTTAATTAAAAGGTAATGTAAAAAGAGTTGTTATCTCCTATAGTACTGCAGAAGTTAAAATAAAGATTTTGGAAAGTTGGCGGGGCACAGAACCATAATGAAAAATTGTTTATAAGTACATGTTAATCTATCTTAATAGCTGATCCTGCAAAACAATATTATAGAGAATTTTCAATAGACAGAGCACTATAATATTAGCACATGCATAGTTCATAGACTGCATCCACGTTCAATTACTTATATTCTGTTTGTTCTTAAATGAAATTTAAAAATATTATGTAGATAACAAAGCATATTGTTAGTATTCTCCATGGCTGAATGTCCAAGCTGTGAAAAGAGGGCAACCAAACATGGTGTGTTGGCCTTCCATGTGAGAAGTAATTTTTTAAAAGCAAATTGGAGTCCATTTATCTGGCCTCTCCTGTGTGGTAGTCATGGTGCTGGGTGCTGAGAGCTAGGTGCTGGGGATGTGTGTGCAGGTGGGTTATGGCGCCTCATCTCCAGCAACTCATCATCTCTCTGGACAGAAGGAAACATGATGCTGCTTCAAAAGACTTGCCGAGGCAGGGCCCACAGCTGCTGGGATGTGGTAGTGTTTCTAAGCTGGCATAGAAAGCTCATTTTCTTCAGTACGTGAATCCACATGAGGGTATGGCTACTCCGTCCTTTACAAAGAACAGATTTAGTATGCAGCTTGGTCAGAGGCCACAGGTGCTTTCGATGCTGAAGGCAGCTTCTGCCAAGTCTTCTGTGTTGCCTGCCTGGGTGAGCATTTGCCAAGCAGAGTCAGCGCATTCATCCAAGAGAGGATCTCACCCTGGAAAAGATTCAAGCGCAATGCTTCGCCGTGAGTTTGCCTGTTTTTCTCTGTCCTTCCTGCCACGAGGCCCCGAAATGCAGTGCTTGGTAAGGAAGGATCAACACCCACATCTGCCAAGGCATTCGGATGCAGACCCCTCTGCTTCAGTGGCTTAGATTAACATATTAAACAGCCAGTTCTGTAGGATGGTTCCAACTGAAATCTGTATTGCCTCTTTTCTTGGCCGGCTGTGATTTCTCCAGGTGATTTTTCTCCTTGGTGGGACGCCCTCCGGTCCTACTCTGCTGCAGCATCTTCCACACTGCTGGCAGAGCCATCTGTTTCATATGAAAATCAGAACATATTACCTGCTGCTTACAGTTTGTGCAGACAGTGCTTGTCCTTCGATACTCAGACCATGTTTCATTCCCCAAGTGGAGATGGACAGCCTTGCTAAGAGATGCACTTGGGCACATTCACATGTTAATGAGTTTATATGAGCAGAGAGTGATTCACAAATCCAGCAGCAGCAGACAACAGGGGTGGGGAGTGGGGACAAGAGAAGAGACATATGGTGTTTGTGGAAGCAAGACATAGAAAATACTCTGGATTGGTTAAAGTGCAAAGTGCTCATGGGTTAGTTGGTGGTTTTCAATTGGCCAAGTCTCTATTTAGAGGTCAGCTGATAATTTCTGATTGGTTGAATTTAAGTCTTGTCTTACTTGCGACCTTGGGCTTCAATTTGCTCATGGAGGAATCTAGGCCCTGGAACTGGGTCAGCTAAATGCCTCCCAATGACATGATTTAACACCCTTTACATGCTATCTATGCATGATATTTGCAATTTTTTGTTCATTATTATTTCTCTTTCTAGCTGCTGATTGAGTTCAGGGACTGTGTCTTATTTACCATTTTAGTATCCAAATCTCATGTAAGGTCATCCCATTGTACGTACAAAAAAAAAAAGCTGAATATATGATATGAATGAATTAAATATTTATAGGTTATTAATATCAACTGAATGAAGGAGAGTTGTGAAGCCTCAGTGGAAGGGGAGGGTGGAGAAGCTGGCAGGCAGCATGTCTAACTGCCAGCAACAGCATCTGAGAAGAGCTCATGGTGATGACTGGAATTTCCTTAAACTGAGGTGTTCTCACAACCTCTGACAGAGCCTGCCCTGTCCATAGATGGTTCTTGGTGCTTACAAGACTTCATGGAATGTCTCAGGAGTCCTCAGCCTACAAGTGTGTAAAGAGTGCTCTGGTGACAAAGAGGAAGAACACAAGACAGGACCTAAAAAAATGCATAATTCATAGACAAAGATGATGTGTTTTCAACCCCCCATTACTCTAGGGCTTTGTGGAAAGACCTCCTTACTGTAGGGATAATACTCAGAATTTTTTTAAAAATAAAATTTTCTTAAGATAGTCTGAAGGCTGGAAACTACCTTTCCTCTGAGGCTTTTAAGGAATAGTGAAAAACCCCAGATAAACCACAATTATTCATATTTTATAGCACTCTCTGAATTGCCTTTTCCTTTTCCTTACTCTGGAGGGGCATCTAAAAGAAAATTTTCTATTTTTTTCTACCACAATTTTGCTCCATTTGAATAGTAGAGAAAATGGCAGGGGTTAATCTCATACTTTCATGTAAATGGGAGAAAGAATTTCCAACTTGATAATCTTAAAAGTTAATTTCAACTAATTATAATAACAAATATATTATCCTACCAATGTGATAGAATATATAAGTGAAAAAGAGATCGGAAGGTTACATAATAGGCACTCAAAAGGTTAATAGTAAAAGAGGACTTAATATAGCCTCATCACTTGTGTCATAGGTTATGTCTAGGTAATATTTTTTGTTGGACAATAACCGTGTGTTAAGCCTTAGGATACACCGACATCTCTGAAATGAGAGAAATGCATGATGTTTGATGACTGGTATCCAAACTTGAAAGTTTCTTTTAATCATAATTTGAATAGCTCTTCTCTAACTTTGAGGAAATATTTGGTGCCCTTTGATTCTCCAGTTGACTTTTTAGAACAAACCACGTTTAGCTGTTTATAATCAGAATTTGTCATGGATACTGAGAGGATTTTATCTTGGGGTAGTGGAGACCACTGAGCAGAAAGAGACATGGGAACTGAACCAAATTTACCCTACAGGAGCTTTCTATAGAATCAACTTGAAAATAATGAAATGCATTTTATATCAGACACGTGAGTACATGTTTCTTGATATGAATGCCTTGTTTTCAAGAAATCTTGCTAAACTTCAGCTAGATTTGCAGTCTTCCCGAGAAATCATTCCTTTCCTTAGAGATGAGTATCCTTATGTCCAGCTCTCCAATTCTCTTCTATGTCTGAATCTCAATATCTAAAGCTGATAGCACCCAAAGTGGTCCTTTTGTAGTTGTTCTTAGAAAGGACACCACCTACCAAATTCTTAGGCCAGAGTTCGAGTTAACCTTGGTGTTTGCTGTGTTCTTGCCTCTGCATTCAATCTGGCACCTCCTAACTGCCAACGAACCATCTCTTAAATATTTTCTCCTGCTGTCACTGCTGCCACCACCTTAGTGACAGTTACCACAATCTATTGCCTAATAGAGATAGGAACGACCTTCTTGCCAGTGGTCTGCTTTGTCTGTAAAACTTCTCTAATTCCCTGCACATCCTGTAGCCAGTGTTATCTTTCTGAAATACATCATATGATGCCATTTCCCTCCAAACCCTCCAGTGGTTTTCAATTATTTCCAAGTTAAAATAAAGTATTAAACTTGAATGACAAGGCCCAGAGTGGCCTGGCCCGTCTCTGCTCTATCCCCTTCCCCGTCTCTATCCCCTTTCCGTCTTCACCTTCATCCTGTCTCCATCCGTTTCCTTGTCTTTATCCTCATCTCCGTCTCCATCCCCATTCCCCATCTCCAGCCTCCCTGGCCCACTCCCATCTCTTTAACACTGCAGTCCTTCTCTCAGTCCTGCACACTCGCCATGCTCCCTCCCTTCCGTGACAGGACACTTGCACTTGCTCCTCTCATCTCATGTCTGGAAAAATTCCTTTGTCTCCTCATTGCCCAACTGGTATTCTTCCTTTGGATTTCAGCTCAGCCACCCATAACCATGACCTTTTACCCACTCTCCTAGCACCATGCAACTCTCTTATGACAATGGTTATGATTCAGCTCTTAGATGAGTTTAATTAGTAAGCACTCTACTTGACGGGGCCATAAGGACCAGACATGGGCAGGGACCACATCTTGTTTTGTTCACTCATGGGTCCTGGAATTAGCACAAGACTCAGCATGTGTTGTATTATTAATGTTTATTGAATTGGAATGAGCATATTAACATGTACTGACATTGGAGATAATCATCTTTTGTTTGAATAATGATTAATACTCGTAAAGAGAAAATCCATTGTTAATGTGCTAAATATATCTATCTTAAATATACTATTATTGTTGTTGTTATAATTTTGAGTCAGGGTCTCACTCTGTTTCCCAGACTGGAGTGCAGTGGCATGATCATGGTTCACTGCAGCCTTGACTTCCTTGGCTCAGATGATCCTCTTGCCTCAACTCCCAAGTAGCTAGGACCTCCCACGTAGCTAGGATCTCCACCGAGCTTGGCTAATTTTTTTTGTAAAGACAGGGTCTTGGTATGTTGCCCAGGCTGGTCTCAAACTCTTGGACTCAAGTGATTCTAAAACTCTTGGACTCAAGAGAGCCTTGACCTCTCCAAATACTGGAATCACAGGTGTGAGCCACTGTTCCCAGATTAAATACTATTATTGACCATATGGAGGTATTGATGTACTTCTTTCATTCTTAAAAACAACAGAGTTGTCAGGGGCAAGTGAGGATTTGCTACATGAGTAAGTCACATGCAGGAGAAGTTTGGGCTTCTAGTTGGCCATCTCTCCTCCTGATAGTGAACCAGGTACCATGTATTTCCACATGCCTTCCTCCTTCTTGTTTCCCTCCATCCCCTAGCAGTGTCCAGCATCTGCCAATCTCTTTATCTCCCCTTCTGTGTGTGATACTTTGATTTCTCCTTTGAATCAGTTGCAATTCCCTCATTAACTGATGAGTAAAAATCTTTGACCATTGTTTGTTTAAAAGAAAACTGAGCCGATCTTATTCATCTGGATTATTTGGCTTTTGTTAAGACTTGCAAGGTTTGGAATATTTTTATCTACCTCAAATTATTGTCCATTTTCACTTTCTTCTGAAAGTTGTCTTTCAGAAGCCTCAGTACCTGACACAATGTATTCATTCCAGGTAGCCCGTGTGGCATGTGGGAGTAAGCTTGAGGTTTAGAGTCAGGCCTTCTTGTCTTTGAGTTCTGCTCTGCCATTCAGTAATATAAGTGTAAATTTGGGCAAAGGACTTCATTTCCCTGAGCACTAGTTATATCATCTGTGAATTGGGTTTTGTAATATCTATCCCATGGGATTATGGTATGGGTTCCTGAATTTATGTATGTAAGCACAATTTCTACTTGGTAGGTACTAAATAAAATGATTTCTTTATTCTTGCCCTCTGTACCTTTCTCCTTGGTAATCTGCATGTTTAGAAAGACATGCCATTCGATTCTCATCCGTATGCTCCATCTGAGTAGAGAATTTGCTTTAAAATGGAACTTTAACTGAAAGAAAGCCAGAGAAGAGGATTGGAGGAAAACATGATATATCAGTCAATCGCCATGGGACATTCAGGTTAATGCCTTGTAAGTGGACAGAAAGAAAAAGAGGAATCATTATTGGCCTTTGATGTGGTGGTTACTTGATTTCAGATTGTTTTTAGTTTATTTTTTTTTTCTCGATAGTTGTATTGCATCAAATGGAGAGTGTTTTGAAGGGATATTGCTTTTAATTTGCTTAAGTTATTCATAAAAAAGCTCTCTTTTTGGGAGAAATTAGTTGTGTTTATTTGCTTCTTTGAGGGAAGGATGTATTGATGTTTCATGTTATAATTGCTTCCAGTGTGCTTTTAAACATTACCTAGTTTAAAAGAAAAAGATAAAGTGGATATCACGAGCATAGTAATCAAGTTAACTCCTACTTTAGTCTAAAATTATAAATATGGCTAATGATGATGTAAGGGTGCTGTTAGATAGAAAGGAAACTGAGATAAACATAAGGGCCCTAATTTTATGAACAAATCATGCAGCTAAAGATGCCAGAATCCATCATTTGGCCTCCCTTATCTTTAGGGAAGACTGTGCCTGAACCACCTCAGTGGAAGCCTTGTCTGGCTCACGCGTCTCAAATCCTGGATGTCCAGGGCACTTTTGTTGATCAAAGCCTGATGAGTTTCGTCCTTTTCATATTCCTTTTGCTTCTGGAATCACCATTGTATACTGATGCCTACTTTTTAGTAGGTGACTTTGGAATATTGTAGATGATTGTATTAGTAAAGGGAATGCATACGCATGTTCACCAGTCCATCAAGAATGTTAAGAATCAATGAAGGCATGAACCTCTGTCCTCAAAGGAGACATCATAAATGTGATCAGCAGATGATAAAACCCTACTCTGGCTTCTCATTGCTCATCACACAATTTTACTTCTACACATAGTTAATAAGTAGGTATAATTTCCACATACAAATAAATACACACATGCACTGTAAAGATTCTTCAATGAGCTGTAAACATCTCTCTTCATAGCCAATAATCTTGACAAATTTCTCCTTGATCAACATGCTACAATACTGGGAATACACTCAGAGGAACTCAAATCATTCTATGAAAAATACACCTGCACACGCATGTTTATTGCATTGTGTTATTCACAATAGCAAAAACATGGAACCAACCATGTTGCCCATTGAAAGTGGACTGGATAAAAAATGTGGTACATATACCCAATGGAATACTACACAACGATAAAGAAGGATAAAATTATGAACTTTGTAGTGACTTGGATGGACTTATGAGTCTATACTACTCAGTGATCTATCACAGAAACAAAGAACTGAGTACCACATGTTCTCACTCATAATTGGACCCTGAGCAACTATCATAATGTTATAAGAAAGGGATTGGCAGTAGTGGGAAACTGCCAGGGGAGGGAGTGGGGGCATACTTCATCAATAAAGGTACCTGATCTCAAACCAGGTGAATTGGGGACAAATGTGAAGTCCAAATTTTATCTGTACAATGACCATTTGTATACCTAACCCTGAATTGTACCCCACATCTTTAAAATTAAAATTAAAAAAAATGAGACAGCCCCACAGAATGGGAAAAATATTTGCCAACTGTATATCTGACAAAGGTTTAACATCTAGGATCTATGAGGAACTCAAATGTACTGAAAGGAAAAATAAACAAACGGTCCCATTAAAAAGTAGGCAAAAGACATGAATAGATACTTCTCAAAAGAAGATATATGGGCAGCCAACAGACACTTGAAGAAGTGCTCAGCCTCACTAATCATCAGAGAAATGCAAATCAAAACCACATTGAGATACCACCTAACCCCAGGAAGAAAGGCCATCATTAATAAAACAAACAACAACAGATGCTGGTGAGGATGTGGAGAAAAAGGAACATTTCTACACTGCTGGTGGGAATGCAAACTAGTGCAACCTCTTTGGAAGACAGTGTGGTGATTTCTGAAAGAACTAGAAATTGACCTTCCATATGACCCAGCAACCCCCCTATTGGGAATATACTCAGAGGAACTCAAGTCATTCTACCAAAAAGATACCTGTACACGCATGCTTGTTGCAGCTCTGTTCACAATAGCACAAACATGGAACCAACCATGCTGCCCATCGAAGCTGGAGTGGATAAAAAAGAGTGGTACATATACACAATGGAGTATTATGCAGGCATAAAGAAAGACAAACATATGGACTTCACAGCAACTTGGATAGATTTAGAGTCGATCATATTAAGTGGTCTATCACAGAAACAAAGAACAGAGTACCATATATTCTCACTCATAAGCGGACCTTGAACAATTATCATAATACTATAAGAAAGGGATTGGCAGTAGTGGGAAACTGCTGGGGGGGGCGGGTTGTGGGATTGGCAGTTGAGGGAAACTGCCATGGGAGGGCACGGCACACCTCATCGACAAGGGTACCTGCATAATAAACATTTGTGTACTTAACCATGAATTGTACCCACATCTTTAAAATAAAAAATTACTTAAAACATGCTACAATAATAATAATTTGTATGACTTATGTTTATTAGCACTTATTATATGCCAGCAACTCTGATTGTTCTTTTACATACCTGGTTCTCATAGCATTTTGTTGAGGTAGGTATTTATCCTCTGTGTTTCCTGCATGAGAGAAGTGCACCTTGGAGGAATCAGGTAACTTTCCTGAGATCTCTGCAGCTTACCATGGGATGGAAATACATTTGAGTTCAAGTTTGCTTGATTCTGAAACCTTTGATCTTGGTCATTAGTCAGAAGTCAGCAGAGGAAAGCCAATGGGCGTTCAATGCATGATTGTTTTAGTTGATGCCATTCTTTTAAATATTTCTGAAAGCATTTGATTAACATAAGCAACATGGATTTAGTAAGCTATTTGCCTCTGTGTTCTCTTTGAAAAAGCTTCTGGGTATGACCTTATCTGCTGGTGAGTGCCACTGGATGTGGATAATAGCCTATGAGGTTACTTAAGCACTCTGTTGCCATGGAATCAATAAAAATGCCCAGACTAAGAGAAAACGTGACGTGCAAATCTGATGCTGCTACATGAATTAAGTCACTCATTAATTCAACAAAGCATTGGGAAACTGTTATGTGTTCAGTAACATTTCAAGTTTGAAAAACACATAAAATGAATAGGGTGAATTCCGTGTCCTTCATAAGCACACATTCCAGTGTGTATGGCAAGATAGGGATTGATAGGTATGTACATTAATCATTGCAATACAAAGATACATTCCACAGAAAAGACATTAAAAACACTCTGAGTATACTTAGAAGGGGTGCACACCAAAGAGTGTGTTTGGTTAAAGTTTCAAGGAATTATTGTGGGTAAAGCTGTAACTCAGTGTGAGGTGGAGTTCTTCATGCAGACAAGAAGTGCAAAGTGACTGGTGGTCCAGAAGGAGGGGATGGTGTGTGTGAAGGCAATAGGTGACTGTAAGAAGTTGAGAACAACTATGCAGAAGAACCTTGTGTAGAGAAGTGGGAGGAAAAACTGGAAGTGAGAATGAGAGGAGACTATGAGAAGCTTTGTGAAGGTCTCTATCCTGCTTATTTGAAGAGGCATCATTAAAGGATTCTAGGTAAACTAGTGACATCATCAGAGTTCAATTAAGAAAATTATTGCACATCAGACATCATTATCTATAGGAAACCTATCTTGGAAAGGGCTGTAGCCCACAGGATTCACTCTAGCTAGTCTAGGGAGAATGATGTGTATTGACAATTTCCATAGTTCTCATCCAGGAACAGACATCCAGGGACAATTAAGTCGCCTTCAGGATCCACTCATGCCAACTTGAGAGGTTCTAGCAGAAACACGTCTACCTTGATCTGTTTGGCATCTCTGATGCTCTGACTGGACAACACATATTCTGCCACATCTGCTGTTTTAGTCAGGGCTCTCCAGAAAACAGAGTCACATATGTGTGTGTCTATATATATGTATATGTGTCTATATCTGTATTTATCTATATCTACCTATATCCATATCCATATATCTTCTCTATGTAAGAATATAAGTAAATATATGTGTATTTATTTATTTTAAGGAGTTGCCTCAGGTGACTGTGCAATTGTGGGAGGTGGCATGTCTGTAGTCTACAGGATGGGGCAGCTGGTGAACCTTTATATTGCTGTCTTGACATAGACTTGCTTCTCCTTGGGGGAAACCTCAGTCTTTGCTCTTGAGATCTTGGACTGATTGGGTGATGCTCACCCTACATTACATTAAGGAGAATAATCTGCTTTACCCAAAGTCTATTGCTGAATTGTGAGTGTTAATCACAACTAAAATATATCTATACAGATCTTTACAGCACCATCTAGACTGGTGTTTGGCCACACAACTGGCCTTCATAGCTTAGCCAGGGGATGCATAAAATTAGCTATCATGCCTGCTGAAGAAGAGCCAGCACCTCTCTCTGCCGTGTGTTGCTGAACCACCTCTTGCTTATAATGAGCTCAAGTCTTATACAGAAGTAGAGCAGAGATCACTTGCTGGCACCCTAAATGCAAGGGAGTCTAAGAAATACAATATTTAACTTTCCCATCTTCAGGAAAGCAGGAAGGCAAGCTAAGAGTGAGTCGGAATGGCGTTGAATGAGCCAACCAATACTCCTTGAGTATTCAGCATCCATTCAAGTCTTCTTCTCACACTGAAACTTTCAAGCAAGAACAAACAAAAAGGACAAGGACAATAAGAATGATTTTTAAAAGTGAACAATAATGTTAAAGTAAGAACAATGCACTTAACACAATTCAGGTGCCTTTGTTCAGGTAAAAACTCGCTCATTCTCTCCTCAGAGGGGAAGTTCACAGTCTCATTCATTCATTTATCCACTTCAGGTAATGTTCATTCCTGCTCTTTTGTAGTTACAATGATATCTTGATATTTTATAAGTTGTGTAATAAATTATGAACTTACCAGAAAATAATTCAGCCTATATAAATCAGCAGAAGAAAGATATATAGGAATAACAGAATCCCTCCTTCTCCCCTACCTTGTGTCTTTCTTATAAGGCTACCTACCCATATTCTTAAAGTTAGCACTTTTGTGAGGTTTCAGTTAATATTTGTAACTTGTCCCAATTCTATAGTTGTTACTGGAACATCCTTCATCACTTGCCTTTTGTCTTAGTCTGTTTTGTGCGGCTCCAACCGAATACCTGAGAATGGGTAATTTATAGAGAGCTGAAGTTTGCTTCTTACAATCCTGGAGGCTGGGAAGTCCAAGGTTGAGGTGCTCACAGCTGGTGAGTGCCTTCTTGCTGCATCAGCTCAAAGATCCTCAAAGGTAGGAGGACAAGAGGGAGTGAGAGAGCAAGTGACCAGAGACTCCAGAGTTAAGGAGCCCACTCCTACCATAACAGCACTAATATATTCATGAGGGCAGATCCTTCATGGTTGAATCACCTCCTTAAGGTCCCACCTCTCAACATGGTTACATTGGGGATTAAGTTTCCAACAAATTACTTTGGGGAATGCATTCAAATCATAGCACCATTCTTAAGTTAAATGACTACTCATACATTTTTGGCCTTTCTTCTTTTTTTTAATATAAGCATTTTAATCTATAAGATTTCTTTAATACCATGTTTTGGGATCATGTAAGTTTTGATATAACCATTTCCATTATTGTTCATTTTGAAGTATTTTAAAATTTCTTTTGTTTTTTTGAGTCAGAGTCTCACTCTGTTTCCCAGGTTGGAGTGTAGTGGCACACTCACGGCAACTGCAGCCTCGACCTGCTGGGCTTGGGTGATCCTTCAGCCTCAGCCTTCCAAGTAGCTGGAACTATAGACTCATGCCACCATGCCTGGCTAGTTTTTGGTGATTTATTGTAGAGACAAGGTCTCACCAAGTTGTCCAGACTGGTCTCAAGCCTCTGGGCTCAGGCAATGCTCTCACCTCGGCCTCCCAAAGTGCTGGGATTACAGGCTGAGGCACTGTGTTGTCCTAGACAACCTTTGTTAACTGTGCAGTTCAAATATTAGTTACTGATTTGTGGTTTGTTTAATCTATTCATACTTGAGAGGAGCATGTTGGATTACCATGAGAGGAGCATCTCACTATTACCACATTTCCCTACAGTTCACCCAACTTTTGATTCACATGATTGAAGTTACTTTATTTTGAATTGTTGTATCTTCTTGTGAAGCTAAACTTCCATCAGCATGGGTTCATCTGAGTGTTTTTCTGATGTTTGCCTCCTATCACCTTGTCCATCTGATGTGGTGACATAGTGCTACTTTCTTGCGGGGAATCTACCCCTCAGGATTTGTCCTGCTTCATCACCCCCAGGGCTGCATTGCGTTGTCTTTCTATATCCTTAACACATTTTTCTGCACTCCTAAATATTCAGATTTAGTCTAGTGTGTTTATGACTGTTGGTATTTGTTTCTCCATGGTTATTATTTTAGTCTTTGACTCAGTTCTACAGTCTTGCCTACTTGTTTGTTTCTCTGTCTCATCTTTGAAGTCTTCCTTCATTGAACTCATGTTTTAAGATTTTCTTCTGCTGTATAAGGCACGTATAGGAACAGTTCTAATTTTTGGTTATGATTGCTTCTACATAAGGCTCTACCTTCATCTTCTATGTAACATGACTGAGGCTATAGCCATTTCCTTTTTCTCACACTCATTTTTAACTCTTGTTAAGAGTTTCCTTCAACTTTGATATAAAATAAGTATTTGCTCTGTAATTCTCTGTGCCAATTTGGGCCTCATATGCATTCTTTCTGGCAGAAACCTTTACACTTTCTATTATTTTTCCAATGGAGAATGTAGCCCTGATCCCTAGCTTTACAGAGAGTTAGGACCAGATGTAGATTTACCTCATTTCATCATTTCTCCCTAAAAACTCTTTCACTTCCCTACAGTTCAGAGAAAAGAAAATATTAACAAGATGGCTTTATGTGTCTTATTCATGGAATAACTAGGGAGAAGAAAGGAGCAGAGAGACACCTGGAGACCTTTGGGTCTCAGCATCCTATTCTTCATAACCCCCTTTTCACCAACCAGAACTTAACTTCTGATAATGTTTTCTCAAACTTATTTTTTCTATTGCTTTGTTAATTGCCTTTTACCTTGTGCTTTCTTCTTTTTAATAAAAGTCAGCTTGGTACGTCCTGATTGATTTTTGTGTCTTACTAGGAAAATATGAAATAACATTATGTTGTTGAATAAGGGAAAATTTCTAGAGGGCTGCTTTGGTTATTTGCCTGAGTTTCTCAAAGGCCTTCTCATCTGCTTTGCTATCAATGGTTTCAGATGTTATTTTAAAATTTGGGGATTTTTTTTGTAGGATGTGCTGTATTTATTTTCTTTCTTTGTTTACTTATAATTTCGTCATTGAGGACAGGTAAGGTTAGGAGCTTGTTGAGTCATGCTGTTCTTTCTTACTGTCATTTTCAAAGATTTGGTCTGAGTTTGTACCCACTTTCTTCAAAGAGTTGAAGCTGACACATTAGTTTCCTTTGTGTAGGATTTATTATTATTGTTGCTTCTCTAAGATTTGGGGGAAATGGAAAAATTGATATCCAATCTCACATTTCTTCTTACCCTGCTATTGTTAGTTATTTTAAAACATGGGTTGTTTTAGACATTTATCCTAGTTAATAGCCATTGGCAATCTGGTGTAACTGCAAGTAGGCATTTATCTACAGTGTGCCAGTTGTGATTTCATTTGGTAGCAGAGGCAAGGAGATGAACCAAAAATAGTGATCTGTGGCTAAGTTTCCCAATAGTACCAGGATGTTGTTGGGAACAATTACACATCTGAGTAAAAAGACGACTTACCAACACTCAGCATTAACCTTTGTTTTGAGGGAAACACATATAGATTTCCACAAGCACGAGTAACTGGAAGAAAAATCAGTTATGCTATGCTGTATCAAGACATCAGGACAAAGGATAATCTAAGGATTTTAAATAATGTCCAGCAAGAGTTATGACACAGATATTCAATTTCTCCAGGGACAATAAACTTTTCAACAAACTTTACTTAATAAAACTCAGAGAAATGAAGCATGCAGGAGGTTCTGCGAATACTCTAACTAGAAAAGCTAGAGTTGATTTTTTCCTGGATGATAGATTCATCATCCATAAATTACTGCTCAATTTGTGAGTAGCAATTTATTTCTTATACTTTTCCATATCTGTACTATATTTCTCTTATTTAAATTAGTGAGATGACTGTATACAGTTCCATTCTATTTGAAGAAAGAAATGGAATCAAGAAAAAAGGAAAGTTGGGGAACCCCTTCGGGTCCCCTCCCACTGTGGGTGCCTTTCTGTCCTCTCAATAAATCCTGCTTTAAAGAAAAAGTAAGTTGTAGGACAAAATAAATTTGAAATAAGTAGGTATAAGAAATGTATTAAGGACTTGGGTCCAAGTACAATTCCATTTTCACATTCTAAATGTGGAGACTTAAGAAATAGAAGAAGTATGGAAAAATTTTAATGGATAATTATTTGTAGTTGGAGCATTTGAATGTTAGTGGGTCACAGTCAGGAAAGGTCAAGAAAGACCTCGTGGCAGGGCCAAGTCAACCCACAGGTGCACCTGGGCTAGTGCCCACAGCCTGTTTGTGGGGATGTTGAGGAGGCAGGAGAATATGAAGTTTGACCATCTAACAACACACTGAGTAAATGCTTTCTCCTACACTAGCCCCAGCTGGAAGGAGGATAGTTGTTCTTGCTTCTCATCATGACTTCCAGGTCTTGTTTCTTCTCTCCACCTAAAGAATCCCAACTTCTTCAAGCACACCAATGAACAACAAAGGCTTCACCCAGCCAAATGACCCCGTCTAGCTTCTGCCACGTATCTCTGTTCACTCTTGCTGAAAGCCTCTTGGAGGCATTTGCGAGTGTTTTGGCCTCTACGCCCTCACCTCCTGCTCTGAGGACTCCATCACAGTCTGACTTTCATAATTAGCATTTCACAGAAGCTTCTCTGTCAAAGTCAGTGGTCCCTGATGACCTGGTATAGCCAAGATAGGCAAGTCTAACTTCTCATCTTGTTCTAGTTTCTGCTGAATTCTACACAGTTAATAATTCCTTCTTGAAGCCCTTTCTTTACTCAACTTACAGGTCACTAAGCTCTTCTGCTTCTCATTCTAGCTCTCTGAATACTCCTCTTCAGTCTCTTTTTCCAGCTCCTGTTCTCTTCTTGAATTATAGGTGTTGGAGTGTGCATGATTTGGAATGATTCTTTTTCTACATTCACTGCCTAGTAGATCACACCCAAATATCCATCTTTGAACAACATTCACTTACCAACTGTTCCCACCTTTATATTTCCAGCTGGTCTTTCTTCTGAACTCCTGACTCATATATTTAATGGGCAACTTCGCGTCAGTCAACATCTCAGAAACAGACCTCTTGAGCCTTCCACAAAGACTCCCTTAGTCTTTCTAGCTCTGTAAGTGTCATTTCTGTCCCTGCATTTTCTTAGTTCTTTTTTATATCTCTTCTGATTCATCAGTAAGTCCTTTGAGCTCTTCAAACCATATTGTGAATCCTATCACTTCTCACTGCTTCCATGGCCGCTACCAGAAGTCAGGATGTTATCATTTCTCCCTGGACTCGTGAAGTCACTTCCTCACTTTCTCCTTTGCCTTTGACTTTGCCACTCTGGTGTCTTTTTTCCACCTGGGAACCAGCATGATTGTTGTAAAACGCAGGTCAGATGATGTCATTGCTGACTCTTCAGTGCCTAAATTCTTTTTAGTATATAGTTAGCATTCAAGAAGTATCCATTGAATAAATGAAACAGAAATGTTCTTTAGGGATAGGGTTAAATACAATAGTTGGTCCCAGTCCTAATTTCAAGGGATTTAAATTTTAATTGTACAGACATTTTGGCTCCTTCAACAGCCTCATTATCACAAGCTGCTTTCCTGAATTTTAGGGAAATTGTGCACCTCTGTCAGTTTCTTTTCTTTTCTTTTTTTTTTGAGTTGGAGTCTCACTCGGTCGCCCAGACTGGAGTGCAGTGGCCGCTCCCGGCCACCACAGCTTCGCCTGCTGGGCTCCAGCGATCCCTCCGCCTCAGCCTTCTGAGTAGCCGGAATTACAGGCATGTGCTACCACGCCTGGCTGATTTTTTGATTTATTGTAGAGATGAGGTCTCGCTGCCCAGGCGGGTCTCGAACCCGCAGGCTCAGGCAATCCACTCACCTCAGCCTCCCAAAGGCGCGGGATTACAGGCTGAGCCACCGAGCCCAGCTCCTCTGTCAGTTTCTTCCCAGCCAACAGTTTGGCACCCCCAGCATGATGCTAAGAGAAAACTTGTGAACTTCCCACAACACAGACCTTGAGTGTTGTTGTCTCCCTGCTCTCTGCCATCCAGTAGGGAAGTCATTGTCATGAACTTGGGCATTCATTTAAGAAGCTTATACCCTAATGATTCATAAAACTGTTGTTTAAGAAACAGCATAATTGAACTGTAACTCTAAGTGTCAGGCATGTAGAGGTTATAATATAAATCTAACTGTAGCAGGAAGGGTCAAAGAGGGCTAGTGGAGGGAATTTCTAGGCTAGTGGAGATAACTTGTGTTGTCTCAGATTATACAATGTAGCCTACCAATGACCAGCATTCATCCTAACCATGACATTCATTTTTCAGAAACTTAGATATTTTAAGAGATTAGCAATCAGATTGGGGTCAGTATTTTCTCATTTTTCTTAAATACACATATAACAAAATATGAAAGACATAAAGCTACTTTTTTCTGTTTTTATGCTGGTCAATCCACTGACTAGTTAATTAACAAGAGTGAATTAAGATCCCAAGCCAAGAAGCATTTAATTTGCTTGGGAATCCTAATCTCTGGGGGAAGACTCTATCTTGCTACATTTTGCTTTTGGTAAACTGTTTGGAGTCAGAAAGTAAGAGAAGACCAGAAAGAATAAATGGCTTTTGTCCAATCAGCCTTTTGGCAAGACTGAACTGTATACGTATGTTATTCAATGTCAATTAATTAACCAAGGGGAAAAAACGATTTAAGAAAGAGCAATTTATGTAGCTGAAAGTTGCCTTTTTAATGTAACACAAGACAAAACAAATTGGTAACAACAAGGATACAGGTTACTCTTGACATTTTCCTGTGACCTTGTTGGAACAAATGGAAAAAAAAATAGAAAACAATAATGGAAAGCTGATGCCTTTCCACTAAATCCTTTTGAAGATCATGAACTACTTCAGTGCTTAAGAGAAAAACAAAACACTTTTCACTGTGAAATAATGGGTGCCAAGATTTTATGGCTCCAGGGTCAGCATCCTGACAAAATTCAGGCTCAAAAAAAAAAAAAAAAGGAACATTTAAGGTCTATACGTAGCACTCTTTCCCCTATTTTTGGCTTTCCCCGAGCACTCTTTCCCCTATTTTTGGCTTTCCCCGATGTTGGAAGGCCCTAGGTTGACAGTTGCTTCCCTGATTACCCTCAGGGTATTTCTTTGGGGATGCCAACCTTAACTGTTGCTGAACCAGACACCTATTAGTGATATTTAAATCCTTTTCTTTATTTCAACGCCTTTCACCTTCCTTGAGTCATAGTAAAATATGACACATTTACATATCAGGTGACGGTAACTGGCAGTTCATGCCAGTTAGAAACTTATTTGGAAAAGGTAAAGTCTCTCAAAATCTAACATTCTTTGCTTGAAGAGATTCTTTCTCAATCCAGTGGCAGAAACCATAAATACAATCAATTATTGGAAAGAGAAAGTAGCCTGTTGCTGAAAAATGAATAGAGAAATAACAAAATACAGGTTGTGCTATTCGACAAGGTGAAGGGCTACTCCCAGGGCCAGACCCAGCATGGAGAGAGAGATTACGAACAGTGAGCGTGAGATAAGGCCACATGCAAATTGCTCAGTCTGGTGAGGATGGAAGAGGAGAGCAGGACAAGAGAAATGGGACAGGAGACAGCAGATGGGAGTTAGGGCTGCAGGTAGATGAATGTTAAGCCACATGTATGTTTGTGCAGAAAGTAAAATACAGGATAAAAGCAGGAAAACATATCATTATTTTGACACAAACATAAACTTATATTTGTTCTTGACAAGTGCAAGATTTGCAAGAGGACAGCTCAAAAGCAGACTGAATCATATGAGTTTTTTTCTTTTTTTGAGTTGGATTCTCACTCTGTCGCCCAGGCTGGAGTGCAGCGCACACTCATGGCCATCGCAGCCTTGACCTACTGGGCTCAGGCAATCCTTCTACCTCAGCCTTTCAAGTAACTGAACCCACAGGCATGTGTCACCATGCCTGGCTGATTTTTTGATTTATTGTAGAGACAAGGTCTCACTATGTTGCTCAGGCTGGTCTTGAACCCCTGAACTTAGGCAATCCTTTCACCTCTGCCTCCCAAAGTGCTGGGATTACAGGCTTGAGCCACCATGCCTGGCCAAAGCATATGATTTGATTACAAGAAGCAAACACAAGGTTCTTTGAATTCACACCCTATACATGCCAGGTAAAATGGTCTCCTAAATCCTGTGCCTCATACTGAAAAGCACTCAGAAGGCTGCAGTAGTACTTTGATTCTGCAATGAGGTTTTCTTTTAAATAGAGAGAGAGAGGAAGAAAAAGCACAAACCAACTCTAAAAGAACATTTCCTTGTTTTCCTGAAGCATGTTAAAGATCCCAAGTAGATGAATTATTTTTGTTTTGAGGAGGTCAGAACACCTTCACCAGTTTTTGCGTGTGAGCCTTTAAAGCAAGTGCCAATCATGTGACATACTTTTCGTTGTTCACATGAGCCTTTAAAGAAAAGTATCCAAAGTAAGAATTGACTACAACATTTAGTAAACTTGTGGATACAGCATAGCTTCATCTTCTTCAGCACTAACCTAATGTTCTTTTTTTTTTTTTTTGAGTTGGAGTCTCACTCTGTCACCCAGATTGAAGTGCAGTGGCTGCTCCTGGCCACCGCAGCCTCAACCTGCTGGACTCTGGCAATCCTTCTGCCTCAGCCTTCCAAGTAGCTGGAACTACAGGCACGCGCAACCACGCCCGGCTAATTTTTGATTTATTGTAGAGATGAGGTCTCACCAAGTTGCCCAGGTGGGTCTCAAACCCGCGGGCTCAGGCAATCCACTCACCTCAGCCTCCCAAGACTTGGGATTACAGGCTGAGCCACTGAGCCCGGCTAACCTAATGTCCTTAAAGTGAGTATATTATTTCAGTGTAGTCTTAAGTAATAAGAATATCCATTAACATACACTTAAGCACACCACCATGTATAGGGGTGCCCAGAAAGATTTTGGCTTTTCTCACAGGCCAGGAGAAGATAATCTTTTATTCATGCTGAAAACTGTGAACATTTATAACATTTATGCTAATAGTTGATTGGGGGGGAAAGTCCAGATAAAACTAAGTCATCTTTCCAATACTGAAACAAATCCCATTTCAGTCTTTCAAGACATATGTCCAGCAAAAGACCTAAGTGTCCCATAATTTGTGTCTTTAAATAGTATTGAGAGAGAGAGACAGACAGATAGACATAGAGAGAGAGAGACAGAGAGAGAGAGAGAGAGAGAGAGAATCTTGAACTCAAGCATCTCATTACCCAGACATGTGGTACCTATGTGGTACCTAGGTATTGAGAGAGAGAAAGAGAAAGAGAGACAGAAAGAGAGGGAGAGGGGGTGACTACACTCATGAACTTTTATTATAGTATGTCATTATTATTATTCTTTTTATTAATTCTTATTGATTTCATGCTATGCCTAATTTATAAATTAAACATTATCATAGGTATACGTATAAGAAGAGTGCAGTATATATAGGGTTCAGTACTTTGTGGGGTTTTAGGCATCCATTGGGGGTATTGGAACATATTTCTCGAGGATAAGGGGAGCCTATCCTGTAGACAATTGATTTATGCATAAGGGAAAAAGGCATGGTGTTTAGATAGAGATGATGATAACGGGGACTTTATAGAAGGTCCCCATGGATGAGGGAGAAGTTGGTTCTGGAATATGCATGTGACACCACCTCAGGTCCAGAGAAAGCCTTAAGGAAGTGGGTAGGAGGATGTGGAGGCTTTGGAAAGTTACCAGTGTGCAGGTGACCTTAGGAGGTGAATCTAGGAATATGGCAGGAAGGGCTGCAGTTCCAAGTGTACCCTGGCCTCCCCAGTAAGCAAATCCCAGCCATGGGAAGCCCCTGATCTCTGAGAATGCCAACAGCAGATTCAGCTGCAGACAGTGCTGCAAAAAGCTGAAAGGACTCAGGGGAAGGCCACGGCCACACCCACCTTTTCTTCTTGGGCTCTAAGAGATGTACAAGAATAGGGAGAGAACTTTTATAGAAAAGACAAAAAGCAGAAAGTTTTGGCAAGGGTGGGGAGAAAGAAGAACTCTTGTACACTGTTGGTGAAAATGTAAATTATAGAAAACAGTATGGAGTTTCCTCAAAGAACATTAAAATAAAAATTACCACACAATTCAGCAATTCCACCACTGAGTTTATACCCAAAAGAAAGGAAGCAAGTATTTTGAAGAGATATCTGTACTTTCACATTTATTTCAGCACTATGAACAATAGCCAAGATACAGAATTAAACTCATTATCCATCAATGTATGAGTGGGTAAAGGAAATGTAATACAATCATATTAAGCCTTAAAAGAGAACGAAATCCTGGCATTTGCAACA
Source organism: Cephalopachus bancanus (assembly GCA_027257055.1). Classification (NCBI taxonomy): domain Eukaryota; kingdom Metazoa; phylum Chordata; class Mammalia; order Primates; family Tarsiidae; genus Cephalopachus; species Cephalopachus bancanus. Next base: position 3,651,998 of record JAPVLO010000176.1, on the reverse strand, counting down.
ACATGGATGAGTCTGAACATCCTGTTAAATGAATAAGCCAGGCTCAAAAAGACAAATACCACATGATCCCAGTCACACATGGAGTCTTAAACAGTTGATCTCAGAGATGTAGAGTAGAATGGTGATTACCAGAGGCTGGGAGGGGAAGGGAGCTGGGCACAGGGAGAGACTGGTCAGCAAGGACAAAGTTACAGTTAGGTAGGAGGATTAAGTTTTAGTGTTCCATGGGGCAAGAGGGTGATGCTAGCTAGCAATAATGTTATGTATTTCAGTATAGCCAGAAGAGAGGATTTTTAATGTTCTCATCACAAATAAATGATAAATGTCTGAGGTGATAGATATGCTATTGATCCTACTTTGATTATCATGCACTTTATACATGTATTGAAACAGCACACTGTACCCATCAATATTTATAAATATTATGTGTCAACTTAAAAAAATCAGAAAAAAATGGGAATGGTAGTTGGAAGCTATTATTAAGTGGATCCAGGGCAAACTCCTTAAAATGACTGTGCCTCCAATCTCCTGGTAGGTCACATTGAGACTACCTACACAAGGGATGCTGGGAATTCCTGAGCATACCTGTGGAAAGAAAGTCTTAGAAAAGTCCAGAATGCTTTTAGCATCATGCATTGGTGTTTTCTTATAAACATGACCCTATTTGTATTCACTGACTGGTGAAGCCTGAAACACAAAGAACACATGGCAGAGGGCATGGCACACAGAAGTTGAGAAATGGTTGTTACTATTATTGTTGTTGATGTTAATATTATTCCATTAACCCGACCACAGCCAATATCTGCCACTTATGTCAACATAGTAGGAACTCAATTAAAATGTATTAAATAAATGGAAAAAATGTGTCTCTGAGATCTGTATAGCTTTTCTGCAGAAGTCTGAAGCTATAAAGATATAACATAGAAACAGTTAAATAGAAGATGAATTCAAGATCAGTGGAAAATACAAACATGGGTAAATCGAGCACCTGCCCTTCCATTCCAGGGCTTTTTCTCCTTGACATCTGCCAGCATTATCCTAATGCAACTATTTCCCTGCTATGACTACTGATGACATTCTGTTACTGCTGTCACCAGAGCCCCTGCCCTGGTACTGCTTCTCTACTGGTGGGAGAACACTTGACTGAGTTGCTGCAAGATTGCAAATGAGGAGTGGTCCCACCTGCATCAGGCCTAGGGATTGTGTTTTTCCTGTCTGCTCTGAGTCATCAGAGGCCTTGGTTCTAAGCAGACTAAGGGTTGTGCTTCTAATCAGAGGCCATAATACCCAAATCACTGGTTTATGCTTGTTTATTTAGGGTTCCTCATACTAGTACATCGTGTAATAGTACCTATCTAGGATAGATCTGAGATCTGGGTAAGTTTAATTGGATTTTGAGTTTGATCACTGCAGGAAATGCCATTGGTTGACCAACCTGCCTTGTGTCTCCCTGCGCTGACTCTACCTGTACAAGTCGATGGCTTCTTACTGCAAACACCTGCAGTTCTCTGCTCAAGCACTTTCACTGTGGTAGGAATGTGTTCATCAGGCAAATGTCTCACCAGGCAAAGAAATTTGATACTCTACAGGAAGAAAGAATTGAGCCACATTGTCCTGAGGAGATATGGATGGATGTTGCTGCATGATGGAGTTCTGTGGAGTCTTCTGATGCTTTCATGTACAGCAGGAGCAGGGAAAGGGCTGTTCCAGAAACCACAGTCCTGACAGGGACCTCCTCTTTAAGGATTTATACACTTCGAAGGTGAGGCAGGCCAACATTACCCTATGGAGCCAGTGACCAAGACCAGTTGTAATTGCTGGCTGACTTTGGTCATAACCCAAAGTAGGTGGTAGAAGAGAGCATATGGAGATCAGTGGCAGCCTGTGTATCACTGCTATATGTCGTGCAATTAGTATCACTAACTCTTCTATTGTCTTTTAAAAAAAGAAATGGTAATCAGTTATCTATTTTAAATATCTGTAATAGGAATGAGGTCTGAGTATGTTCAATTAGATCATGAGTTGGATCACAAAGAACAGCTGCAGCAGGTGCTGTGGGTTGACCATCATCCCTCCCCACCTCCCTAACTCCCTTCACTGAGTCTACCTGTACACATTGATGGCTTCTTACTGCAAGCCCCTGCAGCTCTCTGCCTGAGCACTTTTACTATGGTAGGAATGTGCTTGGCTTATTGGTGCAGCTGCCTGGAAGTGATAAGGAGTTAACATTCCTGAAAGCAGCCCTCACTTGGAGAAGAGTGGGTGGATTAATGCCTCCATTTCCTCACCCTCCTGGTGGAATAGTTCTGAGGAGTGCTGTATACAGTCTTCCAGAGGGCCCTAAAAGAGTTTCAATTCCCCACAATGACAAACTATTCATTAGTATACTCTTTCAGCTCTGTTCTCTTCCCCATCTTATTTCCTCACTCTCTTATTGGTGCTTCTTGGAATTTTTTCCCAGATACATGTAAACTTACATGTAAACTTTTGTCTCAATGAACCCAACCTAAGAAAAGTGGTAAAACAAGACAAAATCTGAACCTCCTACTATTTATACTCTAATAAAGGACCATGATGCTAATCAAATAATTACATTATAATTGTAAAATTATAGTTGTGACAAGTTTGACAAAGAAGGCATATTGCATATAAAAAGGAATAAGAGAGAATTTGGTGTGTGTGTGTGTGTGTGTGTGTGTGTGTGTGTGTGTGTGTGTGTTTAGAGTCAGAGAAGTCTCCTTGCAGAAGTGGTGTTTGAGCATAGAATGGAAAGAAGTTATACTTACCTGACAGGGGAGATAGCATGATCATGATGGTGGTTTTCCCAGGGCAAGGCTTATCTGTTGCTCTTCAGATGTGCTAAACCTGCAACTTCCCCATATGTGGGAAACTTAGTTGCATAATTTGTGGTAGTGGGGGACTGTGTTCATGCTCTTTCCTAAGAAAAAGAGAATAGGAAGAAGCTGAAGAGGGAAGTAGAAGGGATTCTGCATGAAAGAGCAACTTGCACCCAGGGCCCAGGTTAGAAAGGAACTGGAGTGTAGAGTGACTTGAGAAAGGACAATGTGGCCAAAGTAGAGGGTGATGGGAGCTCAATGGGAGCCAAGACCAGAAGGTAGATAGGAACCAAGCAGACTGGGCTTTCTAGAGTTCTCTTTATGTGAGGAGCTATGGGAAGCCATTGAAAGAGCTTAGCTAGAGGCTCCTGTTGTAAAATTTACATTTCAAAAGATTACTTTGTATGCAGAATGGAAGAAGACAGGGAATCCATGGAAGGATATTTGGTTTTAGTTGATATAGGAAGCTAGGTGAAGGCTTTTTCTTTTTTTTTTTTTTGAGTTGGAGTCTCACTCTGTCGCCTAGACTGGAGTGCAGTGGCCACTCCCAGCCACCGCAGAAGGCTTTTTAAAAATGTTGTGACTTGGACTTGACTGGACCCCAAGGTTCATATCATAGCTCTTCTGCTTACAGAATAATTTTGGAAAAGTGACTTAATCTTCCTGTGCTGCAGTAAACTCAGGAGTAAAGTTTTTATTATTTTTGAGTTGGGAATCTTACACTGCAGGCTGGAGTGCAGTGGCATGCTCACTTGTAGCCTCAACTCCTGGGCTCAGGCAATCCTCCTGCCTCAGCCTCCTGAGTACCTTGGACTACAGGTCCATGCCAATTTTTTCTACTTTTTGTAGAGATGAAGTATCACTATGTTGCCCAGGTTGGTCTTGAACTCCTGGGCTGGTCTTGAACTCCTGGGCTCAAGCAATCCATTTGCCTTGGTCTCAAAAAGTGGATTACAGGCATGAGCCACCACTACTGGCCCCTCATGGGTAAAATTATAACCATTTATTACATTACAGACTAGAATAGTTTCTGACACAAAGTAAGCACAATTCAAATGTTAGCTGTTATTAACATTATTATTGTCTTTCAACACATCATAGTGGGTAATGTGCTGATTTTAACATGGATTATTATCCAGGGGCTTTAGTTTTATTTTTGGTGCATACAGCTTCTGGTTTAATAATGTGTCATGGAAGGCAGGGAAGCAGGAGGTCTGGGGTCAAATACAGGTCTTGGAGCTCACCAGCTGAGTAACCTCAAGCAAGTTACAACACCCCTGCTTTTGATTCTCTTTTACAGGGAAGGGGCTGAAAATGATTCCTATTCTTTCAGATTATTGTAGGAAAGGAATGAATTACCATCCATCAAATACTGGTAGACATGTAGTAGGTTTTAAATCTGTTGTAACTAGTATGATAAGCATTGATAACTGTCTCTTCTAGTTGCCATTCCACTGGGTTACTCTTCTTCCATTGTGATCCTGTTACAATCCTTAAACAATTTCAGATGACACTTTGGAATAACTTTGACCTTGGAATAACTTTTATTATAGAAATTCTGCAAAAACCTAGCTACTTTTACTGCTGTACTTTAAATTTTACATTTTGTATTACTTCAGTATCTTTATATTATGAACATCATACATCTACTGCTATATTATTATTGCAATAAAGCATTATCAGAATGACTCTAACTTTATCTTCATGAGTGAAATAATTACACTGAACTGAATGATATCGCTAAATTGCTAAGAATGTGCCAGGTATTTTAATACTTTCTATTTGGCTTCAATGATTTCATGATAATTATTAAAGCAAAACATCACATATTTTTCTCATAAGCATGAAACCCCATATTCTCCCACAATTTTCATTCAGGGATGAAATTCTAATGTTTCATGAAGTAGAAGAGAAACATGTTTTTTATATTTACTTGGACACTGTGTGAAAGAACAACCAACCAAACTATGAACACTCATAAAATTTTTATTGTGAAGTACATTAAATTTTCTGCAAACATCGTCTATTTATTAAGTGTGGCTTTTAAAAAAAGCTCTAGTATGCCACAGAGAGATGGAGAAACAATTCTTGGAGATAAACAGGTCATTCTTCCTGTCTTATGCTTTTAGCACATTTTTCTGTGTATATACTTGTGCTTTGTTTCTACATAGGTTGTATTTCTTTAACCAATGATCGGTTTTGATTAATTTTCTTACATTTAGGTAAGTGATATATGAAGCAGGAGATTGCTTTGCAATGGATTTCTGCTCTATTAAACATTTGGGCACAAAGAATAGTTACAAGATTATCAAATTTAATCTGAATAAAAATATAAATTATGAATATCTTCTAAAATATTTTACCTTCATGTTACAAAAAATATTACTAGTAAATTTTGATTAAGAAATATTCCTTTTGTTCTCAACTCAAATTTGCAACATCAAATGGCAGTTTCACAAATCAATTGATTCCATTTTTGATTTTTCGATAGTTTCTGCAACCTCTTCTGAGCCTATTATCTAAGACACTTTACTGAAAATACTTCAAAAATAGCATCATTGATTTTCTGTTTGCACTAGCAGGTGTGCATAGTGATTACTTATGTTTTTCCTTGTTTCTGGCATATTTTTCCAGATTTTCAATGGCTCAATTACTGTAAAATGCATAGTAGTAACTCTTGTAACGTTAAATAACTTTTAAGCTCCAACATATGTAAATTCACAGGATAGTCATTGGATGTATCAATTTTTGTGGAAAAGCATTTTCAAAGGTAAAACATGTAAAATTCCTTAGATCATCATTAGCAAATGAACATTTGCAATAATTTTGATGATAGGAAACAGTAACCTGAATCCCTATTAAACAAAATATTATCCTTCCCCAAATAATTACTTTTTAAAAGTTAGTGTACCTGTATTATAAGAAAATTGTACTCAATTATTACTGTATTTTGAATTCTGTCAATACAAATTTCTTGTAAAACTTTCTTTCTTGTAATGAAAGTGCCTACATAATATGTTTGATTTTTGCTTCTTTTCCTACAAAGTCTAAAATATTTGCTATCTGGCCCCTGAAGCCACACTTAATAAATAGACGATAGCTGGGCTTGGTGGCTCAGCCTGTAATCCCACGCCTTGGGAGGCTGAGGTGAGTGGATTGCCTGAGCCCGTGGGTTCGAGACCCCCTGGGCACCTTGGCAAGACCTCATCTCTACAATAAATCAAAAAATTAGCTGGGTGTGGTAGCACGCACCTGTAGTTCCAGCTACTTGGAAGACTGAGGCAGAAGGATCGCGGGAGCCCAGCAGGTCGAGGCTGCAGTGGCCAGGAGCAGCCACTGCACTCCAGTCTGGGTGACAGAGTAAGACTCCAACTCAAAATAAATAAATAAAATAAAATAAATAGATGATGATGAGTTGTGAGGTGGTGAGAAGTATGGTTGGGGTGCTATTGCAATCATCTAGGTGAGAGGATGGTGGTTAGAGATGAACAGGAGTGCCAGAGTGGTCCTTTGACTGAAAGGAGGGTGCTGGGCCTTTTCCATGTCCCCTTGGCAAGAATGGGGAAGGATGGGATCATCTTCCCTTGACCCTGAAGACGGTTACTAAGACAACCACCAACAGAGATGGGGGTTGATAACAGATAGCATATACTAATTGCTATTATTTCTTGCCAGATACTATTCTAAGAGTATTATATGTGTTAATTTATTTGATCTTCATAGTCATCCTGTATGGTAAGAGATATTTTTATCTCCTTTTTATGGATGAGACATCTGAGGTGCAGAGAAATTTTAAGAACTTACCCAGTGTTACAGGATAGTAAATGGGGCTTGAACATGCTGTGTGGCTCAAGCACTCAGTCTCTTAGCCACTGCTGAAGCTCTCTCATCCTGTCCAGAGTGTCCTGAGGCAATTTGCTTGTGGTTCTGTCCCTTTTATCCATTAGAACAGGGGGAAGGAGCAGAGGAGAGATGACAGGATGGATAGATGGAGAAATGTGAGATAAATTTGTATTCCCGATGCTTGGTGTGGCAAGGGTTGGCAGGCCAGGTGGACAGACCCTGTGGAAGGATGCAAGGCTGTTTAGGGAGGATCTTACCTAGAGAGCTGCCTGAAGAGGTGGGAATCCCAAAGGCACAAAACTTGAGGAGAGAGTTGGGCAAGCTCAGCTAGAAAGTATCTCTCACCTCAGCAAACTATACGCCTAGAGACATCTTTACTTTGTTCTGAGAAGATGACAGCCAGGAGAGGAAGGAACCGGGGGAAGAGTGTTTCCTCGGTTTCCTACCCCATTCCCTTCAACAAGATGTAATGGAAGCCATATTTTTTGTGTGGTGGGGAGAGAAGGAAAACAAGAGAGAGAGAGAGAGCGAGAGAGAGAGAGCGAGAGAGAAAGAGAGAGAGAGAGAGAGAGAGAGAGAGAGAGAGAGAGAGATGGAGGGAGTAGGAGGGAAGGAGGAATAAGAGAGAGAGGGGAGGTTGGGGTAGGTGCAGAGTGAGGTATGAGGAGAGGGGAAGAATGAGACCAGTCCCTTCTCACGTAAGTGTCTCCACACTGACTGAACCTGCTTAGACTGAGATAAAATTCAAAGTTCTCTCCTACCAAGTCTTCCTGTACTCAGAGGACGTGATTAAATTTGACAGTGGAATAATACCAATAAATAGATCCACTTACACCGAGATGTCACAAAGCATTTCATAAGACAGGCTGAGGCAGGACCTGTTTCACAGCAGTATTGGCTATACATCATGTTGTATAGATTCTCTTTGCAGATAAATTTACTGCAAGCTTTAAAACTCTTTAGTGAGAACTGATGGCTCCACTGACTATGCCACTCCCTTCTCCACTTTCAGCTTCAATCGTGCAAAACCCAGAGGCATGCAGACAAAGGTGAAGTGAGAGGCAGCTGTTTGACTTGTGAGAAAGAGATATTTGTTTTAGAATTTGAAAGAAATGCCTGTTTGTGTAAAACTTGAATCATGACGATGATATTGATATCATTTAATTGCCAAGACAATAACATTGTCAGTACAACTGGGAGAACTGGACTTATCCTTTGATGGTCAAGAAGTCAAACTTTCTCAATCTCAAATTTCACCCATTCAAGCAATGTAAAAATGTTGTAAAGATACATTCATTCTTTTATTCAACAAAATGTTATGAAGTATCTATCCCTGTTTTAGGCATTGGAGATTCAGCAGTGAAGAGAAGAGATATGGTTCCTTTCTGTTACAGAGTTTACATTTAGTGTGTGTGAGTGTGGGTGGGCTAGGATTGGGGAGCTAGAGAAGAGAAAGACAACAAAGGGAGTGTAGGAGTTAGTTACAGAATGTGCTAGAAGGTGATCAGGGTTATGTGGGAAGCAAAGCAGGGTTGGAAATTGGGGGTATGTGGAGAAATGTCTTGCAATTTTAAAGAGGGGTGTTCCAGGTAATACATATAAGATGACTTTGCACATGAGAAGACATCATACAAAAGGTAACTGCTTTTATTGGCTGGGGAAATCACAATCCAGGCCTCTGTTTTTCAGGATGGGAACATTTAGTTTTGTGATAAAGAATATACAAGGAGACAGAGTATCCTATGTAAGCACTGTGTACTCATCAACCATCTTTGCTCCCTGACCTCTGATGTCTCCCAGTGAAGCAGCAAAACCTCTTCCTTGAGAGTGGATCCTCTCACAGTGCTGAGAAGAGATTAAAGGAAGGATTTAGAATGGACGACTAAGGTCAGACGTGTTTATCTCTATGTTGGTTTTCAAAATCCTGCAAATATCAAGCCATTCATTAACCCATCTATCCATCACACAGTATTTGCACAATATGCGTGATGTTCCAGGCATCTTGAATAAATGCTGGAAGAATTAAAAAGTTGTTCATGTTGTAGGGTGATAAACTGGCTAATGGGATTATTAAATGGTTATGTTCCAGAGATTCTATTTGGTGCTAACTATACTATTTCAGGGAAATGTCTAAAAGTTTAATTTGACATCAAAATGAAAATATAAACAATCCCTTGAAATGTTAACTAATACATCTTCTTATATGTAATATACAGATCTTTAGTTTAATGGTAAAGACAATGACCAGGATCGAATTCTAAAGAAAATTACATAGTGTAAGTAGTCTAAAAATTTAACTTAAATGGAAAGTAAAAGGAGTTAGCTGTTGAAACAATTTTTGAATAGTATTAATATTAAAAATTCTGATTATTGAAATAATAAAAGCCACATATGAATAAAAATAGTTTTGTCATATAAAAGAATTTTCAAGATAGCCTGACAACTTCATAATAATGCACCTTTTCCAAATTTCTTTGTTTAAAATCACTGTGATTTTAAGAGATCTTTTATGAAAATACTAAATAAATAATTTTATTATAATTATTACCCCAAATCAGATAAAGTAGACTATGGTTGGAATATTTATCCCTTTTGAAACTCAGTTGAAATTTAATCCCTGATGTGACCATATTGAGAGGTAGGTTCTTTAAGAGGTGATTGGGTTCTGCCTTCATGAGTTAATGGAGTAAGGAGTTAACATGAGAGTGGGACTGGTAGCTTTACAAGAAGAGAAAGACAGAGCTGAGCTAACACACTCAGCCCCACTACCATGGGATGTCTGCCTCACTTTGGGGCTCTGCAGAGTCCCTACCAGCAAGAAGTTCCTCACCAGAAGAAGCTCTTTGACCTTGGCTTCTCAACCTCCATAACCATAAGAAAGAATTTCTTCTTTGTCATGTATTATGCAGTTTCTGGCATTCTGTATACACATCAGAAAATGGTCTAATACAAAGTAAAAGTCCCACTGACCTTATTACCTTTCCCAGCTATGTCTAGAAATGTCACCACGATTACTCTAACATTTGTGTAGACATTTATTACATAGAAATTTATCACATATGTGTACATAGAAATATCTAGTTTTATTTTGTATAACTAGTTTTTAAATTAAATGGGACTATAATATGAGCGCTGTTCTACAACTTGCATTTTACCTAGCACACCTTGGAGATGTTTCCACATGTGTAAATATCGATGCATCTCATTCTTTCCAAGAGATGTATAGCATTTTATTGCATGTCATTCCAAAATCATTCCCTTGTTAATGGATATGTAGTTTATTTTCAATTATTCAGTGTACAGACAATATCAAAAGTATTTAGGGAAGATATTGAAGAGTATAATTGCTGAGTGATGGAGTCATTGTAAGTTCTGATGGTATCGAAAAATCATTCCTGAGAGGAATGCACCAGTTCACACTCATACCAATAGTGTACAATACCAAACTTCCCACAATCCCACCAATATATAATGGCATCAAACTTTAAAGTGTTTTTTAAAAAGCATCTTTCTGTGCTTTTTAATTGATTTGTATGAGTCTGTATGTGTTTTGGAAATTAGCCTTCCCATTATAAAGATGAAAACTATATTCTTCCTATCTGAAGTTTAACTATTCTGGATATTAATCCTTTTTCTGTTATATAAGTAAACAGTACATTCTCCTAATCTGTAGCTTTGTTTTTAAAGCTTCTACTTTTGATATAGTCAAATAATAAGTCTTTTTTGGTGGCTTTTGTGTTTCATATATTGTTTTAAAAAGTCTCTTTGAGTCCAAAGTTATGAGCATAATTTTCTATTTTTTTGGTAGTGTGCTTGCAATTTTGACTTTTATCTTTACATCTTTAATCCACGTGGAATTTGTTTTTTGCAAATGGTATAAAGTAGAGATTCAACTTAATTTTTATTTCTCATTTTATGACTACTCCATATCCCCCCCACTGAGTAGTTTTACTACCATGATCAATTCTTGAATATTTATCCATACATAGGTCCATTTCTGGTCTCTATTCTGTTATGATAATCCATTTGTTTCTTCCTGCATCAATACTATAATGTTTTAATTTGTACTTCCTTCTGATATTACAGTACCTGCCACCCTGCATGTTAATATTAGCAAACTAAATATCATGTTTCCGAGAAAGGATCCTGGCAGAGAGTAGGAGTTAAATTGACATTTATTGAATTTTCTCTTTAAATTTTGGATTGCCTTCAGCAGACAGAAAAAGTAATGTATTTGATGATCAGATAAATTGGCTTCTCTATTTTTTCCTCTCTACTAGACCCCTATATTCACAATGTCGGGATTGAAGTAATCCCATTTTATGAATCCCCTTCCAAGGAGAGAAGCTTGCATATCCACCTGAAGTGCCATATATAAATAGCCTTGTTTACAGGAGAACTTAGTGCACCAAAACCTCCAGTAACCCTTGTCAACAAGCAGGAAGTAAAATACCAGACTGCAGAGCAGTGAGAAAAACATTAATTTATTGGGGTCTTAGAAATTGCAATTCAAAAAACACAGGTTTGGCTAGGAACCAAATTGTGCTCCAAAGACAGGCAGGGGAGTAGGGGATTTTTAAAAGGACACTGAGAACATGTGATACATCAGATCTTTGTTTCTGTGAGAAGTCACTCAGTATTATTGACTCTAGTTCCAGCCAGGTTGCTTCGAAGTTCATGATTTTGTTCTTTTTTATGGCTACGTAGTATTCCATCGTGTATATGTACCACATTTTTTAAAATCCAGTCCTCTTTTAATGGACAGTATGGTTGATTCCTGGTTCTTGCTATTGTGAACAATGCTGTGATAAACATACATGTGCAGGTATCTTTTTTATAGAGTGATTTGAGTTCTTCAGGGTATATTCCCAGTAGGGGGATTGCAGGGTCATATGAGAGGTCAATGTTTAGAGCTTTTAGGAATTGCCACTGTTTTCCACAGAGGTTGCACTAGTTTGCACTCCCATCAACAGTGTAGAAGTGTTCCCTTTTCCCCACACCCTCTCCAGCAACTGTTATTTTTTGAGTTATTGATAACTGCCATTCTGAGTTAGGTGATATCTCAGTGTGGTTTTGATTTGCATCTCCTTGATGATTAGTGAGGTTGAACATTTCTTCATGTGTCTGTTGGCTGCTTGGATGTCTTCCTCACTCATATAGTGGACCTCGAACATCCATCATAATGCTATAAAAAAAGGACTGACAGTGGTGGGAAACTAGGGGGGGGGAAGGGAGGTGGGATTAACGGTAGTCAACATCTGTCTGGGGACGGGGAGACACCTCTTATCAACAAGGGTACCTGAATGAGGCATATTTGTATACCTAACCCTTAACTGTACCCCACAATATCAAAATAAAAAACACTGATATAAAAAAAAAGGACACTGAGGGTGAGAACACAGGTTGGTTTGAAAGAACTATTATTGCTGAAGGTGACTGATTGAGTAAATGAGTCTTTGAGCCAGTGGTTATTATTCAGGAGTTGCAGTGCTGGCAAAATTCAGTTATTTTCCAGGATATTGGGGTTACGGTGGTTTGGACCAGTTCAAAGTTTCAAGGTAAGTTCCTGTTTTAGAAGACCGCAGGTCATGTGGGTAAGCTTTCTTAGAATGACTTTCCAAATCCATTTTACAACTCTGAGCCAGAATGATGCCATTTTGTGTTTTATACCCCTATGGTTGAGAGTTTGAAGAAACTGCAGTTCTTTCTTTTGATTGTTGCCATGAATCTTTGAAAAAAATATATAATTATATAATTTTGACATGCCAACTAATTGAGAAAAATATATTCCACAAGCATTGCTTTCAGAATATTTTATTGATGATTTAAAAATTTTAAATAGCAACAAAACAACAGAGTATACACCGTGAAATAATAAAAATTAAAATAATTAAAACTTTTGCTTTCCATGAAAGGGTTTGATTACATTAATAAGAATAATGTGAAAAGAAGTCCTGAGTATGGTAGAAAAAAATAAAACTGGGACGGGTGGGTCTGAAATCAAGTAACCATAGAGATTGTTTTGCTGTTGGGTAATTAAGTTGCTAGGAGAAAAGTAATTTAATTTCAATTTTTAAATTAATTATAATTCCTCTTCAAAGTCATTTGGATTTAGGTCAGCATAAAAAACAATACACTTTTAAGTGTTTATAAAAAAGCACATGATGTGGTTTTTGGTTCAACTTATAAGTAACTTAGAAATCGCCACTCCATCCTAACAAGTAAAAGACTGAGCAAATTGAAAAAGCAACAGCTCTTCTCAAATCAGAAAGAAATATGTGGCTGCAGGGAAAACTTCTGTCTCCAAGATTGGAGAGACCAAGGGATGGATGCAGAGAATCACATTTGACCCGAGCAGAAACCTGGAACTGAAACTTTGTGGCCGCCCACTGCAGGGGCAGGAAAACAGAAACTGTAATTGATGAATTGCTGTAGGCTTCATGTGGATGAGTCTGAGAGATGGAAATTCCAGGGGAACCCAATCACTGAGAGTCCCCACACTTTTGTGAATTTTATTTCCAGGAGCTCAACCTGGTCCTAACAGAGGATAGCGGAGAAAACATCCCCTAACACTTCTGGCAGGGGTAGGGGAAAGGGGTCATATTGAAACATACCAGGGCACTCTGTTCTCGACAGGCCCACCATCAGGAGACAATGTTTAAGTAAAGCCTCACCTGCTGGATTTTCATCAGGGGAAAAGGAGACCTCATCTTCCACACCGAGAAGAGAAAGATTAACTCCAGTCCAATTTAGCCATCTGGGTCCACCAAAAGCAGGGGATGGGCATGGGGCCTGGGGATCTGAGAAGCACTTGTGAAGTTCATAATCTAGAGGCACAGCCTCAGATGTCACCACAAGATGAACCTGATCAGAGGCAGGGCCTCTGTAAGTGGGGTGAGTACCTTCATAGAAGCGAGAACACAATGCAGCAAACTTTCTGTGGACACTCTAGGGAGCACGTCCTCATCAGATGCTGAATCCTCCAGACCTTCTGCCTTGGACTCCCTGGCCTCCACAATTGTGAGAAATAAATTTTCATTGTGCCTTAGCCACTCAGGTTATGGTATTTCATTATAGCAACCTGAATAGACCAAGAGAATTGGAAAAGGCATAAATCTCAGCTACACACAGAGTGGAAGTCTTTTCTTATAAGCTGTGAGTTTATCATTGTAGTTTATCAATCGGCCACTCATGAAATTTGGTTGGGTCAGCTCCTATAATCCGGGTTGCTTTTCCATGATGGATTAAGGTACGTTTCTGACTCTCCAGGGTGTGGGATGCCCATCCTGGACTGCACTGCTCCTTCGTGGGGCACCCCGATTCTTATGTTTAAATATAGGTATGTCCCTAGTTCACCTGAACTGCAATGTTCTTCATGGACTGAGTCTCTTTTAGCAAAGACTGTTATAGGCATTGTGGGTATATCCATACACAAGATCAACAGAGACCATGCCTTCATCGAGCTCATGTTCTAGTGAGGTAGCGTTATATATTATTAGATCTAAAAGAGTCCTTGAATATCTTCTAGTTCAATTTTGATAATCAGAAAACAAATCTCAAGTGCCAGACCAGGCAGCTAGTTAATAGTGCAGCTAGGTTTTCTCACTGGCTGTCCTGAAAAGAAGATGATGAAAGAGCCAAATTGGTGTTTTCCTGACTGTTGTGTAGTCCTTGCAGGGAAGAATGAGACTGGGTTCAGATGAAGCCCTAGGTTTCACTGACAGTGCAACTGTTGTTCTCAGGGATTCAGTGGTCCAACCTTCAGAGTGAAAACAATTGTTCAGAGAGTAAGATAATTTACAGATTTTTTTTCAAAGCACACTACTTGGGGCAGAAGTAGGTGGTTATAAATGGTAGTTATTGATATCTAAGTGACCAAGAACTTTTGGTGCTTTGCATGTTCAAACATGTTATTTCTGGTCATCAACTTATCTCATATACAAAAAATTATTAAACTTTTTGATATGATATGCACATTAAGCATTCTTCCTATGTATTTCTGCTAAAATATGTACAAATGTAATATATGTTTCCACAGGCAAGGGTTGAAGTTACTGAGGGGTATGATGAACCAGGGCAGATATTATTATACATATAGTCTCCTCATTACTCTATTTTCAGTAAAAAAAAAAAAGCCTCAATAACTAGAAGAGAAATTGTAAGGTTATGTTAAGGGGGAACCCCCTCTAAATGAAATTTATTTATAAAAAATTGTGTAGTTATTCTTACATGTTAAAACTCCCGTCACTTTCAAGGTGCTCTCCATTTGATGCAATACAGCTATCAAGATGCTTTTCCCACTGCTCAAAACGGTTTTTGACCTGATCAATTTTGAGGCCTCTTGGTGCTTCTGCTGGTTTTGGTTTCACCTCTTCCACATTGGCAAAACATTTCCCTTTGAGGACTTTTTTCATCAATGGAAACAAACAAACAAAAAGGTTACTCAGAGTGAGATCGGGTGAATAGGGAGAGTAGGGGGCATGGGGCCATGACATTTTTGGTCCAAAACTGCTAAATACTCAGCGCAGTGTGGGCAGGTTGTTCGTGTAAAATACTCATCATGAAATAGGCAACCAAACTGAAATAATCTCAAAAAAAAAAGCACTGAAGCTGAATGTAGTGTCTCACAGCAATACTAGCTGGTACACTGATGCTGATTGGGGCTCTAGAACACTTACCTAGTGGGGGGTGCCTATACCATAAAGGGTCTGCCCTCCAAAAGATAATTCTGGTATTTTAGACCACATAAAGACAATATACAACCAAATAAGGAAGATAAACCAAAGTAAGAAAGAGAATCACTAGCCAGTTAAGTGGATATTTTCAGTCCATTCTAAAGATATTGTTTAGCATTGCCATTGGCATTGTTGCTTAAATAATAAAACAACAATTTAGGCATGAGAAAAGAAGAGTTTAAAATATAGACTCTACTAATTCAATTAGTATGACACTAAGAAAATTAATCTCATTATGAATTCATGTAAGAAACAATTCAATAAATCATGTGTTTACAGGGCTGTAAGCCTAACACAAGACTTTTTTGTGTGTGTTTTCCTACCAGTCCCTGGAAAAGTAGCAATAATATGACCCTGAAGTCTAGATTCTGGAGTGTACCTATTTCTTCTACCTACTGCTTGGTACTAGAGTGACATTGGCCAAAACACTAGCCTTTCTAAGCCTCTGTTTTCCCTTCTTTAAAAAGTGGCCAATTTTTCTTTCCTCAGAGACCTGCAGGGGGGATCAAATAGATCTGTGAATAAAAGCACTCTGTAAACTAGGGGAAGTACATATTAACCGGATTGAGCAAATATTGGGCATTCATTCTACATAAGGGTCTATAAAGTCTGTGCAGAGATTCACTGAGTTCAAAGCCTTATTTCATCTACACTAATATTTAACTTGCTACATAAGTGTCTATAAAGTCTATGCAGAAGTTCAAACCATCCTTTCACCCACACTAACATTTCACTTGCTTCCTAGGTCTTCCTACCAAAGACCTCCCCTGTTATTATATTAGGGCTAAGCACTAGACTGGTTAAAATTGTGAAGTCAAAGAAGTATGTCTTTATTCTTTTCCAAATGATTTTCCAGTTCATTTTACCATTGTCAGATCCTAGAAAATGGACATTTAAGATATATGGGCCTTCCTGCTTAAGAATGTCATGGAAAATGTGCAGTAAAAAAGTACTTAAGATATGCCAAGACCAAGGAGGTTGTCTCCCACCTCCTACCTAAGGGTGTTTGTTGTAAACTGATTTCCTTATTTGTTTGCCAGCTTGTGAACCTGTTATCCAGTGGGCTTCCACATTTTCTTTGGATTATAATTTGTACTGTTTTGGACATTACTGTGGCTTTTACAGATTATTATTATTACTGAACTTTCTGATTCAGGCAGTTTCTAATTTTCCCTCACCTATAATTCATCTTAGTGTTCCCAGAGGCTTAGATGAGATGTGGATTCAGATTAAACAGTAACCCAAAATTAAGTAAAATAGATAAAATTTTAGATTACACATTTAAAGACAAAGTTTCCATTTAAATTTTGCTTTTTTCATACAATCTTCAGTTTACCCCCAAAACTTTTCTAAATGGCTCACAAATTTCAAATTTTAATTCTCCATACTATTTGAGTAGTATGATCATGAAATGCCCTCCCTCCCACCACAAAAAGGAATGATTAGGTTACATCACTTCACTCCCTTTTCTGTTATACCAATCCTTCAAATTTGCCTGAATTGAAAGTCAGAATTTTCCAAAAGGAACACATGTTTTGAAAAGTTGGCTTCCTATGGTAGAGAACTGTGTCCCACATGTCTTTACATTAAGCATATTATGTGTGCATGGTATCCACTCCACAAATTCTTGTTGATTTTAAGTGAACAGAAAGAATAGGAAAAGGCTTTAGTAGTTGGGGGTGGGAGATGCTACCAGGAATAAAAGTAATGGGCAGGTCTGAAAGTAAATCTTTAAAACCGGAGATGTATTAGACATGTGATGAGGTCCATAATATAATTTTGGATGAGTCAAAGTTCAGACTTTTAAATTGATGTCATATATCTTGGGGAAATTGAATCTGAAAGATTTGCTCAGCAAAGCTAGTTGAGTTCATGCATTGGCAGAAGAAGGATCCAAGCTACTCAGAGAGAGTTAGAGAGCTATTATTCCTTTTTAAAAAAAAAAAATGTATTTAAAGACGTGAGGTACAATTCAGGGTTAGGTATACAAACATTGATTATACAGGTACCCTTGTTGATGAGGTGTTCCCCTCAATCTCCTAGCAGTTTCCCTCAACTACCAATCCCACACCCACTCGCCTGACTGTTTCCCATGAATGCCAATAACAGAAAGTCATTCTTCTAAAGAAGGCTGAAAATATTTTGAGAGAAGGTTCCAGTCTGAGGGCCCAACCAACAAAACCACCAGTGGACAAAAAGGCAGTCACAACATTGTTATACAAAGAAATAATGCACAGCAGAAGGAAAAATGACCTAACACAATGTGTATCAGACTGAAGGAAAAAGGCCAGCCCTAAAGTCTAACTGTGTACTTACTCCTTGGGCATCTAAAAGGCCAAGGGCTCTGTATTATAGGATGGATTCTGATGGTAATGAAGGAGGAAGCGATGCTGTAGGGGTGTAAAGTCAGAGAAGTGTCCAGAGGACTAAGGCTAAAACTAGAATACAAATGAAACCCTAACCCTAAAGAAAACCCTAACCTTAAGGCTTAAGAAAAAACCCTAAACTTAAACATAGCTATAGTAGCCTTAATCATACTTCTAAAGCTAAATCTAAAATAAACCCACAAAAATAACCCTAAACCTAAACATAAACACTGCCCTAGAACCAGTCCAAGCCTAACCTTGACTCGAACATTACAAGGTCCTAACCCTAAACCAAACTCTAAACCTAGACCAAGCTCTAGCTGTAACTTTAACACTACTCCTAACCTTAGCACTAGCCCTAGCCCTGACACTAATCCTAACCCCTTCTCTAGCCCAACCATAGGTCTAACCCTAACCCTAATCCTAATCCTAACCCTAATTCTAAACCTATACCTGGTACTAGTCCAAGTCCTAGCCCTGGCCCCGACCCTACCTAGCCCTTCACCAAAACCAACTCCAACTCTAGACTTAGCTCTAGCCTTAACCTTAACACCAGTCCCAAACCTAGCCCTAGCCCTAGCCCTAGCCCTAACCCTGACCCTGATCCTGACCCTGACCCTAACCTTAATCCTAACCCTAGCCCTAACCCTAGCCCTAGTCCTAGCCCTAGCTCTAGTCCTAACCCTAGTCCTAGTCCTAGCCCTAACCCTAACATTAATGTCAACAGGTTGGCTTTAGGAGAGACCAAGCAAATAGGTTAAGGAAATAAAACTATTTAAGAAAGATGTTGTATGCATTCCAAGACTTCTAAGTCTTTCTAGAGGCAAATAGTTTAACATAACATTAATAGCACACAGGACATATGTTTTTAAAGAGCATTCCCATAATAAATTTTGTATGAGAGAGAATGTTGTTGTTTTCACTGAGAATTTAATATTTCTGTATTCTAAAACTCATAGAGTGAAGGGTTGGACCATATTCAAAGGGATTGGACCATATTCATCTGCCTTTAAAAGAAGTACAAGCAATTCAGAGTTACAGAAAACCTATTCTTATGTGCAAAAGACTGGGGCAGGGTACAGTCAATCAGAAAGGAAATTGGAGAGAAAGCAAATGGGGAGCTTTTGATCTGGAACTTCACAACATTGTGAATGTGGCATCAGAGATAACATTTACATACCTGGGGCACCAGGGAAATCATCTAATTTACAGGAGTAACATGTCTTATGGTTTCTGGCTTCCAGAACCAGTCATTTCCTTTCAGTTACAAAGATTATTTTGCAGCATCACATCCCATTCTTTAAGTCATTGTTTTCATGGTGATTTACTTAAACACAGTATCATATGTGTGGCTATGGGCAGAATTAGTTCTACTCTCGGTCCATAGCCCTTGTCTGGACAGATCAAGAAATGGAGGGTGTTGCTGATGCATAGGTTTTGATATTATGGTTTTCTCTCCAATACTTATAACAATCATATATTTTAAAAGACGTTGTTTATTGCAGGCATAACAAATATTGCTGTTTGAAGAAATAATCGGGTTTCTTTAGCACCAGAAATACGTATATAACCATAAGCTTCTGAACACTAGAAGTAATAGCTCATACTGTAATGTAATGTAATCATATTTTTGTTATAATAGGAGACACTTTGACTATTGCAAGATTCAATTACTTCAGTTATTAGTCATCTAATAAGGTGAACGCATGCTTTTAAATACAAAGCAGCTTAAATGTCTAGCAGGCATTAAACGTCTGACATAACATTTCATTACACGGTCTTGCCTGAAATAAATGCACAGATGCATCCATCAGTGGACATTGTACCCAATGGAATAAAATCATATTGCTTCCCTGCATTTTCTACATGCTATTACAATTGTTCTGAAGAAACCTCAAAAGGAGATCTGAACAGTTAGAAGTCATTTATATTTGTTTATGCTAATGCACTGTGCGGAATATGCATCTTACATTCTCTACATTGAAACGGCACAGACAATATGCTTTATTAATTTGTGTCATGAATTTACCCTGAAAGCATAACATTCATGATAGTTACAATCAAATTCTGTAAGAAGAGGAAAACCTGACCAGTATTCATATGATTTTAGTGTTTTGTTTCAGATATTTTTTCTAGAAAGTAGATTTTTTTGGCATAGACATTTTTTATCTTTCTGTTCTCTTTTGTGTGAGACACCCATAGTTAACCCCTGATTTTGATCCAAGTGACAAAAATCCCTTTCTTCCGTTAAATATACAATCGTCTTGTATTTAAAAAGCATTTAGAAACAAAAGCAAGTGAGGTATCAAAATACAATTATTTCAAAGTCGAGTAAAATTTCATAGGCTTCAATCAAATGGTGTGCTTTCTTTGCTGGCAAAAAGCAAAGAAAAAGCTGGCAGTAAAGATTGATTGATCCGACAACACGGAATGAGCTCACCTTGTGGGCCTGAGGACTCAGCACGAACAGGTGGATTCATACTGCACAGAGCTCACAACCCAGTAAGGATTGTATCATGCGGAAGTTTACAACACACATTACATCTAAAAAAAGAAAAAGCTAATTATTTTTGTTTAAAAAAAAGGTAACAATATGCTACGTTTTAGAATTATGTCAGCACTCCCTTTGGCTATTCATGTGTTAATTGGAGCAGATAGATACAGACTCATACATTTATGTAGATGTGTTCTTGCTTTTCTCCACGATTTTGGTAAATACTTAGATTATTTTTGAAAATGTGCAAAAAGTTTTGAATTTTGCTAAACTGTAAGCAAATAGGAGCATATCTTAGTATGTCTTTATGTAAAGAAATTGAAAAACCAATAGCACCAGTAAGAGAATGCAGTTAGGTGACAAAATGCAAGATAGACATGTCAGGATCAACAGCCTTAATAGCAATAGGCAATTAGAGAGGATAACTGGAAAAAGTGCCCCAGGCCCAATAGCACAAAAATACACAATCCTAGAATTTTTCTGAGCAGAAAATAAAATATTCCAACTTTACTGTTGAGCATCAAACTGAGCAGATATGTGGAGGCACACCCCGTGTGCATGCATGAAAGACTAAATGTTATATAAACATAAATTGTGAATTAAATAATAAACCAAATGCAACAGCAATAGGGGTTTTATAGAACTTCAAGCTGGTTCCAATGTTTGTACAGAAGGTTAAATAAGCATATTTCTTGCCTGTATTTGAAATATGCTGCTATGTACTGTTCACTCTTGAGCAACAAGGGTTTGAACTGCATGGATCCACTTATACATGGGTTTTCTTCCTCCTCTGACATCCCTGAGACAGCAAGACTCAGCCCTCCTTTTCCTCTTCCTCCTCCTCGTCCTACTCAGTGTGAACATGATGAGGATGAAGACCTTTATGAAGATCCACTTCCACTTAATGAGTCACAAATACATTTTATCTTCCTCATAGTTTTCTTAATAACATTTTCTTTTCTCCTGGTTACTTTATTGTAAGGGTTCAGTGTGTAATACATATGACATACAAAATGTGTGTTAATCAACTGTTTATGTCATAGATGAGGCTTCTGGCCAGCAGTAGGCTGTCAGTAATGCAGTTTTGGGAGAGTCAAAACTTACACATAGATTTTTGACTGCATGGGAGTCAGCACACATAACCCCCATATCGTTCAGAGGTCAACTGCATGTTAAAATATGCCAGTTACTGATATCAGTGTGGGAATAGGAAAATAAATGAATGGATTACACTAAAGTGTCCCCAAATGGATTCATCTACATTTGAAATTTAGTTATAATACACATGGCCCTTGAAATTGGTGAGGAAAGAATAATGCTGATAATTCCATTGACATTCTATAAAAGGTAACTCACAACAAAAAAACAAAAATACATTCTAAATAGATTAAAAATCATAATATACTTCAATGCCTAAGAATGAAAAAGAAGTACTTTGGAATATTTTTGAAATTTTGCTGTAGGAAAGTCTTCTTCAGTGAAACACAAATTCAGAAGCTACACAGGGAAGAGTGACATGTTTGAATACATAAACTAAAATACTTGTATAGCAAATAAAACCATAAACAATGAAAGTTAAAAGATAAAGAACAGATGGGTAGGCTGAACTCGGTGGCTCAGTCTGTAATCCCCAGCACTTTGGCAGACCAAGGCCCGGGCAACTTGGCAAGACCTCGTTTCTACAATAAATAAAAAATTAGCCGGGTGTGGTAGTGCATACCTGTAGCTCCAGCTACTTGGAAGGCTGAGGCAGAAGTATCGCTGGATCCCAGCAGGTCGAGACTGCGGTGGCTGGGAGCGTGCCACTGCACTCCAGTCTGGGTGACAGAGTGAGAGACTCCAACTCAGAAAAAAAAAAAGAAAGAAAAAAGAACAGATGGGGAGATGATATATACCTTCTATGTAACCAAGGGATAATATTCATACATGAGCGTTTCTCATAAACAGTGTTAAGTACATAAGATAGTAATGGAAGAAATGTGGACTGTAGAGTTTGTATGCGGTTAATAAGTGTTATTTTAAAAGATATCACAAATTTTCCCATGGAAGCTGAACTTAAAAGTGTACCCCAGCTGTGCATTTTTCCTTTCAAATGTCTCAGTACCCCTTTCTTTTCACTATCTGCTTGCTAGCATGCATCTGGGTGAATTTTCAATTGGATTCTTCTATTTTTACATCCTGACAGGTAAAGAGATCTGTTTCTCCAAGCCTTGATTCATATGCTATTTTTCTAGCAATTTTCCTTCTTATGGCAGAAGGGTTCTCAAAAATTGAACTTTTATAAGCCTGTTATTATAAAATATCTATTTATAGGTAGGCAACTGGCAGAGTTACCATAGAAACTAAAACAGCAATCAATTCAGAAACCATGAAAGTGTAAGTAAAGATGTATTATGAATAGAAAGCGATAAAACACAAAGTTCCTTATAATTATTAAAAAATGCAAAATGGAATTTTTTTCAAGGGATAAAAACAGGGGGGAAAACAGTTTACATTTATGGTTTATCCCCTAGTGTAAGTTTGTACAACTAGGCACACTGTTAAGATGCTACCACAAAATCGGTTATTTTAAGGAAACTGGGTAAATAGAAAACTCCAGTTGAGAGGCCTATATGTTAAGGTAAACAACTATTCCTCATCTCTCTAAGCTCCCAATGTTAGACCTACCTCAAATGGAATGCCCAAACCATTTCCTCCGCCCATGTTTACCACCATGCAAACTTAGGTGTTGCATCCACCAGGTGAAATTGAGGAAAGGCCAGATGGAATCTTAATAGATGACTGTCAAAGTGATAAAATTCCTTGACAATGAATGGTGTAGGTATATTTGGCTGGTATGTTTGGAGTACTAATACCGTCATTCCTGAACTCAGGATTGCGACTCTGATAAGACTGCAGGAAGAATTGTAGCTAATTCTGGGGGAAATGGATTTTAGTCTTTCCTTTGGCAAATATGCTTCAATATAAAAGACAAAACAAAAGAAAGCAAGAGTTCTGTTGATAAATGATTTTATGCATAGATTCTTTCATTTGTGGGTATTCAGTGCTAAAAAATGGAGTTACCTGAAGAATGTGGAATTAAGATGCTTTATTTAGCAAATCAATGACAGTTAGACCCTGAACTCCAAGGCAACTTGTAATTTAACCTCACATAAATCAATATGAGTAATTGAATTTCTTTTTCCCCAAAAAGCAAAAGAAGTTTATAATTTTCTAGGGAACACAAGGTAATTCATATTTCTATGAATATTTTCTTGTTTAATTAAAAGCTTATCAAGAGTTGGCTGGCAGAAGTCAGTGATGGCTTTCCCATATGTCTACTAAAGGAAAAGGAGAATGATCAGAGTGCAAAAAAAAATATTAATGACGCCAGATTTCTCCAGTGTTAGAGAGTAGGAGGATCATGTTTCAATACAAGCTCGTTCAGCTGCAAAAAGTAATGCATTCTGTTCCCAAAGGGAAACAGCTCAGGTAGCCATCACCCACCACACTCAGGGAGCCTCAGATCATAGTTGACTGACTCAAAAGGACGTTGCATGATGACAGGGGGCTGCTGAGCACATTACTGACCTCACAAATTATCCTCTAAATGAAACATTGGCCTGATATTTGATTTTGAAAACATTAGAGGGCTCCCATTTATATAAGCACCCAGACAGTACCTAGTAAGCATGAAAACTAACAAAATAGTACAAGTGCTTGTAACTAAGTGAAATGAAAGAAAGAACAGTGGTTGGCAATTCTAGGCATGAGAAATTCTGATAAGAAAATTGCATTGCTGGTGACTTTCATGAATCAAATAAAAAACAAGGGGAAAAGATTTTATCTTCTTGTATTTGAAATTTGAATTGAAATATAACTGGCGCCGGGCTCGGTGGCTCAGCCTGTAATCCTGCGCCTTTGGGAGGCTGAGGTGAGTGGATTGCCTGAGCCCGCGGGTTCGAGACCCGCCTGGGCAGCGAGACCTCATCTCTACAGTAAATCAAAAAATCAGCCGGGCGTGGTAGCACATGCCTGTAATTCTGGCTACTTGGAAGGATCGCCGAGCCCAGCAGGTCGAGAGCAGTCAATGCACTCCAGTTTGGGCGACAGAGAGCGGCCAATGCACTCCAGTCTGGGCGACAGAGTGAGACTCCAACTCAAAAAAAAAAAAAAAAAAAAGAAATATAACTGGCAAACACAGTGTGAACAAACTCTATGCGTACAGCCCAGTGAATTTCCACCAAACAAGCCCTCTCATGTAAATAGCACACAGGTCAAGAAATAGGACATCGTTGGCATCCCAACGCTACCCTCATGGATTCTGCCGGTCAACATCCATCCCTCTCAAGGTGAGACGTTAGTCTAATTTCTACTACCATGGAAAAGTTTTGTCTGTCTTTGAAATTCGTAAGAGTAGAAGTATTCTGTGGATACTGATTGACGGATGCTACTCCTACTCATTAAGTTCTGACATTATTCATCTTTCTTTTGTGTGTATTTGTAGTTTTTTTTCATATTTATGGTTGTATGGTGTCTAGTTGTGTGAACATTGCGATGTGTTTGTCTGTTCTGGTAACAGACATTTTGGTAGTTCTCATTTTGCTTCTTACAAGTCCTACTGCTCTGAATATTCCTGAACATGGTTTGGGGCCAAAATGTATACCTGCAGGGCACAGGCTAAGTGGTGAGTTGCCAAGGGGTGAGAGAGGCAGGCGCTGCCAACCAACTCTCCAGGGAGGTTCAATACCAATGAGACGCTCACCCCGGTGGGAGAGCTCTGGCTGCTCTACCTCCCTGCAGCACTTGGCATTTTCTGTTCTTTTCCTGTGACTGTTCTGTGGGTACGAAGTGAGCATTCATTGTGGTTTCTACTTAGCACTTTCCCGCCATGCCCTGAGAGTGAGGATTTCTTCATATGTTTATCAGTCACGGGATCTCTTCACTGTGAAGAGCGTACCCCAAACAGTGATTGTTTCATAAGAGAAAACTGTGATCTGGTCTGCATCCTAATAATCCTGCGTTTTAGTAAATACCTTTGGTGAGGATTATTCAGGTCAACATATAGCAGCCATCGCACCCGGTTGTGTTTACCATTAGGACAGGGATTATGCAGTGATGACCACTGTATTTCTAGCATCTAGCACAGTGTCTTGTTTTAGATCACTGGCTTAGCATTTTTCTTTTTAAATGTGGACATTTAAAAGTACACATTTCCTTCTAAGCACTGCATCCTGCCAGTTGTGTTTTTATTATTTAATAAAAAATATTTTCTGACAAAATATGTATAAGACCAGTATAAGGAAAACCATAAAACTCTGATTTTAAGAAAAATCAAAGAACTGAATAAATGGAGAGAGATCCCATGTTCATAAATAGAAGACTCAATATTGTCAAGATATCAGTTTTGCCCAACTTAATCTATACACTCAATGCAATCACAATAAAAATCCCTGCAAGTTAAAAAAATTTTTTTTTTCTGTCTGAGAGTGTTGACTCACATCTGTAATCCTAGCACTTTGGGAGGCCAAAGTGGGAGGATTGCTTAAACCCAGAAGTTCTACACCAGCATAGGCAATATAACGAGACCTTGTTTCTACAAAAAATTAAAACATTAACTGGGTGTGGTGGCATATGCCTATATTCCCAGCTACTCAGGAAGCTGAGTCAGGAGGATGAGCCCAGGAGGTAGAAGCCATGGTGAGCTGTGACCCTGCCGCTGCACTCCTGTCTGGGCAAGAGTGAGACCCCAAATCAAAAAAATAAAAAAGCAACATGGATGCAGCTTTAAAAACTGAATTCTGCGTGCTCTGACTCATAAGCGGGCCCTACACATTGAACAACACATGAGCACAAAGGCAGGGAAACAGATGCTGGGCACTGCTAAGAGGTGTGGGAGGGAGGAGGAATAGGGGAACATAACCATAAACTGAGTGCCAGGTCCACTACCAGGGGAAGGAGTGCTTGCTAGACGCCCAAACCTCATCTGCCATGCAATTTACTTAAGTAGCAATTCCTCACATGGACCTCACATGGACCTTTTCTAAAATAAAATTTTTAAAAGTAAAAATATAAAAATGTTAAAAAAGAAATTCTATCAATCTATCTATCTATCTATCTATCATTATTTCCATATAACTTCCTTGTGGTTTCTTTTTTATTCCGTAAGTTATTTAGAAGTTGATTCCTTTCCAACTATTTGGGGATTTTCCAGCTATCTTATTGATTTGTTTTTAAATACAGCTGTAGTATGGAAGCATATTAATCCAGTCCTTTTAAGCTTGAGACTTGTTTTATGACCCCATGTGGTTCGTCTTGGTGAGTGTTTCATGGTGCACTTAAAAAGAATATGAACTCTGCAGTTGTGTGTAATACATAAATATCAGGCCAACTTTTGGTAGTGTTATTCAAAACTTCTTTGTTCTCACCTATATTTTGTTCTACCTATCAGTTGCAAAAAGTGTGTTAAAATTGCCATCCATGAATGTGAATTTGTTAAATTTTGCTTTATATATTTTAAAGTTCTATTAATGGGTGCGTGCATGCATAGGAATATTATGACTTCTTGATTCACTGATTTCCTGTCCGGCCAATCTGGCTGGGCTGATATCAGCACCTGTAATTCTTTTCTTTTGCACTAGTCAGGTTCTCCAAAAGGAGTTTTTCAATTTTTGTCATGGAGAGTATTAGCTTACTTGACATCATCCTGGGATTTCCAAAAGGCAAGAAAGTGGGCTTTTCAAAATTCAGTTTGTGCTGGTAGACTTTCCCTTAACTTTGAGATCTTAGTAAGGGTTTCTGTTCCACTGTACCACTTCTGTGGTAAGTGCTTCTCAGGGACAGACCTCTTACCCTCTCAGATAAGCCTCTGTTTCATCTCTCAGGGATAAACCTGCTGCCTCTGCAGAGGTGGGAAAGGAACAGGGATAAGGTTATCTGGAAGATCTCACTGATTTTTAAATGGTCTCTTGTTTAAACCTAACCCTAATCTTTACCTTTAAAGGTACCCAATGCTGCAAATTCAGCATTGTGGAAGAGATAGTTAAAAAACAAATCAAATTGCTTAAAGTTTTCAAAATTTTGTAGCGGAGTTGATGGCTGTATGTGAAGGACCTATGACAAATTAAGAGACTATTGGGATTACAGTTGTGTTGCTGCTGAAATTCTATATTATAGATTTATTTTTCCTTTAAGTATTCATTTAACAAAAATTTGTTTTTCCTATCTCTAAAGAGTTCAAATCATCAATTTATTATTACTTTTTAAATGTAGGTATCTCTTTTAAACATAGATCACTGTGGGTAGTGTGACACAGTGGCCTCCTTATCAGTCATTTACATTCTACTATAAAATAATGTAATGAGTTCCTTCTAACAAACATATGGGAAACCTGCCCACTGAGGCCTGGGAGTATGGGCAAGGGAAAGCAAAAAAGGAAGGTGATTCTGCTTTGGAGCATCCTAAGCATGTGGTGTGGGGATCTGGACACCTGGGACAGGTGCAGTGAGATCATGGGGAGGGAGGAGCATTGGCAGGATGTGGATTTCTGGGACAAGTTGGATGTGAAAAGAAAGAAGAAAGAATCCAAAGATAAAGCTGAGTGTCTAGAACATGTCTGTTGTGAATATCTTAATGCTTAAACTCCTCTTAAGCTATGCACAGATGTTTGGAGTTTACATGAGAAGTACTAATTTTTCTAAGATGAGTTTTTTTTTCTTCTGGGCTTTTAAAATACAGTACAGCTTAATCTTGCTGTCTTATGTTGTTTATAAGAAGTTATTTGTAAGCTACAAACTTTTTTTCTAAATTGAATTATTTCCTAGCAATTCATCTTGTAAATGTAGGAAAGTTTCATGTTACTGCTTTATTATTATTATTACTATTTACTCTTCAGGCTCTCTGTCAAGTAGCTAGCATGTTTTACAGTTAGATGTACTTCAGAGTTAATAATTACGAAAAAGCAATTAGTCACTTTAATTTTGTCCCAGAGTATTTATGCTTTATATTGGCCATTTCCCCCCTCACATTCAAATAGTATCCATTCAAATAACAATTATAAATAATTTTCTGATTTAAAATACTTTTATTTTCAGCAGTCAAATCATTCATATTTACATACTTACTCTTCTAATTGTTCTTTTTATAAGTAAGATGCTTTTTTAAAAGCATGGCCTAGTTACCAGAATTTAATATTACTTTGTCATTCAAATTTAAAAAACGACTGTGAACAATGTTAAATGGTACCAGTTTGAATGTCTAATAGTTTAAAAGGCCATGTAATCTTTTCTGGTTAGTGTCTTGGGTTATAAATTTTAAGATGTTGACATCTTATCTTAACCCTCAGACATGTAAGAGTTTTAACACATAAATAAACTTGTGAAATTAAGTCAAAAAAATTGTGAACACAGCCTATGGAAGGTTTTTAGAGATGATCTTTGAAAAGGCAGTTACGTTGGGCAAATTCTGCTCATGGCACTGGTGTTGGGAGTTCAGCTTACCTGAAGGCCATTCTCCAGACTAACGGGTTTTTCCACTGTTGTCTTTGTTCCTATGGAAACTGGTCTCTTTTGCATTCTTTCTCTTGCTTTATGTCACTTTAGAAACAGGTTACAGAAGCAATGGCCAGGAGGAAACATGAAATATTCATACAGCTACTGCTTAGGCGCATCAACTAACATCCTTACAGGTGTGTGTTTTCCCTTAAAGGTTATGCACACACCCTCATGGCATGTCTTTATATATTTCTAGCAATCTAGATACAAGAACAGAAAGACTTCCCTGTTGACTCTCTGAGACCTGCCAAGGCACGTGTGGCAGTGGTCCCAGTAGCACCAACAGAACTGAAAGACACGGGTGACCTGTGAGAACACTGCAGTTCTGGGGGTAACAGAGATTAAAACCTCAGTGTAGAGACAGCTGATCATGACCTGGGTGATTACGAATTTTGGGAAAAGAACCTTTTTTCCCCCTAAGAATACATTTAAAGAACTCAAACTATAGTTTTTTTTTTAAATGAAAATATATTTAGTAATTTGATGAACCTTTATCTTAATAGATAAATTGAACTCATTAGAACAAAGCCTCTGTTTACAAGTGTGTTATAGAAAGAATCAACTTTTTTTTGCTATTAATAAGGAATTTCCTAGGCTAAATTCCCTTTTCAATATTCAATTTATTTACTTATAGAGATGTGGGGTACAAATGAGGTTTTACTACATAAGTGGGCTGCATGCAGGTGAAGTTTGGGTTTTTAAATGGTCCTCACTCCTCCTTGGAGTGGACCAGGTACCCAAGACACCTGCACATCCCTGTCTATTGCTGCATTATTCACAATAGCAAAAACATGGAACCAACCCTGTTGCCCGTCGAAAGTGGACTGGATATAGAAAATGTGGTACGTATACAAGATGGAGTTTTACACAGTCGTAAAGAACAAAACCATAGCCTTCGCAGCAACTTGGATGCAGTTGGGGACCATCATACTCAGTGAACTATCACAGAAACATAGAACTGAATACTGCTCAATTCTCTCAATGGAATTTTGGTGAATTCATGACCCCACCTCCCTCCAAATCTGGATGGCTTCTCGAGGTTGAGTAAGTATGTATTTTTGAGCCTGACACTCACCAAGAAGGGAGAAAAAGCCACCTTTCTGTGGATCACTGTGCCAGATACAGCTGTGACCCCAGAATCTTGGATTATGAAATCTGCTTTGTCAATAGCTGGTTAGTAAACTTGATGGAGTCCTCTAACTTGTGTCTTTTTGGTCTCTCATTTTTTTTTTCAAATTGAAATAGTAGTAACTATTAAGTTGTTGGGAGGACTTAATAGATTAATGTAGATGGTTCTGAGTTTCTTCAATGCTACAGCACTGTGCTAGGCACTGCAAATACAATTCCTGCCCTCTTGGTGACTTTAGCTTAAAGCGATGACTTCCAAATGTCAGTGGGAACAGCCATCATTGACATTTAACAATGTAACTTGTTAAAATAGACACCAGATGACAGTTTTCCCTTATGAAACAAGCACTGTTTTGGATGTAATTATTTATAGAACTTGCAATCAAGTATACACATTTTAAAAAATTTAATTAAAAACATTTGGCTTCTTTTAAATAAAATTTCATCAGCAATATTGCATGTTTTGGACCTGAGCTAAAATTGTAGTACTAGAAGATTCAAGACACTTAGTATAAACTGACCCGGTATCAACAAAGAGAAGAAAGACTCTGGAAAAGAGGATTAATTAGAGATACAAGAAAATAGGAACGCTTTCCAAAAGTATGTTTTACTCACTAACCACATTTGGATTGGAACATGAAGCGGAAAACTTCACTTTCAGATCTTAACTAGAGGGATGTGTAGCATTTTTTTTTTCTCAATATTGTTCTGCCTTAACTTGGAAGATGGATGAGCACTTGAAAAGGAAAGGTTGAAAATCCAGTCAGGAAGTTAAAAGGTCAATCTCCTGCTTATCAAACAGACCCAATTAATAATCTCGAAATAGGCAAAAGAGGCCAGTTAACAAGATTTCTTAATGATAGAAAAAACAAGGAATTAGTTGAGGCCAATAATCGTATCTTATTTATATTTCTTTCCTGTAGACCCTAGTTGAGAATACACCTTGGGAAAAAAATATATATCTCACATATATGTATATATATCCACAAACACATGTATATATATAGACACACACACACATATTTAATTTGTGAAACAATGTGGTTAAAGGTCTATGAATGACCCTGAAGTCATAATATTTTTAGAGTCTCCTGAATAAACTGAATATGGTACAGCTTTTAGAACTTGAACTGGGCCTTAAAGTTTTTTTCGTGATAGTGTTATCTGTTTTATTATTTTTAGGAAGAGCACATTTATTTTTTTTTTGAGTTGAAATATCACTCTGTTGCCCAGAGTGGAGTGCAGTGGCATGCTCACAGCCACCACAGTCTCAACCTGCTGGATTCAGGTGATCCTTCTGCTTCAGCCTTCCAAGTAGTTGAGACTATAGGCACACGTCACCACAACCGGCTAATTTTTTGATTTATTGTAGAGATGAGGTCTCGCCAAGTTGTACAGGCTGGTCTTGAACTGGTGGGCTCAAGCAATCTTCTCACATTGGACTTCCAAACTTCTGGGATTATAGGCGTCAGCCACTGTGCCGGCCGTTTTTTAAATTAATAGTAAACCAAAAATAGAACCAACAAGGCTTGCATTATGGATGTCAACTGTGGGACGGACTCTGCAACTAAAGAGCTCAGGTTTGGGTCCTGGTGTATAATATTAAACACAGGTTCTCAGGCTTTTCGGTTCATCAGTTTGCTCCTCTGTAAAGCAGGGTAATAATAACAACTTCTTTGTGAGGTTTTTCCATGAACTCGAGTATGCAGCTGGTACTGGATTCTGCACCAGCCCCAAGAATGGAATGTTTGGTTCCTGTCTTGCACAGCATCGAGCACAACTTGCACAACCTCAGCAAGGACACTCGCGGCTCTCCTAATACAACGATTCTGCAGCCCACATGTGCCTTGAGCCCTCGCTCTGCAGCACGGAGAGGAAGAGAGTCACTCGCTTTCCGTGTTGAGGTGGCAGAGTGACTTCAGGGGCTGGGAAGGTTGCTCCTCCAGGTGCAGAATGGAGTCTGCACGACGTTCTTCCCCAAGTGCTGATGTATCTGACGGCTATAACCAATTTAAATAAACCAAACTGCTTCATGGTCGGGTCTTCTATTTCCTTACAATCCATCTCCTTATTGGCAATGGACTCAGATATTATTATCATTTTATTATTACAATACCTCATTAAACCTTTCTCACACATCTTTGTGCATGTGTACAAACGTTTTTGTTGAATAAATTCTTAGAAATGTCAAAAATCCTGGCCTAAATACTAATTTCTTTATGTTATCATATAAACATATATATTAATATTTGATATGTCTAATATTTGAGCAGCAGATTTATTTTAATAAATAACAACTAACTTATTCATTATGATTTAAATTGCTATACTAAGGTATTGGAAATAAACAATACATTCTAACTGTAGAACACAAATAGCACTACCACCTCCTGGTGGCAGCCAGATGAATTACGGGTGGAAATGATTGAAAATAGATGAGCATTGCCAATCCACAGGTATACTTGAACACTGAAACAACCCATTTATGTGAATATATAACATCTCATTGGATTTGAATCTTCAGTTATGCATAATAAGAAAGCTAGAATATGAATATTAAGCAAATCTTAAATTTATTTACTAATTTATATCCATGTTTTCATTAATCTTTTATGATTTTAAAATAAAGTGCATATGCATCATCAATCTGATTCTCAAATTATTTGTGATCTAGTTTTTTGACTGGTATTTTTTTATTTTGCAGGGTCAAAAATGGAAGTTCAGAGAGATCAAAGAGGCAATTTCCTAAAATTACTCTGCAGGCAAATGGCAGATTTGGGACTGCATCCAAATCTTCCGATGGCATCCCAAACCCTTATACCCTCTACTAGATTGCCTTTAAACTGGAATTATGCTCTGATTTAAAAATATAGATACAGATATATTTACAACATCTTCCACAAATTTCAGGTCATGAGTTTGACAACTCTAATTAAATTTAAATATACAGTTAGAAAAGATTCATTTCCTGAAAGATTAAGCCATCACTTTGCTTGGTTATTATAGAATGAAAGCATCACATGTTTGCTAGGGTACTGTTTAAAATAATTGTAGCAATGGCTTATTATGCTCATGATTAAGAGAGACAATCTGCTGTGGTTTCCCCATAGTCCCCATGTCCATGAGTGTCCTTGTTGTATGTGCTTAACCACAAGGCCTAAGTATCCTCTGATACAGAACATTTGTTTAACTTGTCATGTAGAAAACTTGCTGAGTCTATCATAGTCTTGAGATCCCCAGTTGTAATCACCACCTAGGCCCACTGTTTTGCCTCAGAAGACTTGGAGGCTGGGGAACTAATGTAACCATTTAATGATTCTGCCTTTGCTGTGATGTGAGTCTTGAACCAACCTCTGTTCCATTGTGTCTTGTTGTCTACTCTTGGGATGTGTGGAGTTGTGGCAAATCAGTTTGTTTGGTTAGTCTTCTCCTTTGGAGTCCTGGTACTCTTTGCCATTCTCTGTGAGACTGGGGTTCTTCCTGGATAATTTTTCATTTATTCTTAGCAACTATCTAAGCACATTCTGGGTCTTACTTTCCAAATAAGAAAATCGAGAGACTTCAAAATAAAAAGCAAGTGATGAAAATGAAATGCAAAAATTGGTACATATTCTCTTTACATCACTGCTCTTGAAAGAACAAAAACACTCATAGCAAATGTTAAGCTAGGTCCTGACATTTTGGATCACCAGGTCTGATGAATTGAAGATGTCATTTTATTTGTTTTGAAAGTTGCAATTTTGCTAAACTCCAAAACGATTGCATAAAAGGAAACACATGAAAAATTAAGTTGAAAAAATTTGTCTGCATTTCCTTCTGACTGGATTAGGACATACGGTTTAACTAGGCAGCACACTAGTAGCAATGCTGGGCTTCATTAGTGGAAGAAGACATTGCATGAAGCTGGAATAGAAAGTGGGGAAAGCACAGCCAGACCTCTGGCCCCCAGACGATAAGGCTGAAAGATAGGGTTGACAAGACTAAAACCACAGAGTGTTTGCAGATTTCATCCAGTTTTAACCCAAGAACAGGAACCCAGGTTCTGGGCTATCTAATTGGGTAAATAAGCTGTAGGAAGAGGTAGAAGGTTGAGAAACGGAGCAGATATGGTGTGAGGACCAAGAAAATATGGGCACATTTCAATAGCTTCAGCATTCAAGCCCCAAGCAATGA
This sequence comes from Cephalopachus bancanus, assembly GCA_027257055.1. NCBI lineage: Eukaryota > Metazoa > Chordata > Mammalia > Primates > Tarsiidae > Cephalopachus > Cephalopachus bancanus. The sequence goes on along the minus strand of JAPVLO010000176.1, from coordinate 3,617,891 downwards.
AGTTTGTAAGAATAAGTCTTTTACCTAGCCATGTGAATTTTGGGGTGTGACTTTTATTCCTCTGGTGGCCAACACTAAGCAGGAGAAATGTTATCCAAAAGGTCCAAGAAGAAGAAGGCCAGGACTTCAGATAAAAGTGTTGTGTTGAGGAATGTGGGGAAGCACTCCCTGAGTGCAGGGAGAATTTTGGGAATGTCACAGTACTGGTACTTGGGGCTGTCTCAGCAGAAGGACAATCCACCTGCCTCTGATACATCAAGTTCACTTTGCTACACCAAGTTGTGCATTACTTTCTCATTAGTTCAGGGAGTAACAAGACTGCCTGCTGATTGCTCAGCATGCATTAGAAGTCTCTGGAATAGAGGTTAGTCCTGTCACAGGTGCTAACTTTCATGGATATTTAATGAAAAACATCTTTTAAAAATGCTGATGTGATGATTAATCTGAATAATAAAGGAATTCCCAAGACTGTGCATTATTATTTGCACTCAACATCAATTTGAAATGAGAAAGTAGCCTGTCATCTACAATGCTTTATCCTTTTGATTTGCTTAGCAGAAAAGTGACTGGCAGAGCACCTCATTCGTGTCATAGATGTTATTTAGCAATTAGACTCAGCAGAGTGGAGAAACTTGGCCAGAATCTTGGCCTGGACAAGGAAAGCTGGCTCCACAGACAATGTTTATTAATAGATGAGCATAGGTTAAGATCTTTATTTCTGGCAGGGTGTGATGGCTCACACCTGTAATCCCAGCAATTTGGGAGACTGAGGCTAGAGGATTATCTGAGTCTAGAGGTTCGAGACCAGCCTGAGCAGCCTAACAAGACCTCATCTCCACAATAAAAAAAGGAAAAAGAAAAAAGAAAAAAAATTAGCCAGGCATGTTGGTACGTGCCTGTGGTTCCAGCTACTTGGAGGACTGAGGCAGAAGAATCGCAGGTTGAGGCTGCGGTGGCTGTGAGCATACCACTGCACTCCAGCCTGGGAGACAGAGTGAAACCATGACTCAGAAAAAAAAAATAAGATCTTTATTTCCACTTAATTGTATATACTCCACCTTAAAATTGAGGTACTCAAAATTTAGTGATAGGAGATAGGTGTATGGTGAGAATTCTTAACTGGACCAACTTATTTTTTAATTATTAATGTGGAGATAGGGTCTTGCTATGTTGCCTAGGCTGGTCTCAAACTCCTGGCCTCAAGTGATCCTCCCACATGGGCGTCTCAAAGTGCTGGGATTACAGACATGAGCCATCTCTCCCAGCCTTGGATCAACTTTTAAAGAATATGCAAACATAAATTTGCATATGTTTTCCATATGTATTTATTTTCTCCGTGGTTTATTTTTAATTCGTTAATCTCAACTTAAAGTTGTGTAAAAACTGAACTCTTAACATTAGTGAAGCCGAGGCAGATATTCGTTGGAACTTGTTTCAAGCATTGCCTGCATTGGCCATTTCTAATTCCTCTATTTTTTCCTGAACCCACTCCAACTAGCCTCCTCTCTCTACTGGTCCCCTGAGACTTTTCTCATCACAGTCACCAATGACCTTCCTGGTATACAAATTTAAGTAAAATGAATGGTTGATGCTCCTATTATTTATATTATTATGTATATTTTATTTACTGTAGAGTCAAGAAAATAACATCCATTTTTCTTTTTTTTGCCCAGAAGTTTTAATAGTTTTTTTTAAAATTTACTTAGTCTTTCTTTAAAGTTCCAATTGGCGATTTTCTCTCAAATGCTCTGAGATCTGTCAAATGCCTAGCAACAGTTCTTCCAGATGCTCTGACATTTTAGATGCACCCAGCTCAATTCTGTTTTGAAGCACATCTCTTCTGCCCCTCTCCAACCTCCTGCTCCAATCTGGACTCCTTGATTTCTGGGCCTGGTTACAGCTAAACTCCTGAGACTTCCCTCTAATATGTCTACATGTTAGAATCCTGTTTTTGAATTCTGTATTTTCTTTCTTGTTTACTTCCTCATTTGTTGAACCATACCTACCAGAGCTTCCTAAGCATTATCAAACAAGAAATCTTTTTCCCCATGCTACATCTCCAAAACATAGAATCATACTTAGCACATAATAGATGAACACTAAATATTTTATTTTTCTTTTATTTTTAATTGACAAAAATATTTGCTTGTATTCATAGGATGCAATGTGATGTTTGGTTATATAAATAGATTGTGGAATAATTAAATGGAACTATTTAGCATGTCATCATCTCATCTACTTAATTTTTTTATGGTGAGAACATTTAAATACTACTTTTAGCAATTTTGAGATATAAAACACATTGTTATTAACTACGGTCACCATGTTGTGCAACAGATTACTAAAACTTATTTCTCCTGCCTAACTGAAATTTTGGTTTTCTGTCCAACATCTTCCCTTTCCCCATCCCCCACTTCCAGCCTCTGATAACCACCACTCTATTCTTTGATTCTATGAGTTCAGTTTTTTAGATTCCACACACAAGAAAGGAATTTGTCTTTCTGTGCCTGGCTTTTTCACTTAACATAATGTCCCCCACATTCATCCATGTTGCTCCAAATGACAGAATTTCCTTCTTTTCAAAGGTTGTATATTACTCCATTGTGTATATATACACCACTTATCTACTGACAAACACTTAGATTGCTTTCATATCTTGACTATTGTGAATAATACTTCAATGAACATGGGAGTGCAAGTATCTCTTTGACATATAGATTTTAATTTTTATGGATATATACTCATAAGTGGGACTACTTGAAGCCACAATAATTTTGTCTTTTATTTTTTTGAGACATCTCTGTACTGATTTCCATAATGGCAGTACTAATTTACATTCCTACCAACAATACTCAAGGATTTCTTTTTCTCCAATTCCTTGCCAACACTTGTTATCACTTGACTTTTTGATAGTAGACGTTTAACAGGTGTGAGCTGACATCTCTTTGTGGTTTGAATGTGCATTTCCCTGATGATTAGAAGTGTTGAACATTTTTTCCATTTTTTTATACCTGTTGTCCATTGCTATGTCTACTTCTGACAATGTCTGTTCAGGTCTTTTCCCATTTTTAAATCAGGATATTTGTTTTCTTGCTATTGAGTTGCTTGAGTTTCTTCTATAGTTTGACCATTAGTCCATTATCAGATACATGGTCTACACATGTTTTCTTGCATTCTCTGGGTTGTATTTTCACTCTGTGAAGTATTTTCTTTGCTGTGCAGAAGACATTTTAGATGCAGTTTTATTTGTCTAATTTTCTTTTGTTGCCTGTGCTTTTGGGGTCATATCCAATAAATCATTGCCCAGATTAAAGTCATGGAGTTTTCCCCCTGTTTTCTCCTAGTCATTTTACAGTTTCAGGTCTTGTGTTTAAGACTTTAACCCACTTCTAGTTAGTTTTTGTCTATCATGTGAGATGAGGACCCATTTACTGCATATATAATACCAGTTTTCCCAAAAACATTTATTGAAGAGACAGTTTTTTCCAAATTGTATGTTACTGGCATCTTTGTGTAAAATCAGTTGAGCATAAATAAGTGGGTTCATTTCTGGGCTTCCTATACTGTTCCACTGGTTAACATGTCTGTGTATAGACAACACTAAAGATGCTACCCACCTCAAAAAAACTGTTAGTTGACACATGAAAAATCAACATACAAACATCAGTAGAATTTCTATACCCTAACAACAAACTGTCAAAGAAAAAAGAAAGAAAGAAAGAAAGAAAAAATCGAGATGATCTCAGTTACAACAAAATAGAAAAAAGCAAATTTAGCTAATGAAGTAAAAGGTCTGTATATGGAGAACTATAAGATATCGATGAAAGACATTGAAAATCATTCAAATAAATTAAAATATATGTCCATGAATTGGAATAATTAATATAGTTAAAATGTCCATACTACCCAAAGTGATATACAAACTCAGTGCAATCTTTATACAAATTTCATCATAAAGAATAAAAAAAGACCCTAATAGCTAAAGTAATCTTGAGCAAAAAGAACAAACCTGAAAGTATCATGCTACTTGATATCATAATATATTGTTAAGCTATCTTAATCAAAACGGCATGGTACTAACAAAAACCAGACACATTACTCATTAAATATTTTAAATGTGGCAGTAGCAGGGCACCACCAGGAAAGGAAAGGGGCACATAACATTAATAAGGGTACCTGATTTCAAACCAAGCTAAGTGGGGTCCAATGGGAGGCCCAAACTTTACTTGTACGATGAATACTTGTATACCTAATCCTGAAATGTACCCTACATCTTTAAAATAAAAAAATTTAAATAAATGAATTAATAAGTTGATGCGTTGAAAAGAGTGAAAGAAGTAAATATTCTGAAACCTTACATTTCTAGAATATTATGCTTTGTGATGGCTAGCAGTTGTATCTGGCTATAGTTGTGTCTGTGAATCACGCGGTATGTAGTGACAGCCTCAAGTTTTTGATCCTACAACACATTTTAACCCATTCAACATACAACAGCTGTTCACATATACTGATCACCTCTGTTTCATCTATTGCATTTGAAAAGAAAAAAAAATATCCGCTTACACATGGTTGCTTGACCACACATGTTTAGCTTCTTTCATTCCAAAACTCTAGTAAAGCAAATGTAGTTAACAACATGAACAAGGAAATGCAAGAAAATGTCATGGTAGATGAATATTTTTAAATAATTTCTATGCAAGAGAGCAAATACAAGAGTGGTAGCTATATTAGTTAAAAAATAATAATAATAAAAGAAAAAGAAATGTGCTAGCTAAATACCTACAGTAGTGTAGCCCTATGAAGAGAACCCCTAAGAGACTTAGCTCTTGAAGGCTATAAGCTGGTGGAGTCCGGGTAGGTTACACAAATAAGAAATAAGTGGCCCTGTAGAAGGTACATACATAAATTGTCTGCCCCCCAGATATCCTGTGCAGTCACCACTCCACCTGTCCCCCAGAAAAGATAGGGGATTTGTAATTTGGAGAAATTTAACAAGAATGTTCGCCCCAATGGGAGGTAAGTCTAACGTGAAAGACTCAAAACAGGGGGCATGTGAAAGACTGACCTGTAAGATCCTAAGCCTCTTTATCTTACATTCTTTTTTTCGAGAATCCTACAATTACCTGATACAACCCTTCCACATTCCCAACCAAGCATAAAATGGGGTGATTCTTCTCTGGAGAAATGAACAGTTCTACTATAAAAAAATCCTTCCATATTTGAAAAGCCTGCTAAGATGGCTGGCTTACTCTCTGATCTTTCCACAGTATGTCACTAACCAAAAGCACTGCTTGCCCCAAATTTTTCAGCCAATAATTTAGTGTTTTTAATAAGTATAAAAAGACAACCAAATATCATTATATATTTGTTTAAAGATCTCATGAGAATGATGAAGACCAAACAAAATAAACAAAATACTATTCAGAGTAAAACAAAAAAAGAGAGAGAAGAAGAAATCTTTGAAACAAATCTGTAATTAAACTTCTCACAGATAAGAGAAGATATCTATAAAATAGGAACACGATTCATGAAAAACGGAAACTATTTCTGAAAATACAAAAGAATTTTTGAGAATTAAAAAGATTAGAATAAAAATTTCTGTCAAAGATTTAAAAGGCAAAAGTTATAAAATCTAGAAATGAAAAAAGACAAATAAATGAGCAATAGAGGAAAGAAAGAAAAAAGAGAAAGGGAAGAAGAGAAGAGAAAAAGAGAGAGAGGAAGGAAGGACAGAAAGAGAAAGAAAGAAGAAAAGGAAAAAGTAAACAAGGATAGGGGTCTTAGAAGTTCAATATGAAGGGAAAAATATTGAATAATACTAGATTATTTCTCATAAAAAAATCCTAAGACTATAACTTGAAAAACCCCATCAAATATTCAAACACATTAATGAAAATAATCATACCAAGACATCATAAAATGTAAAAACAAGAAAAATAATTTTAATCCTTCTTGAGAGAACAAAGGAGAAAAAAAAGAGAATGAAATGACATCAGTCTTATCCATCATTAATACCAGATGCCAGAAGACAGTGGAATGAACATTGAGAAAAAAACGTTTTAAATCTAGGGTTGCACATTTCACTAAACCATCATGCCAAGGTGACACTATGGAGGCTCTGAATTGGTGGCTCCTTCTGTAGAAAAAGGATCTGGCACAAACCCTTCTGAGAGATCAGATAACAGCTACTGTGCTAGTTTTCCAGGGCTGCCATAAGTATCACAAATTGAGTGACTTTAATGACAGAAATGTAGTCTCACAATTTGGAGGCTGGAATTTCAAGATCAAGGTGTTGTCAGGTTGGTTCCTTCTGAGGGTTGTTGGGCAAGGTTGGCTCCGGCCTTTACTTGGCTGATGGGTGGCTGTCTTCTCTCCCTGTCTCTTCTTATTACCTTCTCTGTACACATGTCTCTCTGTGCCCCAATTTCTCTCTCTTTTTTAAAATAAGTATACCAGTTATATTGGATTAGAACCCACCTTAATGACCACTCTTTAACTTGATTACCTAAAGACTCTCTCTACAAATAGTCTTGCTTTCTGAGTCACAGGGGTTAGGACTTCAGCATACAAATTTTGGGGACAGAGTTCAACCTACAATAGCCTACCATCAATAAAATAAATGGCATTGTATACAATTGTGCACACAACAGAAAGACATGTTACCTCCAAGGGGCAGAGGATCTATGGAGATGCTTCATTTCTGCTGCCTGGAGCCTGGCACCACCATTGACAACACTCAAATCTATCTTCTCTTTAGGTCTGGTTGGGAGGGGTTAGCTCCTGTTATTAGTTCCTTTGTGCTTTGTTGTTTCTTATTGGTTCTTTAACTCTGCTCACATCTAAGTAAATACTTCTTTATCCCAAATCTCTTCAATTAAAACTTTTGAAAATGCAATGTTTTTTCTTCTGACACTCTGACTGACATGCCTTCTGACCCAGTATCATTATAATCTGTTGTTATTAATCTATTTATTTCTGGTTATGTGAGAATGTAAGGAAAATCTCTACAGCTATTCATCTACAACTCATTTATCTGAGTCCTGTTGGAGTTTATATTGAATTGAGGAATTCATCTTTGAAGATTAATTGTTTTGAAATGTTAAGACACATTCTACTAACCTAGCTTTTCTTTGCAGTGACATTGTGGTTTTCTAGTAGTGTGGCTAGAAGTATCTATTTTTTCTTTATTCTTGTATCTACCTTAATTCTGAGTGTGTCCAACAGCAGTGGAGAGGTTGTCTTGATTAGTTGACTGTGGTCATTAGAATAAAGAAGAGGTTATGGCACATACACACATATGTTCTTTTTCTAAAACAAGAAAACCACCAAAGTTGCAGAGAGAGTCATATTCAAACATGCATGAAGATACGCCCTTGATTCCAATGTACTTACTTACACACTACCTCGTTTCTGAATCTGTCTTATGGCTTCTCAGGGCTAACATGGACCTAAGAAAGGGTGACCACTCCTGATTTCGTGTGACAGTTGTACCTTGAGAACTACCCTCTTTGCTCATCTGTTTCTTCTTCACCAGTCTCTGAGCTTCTCCGATGAACCAGTGGGGTCATATTCATATTTATAAACATGGGGTGAGTGCTTGGTTGGAAATTGCTGGTGAAAAAATAAAGAGAGGACCAGAAAAAGTGTCCCAAGAAGCCTGGTTCCCCTGTGGCCCATAAGGCAGCAGAAGTTCCCACATATTCCTAGCAGAATATTCCTAAGGAGGGAGCTGAGCTGAGGGCTCGCAGGTCTGCCATGGGCTATTGTGGGAAGGGATGAGAGAGGCAACCACGGCAGCGTAGCCGTCCTTGGGAGAAGACAGAGAATGTGGCTGAGCCTCAGAGATCCTGGACTTCCAACACATCAGTGAAGGATAACCCCAAGGCCCAACACACTAAAGATCAGACCTCGCCTTTTCCTGGAGGCCCACCGCACAGCCATGACAGCAGGACAGAGACATTGCCATGGAAGCTGGCGAGGGCTCAGGATGAAATTCGAGGCTCGGCATAAGAACCAGTTATGACTTACCTCACTGCCGTCTGGACACACTGGCTTTTTGCCCCATTCCCAGAGCCCTTTATCCAAGCAAGACAAGTGGCTGATACAGCTTTAATGGACAATTTTGATATTTACCACTTCCACCCAGACTGTGTGTCTCAAAGCAGGCTGAAAACACAAATGGTAACACAAGTACTTGGCCTTGTTGTGTATGTTTGTATATAGGGTGTGAATTTCAACCTTGCTATGTGTATGTTGGAGTTTAATATTAACAATCCTATAACTTGGGCATATATTAAAAGATGTTTACTTTTTAAAAAAGTAGATGGGAGTTAGTAGAATTATATGCTCTGGTAGGCTGTGGTTTTAAAACACACACTTACTTGTTTATCCTCCCCAAAGAAGCAGCTGAGGAACTATCTGGATGTTTGAAAATCCATTTTCTATTACTATGATGATACATTGAAAGATTTAAATCCAGTGGAATGTCTGACACCTTGGTGTGTAGAATGTGAATAACAAGTATTTAGCAACTGTATAACTAAAATAATTGTTTTGGAGATCTTTAATAATAGAGGTGGCTTTGGATTGATTGAAGTCATGAGATAGTCTTGGCTCTCATGGTGATGTCACTGGACTGAAGGTAGCAGCTGCAGTCTTTCTTCAACAGATCCTCTGCTCAGACTGGGTTTACCCTACAGTCTCCATCTCATAGGGAACATCACTGAATAAGGAAGTTTCTTTGTTAGGAAACTTCTCTCTGTCAATGATGGGACCCGTATAACCATATCTGAAGTTTAGATGTTTTTAGACCCTGAATTTTCCCATTTGGAGAAGCTTTGGAGGAGATCTGATCTGATTTGTGTTTTTAAGAAGTTCACTCTGGCTGCCATCTATAGAAACCCCAAGCTAGATGAGAGAATTAAGAGTTGATGGTGGAATAGCTGGGGGTAAAGGCAGTGATGATAGGAAAAGAGATCCCAGTTGGGTTGTATTTTGGAGGAAGAGCTGATGGTACTTGGTTTGGGAGTGAATGGTGAGGGAAAGGAATGGATTAAGAATATCATTTAGAGTTTTTCTTTAGCAGCTGTGGTGGGAGGGTGGACAGTATGCTGTTACTAAGTGGCAGATACAAGTTTGAGGATAGCAACCAGAAAATGTATTTTGAAAACGTGAAATATAGAAAATTTTAGATATTTAGCTAGAGATTTCAATCAAGTAGGCAGTTGTATATTTGTGAATAGAATTCTAGAGAGAAGTGAGGACGAGAGACAGAGAAGCCACATGACACTGGCAAATAAGATAAGAACAAACACTTAGACACTGCTCACTAAATGTCACAGAGTGTTTTCATTGCTTTACCTATAGTTGTTCATTTAATGCCCATAGCAACCCTAAATTATTAGACCTATTGCACAGACAAGAAAACTGAGGTACACAGTAGGTGAAGCTTGAATTTGAATACTTGTCAGGTTGACTTTAAAGATTTTCATTACTTCAGAGTTCTGAAAAATATTGTGATATCCTAGTGGCAAACTGGGTGGGAAGAAGAGATCGGTGGAAATGTCAGTTACAAAGAAATCACTCTAGGCTTTGGACTTTATTATCTGATTTTGAATTTAGAAATAACCTTCAATACTTAACTATGAAGAAGCTTTTCTGTTTTTTTGTTTTTGTTTTTTAAATGATAGAATAAGTAGGTGTACTCTGTTGGCACTTGTCTCTACAAAGACTGCTGTGGAGGTGGGAACATTTGAACAAACAACTGTTGCCAAGTCATGTATATTGCGAGAAGACAGCCTGTTCCAGGAAATCTGGCTTGTACTGTGTCAACACTTTTTAAAGATGCTTCAAATAAGAAAAAAGAGAAAAGCATAAATAGCATAAGTTTGGCTTCAATGTCTTTGAGTGGATCTTTGAGAATTGTGGTGCTTCAAGGCACAAATGAACAGTCATTTCTTTCTCATCCAGAGCTCCTTGTGCAGTGCTTTATGTGGTCAATTCTTTTATTTACTTATTTTAACATTTTGAAAATTCACAGTAGATAGAACATGCCGTGCTCACTCATAGTTCACATGGCTACTGAACATCTATTGTGCAGGAACTGCTTATAAAGAGCTTACAATTGAGTAAATATTCGATGCCTCATTAATCAGACTGATTAATGAAACAAACTGTATGATTAAGTGAATACATGGGTCATGTAAAACAAAGTTCAATAAGTAGTTTCAAAAAGCAGAGGCTAGGCTACCTCCTTTAAAAAAATTTACTAACTCTGGTGGTGTCAGAAGATTCACTCACTCATTCGTTCACTTTAAAATGTTTGTTGAGTGCCCACCCAAGTAGTAGGGTGATGTGCCAATCATGAGGGATTAAAAAGTGAACAGAAGAGAGTTACTCCTTGCTCTCAGTGTGCCCCTGACACCTAACAGTTACGTGAATGAATGAATCACTTCAGTTTCCTTCCAGCTCTAAAATTGTACAGAGGAAGATTGAGATTTAGCTTTGGAAAGATAAAGGGGATTTTTTTTTTAAAAGGAGAGTGAAGACTTTTGAGAAAGGGAGTTAAAAATAAACTCTGTGTGTGTGTGCCTGCATGTGTGTGTATACAAGTGGTGCCAAAAAATGTATATACAATTTAAGTATGGCATTCACTCAAAAGATGGTGTTACTCAAATGAATGCTAGCAACACCATGCAACAGGCAGGACAGTCAAAGAACATGGCGGAAGCATGGTTGAATGAGCATCATACTACACATTGCTGTCGTAATTCAATTCAACTTCAAAATATAATACATTGATCACATCTCTTAAAATGTGTATACATTTTTGGGCAATATACATCTACACACACACACACACACACACACACACACACACACACACACACACACACACCATATATAGCCCCAGGCTGTGATAGCAATAGATTTTTCTGGAGAAGTAGAATATAAGGGTTTGTAGGTCATATAGTTTAGGGTCTTGAAACTGGTATGACAGGGACTGATCACGAGGCCCCAGTGATTTTTCTCATTCTTTCACCTAGTTAGTGAAAACATACCATTTTAACTGGGCCCAGGGCCTCCCAGCTGGAGACTTCATTTCTCTTGAGGTTTGGTGATCTAGTTTGGGCCAGTGAGGTAGATTATACACGATGGATGCTGCTCTGATCTTCTGAAAGATAAAGTTGATTATTCTCCTGTTCTTCCCTCCTACTCTCATTTCTACTGGGAAACTGACAATTAGTGAAACTTGGAAACTCCGTAAGGGTAGATGGTAAATCTACCTTTCTATATAGGAATGCTTGTATATATACCGTTTATTACGCTAGATGAATTCCCAGTGAGTAACAGGTGTTGGTTTTCTCTTTCAATAGAATTCCCTGGAGATTCCTTCAGGTTGTTTTATGTTTCAATAGTTTGTTTCTCTTTATTGCCATAAAGAGAAACCATTCTCTTTATTGCCATACCAGTGTTCCATGGTATGATTATATAACAGTTTGTTTAATCATTCTCACATTGAAGGACATCTGAGTTATTCCCAGGTTTTGGCTATTGCGAATAAAGCAGCTATGAATAGATATGTAACATCTTTATATGTGCAGGTAAGTTTTTATTTCTGTGGGATAGATGCCCAAGAGTACAACTGCTGGGATGTGTGGTAAGGGTATACTTAGTTTCTAAAATAAAGTGTCAAACTCTTTTCCAGAGTGGTTGTACCATTTCACATACTCACCAGCAGCATATGAGGGATCTTTTCACATTATTACTGATATTTGATGCTATCATTTTTTAAAATTTTAGTCACTTTGGTAGCTGTCTAGCTTTTTTCATTGTGTTTTTGAATAGCATTTCCCAAATGGTTCATGAGGATGAATGTCTATTCATGTGCTTACTTGCCATCCATGTATCACCTTTGGTTACGTATCTGTACACACTTTGTTCATCTTAAAAATTTTACTTTTTACTGGTTTTGCTTGTTATTAATTTTTTAACTTCTGAGTGTTGAGAATTCTTTGTATATTCTCGATTTGACTTTAAGAACATGGCCCATAAAGGAAAAGAAGATGACTTGGATCTAGTTTGGGCCAACTGGGTGGGTTATAAATGATAAATATCACCTCTGTGTCATCTTCTGAAAAACAAAGAGACTTATCCTTGACTTCTTCCAGCCCACTCCCATAAGGACATAGCCAGGTGTAAATATCCAGAGATGATTAGTGGTAAAGCAGACTTTATATGGATGCAATTGTCATATTTTTTGTTCTTTAAACTTGTTCATCTAATTGTCAGTTGTGCCATTTTTAAAACTTGACTTTAGAATTTAGATGAGTTTTCCTCATAGGCAATGACTGAGAACTTAAGGTAGGGGAGTCAAGGAGAGAAAATGGTCTCTGAGCATGTCTGTTAAATAGAATTGGTGGCATAACTCTGGTTTCACTCAGTTATCTACTCGTTATTAATTGTAGTGAGCAAATACACAAAATTAGGAACTTCCATTGACTAACAATTGTATGGGCAGTGAGATAAGTCATTTCTATATCAAATGGATTCTCTAGGTATTCTCCTCCAACTGGAAAGCATGATCACTGGGGATTTTTTAGAGCTAGATTTTACCCATAATGTGTACACCAGTACTGAAAAATCTATGTTTTCTTAAAATTGAAATATTTGATCCTAGAGCATTTCGGAAGCTTTTTACAAAATAAAGGCAGAAAACTCATGAAATAAGCAGAGGAAATAAACTGGCCATTCCCCATTTTCAAACCCATATTTTGTTTTTTAATTAAACCATCTCAATTCCCTTTGATTTTTTCCAGTTATATTATTTTAATTACTCTTTTAATCATGCATAAATTTTCATATTCCCTTTGACCTGTGATATTAAATGACCCATAGATATCAAGTGAAGACTTGACCTGCAAAAGGCAGAAATGGTAGGGCTTCTGACAATAGTTTCTTATGTGTATGATAACCCCGAATCTCCTCACCTGATACCTCAGGAGAGAGCTACTAAGATCAGGGGAACACACATCAAGTCACCTATTTTTGTATATTATGTGGTAAAATAGATGATGTAGGCTCTCAGCAATCCCAGTTTGCTTGCTTCTATTAACTTTGTGGTTTATATTAACTTTGTGGCCAAAGACAACAATAAATTAGTCACTGTAGACCAAATTATTCCTTATTTCCTCACCAGAAGTTGTGCTCACTGCATAAAGTACATAATATTCATCTACAGACTTTAGAAAGAACTCTAAAACATCCTTCAGAAAGGAAAATATGAATGAATGTCCCCATTTTAGAAATAAAAAAACAAGACCTAGAGATACTTAATACTGTATTTCAACCACTTATATATAGATACTCATTGTTTTTTCACATGTTAACTTTATCTTTAAAACCAGATGTTTCCTAAAATCAATAGCATCTTACAATGGCTGTTGGCCAGGCCATGGTCATGATGCAGTTGCATGTGTGCATGAACTTGGTTGCTACTGGATGGGTGCATTAACTTGGTGGCATTACTGAGCGCCTGGAACTTCATATTTCACTCAACAAACCACTCAAGGATCATTTGAGCAAAGTATAAGTCCTGGCTGACATCCAAAACTTTGTGCTAATAACTTCTAGTGGGACATACAAAGTATCAGCAGTAAAACTCATAAAACAAGTGTTAATGGCTTTGAAGAAAATCCTTGAATTAATAGTGAGTGCTTCCTGTAAGAAAAGCCATAGCACCAATGCCTTTAATGGCACCAAGGGTGATAATGTTTGGGAAAATATGGACATCAACTACTCTAAGTCAAAAATGGATTCAGAACAATTGACTCCCTATTTTCTTTTTATATATGTTGATATGCAAAAACATGCCTTAAGTATAAAAGAGCTCTTTTAATAAGCATAACATAAAAAGTTGAAACAATAAGGAAACATGCCTTGGTTTGACAAACTTTTCATCTTAGTGAAACATTCTTCCTCCCAAACAATTATGAATTTAGTCAATCCTGATTTGTTGTTATTTCCTCACTGTTTTTCTATAAGCCAAATCATTATCTATTTATATTTTGTCTGAAGTAAAAACCAAAATATTCCAATTTTGATGAAGAAATCTAATCTTTATTTCTATGATGTTAGCACAATATACTCACACAATAGCTTTGATCTGTACTTAACAAAATACATTTATAACACTTTACAAACTTTATCAGTTTGGAAAACATTGCATAACATTTTATTAAACACAATACTTTATATATATTATATATATTTTCATAATTTCATTTACTTTAAAAAGATAATTAACTCTCTTTATTCAACAGTTGGTTTTATCAATAAAGCACAGCCTAACAAAGGAAGAAGTGCTCCCATTAGCAAATAAGAGAAATAGAACACTAAGAAGAGATACCACCTGTTAGTCTGATTTATTTTAAATTAAGGTACCAGTGGAATGTAAACAATTTTTAAATTTTTTTTTTTACAAAAGACATGTTATCAAATATACATGCAGAGGTCTGAGTTCTAGTGTCTATAATTATATTTCCTTAACAACGTGGTACAATTTGTTAAGTCATTAAAAACAGTAGCCTTTGGCACTTTGAGTAGAAAAAGAATATATCAATATTTATGTAAAGAAAACAAAACTTCAATGACTAGAGAAGTACTTTAAAATCTTTTGTTAAGAAATAGGAAATATTAGGAAATATCATACTGCACCTGAAATGCTGCAGCGGTTTTTGTTTTTTATTCTCCAGAGTGCTAAAGCCAGCCCACCTTCCCTCCAGAAGCTGGCACAGCCGGTGGGCACATCATGATGGTGGCAGCGGTGAGTGGAAAGGCAAAGTGTACTCCCACTCCTCTCTCTGAGAAGAAAATTGCCAGAAGGGACACGGTTGAGTCTGTATTTTATTGCCAGAGTGTTCAGTTCTGCTGGTTTCAGCTAAATTCCTAATGCCTTAGGAGGTTGGTTGTTCTAGAAAGCTCTGCCCTTTCCATGTGGAGTCTGATAATGATGTGACACTCTATCTCTAAGCAACTCCTTTGTTCTCTTAGTTCTGAAAGTGAACCAAGACCAGATCAACCAGCGCTGTTGTTTCTTCTCATCCCCTTGGCTATCATCAAGTGTATGTTAGAATTCTTAAGAAATGGTGTAAAAGAGGTTTAATACTAAATTCCAAGAACTGAATATATCGTCATACTTTAAATTTTTAATTTTTAATCTGGGGCTAGGCGCTGTGGCTCACACCTGTAATCCCAGCACTTTGGGAGGCTGAGGTGGGAGGGTTGCTTGAGCCCAGGAGTTTGACACCAGCCTAGGCAACATAGCGAGTCCTCATCTCCACACACACACAAAAAAATTAAAAAATTAGCCAGTCATGGTGGTGTGCACCTGTAGTCCCAGCTACTCTAGAGGCTGAGGCAGGAGGATTGCCTGAGAGGTCGAGGCTATAGTGAGGTGTGATCTTGCCATTGCGCTCCAGCCTGGGTGACAGAGTGAGACCTCGACTCAAAACAAAAAAAAAAGTCAGAAAAAGCACTTCAAAATACTTTGTTTTAATCTTCCTACTATCAATGGTATTGGTTTCTTTTGATTTAGGCTCAAGGCTTGATTCAGGGTAGGTAGCAAAATTGTTGTTTGTGTGTTAAGCTAAAACTGTGTCTATTCCACTATTTTGAATAAATATATTCTTGATATATACCGTGAGATACTTTTATTTATCAATATGCATTTTTTTCAAATTATTCCTCTTGGAAGAATTAATTCCAAAGAGAAGAGGGCCAAACTTGCCCATGGTGGCTCTGATTTACTGGTTATCAGGATATTTTAAAAAATTTAATAGTCTGGAACCAAATGGAATGTTCAGATTACTTGTTAAGATGGCAACCTAAGCCAGCTGATTAGAGACATCTCAGGGTCAACTTGACCAACGTTTCTGGCAACGTAACCTACAATATCATATCAATAGTTTTGGCTCAGATTTCTTGTTTATATTTAAATTCACTGCAGTATACTTTGCTTAAGGAATGTTGATTGCAACTTTTGATTTTGAAAATAGGATAACATATCTATAACATCAAAAAAAGTTATAATCAGTAAATAAAGGAGAAGCCATACAAAGCAAAATATGATCACAACAGCTTCAAAAGATTCTCTAAAACAATATATTTATAAACGTATGCTAACGTACTCACTAAAAAACAGATTCACTAGCAGTCCCTGTACTTAAATAAAAAGTAAGCAGCAGAAAAAGTATGCAGAAATGTACTAGCTATTCCCTTTCACTGAAAATACTCCTATACAACGTTTGATGTTGAAGAAAGCAGAAATTTGAAGAAATCCACATAAACCTTTTCATTTGGGGACTGAGACAGAGCCACTACAGAGAAGCTGTGGGGTGTCCTACTCTAACACAAGCAGCCAGCATCTTCTTAGTAAAGTAGCATTTCTTTGACAAGGAATTGCACACCACTACTTCACGGCTAAATAGAGTTCGAGAGTTTACATGGTATATGTACTAGAATAATCAGCACCACCCATACTGAGCTCTTGGTGCAGATTCTGCAAAACGAATATATAATACTGCATGGCCTCTGCTGTAGGGAAGACCTGTGTGTTCTGGGATCCCACAGCTAATTATAAAGAAAAAAGTCCCCAAAGTTGGCACATTCAGGAAGTAAGATAGTGTACACTGGAAGGAAACCACTTTCTTTTGACACTGCTCTCTGCAAAACCTTTTGAGTCTGATGACAGGTCTTAAGAAATCTCTTCCGTTATCAAATGAGTTAGGCTCTTGCATTGTGCTTTTCCCTCCCCTTGGTGTGAAATCTACGAGTTGGAGTCTAGAAGTTCTCAAAAGTTACAGAATTCCAGACTGATGGTAGACAGTCTAGTTGGGTGACACTTCTCAGATCGCTGGAAAAGAGCATGGTCGAGTCAACACACGCTCTCTTGGGAGTGGCCCAAAGAATGGAGTGGCGTCACTCAATCCTTATAAGCCCGTGTGGGGGAGGTTCCTTTGTAGAAGATATTTCTAGTGTTTTCGGGGCTGTTACTTCTTTCAGGGATTAAAATGATGTTGCCTTTTCTCCTCAGGGTGGAGTCGCGGGAGGAAGAGACCGATAGCGTCTCTGAGCCAATTTCGCTGCCTTCCACTGGGGTGACGCGGATGGTGGTGATTCCATGGTGGTGATGCTCGTTGCTGTCAATGTTGCTTCTCTTGCGATCTCCGGAGCCAAAACTGTCTTTGAGGGACTCACAGCTCTCCGAGTCCCTGTTGAGGTCGTTGAGCTCGTAGGTCTGGCGAAGGCTACCCTTCTCAGGGGCTTTCCACTTCCAGGAGCCACTGCCTTCTCCTTCGGTGGACGGGATCTGGATGATGGGCCTGTTGTTCTCCGGGTGAGCCTCAACCCTCACGATCCCACTGGGCTCATGGTCTGTCAAAGTCTTATAGCGGATGGAGCCCGTGCAGGAGACCGTGCTGCCTTCTGTGTTCTTGGGGCTGCTCTGGAGGACACCCTGTTGCTTGGACATGGCGATGACCTGCATGATGCGGGGCTGGCTGTTGCTTCTGTTACAGGCTACCGTCTTCTCGGCAGCCTTTAACCACTTGGCCCGGGCAGAGCTGCTTTTGGGGGAGGTGCTGATGTTTTCCTGTGTCTCCTCGGGGATGTGCACCAACTGTGAGGACCCAGGGCGGGACTGGATAGACACCCTTGGACCCCCGGGCATGCTGTTGTTACAGCCGGGGACAGCACCAGGCTGGATCTTGAGGTACTGATTGCCAGGACCGTGGTGGTCTCCATTCACCCCTACCCTTGATGGCTCTGAGCTTGACCGCATTTCTATGGACCTGGGTGGGGACTGTCCAGGCTCAGGCTCTATGACCTGCAAGGACAACTTCCGACTTTCGTTCTTATTCTTCCACTGGGTGAGGAGCTGCTTGGACCGAGCAGAATCCATAGAGGCATGAATGGCCGCGTTTCTTCGGACAGGGTCTTCGACAGAGGGGGTGTTGGCCCGGGGCAGGGTATTGCTGAAGGTGACCATGTTCTCCTTCCCCATGGGGCTCCGTGGAGTGATGATTTCCACATCAGCATTCGCCCTTTTGAGGTTTGTCAACGAGCTGGCATCTCTGTGGTTCCGGGTGAGGATGCCTTCTGTGTGAGCGATGCCATCACTGCTGCTACCATTTTTAGCAGACAAAACCCTGCTGGGGTCTTGATTGAGGTCTGTCAGAGACCTGAGGGCGTCTCGGTGCTGAAACATACTCTCGTCACTAGGCAGAAAGTTCCCCACAGCATACAGGCCCTGGTGTTCAAGAGAAAACAGTAGATATCATGCCCTGGAAGATGTGGTTACTCAGGTTTCCCTCAGAGTACCCCCAGAAGTATTTGAGTAGACCCTGTGAACACCATTGTCTAATACAAACAGCAAAATATGAAAACTCTAACTCCTCAGGGAAGTTGTTTGCACTTTATCTCATAAATCACTCAACTAATTGCTCAGAAATACAGACCCCATTCCTTTCTCCATCATTCTGGATGTTTCTGTCAATCCTAACCTGTGTATATTTTGTGGAGAAAAGGCAGACAATGAGAGAAATAAGGACATTTTCTGCTTTTCAAAGCAGTTCATTTTTGTGGATTTAAGAACTTCTTGTAGAGTGACATCTCAAATGACTTAAATGATTTATTTTGTTTTCCATTTTCAATCATACCTTGTGATGGAAAGCTGAAGAGATATAGAAAACATAGAACATGAATCAATCATCAAACATGGCATCAGGTTTTGAAATGAGGTTAGAGACATACATTGTTACAACTCACACTAAGTGCAGCCTTGTGTGTTCAGCATTGCATTGGGTGCTATACAGTGGTATAGCCCCTTGAAAGAGAGGGCAGAAACTGTTACCCGACTGGGATGTCCATGAGATTTCCTGATTTAAGCTTGCTCTTAAATTGGGAATTGCTATTTGATCAATGTAGCACCATGGCACCAAATTTAAGCCCAATTTTATTTAATTTTGTTTTCATACTCAGTATATTAATTTCTTGTTTGTTTTACATTCTGGAGGCTAACATTTGGAAAAGGCTATAGTTGAGACTCAAACTTATTACCCTTATTACACATAGCAAGACTAATCCCTGTTGGATTTTCAGTTTTTAAGATGCTTGGTTTAGAGAAAAGTTCAAGCAGCAGACATCTCTTTGTGCCTACAATTTCAAAAGAAGGTAGCCACTGTCTACTTTTCAAGTGAAAACAAAAAATTTTATCGATTTAACATTTTATACCATGCTCAACAGTGAACAACACCTTTGCCTTAGGGCTGATACATTTCCAATTTCAGGGCACAGAGTGCAAACAGAAATAAAATACTGTAACTCCCTTCTCAGTTACTTTAATTCCTCATTCAAATAGTCTCTAAAATAATATCTGACTTTGCCCTCACTGTCAGAGTTCGCCAGAATGAGCAATCCCTAACTAATGTTCTATTAACAATTGCTCTTATATTTGTAAGTTTGGGAAAATCCTCCACTAGACTGTAAGCTCTGCCTGTATTGTTCAATGTTTGGCAGCCAGCACTGTGACGTACAGGTACAGTCATTTGTTACTTAAAGACAGGAATGTGCCCTAAGAAATGCATGAACAGGTTGTTTAGTCATTGTTTAAACATCACAGAGTGCGCTTTACACATGTAGGGACTCCTGGGCTACAAACCTGTGAGTATGTTACTACTGAACATTGTAGGCAATTGGAACACAATGACAAGTATTTGTATATCTAAACATAGAACATGTATAATAAAAATGCAATATTACAATTTTATGGGCCACCATGCTATATGCAATCCATAGTCGACCAAAATGTAGTTATTTGGTGCATGACTGTTTCTAATTCTTGTGAGGATATGGGACAAAGAATTATCACCCTTACTTTAAAGGGAGAGACAGGCTTATGAGAGGCTGTGTAACTTGGCCAAGTGGCAAGAGAGTTGAAATTCTCGTCCAAATCCTTTGGACTATAAATCCCATGGTCGTTCCAGGACACAGTGAAATCACACACGTGCCAAGGCTATGCCTGAATTAGAGAGTGGCAGTTCTCAGTCTTCTTTATTTCTTCTGTAACACACTTGGCCAATCAACACTCCCATGGGTAACCTGGCTCATGCATATTTTCTGGCATACTAGCTTTAACTGGAACCCTTTTTCTCCTCCACCAAAGAAGTCATGTGAGTA
Organism: Cephalopachus bancanus; assembly: GCA_027257055.1. Classification (NCBI taxonomy): domain Eukaryota; kingdom Metazoa; phylum Chordata; class Mammalia; order Primates; family Tarsiidae; genus Cephalopachus; species Cephalopachus bancanus. The sequence goes on along the minus strand of JAPVLO010000176.1, from coordinate 3,597,656 downwards.
AGAGTAAGACCTAGGTGACAATCCTCACTGTGTTCTTTATACCTGTTTTCATAGCACACTTTATTCTTTCACTGCATTTCTGTAATCATTTTCTTGCAATACTTTTCCTAAGTGCACCAGGACTACATGACTGAGAACTCCAGCAACAATTAATTTTTACATCTATCAGCTTCCTTCATGATTACCTTTTCTTCTGTATGACACTTGTGTATTGGTATTTCCTGGCTCCTTGGTATTCTTAGGACCTGGTGATTTCATAGACCCCTCAGATAACTACAATGATACCTCCACTGACAATGACCATGATTTCCAAATCTATTTCTCCAGCAAGGATTGCTCTTTGAAGTCCAGAAGCAACCGCTCCACTGCTTACGCTGCACCCAAGCTCCCCAGCTCCTCCCCCCACCCACAGCCTGCCTTCTCCTGCACTTACCTGGTCTGCTGGGGAAGTCACCATCCATTCAGGCTTTCAAGCTAGATGCCAGGCCACCAGCTCTCCTTCCTCCTTCTCTCCCTTTCTGCTTCCTCTTGTCCATCTCTTTGCACATGCAGTTTCTTTTCAAATGCCCTCCCTCCTTTCCTCACCCTATGAAACCCTCGTTCAAACAAACACATCACTTCTGTGAATGCTCTTCTAACTTCCTCAGGCAACTTGCTCTTTCCAAAGCACTTTATTATACTCTCTTGCATCATCTAACATATGGTAACCATTTCTATTTACATTGTAAACTTCTAAAGAATACGTCTTATTTCTCAGTATTTTAATGATCAGTATGATACCTAGCACAGATTAGATACCGAGTAAATGGAACATGAATGAATGAATGCATGCATGACTGAATGAAATGGACAAAGTCAGTTTCCTTCTGCTAAGACTACTTCCTTTGAAGGGAGATGAAGTTTCAAAAAAAGTAACATTAAATAATTCAATATTAGTTGGATTACAGTTATACTCAGGTGCTAAATTTGTGTGGTTGGGCAAATTACATAGCCTTTCACTAAGCCTTCGATTTTACCAACCCTACTTTGACTAATATTCACTCTCCTCATCTGTAAAATTATAATTATGCTACGAATAATAGTTCCTGGTTCCCCCTCGTTTGGTTGTTGTAAAGATACATGAATTGATCTTTCTCATATCACAATTTCTGGCTCACAGTAAGAGCTCGGTAGACTATTTTATTGAAAGTGGGATATGAGTCTTGTCTTAGAATGGAGATACAGCCAGAGATTTTCTCATGAATATAAAATATATTGCAAGTAAGCGATTATAGTGCAAAATATTCTATTTATGTTTCCAGTTTAAACTGTGGTTTACCGAGGAAAATAGGTTATTTACCAAGTACAGTGCAATTCCTCCTCCTATTAAAAAGCCACAATAGACATCAACTGGGTGGTTCTTATACTGGGTTATCCGTGTTAGCCCGCAGATGATTCCACAGATGATAAATGTGAAGACCAAGAGTGGCTTCAGAAGCTTAGAGGAATCCGTTAATGTGGAATTGAAGTACATCTTGAGAATGAAAGAAGTGGGTTAAGTATGTTAGAAAGGTTGTCTTATTAGTACATTATAATCAAATAAAAAGTTAAACTCAAAGGTCTAACGGATACACCTGACACCAATTTTACTGTGCCATTCCCCTGCTATGCTCTATAACTGCCAAAAGGGAAATGCATGGCAAAATTTATCAAATAAATAACAGATCTCTCATTCAATTACATTAAAATTTGCAAAATATTGAAGCATTAGCCATTTAACTGTTTAATCTCCATGTTACATGTTATGTAAATTCAGTCCATTTTTTTCTCACAGAAGACTTCATGGACTATTGTTATCAGTCAGATAGAATGACTATTCATTGTACAACGTTTATAAAATTTACACTGAGCTAGAACTTACCATTGTAACATAAATACTCAGAGTAGTGTGTTGGGTTTGTGTATATTTTACACAATTCTTTCAGTTTTAGTAACATTCATGTAGTTCACAATATCCTTCCATGAAGTATAATATTACATAAAGGAACACTAGGCTAAATAATATTTATTTACTGCTCCATTACTACATGGCTACATCATCTAATTAGTCATCTGGAGACAGCATTCATTCCTCTGATTTTCTGCAGGACACTACTAACAAAAAAGAACCAGCTACTTACCGAAACGTACACGGCTGCAAATGCAGCGAGGGTCGCATGTTGAGAAGGAAAGGACTTTCTGCCAGAGGAAGACAGTCAAATTATAGTTCAGGTTTTGGCTAGCAATCGTTGCAAGAGCACAGGGTGCTTAGGTGTTAACTTAAAAGTCACAAGACAATAAACAATAACTGTAATTTCTACTTAGTTTTCTCAGGAAAGACCCGAGTGATAAAATAAATACTGCTAGTCACAAATTAGAATTAATAAATAGCAGTGATGTGCTTTCCAGGATAAACAGCTGTCAGCTTGGCAAGGGGCCAGCTCAGGACCTCATGACATCATTGGAAGGACTGTTGAAAGTAGAATTGTATTGGAAAGCAATTGTGCTTCAGTCTTAGGATTATGTCAGTTTAAAGTCAAAGTTCATCACACCTAGGGTTTGAAGCTCTAAACTTTTTCTGTGCTACTAGATAGGGTATTTAATTTAGATAAACATTTATTTTTTAGGTAAGGTCTTACTTTGTCACTTAGGTTGGTGTGCAGTGGCACAATCACAGCTCACTGCAGCCTCAACCTCCAGGGCTCAAGTGATCCTTCTGCGTCAGCCTCCTGAGTAACTGGGACTACAGGTGCACACAATCACATGCAGCTGACATTTAATTTTTTTTGTAGAGACAAGGAATCACTATGTTTCCCAGGCTGGTCTTGAACTCTTGGGCTCAGACGATTCTCCTGCCTCAGTCTCCCAAAGTGATGGGATTATAGAAAAGAACCATAGCTCCTGGCTACATACACATTTAAAAAAATTAAGTTGTTTTCTCACAGCAGTGGATCTAAATTATTCTTTTTTACTCTAGAGGGCATAAAAAAGGATAATTTTAACAAAATGTTTTTTGTTTATTCTACTTTGCAATAATTATCGTCTCAAGAATCATAGATTATATTATTTAAACAACTAAAGGAAGAGATAGTGGAAGAGACACTGAGAAGGAAGACAAAAAAAAGAACAGAGATCTCTTTTGATGGATTAAAAAAATGGAAAAAATGAATACTTATATCATGCCCGCCTAATATATGATACTTATATTAATGCCCCCCTAATATATGGTATCGTAATAAAGAGGATTGTCATCTACCACTGAGGAGGTGATGTACTAAAACTGAGAAAGAATAGGACACAGGTCTTCAGTGCAGATTCAAAATGATTGAATGGTCTATGAGAACTTGAGTTTGTAAAATCATATAATATCAGGCTCTGATTCTTCAAATGTACTTATTAACTTATTTTTGACTCTTCAATCATCACTTGGGAATTCTACAAACAATAAATTCAATTCTTATAACAATAATTTATTGACCCTCATCTCTTCATAAATCATTCTTTTTGAACCCCTAAAATACTATCTATTGTCATATGTTTATTTTTGCTTTACTGATTAAAAAAATCTACATCATTAGTAGTTTTTGAATTTTCCTTATTTTCTGACATATAAGGGTAGAAGTTGTAAAGATCTGGGCTCATTCAAAGAAAACATATGCAATTCCAGAGGTTCCCCATTCTCAAACTCTACCAAAAAAATTTACATTAAAAAAAACATATAGTGGAGATTAACTATCATAGTTGTTTAGTCTTCCATTTAAGCCAGTATGAGACATATATTGACTGTAAGCCACGACAGACTGTAAATATCTTAAAATAAAACACTTATAGTAACCTAAAACCCTGATGAATATAGGGTGAATTACAAAACATGAGTGGAGTTTGGTGATATAAGGACCAGTAGCCAGAATGTGAGGCTGAAATTTGGAGACAAAGAAAAGAATTTGCAACGAGCCACCAATGGGTCTCTATGGTGTAGTCACTGAAGAAATCACTGAATGAAAAAGAAAAAGAAAACCAGGATCATTATGACTGAAAAAGTTACGCTTAAGATGATACTCCAAACAATTTCTGAGTAATGAAAACATGGGCGCAGAATGTTTTTAAATATCAGTTTCTAACCTGCCACTGTTGATAACTGTAAGGTCAGATCCCGAGCAAATATCTTCCACGATATAGGAATTTTCTTTGCAGGACACATTCAGAGAGGTATAGTTTGGTTTGCACACAGTCAGAAAGTAAGGGGCCTGATACCCTGTGGATAGCTGAATGATGTCCGTGATGAGAGCTGTGGAGCATAGCCCAAATATATGAACACCTGTAGGCAAAATGAAAGAAAGTGTTATCACTTTGGGGGTGAATGCTGACATTGTGTCAGCATCAGACACATTCATTACACACTAATGCGACAGCTTTAGACTCTGTTGTGATCATTTTCTCTAGGTCAATTTGAGGCGATATTATAGAAAATTACTAAACTTCTAAACAGATACCTAAGGCCAAAATATGGGCCAAAGTAGTCACCGGAGGCACTTTTGTCAGTTCGGTTAAACAAGGCCAGTTCTTAACATTATTAACCGTGGTCACTTGGCAGACACCTGTAGCATGTTAAAGGGACCAATTGTGTGACTCAAGAGGGATTAAATGTGGGGAATGAAGCGAAGTTTAAAATAATTTAAAATTGCTTAGCATGTGGAAGTTGACGGGGCTCTCTCTCTTTGACAGTCTCCAACTCTAGCCACCATCGCTAAGCCCTGGAGAATTCCCCCTAATTCCAACAAGCTGTAGTCATAGTAGAAATGCTCCTTAAATCAGAGAGGAGGGCAGGTATGCTCTGTCACAGAAACAGCAATCATATCCTGGGGCCCCGGCTGGGAGGGGCCTGCATGTGTATTTGGAGATAATGCTCTTATATCTCTTGACACAAATTACTTTTTTTTTTGTCTCCTGGGATCTGTCTTAAACCATCAGATTCCAAATCCTGGCTCTAGTACACGCGAGCGCCATGTCTGCTTGGAGGCACTTGTGTGGCCTCATCCCTGGGGCCTAGCTCTCTGCTCACCACACGTGATCCGAAAATTGCCTATGCCCCCAGCTTGTCTTGTCACCCTGGATTCATTCTGATGTGACGGCCTGGATTCTGACTCATGAGTTGCCCACAGAAAGCATCATGAGAAGACCCAGGCGATTCTTCAGCCGCCTCCAGAACGGGAGTGCTGGCTGGCACATCATCCTGTTGTGCCTTTTTCTTCGCTGCTTACTGTCACCTAACCAGTACTCCTCCCATGCCTTCTCCACCCACACACCTGGGACTCATGGCACAGAAACTTTACTTCCACATTCAAAATCCTAGAAGCATGTGAAGGGTTTGAATGGGAAGAGAAACCCATCTTTGTTTTCCCTAGGATAATGAGAGTCTATAGTCCTTCAAAGGGTGGGATTGCTGACAGGAGATGCTGGAAAGCCATTCTTCAAGGTTGGCTGCACCATCTTTCCAGGCGCAAGGTGTTTCGGAGAGGATGGTTGCCTCCATGTCCCCTAGTTTGTGATCCTGCTAAGTGGTTGTTGCTTTCTCATCCGATGGCAAGAAAATGCTGAGTAGAACAGCATATGGGGCATAATTTAGACCCCATTTTAACTCTCATGAGACACAGGGTTGTAGATAATTATATAAATTATCTACTAGGTATCAAATGAAGTCACCTATTTATTTTGAGCTGACATGTTGCCGGTAAAAATAACTTTATACTGATTTGTGGGAAATGAATATACAATACACAGGTTGGTCTGATGGACTGTGGGTGACTACTCAACTCAGTTAAAAAAAAAAGACTTGTGACTCAGACAACATTAAAATGGTCCCATGCTAATGACCAGAGAGTAAAGTTTAGAAACTGGTTTGATTCAGATGCTGTTTGGCCGGACCTATAGGTTTCCTCCAGAACTCATAAAAGATAGGAGGCAAAGACAGAGGTTGTAACCAAAGAAAAATAGCCACGAAGCAGTACTCTATGGTGATATTTCCAAGTATGGTAACCTCTGAATGCAAATACTTCAGGACAATTGAAATTGAATCATTAATGCAGCTAAACTAATTTCTGGAGTATTATTTATTCATTCTAGCCTACTGACATTCACTCCATTTTTACAAAGTGAACACAGATCCAGTGAAACTATATCAGAGTAAATTCATGCTTCAACCACATCTAAGACAAAATGTGCTGAAATGCACGGTTTGTTAGCTCTCAAAACAAAGGCCTAACTGTAAATAACACATTTCAGATACAAAGCACAAATTTTGGTGTTTTAACAGTTTCTTTTATGATGTAAAAATCATCATGTACCAGAATTGTGCATCTAAATTATAGCTTTAGGGACTTAATATCTGTAATTAAATATAGCATTTCTATTTGAAAAACACTATGTGGCTCCCCATACCCACCAACGAATCTGACGGCTCTTCTAAGGAATGAGTTGAAGTTGCAGCCTCCAGCATTAATGTTGGGTTCCAGGCCAACCCCATTTCTTCTCTTGGACAAGCAACAGTAGAGAATTCCTTCTCCAACCATAATCTGCAAAGACAAAGGGTGTTCAAGCAAAAGAGTGTCGGTGGACATGTTAGACCAACAGTTACAATGGAATTCTATATCATTTCCTAGCACATAATTAATTCAACAACATAGGGATATATTTTTTCTTAAAAGCTTTAGAGGCGCAAGAGATTTCTCCTGAAGATTTGATCAAGCAATGAGGAGTAAGTCATTGGGCCACTGTAAAGAGATTTGGTAGGCACTTCTGGACACCTTGGTACTAGGACATTTTACCAGGAGATGAGGTCAATAAAGCCATGAAGGACTGAGCACAAGGACCCATCCATGGAAGGCATGCGTGAGTGTAGAAAGGTGCTATGTAGAGCACAGCTGTTCTATAAACATATATGTAATGATGGAACTATGTTTTGCACTATACAATATGGCAGCCATTACCTGTGAGTGACTGACTACTGAACACCTGAAACATAGCTACCGCAAATGAATACATGAATTTTTAATCTTATTTCACTGCATTATATTCATTACTTAAAAATTTAATAAATTTTAATTTGAAATGGTATAGCTACAGGTGGCTAGTGGCTATCTTATTGGAGAATGCAGATTACAAGATAATCTAGGTCAGCAGGTAGTATTTCCTAGGGATAGACATTTAGACAGTGTGTTCACCATGGGCAGAGAATCCTACTGTAATGTCAGAAGAACTATCTTAACAGACAGTGTGCTCTGCTCTGCTGTAGGATTTTAGGACACAGGAGATCAGTGAAGGAGCTCCATATCACTCCTTCAGTAAGCTTTCTTTGAACCCTCTTACTGTGCCCTAAGTTGAATGTATGTCTCCTATGAGGCTCCCTGGGCACCTTGCCTTTCCCTCTGACACAGCTTTTTTAAGTTGTTTGCTGGACTATTTCTCACTATGTGAGGGTCCCTGGAGGGAAAAACCATTTCTTAGCTATTTTCTATCCTCACTGTCTACATAGTGCCTGGCATTGTGGGATTTGTCTTTGGCCTTTGCTGTTGGGACTCACACTGGCAAACAACTTAGGCATTTGGGTGATCTATTGTTGTGTACAGCAGAAGCAAGATTTAAAATGACCAGTTTTATTTACACAAATATTTTTCAAATTATTTGGGCCTAGAATGTTGTGAAGTTAGATATTGGTTTGGCATAAATGTGTGGAATTGAGAAAAGTAAGGTTAAGAAGAGACGAACTGTCTCTCGGATAGAAGAGATCATGTCATGTAAAGATCATAACCATGGTTAGAGTTGGAATAGATTTCCCAGGGGAAACTCCTCATTATTAGCTTAACATTTGTTTTACAAAGTGTTCAAAAGTATAGTTTAGGAAAAAAATGAATGAAAGTAGGACTATGATTTTCTGCTTTGAGTGTTCAATTGTTATATTTAATTTGGTAGGTAATATGGCACATGTATAATTATGAAGAATCTTAGTTCACATAAATAATTTAAAAACTAATTCTCATAATGGAACTCTACCTATAACCGTACATGTGAAAATCATGTGGCATGATAAACTCTTTTAAGATTGATTGTCATAGAAACAATCAAAAGTAAGTCATTTCAAATCATTGAACAGTGAGTTAGCCATTTATACTTTTGGAGAACTATCATCCTATATTAGCACTTCACTTTAGATGTGGAGATGCAATTGGTATTATACTCTATTCCAGTAGATAGGATGGAATACAACACTTAGAATAATATAATGTCTATCTCAAGTTCATCATTTCAAGAAAATTAACCAATTATTCCTGAGATGCATTGTTGTACAGCCAAAAGACATTGATTTTATCTTCTCTTCTTCAATGACAATTCTGTGAATGATTTTGTTTTTTTCTTTTCAACTACATGTGTAACCATTCACTTCTTGCCCATGAGTTCTAAATTATATAAGACTTTATGTGTACAGTGTCATTAGGGAACTGTGTCTTTTCCTACAACACAGCAGACATTATCTCAACTGACCTTGAAATTTGAGGAGTTTTGCTTTCGTTGTTTGACTTTGCTCCAAACTCACTTGTCAAGAGAGGGCATCGACATGATTTAGCTTGATTATGCAATGTGATACAGGTACCTTGCCAGCATTTTGACATCACCTGAGGGTCCCTCTTACTAAGGGGCACATTCATTTTCTCCTCACACTTCTACTCACGTAAACTCGATCTATATGTCATTGTACGAATTTTCAAAATGATCCAGTTTGGCTTAAGGACAAACGTCTCCTCAGGAAAGGGGAGCTGCTTCCTACTGGAGTTCTAAATGCTCTAACCTATTTCTTGCTTCTGGGTGGCACGCTTTTGGGGGGCAATGTGCTGCTGAGGTTTAGACTCTGACAATGAAACCATTTATTGCTTGTTGCTATCTGAAGGCAGAAAACAGTTGATGAAAAATATCTTTTCACAATCTCTGCTTTGTGCTCTACCAAACCCTAAAAAGAAGCAACACGGTTTTTTTGTTGTTATGTGAAATATCATGACCAGGTTTGGGGAAGAGATTTGATGACTTTGCTCCAGGGGATATTTTGAAAGGGAGATTTTGAAAGGGTAGCTTATTATTATAAGGGCCCTGCCCTGGGAAGCATTCCCTCAAAGAAAACTCCCAATCCAAAAAGTCTTCCTTTTAAACAAAATGACAAGAATACTATAATATTCCTTATAGTGCCTTCAATGTTTAACTTTCCAAAGCATGTTTTTTGGAAGCCCCAACACATTTAACATTTGCATGTTGATGGCATAGTCTCCTAAAGCTTACTTTACTCCCTCAGAACTCTAATTAAAATCTGATAGAATTCTCCTATAAAATTAGAAGGATTCATCCCTTTAAAATGTATAATAAAATTGTGTTTGCAGGGAAGAAAAGAATGTATTTTTTTCTGTTCATATAGACTACATGAAAATTTATGAGAAACCCAGATCTTCTGTGTTGTTTTTTCTGAGAAATAATCTCCAAAGGACCTAAAAAGAATGCTTGCTTTCTCACTCTAAAGTAAATGAAAGTTGAATATTAAGGAAGAAAATTTCGAATGTACGGGCAATTTCAGAGAAATCAGAATATGCATTTCACAGACATGAAAGGCATTTTTCCAGTTTCATGTATATCACAAAGTCAAGTTATTTTTAAACTTCTCTCAGAGTGTTAAAAAAAAATCTGAGATGCAAACTCCAAATGATTCATATTTAAATTCCTGAAAAAAAAATCCCACTCATCTTCCTTTTGTTCGTAAGATGGACTTTTTGGACACTCTGGCTGATGTGAGTCCTTTGTTCTTCCTTGTCTTTCCTCCCTGTGGAGGGGTGGTGACAGGAAGCTCTTCTCCTCACACAAGTTTGCTCGGAAAGCCATTTCCACAAGGAGGATTCCTCCTGCCTCCCTACCTCCCCTCACTATGTGCCATTTTGGGAACAGGCTTATGTCACCATAAAGATAAAAAAGGAAATGGCGTCCTTGAAAGTCAGAGATTAGTGTCTGTAATTTTCACTTTCAGGAAGAGGGGGGTGAAGAGTTAGAGCAGTAACATATGTAGTAAAATTAGAGACAGAGTTATGGTTCTAAAACAAGATGCCTCCAGACACCAGGAATACTGTTGAGAAAAGGGAGATTTTGGAGAAGGCCTTAAAAAACAGGAAAAATGAAATTAGAATGAAATTTAGCAGAAGTATAGTATGTGTTTGGAGAAAAAGGTTTGAAAGGTGTATTTGATGCCTGCAAAGTCAAGGTTTGTCTCACTAACAAATTGTTTACCCAAAACCTATAAAACCAGAGTGGGAGAAAAGAATTACTGGCCCTCAGAAGTTCCTGCAGTGATCTGGGGAAATTAAGGACCCCGAGGTGTAAATACAAGGGGAACTCAAAAAGCTCAGAATTATCTTTTGGAGGGTTGGCCCATTGTAAGGCAGGTTTCCTCTGCTAGGTAAGTATACTAGAAACCCATTGGTATCAGTGTGTCAGCTAGCTTTCTTGTGAGAGGCTGTGTTCAGCTTCAGTGAATTTTTTTTGGAGATTCTTTCAATTCGTTTGCCCATTTCACAATGGGTGATTTACCAGGGCACCTGCCCACACCATGTTGAGTTTTCAGCTGTTTTTGACCAAAATTGGCATGACCCCTGTGCCCAACCCTCCCTTATTCACTTTATTTTGATTCAAGTGACTTATTTTGGTCTCCCTAGTTGAAAAAAGTCCCTAGAGGGAAACTTTTTGCCAATTTGGAAGAGGCGAAACAAACACACACACATAAAATGGCAGAAGCACTAAAAAGCATCAACATTGATGAGTTCAAAAACTGCTTTGAGCAGTGGAAAAAGTGTCTCAGTTGGTATATGCAATAAATGGAGAGGGTTTTGAAAGGGATAAGTTTAAACATGCAAGAACACACAGACAATTTATAATAAATAAATTACAGGATTTTTTGAGTCCCCCTCATAGTTCCCTAGTGGCCTTTCTCTAGGAGCTGTGCAGCAGCTTGGAGGCCCTGTGGGGGCCCAGGTATCATGGAGCCTCCGAGGGAGGAGTTGGCACTGGGCCCCGAGCACACTCTCAGAGGGGAGGCCAGGATGGATTTTCCCTTCACTTGTCAGGGTTCGAGGAAGAGATCTTCAGTCTCAAATCCCCCAGAAGTATCTCCAACCTGTGTGTCAAGCATTTATGACAGGTGGTGAGGAAGTCACTAGAGGCAGGAACAAAGTGAGGAGGCCAAGGTCATTGTCCACAGGACATGTAACAACGTGAGATAGAGAATGCTGGCAGGGAGTGCCGCTTCCCTGGCCTTCTGATCCGATACCCTGGATGCATAAGAAGCAAACCATTTATAGGAATACGTATCAACACAGTCTTTTCAGCAAAGTCATGAACACTGGTATAACATTTTATTTATCTCATTTAGAAAATGTCAATCGCAATGATTTGGGGTACTTTACCACAACTAGGATAAATACTTTCTGGTGTGATAGATTTAAATCATATATTCTTTCTGTTCTGGTCAAATGACTGGGTGACATGAACTTTTGTTAAAAGTCTCTTTAAAAAATGATAGGAAAATGCTGCTATTTTGAGCAATATTGCACTTTTAAAATGCTTTATTAGTTTTCTCAGGGGCTCAGGTACATCCAAGAACAACAATGATAGCTTAATTGCCTAGGAGTCACAGCAGAATAACTCATTAATTTACAAAGTGTTTTTTTGAGACCTTTTAAATATTATAAAGTTCTATGGAAAGTTAGTTCCAATTTTATCTTGAGAATATTTTAGATGATTTATTTATAGTGTAAGCAGCATGCTATGATTAAGTAATACAGGGAATTAAAAAAAAAATCCATGGCTATATAGAGGTATAGAATTTAGAAGATCTATGCAGATAATTTTCTAAAACTGCTTTTGTTCTGAATCTGAATAGGCAAATTCATTAGACGATCTTGTAAAAACTCAGTTCAAATATAGCTTTTAATTTAATAACCACTTCCTGACATTTGTGAGCATAATAAAAATCAAGAGTTCCTACTGATAGAAATAAATATTGTTACCCTTGAAACATATTTCTTGGGTAACAATATTAGGGACAGAAGAGACTGTGGGAAGAGTTGACCTGGTTTATCATTTATTAATAGATTTATCTAAAGGTGCATTATTCACAATGTCTATTATCACATAAAACTAACCATGTTTTTAATTCAGTACCAGTAGATTAGGACATTTCTTCATGTGCACATGTTATTTATTCATTTTGAATTGATACATAATAGATGCACATATTTTGGGAGTACATGTGATAATTTGGTACGTTCATATAATGTATAAAGATCAAATCAGAGTAATTAGGATACCCATCATCTCATATACAGAGGGTGCCAAAAAATGTATACACGTTATAAGTACAACGTTCGGCCGGGCTCAGTGGCTCAGCCTGTAATCCCAGCACTTTGGGAGGCCGAGGCAAGAGAATTGCCTGAGCCCGCGGGTTTGAGACCCGCCCGGGCAATTTGGCGAGACCTCGTCTCTACAGTAAAATAAAAAACTAGCTGGGCGTGGTAGCGCGCTCCTGTAGTTCCACCCACTTGGTAGGCTGAGGCGGAAGGATCGCCGGAGCCCAGCAGGTCCAGGCAGAGGTGGCCGGCAGCGGCCACTGCATTCCAGTCTGGGCAACAGAGTGAGACTCCAATTCAAAAAAAAAAAAAAAAAAAGGTACAACACTCGCTCAAAATATGGTGTTAATCAAATGAATGCTAGTGCCACCAATTGACAGGCAGGACAGTCAACGAATATGGCGGAAGCACAGTTAAGTGAATATCATACTACACATTGCTACTATAATTTAACTTTGAAAAGCCATACATAGATAACATTTCTTAAAATGTGTATACATTTTTGGCACCCTCCTCCACCATGTTTATCTTTTCATTATGCTAGGAATGTTTGAATTATGTTCATTTGGCTATTTTGAATATGTGTACTTTTTTTTTTTTTTTTGAGTTGGAGTCTCACTCAGTCACCCAGACTGGAGTGCGGTGGCCGCTCCCGGCCACCGCAGCCTCGACCTGCTGGGCTCCGGCGATCCTTCCGCCTCAGCCTACCAAGTAGCCGGAATTACAGGCATGCGCTACCACGCCCGGCTGATTTTTTTTGATTTATTGTAGAGATGAGGTCTCGCCTGCCCAGGCGGGTCTCGAACCCGCGGGCTCAGGCAATTCCACCCACCTCAGTCTCCCAAAGGCGCGGGATTACAGGCTGAGCCACCGAGCCCGGCATGTGTACATATTTTAAAGTACAAATGACTGTTCTGAATCTGAAGCATCTATTCTCTGAGTGTGTCTCTGTGTGTGTGCAAGCGTGTGTGCATTTCAGGAATGTGAGTTTTGATTTTGCAGGTGTTGATTCTCAACACTCATACTCAATCTAGTAAAAAATAAATGTGTGTGACATCAAAATCCAGTTCTGAGGAAAAATTCTATTGGCTGTATAATTTTCTCCTCCAGTTTTCCAGGTTTCAGATATCAAGTAAACACATGAAAAATATGTAAATTAGGAAACGTACAAGAAATGTTGTATTAGCCATTCAAAGAGAATTATACAGTCACACAACTTTTCATAATGATTTATAAAAGTCAACATTAGAGAGCAATCGTTTTTGAAATAAAATCATCTTAACTTTCAATGCCAATAATTTTATGCTATTAACTATTTCTATATGATGCTGTCAAAATATCTCATAGACCTGATCTTCCTGCCTCCAGTTTTAGAATTCACCTTTTATTTGCTTTTAACTCATTTGTTATACAAATGTGGTCACCTGTGGCTTTCTGGGACTAACAAATGCAATTGGGGAGGGGGGATGGGGAGAGAGACTTTTTACCGTAATTGCAGGTCCAGCAAAGGCCAAGCTGAGCAACATGAGGAATGGAATGGCTTCCTGGGTGGGCTCAATGTACGGCATGCTGAGACTGCGGTCATAGCAGCTGAATCCAGAGTGCACAGGCTTGAAGACATCCGTGAGCTCCAGGAAGTAGAGACTGACCACCGATGATGCCAATATAGGCAACTGGGAAGAAGCACACAGAGATCCGTTTATCCTTCCTTAGACAGTGGCCATGAATCAGTGCAACTCAGAGTAGACAACAGGTGGCTTCCTCTCATTCTCTCACTGCTCTGCTCTGCATCCAGAGCTAAGAACCATTCACAAGTGCTACTGCTGTTGCCTCCAAAACAGATCTCCAGTAGACCTGTCTCCATCACAGCCTCTATAAGCCTATCTTCCCTCTGCTGCTACCCTCCGCCTCACTCAGGTCTTCCCACTGCACCCATCTATTTCCTACACACCAGTCCATGGGGTGCTGTAAAAGTGTTTCAGAGCTTATCACTTCTAGTCTTAACCACTCCAGAGGTTCTCACTCTACCAGAATGAAATCCAACTGCCGTGATTCCATGGGACGCAAGTGTCTCCTTCACCTGCTTACTTTTCTTGTACCACACTTTCCCTGCTCCTTAGCTCTCTGCCTACTGCCGTCCAGCTGGTCTTCACTCTTTTCCTGTTACAGTCAGGTTCACTTTTGCCCAGGGTCCTTGGCCCCTGATGCTCCCTCTTAGTTTTGTGCTCTTTCCCGACTTTGTCCATGACTGACTTATTTTCTTTCTTTTTTTTAATCAATATTTTTGATTATGATATTGTGGGGTACAGTTAAGAGTTAGGTATACAAATACGTTTCGTTCAGGCACCCCGTCTGACTTCTTTTCCTCATGGAATAGCGACTGCCTACAATCCGTCTAAGGTAGCTCTGATCCCTCCTCACTCTCTGCCATATCATCCTACTTGGTGTTTGTCATGGCACTTACCATTACAAATATTACCTTGCCATTTTAGTACTTCACCCATTTGTTTTTCATATTCCCTCGTCTCCCACTGAAACAAGTGCTCCACGAAGTGAGAGTCTGGATTATTTATCATTAAAATTATTCCTGACACACAGTAGGCAGGCAGTACATTATTTAATAATTTAAGAGAATAATAATTACTTGTTGACAACTCATTGAATAGATGGATACTCTTTAATTTATTAGAATAACTAGACTAGGGTTAAAAGATTTAGCCAATAAAAATATAGATCACTCAGTTAAATTAGAATTTCAGATAGCAATGAATAGTTTTTAGTATAAGTATATCCTATGCAATGTGTGAGAGATACTTATACTAATAAATTATTCCTTGTTTATCTAAAAATTCTCACGTCACTGGGTGTCATCTATTTGTCTGATCACCTTGAACTAGGCAATATATTCTCTAGACTTTGTGTAGACTTTCTGGGTTCAGTTATTCATTCACTTGACCTACAATGTGCCAGGCACTATAATGATGCTTGCTATAATACAACAAACAAGTCATGGACTTGGCCATCAAGAAGCATAAACTTGGTGAGAGACCTGCTCTCAGCTAAAGAGATAATATTGCAAATGCTTTGCCTAATGCCAGAACTTACAGAACCTGTAAATGCAGACTTATATAACACTGAAAAATCGTTTAGTTTAAGACTTTGCTTCTTTGGAGGATATAATATTTATTTATGCGAATAGGCTAGACATTATTGACAATGCAGGATTTCTGGTTGCTAGGTTTCAAAAATGTGTGTGCATGTGTGTGTGTGTATTTATTTATTTTCAAATGACAACATTATGCCTTCTAGTCCAAAAGACGGTTTTATAATGAGGAGAAAATTAGGTTTACTGGAAAAATTAGTAATAATAGTGATTAATCTGGTATTGTCTTTTTGTTCTTCAGATAGATGCTTTTGAGAAAAAAAGTACATCAAAGACATTTACATTTTTCTTATCTGCAATCATTTGATCACTTCAAATGTCTGATCATTTCTCCTCCCCACTTCTCTCTCTTGTAGTGCAGGAATAAGGGCCTTTCATCTTGACCAATCAGCACTTTCTGGTGCATGTGCATGTTGAAATTTCCACTTAAATCCACATACATATATTTTAATATTAATTTAACAAATACTTCATATAGCACTTACTAGGTACCAGACAATTTTCTGTTTTAGAGATGGTAATTAATTTGATTCATTAAGTTTTAACTCATTAAACGTAAAACTTTCTATTGTGATGTAAGTAAATGCTTTTATTGCCCTCATTTTGCAAGTGGTGACCAAGGTGGATTTTTAAAACATTCTGGTTCCAGAGTGAACAAATAAATGCTAGTAAGTATTATTTTTATTATAACTATTAACAGCAATATACTCATCAAATGTCACCTTTCACATGTGGCCTTGCTTGATAATCACTTTTGAGTGTAATTTCTTCACTCTTTAACCCCTAGTTCTTTTTTTCAAGAAGTTTTTACACATTGCTCTTTATTATCTGCCATAAATTAGGTCTGGTCTTTGCTTGGCTTCCCAAACTAAAATCTCCTTAAGGTAGAAGCCTAATCTAACTGATTTCTCTATTGCATTCATAATATGCATTATAATGACTTTCAAATATATAAGCACGTGTATATTTACATATATAATAAATTAACTCATGAATGACTGGTATTATGCATCTTAGTCCTTTCAGAGATTGACCTTCTTAAAACAATGTTTCCAATGATCTCATTTTACATCTATTAATATTTTCTATGTTTCTATAGGAGCATGTTTCGAAACTTTCATTTGTTTTCAAAATAAGAATCATTTTTCTTCCTTCTTGATATTTATTTCTCTGATTTTTTTAAAGAGCATACTCTTAATCTTTGACATCAATTTGTTTTTAAGAAAGAGTTATTTGCACAAAAATATTTATAATACTTAGGAAATAAGTAATTGTATTCATTGTGTTCCTATATTGTATTTTACCACCCAAGTGTAATGAATTGAATGACAACGTCTAATTCTAACATGCTTGTGTCCAAAAGTATCTTTGATCTTTTGAAATGCTTAACAACAGAAGTTTCTTTTGAGCGTAAAAAATTTAGCAGACGGTATGTGCCAACTTTGGCACACATATAGAATCGATCTGCACATAATTAAGTTACATGGACTTGTTTTAATTGTATTTAAAATGAGATTTTGAAAATGAGCTTTAAAAAGATTTAAAAAGGTATACAGAGGCAAGCATTAAGAATTTTATTATCTAGTCATGATTTAGGCAAGAAAAAAGTGTGAGCCAAGCTATTTTTAACCAAACAGAGGAGGGAATTACCTGAAGATTAGGAAAGTGGTTTTCAAAAAGGAAAAACTGATTCTTATATTATGAGCTTCTAAGGAGCTCAGAAGTGAAGAGAATGGAGCAATTTTTAAAAAGAAAATTATAACTGTTTTAAGACTAGGGCAAACAAAAGAAAAGTGTTTCAAAACATCACATTTGCTAGATAATATTGGTTTTTCTGATGCCAATTTCAAACAAGACAAATCTATAGTACAGATCAATTTTAGTGAAACATTTTAAAGCATCATGATATTTTATCTAGGCCAGACCACATCCTTGTTTGTAGCGTTATAATGAGGACGCACATTACTTCTTATTTTGGAGAGTTCATTTGGCTTTCGGTCTAGAGAGTTCCATTCTTGCCTTTTCCCTAGGCAGAGTGAATTCAGAGTCCTGTAAGACCTCTTGAACTGGTGGGAACCACAGTCACACAGAGCCAAATATTACATATGGCACAGATGACTCAACCATTTATTTACCCATTCAACAAATATCTTTGAGCTCCTACTGGTACTGTGCCTTATTTTAGGTCAGTTGTGATAAAGCAAAGTTCTTATTTTCATGAAAGTTTCATTCTAGTTGAGGAATGCAAGTAAAAAATCATATCAGAAAGAACACATACTATAAAGAAAAGGGCTATGGTAATTAAATGTCTGGATTTCTATGTTAGATCAAGGAAGACCTATCTGAGTAGGTGCCATTTAAGCAGAGACTTGAATGGGCAAGAAGGAACTAACCACATATAAAACAGGTGAAAAGCGTAATTGAATGGAGAAAGTGATACAAAATGAAGTCAGAAGGTCGACTTGGGACCAGACTTCACAGAGAATTGAAGTCCATGGTAAGAGTGAGAGTTTTACTCAAAGTAGGACTGGAAAAACGCAAAGGGTTCAAGCAGAGAAACTGGTAGATTCTTGATATGGTTTTGGAGATAAATGACAGTACTTGAGTTGACTAACAAAGATGAGAAAACAATAAAGGTCGATTCCGAGGATTGGGTTTGAGCAATTATAAAATAGTGTCAAGCCGGGCTCGGTGGCTCAGCCTGTAATCCCACGCCTTTGGGAGGCTGAAGTGAGTGGATTGCCTGAGCCCGCGGGTTCGAGACCCACCTGGGCAGCGAGACCTCATCTCTAAAATAAATAAAAAAAAATCAGCTGGGCGTGGTAGCGTATGCCTGTAATTCCGGCTACTTGGAAGGCTGAGGCAGAAGGATCGCCGGAGCCCAGCAGGTCGAGGCTGCGGTGGCCGGGAGCGGCCACTGCACTCCAGTCTGGGCGACAGAGTGAGACTCCAACTCAAAAAAAAAATAGTGTCATTTTCTGGGTTGGGAAGAAGCTTGGGTAGGAGGAATCTAAGGTTCTGTTTTAGAAATACTAAAACTGAGATGTGTCTTAGTCACTGGAGTGGAGCTGGCAGGAAGAGAGATGCCAGTGTGGAGCTGGAGGAGGTGTCCCAAGCCAGAGGTGAAGCTGCAAGTCTTCCGAGCAGGTAGATTCAAGCAGCAGCATCCTCGCTTTTGAAAAGCAACTCTGGCACAACAAATTTCAGAGTTAAATTACCTTGGTTTTCATATGAGCAGTGTCACAAGAAGTCAAAGAAAATAATTGTGCATATTCATACCACTTATATACAAGAGACAATCTAAAAGAAAAAGAATGTTTTTTATATGAAAGGCAAGTTTAAAATGGGAGGCTTAGAACCTATCTTGATAAATATCCCCAAATCATATATAACATGTTAAATTTAAAACACTGATATATCAAAATTAAATTCAAGCTGGAAAAAATATTAGCAGATTAAAGCAATTTTATTAAGGCCTATAGCCACAGAGAAGGTTGTCACAGGTCAACACAGTGATGATGAGATTTTTTTGCTTCTTACAGTACAATCTGTAATGATATTTTGCAGTATTTTTTGCCTTGTAGCTAACACAGTTTAAAGTTTCCTTTAAATATTGACAATAATGACTAATAATATAGTAGTAGACCTTATGGTTTATAAAACTCTCTGTACCCTAACTGTAGCATATTCAGATTAGCTACAAAGAACTGCAAAAATATAGATTAAAAAGATAAACTAACACTTGAATAACCCTTAATAACACCTAAGGGAAAGAACTGGTCAGAATGAGTCTGTAACATTGCTCAAGGTTTAAACATCTGACCTAGTTTTCACACATAAACTGGATGTGTCTTATCTGACATGTAGAGTTGCAGATTGAAAAAGAGCAGTGTGATTCTGGGAAATCGATGCTGACTCAGAATACAGGAGAACCCAGCGTCCCCCACCTTTATTCTGCCAGCACCTGGGGTTTGGGCAAGTCACTTAGCCTTTCTGGGCTTGATGTGTTATCAATGGAATGTGTGGGGTTTCTTACATTGCCATCAATTCAAAATGTTCCACATATTGTTCTGATTTAAGAATCATATCCTTATACTTCTGAGAAAATAAGAGAATTGCAGATACTGTGAAATAAAGATGAGATGGAAATTAAAAGATAAAAAAGGTTTGAGTGAGTATAAATCAATATCTAAAGCTTCCTATACCTACAGAAATTTCTTCTTGAATGTTTTCCTCTATTTTTATGATTCTGATATTAAGGATTTAAGCTTGTTAAAAGCTGTTACTGAGAGTATTTACAGAATTAGACAACAGCACCCTGGAAGCCACTGAGCCCTTGTTTTTAGTAGTCCTTAGGAAAAAAAAATATGTTTGCAAATTAATAAGTAATGACTTTGCTGTATATTTTATGTAATAAAATGAGTTTATCAAAATTTCAACAAAAAAGAAAAAGGATCGTCTCTCTTGTTTCTTTCACATGGTCACTGCCCTATATAAACATTAGAGTTTTTTAATCTCTTTTCTTTCCACAGTTTGTTTCATCTTCCACAATGCTTCCAAACTAATGTTTCTAGAATTCACATCTGATCACGTATTTAATAGTTTCCCATTAATAACAACATAAAGTGCAAGCTTTTTGGATGATACCTATGTCTTTTACAACATGACTGCTGTCTTCCTCTCTCAGTTAATTTTGCTTTCTACCTATTTTCCACACTCCCAACCCAGAAATGTAGCCCATGTTCCCATGACACTAATCTCTCAAAAAGACTTGCCTGGTGTCTGCTCTGCATTACATTTCCACATTTATTTCTCATGAACATTGTACTTTTTGGGCTGAAATCACATTACTGTTTCTCCCTGAAACCTTTTCCATGCTCTCTGTGCAGAATTGAAGATTCCACCTTATGCACTTCATGTATACATTTTACTGAAGAACTTGTTAGTCTACCTTTGATCGGATTTATTTATATGTTACCAGCTCTTGCCCCGAGATCAAGTATTTAAAAGTGATACCTCTGTAATTCACACAGTGTTTTGAATATTTTAGGTGTCTAGTCAATGTGCACTGAATTCAGTGGAAAGAAATCAGGAAAATGCCGGGCTCGGTGGCTCAGCCTGTAATCCCGCGCCTTTGGAAGGCTGAGGTGAGTGGATTGCCTGAGCCCGCGGGTTCGAGACCCACCTGGGCAGCGAGACCTCATCTCTACAGTAAATCAAAAAATCAGCTGGGCGTGGTAGCACATGCCTGTAATTCCAGCTACTCGGAAGGCTGAGGTGGAAGGATCACTGGAGCCTGGCAGATCGAGGATGCGGTGGCTGGGAGCGGCCACTGCACTCCAGTGTGGGTGACAGAGTGAGACTCCAACTCAAAAAAAAAAAATGCTATTAAAGGAACAAAAACCAGACAATTTCTTAACAACATGTGGCATGTACTGAGAATTTAGGTGCCAGATATTGTGCTAAGTTTAATAATGGCTATATTCATTCTCTATTTTCCAGAGTACCTATTAGTATCCCCAACTTACAGATGAGAAACGAAGCAGAGATAGGTTACATAAATAGTGCAGTAATCACAATAGTACTGGTAAAGAGGAGATTTCTAACCAGATGTAAGTTGATGAAATGTGCCCTCAGCTGCCTGGCTTGTGGGGCTCAACCGGCTCTCACCCCTAGCACTGCTACGATGGCCACACTTCCCATGTGGGAGGAGATGCTTCAGGGGAAGGTGCAGTGTGGAAAAGATCATCCTGTGGTTCCTAATTCTTTTTTTTTGAGTTGGAGTCTCACTCTGTCGCCCAGACTGGAGTGCAGTGGCACGCTCCCGGCCACCGCAGCCTTGACCGGCTGGGCTCCGACGATCCTTCAGCCTCAGCCTTCCGAGTAGCCGGAATTATAGGCGCGCGCTACCACGCCCGGCTGATTTTTTGATTTATTGTAGAGATGAGGTCTCGCTGCCCAGGCGGGTCTCGAACCCGCGGGCTCAGGCAATCCACTCACTTCAGCCACCGAGCCCGGCTGGTTCCTAATTCTTAAACACCCTTAAACACTTCTTCTACTCGCTTCTTCCTCATACCCAAACATGGAAATATCTATCCTTTCTCAAACTCATTTCATTTTCGGTACTAGGCAGGCACTCAGGTCATTTATTATTATTTTTTATTTAGATGTTTCCTAATTATCTAATTTAATTATTGTGACCTCTTTGGGAATTTAAAGATAAATTCAAGGTAAAGGCCATGCCCCGGATAAGTTAAACCGCATGCCTGACTCCTAAGGCCAGTGACAGAAACCTGGTCTGCTAAATTCCTGGAAGCAAGCGCCCCAGCGAACCCTGCTGTCATTCTGCACATGTCACCATCTGGCACTAGTCTAGTGCTTTTCAAGAAAGGATGGCCCCAGGCTTCCATGAGAATGCCAGCTTAAGGGACAGAAGGCAAGAGACGGCCATGTGTGCAAGGGGTTTCAGTGGCACCTAGAGTGCGGGGGCGGCAGGCATTTCCAAATCACATCCTTGCTAATGGGTGTCCCCAGGTTTGGAAGGTTTTTCCTTGTGCCGTTTGTCCACGTCATTTTTACTCTTTTGTTCTTGGTAACATCTCAAGGGCCTTTAAATATATTTTGGGTGTGATCTGCTGTTGTCTTCACTTTTGTCTTTCCGAGTGAATGATTTCTAATATGAAATGTCAGGAATTGGGCACTTGCAAGGCTCTTGATATTTTCCTGCTTTTGGTGCTTCCTTTGGATGACTTTCTCTGACAGTTCACAGAAACCCTGACCGATGCCTTGATCAAAGCATTGTCATTTGGGGTGTCAGTTGTTTCTTGACCTTCTTTCCTCTTCAACAGAAGACTCCCTGAGCAGAGAAATTGTCTTATTCACCTCTTTACCCCTGGCATACTAAGTGTCCTCAATGTAGAAGAAATTAATACATATTTGGATGATTTGTAGAGAGATGCCAATGTTTAGACAGTTCCTGTAGTGTAAAGAAAATCAAGTTAAAAGATCCTTGTTTATGTCTACTATAAGAAAATACT
The DNA here is from genome assembly GCA_027257055.1 of Cephalopachus bancanus. Classification (NCBI taxonomy): domain Eukaryota; kingdom Metazoa; phylum Chordata; class Mammalia; order Primates; family Tarsiidae; genus Cephalopachus; species Cephalopachus bancanus. Next base: position 3,575,010 of record JAPVLO010000176.1, on the reverse strand, counting down.
TCCTACTTTGAATTTCTAGAATTCTAATGATTTTGCGGGCATGAAAGAATACAAGAAAGTTAAATTGGATGCTCCAAGTAATTAACAGAGAATAGCTACCAGACCTAATGTATATGTTAGGTCTAATGGGAAAAAAATTGTTCTTCTGTTTTTAATGCTTGGATATGAACTGCATCTTTACAACTCTGAAAGGACTAATTACAATCACTCAGTGATGTAACAGGAATGTCTAAAATAATAAGTGACTGTTTTATTACCTGAATATTGATCTAGCATTAGGTTTGGGTTGGTAGGCTCTGTAATCACCTGTCTTAACCTCAGGTGCTGAAGATTTGTTCCTCTTACATAATCAGACATTGTAAGATATTCATTGTCTTGAAAAGCATTTTGTTCTTTAAACCAAATTGGAGTCTAAGACCTGAGGCTGGGGATTGTATTTCAATTGTTAAAAGTAATTGCTTTTAAATTCTTTCTTCCAGCAGTAATATCTCTTTTCTTACAACACATAGCTGACATTAAAAAACATGGGCATTAATAGTAATTTAATGCTACTAATATTGACCAGGTACCACTTAAAATATTTTACACGTCTGAACTCATGTAATCTCCATGGCACCTTTTTGATGAGGGTACTATTATTATTGCCATCTCACACATGAAGGAACTGAGGTTACATGAGATTATATGATTTGCACAAGGTTATATATACAGTGAGATTACATGGATTGTACAAGATTATGCAGTTTCTTAGCTGGATTACAAACTCAAGAAATCTGGCTCTTAGTCATGCACAGTGTCTCACACCTATAATCTCAGGACTTTGGGAGGCCAAGGTGGGAAGTTCCAGACCAGCCTGGGCAACATAGTGAGACTGTTTTTATAAAAATAAAAAACTTAGCTGGGCCTGGTGGTGTATGCCTGTAATCTCAGCTACTTGGGAGGCTGAGGTGGAAGGATTGCCTGACCCCAGGAGGCTGCTGTGAGTTGTGATAGGGCCACTGCACTGCAGCCTGGGGGACAGAGTGAGACCCCAACTCCAAAAAAGAAAAAGAGAAATCTGGCTCCCAAAGTCATGTTTGTAATTATTGTATATAGTGCCTCTTCCTAGAAACTTCCACTACTGAGCTATGCCTTTTCAGACGCTGAGAAATGGCAAAATAAATAAATGAAAACATTTCTCTTTATAGCATGTGAATGCCACCCCACAATTTCTGCAATGAATGGTATTATGCATACATTTTTATGACATCTCCTTAGAAAGGTAACATCTTAATATACTTAGATTAAATTGTGTTTTTACTATTAGCATAATTGTTTTATTCATACAGAGAAAGAATATAGATAGATGCTCACATAAATGACTTTAACACAAAAAGACATAACACCTTCCAGATCCAACACATAATTCTCAGTATCAAACAAAATGAGTTTAGGAAAAAAATGGTCATTATAATAATGTCAGGTAAATGAGATGTAACTAAAAATTCTATATGAAGCTTCTTCAAAGCGTATGGAAAATGCATGCTGTAAGCAAAATATATATTGATTTCACATTTTTGCACCAAAATAAACTCATACTCATAACATGTCCGAACAGGTTGTACTATGAAGCACTAAGACAGATAATATGTTACTTTGAAAAGAACCCATATCAGAGCAGCATGAATTCTGTTAAAACTGGATGATGCAAGAACAAATGTCAAATTTATGGTGAAATTTGGGTGTAAGAATAGTGAAATCATTGATACTTCATGAAAGTTTATAAGGACAATGTCCCAAAGAAATCAGCAGTTTACAAACGGATAACTCATTCTAAGAAGACTCACAGAAGATGAGATAGAATTTAAGATGAAGAGCCCATGGTAGCAGGCTATCCTCATCAATTTGCAAAAGAAAATTCATCTTGTTTGTGTCCTAACTGAAAAAGAAAGATGATTAGCAGTACAATAAGTCCCCTATATATGAATACATTCAAGTTGCAAACTTTCAAAGATGAGAACTTGCATTCACATGTTCCCTCACATAAGTTAGTATATATGTCTGGCATTCATTGTCACATCTGTGCATCCTCTATAAGTGGTTGTGCTTTTGTGTACTTTACTGTATAGTACTGTATAGAGTTCTGTACAGTATCTTTATTTCAAGCCCAGGATGTCTGAAGCGAGTATAAAAGTAGCGGTGGTGTAGCTGGTACTGTATAACTAATTGTGTTAGTTGGGTACCTAGGCTCACTCTGTTGGACTTAAAAACAAATCAACTTACAAATGTGCTATCAGAATGGAACTCTTTTGTATGTAGGGGACTTACTGCATGAACAAAAGCAAACACCATAGACATCTCAGTTGGTCCAGCTGACACAATACTGACAGAAACATTCAAGTTGAGCAAAAATTCCTGCTGGGTGCTAACCTGTTGCACTCAGATCAATAGCAGACAAGAGCAGAGTTTTCAATGGAAATTTGAGGCAAGTGGGATCAAGACGCTGGAATATTTCTTTGAAGAATTGTAGTGGGAGATGGAATATGGTTTTTCCAGTGTGATCTTGAAGACAAAACACAATCAAAGCAATTGCTACCAACAGGTGGAGGTGGTCCAGTCAAAGCAAAAGCAGGCACATCAAGAGGAAGGTCATGGCAACAGTTATTTGGACACTCAAGGTATTCTGCTTGGTGGCTTTCTGGAGGGCCAAAGAATATTAACATGAGCTTATTATGAGAGCATTTTGAGAAAGTTAGCCGAAGTTTTAGCAGAAAAACTCCCAGGAAGTCTTCACCAGTGGGGCGTTCTCCACCATGACAAAGCTCCTGCTTTCTCTTATCACACAAGAGCCGTTTTGCAACAAGTTTTGATGGGAAACCATTAGGTTTCCACCTTACAGTCCTCATTTGGCTCCTTCTGACATTTTTATTTTCTAATCTCAAAAACTCTTTAAAAGACACCCATTTTCTTCAGTTGATAAAAAGACTGCAATGCCATGCTTAAATTCCTAGGACCTCAGTGGACTAAATGGTGGTGTCATTGCTTACAAAAGTGTCTGGAACTTGATGAAGCTTTTGTTGAGAAGTAAAGTTTATATTTTATATTTTTATTTTTTAGTTCCACTTTTTCACAAGTTTTTTGAAGTTCCCTATTATTTCATTTTCGGCAACAGAGAAACAAGAAGATGATTTCTGATTTTGAGATCTAAAGTGACATATGATCTTAATGTTCTATACAAAGGAATGACTGAATTAAAGACCATCAAGGTCTTTAATTATTTTTCACATTGCTTATTATAATAAAGTATAAAGTTAACCATTAAGCCATTTTACTTCAACACTATGAAATGCACATTTTCTATTACATACTAATTATTCAATTTTTTTAACGAATATTTTTGAACGTTTACTATGTGCCCAATATAGTTCATTTGACCTATTAATTATCCGGAGAAGGCATTTGTAATCAAATTTCATAGATTGGAAACTTATAAGATAACCCAAGCCTCTATAGGGAAACCTCTATGCTTGTCTCCTACATACTTAGATGCACATTATAAACTTTTAAAAAATTAACATTTTGTAAAATTAAAATTTTTCACATGACCTGGAAAGAATGTGGAACCTCATTAAGGTTGTTGTACCCCTCACTCCCTACTTTGGTGCATTGACCTCTGCAGTCCTAGGAAGGTGAAGGGTGGTGGTGGAGGAAGGAATAGAGTCTTTTGAGTCTGATGGACTGGGATCTTTGACATGAGCAGTTCTTAACATTTTCTACAGCCCTACAGAGTTTCTAGAAGGTGTTGCACTTGGCCACTTATAGTCATGCTGGAATATGCAACTGGGCAATGAAGTCTTAGCAATTTCTTCCCATTTCTGAACAGGAATTAAAGAATCACTAGCTTTCAGGGTCAGCCAGGGATACTGAGGCCAAGGTCAAAGTCAAAGGTGAGATTTAGTCGAGTCTCTCAGGCCACAGCCAAAGCTGAGATTTAGTTTAGTCTCTATCTCCCTATTTTCAGTTAACTAAGGTGCTAGACTTCTGAACAATGCAATTAATGCATCACCAATTTGTTGAGAAACTGCTACTATCTGCTCCCTGCAATTTGTATTGCTTTGGAATATAGAGATAAGAAAGAAATAAATAATAACAATTCTTCCTTAATCATTTCCTGGTCAAGTCACCTTAAAAATCACTAGAACCAATATTACCTTTGAAATAATCACATAGTCTGAGACTTAAATATAAAAAAACCCATCATTAAGTAATTTTTCTTCATACACATAAAATTCAACTGGAAGCTAGAAACCAAATGAGGACTTAAAGTAGAAGAATTATTAAAAGTTTATCTCTCTTTATTATATAGCTTACAGCAGATTGCTGACCATCTTTTTGATAAGGTTTTTCCATGAAGGAGACTTATTATTTACACCCAAACCTTCACAGTTGGACATTCTTTATATTTTAATCACCCATATCTCAGTTGCTACAATACAAGTATTTCCAGATCATCCATCAACTAAGAGGTAAAAAACTTGTTAGCTCTTTAGGGTGTATCCAACTGCCTTACAGAAAAGATTACAATGAATCTTGCTCTAAAAGCTTAATAGTCACTTATTCCCAAAGATTAAATTTTCCTTTGGTTTATTATTTATTCATCATTTTGGAAAGTATAATATTCTTTATTTTACAGCTGGCTAAATTGAGGCATGAGAAGATATTTAACTTGCATTGGGCAGACCCTGCTGCTGCCACGTTTATATAGAGTACCAGAGAATTCTGGAAAGATGAGAATGGCAGGGTCTCATAGAGCATGGGACTACCAACAAGGACTTTCAGTACTGCATTACATGAGAACTGAATGCAGAAGGTGCTCGGTAAATGAGAATTCTCCACTGACTAGGTCAAGGTAAGACTACTTACGGGAAGCGGTTGTTATTTTGTGAGTGTGTCTGCACCAACAAAAATAAGCAGGACTTCCAACAGATATTTGTTGTTAATGCATGTATATATTGTAATAAATTACTTTGTTGTTGTACGCACAGTTTATACAACATACTTAAATGTGTGATACCAACCAGAAACAATCAGGAAAACAAACCCCTGTCCAGGGACTCTAGTTGTATCTGAAGGCACAGAGAAAGTTTACTTTAGAACCAAATGAGGCATTGATTTTGCTTTAGAATTGTTGACTATACAATTTATATATAGTTAAGGAGTCATATAAATTCTAACTTGACCAAAATGCTTTCACCATTTTAAAATGAAGAAAACCAGGCTTGGAGGAAGTAAGTTACTTGCCCAAGATTACACAGTAGACCAAGTAAAAAAAAAAAAGATATTGTTTTACAAAAGCAAAAAAAAAAAAAAAAAAAAAATCGAATAATTCTGTTATAGGTACAAAAATTATCTGCTGCTATGTGTGCCTTATGTAACTAAAGTAACTTTCCTTTAAAATTAAAACTGCAAAGTATTTGCTTCAATGATGCATTTCTTTGAAATTTCAAATCTCAAACAATACATAGGTATGTCCTGAATCATAAAATAAGCATAAGTATAACTAAGAAATAAGAACTCATATAGACCTTGGTGACTGATTTAATCTTAGATTGTTCAATAATCTCCAAGGAATGCTCATCATTACTTATTTTACAAATAAAAATGTCTCCACCAGTTGATAAAAGACAGTTAAAGAAAAATTTATGTTCCTTTAATCAGTCCTGTGTTATTCTACTCATTCAGTGAAAATTTAGTGAAATTTGTCTATAGAGAGCCTGCCAGTAATGGTTCCATATTCTTTCCATTAATTTAACCAAAAGGCACATCATAAACAATCAAAAAATATGTATTCAATGTATAGATAAATGGTTATGAAAGTGCAAAGCAGATTCCCCCCTAGAGTTCCCTTTTTGCACTTCTTTTTTTTTGAGTTGGAGTCTCACTCTGTCGCCCAGACTGGAGTGCAGTTGTCCCTCCCGGCCACTGCAGCCTTGACCCGCTGGGCTCCGGCGATCCTTCCGCCTCAGCCTTCCAAGTAGCTGGAATTACAGGCATGCGCTACCACACCTGGCTGGTTTTTTGATTTATTGTAGAGATGAGGTCTCGCTGCCCAGGCGGGTCTCGAACCCGCAGGCTCAGGCAATCCACTCACCTCAACCTCCCAAAGGCGCGGGATTACAGGCTGAGCCACCGAGCCTGGCAGCACTTCTTGTTGAGATCACTTGACTAGCCTCTTTTGGATTCTGTCCATGAGGACTCTGTTTCTGGAGTATGTCCTGGACTTGGTTCATCATTTACTTGAAGCAACCTCAGACCACAGGCTTCTTAAATTGTTAACAATGTATCCACATCTATTTCCATTGTTTACCCCTTCCCAAACATTATTCTACTATTAAATGTACTGATTCCGTGTTTATCTTTTCCACAAAATATATTGATTTTAATTTCTTGTATTTCCCCTTCTCTTTAATTTATGCCTAAGTGGTCTAATGTCAGTTTTAGAAGTCTGGAAGTCTTGTTACAGCAAATAAGAAAGCAATCATTCTCCTCTATGTTGACTGACATTGTTTTGTGATTTAAAAACAACCAAATAGTTTTGAACCTGAGTAGCAGTTGGTTCAGAATCTAATTACTGACATGAAAAACACCTCAACATTAATTATGTCAAAATTAGTATTTCTATCCTTTACAACCACATTCCAGTCTGCTTGGCCATGAGGAAACAGTTCCAATATCTGGAAGTACATTTCTCAGCTAATTCATTTTTGAGGAAACCACAACAAGCTGAGATACTGAGGTGCTCATAATTAGACACTTCACTGTTTACAGTTTTTTTTTGGGGGGTGGGGGTTTTGTGGAGATGGAAATAGAATGGAGAACAGAATTACTTGGGTTTTATGTAGGTTCTTGAACTTTGATGAGTCTCCGTTACTTCATTAATAAAATAGAGTTCCTGTCTACTTCTCTGCTGCATTGAAAAGATTCAATGGGATAATGTATGTGACAAATAGACACTGAAATGGAATGGAAAATTCAAAGTTATTTCATAACTGATGACATATATTATGTTCTTACTCCTTTCAATATTTCTTCTTTTCTTGACTGTCAGAGACCTCATGTCAAGGCAGTAGTTGAGCAATTACAGGTGGGCAACAAGAAAACACATTACTTCCAATATTCTGATCTTGAGCTGTAGCCGTTTTCCAAAGAGCTACATATAACAACTTGGAAAAGCAGACGGTCCATTCATAATTGCTTTAACCTGTTGTTTGGTGCCATGTAGTCACAAAACGTGTTTGAACCTAGCACAAACAAGCAGCACAATTTGCTCACACATTGAATTAGAACGACCTGTATTTCGAATGCTATAATCCAGTGGGAAGCTTTCTAATATAAGGAATCCTAGAAATAGTAATAATTAGGAAAGAGCACAGGAGTCGGGAGACCTAAGTTCTAGTCCTGATTTGATATTAACTATCGTGTGTCTTTAGGCAACTCATTTAAACTTTTCAAGCCACAATTTTCTTATGTGTAATAGAAGACACAGTCAGACCAGATGTCCTCATATATATAATTTTATTAGACTTAGTTCTGTCATAAGATTTTTTTAATTGTCTAATAAGATATTTCCTCACCTTTTTTTAAAAAAAGAGGTTGCTATGCGGCATACGTATGCTGAGGAAATCTGCTTGCTGTAAGTAATATTTGTAATACACTTTCAAAACAAATAGCAATAATTGTGTCCCAAATGCTCTTTATTTAGCAAGCCAGCTCAGACAACCCAAATGCCTTCAGGGGTCCCCCCAGTTGGCTCACAGATTGGCTTTCCATCATATACATGTGCTTCTTCCTACTTTCAATTTCTCATGCTTTTCCTTCTCATCCTGCTTGACCTGGCCTCTCCCTGTTTCTACCAACTTGTTGAGATTCCTTCTCTCACATGCCATCCATTTCACAAACCTGCCAATTTGCTTCTCCCTGTCATTATTTCAGTCTCAAGTCTTCCCTCTTACCCCATCCACTGCTCCTCGTTCATCTCCACAGGAGACACATGGTGCTATCTGTGCTTGTCCAAAGAAGGTTTCTTCCTATTTTTACTTATTTATTTATTATTTTTTAGAAAGAGGGGCTCACTATGTTGCCCCAGCAGGTCTAGAACTTCTAGGCCTTAAGCAATCCTCCTACCTCAGGGTTCCAAAGAGCTGGGATTACTGACATGAGCCACCACACTGGACCCAGAAGCTTCTTTTTAGGTGGACAGTCATTGTGACTTGAAAACACTCATGTCAAAAATTAAATAAGTTACCGTTAAGTGGGAAATAGTGCTAACAAAGTTAAGTTCAGTAGCCGAATATATGAAAAATTCTATTCAACAACTACATCAGAGCCACAACCAGACATAACCTAAGCACATGCATCCAGATGTCATGAGGCTAGCCAGGTTAGGACAGCGGCAGGCCTCTCTGTTCCACTCCACCACAGGGTTAGTATTGTTGAAAGCATGTGTGAGGCTTGATGTCATAATCCAAGAGCCAGACGGACAAGCCACTCAAATCCTGACTCCCTCACTTAATTACAATGTGTCCCTGGTAAAGACAGTTAGCTCTCTGAGCTACAACGCGCTGATTTTAAAAAGAAAGATAATGGCCCTTTCTTGGTAGGGAGTTCTCAGGACAAAAGCCAATATATCCACAGAGTGGCCTTGGAATTGACCATTTTTTATCGTTACTATGATGATGAACACCAACATCATTATTAAAATCCTTTTGAAGTAGGCAGAGATCAAGTAATTTTTTTTCTGTTAGAGAAGCTAGGACAAAGAACACTTGGAGTGACTTGGCCATGGAGAAACTGTAAGACAGTGATAGAATCTAGGAGCAGAACAGAGTTCTCTAACAGCAGGTTGTATCTTCAACACTTGGTATTTGTGGAAATGTCCTCATTTAACTCTAGCTCTAAAACTTAGGAATCCATTCTCTATTTACTTTTTCTTCTGCATCAGACTTCATACATTGTGACTTTGAAAGAGGGAAGACTTGCCAGCTCATCTCATTTGGCAGGGTGTAGAGCACTTCTTTGAGCAGACTATCCTTCTACATAATCTAGAAAAGGGAAAAAAATCCACAGCTACTATTTTGGTATATGCAATGCAGAAACGTGATTTTGTGTTTCCTACTGATGTGAATGTTTATGTAAAAGGAAACAAACTATATTTCCCATCAAGAAGATCAGTTGAGGTATACAATTTTAACATAGATCATAGGATGGAACAGAAATCCTATAAATTAATATTTGCTACAATTAAGATTTGGTGGACATTTTACAACGGGAAGAAAATAAAAATAGTATTACAGTTTTATCAAGACACCCCAATCTCAAGATGTGTTCAGATTGAACTAACCATGAAGCCTTTACTCAAAACCTTTTTAAATTTATTCAGCACTGGCTTCTAGTCCTGAAAGCCCTGTCTAGCTACTGACCCTCTGGTGATTAACAAAATCCTGCAATACACCTACTGCTAAGTATAACATTCAAAGTAATGACACTTTCTGTGGAATCTTAACTCTTTTGACTTTAAAATATTCTGAGTCTGTAAGGCTTCAGATGCTGTAATTTTATGCTATGATAATCTTACTCTATCTGTATTTGTACATGCCTGTGTGCTGAAGTGTGTGCATGTGAAGGTATGCTTGTGCAGGGTGTTTTTTTTTTGTATGAAAAACAGATTCCAAACTCTTATCTGTATCTATATCCTTTAAAAATATCTTTGCATATAGGCTAAACATAACTCTTCTGCCTGATAAAGTTAACATCAGATTTGTAATAAAAATGTATGTCCTAAAGCAAAAAGTTTAAATGCAAAGAAGCGCTTTCCCATTAATTCCATATCAAGAATGTATAACTCTTTTGGCTTAAAAGGTAATTTATTTTTATGTTACATCCTGAATTGATCTTTGAAGTAGATGACTAATGAGAACGAAATTGTGAGTCTGAGCACAAGAGGGACAACTGCAATCTCGGCACAAAGGAAATGTACGCACCTTGGATAATCAGTCTTATTGCGTGTACCATGAAGCCTGAAGGGTCTCTAGCTAATTCCAGGTGTGCTGCTGGCTGTGAATGGAACTATAAGTGACACAGCTGTCATGTGGAGAGTGCTTTGGAACTGTAAAGGCAAGAGAAACCTTTCCTGGAGTGGAACATTCCTACTTGCCTACCTTCCTGTTCAGTTTTGTAAGGTGTAGACATGTCTGTCCCAGCGTTCTTTCACAGTTTGACCTTTGGTTTCTCAGGTTGAATAGTGCAAAACTGAAGGATTAAACTTATTCATAGGGGGAGGCGCCATCTTGGAAATCATCCTGCGTTTTCCAAATCTCCATCTAATATTTCTGTCAACCATGAACTCCTTCACTGGCACACAACTGCATAAATCAAAGATGTAAGACAAAACAATTCTATACTCAAACTTATGTGTGTTTCACACCAAGCATGGTGATGAACTAAGACAGGATTCCTTGATTTTAATGGCTGAACTCCCAGCCTAGTGCCTGCAGGGGGAATCATGAAAGATGCCCTGCCACTCTGCAAATGGGCAGCTTACTCTTCACCCTCTCCCTGCCGCCAGCCAGGGGCACTTGCTGAGGAGTGCTCACCACGGACTGATGAGCCAGTCAGGCAACAGATACAGTCCGCCACCTACTTGTGCTGAGAAGCCTCCAGGGGAGGAGAAACTGAGCTGAGAAAGCCAGTCTGTTGCCAGAGAAAACTGTGTTGCCTTTGCTGACATGGCTCCATCTTACAGTGTCTTCCTGTTTTTACAGGGAGAAGCCACTTTGTAACCTGCCTACATGAGTGTTCTTTCAACAAGTCAGGGGACAGTTGCTGTGCTGATGAGGCATGTGAGCTCTGAGTTAACAAACTTGGGCAAGTTGTTTAACTTTCATGAGTTTCAGTTTTTTCTGCAAGCAAGGATCATAAAGGCCTCTTTCTTGAAGAGATTCTATGGAAACTGAATGAGATAGTACACGGAAAGCCTTCAACTTTAGTACATACTATGTACTTTACACACAACTGCCATTACTACTGTGCAAACTGTAAAGAGCTCTCTGCTCTTTCCCTTTATGTCTCTTCAGGTCCTGTCTACATTCAGGATCATAGCAGGAAGTTTCTGGAACCCAGGCCACTTCTAGATGTTGGGGAGAAAACTTCTGAACAATGGGAACTCCCAAGCTAGACTTTGCCGGACTTGTTCCCTTACATCCAGATTAGAAGTAAAATAATGTCTTTCTAGTCCAGGGTAGTTATAAGAGAGGAAAGGAACGCACACATCTTGGGTGCCTGCCATCCTCAAGCATGATGCTTTAGCTTCATCGCATATTCTCTATTCTAAGAGATGAAAAAAGTGATTTTTAATATATGCATTTATATTATAAAACTTATGTTATATATGAAGAAATGTGGTCAGAATTATCCATGTAGTACGTAGTGCAGGTGGTGTTTGAACCAAGTCAATCTGTCTGCAATGCCCAGGTTTTTCCTAGCCCATACCCCCATTTTCCTGCCATAATTTGGTCCAACTTGACTTCAGCCCCCTCTGATTCCAGTGAAAGTTTGTCCTCCCTTATTTTCCCAATGAAAGTATCCTCATATCTCATACCTACCATGAATTGGTAATTTAAAACCGCCTGGACTCTTTAAAGGAAAGCAAAGTTTAAATTATGCCTGGTGTCACTGACTTAAGATTCAGAGGCTCTGTTTCCTCCTGAGGTCTAGCTCCTTTAGCCTCTTTTTGTTACTTAAATTATGGTCCAAAGTAACAAAGCATACTTAAAATACATGCTTTGGGCTGATATGTGATGAAAAGAGATTTATTCATGCTTCGCCTTTCCATCTTAATTGCGAGGGTCCTGGGAAACTGTGCTGCACAGCAAAGTGTCATCACTCTGGAGCATCCCACTGATATGCTAATTCAACCTACATTTATTCATCCTCAGAAGGAGATGTAAATTTAGCTCATTGTCACCAGCTTCAAAATGAGTCATTTCAAAGGAGCTCAGTAGTATATCTGGCCAAACCCTTAAACAGTTGGTGTTCCAAGGCCTTCCCCCATTTTCCAAGGGTTCTTGAGTTAATCATGCACTTAACTTTAAGGGAGATCATTTGCAATCCACCCTCATGGCTGTCCCTTTACAGTCTGTTACCCCCAAGACAGAGTGTCATCAATGCACATTCAAATTCCATGAATTGTCTGCAAGTAATTGCTCCACAGCTCACCCTGCCAAGGAGTTCATAGAGGGGATCTGAAAGACTCTGAGAGTAATGAATCTGGCTATTTCTACTTGCGAGATGTCTGTTCCTAAAGACACAATTCAAATGCATTATGAGGTAATCTCACTTTTAAAGTTCTAGATTAAGGGACACACACATCTGTTAAAGGAGCCTCAGAGGTGCACACATACATCCAGTGAAGACACATGCCGAATTCCCTGGTTTACTGGCTCTTTCATGAAAGCATTTTCCTGGAAGCCATATAGCCACATCGACATTTAGTCAGCTTCTAGGTGACCTCAATATGCTCCTTCCTGGAGACACAACCCAGCAATGGACTGTCTTGCCCTAGACCAATGTAACAGATCCAAACACAAATGGATGGAAGTGCTTAAGTACAAAACCACACTGACTAGCAGTGCCACAAGTGGCCAACAAACCGAACTTGGAAGCAGGGGTCTCATCCATCGTTTCTTCACCCTTTTCCTCATGGAATCTTCTGGTGCCTACATTTTTCTTGAGAAAGCTCTTTATTATCCTTTAGCAAAAATTACCTAAGCCATGCTCTCAAAATCTCTTGTGAAAAGAGAAAGAACAATAAACGAATCAATTCATTATTCTCAATAAATGAAACCTTTTTCCTTCTTTTCTATAGGTCATAAAGGAGTTGCCCATCATTTCTCTGAGACATGCAAATCTCATGCATCTTTCTTGAAACTGAAATCATAGGAAAAATATATGACACCTACACAAAACCTTCAAATATACAGCTATCTATAAAAACAGTCTGACAATGCCCCTTCCCCTAAGTGTCAAGGCAGTGACTATTCCTCAACACAGATAAGCTTTGCAATTGTTAAGTACAGAACCTACTGTTTGTACTTGGAAGTGCTAAGCCTCCATATTTGGCTGAAAAGATGGCCAAGGAAGGAAATTTATAATTCAGCAGCAGCCTCATGATTCCTCATGCAACTCGGGCTCGAACCACACAGAATACAGATGTGTCCAAAACCATCAATGTCCCTAAACCCAGGCAGTTCAGCTCTTTTCTGCCTGTAATTTCATAAGCTTCTTGTTGAAAAATGTCTTTCTGAGGCGGTGGATCCAGCCCCTGGAATCACCGTATCTGTCAAGCTCCATAACCAACCCTTTCAGAATGGTTCCCCCCAAACACTGCATTTTGGTAAGTTAGAGGTTCATCATGGATGCATCTGCATGGTGATTGCTAATGTATGACACTGCTCCGTTCGGAATAAATGCACAAATACACATCATGGGAAATCAGGTGATGTCATGGATGTGGAATATTGCATGTGAATGTGTACACGTACACACACACACACACACACACACACACACACACACACACACACACACACACACAGACACATACACACATTTCTGCAGGTGGAAAGGGCCCGCAGACTGAAGGCTGATGCCTGGAGACACAGACCCGATTTCGGAAGCAGATGTGAGCACCGCGGTAAACATCACAGCAGGAGGATGCTTGCATGCGGGTCATAGAGTCAATCAATAATCCTCACACTCCGTAAACACACCTTTGGCCCTCACACGCCCGGCAAGGCTGTGCGCACCTGCCCCTCTCCCCAGGCTTCCAGAGCTCCAGGTGGGGACCTTAGGCTTGGAGACTCCCATCCCGGAGCGTGGGCGCCAAGGCCCGGCAGGGGGGCCAGGGCTGGGGCTGGACCCCTCACTCCCACAGGTCCCCCCCCAACCCCGCGCAGGCCGCCGGGCGCCTACTGCTGGCCTCGGTCACCCCGGCAGAAGCCCCGGGGGGGCCCCGGACTCAGGGAGGCGGATCGGGCCAGGGGACCGCAACGCGCATCGGGCCGGGACCCCGCGCCCCCGACGCCGCCGGAACCGACTCGCCAGTGCCGCCCGGGTCTCAGCAACAGCGGGGGCTGCTCACCTCGACGAAGTAGAAGCAGGGCAGGAGGGTGACGCTGTCCTTGACCACCCTGCCCTTCGACCGCTCCTTGGCCGACATGCCTGCCGCCACCGTCCGCGTCCCCCGCGAGGTGTGAGCCGCGCGGGCCCGCGAGCCGCCGCCGCCGCTGATGTCACGGTCCCCGCGGTTGCCGCCAGCGCCCCCTCGGCGCAGCCCCGCGAGCGCCGGAGCCGGCCGGCCCCGCTCCGACCCCGCCGCGCTCCAGCCGCTCGGCGATCGCCGCGGCTCCTCCCCCGCGCGGCTGCCGCAATGCTCCCGCCCGCGCCTCCTCTCTCCGCTCCCACCGCCCTCCCTCTCCGGGCTCCGGGCTCCGGGCTGGGGGGGCTTGACGTCAGGGGTGGCAGCGGGGACGCGCCCCGGCGCCCGCGGGAGCCGGTCGAGCGGCAGAGGCACCCCCTCCAGGGAGGCCTCCTAGGTCGCCCCGGGATGCTGACTCCTGACGGCGGGAGCTGTCACGCCCGACGCCCACAGCGGGGGAGCCTGCCCCCACCCGCACAGAGCCAGGACCTGGATCCCCAGCTGATCCGCGGGAGCAGCCAAGCAGGGGAGGCATCTCCTCCAAGGAGGCCTCCCGGGTTGCCCTGGGGTGCCGACTCCCGACGGCGGGAGCGAACGCGCCAGATGCCCACGGCAGGGGAGGACCCCCACCTGCACAGAGCCAATACCTGGGTTGCCAGCTGACCCGCAAGCCGAGGGAGTTGGGGAGGGAAGTTGTGGGGAGGGGGGCGCTGGCACCGGGTGCGACCCTGGGAAGACATTCCCCGGAATTCCGGGCACCCACTGACAGGCACGCGCTGCCAGCTATCTGGGATGGGTGAGCGTCCGGAGAGAGGCCGGCGTGCCCAGGCACAGGTCCCCGGCGCCCCCACTGATTCGGGGGCCAAGGCGCGCTCAGATCTCACCCCGCATCCCCAGGACAGCGTTAGCGCTACCATCATATCATGAAGAGAAGCAGCTTTCATACCTTAGAAACCTCAGGTCCAGCCGGGCTCGGTGGCTCAGCCTGTAATCCCAGCGTTTTGGGAGGCTGAGGTGAGTGGATTGCCTGAGCCCGCGGGTTCGAGACCCGCCCGGGAAACTTGGCGAGCCCTCATCTCTACAATAAATCAAAAATCAGCCGGGCGTAGTAGCGCGCACCGTACTTCCAGCTACTTGGAAGGCTGAGGCGGAAGGATCGCCGGAGCCCAGCAGGTTGAGGCTGAGGTGGCCGGGAGCGGCCACTGCACTCCATTCTGGGCGACTGAGTGAGTCTCCAAATCAAAAAAAAAAAAAAAAAAGGAAACCTCAGGTCCTCCACCTCGTTGGCGTCGTGTGTGGTGTGTCTCACCTTTGTGGTCATTGTGACAACCAGAAGTATGAAGGAATGCAGAGGAGAGAAACGCCCAGGAAACACCAAACACTGCTCGGCACCCATAAAGACGGCCACCTCCAGGCCCCACCTCAAGCACGTGAGGGTCAAGCCCTTAAACCCTGGGTTCATGTCACCTCTGTGACTGAGGGTCCGACAGGCGCAGCCTGGGCCCACGGAGTGCAGCCTTCCGGGCCACCTCACGCCCTCCCTTTCCTCCGCTGGGCTCGAGTTCTGGAGTCCAGCGGCTCCTCCCAAGTCAAGTTCCTCCCAATGCACCATACTTACCGGGAAAATCCCACCCCGGTGAAGCCCAGTTCTCAGCCCTTACCAGACCAACCGAAAGGCCCGGGAAAAAGCACACAGCCACAGGACTTTGTCGTAGACCACAATCAGGCCAACTTCAGGCGGGTCCGCCACCACACAATCCTATAGCATTTTTCCATAGCCTGGTCACTGTCCCCTTCACACCTCCTGGCTTCTCAAATCTCCTAGTCCTCAAGCTAATGACTTCAACTCTCATTAACATACAAGTCCTCAGAAGATCGCCTAGACTTCGGCTATGACTTCAACTCCTGTTAACACAGGAGTAATCAGAAGAGAACCGAATCATCTTCCAAAATTGACTTCTGGCACCTCTCCGGCACCCCAGCCACCACTATCTCTTGCCTGAACTGGCATAAAAGCCTCCTAACAGTTCCACCTGCTTTTGCTTTGCCACCCACACCACCTACACGCCATTCTCTCCACAGCAGTCAGCATGGTCTCTTGATAAATAAAGCCAACGGTATCATTCCTGGCCCAAGCCCTCCAAGAGGGCTGTGCCCCATTCAGCAGAAATTCCAGCTCCCCACCGCATCCCTGAAGCCCTACCTGATGGCCCTGCCTGGTTCCCAGACTTTACTCCTATGATTTTGTAGGGACAATCGCAACTGCCACCAAAAAATTGTAAATTTTATTGAAGTTCCAAGAGCTTGGAAAAAGATAGTGCTCCTTCACCCATCCCTACAAATGAGGGTCTAGTTTTCTGCAGCCTCCGGACTTTGTACTTACCATTCCATTGTCTAAGAACTCCATCCTACCAGCCCCCATGGCTCATCCCTCTGCTGGTCCACATCTCTGCTCACATGTAAACTCTCCAGGGAACATGTCTTCGACACCCCAAGGAGCCTTCACAACCACAGGCCTCCATTACTCTTTATTTCTTTATGCTGTTTTCTTTTTCTTTATAGAACTGATCACTATTGGATCATTTATTAAGTATTTTTTTTATCGATGTTTTCATTGCCTGCCTTACCCACTAGAATGTAAACTCTATGAGATCAAGCACATTTTCATTATTCTGTTATCTAGTAACTAGAAGAGTAGGTGACCACTGTAAACTGAAGAAATAAATGGATCAATTAAATTAAATGATGCATATGTAGTCATATAGAATAATTCCTTCCACATAGCATTTGTGTACTAATTGTAACTTGATCCTGTTTGTTAACCATTACACTATTACTCAGTAACTACACTTCTCGTTACTCTTAAAGCTTCTTCATTTGTAGGGAGGGGTGAAGGAGCACTATCTTTTTTCAAACTCTTGGAACCTCAATAAAATTTATAATTTTTTGGTGGAGGTAGAAGAGTAGCTAGAACATTTTTAGCCGGGTGTGGGGGCTCACACCTGTAATCTCAGTACTTTGGGAGGTGGAGGCAAGAGGATTGTCTGAGTCCAGGGATTTGAGACCAGTTTGGGCAACTTGGTGAGACCTCATCTCTACAATAAATAAAAAAAAATGTGGTGGCTGTGGTGGCGTGTGCCTGTGGTTCCAGCTACTTAGAAGGCTGAGGCAGAAGGATCAATTGAGGCCAGCAGGTCAAGGCTGTGGTGGCCATGAGCGTGCCACTTCCCTCCAGCCTGGGCTACAGAGTGAGACTCCAACTAAGAAAAACATTTTAACTTAAGTTAGAATATATTATCCTGGAAACCAAGCATTTCTATATAAGAAGAGGTAAAATATAAGATTAAGATTATACCTCCCTAATTTCATCAGCAAAAAACTGAAAGTGTGTGATACAGTATCAGAGATGCATGCTGGCTACACCTAAGGGTTCAAGAACTTGTTGGAACAACAAAAGGTACTTTCCTTTCCTCTGCAGCTGGTTTGCACACCTTGACCTGCCCATGGTGTCAGACATCAGGACACGATTCAGAATTGAAAGCCAATCTTTTTGTAAACCTTATCCCTCCTTAACCCAGATTCTGCTTTCTTTTCTCATTTTTCAAAATATTATTTTTCTAATGTATAGCACTTCCCAAAACATTCAAGCTACTTTAAAGATTCCCTTAAATACTGAACACAAAGTTTGGTACATATTTCTTTAACTTTTGATGCAGTGAAGTGAACAGGGTAAATGACCTCCCTATTTTATACAAAAAATCTAATAGGGCAGGACTCAGAGATAGAATAAAGAAAGAAAGAAAAGTTTGAACCAGAGGAGGATGAGATTTGGAGCTGAGTTCATGCCTTGAATTCATGCCCAGGATTTGTGATTAAACTCCACTTTTGGGCAGGTCACTTGTAATAGAATCTCCCAGCTTGTTGATTTTCTTCATTTTTATTTTTATTTTAAAGGTATGGGGTACAATTCAGGGTTAGGTATACAAATGGTCATTGTAAAGGTAAAGTTTGGGCCTCCCTTTGGTCCCCACTTCACCTGGTTTGAGATCAGGTACTCTTATTGATGAAGTGTGCCCCCTTCCGCTGGAAATGCCCCTTTCATATAGTATTATAACAATTTTTCAGGGTCTATATATGAGTTAGAATACGTGGTACTCAGTTCTTTGTTTCTGTGATAGATCACTGAGTATTATAGGTTCTAAGTCTATCTAAGTTGCTGCAAAATTCATAATTCTATCCTTCCTTATGACTGTGTGATAAATATTCCATTGTGTATATGTTTGTTCTCTAATTTGTAAAATGAGAAAAGTGTTGCTACTTTCTGACAACAATGCTCTGTGGCTTCATTGTGACAATGTATGGTGAAGCACTTGACGAGCTGTAAAATGATTCACCCATTCATTCAACCTATGAACACTCACTGACTTTCTGCTATATGAGAGGTAGATTTCTCACTAGACACCTACTGGAGAAAAGAATGTGTATGGTTGCTGCTCTCACAGAATTAATAGGCTATTGCTGTGGGGAGAGGAGAGACACAGACAATAAATTAGCTGTAACAATAGAAAACACTTCCATGACGCTCAGTGGAAAGGTACCGTTTACAGTGCTTTGTACCTCTTATCTTACGAATTCTCATAAGAAATGGGTTCCATTGCATTTTATAGTTAAAGAAATTGAGACTCAGAGGGGCTGATACTATACAAAAACATATAATTAGTAGGACTGATTTTTGAACTCAGTAGAGTTCGCCAAGAGTCACGCTCTTAAGAGCTGCGCATACTGCCTCTCTTAACAAACATATAACATCTTGTCATGTGATATACATTATATATGTATCACCAAAGAAAGAATGAAGGTGCAGTTGTAATTCCTATGAGAAATTTCTTAAACATGGTGGCTGAGGAAGGCCTTGAGAGGAGTTGACATTCAAGCCACTGATAGCACTGAGGCTATTAGAGAACATTCCAGAACTAAAAAATGCATTCCATCCATCTTCACCACATAAATTCACATTTGGGCCAGTGCAGAACTTTTATGTTGAATGCTGCTCCAGGTATGCTGGTTGCAGCTCTGCATAATAATGGCGGCATTAAAAACAATGTAATGTGCTTCACAGCATGCTAACATCTTCCACAGAAATCCTACTTCAGTGCATTCAAATGAAAAAATGGCACCCCTGAAAAGGCAGCCCTCTGACATTTCACAAGACAGAGTATTCCATGGCACAAACAACCTGGAAAAAAATAGGCCTGAAAATGCGTTTGACATCATCATTCAAACCGCCAGACTCCTCGGATCAGAAGGGAGTTTTCCGGTATATCCATTCTGCGGGTCCAGAGCCAAACACCAACCACTCTTTGGCGTCCTGGTCACTCTGCCCCTTTGGATATTTGCATGACAGTTATCTTTCAGGTCATATAAAAGTGTGTTTTAGTTACTTATGTATTTCCCAGACCCCAGCCCACTCCCCAGCATTTTGAAGAGACAACGAATGACTCCATTGCGTTTTTCTGAAAGGAAAAGATTTAAAAGCAGGGAACACACAGAGGTGGGATATAGGAAGGGCCCTGCAGGGAAAGCCATGGGAGGCAGGAAGCAATGGCTCCACCCTACTGACTAGTGAGGGCTGAGTATGAGAGCAGCTGAACTCTGGGACTCAGTTTCCACATCTGAGAACAAAAGGGTGGTGGGGGGTTGGAATGGGCATCTGTTGTGGTTGTGTCTGTCTAGGGGTCATGACTTCTTCTTGCATGGGCCTTGTGAATTTCCACAATGAATTGTCCGCCCCTTCCCACAGACAGAGCAGGACTTGAAGGAAGGGGTGAACCCTCCCCAAGCCAATGGGGAGTGGAAACAGTTGGACTCTGTGCCCCAGAAACCTGAATGCTGAGGGGACACAGAGACTGGAATGCCATGGTGGTTGATTTCCTGCAGGAGCAAGGAGAGAGGAGATGGGTGCCGGGGCCTGCAGGCCTCAGGACCACCTACTACCATCCTTCAGCAGCAGGGCTTTCTCCTTTCTGTGTCTTGCATATCCCCATATGTTTCCAAAGACATTATCTCCCCTCCCCGTCCCTCCCCCTCTTCCCTCCAGTCTTCTCCCCTCTTCCCCTCTGCTCTCCTCCCATCTTCCTTCCCCCCTCTTCCCCTCCCCTCCCCTCCTCCCTGCCCTCTCTTACCCTCCCTTTCTCTCTCTTTCCCTTCCCCTCCTTCACTCTTCCCCTTCCATTTTCCCTCCCCTCTGCCCCCTCCTTCCCTCCTCTCCTCCCTATCCTGCCTCCTTCCCATCTCTTCCCCTCCCCTTCTCTCTCCCTCCCTCCCCCTTTCACTCATCCTCTCCCCTTCTCCCCTCTCTTTTCCTCCAATTTATTCCCCTCTCCTCTCCTTCTCATTGGTTTAGCCAGATTCCATTTCTGTACCTGCAACCAAGCAAACACCTCTACCTAATACAAAGCAATTACAAGATATTTGCATATTAAAGGATTAACTTAAGACTTTTTTGGTTTTCAGTCTAACACCAAATTTCCCTAACTTTGATTTTTCTGGCAGGAAATTTTTAAAAATAGAATTTTATACTTTCTCACTATCAGTGACTTTTGTCCTCTGTGGTCCCCTGTGATTCCCACCAGGGCATGGTAGAAGGTGATGTGCCCGGTTATACAGAGCCCCTTCACACAGGAACATGCCTTTGCTCTGGGAGTCACTGACTGCCCAAGAAATCCTTAAGCCTCAATAAAGGGAACAAAATAAAAGCTGGATTGCAGAGTCGTGTTATGGGTGTGACTGGAGTGGGTTGCATGTGTCCCCATGATGCTGAGCCTGAGAGAACTGTAGCAGGGTCTGTGCAAAGCCCCAGTGCAGGTGTATCTGGCTGCCGGAAGCCCGGCTTGAGATGGAGCGGCTGTGACACATGCTCAGAGGCTGCGAACAACCTGGGACAAGAGGAACAGCCAGAGAACTCACTGCCCCCCCTGGGCACTGAGAATGGCCAAGAGGGACCCCACTACCTGGACACTCCCAACACACTGCATGGACAGCCAGCTGTGATCATGGTGAGGAAGGAGCCCTGACCATGGACAGCCAACTGCGAGCAGGTCTTCCCAGCAGGTCTCCCCTCCGGGTTCCACTGAAGGGGGTGATGGACATCTCTGTCTTCTGTCTCTACGCTATGTCAACGGCACAGTTGTGGCTTTTACATGGCATTCAAGTTAACTGCATAACAACTGCTCTAAAAACAAATGAACTTTCCGTGAATAAGAGCATCATTTTTATTTTGAAACATCTGGTATAAAAATATTTAATTGGATTTTACAACTGGGCGCAGTGGCTCACACTTGTAATCCTGGCACTCTGGAGGCTGAAACAGGAGGATTGCATGAACTCAGGAGTTTGAGACCAGCCTGGGCAACATAGTGAGATCTTATGTCTACAGAAAATCAAAAGAAATTGCCTGGGTGTGGTGGCAGACACCTATAGTCCCTGTTACTCAGGAGACTGAGGGGAGAGGATCGC
Source organism: Cephalopachus bancanus (assembly GCA_027257055.1). Lineage (NCBI taxonomy): Eukaryota > Metazoa > Chordata > Mammalia > Primates > Tarsiidae > Cephalopachus > Cephalopachus bancanus. Next base: position 3,553,262 of record JAPVLO010000176.1, on the reverse strand, counting down.
CGGAGCCCGGGAGGTCCAGCTTGTGGTGACCTGTGATCATGCCACTGCACTCCAGCCTGGGTGACAGAATGAAATCCTAGCTCTGAACTTAATTAATTAATAAAAAATAAAAAATGAATCATATTGGATTTTTAAAACATCCAAGTTATTACAAGAAATGTCAACATTACTTTTGTCAGTAAAAGCAGAGCTGTTATATTCCTTAAATGTAATTTCAAGGGCTGTTATATTTTTAGTGATTGTAAAGCAATGATGTCAGACTTTTACCACCTACTTGTACAGACATGGTTTCTCTTCGATGGTTACGATCAAGAATTTAAAGAGTTTGGAATCTAAAATTCTGACCAGAAAATGTGTGTAGCCATTCTCTCTGCCCAGATTCATGGAAGCAAGCTCAAGTTTTTTAAAAACTTGAGCTTGCTTCCATGAATCTGGGCAGAGAGCCGGGCTTGGTGGCTCAGCCTGTAATCCCGCGCCTTTGGGAGGCTGAGGTGAATGGATTGCCTGAGCCCGCGGGTTCGAGACCCTCCTGGGCAGCAAGACCTCATCTCTACAATAAATCAAAAAATCAGTGGGTGTGGTAGCGCACGCCTGTAGTTCCAGTTACTTGGAAGGCTGAGGCAGAAGGATCACCGGAGCCCAAGCAGGTCGAGGCTGCGGTGGCCGGGAGTGGCCACTGCACTCCAGTCTGGGCGACAGAGTGAGACTCCAACTCAAAAACAAAAACAAAAACTAAATAGATTTCATTTGGAAGATTTACATTTAATGTATTTCTCTGAAACTTGATTTTTCTTCATGTTTTCGTATATGAAAAATTTAACTAATTTTTCCTGTATAGCTGCCCTCCATGCCCCTTTAGTTTGTTTCATTGCACAATATGAACACACTATTTGATACATGAAAGGGTTGAGAAATCCATGCACATAAGCTGGTGATTTCTTTTCCTTGTGTCACACATGCAGACCATTCTCTATTGTCTTACTGGAAAGTAACACGAAGGAGCCGATTAAAGAAGACGGTCCCAGCCACCCAGTCTGAAAGCCCCCCACCTTCATCTTTGGTTGGCTCATGTCTCTCATCCTTTCTCCCTGGTCTCCACCTTCTCTTGGATTCCCATGAACTTTCACTCTTTCCTGTTTTTCCCTTATGTATTCCGTCAGCATTATTCAGTGCCAGCTTTCCTACAAAAATCTGCGCCAGCTCCGAGCTCCCCTATCATACCACACGCCCCTGTATACGCTCTGCCCCCTAGACACTCCTTTTCTCTGCTATAGGGTCTTGGGTCTTCCCTGTAGACATCCATTCTCTGAGCCATACTTGCAGTTCAGCCATCTGTATTCTGTGTCTGTGTCTTCCCATGCTGTTCCCCTCCTAGAATGCATTCATGTCTCTTGTTCATGGCTCTCAGTGACATCTCTGAACACCAGGAGCCCTGGCTTTGACTGTCTCATCATCTAGCACTTGGTGATGAGAAATTTTGTTTTGTGTGATATATTCTAATCTTGAACTTCCAATCATAGGAGGAATTTGGAGCAGTGGCATGTATAATTTCTCTTCTGTCTGTCCCTCCTGTCCATGTCCACTCTCACCATCTTGTTCAATTCTTCATTGGCTCTGTGGCAGTGTAGTAGCCTCCTGGCTAATTTCCCTGATTTACCATCTTTCCTTTTCTGGTCAAGTCTATACCTTTGCACCAGGAAAACTGTCTTTTTTTTTTCTTAGTTGGAGTCTCACTCTGTCACCCAGACCGGACTGCAGTGGCTGTTCCTGGTCACTGCAGCCTCGACCTGCTGGGCTCCGGAGATCCTTCCGCCTCAGCCTTCCAAGTAGCTGGAACTACAGGCATGTGCTACCACACCCAGCTAATTTTTTGATTTATTGTAGAGATGAGGTCTCACCAAGTTGCCCAGGCGGGTCTCGAGCCCGCGGGCTCAGGCAATCCACTTACCTCAGCCTCCCAAGGAAAACTGCCTTAAAGCACAATGTTGATCATGCCACTCCGTTACTCAAAAATACTCCAGTGTTCCCCATTGCCTAGAAGAGTGTGATCAAAATCTTCATCCAGACAGGTGAGGGTCTCCGTGCCTGGTCTCCATCTCGCCTCCTTTTCCCAGGTGCAGACACCAACTCCAGATATCCCAGGCTACATGGTATGATGTAAACCATATGTTTTTGCATCAAAGACTTTGTGTATGCCTCCTTTACCCATTCTTCAAGTTCTACACTCAAAACAAAGACGTTCCCTACTCCTTCCCACCCTGGAATCCTTTAGGACATTCTTTGTGCATCTTTGGTAGATCATGTTACATTTTGCCTCGATTGTCTTTTTTTCCTCAAGGACATTTTGCTTCTTGGACATATAAGTCATGTCTAATTCATTTCTTTTTTTTCTTTTGAACACTTAACCTGGTATTCTGTACATATCAAGAATTCTTATTGAATAAATACATTCCACAACTTTTACTCTTCTTTGTACAGTGGCCAGTAGCACCAGAAAAACATAAAGATTCTGAATGAACAAAGATTGATTTTATAATTTATGATTCTGTTGGGATAAGCACTCTGTCTCACCCTCTTTCTCTCTCCCAAGACAGTGAGAACACAGTCAGCTCCCACACGAAGTGTGAAAGGAGTCTGGCACACAGCGAGAAACTATTTTAATCAGTTCGGAGTGACTCCTGCTCTCTCCATCCTTGGTTATTATCCACTGGTTGTGTAGTCAGTTTGTATTATAATTAGTACAACCAGAATTTTTTTTTAAGTTGGAGTCTCACTCTGTTTCCCAGGCTGGAGTGCAGTGGCATGCTCACAGCCACCGCAACCTCTACCTGCTGGACTCTGGTGATTCTTCCACTTCAGCTCCCAAGTAGCTGGGACTGCAAGTGTGCACCGCCATGCTCGGCTAATTTTTTGATTTATTGTAGAGAAAAGGTCTCGTCAAGTTGTTCAGGCTAGTCTTGAACTCCTGGGCTCATGCAATCCTCTCACCTTGGCCTCTCAAAGTGCTGGGACTATAGGCATGAGCCACCGTGCCTGGCTCTTCCACAGGGATGTTGAATGTCTCTCTGGAGCTGCTGAGAAATGCACTTTAATAAAGTAGATCTCCATGGTCCTCTCTTCTCTTCTCAATGTCTAGCCCTCATGGTTTCTCTTAAACATTGTCTCCTAATTCTCATACATTCTGTTGAAGATTCACTCCCCTGAGAAATCTTCCTGAATCATTCCCAGGCTTTGACAACTCCGATATTTTCTATAACTTCTATGTCCATTGTCTTCTTTTGTCTCTGTTTACCTGTGCATCTGTGTGGCTCTTCCATACCACTTCCCACTTGTCCTGTTCTCCTTACCTGTTCAACTCTTCCATGGGTTTGAACTTCTGTTTCATTTGTCATTTTAAACTACAATTTCTTTTTATTCCCTCTTAGTTTGACTGCCATCACGATATCCATTTTGTTTCAGAACCAAATCTAAGAAAAATCAGGGCACAAGTCCAAGTGATTTTAGAAGAAATTAAAGAAGAAAATATCTTCCTGGTCATGGAAAGCAACAGAAGATGATATAAGCAGTGGTGCTTAGTGCTTGCTGATGCTCCTACAAGTTTTGTTTATGCTATATGTTATGGAAGCCCCTGTCAAAAGAGCTGAAAAGCAAGACCATTCCTAAAATTAAGGCATCACATAAGTTTAAAATAAAGCATATATAATTGCTGTTTACTTCAATTTTAAAGCAGTCTAAAAAGTGCATGAAAATTATGCTTCAAATTATTTTTATTCCTTTAGTTACATCTTTGATACAGATTTGTTCATTGATATTTGAAGCATAGCTCTATTCATGCTGAGCTTTATTTCAATGTAAAAAAGTGATACTTGTTTTATTTCATACAGGTATAAAGTCATAAATGGTAGAGAATCTCCAGTTCTGGTTTTGCAAATGTGGAGACAGTGCTCATTTAAACTCTAGAATTCTCAGGTTCATTGGCTCACTCTTTGCATGAAATTGTTTGTTATTAATTTATAATGCAATGAAATAGCTCTCCATAGAATTTTTAGTTTTGATCAGTTCTAGCATAGGAAGCACCTGTTGCTTTGGTTTGCATCCTGCCCTTCTTTTGAGTAAGAATCTCCCCTCCAAATATAAGCTAATATGTAGTCCTGGGACATCAGGGTGTTCCTTGTCAGATTTCACTGTGTGAATCATGGGTCAGGCACACAACTGTAGTGCAACCTGCCACTTTTGCAACCCCACATCCTCTGGCACAGAAATTTATCCAGTTGCTTACAGAACCCATAGAAACCTATCAGATGATCTCCCAGGAGTTTTCAAGCAAGAGTCAGGAGGGAAGGGTGCCCTGACCTTTCAGGGGGCGAGACCGCCCAAGTGTAAGTCCCAAAGTTTCTTATGGTCATGCTTCCTTTGCCAAATGAAGAAAGCCTGACAGTTGTAAAAGAGAATTAAGACTGGCACTAATGGAGAAGGCGAGGCAGGTTATGCCGAGATTCCTGAGTGTGTTTAGTCCCTGAATTCAATTCCTTGTAAGAAGAACTCCCACACAACCTTCTCTTGGGTTCCATGACACGAATCAGTCGTCACCTCCTCCTCCAAACATTTTCACCTAAGTTCCTTGTCTTTGAGTCCCTGTCATTTGTAACCACAAACCTCTATGTAATATACATTCTATGAACGCGCAAAAAATATAGAATGATACTAGTGATGTTGTAAGAGTTTTTCTGTAGGAGTAAAGGATGAGGTAGCTGTCAGTGTCTCACTGCTTTCGAGCTCCAGTCAGTCTGCCATATTATCATCCCAATATATATCCCAATAGACTGACTATTAGGCCTGAGCACAAGTTACTCACCATGGCATCATAGGGTCACCCACAACGTGCAGAAAAGGAAGACAACAAAGATGCCCATCACCCCCGCCTGTGTGATGGTTCTGGAGTTTCATGACTTACAGACACACACATCTTACATATGTGTACCATTCGACAGGGTTCATTGAGGCTGGTTGGTGAGTGTTGATTGGTGAATTGTGCAAGTTGTGTGATGAGCAATACTTGTGAGGTGATTGCCAGGATAAAGATGAGCAGAGCACTGGCAACTTAAAAGAATCGAGACACAGAAGGCTGGTTTAATGTGTATGTTGAAATATTGAGCTTCTATTCAACTTGAAATGTCTTGTCTTTCCAGAAAAGGCTTCTTGCATCCCAAGAAAATGAGCTCACACCTGGGTTAGAATTTCTTTTCAACAAGGCTAAAATTTATTTTTATGCAGATAAACTGCAAGTGTGTTCTACAAAGAAAAAAGTCATCCTGGAGCAGATCTTTGCTTTAAAAAGAACTGACCTCTTGATGGTTTCTTTGGCTTTGCAGAAGCTTGTCAGTTTAATAAGGTCCCACTTGTCTATCTTCTCTCTTATGACCTGTGGGTTTTGGGTTTTGTTCAGGAATTGGAGGCCAGTTCCAATTTCCATGAGGGTATGTCCTTCATTTTCTAAGGTTCTTATGGTTTGAGGTTTTACATTTAGGTCTCTGATCCATCTGGAGTCAACCTTTGTGCATGGGGATAGGTAGGGGTCCTGTTTCAATCTTCTGCATGTGGTCAGCCAGTTTTCCCAGCACCATTTACTGAATAGGTTCTCCTCTCCCCAGTGGTAGGTGGTGGAGGCCTTGTCGAAGATGAGTTGGTTGAGAAATTGAGGTTTTGCTTCTAGAATCTCAATTCTATTCCATTGATCTATATGCCTATTCCTATACCAATACCAAGCTGTTTTGATGATTGTAGCTTTACAGTAGCCTACAGACTGGGAAAAAGTATTTGCCAACACCAGGTCAGACAAAGGCTTAACATCTTTGATCTACAAGGAACTCAAACGTGCTGAAAAGAAAAAAACAAACAACCCCATTATAAAATGGGCAAAAAACATGAACAGACACTTCACAAAGGAAGACATCTGAGCAGCCAACAGATATATGAAGAAATGTCAACTTCACTAATCATCAGGGAGATGCAAATCAAAACCACACTGAGATACCACCTAACTCCAGTCAGAATGGCAATTATCAACAACTCAAAAAATAACAGCTGCTGGAGAGGGTGTGGAGAAAAGGGAACACTTCTACACTGTTGGTGGGAGTGTAAACTAGTGCAACCTCTGTGGAAAGCAGTGTGGCGATTCCTAAAAGCTCTAAATATCTACCTCCCATACGACCCCACAATCCCCCTACGGGAAACATATCCAGAAGAACACAAATCAGTCTACAAAAAAGACACCTGCACACGTATGTTTATTGCAGCATTGTTCACAATAGCAAGAACCTGGAGGTAACCACGCTGCCCATCAAAAGAGGACTGGATTAGAAAAATGTGGTACATATACATGATGGAATTCTACACAGCCATAAAAAAGAACGAAATCATGAATTTCGCAGCAACCTGGATGGAACTAGAGTCTATAATACTGAGTGACCTCTCACAAAAACAAAGGTCTGAGTATCACATGTTTTCACTCATATAATGGACCTTGAACATCCAATCTAATACTATAAGAAAATGACTGACAGTAGTGGGAAACTATGGGGTGGGAGATGGGATTAACAAGCAAATATCTGTCTGGGGATGGGGAAGCACCTCTAATCAATAGGGTGCCTGAACGAAACGTATTTGTATACCTAACCCTTAACTGTACCCCACAACATCATAATAAAAAAATACTGATTATTGGAAAAAAAATAAATAAAAATAAAAAAATAAAAAGAACTGACATGGACAACTATACATTGAATGGGATCCTCCATCCTTAGAGAAAAAGGCCAAAGAAGCCACAAAAGATGTTTTCTCTTGTATGTTGGAAAATTAAACCATTTAATAAAAAGCTAAGATCTTTATGGAAAAAAGAAACCGAGACTCCGATCCTTATTTTGCTGGATAAAAGTAAAGACTCTAAAGGTGATCCAGGATGGTCCTAAACAAGAGATCTCCTGGCAGGAGGAGACAAAACTCACAAGAAGTACTTAACAGAAGTAATGGGCCTCTGTTCCTAGTCCAAAAAAGAGTGGCTAAGAGTAGTTAAGGAAAGGCTAGTTCTGGGGAAATAGAAAACTAAGGATGAGGCCAGGAGCAGTAGCTCACTACTGGGCACTTTGGGAGGCCAAGGAGGGAGGATCGCTTGAGCCTAGGAGTTTGAGACCGGCTTGGACAACATAGCAAGACTTTGTCTCTACAAAACTCCAAAAATTAGTGGATGTGCTGGCACATGCCTGTAGTTCTAGCTCCTTGGGAAACTGAGGACTGAGAATCATCTGAGTCTAGGAGGTTGAGGCTGTGGAGATCTGTGATTGTGTCACTGCACTCCAGCCTTGGTGACAGTGAGACCCTCAACTCAACTCAGCTCAATTCACATAAAACAAAATAAAGTCAAACTAAGGCTGGGAGCTCCTGTGGACTTGGCCCCAGAACGGTGTTGCACTTTGAGGAACAGTGAATGAGCATGAGATTGTACAGTTAAGAGAACTCTGATCTAGCTGTTCCAAGGTGGGCCGCTGCTGAAGCCTATGCTGGAGTCCAAGTCAGCAAGGGAGTCTCAACATCTTCGGGGTAACTTGAATTGGACTATGGTGGACCAGAGTGTGGCAGTAGATGGAACAAAAATACCGCCAGAAAAACAAGGCCTTCCAGAGTTTTCTCTTCCAGCACTGGAAGTGTATGAACCCACTGATACACAAACTGGCCCTTGGGGACCTTGCAGTCTCTAGAGTGGGGCTAGTGGATGCCGGCTCACGAACAGCTCCATCTTGCTTCTATAAATGGTGTTGTGGGAGCACAGTCTTACTCAGTCCTGTCTGCATTGCTGTGGCTAGGTGAGCCCTACAGTGGCAGAGTCATGTGGCTGTGACAGAGGTTATGCAGCTCACAAAACCTAAAATGTGTCCTCCCACTTTCCCCCTTGCAGGAAAGTGGGCTGCCCCTAGTATTCAACAGTTTTTACCGTGTCCCTCATTCCATCTATCCTAACTTTCACTGATTCTGAATTTTAGTCTCTAAGTTTACTCTGAACCCGTGTGGCTGATCCCACTTTTCCCAGAGCTGGCCATGTTGTTTTCCTCATTGAGCATTTCTCTCATGGCTGAGTTCTTAAACAACTTTCCAGCTACCACAGTGTGCAGTGCTTGACTCTCTTCACATCACGTTCTCTGGATGTGCATTCACTGAACACAGAGGATTTCTGACAGGACATCATACACACAAGAATAACAGGAACACACAATAATGGGAATCTAAGGGTTATAAGAAAGTTGACAGAAATTAAAAATGTGCCCTAATATGTCATAAAATATAGTAAAGTCATATTTTTACTGTGATATTTAAATTTCAGACATCCATTTCCCTCTGCAAATATTATTCAGAGAAAATTTTAAACCTTAAAATGTCATAAAATGACAAAAGCCACATTATAAAACTATCTTTGAATTGGTCATTCTGTGCTGAGTTCTTTGAAAGTTATTTAAAATGGCATACAAATCAGAGTAAATTAAACATTATTTCAAGGACAGCAGGTTTAGAGATATTATCAAAATGTCATTTGAGCATTATCCTTAATGTTATTTAAACACTGAAGTCAAATGTTGTACTGATTAGAAAGGCATCTGACTAGATTTAATGGAAATGTTGCTTTTCATTGTTGACCAGCTACTTGTTGCTGGTCACACAATCTAATTTCAAAAAGTATATATGGTAGCCGGGCTCGGTGGCTCAGCCTGTAATCCTGCGCCTTTGGGAGGCTGAGGTGAGTGGATTGCCTGAGCCTGTGGGTTTGAAACCTGCCTGGGCAGCGAGACCTCATTTCTACAATAAATCAAAAAATCAGCTGGGCGTGGTAGCACATGCCTGTAATTCCGGCTACTTTCACTCAACATGATGGTTTTAAGATTTATCCATGTATGATATATAAGTGCAGTTCCTTTCTTTGTTGCTCTACGATGTTTTAGTGGAAATACTACAATAACTTATGGATTTAGATTAGTTCCTGTGTCAAGTGACTATAATCAATGCTTCTAAGAATCCCCCTATACATGTATTCTGGTGCACATGCACAGTTAGTTTCTCTGGGGTGTATACTCAGGAGTGAAAGTACTGGTCATAGAGAATGGATCTTCTGATTTTACTTTGCGATGTCAGACTGTTTTCTGAAGTGGTAGTACCAGTCATGTGTGTGGAGCCCCACACGTTCTGTATTTGTAGGAGACCGGTTCCGACCTGAGGGAGGGTTAGGATCCGCACCGGAGAGTCAAGACGGCGAGAAGAAACCACTCGGAGGCAGTTCTTCTGGGAACAGTCTGATCAGGACTGAAGCCAAATTTTATTCAAACTCCTTCCAACTTATATACCATTTTCTATAACCTCCGGCAATGTGATAATTACTTGCTGGGGGCGTACAAGTTCCATAACGTGTAACATGCTTTACAAACTATGCATCACAAGACTTGCAAGTTCCAAGCAAACAATTCGAATTCTATGATGCATGACGTGCTTCACAAAACTTATATTGAAATAACAGGTGCATGATTTTAACAATGATTTGACAAACTGTTTTCCCATAATGTTCAATAAATCATTCATGCTGTACTTCTTGTTCTACACCATTCATGCTGTACTTCTTGTTCTAAACTCTGATTAATACAAAATTTTTCTAAGTTAAATCCCAGTTTAATAACTCCTAGTAGTTTTAATGATTAATATTATCAACTTAACATTATACTATAATCTATAAATTTATTTAAATGGCTTAATGTTTATATGTACTATTAACCTAATATGATTTAACATAATGCCCTATAACTGATTCAAAACTTATTCCTAAACTACAAAACCTTACCATAACTTATATAATTTTTATAAATCTAATCATATATAAGCTTAATAATTCTTTTTATATAATTATTTACTTAATGATTAAACTTAACACTATGCTAAACTTAACCTTATACTATATCTTATGAACTTATTTTTATTCAATTTCCTTTCATCTTGGTCATCACTAAAATGAATTCTTATTATTATGAAACTATAAGCCTATTTAAACTTATTTTCTACTCATACTAAAAATACAACTATGATTATAGTTAAAACCTATTTTTTAATATACATGTATAGCTAACATCTTATCATTGATTCTTTTATAAACTGTATGGTAGTTGTCATACTGGAAAACACGAAAATGTGTGGTTGCCGTGACGATGGCCACAGGCGGAGGCAAACAGACTTTCGGCATGTAACAAAACTAGAAAAACGTTCTGCCTGGCTAGAGGCAGGGCAATAAAACTATTATAGTAATTTAGTCTCTAATCTTAGCCCTAGGAGAAACTGCTTACGGGAATAAGAGCTGTATAACCAGTATACCAGGAAACAGAAGTTTAAAAAATATCTTAAGAAGAAATACAGCTTAGAAAGACAGAGAAACACAAAATAATTCTGCTGTGCAACTTTCCATCAGGTGTATTGAAATCTGTTTAAGAGTTTTGTATCCTAATATTGTAAGTTTTGTTGCCATGTATGCACACTGGTCACTATTCATACGCCAATATTGTAGGTGTTAATAATATCCTAGTGTCAGAGGCGATCTTCTAGATGGGCCTTTATAGGCCTCATCTATGTAGCTATAGATGTTGGCTACCAACATGTATTGATAGACTATTTAATTGAAACAAATATGGGTGGTGATTTGTGGTACTTCATTTCAGGTTTACCTTGCAATCTATGAACATCTAATGAGATAAATCACCTTTTCACATGTTTATGGGCCACTGGAAAAGTCTTTGGATGCGCCTGTTCAAATTCTTTGCCCATTTTTCTAAGGAGGTTTGTGTCTTTTTCATTTTTCATTTGTAGACATTTTAAAAATATTTTCTAAGTATGTTTTCTTTGGCAATTTTTTTTGCAAATATAAATCTTTTACTTTTCATTTTATTTGTGGTATTTCTAAGAGACACTGTAAAGTTTTAAATCTTAATGAAGTCAAATTGATTAACTTTTTTCCTCATGGCTATGGCTTTTGGTATCTGGTTTCAGAACTGAAATCAAGAAGATAGTATGTAATATTGTACTAAAAATATCTATTATGGAGGTCTATAATATTCCTGTTGTTAATTTTATAATACTCTTGTTTTTAAATTTTATAAGATAATTATTTGTTTTCCCAAAAGAAACATAATTGCCATAAGACTATGTATTGAAAAGTCAAATTTCTCCTCCCTTTTGCTTGGCTGTGATATCTTTTATGTAAATCAAATAGCCATATATACCTGGATCTCTTTCTAAGAATTGTATTCTAGTCTATTTACCAGTTTTGTCTATCCAAGTACCAATGCCATGCTATCTTTCCTGTCACTAAGCAAATCATGGTATAAGATAGAACAGTTTTCTTCTACATTGCTTTTCTTCTGATGCTTTATTTCCCTTGTAAATCTTCAAATGAACTTCAGTTTCACAGAAAAAAATAAACAATCAAAAATATGGGAATGTTTTTAATTGAAATAGTATTAAATCTATAAATCAATTTGTGGAGCACTGACCTCTTTATAATACTGAGTTTTCTATTCCATGGACACAGCATATCTTTCAACATATTCATGTCTTCTTTAATATTTTTTGACAGTAGTTTTATAGGTTTTACAGATTTTTTTTTTACATCTTATAACATTTATTTGAGGTATGTGATATTGGTGTTGTTGTACCTGCTATTTTTTTTTTCTGGTTGTTACTGTTCCATAAAAACATAAATTCTATCTCTTTATTGATTTTGTGTCCAGTAACTTTGCTAGACTCTGTTACTAATTCTCATGATTTATCTGTAGTCATCTTCATATTGTCTGAGAATAATGACAGTTTTGTCCCTTCATTCTACACTTTTAATCTTTATTTCCTTAAATATCGAAAATATAGTTGCTCTATAACTTGCATCCAACAATTCCATTATGTGAAATCTTGTGGTTCTTTCTGTATTATCTTTGTTTCTGCTAGTTTTCATCATCAAAGTTTATAGGTCTGTTTTTTAATGTATTGACTATGATAATTGAAAAGTTGTTTTATAATATGTGTAGAGATTTATGTTTAAAGAAAATTCTGGACCAGGTATAATGGCTCACACCTGCAATTCCAGCACTTTGGGAAGCTGAAGCAGGAAGACTGCTTGATCCCAGGAGTTTGAGACCAGCCAGGGCAACACAGAGAGACCGCATCTCTACAAAAATTAGAAAAATTAGCCAAGCAAGATAGTGCATGCTTGTAACCAGCTACTTGGGAGACTGAGGCAGAAGGTTGACTTGAGCCCAGGAGGTTGAGGCTGCGGTGAGCCATGATCATGCCACTGTACTCCATCTTGGGCAACAGAGTGAGACCCCAACTCAAAAATAAATAAATTAAGTAAATTCTGCCGTCGTGGATTTGCCTTTGCTTCTGCTGGGGTATTGGTGGCATTGTCAGCCTAAAATCTCTTTAAGCAAAATTGAAGTTGAGATTTCCTAATCAGGCAATTGAAGACAGAGTTGCAGTTTCATGGATGGGTGTTTTATTTATGGTTCATCTGCCCTGAGAATGTAAGCTATGTGATTCCAGCTAACTGGGAGGCAAGCCCCATTTGCTGCCTGCTTTGGGCTTCTGTCTTTGTTGCCTCCAGGCTACCAGCTTATAAGTTCTAAATTTCCAGTATCAGCAAATATTGTGACCAATAACGTAGCTTCTGTGCGCCAGTATCTCTCTGGGTTCTTGTTTCCCTTTAATTTTGGCTTAGTAATCAATCCTTACTCTCAGCTCTTCAATATTTTTAAAAGGGAGCAGGGGACATGTATAGTACAAAAAAGCTAGGATTGCTTCTGGCTGCAAGTAATAGAACACACCTACACAAAAGTAGGGTAGGCCAATAAGAAGCTAGCATTTCTCACAAGACAGAACCACAGTCAGTAGACCGGCTAGTCCAAAATTTCCATAAGTCCCGCATGAACCTAGGTTTCTTTTGCTGTTTCACTGCTGCATTTTTCTTTGTGCTTATTTAGTCCAAGTTAGCTTCTCTACCAAGGAGGAGGGGGGGAAAACTTACTGCACCAGAACAGGGATGTTGCAGGTTTCAAGCGGACCGTATTGCCCTACCCAACAAAATCATAGTTCTGACATTCAGGTAAACATTTAACAGTTTATGCAAAGTGTGCAGGAACCTTGTGAACTCTGAAACAAGTAAATGTAAGGCAAGGTCTTTATACTTATGGAACATGCTTTCTTTGAATAGGTTTTAGGTGTATTTACTGTTAACAGCACATGTACATTGAATGAGCATTTAAAAGTTACCTAATTTAGCCTAGAAATTGGATGCAGGCTTTTTTTTTCTTTAATGTCACTGGTATATGTTTATTAATCTAGAGGACAATTTCTGACTTCAGGTTAAAAAATCATCTGGTTAATAGATTATAATATAGCTTAGCATATTATCCAGAAAATAACCCAATGAGAACAGAAAAAGAAATGATGAGTTATTCTCATTTAAGTTTAATTCATCAGTCAAACTTGCTTTAAAGTGAATAAATGGAACAAAAGAGACTATTATCACGTCAAGCTAAATCTAATGTTATAATTATTTTATTTAGATAAGTAGATTAATATCTGTAATATTTTCCCTTAGAATGTTTCTGACAATTTAAAAAGTTTATAGAAGGTGTTTTCAGTGGCTCATGCCTGTGGTCCTAGCACTTTGGGAGACTGAGGTGGGAGGATTGCCTGAGCCCAGAAATTTTTAAGCAACATAGCAAAATCTCATCTCTACAAAAAGACAAAAAAATGAGCCAGGTGCAGTGGCATGTACCTGTAGTTCCAGTTACTTGGGAAGCCGAGGTGGAAGGATCATCTGAGACCAGGAGGTTAAGGCTGCAGTGAGCTATGATCATGCCACTGCACTCTGGCCTAGGTGACAGAGTGAGACCTTGACTCAAAAACTTAATTAATAAATAAGTAACAAAGTAAAAATAAAGGATTTTTAGGTAGTGAAGGTGATGGGGTAAAACCTAAAGAGAGACAGGAGGAATAAATGGAGCTGGGGAGAAGTGTTTGCTATTTTATATATGGGGAGGTCGAGGAAATTGCCTTTGGAAAGATGGCTTATAGGAAGAATCTCAGCAGTTCATGTCCGTTTTTATCCCGGGAGGAAGCCTGAACACTTCATGCCTACCACATGCCTCTCTAAGCTCCCTGCATGGTGTCTCTCTCACTCTCGTGGGTGTTCAGGGAGGAAAAGCAGACTGTCCACACACACAAAAAGAACCAGGCTATGAATAATAGATTGTTTAAGAAGAAAGAGAGAATGCCTTTGCTGTGGTCTGAATATTTTTGCCTCACCCCAACCCACATGTTGAAACCTAATCCATAATGTGATGGTTTAAGAGGGAGCCTTTGGGAGGTGATGAGACCGTAAGGTCAGAGCCCTCGTGCATGGAACTGATGCCATGATAAAGGAGACCAAGGATGCTTGCTTGACCCTCCCACCCTACAAGGACACAACAAGGTGACTCAGGAAATGAGCCCTCACCAGACACCAGATCTATAGTGCCTTCATCTTGGACTTCCATTCTCCAGAGCTGTGAGAAATACATTTCTGCTTTTTATAAGTCACACACTTCATAGCATTTTGTTATAGAAACTCCAAATGGAATAAGATACCTGTTAGGTTAAAATCCAGTAGGTGCCTCAAAATGTTAGGTCAGCTTGGTGCTGGTGTCTGCAATCAGGTGCTGTATGGAAGATGCAAAGAATTGCATAGAAGTTAGATTGGAAACTATAGTTTATTTAGAAAGTAAATTGGAAGGGGCGATTCACCTCCCAAGGTATGGGAGGGGGCCAAACTAGGAAACATGGTGGCCATAGCTCAAAGAACCACGTGGCCAGACCAGAGTTTAGCAAAGCAATGGTCAATGGTTGCTTGAGGTTGAATGCTTTTAAACCTTCCCTTTGATGGGAGGGGTGGGACAGATCATTAAGGTGATTGGATGGTGGTCTGTTTCATGTCATCACGAAGCATGAAGAGGGCAGGTAAGCACAGGTAGTGACGTTAGGTGATGGATGGTTTAGTCACATGACTGCTGCCATGGTAATGGGGTCTATGTCAAGAAGGTCATGAAGGACTGATTAAGTTAACTTGTTTACAAAACAAGGTGGGGAGAGGTTTAAAACAATTACAACAGCTGCCTCTGAGAAACCAGTTCTGTCCTTGGCTTGTGATTAGAGGGTAAATTAAAGTGAACTGTTAGACAAACATGACAAAGCTAAACAATGTTAAAATGACTGCTCTTTGACTCCATCTTAATTCCTTTCAATACCTATCTTCAGTTTTTTTTTGTAATTTGAGATATTGATTTTTTTTTTTGAGTTGGAGTCTCACTCTGTCACCCAGACTGGAGTGCAATGGCCGCTCCTGGCCACCGCAGCCTCGCCCTGCTGGGCTCCGGCGATCCTTCCGCCTCAGCCTTCTGAGTAGCCGGAATTAAGGCACGCGCTTCCATGCCCGGCTATATTTTTATTTTATTGTAGAGATGAGGTCTTGCCAAGTTACCCAGGCGGGTTTCGAACCCGCGGGCTCAGGCAATCCACTCACCTCGACCTCCCAAGGCACGGGATTACAGGCTGAGCCACCAAGTCCGGCTGATATTGATATTTTTATTTCCTAAGTCATGAACTTAATCCTTTGCGAGTAAAACCATTGCTATCCAATAGAGCTAGGATTCAAAACCACCACTTGGAGGTCTTTGTACACTTCCAAAGGCTATGATCTTTCCTTTTCGAGGGCTGCTAAACCACACAACTGCAAGGGACACAGTTTCCAGTGTATTCCATATTTTGTTGTATTTTTTTTTGTTGTTGTTGTTGTTTTGTTTTTTGTTTTTGAGTTGGAGTATCACTCTGTCACCTAGACTGGAGTGCAGTGGCCACTCCCGGGCACCGCAGCCTCGACCTGCTGGGCTCCGGCAATCCTTCTGCCTCAGCCTTCCAAGTAGCTGGAACTACAGGCGTGTGCTACCACGCCTGGCTAATTTTTGATTTATTGTAGAGATGAGGTCTCGCCAAGTTGCCCAGGTGGGTCTCGAACCACGGGCTTAGGCAATCCACTCACCTCAGCCTCCCAAAGGTGCGGGATTATAGGCTGAGCCACCAAGCCCGGCTTGTATTCCATATTTTGACTGGAGTCTCACAGTGAGGTTGCTCTCTGGTCTTTGCATTACTACCCGTGACACTGATCAAAAAAGAAAAAGCAATACACAATCAGTCCAACATCTGTAGTTTGTCACTGTCTCACATTGCCTTTCAAAAGACTTTGCATCTGTTTTCATGCTCTATTTTAGCATCTATCTCATTGTTGTACAAACGTCTACGCATGTTGATACCTCTCATTAGGTTGTAGGTTATTTAAAGGCATGGATAGGATATTGGTTATCTTGGCTTTCTTAATCTTACACAAATATTGTTACATAAGTGAAGCCATAAATTTGAAAAATTGGATATTTTAAACTTTCATTCCCTTTTTTGTCTGTTCATGTCTTTTCTCACATATTTCTGAGTCTATGACATGTGACAGTCTATAACTTAGCATCATTTCCAAGACAGTTTCAAAATTTTGTCCACTTATTTAAGACATGCTTGTGAATGGCCTTTCATGTGGTTTAAGTAGCCATTCTTTTAAGAGAAGATGACTTGTAGTCATAAGCATACATGTGGCGAGACACAGAAAGTCCTTTGTTTTTCTAAAGCCAAGCAAAGAGTTTTTCAAGTTGTTTTTTGGATTCACTGAAGACAAAGTGCTTGAACTTAGCTTAGGCAATCGAGGTTTTGTGATGAAGAAAATGCAGCAAAATTCTTAAAGATTCCTTCTCTAGGCATCTTATGTTCTGTATGCATAAAACACATGTTAATTTCATAAGAGTTAAATACATAACATTTGGCAAATCCAGGGGAAACACACAAAACAATCTATTATACGGTGGTAATTGCTTACATATTAGTGCATAGTACATATCTTTATAGTTTATTGAACATTTGAATTATCAAATTTTTTGTTTTCATTTAAGAAACCCATAACTCATTATCTCTTCAAGATTAATTCCTACGAGTGGAGAGGGGTTTGATTAATCAATTAACACACTGAAAACCTAAGACACAAGGCTTAGAAAGTTTGTGCGGGCTAGCCCATTTTTAGCAAGTCCTCATGGCCACCCTAATGGGAGAGCTGCAGGTGTCAGCCATTCCTTCTCTCTGTGCTGACACACCTAGCTCTGTGCTCTGGAATTTGGTAGAAGTAATGATACTCACTTAGGCTTCATCCCCCCAGTGGGCACAGCTGTGGTTGTAATTTCCTCCATTCTGTTTTATCTCATAGTATAATCACATAAGATTTAAGAATTCCAGACATTAGAAAAATTATCATCAGTTCTTAACATGCTTTTTTTCCCAGCACTGCTATAGGTTTATTTATTTTTATTTGGATTTTGCAGTCTCAGTGGAATCCTGCCAATAAGAGTAATCAAATGAACGTCCTCAACTCAATCTTGTCTGCAACACAGAGCTGGGGTGGGGCAGTGAGACACTGCTGATCTGTTCCTCCTGGGGAAATACTGT
Organism: Cephalopachus bancanus; assembly: GCA_027257055.1. Lineage (NCBI taxonomy): Eukaryota > Metazoa > Chordata > Mammalia > Primates > Tarsiidae > Cephalopachus > Cephalopachus bancanus. The sequence goes on along the minus strand of JAPVLO010000176.1, from coordinate 3,535,616 downwards.
AGCCCTCAACTGGGAGCTGGAAGGAGAGAGAACACACTGTTTTTGGTCTCACCCGCCTGAATGGAGCGTGAGAACATGGCCTTGAAACAATAGAGGCCATTTTAATATGACATAAATCAGTTGGCTTACTTGCTACCTTAATCTTGTCTCAATAAATGGCTTTTTGTTACTCTCTTAGCCTGCCACGAGAAAGATTTATCCATCTCAGACTCTTAGGAGTTGACAATTGTTTGACCCTCAATTTCCAGGTTCAGTGTGAAGTTCAAGAATTTCCACTGGGCTCTGGAGAATAAATTAATGGAAGCCTAGTCTAGTCTTGTAAATCTGGTGTGCGGGGTTGCAGGAGAGTATACAGGTAAATGTCTCTTTTACCTGCAGGCAAGGGATGTGCTGACATTACATAAATATCTTTAACTAGGACAAGGTGAGCTGGAAAACCAAAAACATAAGTCAGAGGAGGAAATCTAAACCGTTCGTTAAAAGTCAAGTCAAAACCAGTAATCAGAAGTCTAGGAAGCTATGACTAAATGAGATACCTGAACTTTGGTCCTAGGCAAATATAGGAGTCAAGCGGTGGTGGTCAAGGCTCACTTTTGAGTATCTTCCATAAAGTGATATGTGGGGGGTACCTCACACAAAAGCTAGTAGCGAGAAAAAGAATTTTAATATTTCAAAACAAGAAAATAGTTTGATATAGTAATATAAAATTAAAGTCCATTAGGCAGGAGCACCTTTAGTGGTAAGAAATGTTTTACTTTTTGAAGAACACTTGTTCATTATTGGACATATCTCATTTTTAAAATTATCTTTTGTTCATGCCTTCATGCTCATGTGCCCAATGTTTATGGCCCGCTTATGAGTGAGAGCATGTGGTACTCAGTTTTTTGTTTCTGCAATAGTTCACTTAGAATGATGGTCTCCAGCTGCATCCATGTTGCTTCAAAGAATGTGATTTCGTTTTTCTTTATGGATACATAGTAGTCCATCATATACCACATTTTCTTTATCCAGTCCACTTTTGATGGGTATCTGGGTTTGTTCTGGCATACAATCACCCATTGGGTAACATATTCACTAACTGGGCGAGAGAGGGCTGGATCCAAACCTCACCTGCAAGTGATTTATTTATGTCGCAAATCCTCACGTGTACCCCACAAATCTAAAACAAAAATAAAATAAAATGCAAAAAAAAAAGCGCAAAACAAAATTATCTTCTTTGTATTGCACTGAACATTTCCTCATCACTAAATGGACCAGTGATTGTGCTTCCCAAATGATAGACTTTCAATATTTGATGGTAGCTAGAGTGGCTCAATTTTAAATCTCTTTTAAATGCCAAATTTCTTTGTTGCATCAAGCGTTCCTAATATGAGGTCAACCCTTTTTCTGGAATCCTCCAGAATGTCAGTATTTTTTTGAATAGGCACCTCCCACTACAGCATAAAATAAACCTTTCCCACCTTGCTCTGAACATCATATTACACATAAAAGTTAGTACAGTACATGTTTAAGCTAGTGGTTATGAGACTCAGAATCAGCTGTGTGTCCTTGAAAAAGCAAATTAACCTTTTTAAGCCACTCCTTCCTAATCTGCAAACTGTTGATATCTGTGTAGTCATAAAATTAAATGATCTAACATATGTATCTAAATAAGTGGCATTATTATTATTAATAATAATGTGGTTTATTTTTAGCAATTTAATACTATTAGCTTATATTGGCTTTATGCCTATGTGAATTGCTCTTATCTTGATTGCTGACATCTTGCCCTTTTATGACTGATTCTTTGATTTCAAAAAATAAGAATTTACAAGTTTCCCTTTCTATTTTGCTTTTGGCAGGTAAGTCCATTTGATAGTGTATCTAAAGATTTGTGAACATCACTCTGTTGTCTTCTGAACTATCTCTAAAACCATGATGCAATATTCAGTTTTCTTTCTTTTCAAACACATTTGTGGAGTCTCTTCCATGTGTCCTAGTGGGCATGAGGGACTTCATAATCTGAAACAACAGAATTAAAACAAATACACTGGATAAATGTTATAAATGAGCTGTTGATTCAACAAATAGTATCGGAGCTCTTTATTCTGCACCTAGAGCTCTGTTAAAGGTCTTTAAAGAATTACTTCATTTAATTTTCTCTCTGTCCTATAAGGCAGATACTATTATTATCTGCATGTAAAAGATGAAAAACACCTGAGCTTATATACCTGACTCTAAAACCCTCTTAATCATGACATCCTAAGAGGAAATGTTGAGTTTTCAATGTTCTGTAGAAGACGGATTGCAGGTGTAGTATGTGCTTGGAGTACTAACCTCATTCCTCTGTTTCAGTTCCTTCTTGCTCTTTTTTTTTTTTTTTGAGTTGGAATTTTACTCTGTCACCCAGGCTGGAATGCAGTGGCACGCTCACAGCCACCCCAGCATCAACCTGCTGGGCTCCGGCGACCCTTCCACCTCATTCTTCCAAGTACCCGGAACTACAAGCACACTACTGCGCCTGGCTAATTTTTGATTTATTGTAGAAACAAGGTCTCAGCAAGTTGCTCAAGCTGATCTCGAACTTGCGGGCTCAGGCAATTCACTCACCTCAGTCTCCCAAAGTGCTGGAATTAGAGGCTGAGCCACTGAGCCCGGCTTGTCTTCTTGTTTCAAATAATGCTATCATGTGTTAGTATAAGTATTATTATTATCTATGTTAAATTTGTTTTTGGAACAAGATTGAAAATAAATAATTATAGTATCTGATAACAATCATGTAGATATTTTCAAGTCAAGAACAGAGTTTGCTGGATATGAGTGACTTCCTTAGGTAACATAAATCTATTTCCTTGGGTATCTTTATTCAATGTACAATTTGTGCACATAATTCCACTATTGTTTATTCTTATTCTTTTACATCATTTTCTGTCACAAAATACCATTCAATGCTCTACTGAAACCTAGAAACAGGTTAATTTCTGCAGTATTCTCTGTATCAACAACATAGATACTTTCTTAGAGAAGAAATAATGGTAGAGCTGGGTTGCTTTTTAACAATTTCACAAAGAAAACAAACCATCATTCTTTGCATTTCTAAAATACACAAACCATCTGTTTATGTTTTATGGCTTTTTTCCAAGAGCATTCATTTGTAAAATGATATTCATATTTTCAAAACGTATAGAGTTTTGTGCTGCTTTGCACACAATGAACTAGATTATCCTTGCTGGTGAACTTTCCTTGAGGACTACAAAGAAGCACTTTGGGAAGCTCCACTAATTCCCAAGGTCGACTAGGGCACCTTTGAAATTACTTCTAAGATGCCTTAATAACTTACAGGAATAGTTCCAAAATGGCACCTCGGTGAGCCAGAGGTGTTTAACTTGCAGATGGGGTAGAACTTACCTACCAACTCAGTCTAGGAGTCAGGCTTGATTATTTCTAGACCATACTTTGTCTTTAACTGATCTTGTGACTGTAGGCAAATTGTTAACCTTTCTAGTTCTCAGTTTCTGCATCTGAAAAGTAGGAAGCTTGAATCACATAATCCCCAAGAGCCCCTTCCTGCTTCCAAAAATCATGATTGGCAAAAAGAGACTCAACCTTAATTTGTAGCAAAATCAGAGAATTACATGGTGATGCTGTGAGTGCATATGTGTGTGTATGTATGTATGTGTGTGTTTGTGTGTGTGTGTGTGTGTGTGTGTGTGATAATTTGTGGCATAATAAAACCTTACATGTATTCTTTGGCACAGACATTGTGAAAGATACTTCTCATTCACAGAATCTTTCACTATGTCCTTCTGTGGAGCTGTTCGCTACTCCTTGCTTACTCAAAGCTCTTTTTATTAAAAGCTTACCTATTTTTTTTGAGTTGGAGTCTCACTCCGTCGCCCAGACTGGAGTGCAGTGGCCGCTCCCGGCCACCACAGCCTTGACCAGCAGGGGTCCGGTGATCCTTCCACCTCAGCCTTCCAAGTAGCTGGAACTACAGGTGCGCGATACCATACCCGGCTAATTTTTGATTTATTGTAGTGATGAGGTCTCGCCAAGTTGCCTAAGCAGGTCACCTCAGCCTCCCAAAGTGCTGGGATTACAGGCTGAGCCACCGAGCCCGGCTAAAAGCTTACCTTTTGACTGCAATAGCAAAACAACTACCTCCCAAAAAGAACTTGCACAGAATCCCCAAAAGAAGAAAAGTAGCCTTTTTCATCACAGATTAATGCATTTTATTGGCTATAATTGATCAAAGATTTGGGTAATATCAGAAGAGATTTGAGACTCATGAGGTGGTATAATGTATATTAAGAATTCTAACACAGTCAATACATAATAGTTAAAATTTAACCTAGGGTGTTACTTGGGCTTTCTAAGTTCTGAGGACCTCAGTTTGCAGTTCCAAAAAGATTGCCCATACTAAAATTCACTGATATGAGAGTTTTTCCTAAGATTCCATCCAGAAGCTGCTTGTGAAAGAGCTTACATCATTCCATGTATCTATACTGAGAGAGCTCTGCCATTGGCCTTCATGTGTACAATGTACTGGTTTCTGCAGCTGCTGTAACATGACTGTCACTCCCTAGTAATACCAGCTCTGCCTGCAAACCTTCTAGAAGCACGAACAGTACTGTGACTGTGTGCTCTACTGCTTGCCCGATGTATTTTGCAGGAAAAAACTATACTTGCTACCTTTTACTAGTGTCTCCATCCCCGGACTAGGGTCTCTGAGAACACACCAACCAGAGGTTGCTAAAAACCCTTCTACCTCAAGGGAATATCCCAATGGTTGAGTCAGTACACACTTTGCAGAGATTGGCTTACCAGGAAGTTACTCTCCTGGTGTCTCACAGATCAACTAGACACTGCATGTGAAGGCTCCATGAATTATAAAATGTGTGAGACATTAAGAGAGTAATTCTAGGTGTCAAAAGTGTCTATAATATGCTATAAAACGTAATAGCAATCACTCGCATAGTATTTACCATAAAAATATAATAATGACTTCACTATTTAATCACTCAGGTAGTATTTACCATAGGAGCATAATAATGACTCCACTCTTAAAATTATTACCAGCATTTTCAGATTATTGTCATCACCATCGTTGTTGTTTTTGAAGGGAAAGGTGCTAAAAGTATTTTGTATCAACCACAGTTGATAATTTAACACAGAGATTAAAATTATACATTTCCCTGGGAAAATATGATAAATACTGGATTCTTTTCAAACTTAGTTTCAAAGAACAATGCGTCCTTTGCCAATGAATTAAATAAAAAGTAATTTCTTACTTTTTTCCATTTATGATTCCATATTTAAAATGTGAGCAAAAGTTCTGTATAAACAAGTAGAATTTTAACAAGTGAGTTGCAGAAAAATACAACTTTGGATGAAATCTATGGTGCAGGGTAAACATTTATACCCACAGCATGCATTAGCAAGTTCCAACAAGTGCACTTGCAGCAAGAATTTCACTAACCTGCCCCTGTTTTCTTGTCAAACTAAAGTTTTGCAAAGTAATGACAATACCATTTGGTTCTTAATAGTAGAAAATACAAGAAAAGTATAAGTTGGTTAAAACTAGCATCCTGAGAACCCTGACTCAATGTTGATAGCTTAGCTTCCATTGTAATAACAGTTACCAACCATTCTATCTGCTGCAGTGAGTTAATCCCATCACAGTGTTGGCTGTGGTACAGTTGAAGGGAAACTGGGGAGTAGAACATGTGAGTGCAAAGCTTGAATGGGAGGAGTCAGTGTTTCCTAGCACACAGTGTGCAGCAGTGTCCATCTGGCATTCTGAAATAAGAAGCGCCAGGGAGGTCTGCAGAATGTGCTTGATAGTACTTTCGAGAAAGAGAAGTTCAGCATACAATACATATTCATGCTTTTGTTTTATCACAATATCTATTAGCAACGGACCCCGGATGGAACAGGCTGGAAGTGTATTTTTCTGAAAATGGGTTTTTGAGCCACGTCCCTTCCCACGAGGAAGGCAAGCATGCTGTTGCCACATGCATCTTTATTTTATAGCAATAAGAATTTCAAAATGATATCACGACCCTACAGGTGTCAGATGACCACTTTTCAGTAACCAAAGTGGAGATACATATTTCTCCAGTGCATGATTCCAATGTTGCATTGTTTAATTCCATCAAATTATTTATGTCTATAATGTTTGGTATAAAATCCTAAATGCAACAACAAAAGCAAGTCGAAAACACAGAAAATCATAAAGACATAAAGTCCTTTACTCCTATTGCCAAAAGATGGTCAACCTTTTTTAAAAAAAAAATATGTGGAGTACAGGGTTAGGAATACAATTGGTCATTGTACAGGCAAAGTTTGGGCCTCACTTTGGTCCCCACTTCACCTGGTTTGAGATCAGGTACCCTTAGGGATGAGGTGTGCTCCTCCTTTCACCCAGGCAGTTTCCCAGTTGGTCAGTTGTTTTCAATATCACATACATTTACATATTCAAATTATTTTCCCAAAAAATATTGCTTACTTATTACCTCATAGTCAGCTCTATTCATTTAGTGATGTCACATAGATGTTTCCACAGAACAGTAAATATTTAGCTATCCCTTTTCTATCAATTACACTTAAAAATTAGCTTTATGTCCAGATCCCAGCTTGATGTTCATCCAGATTAGCAACCCCACTGACTGCTCACTGGGACTGGCAGGAAGAGATTCAACTTCATAAGATCTCTTTCAGGGACACCAACACGTGGTACCTGGTGCACCCAGAGGGCTTTCTTTCTCACTGTGAACCCATTGGCTACCTGATGGGCACTGTGTAGGCAAAGCCCACATTAGGTGCTATTTCCAGTAACCAGAATGCTTGGGATGCTGCCAGAATTAGAGAAGGCCAGTTCATGTTTCAACTGAAATTGTAGACTGGAGCTCTGTTCATGTGAGGGCTATCAGGGACCAATCAACAACCGCCAGGAATGGATAGTAAATGACCAGCCCGTTTGATAGAGCAGGGACTTTGCTTGGAAAAATATGATCAGTCTTAATTTTGAACACTTCTGCTATGGTCTGAATGTATGTAACCCCTCTAAATTTATATGTTGAAACCCTAGCCTCTACAGCTAGAATCAGAAAGTAAGAGATGATTAGCTTGGAAAGGCAGAGCCCTTTTGAATGATCTTAGTGCCCTTTTAGAAGAGGTTTCAGAATTCCATGATTTTTTTCTTCTTTATGGCTGAATAATATTCCATTGTATATAAGTACCATATTTTCTTTATCCAGTCCACTTTTAATGGGCAGTGGGGTTAGTTCCAGGTTTCTGCTATTGTGAGTAGTGCAGTTATAAACATGTGTGTGCAGGTATCTTTTTTTGTACAAAACAATTTATGTTCTTCCAAGTATATTTTTAGGGGAGGAATTGCTGGATTGTACAGGTTAATTTTTGGTTATTTTAGGAATCACTGCTTTCCATAGAGGTTGGACTAGTCTGCACTCTTGGAGACCATCATGCTTAGTGATCTTTCACAGAAACTGAATACAGAAACTAAAACTGAGTTCTTAAACTGAATACTTCATGTTCTCATTCATAAGCAGTCCCTGAGCATCAATCCCATTAGCACAAGGAAGGGAATAGCAGTCACTGGGCACTGCCATGAGAAGGAGGGAGGGAGAGGGCACATAGCATCACAAAGGGTACTGAGTCCTAAATCAGGGGAGTGAAGGCCAGTCAGAGGTCCAAACTTCACCTGCAGGAAGCCTGCTTGCGTAACTAATCCTGACTTGTAACCCACATACCTTTAATTTTAAAAAAGAGGCCTCAGAAAAACCCTCACTCTTTCTATCACGTGAGAACACAGTGAAATGGTGCCATCTATCAACCAATAAACCCTGTCCAGACACCTTGGTCTTGAACTTCCCAGCCTCGGAACTATGAGAAGTAAGTTTCTGTTGTTTATAAGCTCCCACATTTATGGTGTTTTTTATTGCAGCCTGAACGGATTAAGACAATTTCACTATTAGAAATGGCTGTCGTCAGAAAAGGACTGTTGTGGAACACAGTAGCAGTGCCCACATTTTCTGTCTCAGAGTTTTTGCCCCTTTTTTGGCATCTATTCCCTCCCTCCTTCGGGTCCAAATTCTAAACATGATCTAGTTGCCCCAGAATCTCCAACTACCGATAATCTACCAGCCGTTTCTACAAAAGTGTCATCCAAATATGCATGTTGTCATTCCCAACACGTTTTAATTCTCAGTTTAATCATCATCTCTATCAAATCTTTCCAACTCTCCACTTCTCTCCTCAACCCCCTGAGAGGTTTTCATTCCTAATGTCAAGGAGAGTGCCTGGCTCACAGGAGCACATCCAGAAATGTTTGCAGAACTAATGGTTAAGCAAGTGAAAGAGTGACTTTCAAGAAAACATGAATTGCTAGTGTGGCGATGGCAGGTTTTTGGTTCAAGCCTTTCTGAAATCTCTCAAACTGAATGCGCACTGGTGTGCCTTTTGTGGGATCAGGCCTGAGTGAGCAGTACAGGGTTTTGCAGTATCCTAAGGTTGTCAAAGGCCTCAATTTCAGCAGCTGGAGAAGCTTTGCAGCTGCTGAAGGCTTGAGAAAAACAACTTTATTCTGATATTTTCTAAATGCGGGAATTAAATAAAGCCTAGGGCCATCCTACTGGTGTTGCCTGTCCCTTTTTCACAGGAGCAGGATGAAATCTGAAGCTCCTGTTTGCCTCTCAAAGGCTTAAGAACATAGAAGCAACTCAGGTTTTCAGTTTCCACAAGGCAACGTGAGGGGATGCAGGAGACAATAGTAATGCACACCGCTTTCTCTGATGAACCCTTCTCTAAACTTTGGTTCCAATGACTTGAGAGTCATACATTTGATTTGTAGGTCTGGCAGTGACCCAAGCCATCCACACCCTTCATCCACTATCCATTGATTGTATTATGCCTAGCATCTCACTGCATTAAGACAGTATCTAATCCTTCCCATGAATACAAGCCAGTCAGGTGGCCAGGACTATGTCTTCTTCAGTCTTATTTCGCCTGCTCCTAGAAATGTACCTAGTATATAAGGTGAGCTAAATAATTTCCTTTTCTTAATGCTCTGAAGCCTGTCTTCTGCCTCTTGCAGAGAAAACATCAACTCTAGGGCACACATGGCATTTAAGAAAAAATGGGTGGCTTTTATTTTTTTTTTTTAGTTTATTTCTCAGAAAAAGCAGTTATTCCTGATGTTGTCATAATTGACTTTCTCTTTTAATAGTTATTATTCTGTTTTAAGTAAATAAATATCATGACATGTTTTAATGCAAATAACCATTCAATAGTCTTTGTAAGAGTGATATCACTATGAGTACAGAGTAAAGTAACCTCTTAACCAAGAATACTTAATTATCCTTTACCTCTTCTTCCTCTGTCCTAGCTCATCTGTGCACCCTGGGAATTTCTTACGGATTTGTAATTTGTAATCTTGGACCTTTTTAAAACATGAGTTAGTAATTATGGACATAGATATGCTTTAAGACACAACATGACAAGAGCTCTAAAGAGACCCTGGAGATCCCAGTCTCACGAACAATTCTAGTGAGGCCTCAACTGGAGACAAGAAAAGCCAGGAGGTTTGGGGGCCGGGCAAGGTCTCTGGGGCGGGGGATAGGGAGGGTAGATTAAGGGCTTGAAACTAAGGCAGCAGGAGGTTAGGGGGCTGGGCAAGATATCAGGAGGGTAGATGGAGGCCATGAAGCTAAGGCAGCAGGAAGTGTCTTGTAAAATTTGAAGGAGGAAATAGGGGTAGAAAATTGAAAGCGAGAGATGTCTCTTTTTCAACTCAACTCAACTCTATACTCAGAGAAAAAAATGTATGAGAAGAAGAAAACGTTACCAGAATATATATATTTATATGAATTAATCTAGTTCCTATAGTAATCATCATTCATTTCTTTTTTTTTTTTTTTTTGAGTCAGAGTCTCACTCTGTCGCCCAGACGGGAGTGCAGTGGCCGCTCCCAGCCACCGCAGCCTCGCCTGCTGGGCTCCGGCAATCCTTCCACCTCAGCCTTCCAAGTAGCTGGAACTACAGGTGTGCTACCACGCCCGGCTAATTTTTGATTTATTATACAGATGAGGTCTCGCTAAGTTGCCTAGGCGGGTCTCGAACCCACGGGCTCAGGCCATCCACTCACCTCAGCCTCCCAAAGGCGAGGGATTACAGGCTGAGCCACTGAGCCTGGCCATCATTCATTTCGTAAATAACACCTCCATTTTTTTAGGGATCAGAACTATAAAAGTACTAAGAGGCAGAGGAGATTGAATACCTGAGTGGGGAAATATGACTTTTACTTACTCTCAGGTCTTGTTACTGAAAACAGTAGTTTTCTTGTTACTGAAGAAAACAGTAGTTTTCAGTGGTATGCATATTCTTTAACCTGAAACTTGTCAGCAAATAATGTAGGATTTTAGAAACTGTCTCGAAAGTGAACAGAGCATATGGATAGCTCTCTACTGGTGACAATACTCATTTACCTTTAGCATTCATGTAGGTTACTTATACCTCTTAAACCAAGACAATTGCATTTTTTTTTAAATTTTAGTTTGATGAAAAAAATGGTTTTGTCCTTCTGGACTTCAAATCTGTCCTCCCAATGTTGGAGAATAAAACAATTTTTAAAATTTCTCAATATGCTGCTTTTTACCTGAAGAACTATAAAATGTAAATCTAATAATAAAAAAAATTAAGGGCAAAAGACCACATGAGACATTTTTCTAATTCAAAGGCAACATCTAAATGATACAATAACATGAAGCTTTCTGTGTAATTTTATATTGAAGAATCTATTCTAGCTAATTAGAGAAGTTTTTTATAAAACTTGGAGGATTTTCATAACAAAACATTTGTTCTGAATAGTATAATTTTGAGAACATTCTTTTTTTATTGACAGTACTCTGGTCTCACAAATGTTTCCATAGATCAATGATTTCTGGTAAATAGAAAAACTTAACTTTATAAAACCCTACAAGTGGAGCATCACCTCTTTAATGTAGTCATTGTTTTCCCAATTCTTTTAGTTTAATGTATTATATGTGAAGAGATTTTCTCCACTGTAACAAGATGTACTTATGGTGTTTTTCATTTTGTTTTGCTGCCTAGAGAAGCAAATAGAAATATAAATTTTGAAATTATTTGGAAATTTAGGAACATGTGGCTAGCAACAAGTCAGTGGTAGATAAATTCTCCCTTTTTAATTTATTTCAGATGCTGACAATACATAAACATGAGCCAAGCCAGAACTGTCATAATTCTGAACCCCAGATGGACAAAACAACCAGTGAACATCCAATTTATTTATAGTACAGAAATCATTAACACTTGAAAAACAAAAAGGCAACTGCTGTATATCCAACCATGTAATGACCATGTTAGACAGAAGAATCACACATTCAACTCAATCATTCTTAAATCAAAAGCCAGACTGTGGAGATTATGACTGCATTTGGAAGATGAGGGAAAAATAACACTTTCAAAATTACAGCACAAAAAAGCTGCTGCCATTACTTTCCAGAACAGCAAAGTTCCATTCTGGAAAAAGCAAAAAAGAAAAAAAAAGCATAAAAGAAAAAAAAAGGTCAATAGAGAAATATTAACATGAATCAGATGACAATAAAAAAAGGACAAGACCTTCTTCCTGTTTCATTCTCTTTCTTCCATGGTGGACAGCCTTCGTTCATAGCCAATTTTCCTTTTCTTCAGAATCACGTTTCCATCTCCTCTGAATGTTTATTTTTTTCTTTACACACTCTCTTGTTATTATGTGATCTTCCAGTTGTCATGTGATCTGTCCCCCTCTCCCTTCCTTCGTGTTTGTTTTTTTTTCTATTCATCCTCTTTGTCTCTGTAGAATTAGGACCCTTGGAGGGAAGCTTTAAGGAAATTGTTTTCCGATCAAAAGAAGGAAGAACCTTCTAAGTCCGAGCACTATTTTTGAAACAGATGTGTACAACTTTTCTGGAACTGACTGTTTGCTTTGAGAGATGTGCAAGAAGATGGAGAGGTCATTCTCTGAAAAGTTGGAGAGAAATCTTACACTGAATAAGAGCTCAAATTCAGTGACCTCTAGCTTCCCTTTCAGTGCTACAAGAAGATGCTTCTGTAACTCTTTCTCTTGACCAGAGAGAAACTTCCCACGATGTCAGATCACTCAGCACTGTTTGCGTCATTCAAGTCTGTTTTTCCTTCTGACTAGGACAGTGGGAAAACCTTCCAGTTGTCCCGTAAAACAAGTCCTTGGTGGTACTCAGGTTAGACAGATTATTTCTGTTTTGTGTCTCCGTCTTAATTTTGCCATCAGCTCTCCTTTTCCTTCTCTCCCTTGCTTTTTCTCTTTTTCCTGCCACTTCTCATCTCCTGTCCTCCTCTCTCTCCCCCTCTCCCTCTTCTTTTTTTCCTTCCTTCTTTATTTCCCACCCCACTTTTCCCTCTTCTCTGCAATCCTCTTCTTGCCACAGAAGGTTTGTTTTAGGCCTGGCCGTTCAGCCCCAGGACTCGAGCCTCGAGTCATTAGAGAAGGAAAGGAGATACTCTCTGGCCTCCCCCTTGCCCACCCCTCCTGCCATGCCCCTTCTGCCTTTAAATATTGATGGAATCACATGAGCCATCACCTGGCGTAACCGTGGCTGGCACTCTGCAGGGGCCAGGGGAGCCGCGGGTCCAAGGCAGGTAGGAGACTTGGACGTCTTTTCCTTCTGTTACTTGCTCCTCTGTCGTCTCTGAACTTCAAGCTGCCAAGGACAGAAACCCCACGAGCGTGTCAATAGAGGCGCTGCCCCAGGGAGTAGCTCCACTTCCCGCGTGAGGGGCACGTTTTTCTGAAGCTTATTGGAGGGCTCAGAGGCTTCTCTGGCAGCAGGAGGAGAGGTCGGCTCCTGTTCACCAGAGGAGCCACCGCACAGCCAAGATTCTGGGCACGGATCCCCCGAGGCTTTTGAGTTGTATGAGGAAATTCCATTAGACGTGAGGCTCTCCGCTTCCAAACATTGCTTATTCGTAGGCATCCTGAACAACGGCGTCCGCGCCCACCTCGCTTATTGGTTTGATGGTGCCTAAAATAAGGACAGCATGCTTTCTGGATTTCAGTGCAGCAGCAGGTCCTGGAGAATTATGAGACAGCGGAGTGCCTGAATGTGGACCACTTAATTATGTGCCACGTGTCATCTCAGAGCGGTTCTATTTATAGGGAGACTTTATTTTTAAAAAGCTTATATTTCAAAGTGGGAGGTGATATAGATCATTCTAGGCCCTCTAATGAGCTTTAAAATGTGACTCAGCGGAGCTGTAAAATTGGCCTGGCTTCAAATGGGTCACGTTTCCATCAAGATGGGAAAGAACACATTAATGGCTCAAAAACAAGCACAGGGGGTGAACATCTGAGACTGCTCCTAGTGAGTGAGTGAGTGTGTGTGTGTATGTGTGTGTGTGTATACACCCATGCTCATGTGTTGGGGGAGGGGGAGAGAGCTAGCTTATTAGAAGGCCCTTGGCCAGGTGCAGTGGCTCATGCCTGTAATCCCAGCAATTTGGGAAGCAGAGGTGGGAGGACCACTTGAGCAGGGGAGTTTGAGACCAGTCTAGGTGACATAATGGGATCTTGTCTCCCCTCCTCCCCCCACCTTCCCCAAAAAGTTTCCTCAGTCTCTTGTAGGCAGAATGACTTCCTTCTTGCTTTGGTTATGGTGTGAAGTATGACTGAAATTGGGATCCACTTTTTTTTGTCTTCACTAATGAAGGCAGGAATGAATTGAAGCTTGTAAATTATTTGGGGAGACCTGGAGGTTTATGCTAAAGTATCGAGTTCTGTTGTAAAAGCAACTGTGGCCCTCCATCACCTGGAGAGGCAGGCTGTGTGTCCTTTCCCCTTCTGTCCCACCCAGCCCACATTCTGCCCACGGAGATAGATCTCAGTCTCTCTAACAATTCAGCTGGAGATGCAGAGACCGTGCTTAGAGTTGGCACAACACCAGGTCTCTGGGGGAAGTCGTGATTGGGGCATCTGTGGAAACAGCCTCCGTAGCACGATTGTCAGTTGGTCGGATGCTCCTGTCTTCTGGGTCTGACTGTGGTGCTGGGGAGAGAGCTGTGTGTTTCTCACTTGTCTGGCAGTTCCCCCTCATCCTGTCTCCTTCTTGCTTGGGCTTCTACTCTCAGCTTAAATCCTATACCTCCTTTCGAGCACAGACTATTACCCTGACCCCACCCACGTGGCCCCACATCTCCCCATGAGTCTCCATACAGTACCTTGCACTCAGGTTTGCAGAAGCAAACGCAGACCAGCAGAAATTTGAAAAATCAACCAAACAATAGCCAAGAGATTGTATGCATTTTCAAGATCTAGCACAGTACACTTTATGAAAATAACAATGAAAAGATTCAATGCAATCCAAGCATCTGCAGCAAAATACCACTTGTTGAATTTTTTTAAAAACCATTAACTTCAGATATGGTTTCAAGGCATAGAGTATCACTCTGAAAAGATCAAATTGTACCTGATGGGTTGGGTTGTTATTAATGAGTCAGTTCCCTATTGTTTGCTTTTTAATACTGGCAAAAGGAAGAATTAACCTGAATATTAGTTTGTATATTAGACTATTATCCTAAATATCGTTATTAGCAATAAAGAATGTTATGGCAGTAGCAAGAATTACTACTAATAATAACATTTTATTATACTTGTTCAGGGATTATGAATTCTGTGAGAGCAAAGGGTATGTTTAATAGGTGCTTAGTAAGTATTTACAGAATGCTAAATGTTTTTCACATATATGCTCTCTTGATTCTCTTAACAATTCAAGAATCCTGTCCAATTCACATCTAAATCTTACACATGCCTGGTATTACACCTGATACATAGTCGACACAGTGAATATTTGTTGGCTGAGGGATTAGAAAGGCAGGCTTAATATCTGCTTTGCGAATTCAGAACCTGATCTATGACCTGATCTATGACCTGATCGACTTATGGCAACCTTCTACAAGAGCAGACATTATCTATTTCTACTGCAAACAGAAAATAAGTCAGATATTTTACATTAAATGTATGCAAACTATGATCCCAGACCAATTTTAGATGCTGCCGTTTCCAGGTCTTTGTCTTGAGATTGCTGGAAAGGTAGAATTTTCTGTGCTAGTAATATGTTTATGGAACATTGAAACTGGAGCAGCAATATTTGGTTACTAAGAGGAATTCAGCCTAAGAATTGACATTTTACAAATTTGACATTGATACTGGAATGGTTTTCCAAACCATTATCTAAACTGTTGTTGATAAGCATTTCTGTTATTTGTCACATAACTGTCAGGGGAGATGGCTGTGCACCTGTAGTAGTGACAAGGACGGACACTTGGGGGTTTGCTGTGTGAGCAACTGCTTTGAACCCTTGTGCCTTCAAGAGCAAATTTGAGAATGTGAGAAGGGTACTACCAACCTCAGCTGTAAGTGTGAAGAAGACACTGAAAGCACTTCATAAACTAGAAAGCTCCATGTAGATGTTGGTTGCTCTTATTATCTGTAAAATTTGATGTCTTATCTGAAAATAGAAGTCATAAACAAACAAAAAAAGTTTGTTTGAGGACTGGGCGCAGTGACTCACACCTGTAATCTCAGCAATTTGAGAGACTGAGGCAGAAGAATCACTTGAGCCCAGCAGTTTGAGACCAGCCTGGATAACATAGTGAGACCTTGTCTCTATAAAGAATAACAAAAATTAAGACTGGATGCAACAGCTCATGCCTGTAATCCCAGCACTTGGGGAGGCCAAGGTGAAGATTGCTTGAGCCCAGGAGTTTGAGACCAGCCTGGATAACAAAGTGAGATGTCATCTTTAGAAAAAAATCGAAAATTAGCCAGGCGTGGTGGTCCATGCCTGTAGACCCAGCTACTCAGTATTACTTGAACCTAGGAGGCTAAGGCTGCAATGAGCCAGGATTATGCCTCTGTATTCCAGCCTGGGTGAGTGAGACCCTAACAACAACAACAACAACAACAACAACAACAACAAAAAACTAGCTTGAGAATCAAATGAGATAATTGGAAATATATTTAGAAAAAGACAAGATGAGCTGGGCTCGGTGGCTCAGCCTGTAATCCCGTGCCTTTGGGAGGCTAAGGTGAGTGGATTACCTGAGCCCAAGGGTTCGAGACCCGCCTGGCAGCAAGACCTCATCTCTACAATAAATCAAAAAAAAAAAAAAAATCAGCCGGGCGTGGTAGCGCTTGCCTGTAATTCTGGCCACTTGGAAGGCTGAGGCGGAAGGATCGCCGGAGCCCAGCAGGTTGAGGCTGCAGTGGCCGGGAGCGGCCACTGCACTCCAGTCTGGGTGACAGAGTGAGACTCCAACTCAAAAAAAAAAAAAAAAGAAAAAGAAAAAGACAAGATGCTTCTCTATTCCATAATGAAATGGTTATAAAAATGATCTCTTCAAGGGCATCAATATATTTTCCTTATGTCTCAAAATGAGCAGATTTTCTTGCAGAGTTCCATGGCACTGGCACAAATGAAATAATTATTGCTATTACTTGCTTATTGAGTGCTACAAGCTGCTTCTTCAATATCATTTCTCTGTGAGGCAGTAGGCATGATTTAACAAACAAACAAAAAGCCATCTGAGTTACAAAACCCAAATGCCGAATGGGTTACCTGTTTCCTCAGCATCACTTATGCTTTTTAAAGAGTCAGTAACTGCCAAAGCCAGCCCCTTAGAACATACATCACTGTAGTTGGAGCTTTGGAAAGAGCAAGGTAGCTAGAAAAATGAGCAAAACACAGCTGGAAAGCTTCAAGGCTTCAAGGAAGGAAGTGTATGTTTCCTTGAAGGCCTTGCTTATGAGAAATAAGGTCAGGCGCAATGGCTCACGCTTATAATCTCAGCTCTTTGGGAGGCTGAGGTGAGAGGATTGCCTGAGTCCAGGAATTTGAGAACAGCCTGGGCAACATGACAAAACCTCATCTCTACAATAAATAAAAAAAATTAGCCAGGTGTGGTGGCACGCACTTGTAGTTCCAGCTACTTGGAAAGCTAAGGTGGAAGGATCGCCTGAGCCCTGCAGGTCAAGGCTGCGGTAGTTGTGATCATGTCACTGTACTCTAGCCTGGGTGACAGAGTGAGACTCTGGAAAAAAAAGAAAAGAGAGAAATTGGAAAGTCAGGCAAAATCTGTAACAAACATGTCATTTGAAACCCAACTGAATGCCAGTGACATTTTTTAGCAACTAGAAAATTCTTTCATGAAGAACTTTTAATTATGCCCAATCATAAACTGCAAACACTGGTTAGATTATATCGTATTTACGTTTCTAGCTTCCCAGGTAAGTAAAAGCCTCCGGTTTGGCTTCCAGAAACAGATGTAGGACATTGTTTTTGTGAATCACACTCCCCCAACCTCACTGTCCCTGAGCATGACAACAGTTCTGTCACCCTCTGAGGTCTTTGGGAAAAGCTGTTGAAGAGTCAACACCAGCTTTGCTTGCCTTGTTTGGAGGTCAGCAGGGAGTGGGAGAAGGAGAAGCAGTGTTTGGGCTGCCACCGGTCCCTGCGTTACATTTTATCTCAGTTTCTCTTGCTGATCAGACTTGGCGGTTGGGGGCTGGCATGCTCTTTTCCACACACATGCAGCTCCACAGTTACAGTAGAATCCCTGCTTAGAAGGACAGGCATGATGGACATCAATACGGCATCATGGATTACAAAGCCAAAGATCTGAAAACACTTTCCTATTATGAGAGCTGGCACTCAGCCACTGGCATCCTTCAAGGGGCTGAGGACAGGTAGCCTCTTTGGTTCTGAGGACCTAGGCTTCCATTCCCCTTCTCAATAGCATTCAGGAGCTATCTCAATCGCAGCAGATTTTATTATGTATAGAAATTACTTTTCAATTCCGTGAAGACGTGTTTGTGTGTGCAGACTACATGGAGCCAAGCTCATTTTTGATTGGCCATATCATTGAAGCTAGTGCTGCTATGTAAAGTTGGTTTTGTTTTCTTGAGCTTGACTCTGTTGGACAATGTCTGTCTCCCTCCCTGCCTTCAAGATCCTTTCTGAATTAGCTCCAGGGATCTCTCCCAATTCAAGTAAGTGGCATATCTCATAACCCACCCCGACACCGAGAATTGGCTGTTCTTATCTTTGAGTCCTTGGCCCCAGGACCTGAAAATCTTAATTTTCTGCAGACATTTCACTGGGCTCAGTCCCCTGAATGTCATGGACTCCCCTTCTTCCCAAGATTCGATAGCCTTCCGACTCCTCATTTTCCGGCATCCCTCATCGTTTTTATCCACTGTGCTCTCCAGGTGCTCTGGTCCATGTCAAGCACCCACCTAACCTGCGCCATTACATCTGGGGGTTTTGTTGTTGTTGTTGTTGTTATTTTGAGTCGTAGTCTCACTCTGTCACCCAGGCTGGAGTGCAGGGACACGATCACCACCACTGCAGCCTTGACCTGCTGAGTTCAGGTGATTCTTCTGCCTCAGCCTCCCAAGTAGCTGGAACTACAGGTATGCGCCCCCACAGCAGGCTAATTTTGATTTTGTTTATTTATTTATTTATTTATTTATTTATTTATTTATTTATTGAGTCTTACTCTGTGCCCAGACTGGAGTGCAGTGACATACTCATGGCCACAGTAGCCTTGACTTGGTGGGATCAGATCATCCTTCTGACTCAGCCTTCCAAGTAGCTGGACCTCCAGGTACGCACCACCATGCCTGGCTGCTGTTTGATCTATTGTAGAGACGAGGTCTTGCCATATTGCCCAGGGTGATCTCTAACCCCTGGGTTCAGGCAATCCTCTCATCTCCACCTCTCAAAGTGTTGGGATCAAAGGTGTGAGCCACCACACCCAGCTTGTTATGATTTTTAATCCATTTACAATTGTAAAATCATTGCATCAATATGTAGATGAATCTAGTCTGAGCTAAACAGGCTAAGTATGTTTGAAAATTTGGTTTAATCAGCATATAGGGTACCACTCAGAAAACAGAAAATGTCTTTCCATTTATTTGTGTCTTTTAAAATTTCTTTAGTTTTTCGTTTTTTGGGGTACCTAACAGTTGTTCATATTTACAGGATGCCTGTAATATTTTGAAACACGCATACAATGTATAATAATCAAATCAGGGTAATTGTAGTATCCATCACCTCAAACAATTATTATTTCTTTGTGTTGGGAATATCCCAAATCTACTTTTCTAGCTGTTTTGAAATATACAAAAAATTTATTTCAGCAATGTTTGGTAGTTTTCGGTGTATTTCCAAGTATTTTATCTTTTGCTGCTATTGTAAATGATATTGTTTTCTTAATTTCCTTTTTTAATTGTTCATTGTTGGTGTACAGAAACACAACTGATTTTTGTGTATTGATGTTGCAGCCTGCAACTTTGCTGAATTTGTTTATCAGTTCTAACAGACTTGTGGAATTTTTAGAATAGTCTACTTATAAGATCAGGTCATTTGTGAAGAGAGATAATTTTACTTTTTCCTTTTCAATTTGGATGACTTTTATTCATTTTTCTTGCCAAATTGCTCTGGCCAGGACTTCTAGTATTATGTTGAATAAAAGTGAATCGTCTTGATCCTGATTTTAGAAGAAAAGCTTTCAGTTTTTCGCCATTAAATATGGTGTTGCTGTGGGCTTTTTAAAGCCCTTTATTATGTTGAGGTAACTGCTTCCCATTCACAACTTGTTGAGTGTTTGTATCACAAAAGGGTTTGAATTGTGTCAAATTCTTTTTCTGCTTCTATTAGTATGATCATGTGCATTTTAAAATCCCTATTCTGTTACTATGGTATATCAAATTGATTGACTTCCATATGTGAAATTATCCTTGTATTCCAAGGATAAATCTCCCTTGATTGTGGCATATGATCCTTTTAATGTGCTGTTTAATTTTGCTTGCAAGAAGTGAAGAGACATTTCTCCAAAGAAGACACACAAATGGTAGGTCTATGAAAAGATGCTCAAAGTAATTAATCACCAAGGAAATGCAAATCAACACACAATGAAATATCATCTCATACCTGCTAGGATAGCCATTATTTAAAAAAACCAAACAAACAGAAATAACAAACATTGGCAAGGATGTAGAGAAACTGGAATCTTTGCATCCTTATATACTGTTGGTGGGAATGTACAATAGTGTGGCTGCCATGGACAGCAGTATGGAGGCTTCTCAAAAAATTAGAAATAGAACTGCCATATTATCCAGCAATTCCACTTCTAGTTAGTTATCCAAAAGTATTGAAGGTGGGATCTTGAACAGACGTCTGCAGCCTGTTCACTGCAACATTATTTACAGGAACCAAGAGGTGGAAACAACTTAAATGTCCACTGATAAATGAGTGGATCAAGAAAATGAGGTATGCACAATGCAATGAAAATGACTCAATCTTGAAGAAGGAAGTCCTGTGATACGTCACAAAGGAATGAACCTTGAATATACCATGCTAAGTGAACTAAGCCAGTCACTGAAGAACAAATGCTGATGATTCCACTTCTATTGAGCATCTAAAGTAGCCAACTCACGGAAGCAAAAATAGAACAGTGGTTGCCAGGGGCTGGAAAGAGGATGAGGTAGTAATTACTGTTCAGTGAGTACAGAGTTTTAGTCATATGTGATTTTAAAAAAAGTGCTGGAGATCTGCTATACAACAATGTGCATATAGTTAATAATGCTGCACTTTACAATTAAAAACTTAAGAGGGTGGATCTTGTATTATGTGTGTTTGCCTGGGGAAAAAGACTTGAGACTTGTTGGTGATGGTGGTAGGGGAAGTGAGTGTGGTGGTTGTTGTTGCCATAATTGTCAGTTTATTTAAACATATGGGGTGTTATGATTTTATCAAAAGCAAAAATTCTATTTTACACAAAAAACACTTTTTAGCATTCGCAAAGTTTTACTTCAATTTTTCTCTGCTCATAAATGACTCTCGAAAACGGACGACTCTGAAGGCAGCTTGGATGCCCCTGAGAGTTTGTTTTGTACATCTCTAGGACCAGATGAGCTGCTCAGGATGTCCCCACACTGGGAGAGGGTGGAAGGGGTGGGCTTGGAACAGATGAATACATGCATGCCCAGCTCTGCCCTTGGGGCTGCTGGCTCCCAGCCAGACACCCAGAGCTTCCTAGGTAGTTATTCAGACTCTGCCTGTGGTGGGGAAGGATGATAAAAAGTAAACTCTTCTCTCAACTCAGAAACCCTCTGCACTTTGAGTATTGAGTGACCTTTAAACTAGAATGTGATGCTTGTCACAGGCCATCTGCTTAAGAGCTCTGAAAGAAGGAACAAATTTTTACTCTTTTATACAGCTGAGCAGGTATAGTCCATTACATCCATGTTTCCAAGATAAACAATAACCAGTCCTCAGATAATAAGCCTTGACAGCACCATTTGTCACACATAGTTCATCCTCACTTTACCTGATTGGGTAGCAAGGCACCCATCTGTGTTACCTCATTGGCCTGCAATTTGAAAAAGCAAGCTTCTCCTGAGTGTATGACAGCAGGTAGTTTTGCAGCTTGGAGCAAGGTACCCACTGAAGTTAGGCTCCTTCACTTCCCCAGAAACCAGAGGGTTGGGATGCTATCTCCTTACGGTTTACATTTCAAAGAGGTGGATCTCAGGTCCTTGAGGAAGATATTCCTGGGTCTTTAAGCTAAGGAAGGCCTATCTAGTCCTCAAAATAATTTCTATACATTTCAAACAGAAGAGAAAGTACTGACAATGACAAGTTTTCTAAAGCAAGCATTCTGGGCAAAGGGGGTGGGGTGGGGGGAATCTCTTCTTTCACTTTTTTTTTAAATGAACTAGATTTTATAAACTTTATATCTCATGGAAAGCAAAATATATAAGATGATTTTAAAATTTGTTTTGCCAAGTAACCTATCACTTTATATAAACGTTGGTGATTATAGTTACTGCAGATCATCTGTTCTTTGGAAATAACTGACGTTAGTCAAAATTCAAAAGGACCGCCTTGATAAGAATGCAATATAGTTAATAAAATGACATAACTATTCTGTCAGAAATTTAGTGAACCCTTTGCACTCTTTTGGTAACCAGTCGTTGGTAAGTCGTTAGTGAAAATGTCTATAACAAAAGCGTTGCTAGAGAGCTCTCTGTTTCACACAGGTTCGTGTTGTGGCTTTTGTCAGTGAGGTCAGAAAATTAAGGCAGCCAATGTGTTCTTGATATTTCTTCTTGAACACAGAAAACCTCCTCATAAGCACTGTGGTTTCACTTGTACTCTATGTCATGCAAGGTCCCAGTCTCTCACTCTCCCCGGGAATCTGAGGATTGAGGTTCATTGTTCATTTTGGCTTATTTGTGATATGATCCAACAAGAAACATTGAACCTGAAAATTTTACAGGGATCAAGTGCTCTTTGCTCTATTTTTCAAATTTCTCTTCTCTTCATCCCATATATTTAGTTTCTCAAAAGCATTGAGCCCATGATCGATGCTTACCAGTCCCTGGATCCAGTTGCTGAAAGTGTAAATGCAAATAAGACTTTGCTGGGGCTTAGGCTTTTCCACTAACTTGCATCATTTTGTGACAGTCAGTAAGATACAGGTACAAAAGCTATTTGTAACTTTTCTTGACACTTTTGCCTGAAGAATAGGCTAACCAATGCTTGCAGGCTTTTTTGTTTTGTTTTTGTTTTTTATTTTATAATCGATATTTTTTATTTTGATATTGTGGGGTATAGTTAAGGGTTAGGTATACAAATATGCTTCATTCAGGCCCCCTTGTTGATAACTGGTGTCTCCCCGTCTCTAGACAGATGTTTACTACCATTAGTCCCATCAGGGACCTAAATATAAAACCTCAAACCATAAGAACCTTAGAAAATGAAGGACATACCCTCATGGAAATTGGAACTGGCATCCAATTCCTGAACAAAACTCAAAACCCACAAGCCATAAGGGATAAGATAGACAAGTGGGACCTCATTAAACTGACAAGCTTCTGCAAAGCCAAAGAAACCATCAAGAGAGCAGGAAGACAGCCTACAGACTGGGAAAAAGTATTTGCCAACTCCAGGTCTGACAAAGGCTTAACATCCTGGATCTACAAGGAACTCAAACGTGCTGAAAAGAAAAAACAAACAACCCCATTATAAAGTGGGCAAAAGTTATGAACAGACACTTCACAAAGGAAGACATCCGAGCAGCCAACAGACACATGAAGAAATGCTCAACCTCATTAATCATCAGGGAGATGCAAATCAAAACCACACTGAGATACCACCTAACTCCAGTCAGAATGGCAATTATCAACAACTCAAAAAATAACAGCTGCTGGAGAGGGTGGGGAGAAAAGGGAACACTTCTACACTGTTGGTGGGAGTGTAAACTAGTGCAACCTCTGTGGAAAGCAGTGTGGCGATTCCTAAAAGCTCTAAACATCAATCTCCCATATGACCGTGCAATCCCCCTACTGGGAATATACTCTGAAGAACTCAAATTACTCTATAAAAAAGATACCTGCACACGAATGTTCTTTGCAGCATTGTTCACAATAGCTAGAACCTGGAACCAACCACGCTGTCCATCAAAAGAGGACTGGATAAAAAAAATGTGCTACATATACACGATGGAATACTATGCAGCCATAAAAAAGAACAAAATCATGAATTTTGCAGCAACCTGGATGGAGCTAGAGTCTATAATACTAAGTGACCTCTCACAGAAACAAAGATCTGAGTACCACATATTCTCACTCATATAGTGGACCTTGATCATCCAATGCACTACTATAAGAAAATGACTGACAGTGTTGGGAATCTTCTTTCACTTTCAAGGGCAAGAGTTAAAGCCTCTTGTTTTTCCTGTGTGCTTGTCCTTACACTCTAGCTGACAGCTTGAAACTTCCAAGGCAGCCTGGGCATGTGCAGGGGTGTGTGAGGGAACATGCAGAGACTCAGGTTTCCGGAGGGCATCTGTGGCTGGCAGTGGGAGGCATTGGCCTTTACCTTCTCCCCACTCTAGGCACGGGGTTGAGGGGAGGCGGGCCGGGAGGGACTTCTTAACCTCAGCAGCCCCTGCCTCTCTAAGAGAGCTTTTTGACATCTCAAGCAGCATCATATGCCAAGGCCTAGCTGTGCTCAATTTTTAGTTAAATAATGATAGTAACTGCTGTGTGTTGTGTGTGAATGTGTGATTTGTATGTGTGTGTGTGGGGGTGGGGCTGGAACTTTTCTTTCAACGTTAACTTTCAATGCACACGTACTTTGAGTTAACATGAGTTTTATTTAAAAAAGACTAGACTTGAATCCTATCTGAAGCTGACTTTGTAAGCAATTTGCTTTTTATCCCCAAAAGTTAAATTTCTTCTATTATATTAATTGTTTTTTCCTAACTTAGTTGAGTCCTAAAAAGAAGGTTTTTAAGTCAACACTTGTTAGACCAGCCAACTGGTGAGAATATACCTTGCTGTCGTCTGGATGAGAGCATATGATAGCCATGCCTGGCCCTACTTCTTTGTTACTCAGCCCTGCACCCCTAGATCCATTGCTCAGTTAAAGCATTTAACCCAGACCGGAGATAATAGCAGGCGTGTGTATCATAAGACGAGCTTGAGTTACATCACCTTCACCTACACACTCGGCTTCACTGTGTCTGGCTGTCATCACCATTGGTTCTTGATTTTCCACAGATCAAGCTAAGGCAGACAGCAGTTGTGTGGGATTCACAATGCACATTGCAATGCGCAAAGCCCCCACCAAACAGGACGAACTGTTGTTAGGGAGACAGCCGTTATGAAGTTCTACTCTCTGAACTGGTTTGAATTTCTCAGTATGAAATAAATATATGTTGGCATTAAAAAAAATGGCCTGAACTACTATATGCTATCCTGTATCGAGTTCGTTTAGCAAAAGCTTCAAGCGGTGAGCAGGTATTTAGTTACCAACAGTCTTAAGGACAATATTAAATTTCTAAATTGTTTTAGGCTGGCCATTAGAAAATGTAACTATATTCTTTACATTAGGTCCTGTGACCATAAAGCACTTTCATTCTTATTCATTTATGAAGTGCACCCAAAATTTATTCGTATTTCCCTTCCAAAGGTTAATTCTTTCTCCTCAAAACCAATGCACTGCCTTTAGTTAAGGTACCTTTTTAAATGTCATTGAAGAGAAGTTTTAGCAATTCATAGCCTTCCTTCCAATTCCTAGTCTTCTTCTGCATTTGATTGCCCTACCATTAAAAATTAATTTTCAAGCAATGAAACAGTAACCGGATAACGCTCAGAAAAGAAATGAAATGAAATATGTCTGATATTGTAGTCTGTCTATATATTAGCTCCACATAGATTTTAAGTTTCCCAAGACAGGGCTTATGTTTTCCACATTTATCTCTCACAGTGACTAGTAAAGTGTCTAAGACTCTTCTTTGCCCAGTTAAATGCTCAATAAATGTCGTGTTGACTAGAAGAAGAAATATACCAGAGATAGAACTCCAGTCAATTCTTCAATATAAAGAGGAACTCTCTAAAAATTAAGGAAGTTGTGATGGCAAATTTCAAGATATTTAATTTATTAAAATGAATTGAATAAGCTTATTAGAACATTTGTCAGTGCATTCTATTATGAGCATAATACATTCACCAAGCACATCTATTATTCAGCTTTCTGGGAAGGACAGAACAAGAAAAATAGCAGGCTTCAATTACTTACTCCAGGCTTATTGTAATTTCACTCAGGTGACCATTTGTTTTTTGTCTCTATGTTAACTTAGTACTGTAATAGTTGACTTAAATATTCTTATGTGACCTTTGAGGACAGAATTCATTCAATTTTAGATAAGAATTTGATTTTATATTTGTTATCGGTACATATTTAAAAGTCTCAAATGATAGTTCAAGCTTTAAGAAAGAGTTGAAGAATGACTTGAAGGTTTGAAAAACTGATGCCGTAACTATATTATTAGTATAACAGATGCACTAGTTTTCTTCTGCATTCTTTCACTAAAGAAATTGTTCTTCCTATTTATACGTGACAGTCTTCTTAATTAGGGAGTGAAAATGAATCTGCAAGCCCTTTGGGCTTTTATGAACTTAAGAAAATTGGTTTAACTGGTTTAGGATAAATTAAATTATTAATGATTTTTCTAATGCCCCTTTAAAGTCAGTCATATCAAACCGTAATTTGGCCTCTAACACTGTTATCCCATTACTCAAATAAACAAAAGGATTGATCAATATTTCTAACTGTTCACAATGAATATGACTTTCATGTAGAGTTAATCACCATCAGTGAAACTCAAAAACTATATGTATTGCTGTATTTTTTTTTCTCAACTCAGTATGGAGGAAGCAAAGACTACTTCTTGGTACTTGATAAAAAACACAAGTAGACAATCCAGAACAGAAAGAAGATGAGGAGCACTGGTATTTATCATGTATCTTGCATGTTCAACCCATTGCCTCATTTAACCTTTTTTCAAAATAAATTTTATTGACTCTAGTTTATAATTGAGGCAGGCATAGTTAACATAGCTTAGAAGTAGTTAGGCAGGTCTAATTTAGAACAGGGTAAGCATCCAGACATCTTTCTTACCCTTTCAGGACCTTCACCTGACTGCCTATTGGGTTGAGATGTGAACAAAACCAGTGCAGTAAATCACAAAAACAGTAGGGAATTACCCCAAACAGACATGATGCTCTAAGAAAAGTGCAAATCGAGTTAGGCAGTAACTTATATTATATCATTTTATAAGTCCTGTGATCTTAAAAGGTTGAGAGATAGTAATCAAAACTCATGACCAGACACCTGCAGTTCCCATGCAACCCCGCTTTTAGCTCATGGTTTGCTTAATCGGCATTGTAAAAGTCTATAAAGCTTCTTGTCAAAGGTAAGCTTGTGTCTTTTCTCTTAAGGAACCCACTCTTTTCCTTGAGTGTGCCACCTTTTCTTTCTAACAAATTATTTTTTAAACTATACTTTGGACTCACTCTGAAATTCTTTTCTGTGGCAAGGTCAAGAACCCACAGAGGAATACGTCACACCCCACCTGGCATCACACTGAGGACAACGGACCTTTGAAATTGTGTCTAAGACTCATAGTTAGGAAAAAGTGGAAGACCTAGGATTTGAGTCTAGATTTCTCTAGCTCCTAAGTAGTTCTATCAAATGGTAAGGGCAAAAAGATGATTCAACTATGGAAAATAAGACATAGGCTGGAACTGGAGTAACCTAGACTGCAAAAGTGAATGCAATTGGGGCCGGGGTGGGTGCTCATGTTTTAGCTACACAAAGAATAGCTGCACTGAGTGTGAGAAACAGATGGTCTCCAAGAGAAGGTAGGAAAATGTTGAAATGGAGCATGAAGAATTTTAGTTAGATTTGTGGAAGAAAAGTCTTGCCTGTGAAGTGAAATTCTGCAAGAGATTATTGAGGAAAGGAGCTTCCCTTTTGGAAGCTCTTAGGACAGAAGAGACTCTCACCTATCTGTGAAGATGGTTAGAGACTCAGAGAGATTACACTTGTGAGTGTAAAGGTGCTTACCTACCCTGGGTCCCAATGTGTGGTATCTGATTCTCATACTTGTTTCTGTTGACTTGTTAGTTGAAATAAAGAAAAATAATTTCAAATCTGGGGCAAGATTAGAGTCTATCATTGGTGAAAGTTCAACAGATTCACTCAAATACACAGGTGAAAATACAAATTAGCACAGATCTCAAAACAGCCTCAGTGTTCCCCACAGCTTGAGTAAATGTTAGGCAGGCTGCTTTTTGACTCTAGGTCTGCCCTCTCTTTTCTTAGTGCATTTGTTTTAGAGCACTTGTAATTGTAAATTCTTTCTATGACCTTTTCAGGTGTGAATTAATTTTTTTTTACCAGTATTTATTTCTCCTAGCTAAGTGTACCTTTCCATTGATTACTTATTAACTATAATGTATAGTACACTTCAAAATAGTAGAAGAGAGGATCTTGAATGTTGTCACCACAAAGAAATGATAAATGTTTGAGATCATAGATTTGCTAATTATCTTGATTTAATCATTGCACAATGTATATCATGTCAAAACTTCACACTGTACCTTATAAATAGGTGCAATTAGATGTCAATTAAAAACAAAATAAAACTGAAAAAAACTTTTTGCCAGTTTTCCATCCCAGAATTGTCTTTCTCAAGGATTTGAGAGCCATCCCTCTGAAATGTAATCATCAAAAGATAGTACTCTTACTTCCCAATTTCTGTGGGGTGCCAACTTCTGTGGGTGCCTTGCTCCAAGTTGTAAAACTACTTCTTGGCATGAAGACTAGAGGACATTTATTTTCCTTTAGGTAAAACCAATTAGCAAACACATCTGACCTAAAATCCCCTCATCCCAACTCTTAAAAACTCTCCAGACCTTTGTTTCAGCAGAGTTGAACTTAGACCTCTCTATGGTAATAGCCCTTAATAACACCTTCCTTGCTTGTTCAACTTCGTCCAGTGGAATTTTCGCTCCCACAGGTATTATAAATATATTAGTAGGTACACACGAAGAATTTCTAAAAATCTGAAAAAGTAGCAAGTTAATACAGAAAGTATATTAATTTCAGTTGTACAGAAAACGTAACCAAAAATGTTCGTGCAATTTCTTGGAGAATCTGATAAATTGTGTATTCTCATTACCTGTACTTTATTTTTCATTTAAATTTTATTTAATTAAGTTGATGTGTATCTTAGAAATATTAACATATCATCTTGCTTCGATTTCATGCTGAAAAATGTACAATCCCTTTATGCTTAAAGTGAGTGGCTTTTTTGAGAAATGATCATTTGTTTGCTTTCATGCTTTCAAATTTCTTATACAGTAAGTTTTTTATTTTGGTAGAAAAAAATTATCCTTGTGAGGCAGGCATTGGTTAGCATAGTGTAGAAGTAGTAAGGCAGATTTCCTTAGGCAGGTCTAATTAAAATAGGTAAAATGTTCAGACATCTTTCTTATCTGTTTACAACCTTCACCCAGCTGACCAGGCACACAAGACCTGACCACCCTGCAGAATGGAATGCGGATCTACCAGTGCAGTAAATCACAAAAACAATACAGAACTACCCAAAACACAGACATGATGTTTTCTAAGAAAAGCCTAAGTCTAGTTAGGCAATAACTTTAATTATTTAGAAGGTCCTTGTGACCTTACAAGGTTGAGAGATGGTAAAACTTGTGACCAGACACCTGCATCCCACCTCACTTAACTCATGGTTTGCTTTATCATCCTTGTAAAAGTTTATAAAGCTTCTTGTCAAAAGCAAATACATGTCTTGTCTCTTAAGGCATGCAGGCCCATTTGGCCTGTTTCTTTCTTCCTAAAAAATTCCAAGTCTTAAATGTACTTGGAATTCATTCTGAAATGTTCTTCTGTGGCGAAGTCAAAGAACCTATGAAGCAACACACTGCATACCATCCGGCATCATCTTCTGGTTAAGTTACTTGATAACATTAACGTATTCATTGGTTATCAGTCTCTCATATAATTTACTAAAGTACATATGCTGTTTTTGAACTCAATGAGATTCTCATTGTGAGTTTTATTCTTTAACATGAGTTCTAGTGTCTTTTTTTGTCTTTAGGCAAGGAATCACAATATAGCTACAAATTTCTTTATAGAGATGTACACACTATTGTAATATTATTTAGCTAAATGTGTCCAAATTAAATGACACTCAGATTACTGTCAGGTTGCCTTGGGTTCTTTTCACTTGAGTCTCTAAGTATTCATGCATACTGGTGTTACTATAATATTTTGGATGATTCTTGGTTCTCCAGTAGATATATCAGATTGAAATTCTTGGAGTTGAATCCCAATATAACAGATCTAGAAGTGAGGTACTCTTGGCTAAACTTTTGGGCTAAAACTGAGTCTTTAGTGAATCTTTGGGACCAAGGATAATCGTTAGCTAGCCCATTCCCTAGTATCTTGTATTTTCCAATTATTACAGCTAACAAAACTCACTTCTATAAACTAGTTAGAACTGGTTTTGATTTTAGACTCTTAACCTCCAGACTGCCTTCTGGTAGGCAACTCTATTCAGACAGCTCTATGTAAGTTTAGGCAAGCAGAGTGGTGTATTGTTCTTTTGGGATGGTTGAATCAGTCTTAAGCCATCCAAATCTTCATCTCTGAATATGTGCTTCCTTCCTCTGGGTAAATTCCAAAGTCCTAAAGATGTAATAACAATAACTAGGCATCTTGAGGTTGGATTGGTGTCCAGTTTCAGCTGTCATGTCATGAGGCCGCACACTCAGTCCGATGAAGAGGTCCCCGTGGCAAGAAACTGAGGCCTCTTGGGAACAGTCACTTGAGTAGCTACCTGGGAAGTGGGTTCCCCAGTCTTAGTCAAGACTTCCAAGGACGGTGTCCCAGTCAACATCATGACTGCAGTCCTTTAAGAGACCACTGAGGCAAAACCACCCTGCTAAACTGCTCATGAATTTCTGACCCACAGAAACTGTGAGGTAATATCTATCATTATTATAAGCTTCTATGCTTAGAGATAATGGTTTTACAGCAATAAATAACTAATACAGAGCTCACGATTGTGCGTGAGTGTTCTCTTTACTGTGGTGGACTGTCTTCATTATTCTTGGAGCATTTACCAGTTAACTGCCAGGTTTGGGGTGGGGCTTGAGTTTGGCAAGGGGGATGGGAGTAGAGATAGTCAAAGGGAGTCTATTGAAACACATCCTGTCATCACATTCTCACAGAAAACGGTATCCCTGAAGAGGTGGAAGTAATGGTCTTAAATTTAATTTTCTACACTGCAATCCAGAAAGGTCTCTCTGAAGGGTAAGCCCAACTAAATAATTGGGTTACTTAAACCCCTAAAAAGGTCAAAGCCATGATCTGGGGTCCGTTGTTCTCTCTAGCCATACTTTGCCAGCAGCTCCTGTCTCCAGTATCCAGTCTCACTGGTGGATGTTCTCTACAAGAACAGTGGCAACTTTTACTGGCCAGTCTTGCACAGGTTTTTTTCTCTGCCTGGAATTCCATGCTCCCACCCTTCCCCCTTTTTTGACTACACGTTGGAGCCCCTACTCCTGATTCTAGCCAGGTTTAGGTCTCTATCAGCCTTTCCTGACTCCCTAGATGTGCCAGATGTTTTTCCTCTAGGCTGCCGTATTACCCTTGCTTATATCTGGAATAGTATTTACTGCTGAATATTAAAATTATTTTTCTAGTCTTTGGTTTCCCAGCAAAGTATATGGAATTTGAGGGCAAGAACTGTGGTCTGGTTAACTGTTGTGGTTTTAGTGTAGATTTGGGAAAATAATTATTATTTAATGAAACTCTAATAAATGGACAAGCTTGTCCGAAACCCAACTGGTATAAGGCACAAAAACTTCCCATAAATATAAATAATAACTTTTATTTCCATTTTTTTTTGAGTTGGAGTCTCACTCTGTTGCTCAGGCTGGAGTGCGGTGGCATATTCACGGCCACCCCAGTGTCGACCTGTTGAGTTCTGGCGATCCTTCCACCTCAGCCTTCCAAGTAGCTGGAACATAGGCACATGCTACCATGCCCAGCTAATTTTTTTTTTTAATTGTAGAGATGAGGTCTCACCAAGTTGTCTGGGCTGGTCTCAAACCCATGGGCTCAGGCAATCCACTTGCTTCGGCCTCCCAAAGTGCTGGGATTACAGGCTGAGCCACCGAGTCTGTCCTATTTCCATTTTTTTAGGTATAGCATTACAAATGCTTATACATATTTTGAGGTTATTTTATCAGCAGAAAATGTAACACTATATTCTTAGAACATCACTAAATCTTGTTTTAAAATGTGATTTTTTTTTCTGGGATTATTTTAACTTGAGTATTAATGATGTCCTTTTTTAAAATGCAGGAGTGGTTTTGTGGCTCTATAAATGTCCGCTTAATAAGGCTTACCATGCAGAGCATGGTGGCTCACGCCTGTAATCCCAGTACTTTGGGAGGTCAAGGTGGGAGGATTGCTTGAGCCCAGGAGTTCTAAACCAGCTTGGGCAACATAGTGAGACCTCGTCATTACAAAAAATCAAAAAATTAACTGGATGCGGTGGCATGCATACATAGTCCCAGTTACTCAGAAGGCTGAAGCAGAAGGATCTCCTGAGATCAGTAGGTTGAGGCTGTGGTAGCTGTGATCATGCCACTGCACTCCAGCATGGGCAGCAGAGTGAGACTCAACTCAAAAAATAAATAATAAAAACTAAAAAATAAGTCTTATCACTAATAAAAGTATATAAGATATAGAGATGATGATATTAGTTGTTCTATAAGCAATCTATTAAATTCATAGACCAGGTAGATTGTATTGTACTGTATAAATTGTATTTTGCAGTTAAGATAATGAAAAGTTTTGTTTGAATTCAATGAGTGAAGGCCTTTTCTTCTTAACATACTTCTCACTCAAGCACACTTCTGCTCTACTTATGCTACAGTCAAATTGTTTGTCAGAAAACTTGATTAACTTTACATGTAAACTTGGACCTGGTGTTGTGATTCCATCCTATTCTGCTGAGGGCTTTCCTCCTGGTGTTCTCACACGGTGAAGAGAGAGTTGGGTTCTCTTCATCCCTGTGCAAGGGCGCCAATCCCATCACAGGAGCTCCACTCCATGAGCATATCTAGATTTAGTCGCATGCTGAAAGCCTCACTTCTAACACCATCACACTGGGGACCAGAGTTTCAACATACGGATTTTGGGGGACACAGACATTGAGTCCATCACAGACATTGACCATGGTTGGATTGCATACGGGTACAAAGGGAAAGCTTTTTTCCCTATGATCACAATTCGTTGGTCCTGATTCTGTACTATTGGGTCTTTTAGCCAGGAACCTAACCTCTCTGTGTCTCAGTCTTTTATGACAAAATGGGTAAAGTAATTTCCATCTCATCAGGCTATTGTGTGAATTGAATAAGCTTGTGAATATGTTCTATCATATAAAGTGATGTACAAGTGCGATATTACATTCTAGCCTGGAGCACATATGGATGTTTCAGTTAATAAAGGATCACATATGTGACCATAGTCCCATAAGATTATAATGAAGCAGAAAAATTCCTATGACCCGATGACGTTGTAGCAGCCATGAAGTCGTAAACACATTACTCTCATGTTTGTGAAGATGCTGGTGTCAACAAACCCACTGTACTGCTAGTTGTATAAATGTCTGGCATGTACAATTATTGTAGTACATGATACTTAAAGTGTTACTGGCTTATGTGTTTACTATGCTAAACTTTCTATCATTATTTTAGAGTACATTCCTACTTATTAAAAAATAAAGATAACTGTCAAGCAGCCTCAGGTAGGTCTTTCAGAAGGTGTTCTTGAAGAAGGCATTGATATCAGAGCAGAAGACAGCTCTGTGGGTAATTGTCCCTGAAGACCTTCCAATGGGACAAGATGTGGAGGTAGAAGACTGATTGTGGTGGTTCTGACCCTGTGTAGGCCTAGGCTTGGTGTGTTTGTATCTTAGTTCTCAACAAAAAGTGTAAAAGGTAAAACGAACGCACAATTTTAAAAATAGAAAAAAAACTTATAGAATAAAAATCAAAAACAGTTGTACAACATGTTTGCATTTTAAGCTAAGAGTTATTAGAAAAGGGTCAAAAAGTAAAAAAAAGAGAAAATCAAAAAATAAAAAAGTTACAGTAAGCAACAGTTAATTTATTACTGAAGAAAGAAAAATGTTGTTTTATAAATTTAATATAGGCTAAGTATCCAGTGTTTGTAAAGTCTACAGAATGTTCAATGGTGTCCTGGGCCTCACCACTCACTGACTCACCCTGAGCAACTTCCAACCCTGCAAACTCCATTTGTGGTAAGTTCTCTATGTAGATGATATTGTGTCTTTTATATGATCTTTTTATTATACCTTTTCTATGTTTGTGTAAGTATACTCTATGGTGTTCACACAATGATGAAATCACCTACTAATGCCTTTCTCAGAGGGTGTCCCTGTCATTAAGTGACTCGTGATTGTAAATGTAATTTTTGGGGGGGGGTTCCAAGAGCAGCAAAATAACAACAATCAAGATAAAAACACAACTAGCATTTCCACAGCACAGAGTTTGATTTAGGTTTTTTCAATGTGTTAACTCATGCCACTCTCAATACAACCCAGTGAGGTGAATATTCTTAATATTCACTGCTATGTTTTTTGTATTGTCTCCTCCCAAATTCAGGTATTGCCAGTGTGATAGTATTAGGAGATGGAGCTTTTACGAGGTGTTTAGGCCACTATGGCTTCTCCCTCATGAAAGGAATGAAGACCCTTGAAAAAGAATTCAACCCCTCACAGGGAGCCTGATCTTCTGCCTTCCCATGTGAGAATGCAGCAAGAAGCCTGGCACCCTGATCTCAGACCTTGAACTTCCAGAGTCACAAGAAATACATGTCTATTCTTTACAAATTCCTCAATCTGTAATATTCAGCTGGGAGTGGTGGCTCATGCCTGTAGTCCCAGCACTTTGGGAGGCGAAGGCAAGAGGATCGCCTAAACCCATGGGTTCAAGACCAGCCTGGGCAACATGGCAAGACTTCTTTAAATCAAAAAATTAGCTGGGCATGGTGGCACATGCCTGTAGTTCCAGCTACTTGGAAGGCTGAGGCGGAAGGATCATCTGAGCCCAGGAGGTTGAGGCTGCATTGGCCGTGAGTGTGCCACTGCACTCCAACCTGGGTGACAAATTGAGACTCTGACTCACCCCCCCCAAAACAAACAAACAAAAACCCCTGGTATTCTGTTACAGCAAACAAAGACACTCACTCCTTACAGATAAAGCAGTTGAGGAAAAGAGGCTAAGAAAACGAGTAACCATTTTCTCTTTTGATTCTTATCAGCTACTTTGGTTTTTAGCAACAGCAGATGAAACTTACATTCTTTTTTTTTTTGAGTTGGAGTCTCACTCTGTCGCTCAGACTGTAGTGCAGTGGCCGCTCCCAGCCACTGCAGCCTCGACCTGCTGGGATTCCGGCAATCCTTCCGCCTCAGCCTTCCAAGTAGCTGGAACTACAGTCGCACGCTACCACGCCCGGCTAATTTTTTGATTTATTGTAGAGATGAGGTCTCACCAAGTTGCCCATGTGGGTCTGGAAACCGTGGGCGCAGGCAATCCACTCACCTCAGCCTCCCAAGGCATGGGATTACAGGCTGAGCGACCGAGCTCGGCAAAACTTACATTCTTAAAGGTAGCGTTGCTTTCATTTATTTGATAGGTTTGTTAGTCAGGGATCTTGCTCTCTTGCTGGCACACTATCAAAATCGAACTTCAATTTGATTTTGCAAATAGGGGACATATATTGATTTGAATGACTGAAAGTCGAAGGTTAGATCTGAACCCTTTCTTGCAACTTCTTCACTTTGTTTTTCTCCTGGTTGGTTTCATTCTCAGGAAGTTTGCCCACTGGATACTAGAATCTGGAAACTTACAGTCCTAATGGCTTTCGAAAATGACCCTGAAGGCCAGGCACAGTGGCTCACGTCTAAAATTCCAGCACTTTAGGAGACTGAGGCAGGAGGATTGCTTGAGCACAGGAGTTTGAGACAAGCCTGGGCAACATAACGAGAACTTGTCTTTACAAAAAAAATTTTTTAAATTTTGATTTTGGTATGTGTCTGTAGTCCTAGTTATTCTGGAGGCTGAGGCAGAAGGATCACTTGAGCCAGGAGGCTGAGGCTGTGGTGTACCATAATCATACCACTGCACTCTGGCCTGGGTGACAGAATGAGACCCAGACCAAAAACCAAAAACAATCTTTACTTATACCCCATGCAACACATCACCCCAATAAAAGACAAGTTACTTGCTCACCAGGCAGGCCAAGTTCAATGTTTCAGGTGTTTTAGACTTTCTGAAGGTGTGGCCATCCCTGGAAGCCCAGCCAATTCCCATGGTCACTGTGTTAGTTGGAAATGAGTCAATTTATCAATAAACTTATGAAAATAACAGAATTTGAAGGGTAATTTT
This sequence comes from Cephalopachus bancanus, assembly GCA_027257055.1. Lineage (NCBI taxonomy): Eukaryota > Metazoa > Chordata > Mammalia > Primates > Tarsiidae > Cephalopachus > Cephalopachus bancanus. Next base: position 3,499,657 of record JAPVLO010000176.1, on the reverse strand, counting down.
TATTTATCAGACATCTAGAATTTAGGTGTTTAGCAGAGTCCTGATAGCATGCACATTGTAATTTAGGAAATATCTTCCTAGAGGGAAAATCATTATTAACCATATTCTTTAACACCTTTACATTTTTTATTCCTTGATATTAATGACCACTGACTTAGAGACCTCCAATCACCATGTGTTTGGGTACTGTCAGCGTTAGAGTCACGTGTCCAGCTGGTTAGGGCTGACAAGGCCAAGGTCATTGGCTTCACCACCTCAAGGTATCAAGTTGGCTTTATCCAGTCTTAAGATTGTAGGCTTTATTTTTCAGCTGTATCAACTCGATTGTGAAAGTAAGTCCAAGAACACCATCATTTCCTCACATCCTATGAAGATGGCTCACTGTCACTGTCCGACCTACTCTTAGGCACTGAACATAAACATTTTTTGGACTTGCAGGGGCCAGTAAGTTTCAGAGGGTGGATTTCGCCCATGGCTTCTGTACCTACTCATCTTTGTCATCGGACTTTCGTATGGTAGACTTGGTTTACAACACTTTAAAAGTATAAATAGCCATATAGCTGCACATTGTGAATAATGTAGAATGAAGATAATAATGATGAGATTAGTATTTCTCTTGACCCAGTGAGTAACTGTGCATTTAGTAGGCAACCTCTAAAAGGACACCCGAAGATCTCTGCTTCTTGGTACTCATGTCCTTGTGTAATCATCTTCCCTGGGGTGAGGGCTGGACTTAGGGACTTCATGAAGGACTCAAAATTGGGCAAAAGTGATAGGGTGTCACTCTAGACAGATGATGACAGAAAGATGACACTCCTACCTTGCTCACCATCCCTTGTTCTTTGCTTGGAGACCATGCTGGGAGAAGCAAGCATCATGATGTGGGAAAGCCCACTAGGGGAGAAACAATGCCTTCTCCCAGCTGCCAGTGAGAATATGAGGCCTGCCAGCAGCCATGGGAGTGGGCATAGATGCAAGTCCTCCAAGGTTTGCCTGCAGCCGTGTGAGTAAGCATGGACCTGGGTCCTCTAAGGGCTGCCTGCAATTGTGGGTTGAGCGTGGGGTCAGATCCATCCTGGGCCAAGCCTGACACAATTGAAGCCCTGCTGACTCTTAGACGCCACCTTGTGGTCCCCCGAGCCACAGAATCCAGGTAGCCATGCCCAAATTCCTGACCCACAGAAAGGATGCCATTAGAAATGTTTTAAAACTCGAGGCTGGGGATTATTTGTTATGTAGCAACAGAAACTTGACACATCCAGGAAAACCCCAAAATCATTTTGGATGTAATGATTTGCTGCATATTCATAAAGGAGTGAGTTGAAATTTTCTTTTTTAAAAGACACGGTCTCACTTTGTGGCCCAGGCTGGAGTGCAGTGGCACAACCATAGCTGACTGCAGTCTTAAACACCTGGGTTCAAATAATCCTCCCAGTTCAATCTTCCAAGTTGCTGGCCTCCAGGTGCTGGCTACTACGTGGGACTGATTTTTAAAACATCTTTTTGTACAGACAAAGGTCTCCTCTGTTGCCCAGACTGGTCTCGAACTCCTGGCCTCAGGTGAGCCTCCTGCTTCAACCTCCTAAAGTGCTGGGATTATAGACATGAGCCAGTGTATCCAGCCCACAGTTGAATTTTAAATGCTTCTTCCCTTCCTCAGCTCTTCAAAGGATTTTGCAACTACCAAAGAGTGGGGACCGGTACTGTTATTTCCTATGATTTTAACAATATATTTATTGGGGTTCTATGAACATTTCATATTAAACAATTCCCATTATCCAGTAATATCTACTGTTATGTCAGAATAAACAGAAAAGAGTTGGATTTTTCAGTATATTTGCACTCTTATTCTAATAAGAAAAATGCATACACATCTCTTTTTGAATCTCCAATAAAAGTGTAAGAATACTTTGGAGTTTTGGTTGCCGTTGATAAATATTTTTCATAGGAACATGTATATTTGCTCTATCCCAAAACATGGCACAATGTAGTGCTATGCAGATACCAAATATAGCACCTCAAAAAAAAAAAAGCCATTAGTGAAATATTCACTCAAAAGTCATTGATTTGAGCTTAAGTCAATTTAAACATGTTGTGACATCTTTCATGTCTTCTGGGCTCAGCAAAAATAGTTTCCACATCACCTTTAAAGCCTGGAAAAATTATGAACAGTTTTCCTTCAGTGAAGAAGTGCTGCATAAAAAAAATCATGGTGTCAGGCAGACATTGGTTTGAATTCTGGCTCTTCCATTTCATAGGCTGTGTGACACTGGGTATGTCACGTCTCTCTCCACCAGTTTCCTTGTCTGTAAAGCATTGGTCTCACTGCATTGTCAAGAAAACGAAATGAGGTATTCTTTTTGAAGCACTGGGCTAGGTATCTTGCAAGTACACAAGCAATGAGAGCTATAGTATCATTATTTTTTATTTTATTTATTTATTTATTTTTTGAGTTGGAATTTCACTCCATCGCCCAGACTGGAGTGCAGTGGCCGCTCCTGGTCACCGCAGCCTCTACCCACTGGGCTCCAGCGGGCGATCCTTCCGCCTCAACCTTCCGAGTAGCCGGAATTACAGGCGCGCGTTACCACGCCTGGCTCAGTTTTGATTTATTGTAGAGATGAGGTCTCGCAAAGTTGCCCAGGCGGGTCACGAACCCGCGGGCTCAGGCAATCCACTCACTTCAGCCTCCAAAAGGCGCGGGATTACAGGCTGAGCCACCGAGCCCGGCAGTATCATTATTATTGCTCAAAAACTTTCGTGGTATGAAAATTCTTCTAAAATTCTTTCAAATATCTTAGTAGGTTAGTCATCACTAAATTTACACCGATCTCTCATTCCACTTCTGTTTATCATTTTTTGTCCACAATTTTAGCTCCTTCTCTGTGTTCTACTTCTTGTCAAATACAATGTGAAAAGAATATTAACACCTACCCCGACTTAAAATCTCCATACTGGTGCAGCCTTTCCTGGGGAAAGCTACCAGAAGATAGACGAGGAATATAGTTAATGGGATAATCCCCAGACACAGTTTTAGAGTAAGATTTATATAGCATTGTAATTTATGAGATACTTCCTAATGTACATACAAGTATGATCTTTTGTATTTCACCTCATATCACTAATTGACTCTAACCTGAGTGTTGTGTTATATGTTCACATTCATTTTGTTAATGAGAAAGACACAGAAATTTTAAAAGGTTAAATCATATATGATGTGATTATGACATCCATAAGATTTTAAAATAATTTTGAGAGTGAGGCATACAACCCGAAAGTGTCATTGGAGACATGTTTTAAAGCTATAACCAGGGAATAATAATGTTAACATGGTAAATTCCAGCCATGAGTTTTTAGATATTCTCTTATTGCAAAGATAGGTCAGACAAAAATATATCTCCTATAATCACCCCCCACTATCTATATGAGTCCTTGCTGTCATTCTCTGCAATTGTAAATGTTTGTCTTCATAGCTCATAGCTTTGGGTTTACTTGTTGACTTATATTTTTAATGCTGGTCTCTCCCACTAAGCTCTTGGTTCTAGGAGGACAAAGATTGAAACTACTTGTTCAACACACTCTACTCAGCACTTAGCACAGTGCTCAATAAGTATTGACTATTGAATTAAAGGGCCATGGGTTACTTTTAGTTTATAATCTTTATGTTTGGAACACTGATGATAAACATTTTAAACATTTTTCTACTATTCTGATAACTGTATATAACTATACATATGTAATTATATATGAGGGGCACCCCCAAAAATTCGAAATTTATTTATAAAAAATTTGTATTCTTACATCTTTAAACTTCAGCCACCTTCAAAGCACTCTCATTTGATTCAATACACCAATTGAGATGCTTTTACTGCTGCTCAAAATATTTGTTGAACTCGTCAACTTTTATGCCTTGTAGGCTTCTGCCATTTTTTGTCTCACCTCTTTCACGTTGGCAAAATGTTTCCATTTAAGGACTTTTTTCATCTGGGTAAACAAAAAAAAAAAATCACTTGGGGTGAGATCAGGTGAATAGGAAGTGGGGTCACAGGGGTCATGCTATTTTTGGTCAAAAACTGCTGAATGCTCAGTGTGGTGTGGGCAGGTGAGCTGGTAAATCGCTCAACATGAAATGAGCAAATGTAGAAATAATCTCAAAAAAAAATTCACAGAAGTCAAATTCAGCCTCTCACAACGACGCTAGCTGGTACATAGATGCTGATGAGTATCTAGAACACTTACCTAGCAGAGGAAGCCTATACTACAAGGCGCCCATCCTCCAAAAAGATAATTTTGAGTTTTGGGGGGGATCCCCCATATATAAAACTACAACTATAACTCTCTTTATATATTTCAATTCATTGGGGGTGGGGAAATTATGTCTTGATTCAAGTTTGAAAAGCTTTCATTTTAAGATTGCAGACTTTAAAAGGGAAATAATTGGAATTTAGGATACATATTTTAAATGTGTGCTACTATCACTGTGCAGTAATAGTTGCCAATAGAGATTATAGATGTCATAGGAAGAAGTGGCACCTGCAACACTGACTGGAACAAATTGTTTCAGTGTTTCACCTTCACACAATGTTTGAATTGCAATTTTTAAAAAAGTATCATTGACAATAGAAGAAAACAAGTCAGAGTATACTCTAATATAACAATAAAAAGCATAGTATAGTCCATACATAGAAGTAGCATAGTCATCACTATTATGAAGTATTATGTACTGTACAAAATGGTGTGTGCTAGACTTTTACATAACTGGTGGTGATAGAGGTTTATTGACACCAGTGTCACCACAAACATGTGACTAATGCATTGCCCTATGATCGTCTCATGGGTGTGAAGTCACTAGGAGGTAAGAATTTTTCAGCTCCATTATAATCTTGTTCCATGGTCATATATGTGGTCCGTCATTTACTGAAACATTATCTTGCACATGACTATACTTTTGATGATGGCTTTTGATGGCAGTAAGGTGACCTGCGATTATTTATTAGAATATGTTTATTATCCTAATAAATAATTACAGAGAAGATAAATTTAAGTCTAGAACAACTTATTATTAGTTTTCCAGATATTTAACACAACTTTGCATGCACTAATAACTTCTAGCTATTCAGTTTGGAAACAAAAGAGTGACGTTTCTACATTATAATGGGTATTAAATGACAATAGACACAAGATATTTATAGAAAGTGTTCATTGTACATGGAGAATAATTCACAGGGTAACATCAATTTTTAAAATATGGATGGTTTTATACAAGGTGTTTGCTTTAGAAAAGAGAAAAGTTAGTCACATGCTACAATTTACCTTGAAGTGACAATTAATTTTGGCATGGCCTTTATGAACTATGCAAGTCAAAATGCTTCTACCAAAATGTAAAACTCTATCACCCAATAACAGTCACGACAGATGTCTCGAACTTATACTCCTCTTGTACTGCAACCCCAACCCTCTCCACCTTGCAGCTAAGGGCTTTCCCTCTTACCTTATGTGTGTCCATGTTGTTAGAATTTTTTATTGGTATGAGTTAAATTTTCAATCAGATATCTTTCATGTAAACCTGTTTTTAAGGTCTATAAGAACTAACATTTATCAGAGTGTGTTATCTTTTCCCCATGTAAAGTGTAAAGCAATTTAATAATATTAAGTATTTTTCTAGCTACTATAAATGGGGTTTTAAATTTTTTTTCACAAATTTGCTATTAGTGTATAGAAACTCTTCTGATATTTGTACATTTTTTTGTATACAGAAACATACAGAATCTGTTACAGAATTTGTCAGTTCCATGAGCTTTTTTTTGTGGAGTCCTTATGGTTTTCTGTGTATAAGATCATGTTGTGTGCAAGCAGGGACATTTAAACTTTTTTCCCAGTTTGGATGCCTTTTTTTTCTTTCTCTTGCCAAATTGGTCTGATTAGGACTTCCACTACATGTAAAATATAGTGTTTATATTACTGGTAACTAAGACTACAAGTAAACTTTTAAGAATTATTTTCTATTGCAAAAATGAGACCTACATATATTTATGTTAAAAGCAAATAAACAAACAACAACTGCTAGAGCGAAAACTCATACTTTATTTGTTCACCACCTCCAATTCCAGTTGCTTTCTCAGAGGTAATAATGATTATCCGTGTATGGGTTTCCTTTGATATGCTGAGTTTCCTATTATTTAAATGTTATGCTTTTACATGTATATTTCTACATTGCCATTTTAAAATTTTAGTGCCCTTGACAAATTTTTCATGTTAATATTTATAAGTGAAACACTAGACATGGAATTGAGGATTTCCTCTGCAACTTGCACTAAGAAAAGCATCATATCTTTGTCCAAATAGTCTTCTATTATCCCATCAATTTCCAAGACACAAATCATCAGATAAAATCAACAAAATCCTCAGCCAGTAATCCCGCGCCTTTGGGAGGCTGAGGTGAGTGGATTGCCTGAGCCCGCAGGTTCGAGACTCGCCTGGGCAGCGAGACCTCATCTCTACAATAAATCAAAAAATCAGCCGGGCGTGGTAGCGCATGTCTGTAATTCCAGCTACTTGGAAGGCTGAGGCGGAAGGATCGCCGGAGCCCAGCAGGTCGAGGTTGCGGTGGCCGGAAGCGGCCACTGCACTCCAGTCTGGGCGACAGAGTGAGACTCCAACTCAAAAAAAAAATAAATAAATAAAATAAAAATCAGCAAAATCAAGAAACCTAGAAAAAGGCCTTTAAGGGGATTTTGCTGCATAAATATTAAGTATGCCAGGCTGGAATTCATCACTCAATGCTTTGTGTTATCTGACGTTTCACTCTGGAGAGCCACCTCCTCTTCTCCAATTCCATGGCATATTTAGAATAGTTGATAGAAGATTGACACCTTCATAACAACAACATAAATACTTGGACCCTAACTTAACTCTTTAAAATTCACTCTTTCTTTTTTAATTCATCCACTGACACTTTTATTTAACATTAAACAATGCTAAATACAAGGCACTCTGCTAGGAGCTAAGAACGAAAAGATAAATACCTAATCCCTAGCCCAAAGTAGTTCATAGTTTACTGCATGAAACGCATAAATAATGAATAGTACAACTGCAATAGGGGTATGACCAGTGCCCTGAGGACAGATGGCTGCTTGAGACAATTAGCCACTATTTATTGATCATCGATATGTGTTAAGCACTGTGCTAGTCCATGGACTTTTTAGTAACATTATTTACTTAAATGCCTTTTAATATTAAATCTTTTCTGAATATGTTGGTAAAATGTAGCTCAATAGTTAAGAATAGAAGTTCTGGTGCCAGGCTGCCTTGGTTCACATCCTTGCCCTGCCCTTTTCTAACTGGGTGTTCTTGAATCTAACTTCACAGTATCATCATCTACAAAATGTAGATATTAATAACATCAGTCTATAAGATTGCATGATAATTGGTACATGTGAAGCACTTAGTACAATGACTGATTTGAATGAATTACTCTAAATGTATTCATGGCTGTTATGTCATTTTTAGTGTCAATTTAAGAGCCCACATCAGACATTTTCTCTTTGGCTTCGGTTTCAGATGTCCAGCCTTCTCTCCGAGGTTGAACTTCCAAGGAGTGCTGTAAAGACTGCCAAACGTACTCAGTCCTTAGTAACTCAGAGACAGACAGATTTCATTTAGATATCTCCAAACTGAGGGGAGTTAGTCATAACCTGAAAATGGTTTCAATCCAGTTATGCATGAATAAGCATTGAATTTATATCTAGGATACACTGTCAAATGTAAGATTTTCATATGCTATAATAATACAATATTTCTTTTAGAAAATAAAATAAAAAAAATTAAGGTAACTTAAGTATAAGACACAGTGTATACAAACACACACACACACACACATACACACACACACACATACACACACTTGTGGCTCAAATCTTGTTTGAATAGTTCTTTCAGAAACTTCATGGTAGAGACATTATAAATGCAACTTATAAATGTATTTATAAAAATCTAGCTCTTGAAAGTCTGCACATTCATTGTTTGTGCAGTGATGCTCTATGGCAAAACCAACTATAGACCATGCCCATGAGGGACTGGTGACAGGGTTGCCAGATTCAGCAAATAACAATACATGATACCTGGTTACATTTGAATTTCAAATAGATGATGAGGACTTGTCTAGTTTAAGTATACTTCATGCCGTATTTGGGGCATATGCATGTGGAAACACTTACTTGGTGTTTATCTGAAATTCAGATTTAACTGGGTATCGCATGTTCATTGACTGGCCCTGAGGAGAGTACATTGATCTTTTCCTAAGAGTGCTTTCTCATGCAATTAGGCTCTCCTGTCCTTACTTCCATTCCATACTTCCCGCTCCAACTCTAGAAACATCCCTGTGGAAACCTCCATGGAGGACCACATATTTAACATTTAAATTTATGGAAGTAAATGCCATGGTCATCCCTACAATCCAGTGTTGTCACATTCATCACTTTCTGGGTCTAAACTTTGTTTTCTGCCCAATCCACCTCCATTTCTTCCTGGACCAATCTAGATGCCTTCTTCATTTTGTACTTTGTCTTTCTTTTGATGATTGTGTTTCTTCTTCAGATGACATACCTCCTTATCTGTTAAGATTAGGTCCGGGGCGGGGAGGGGGAGAAGTGAAAAACCACCTGTAGGATACAATATGCACTAGTGGGGGTGATGGGTATACTTGAGGCCAGACTTTTCTACCACTACACAATGCATACATGCAGCCAAAGACCATTTGAGCCCCCTAAAGCTATTGAAATAATAATTTAAAAGATTAGGTGCTGGAAAAGGATGGAAACAGATCTTTTTCAAAGCCCTACTGAGCCTAGAAACCATGTGTCCCTTATTTCAATTATTCTCTGCTATTGTCCTCATCTCCAGTAATTGTCTTTCCATTGTCCCTGATTCAATGTGAATACTGGACAAATTCAAATGTCCTCTTTTATTCCCCTGGAATTGGAACATTATAGTGGGAACTCTTACAAAGTGCAGATTGATGCTACTATAAATTGAAGATTTCCAACCAAACGTGTATTCAGGTCTGTGTAGAAATATTCTATTGTTTTATTATTCTTTTTAACTGGCTCTCTCTTTGTTCAACTGGCTATTTCAGCATTTTTTATTCATTTCAAAACTTTGAAATTCCAGACTTTGTCCCTCACTCTTAGTAAATAACTTCATCTTCGGGTTCACAGAGAAAATAGTAAATAGAAACCATCACATAGGATTTTCCCGGCTTCTGTAAGTCACATATACAGTTGAACTCATTCTTCCCTGATGCTTGTGTTCAGAATGGAAGAAGTGCCATTTCTCATGCTTAAAGATGTGGATCTCAACCTGTCTGTTTCCTCAAGGATTATGTTCCACCAGTTTTCCATGTTTTTACTTATATTATTAACTTTATTTTCTTTGCTATTTCAATTTCTTAAGAAGATTTAAACACTTGACAGCATTTTTGACCTTAAGAAAGCAAAGAAGACCTTAAATTAACCCTACGAATTTCTTTAACTGCAGCACTACTTTCTCCTTCTTCAAATTCAAGCCATTTGAAAGAAAAAAGATATCCAGGATGGCCATTATTAAGTCCTTATTTAACCTTAACCATTCAGTACATTAAAACCTACTTTTTATCTTTAAAATAAAACTGTTTTCTCAAAGATTCTCATGGTCCTGTTTGTTGCTATATCTAATAAAAGACTTGTAGTCTCTATTTTAAATCTTTCTTTAGCACTTAATAGTAAAGATTACCTCTTAAAATGTTTTTCTCTTGAATTTCTGGGATCACACGCCTTTCTTTTCATTCATCTTCCTTCTTCCGGTATGCCTGTGACTCCCAAATCTACAGTCCTAAACCACCTGTTATAGTTTCTTATATGCCAGTCATGAACATTATAAACAGTCACCTATTCTGACAAGGCTTTAATGCAGCCATTAAGAATCACATTCACCCAAAATGAGCACTCATTACCAGTAAGCAACCAATGGTCATCTAGATGCTTTATGCACTCACCTCAGGAAAAAGTAAATGTGTTTTACTTCAATGGGGGACCAAGTAAGATTTATATTTCTTTTAGAAAAAAATTAGTTTATAAGTAGATGCAAAAATCGGACACATTTTAGTCTTGGACCTGAAGTTAGAAGATTTGGCATGAATCCCAGATCTACTCATAATAGGCAGGTGTTTTTCAAGAAAGTATTTTATCACTAATTTTCTTATATTTTAAATTATAACCATGAGGCAGATAAAGGTTTTTTAAACTGCAAACCATTGTGTAGATATTAAATTACTATAATAATAATATATGGTTTTGAGTGTGTGTGTGATGAGATATTGCAAAGACTTCTACTTGAAGGGAGTCTTATACCTGTTTTATACTCTCCTACACACGTCATTTCTTTAGACCCTTCAACAATGACGAGTTTCCTGGGGGAAGTACTCTCCTTCTTCTACCAGTGTGACTTCGGGGAGAGTTGGCATAATCTTGCATGCTCCTGCCTCCTAACAACAGGTGATCAGTTCAGTTCTTGGAAAATTGACTCAAGCCTGGACAAACAGAATATTCCTTATGAATTTACCAACTAGATTAAGAAAAAGAGTTGGTTCTTTATTGAAGGTAAAAATATAAAAATGTAAACTCTAACAGACACATTTTTTATTCATCTGCAGTGAGAGAATAAGTCTGGAGATGAAGAGAAGCTGGGATCCTAGATGTGAGGGAGCAAGCAATGGAGGAGAAAGTGGGGGACATGGGAGAGGGGTCTGGTGGCCACACACTGTTATCTCAGTCATTTGTGAGCTGGACCCATCTCTGCTCTCCCCATTGTTGTCATTGAACTTGAAATAGCCCAGTATTCTTGTGATGACTTTCCCCCTTTCTTTAATCTTGGTTTTAACCATGTGTTGTCTGAGCAGTTGACACAGGCTGAGTTCCTTGGGAAGTGTACCCTGCGATGGTGATTGGCACACGGAGCATTTACTCAGGTGTGCTCTTGGGATCAACTTCTGTGAAAGGAAGGAGAAGGAGCAGGATTGGACAGAGGGAAAAGCTGAGCTGTAATGCAGTCTCATTGAAGACCTCAGCTGACCTCACGAAAGGTCCAGGAGTAGGAATGGCCCTTCAGAGCTGTCTTACTTTAGGGCAGGCAATGTTTTCCACTCACATTCACCAGTTATTAGAGGCAAACGATGCTAGACAAGGTGTGTAACCTGTGGTGAGACATTCTCCTGCAACCAAGGCAATCACTAAAGTGGGGTGGCCATTGAAGGCTGTTGTTTTTCGGCTGTGCTCTCAACAGCTGGGGAAATTGGGATATTATGGGTGGCCCATTACACAATCCCATGGCCTATTTTTATCCCTTCTACCTGCATGGGTCTCACATCTACAGAAAAAACATGATTCTACCTGTAGGACTTGTGAATGTATTTTTAAAGTAAACTTAGACTACCTCAAAAGTAGGCGCTAGAACTGCATGGCTCTTGTATTCTATGTTATTTCATCATCATATAAGCTTATGTTTAAGTTTCTTTATTGAATTTCAAAGCGGAGATCTTTGAGTCTTGTTCTAGATCAGAATACCCCGTGGAGCTTGTTAAAAAAAACACAGTCACATGGGCTGCACTTCAGAGTTACTGAAGTAAAAGTTCTTGATTAGAGTTTTGGAAATGGGTTTTATGTTAGTTTTTTTGTTTTTTAAAGAATATAAATGGCGCAGTCCCTTTGAAATGCAGGACCAACTCTTAGGCATTAGTCATACGCTCCAGCTTCTATTGATTTATTATTCTATAAACTACTTAAAAAGAAATCAGTGACATAGCTTGATGCAATGCAATTAGTGGCTAGAACAGACACCAAATGCAATGCTAACAGGTAACCCATGATTCACTGGGCCTTGCACTGACTGATAAAATGGGACCCCAGACTTCTCACTTAAAGTCTTAGAAAACTTCTAGCAAAGATTGTGCTTTTAGCCATGTTTTTTTCCCCTTCTTGCTTCTATTTCTTGACCTTTCCATGGATCTGTGGCTTTTGCTGACCACTGCCACACTGTCAGATGTGGCTTCCACTTCCATGAGGTGCCTTCATTCTAGGTAAGCATCATTACTATTTCCACTTCTGAGGACCATTATCTTCTTCAGTCTCTGGCACTGCTGCAGGGTACCCACATGGCAGGTTTTCCTGGGAACCACTGTGTCCTCTAGAGCCATCTCAGGTAACCATGATGATCAGTTCCACCAGATGCTGCTGCTAGGGCACTGGTAAATGCAGGGCAAGTAGGTTCTGGCATTCTTCCATACACTGGGGAAGAAAGAATCATTCCTGTTCTTTTTCATTAGGGAACAAATCTTTCAGGTTTGTTTGGGTGAATGATATCTTTTACTTTTGACTTTCTCCCTTCTCTTAGAATTCAAACAGGGCCACTGTCCGACACAATTCTGAGAGACAGTAGCGTGCTCCAAAACATCTTCCTCTACCCAAATGTAATGCTCCATCATTGGGTATGTGTGTCTGCCTTTCTTGTCTTTTAGAATGAGTCTCTCTGGGAAGTCCCTGAGTCCTTTTTAAAGCTAGATCTCCAAAGGTCTGTTTGACAAATTGATCAAATATATACATGCTTATGTGTGAGTCCAGCAATGAATATAGATTAGTTTCAAGACAGAACTTTCCATCAAATTCTTCTGTAGAATATGTGCTTCCTGGATGAGAATGACAGTACTTCTCAAACTTTACTTTGTAGTCATCTATGGGGCTAAAAAAGAGAAAATAAGAGAAATGTCCTGTGACTTGAGGTTAGGTAAAGAGTTTTTAGGCATGACACCCCAGCATAATTCATTTTTTCCTTGGGAAAAAAATCTGATACTTCAAGATTTTTTCAAGATCTGCCTCAAACTAAGAGAAAATATTGACAAATCAATCTCATTTTCAGAATTGTTAAGGGGGCCCTCCCCCCAAAAAATACAATTATCTTTTGGAGGACAGGCACCTTGTAGTATAGGCTTCCCCCTCCACTAGGTATGTGTTCTATGAACCCATTGGCATCAATGTGCCAGCCAGTGTTGCTGTGAGAAGCAGCATTCAGCTTCAGTGAACTTTTTTGGAGATTCTTTCAATGTGTTTGCCCATTTCATGATGGGTTATTTCCAAGCACACTTGTCCACACCGTGCTGAGTCTTCAGCAATTTTTGACCCAAAACAGCATGACCCCCATGCCCTACCCTCCCTATTCACCTATCTCACTTTGATGGACTTTCTGTTGTTGTCGTCTTAGATGGACAAAGTCCTTAAAGGAAACATTTTGCCAATGTGGAAGAGGTGAAACAAAAAATGGCAGAAGCACCAAAAGGAATTAAAATTGATGAGTTCAAAAACCGTTTTGAGTGGCGGAAAAAGCGTCTTAATGGGCGTATTGCATCAAACAGAGAGTACTTTGAAGGTGACTGAAGTTTAAGTATATAAGAGTGAATACAAAATTTTTAATAAATAAATTCCATTTTGCCCCCCCCAGCATAAAACACATTACATAACAGTTAGAAAACAAGGAAACCAATTTTTTTTTAAAGGACAAAAAACTTGGATACTCACCAAGGATGACAAATCAGTACATTTAAAAATTGTTCAACAGCATTAGCTGTAAATGAAATGCAAAATTAAGCCACAATAAGATACCACTTCATGCTCACTAGGATGAGAAAATAAAAAATACTCATAATACCCGGTACTGACAAAGATGTGGACAACTACAACTCTCACACATTGCTGGTAATCATGCAAAATGGTATCATGCAATGGAACAGCCATTATGTAAAATGATTTGGTAATTTCTCATCAAGTTAAATACATAGCCGTGACCCAGTGACTCCTACTTTCTGGAGAAATGAAAGCTTACGTTCACCTAAAAACCTGTATAAAGATATGGATATAGCAGCTCTCTTCGTCAAAGATTTCCAAAACGCAAAGTAAAGTCCTTCAACGAGAAAATGGATGAAGAAACTGGTACTGCTGCATTATGAAATACTACTCAGTTATAAAGAACAAATGACTGATGGATGTCACAATTGCACTGAATTTTAAATACATTATGATGAGGGAAAGAAGTCAGTCTCAAAAGGTACATATCATCTGATTCCATTTATATTACATTCTCAAAAAGATAAAATATAAACCGCAGATCAATGGTTGTCGAGAGTTCGAGGCATGAGGTGGGATGATGTGGTTATCAGAAAATGGCATGAAGGAGTCATCTGAGGTAATGGAAGACTGTTTCCATATCCACATAATGACAGCAGTTACTTGAGTTTCTAAAAAGTGGTAGAAGTCACAGAAGTGTAAATGAAACACGACTATTTGGCTGTCTGCAATTTAAAAAGTAAAATTAATAATTTAAAAAGTATTCTTATGCTTACAACTCACAAGGATGCGGGCAAGTCTGCCAGGGTCTAGCTGTGAGGGTTCATTCAATATCATTAGAGGTGTTTTCTCTTTCTCTTCACCTCACAATTAATATCTAACCAGGCCTCTAAGTCTCCATAGGTTAAATCCATATGTTAAATATTATGTGGGTGCTAAAAGGCTTATTTTCTTTGCTTTATCTGTGTTGGCTTCATTTTGAAAAGCTTTATAAGATGGCAGAAAATGGCCACCGATGATTTCAGACTTATATTTGCCCCACAAACACAAAGGAATTGCCCCTTTCTCAACAACTTTGAAGTTCCCTGAGAAGAAACCCATTTTTCAGCAAAGCTTACCCCTTATGTCCATTCCTGAATGTATCATTTGTCCAGGAAAATTCTCTTTGTCTACACTTCAGTTTTGTATCCACATCTTGGCCAGACCCATTCACTCCTAGAGAAATGAAGTATGTGGTAAGACAAGCTGGATAGACAAGGAGCATGTGTCATCGCTACTGGATTTAGTGCTGCTAAAGGCACTTACCTTCTTTTTTTTTTTTTTTGAGTTGGTGTCTCACTCTGTCACCCAGGCTGGAGGGCAGTGGCATGCTCCCAGCCACCACAGCCTTGACCTGTTGGGCTCCTGAGATCCTTCCACCTCAGCCTTCCAAGTAGCTGGAACTACAGGGGTGCACTACCATGCCCAGCTAACACTAACCTTTTTGTTTCAATTTGTCCTTGCAAAAAGGGAATAATAATTGTCCCTTCTTCAAACAATGACAGCATCTATCCATGAGTAAGATGAACAGCAGACTGGCTGCCCTGTTCTTCCCAGTCATCTTCACAGGATGTTAGATACGGTTAAATGATCAAAGAACCAGTGTCATAGTGTCTATATTTCATACCTATAAAAATGTAGGATGCTAGAAATGAAAGGGTTTGTGAAGAGCCACCTGTCACTTCCTCTCGTTCCAAAAAAGTTATATTTATATATTTCTAGAAGGAAGATTAAAATATATATGTTTATGACTTCTACAACACAATATTCTACAGTAACTCTTGGTAATATATAACCACCTTGATTCCATCCTTAGGAATCTTAGAAGTGGCTTAAATCCAACCAAGTGTTTCATTTTATTGCTTTCATGAAATAACATGAAAATTCAGTTCCCATTGTTTCATTGCCAGTGATAATTTTTTAAAGGAGAAAAGTAGCTTGCCTTCACTCTACTTCAAGTACTGCATATATATATATAGCATTAAAAATGGCATTAAATCGTACAGTCTTCCCCCAATCATTTGCTCTTCATAGGCTGAACTCTTGGTCCACTAAACTTTATGTACAAATTGCATCTTTAACCCTTTGAATGTTTTTCTGAACTCTTCGAAAATTCTGAACGATCCCATTTAAGGCCGAAAAATCTGAACCTTACAAATTTTCTCACTGACAGTCAAAAACCCCAGAAATGTCTTCAGAAGAAGAAAAGAAAAAAGATCTGGAGAAAAGGTTATTCCAGGACTTTGAGGGAGTCCCAACACTTTCCAGACCATCTGGTCAAAATCTAATTGCTAATGATTTTTTTTTTCAATCCACAAGTATAGCCTAAAGGGGAATTAAGCCAGGATTTTTGAGAACGCCTGGCACAAGAAAGCTGTTGTCAAAGAAGGCTAAAAATGATAGTGATAATGTTAGTACAGCAAACCACACAAAATACATATTTCCATTTGCTATTGGAGGAGACAGCTTGGGCAGCTTATGTAAAGCATTTTCCAAATCTATGCCTCCCTGATAATTCGGCTGCACTAATTAGAATCGATTAAATCTCTCTTATCTATTCTTAAAAAAATGAATACCAGCCAGCACTCTGATTTTTTTTTTTTCCTGGGAAAATAAAAGAACGATGCTGTAGCTTTAACTGTGCACCGAACTGGGAAGGTTGTCATGGAGATGGGTCTGTGGGGCTGCTCCACTTCTAGGCCTTGTTCTGTTCCTGAAGCAGAAGGTGCTGTTGTTAGGAGGGTTTCAACTTCTGCCAATAAAACCCGCAGCTAGAATTTTTTCATTGCAGTTTTGTTCCTGTTGTTTTCATGGAAGCAGCGAGCATACTTACAGAGACAAGAATGAGGATGTTTCAGAATATTCTGTGGGTGATTGCTGACAAGCGCACATACAAACAATGGTGTCCTAGACCCTCCGAGAGTCCCTGCAGGGTCCTACCATCGTTTGGAAACGTTTGCCACCTTGTGGTGCAGCTGAGAAACACCGAGTGACATTAGCAAACATGTTCATCTTGGGTCTCAGGAAGCAGAAGGAAAAAAGAGTCGTTGCCTCTGTAGATCAAGTCTCCATTCTCTGTCAGATCGAGAACGATTCTGATCTCCCATTTATTCTTACTTAGTCTTGTTAAAGGGCGTCTTCAAGGTAGTTGCATTTTTATGTTAAATTTTGAAATTGTTGACATCATTTATAATATCCTTTCTATTAGCTTTTGACATCTATAAAATCCAATGTAACATCCCACTTTTCATTTCTGAAATTATTTTTAAATTCTCTCTCTTTTCCTTGATCTAGGAGTTTGCAAGTTTTGTTATATTTTTGAAGAAGCAACTTTTGGTCTTGATTTATTTTTTGTCTGTTTTCTATTTATTGGGCTTCTGATTGTGTTATTGTTTTTTTCTTCTAATTTCTTTGGATTAATTTTCTCTTCTCACAGCTTCTTGAGATAAATACGTAGAGTGTTAATATTCAGTCTTTTAGGCCAGGCACAGAGGCTTATGCCTGTAATCCCAGCACTTTGGGAAGTTGAGGTGAGAAGATTGTCTGAGTCCAAGGGTTCAGTAATAGCCTGGGCAATATAGCAAGACCTTGTCTCTGCAGTAAATAAAAAAATTAGCTGGATGTGCTGGCACACGCCTGTAGTTCCAGTTACTTAGAAGGCTGAGGCAGAAGGATTCAACTGCACTCCAGCCTGGGCAAGAGAGGGAGACTCTGACTCACACACACACAAAAAATTGGCCTTTTTTTCTAATATAGGCAAACGCCTGTACGTTTTATGTATGGGTGACATTGATTGCATTCTACATGATTTGATATGCTAACCATGTTATCATTTATTCCCAAACATTTTCTAATTTTCATTGTGTTTACTCAATTTGTAATTGGTTAATTTATACCTGTATAAATTATAGCAAATATTGTTTTTTTCCTGTTTATTCTTTTGATATTGATTTCTAGCCTAACTTCATTCTACTTTCTGCAGAGAGTAACATCTCCTTTGAAATTTAAAATTAATAAATGTACTCATCAGAGGAATTACGATGTAATTATGGACTTCTGGTCACTGTTTACACCTGATGCCTCTTTTCATGCCATAGTCTGGAACACCTTTAAGGATGCCCTCAAGTGTCCCTCACTCAGTAAAATATTCGCCAGTCCTTCCTTCCCTCCTGCCTTAATCTCAATGAATTTTTTCCACTGTGCTCCCATAGCATTTTGTAATCACGACACTGATTACATCATATGATATCTAGGGTGAGTGTGTGCGCACGTGTGTCCGTCTTTAGCCAGATGAAGTTCTTTGAGAGGAAAAGACTTCATGACTTTTTAATTCCTCTGCATCTGCAGTGTTAGTGGGGATATGAAAGGCTTCCAGTAAATGTTCTCTAAATTAATGAATGGTCTGCCTTCTACTTCTTAGCCTCCTCCTGTACTGTTCTGCACCCCCAGCTTTATTCACTTGATTCCTTCTGCCACAGGGCCTTTGCAAGGGTGGTTTCCTCTGCTTCAAGTAATGTTCTCCTTCCCTGCATTTCACCTGGTTAACACCTGCTCAGCCTTTGTTTCTGAGTTCAGACATTTCTTGAAGAAAGCTTTCCCAGTCCCTGGCCAGATAATTTTCCTTATGATACACTTTCACTCTATAATACTCTTATTCTTGGTGCTCATAATAACATTTTTAAACATTTCCCACAAAAGTAATTCTAAAAGAGAAGTTATAAGATCAATTTGAGAATTTTTAACCTTACTGATAAAACAGACAGTTTGGCCAAAACTATTTGAAGGGAATTATCGTTATTTGAATACTTAAATTATTGCAAAAAGGCGGGGGAGGGGGATGGGGTTTGCAACCTGCCCCCTAAGCCCCATATAATATAATATTGGAAATACTTGGGTACGTTTCTTGGTTGGATTTTCACAGTGTCTGTTCATCCAATAAATGCACAGACAACCATGTACATGGGGTTATTATAAGTGAAAAAGCACAAGCTTTGGAGTCATGTCTGGTTTCAGCCATCTTGGCTATTTCCAAGCTATGAGATCTTTATGATATGGACTCCTCGAATTTCAATTTCTCCAACTGTTAAATGGGATTAACACAAATTATTCTACAGGACAGTGGCAGAGACATCTATACTTTTTTTTTCAGTCTTTTAAATCCTTGCTAACCAAATTAAGTACCTATATTCTAGGAAAGAAAAAATAAACAAGATATTGCCCCGGAACTCAAGTAGATTTGTAACAGAGTCAATACATAGTCAATGTTTATTGTGAAAGAGGTAACAGTCAGAGGTACAGATAATTCAGTAGCACAGTCAGAACAGGCAGTGTGGGCAAGCATAGGGTGTTACCCAGTGCTGGCCATAGGGGACAGTTATGGGGAGATGAGCTTGCCAGTTTTCTCTTACATTAGAGGCATATTGGCTAGTGTATGCTCAGCACACTGGGTCAAATCTTTTCAGTCAACTAGGTATGTGATCTGGGGCATGGATTTTAATCTCTGTGCCTTAATTTTGTCCCCTGTAATAATAGTAGTAACTAAAACTTGCAAAGCACTTCCTATGTGCCATTCTTCTAAATGCTCAATGTATCTTAATTCCCTTAATCCTTACAACATCACTTTAATTAAAAGGAATCAAGGACCGATAGAGTTTAAATAGCAAGTATCTTGCCCAAAGTCACTGAAATAATAATAATGGCAGAGCTGGGATTCAAACCCAATCTATCTCCAAAGTCTCATGCTTAAACATAATCAGCTTTCTATAGCACAAATAATAGTAAAATAATAATGATAATAATAATAATAATAATAAAATAATGGCTACATTCCAGCACTCATCACATTGCCTGGCGCACAGATAACATTGAATTCATTTGTGTTTTTTAGTTAACTCTAGTTAGTGGGAATATTAGTTTAATTTACAGTATTTTTAAAATTTAGTTAATTATCTGGGAAGTATTTCAAATCATGAGTTCTTTAGTTTTTGCCAATAGATGTAAGCAGATCATTCAACAAGGGCATTTCTTTTGCCTTTCAAGAGCCCTCTTGTGGAAAAGTATAATAATCCAGGGTGGCACTTTTATTTATCTAAGGATTGTCATATACATGGGAAGAAATAGTACACGTAAAGAAAATCTTAATCTGACATCACATTCTGTTTCACTGAATATATAATTGATGACTCACATTATGACATTAAGTAGGTAAAATATTGCAGTGCTGTAAAAAATTAAAACGCAACTGAACAGAAAAAATGAAGTCTATCTAATAAATAACAGCAGAGCAAACTGCATGGCTTCATAAAGTTTCTAGTAATTTTTTTTTCTGAAGGTGGGGGAGGGTCTTACTTTGTTGCCCAGGCTGGAGTGCAGTGACATGATCATGGCTCACTGCAGCCTCAAACTCCTAGGCTCAAATGATCCTTCTACCTCAGCCTCCAGAGTTGCTGTGACTACAGGCATGCACCACCACACCTGACTAATTTGTTTTGATTTTTTTGTAGAGATAAGGTTTTGCTATATGGCCTAGGCTGGTCTTGAACTCCTGGACTCAAGCAATCCTTTCACTTTGGCTTCCTGAAGTGCTGAGACAATAGGTGTGAGCCACCACAACTGGCCTCTATTAACTTATAAAATTGCAGAAAAATTCTAAGGGAATATATAAAAGGTAAAAATCTATTCATCTTAAGAAAATAATGACAACATTAGCATTCAGTATGAAGTGACACAAATTTTTGTACCATTTATTCATTTTAAAACAAGTTTGACTGAGGAATTAACCTTGAACAAGGAGTAACCCTGAATATGTTTAAATATGCTACGTTGTTTAAAAGGTTTTTAGAGCAATTAAAGGTATGAACTGATTAAATTTTAGTGTCTGGATGAACCATTTATTAGATGACTCTATTGTGAGAGTTAATGCATGCCTTTACTCAGAAGAAAATATTCCCTTGGCAACAAGTATTTATTAGACTCTAATGCTCACTGGTTTGTTATTGCAGAAATGTGTATTATAGCGACTTTATCTCTGCTTTCATTTGTAAAAATGTCGCTGCTATCTGCTCTCAAAAACTGTACTTTCTCACGTTTCTGAATCATGAAAAAGCATATGGCTGGTCCTAGCCATATGCTTTTTCTTGTTTGTTTTTTTACTCACCTTCACTCTAAAAATAGACATGATATGAAGAGCTCACAGTCCTTCCCAGATGAAATTATATGTGATCAAAGGATCATTTAAATATGAGCTTACTTTTTAAGTAATTTCCAAACCTCATCGATTATTTAACTTATTAGAAAGGAGTTCAGTGTCAGTTGGGCATGATGGCTCATATCTGCAATCCCCACACTTTGGGGGGCTGAAGTGGGAGGCTTGCTTAAGCTTTGGAGTTTGATATTAGCCCGACCAACATTAACTCCACAAAAAATCCAAAAATTAAGAAAATTAGTCGGGTGTGGTGGCACATGCCTGTAGTCCCAGCTACTCAGGAGGCTAAGGAAGGAGAGTCACCTGAGCCCAGGAAGTCGAGACTGTGGTGAGCTGCACTCCAGTCTGGGTGACACAGTGAGACTCAAACTCAAACTCAAAAAAAAAAAAAAAGAGAGAGAGAGAAAGAAAGGAAAAGAAAAGAAAGATGCTCAGTGTTAACTGTTAGCTTGTAATTGGATATGCTTTCAATAACATGTTTACTGAACATCTATGCTGTTGCCCAGGTAATGTGTTAATGTCTTATGGCTGTTATCTCTTGTAATCTTTACAGCAAGGAAATGTCATCACTCAGAGTAATTAAGTCACTCAAGTTCCTAGAATAAATGGATGCAGGCCTGAGACTGGATCCTGGATCTGCCTAGCTTCACTGGCGGTTTCCTGCTATTTTGCAGTGTCTTATTCATTGCCCTAGGGTTACCAGGGGGCACCTCAGGGACTTCCAGGTTTGGAGAAAGGACTTGAGACATGTCTGAGCAGGGAGAACTCAGGCTTTCAGCATGTTCCAGGAACGCTTTTTGTGTTTCATGTTTTGAAACTTCTCTTAAATGTCTTCATAAACGAGGCTGCAACTACAAATAAGCTGAACACTGCTCTGACTGCTCACGTTGCTTCATTTTTTGTTTTAGATTCAGAGGGTGCACGTGCATGTTTGTTCCATGGACATATTGCGTAGTGGTGGGAATTGGGTCTCTGTGGCCCATTCCCCAGATAGTGAACATTGTGCCCCACAGATAGTTTCTGAGTCCTCCCCTGCCCTTTCCCCCCTTATGGGTGTCCCCAGTGTCTGTTATTTCCATCCATGACCATTTAGTTCATGAGAACGTTCAGTGGTTACTGTCTCTCTGAATAGGTAGATATAGGGGTCCCTTCAGTGGCTGTTTCCTCCCACCCCGCACTTCCTCTCCAGCTGCCTTGATCTCACTACTTTGCTAGTTGAGTGCTGATTCAGTTTATTTTAGTTCAGGACCCCCTTTTTGGAGGTATAGCCTAGCTCTCCAGCCCTACCTGTGTTTCTCTGTCAGCTACGCTTGAGTTGTAAGCCAGGGAAGGAAGCAGGACCTAACAGCTAGAGGAACCCATTCCGACTTCCAGGACCAGTTGGACCTGGCAGCTCTTGACCTCAGGAAGTTACCTCTGAGATCCGTTTCCCCATCTCTAAGATGGAGATGATGACGCTGATGTTTTTTTGATGATGAAATGGATTAGACATGATAGGCACATGATGGAGTGCAGAACGAAGACTACAATATTAAGGTTCTCCGTGTTTTTTATTTTGCTAATAGCAAATGAGTGGTTTACTCAATGTTGGGGCAGTTTTCTGAAAAACGACACTGTTATTCCCCACTTGTAAGCACTGACAGGCTCGTTGTAATTTCCCCATGGGTTCTCTGAATGGGTCTCCCCACACGCCTTTTTCTACGTGGCTTCTCTACCCCAGTGTCCCTTGTTCAGCATTGAACTACCTTCCATTCTTCAAGACTACTTGTATATTACTTCCTTGGAATAGTATCATTAAAAGAACGAAGGAATTAGGCACTCCCTCTTGTAAAAACATGTTTCTGACCTCCTATAAAAATCAAGCAACAGGTTGGCATGGTTGCCCATGCCTGTCATCCCAGCACTTTAGGAGGCAGGAGGATTGCTTGAGTTCAAGACCAGCCTGGGCAACATAGTGAGACCCCCATCTCTAAAAAAAAATAATAACATACAATACAAAAATAAAAATATTAGCTGAGCATGGTGGTGCACACCTGTAGTCCTGGCTACTTGGGAGACTGAGCCTGAAGTATTGCCTGAGCCCAGGAGTTTGAGGCTTTGATGAGCTGTGATAGTGCCACTGGATTCAAAAAAAGAAAAGAAATCAAGCAACAAATACTTGGCAATTTTGATTTGCCTCAGATTCTCACACCACAATTTATTCATCTATTTGACAAATATATCATTGACTGTCTACTAGATGCCAGGTGCCACAATAGAGGCTGGGGATATAAAAGTGAAGGGAAAGAAAAGGAAGAATAAAATAAGTATAACCAAAGACTGTGAAAGGCTGTCCTAATTTACATCATAAGTAGGGAACGGTGATGCTACATGAGGAACATGTATTCTCTTCATACACCTTACCATCATCTGCACTTTTCTATTCGTTGGCTTGTTTTTTTGCTTAGTTCCTCTCATCAGAATGTAAAATGCATGAAGGCAGGACCTTATGTTATCAATTAATATATCTCTAGCTATACCAGGAACATCAATACTTCTTTTTTTTTTTGAGTTGGAGTCTCACTCTGTTGCCCAGACTGGAGTGCTGTGGCTGCTCCTGGCCACCACAGCCTCGACCTGCTGGGCTCCAGTGATCCTTCCGCCTCAGCCTTCCAAGTAGCTGGAACTACAGGCG
This sequence comes from Cephalopachus bancanus, assembly GCA_027257055.1. Lineage (NCBI taxonomy): Eukaryota > Metazoa > Chordata > Mammalia > Primates > Tarsiidae > Cephalopachus > Cephalopachus bancanus. Next base: position 3,476,094 of record JAPVLO010000176.1, on the reverse strand, counting down.
CGCGCTACCACGCCCAGATAATTTTTGATTTATTGTAGAGATGAGGTCTCACCTGCCCAGGCGGGTATCGAACCCGCAGGCTCAGGCAATCCACTCACCTCAGCCTCCCAAGGTACAGGATTATAGGCTGAGCCACTGAGCCCGGCTGGAACATTAATACTTATTTATGGGATAAATAAGTGAGTAATTGGGTTTCCAGTTTGGGGAAGGTGCTTCAAACAGAGGGTAGAGTTTATAAATATATTATCATCAGGGGACCAGGCTCAGTGGCTCATGTCTATAATCCCAGCACTTTGGGAGGTCCTGGTGAGAGGATCACTTGAGGCCAAGAGTTAGAGACCAGTCTGAATAACAGAGTGAGACTCTGCCTCTAAAAAATTTTAAAATATTAGCAAGGCATGGTGGTACATGTCTACAGTTTTAGCTACTCAAGAGGCGAAGGTGGGAGGGTTACTTGAGCCCCATGAGTTCAAGGTTACAGTGAGCTCTGATTGTGCCACTACACAATCCAGCCTGGATGCGAGTGAAATCCTGTTTCTAAAAAAAAACAAAATGAGCTTGGCTCGGTGGCTCATTTGGGAGGCTGAGGTGAGTGGATTGCCTGAGCCCACGGGTTCAAGACCCTCCTGGGCAACTTGGCGAGATCTCATCTCTACAATAAGATCAAAAAAATTAGCCGGGCATGGTAATGCATGCCTATAGTTCCGGCTACTTGGAAGGCTGAGGTGGAAGGATCTCCGGAGCCCAGCAGATCGAGGCTGTGGTGGCCGGGAACGTGCCACTACACTCCAGTCTGGGTGACAGAGTGAGACTCCACCTCAAACAAACAAAAAATAGAAATAAGTTAATAAATACAATAAAATAAAAATTACCGGCAGAGAAGTCTTGGGGTTGGAAGTAAGCGTGGGTTTGGGAGTACCTGAAATGTGACCGGCAGGAAGGCTGGGTCCTGGTGACAGATTAGAGACTCTGGATCTTGTCCCAAGCGTCTTGAACATTGTATTCCCAAGTCCTTTCAGTTCTGATGGGACTAACAGAATGGCAAGACCTTGTGCTTCTAAGGGGAAGGAGATTCTAAACCCAACCACCCGACAGGAGAAAATGAAAATTCAAGGAGGGGCTGAAGGTTTTCCCAGGGCTCCCCTTCGACTGCCAGTGGTGCTGAGGAAATCCCACAAGCTCCCTAAGTACTCTGGTTCACAGAACTTGATTCTGTGGTCAAGTGCCTGGTGATGCACATAGAGAAGTCTGCAGAGTCAAAGTCCAGCATTGTCCTGAATCCAGTGACATTGGTATTTACTTAGGAAATTTATTTTATTTATTTTTAGTGAAGGCAATTGTTGCTTTTGCGATCAGAAGCGTGTCGTTTTCTTCTCATATTCTAATCCTTGGTACATCTTCAAGTAGAATTTCTTTTAAGGAAGACTTGTACATGGCAGTTTTATTGCTTGGAAGCTCATTTTGTCCCAGGGATATTCTCTGAGTCACACAAATGGTGTGTGTTCTGAAAAACCTCATAGCTGTGGTTTTTCTTCTTATTTATGTCAGAGGGATAAGCAGGAGGATGACCTGGTTAAGGTGACCTGGAAGTCTCAGCATTTAATCTACTATTAGCAAGGGAACAAAATGGGCACACAAACTTAGGTTAAGGGGTTCAATTGAATGGAATGGTGAGATGGTGGGAAAAGGGAAAGAAAGGGAGAAAGAAGAAGGGAAGGGCAGAAGAGGGAGGGGCAGTGGAACTCAGTTTTCATGTACCTACATCAGCAGACTTTTCATCCTACCTTGGCTTAGTGGAGTCCCTGGGAAGCTCTGAAATTATTAAAAGTAAATTCTAGCATAGCTCTCACTACTGTATATCTACTAGGTATTCATGCCTCTAAGTGTATTATCTCTGGTCTTCACAATAACCTTATAAGTTAGTTATTATCTCCCTCTCATAGATAAGAGTACTGAGATGGGCTGGGTGCAGTGGCTCACGCCTGTAATCCCAGAATTTTGGGAGGCCAAAGTGGCAGGATTGCCTGAGCCCAGGAGTTTGAGACCAGCCTGGACAACTCGGCAAGAACTCCTCTCTACAAAAAATAGAAAAATTAGCCGAATGTGATGGAGTGCCCCTGTAGTAACAGCTACTCAGAAGGCTGAGGTGGAAGGATCACCTGAGCCCAGAAGGTCAAGGCTGTAGTAAACTGTGATCATGCCACTGCACTCCAGCCTTGATGACACAGAACCTCATCTCAAAAAAATAAATAAAATAAGAATTTTAAAAAAGAATACTGAGATTTGAACAAGCCAAGTGACCTTCTCATAGCCACAGAGTTAACAAGTACTGTACATGAGTGTCAGTCCTCTTACCTGTTTTATTTGAGAACCCACAACTTTTGTTCCTTAGGCTGTACAGCCATTAGAAACTGCCGCAAATGTGACTACCACCATTGAACCAGCCACAGGAATTAATTTTTTGTGTACTACATTAAAACAAACAGACAAGAATATCCGGTCTCATCTCAAGGAGATGTATCTGTTCAGGTTGCTTCTGTGTCTTCTCCGCCTCCATCCCTCACACATGTCCATCACCAATGCCACCATCAGGAAGTCTAGCAGGGAAGCTCGAGTTCAGCCATTAGCTCCTTGACTGGCAGCCATGTTTTCATGGGTAGGTAACCTAATTGTTGTCCGTCACGACCAGGAAATGTAACTGACTCCCAGGTTGGAGTCCACCAGGCCGGGAGGGGTGGCAGAGAGCTGCAAGATCACTTCTTCGCTGCCCACATTCACAGTAGGAGCGAGTTTCAGAACCACAGCCCTGTGATTCTGTTGGGCGGTGAAATCAAGATCACCTACAGAAGTCATGGATCTATGATCTGGAGTGTGTTCTGTGAAACTGGTGTATCTGAGTCAGAAACTATTTCCTTGGCAAATCATGGCAAATGATTTTCCTTTTTATCATGGCTGTGCATTTTCCCCCCTTGACCTATTTCTGGGATGTGTTTTAGAAATGGAAAGAAAATTCAGTTTGACGTGATCACAGTATCTGGTTTCCCAGGATAAAGGGGTTATCTCTCACCTTTATATTTCCCTCTTTCTTCTCTTTAATTACTAGTTATAGAAGCTCTTTATGGTGGGTTTAAATTTTAAAAATTAGGTCAACATATTTTGAATCAAATTTCTAAAATAAAGTTAGTATCCCTGAGGCAAGTTATTCTTTGGAGTAGTGAGGGTGTTTCTGTTTCTGATATTAGAAGTAAAACAAATATAGAAAATAAGATTTAATACTTCAATTAGCCAAATATTTTTATGAAAAGATTTAGCAAAAAACATTTGTGAAGCTTGTCATCGGTGGTTTTAGTTTTTGCTTCAAATAGCTTTTAAAGCATTGAGTTCATTTTATTCTTTTTGCCAGACAAGAAATGGATAAATTTCCCAACTTCTATTCTGGGTGAATATAAGTTAACATGTTTCTCTCAGAATATATCTAGGTTGTGTTCTTTGTCAAACTTTAAAAAAAGTCCTGCTTGAAAAGAAAGAAATAAGGCACAGTTGTAGATAATCATATTTTAAAGATTTTCCTATCAGAGATGTAAGAAAAAATATGTATACACATATACATACATGTATACACATACATATTTATGCACATACATATTCCTAAACAAATGAAAATCAACCCAATTGTGTCTGAAAAGTGACTAAAAATATAATTTCAGTAATTAAAAAGATTAGAAAAAATCAATAAGGATGTTTACCCATCAAAGGCAGGAATGTCAATATTTTTAAATCTTTTAATATATTCATTAAGTTGTTTAATATTGTGGAGAAAGAACAGAAATTTCTAGTTCTGTATTTGAAAATGAGCCCTGCATTTTATATTTATCAGCATGTAACTCATTTGATGAGAAAATACCTCTTACAATACAAAGAATTCAAATTTTAGGTTCCAATTAGGTTCACAAAAATATATTGTGTACGGGAGAATATTGCTGTTTTGAAGAAGCTCAAAGTTTTTGGGTTTGTGTGTACATGAAATGAATTAGCAAATAACAAGAGCTGGAACAGTAGTTCTATCAACTTTATCTGAAAAATTCTATTGATATTAGTAAGATGTTATTAATAGAATATTACAGTAAAGCTTTGTTTTGTAATAGACTTTGAATAAATAACAAAAATCCAATAATAGTTATATGTCTTCTTTCACTGGGACCAACTAGACCCCAAATGCTTAATAAATATTATTTTTGTTTAATAATCCTCTGAGAAATTCCCCAAGGTGGTTGTTAACCTCATTTTACAAATAAGAATAACAAAAACCATCAGAGGTTAATAAACCAGCCAGTCACACAGTTTGTGAATTGACTCACCCCTAAGGCTGACTTGGAAGCCTGTGCTTTTTACCACTAGATTATCTTTCCTGTGAGCAAAATGTTTATTTTTCAGTCAGTGCCAACTATTTTAGTGTTAATTTTAGGTTACATCGCATGTGCTTCTAAGTCTGTCTTTTACTAAGATCTACCAGGGTAGACTAGATTTTGCTGGGGTAACAATTTAACTCTGAAATGTCCATGGCTTGACAGCCATGGTTTATTTCTTACATGCACTGCCAGATTGGTGACAGGAGACACTGAAGGTGCCAGGGAGACCAAGGCTGCCCTTCTGGAAACTCACAGGTGCTGACTGCGAGGGAGAGAGAACGGAGTGTGGCAGAGAGACCCTTCAGGCCTTCCGGGCAATGGCAGGGTCACTTCTACCCACATTTCACTGCTAGCATTGGTCCAAGGGCACCACCTGACTAGAAGGTCTTGGAAAGGCAGAGCTTTTCTTATGCAGAGAAGAAAAGGACTGTCGTTGGTGAACATTAGCAATGTCTTCCATAGCCCTTATATTACAGGCTGATTCTGATTAATCTTCAAGAGACTTTTAGGTATTCATTGATACAACTTAAAAAAGACTCTATTTCTTCTACATTATTTAAGGAAAAGAACCTTAGACCATATAGCAATTAATAAATCATAAAAGGATCAAAGGAAGCAAAAAGCAAACAAAAATAATTGAATGAATGAGGGAAATAAAACCAAGCATGATTGTAAAAAATGTTGATTAGAAAATAGCATAAAGCCAGAATTAAATGCAAGAAATATGGTGTCAGGTCTATTAAAGAAACAAAGCCCAGCTACACTGGTGCTGTGTGAATGAGTCACACCTAACAGTGGTTAAAGTATGACTAATTTTGTATGAGTCAAAAACAGATGAAAAGATAGTACGAGATGAAACCTGAGATGTACATTGAGTAGCTTGAATTGTCTTAAGTAGCTTCACTACAAAATATGAAAAATTAAAATCAGTTGGGGGATGAATGCACTTAAAGCCCAGACTTCTTCCCTGCTGTACCATGCATGCATCCATGGAAACAAAAACCATTTGCGCCCCCCTAAAGTTGCTGAAATAAAATAAAAATAAAATCAATGAAATAAGCATCCAAACTAAGCAACTAGAAATGATCACCAAAGTATATATGAGAAAAGCTATAGTAATGATTTAATAAAGACAATGATGGATTTTGGAGCAAGGGCAAAAAGGAAGACCAATCACAAGTTCCTTGGATGAGTTTCCTGGAAGAGAGCAGCGGCAGCCACAGCAAGTTCACTTGATGACCCAAATAAAGAGGAAACAAAACTACACTTGAAATTAATAAGAGAATCAGATTATAAAGATATCAAGAACATTTTAAAAAGTAAAAACTCATGCTCTTTCTACTAAATGAATAATATCTGAAAACTAGCATGAAATTATTTTCTTGATAAAACATAAATTATGTAATGAGAAACAGAGACACATGTTTAGTCTAACACCTGGAAAATATACTGGGAAAGTTGTTGAGAAATATCCCTGGACAATATTTCATATTCAAATAATTTTAAGCCTATATTCTTTCAAAACACAAATAGAAATATTATTACTTAAACTGTGCCTGATTTCAGAAAAAATGAATCTTTCCAATTATTTTGTGCAGTGAGCATTCTACATACACTGGAATCTGATAGAAGTAACATAGAATTTTAAACACATAAATATGAACATTGGTGCAAAAATATGGCACACTCCCCAAATTATTCATATACTATATTTTAAATGTCTGTACCAAGACCTGGTGGAATTATCCTTTGAATGAGAGGATAGTCAACATCCAGAATCTACTAATGTGATTGGTAATACTAAGAAGTTACAAGTGAAGTCAGATAATCTTATCAATAGGTACTAGAAGTATTTGCTAATATTCATCACCTATTTCTTTGCAAAAGTCATGAATAAAATAAGGATATTATTTCTATTTTTATATACTAAAACTATATTATGTTTTAAAAGATTGTTATAGGAAATTATCTTTAATGTATAAATTATGATATACATTTCATAGTTTACAAGATGCTATATGGTGAGTCATAAAAGTACAGGAATTAGAAAGACAAAGATTTTGCTACCACCTCTATTATTTAATAACACTATACAAATGTCAAAGAAGTTAGAAGTTAAAGAAGGAAATGAAATACAGTGTGTGTACTGGAGAAGAAAAGAAAATGAATGTTTCTAAATGATATTGTTGCAAGAATTTAACTGAAAAACAGAGCAGAAAGAAAGCTTGGCAAATTAAATTGCCAAATGATCTAAATAAGTTTCAAGTCTTCTTGATGCCAACAATAACCATGAGAGGGAAATGAAGGAAAAAAATGCCATCAACAATAGTTTTAAAAAGAGTCTGGTCTGAAGATGGTGAGTTATGTCAAATGATTGTTCATAGTCAGTTAAAGATGGAATTCCTTGTTCTACTCTTTCCTTCTCATTGCTGCACTTAACTCATCTTAAAAAAAATAAAAATGATAAATTTTCAAGGAAAAAACTTAGATATAAACTAAAGACTTTGCTATGAAGCATAAAATAAAATTTGAATGAACATAGAGCTATCTTCTATTCTTCACATGGAATTCTTAAATTCGAAAGATGTTGATTCTGCCAAATTAAATATCCAATGCAATACCACTCAACATTCCACCAGGATGTTTGTAACTTTATCAAGTGATTTGAAAGTTCATCTGGATGAGCAGGTATGAAAAAAATCTTGAAGTTTCACGGTTCTGGGCTGTGTACTCATAAAGTAATGTGATACTGGCTCAGAATAGGCAAGTCAACTGAAGGGACCACATGAAAGAGAGAAACCAAGTATATGTGGGATAACTTTGTCATAAGGTATATGATAAAAGTAACATTTCCAATTAGTGGCAGACAGGCTATTCAGGACATAGAGCGTTGAGATGACTAGTGAGCCTAACGGGGAGGTGACACGGTCTGTGGCAGAAAGCACCGAAAGCCTGTTGCTGTGACTTTGAGCCCTTCCACCTCTCTGCTCCTCACTGTCTGTGTCTAGGGGACACCAGGACTTGTAGAATAGTCTTCTGACAACTCTTCCCAACCCATTTTCTCATTAACATATATTTAAACAATCAACACTAACTAGCCAGAATTTAAAAGGGTAGAAATTCAGAGTAAGAAATGTATATTAGCAGGAAATTTCAGAAAAGTTTTTTGAGGTGTACCACTCATTTTGAGTATGGATATAAAAGGGCAATATTTTAATAATACTTCACCCATAATATGATTTCAGACCTAGAATGAAATGTTGGCATGTAGTATAGTCAGACTCCTGTGTTCAAATACAATCACTCTTGACAGTTATCTGATTTCACAACGGGAAGTAAACTTTGATGCAAATGTCGAGTAGACGGAACAGAAGCAGTTGCCTTGGTTTGGAATAAGCCATATTTATTTTTGGAAGCAGACTTTTCTTCATAATAATCACATTTTACATACGTTCACTCTGGGTGAGGAGCCAGACTTTGGTCCTTGCCAAGTGTGGTCCTTTAAGCAGCTGCGCCCCTCTGCCTGGATCCTGCACAGAATTGAAGAATTCCAAGAAACATCCCAGACGTACTGAGTCAGAATGTGAATTTTCACAAAATTCCCATGAGACTCTTAAGAACATTCCTGTTTAAGAAGCACTGAACCGGAGAGTCTTCTGGGATAACCCCAGTTCAATTTGCAATTTGCAGTTTTCTTTCCATAACACAGAAAGTTACAAGGGATAATGGCTCAGTGTGTCTCTCTGTCTACCTCTTTCTTTCTCTACCCTCACTGAATGCAGAAATTAACATAAATCATAGGAAATGAGGATGGACAGGGGAGATTTGCCTTCATTTCCCATGATATAAAGCTTTATCAAGCATCAGCTATAATCACCCAAAATATAAACATTACTATCATGAGAAGTGGTATATTTCTCTTCTTTCTAGAAAAAATCAACTTGTTGCATTTAATCATCCTAAGTTGTACTTCATTGCTAACTCTGACTTGTTTTCTTCTATTGTCAATGATACTTTAAAAAAATTTACAATTCAAAGCATTGTGTGAAGGTGAAACACTGAAACAATTTGTTCCAGTCAGTGTTTGCAGGTGCCACTCCTCTCGATGACATCTATAATCTCTATTGGCAACTATTATTGCACAGTTATAGTAGCACACATTTAAAATATGTATCCTAAATTCCAAGCACTCACCTCTAAACTTGTCTATTTTATGCATATCACCACTTCCCCAAACCTGGGGAGACATTATTTTTCTCTCTCCTATTATTCTTTTATTTATTTATTTTTTTCCCTGAATTGGGGTTTCTGTCACCCAGCTGGAGGGCAGAGTTGCATAATCATGACTCACCTCAGCCTCGACCTCTTGGGGTCAGGCATTTCTTCTGCCTGTCTTACAAGTAGCTAGGACTATAGGTATGTGCCACCACGCCTGGCTAATTTTTGTGCTTTTTGTAGATCTAGGTTTCACTATATTTCCCAGGTTGGTCTTAAACTCCTGGCCTCAAGCAATCATTCTGTCTCAGGCTCCCAAAGTGCTGGGATTAAAGACATGAGCCATTGCGCTCAACCCTTCTCATGTTATTATTTTAGTGAAAGTAAATTTGAACAATAATTATGGATCTGCGTTTGAGGGATAAGCGTTTTGCAATTTTTCTCTTTTTGTCAAAGCAGAAAATTACTTATTGGTATCAAATATTTCATTTAAAAACAAATGATCTGTTCAATAAGATAAATCTTGGCCATATGTCAGTAGCCTGAAAAAAAGGTCAAAAACAGAAAACATGTTGAGAAAACAAGGTATTTACAAAATTGTCCAGGCTGCCATGATTTGAGGAATTTGGTAACTGTAAATATCAGGTGTATACATGCGGCTCTCTGGAATTTCAAAGTTCACAGTGACTTGTACTTTAAAAAAAAATTAGCCGGGCTCGGTGGCTCAGCCTGTAATCCTGCATGCACCTTTGGGAGGCTGAGGTGAGTGTATTGCCAGAACCCGCGGATTTGAGACCTGCCCGGGCAGCGAGACCTCATCTATACAATAAATCAAAAAATCAGCCGGGCGTGGTAGCGTGTGCCTGCACTCTAGTCTGGGCTACCAAGTGAGACTCCAACTCAAAAAAAAAAAAAATTAGAGTCTCACTCTGTTGACCAGATTGGAGAGCAGTGGCACGCTCATGGCCACCCTAGCATCAACCTGTGAGCTCCGGCGATCCATCCACCTCAGCCTTCCAAGTAGCCCGCACTACGGGTGCTTGCTACCATGCCTGGCTAATTTTTGATTTATTGTGGAGACAAGGTCCCACCAAGTTGCCCGGGCTGGTCTCAAACCTGCAGACTCAGGCAAGCCTTGGCCTCCCAAGGTGCTGGAATTACTGAGCTACTTAGCCAGCTGACTTGCATTTTTTATAACAATGACACAAGTCTCCCTTTTAACCACTGAAAAGCTTTCTCAGCATGTTTTCTTAGACTATCAAAGAGGGAAGCACCTCTTTTTTTTCCACAAGGAAAGTTCAGATGGAGTCATTCCTGTAGAGGAACTTTCTAGGGAAAGGAGGAAGGGAGCTGGTGTTGTGGTCTCAGTGCTGTAGTGGGGGTGGGGGAGGAGGTGGCATCACACACGGGCAGTCATGACACTTACTTGGGCTGTATACAGTGTACACATGTGCAGTGGGATACCCATGGCTGCCCTCTACCTGCATGTAGCTGTGAGTTCTCTCAGCAACTATGGAATGAACACTCACACTGTTCCAGGCACTGTTCTAGGCACTTAAGACAAAGCTCTCAACAAGGCAGATAGAATTGCCCACTCTCAAGAAACTACTATTCTTTTATTATTTTTATTTTTTTGAGTAAAAATTTTTCTTTTTTTAATTTTAAAGATGTGAGGTTCAATTCAGGGTTAGGTATACAAATGTTCATTATGCAGGTACCCTTGTAGATGAGGTGTGTCCTCCTTCCCCAGGCTACTATTCTAATGAAAGAAGACAAACAAAAATAATTTGACCAAAAAATGCGAATATTAGACAATCATATTTAAGTAAACAGGAAAAAGGCACAGGCAGAATTAAGAGGGGTCTCTTTAAACATGATAGTATTAGCCGGGCTCGGTGGCTCAGCCTGTAATCCCGCGCCTTTGGGAGGCTGAGGTGAGTGGATTGCCTGAGCCTGGAACTCGCCTGGACAGCGAGACCTCATCTCTACAATAAATCAAAAAATCAGCCAGGCGTGGTAGCGCATGCCTGTAATTCCGGCTACTTGGAAGGCTGAGGCGGAAGGATCACCGGAGCCCAGCAGGTCGAGGCTGCGGTGGCCGGGATCAGCCACTGCACTCCAGTCTGGGCGACAGAATGAGACTCCAACTCAAACAACAACAACAACAACATGATAGTATTACACGCTTCAAGAATCAGTTCTAAAAAAGAAAAAGAAAAAGAACAGAACATAATGGCTAACACCTGTAATCCCAGCACTTTGGGAGGACGAGGCAGGAGGATTGTTTGAGTCCAGGAGTTCGAGATCAGCCTGGGCAACATAGTGAGACCCTATCTCTACATTAAAAAAATAAAAAAATGAATCAGTTCAACACTATCTGAGTCTTGGAGTTTCTCTCTGTTGTATTAGATGGATGCTGACAAGGGAATTTTCCCTGTCCACATCTATGGGAGACATTGTTAGAGGCTTTTGTTTCAGAACTAACGTCTTTCTCAGTTTTTGTTCATTTAGCCACTCAGTTATTTTTATAATGTATGCTTGATTGTATAATGCCTTTCCTCACAAACCTCCAAGGGTTTACTATCACTGAATAGGCACTAACCATGACCTGTAAGGTCCCTAGGAGATCTGACCTGCTGCTGACTATCTAACTTCACCCCCTTCCTTCGTCCTCCTCACTCACTCAGCTCCAGCTCCCATGGCCTCCTAGCATGCTCCAATATGCCAGCTCTTGCCTCATGACCTCTGCACAGCTGGCCCCTCTACCTTGAAGGATCATCTTCCAGGTAGCCAGATTTCTTGCTCTTCAATGTTTCCTCAGCATGACATTTTCTGAGAAGTCTCCTTTGAGTCTCCTAACTAAAGCAGTGCATTCCTCATTCCCACCCCCATGTTTGTCTTCTTCTGGGATCTCAACCTTATTCATAAGTAGAATCTGGGTATTTACATTCTTAAATGAATGGCCTATGAAGGGCCTGTTCATGCAGGTGACACTTAGGGTGAGATGCAAATGACAAAGATAGATTCAGTCATGTGATGTAGAGTTAATAAAAAACTCAATCCCATTTACAATAGCTGCCAAAAAAATAAAATGTCTAGGAATATATTTAACCAAGGATATGAAAGACCTCTACAAGGAGAGTTACAAAGTACTGGTGAAAGAAATTATAGAGGACAGACAGTTGGAAAACATTCTAGACTCATGGATTGGAATAATTGACATTATTAAAATGACCATATTATCCAAAGTGAGCTATAAGTTCAATGAAATCCCTATTAAACTACCCATGTTATTTTTCACAAAATTAGAAAAAAATTTCTAAAATTCATATGAAATTTTAAAAAAAGATCCAGAATAGCTAAGTTAATCGTAAGCAAAAAGAACAAAGCTGGAGGCATCACATTATCTGACTTCAAATTACACTACCTGGCTGTAGTAGCCAAAACAGTATGATATTGGTTGAAGAGCAGACACATGGACCAATGGAACAGAATTTTAAAATCGTGAAATAAACCCAAATACCTGCAACCAAGTGAACTTTGACAAAGCAGACAAAGCAGACACTGAGGAAATGACACTCTAGTCAACAAATGGTGCTAAGAAAATTGGATATAAGCCGGGCTCGGTGGCTCAGCCTGTAATCCTGTGCCTTTGGGAGGCTGAAGTGAGTGGATTGCCTGAGCCCGCAGGTTTGAGACCCGCCTGGGCAGGGAGACCTCATCTCTACAATAAATCAAAAATTAGCTGGGCATGGTAGCGCGCGCCTGTAAGTCCCAGCTACTTGGAATGCTGAGGCAGAAGGATCGCCGGAGCCCAGCAGGTCGAGGCTGCGGTGGCTGGGAGTGGCCACTGCACTCCAGTCTGGGCAACAGAGTGAGACTCCAACTCAAAAAAAAAAAAAAAAAAATTGGATATATACCTGCAGAACAATGAAATTGGATCTCTGTCTCTTACCATATGCAGAAATTAACTCAAGATGGATTAAAGACCTAAATGTAAGTCCTGAAGCCATAAAACTACTAGAAGAAATTCTAGGAAAAATTATTCTGGACAAAATTATCATTAGCTTAGGCAAATACTTTATGACTGAAACCCCCAAAGTAAATGCAGCAAAAACAAAAATAAACAAATGGGACTTAGTTAAACTAAAAAACTTCTGCATGGTGGAAGAAATTATCAACAGAGCAAATAGGCAACATACAAAGTAGGAGAAGATATTCTCAATTTATATATCTAACAAGAACTAATATCCAGAATCCACAAAAAACTCAAACAAATCAGCAAATAAGCAATATCCTTTAAAAAGAGGACAAGAGACATGAACAGATCTCTCTGAAAAGAAGATATACAACAAACAGATAAAAAATACTCAACATTCACCAGGGAAATGCAAATAAAAACCACAATAGGATAGCACTTTACATCAGTCAACCATTACAAAATCGTTTAAAAATGCAATAGATGTTGGCACGAGTGGAGCAAAGGGAACACTTATACACTTGCAGGTCGGAGTGTAAATTAGTACAGCCTCTATGAAAATCTGTATGGAGATTTCTCAAGGAACTAAAAGTAGATCTACTATTCAATCCTGCAGTGCCACTAATAGGTAGCTACCCAAAGGAACAAAAGTTGTTATAAAACAAACAACATGAAACAAACACCAAAAAAAATGCACCTACATGTTTATAGCAGCTCAATTCACAATTGCAAAAATGAGGACTCAACCTAAATGCCCAATAATTGACCAATCGATAGTGAAAATGTCATACGTATATAACACAACATATATATATATATATACACAAACACACACAGTGGAATACTATTACTATTTAGTCACAAGAAAGAACAAAGTAACATACTTTACAGCAACTTGGATGGAGGTAACTCAGGAATAGGGAATAGAAAACCAAACTCCGCATGTTCTCCCTTACAAGGGGAGCTAAACTAAGTATCTGCAAACTCATGGAGAATGATATGATGGACACTGGAGATTCAGAAGGGGAAGGACAAAGTGGAGGAGGGTGAGAATCATCTATCGGGAACCATAGGAACAGATGAGGTGACCAGTACAATTAAGGCCCAGATTTCTTTGCTCTTATACCAAGCAGCTCAACAACCATGTGTACCCCTAAAGCTATTGAAACAAAGAGAATGAAAAATAAATAAATAGGTACTCCTGTGTGCTATGGAAAATTTTAAGGGGCCTGATCTAATCTGCTATCTGAGAACACTTTTGTGCCCAAGTGTCATTTGAGTTGACTCTGAATGAAAAGCAGGAAGGGAAGACAGGGAGGGAGATGGAGGGAAAGGCTCTGGGCACAGTGAACCATGTGTGAGGCTCTTGAGATGCTGGACACAGGGTACACTTGAGGACGACAGAGGGAGAGAGAGAGAAAGCCATCGTGAATGGAGGTCCCTGATACCTGGCAGGAGAAGGGGAGTTGGACAGAGGCCAGCTGCATGTGAGAGCCATGTGAAGAGCAGTGGAAAGCCAGAGAGTGCTGAGGTCTGAGTCTCATGTTTTACAGACCTTTTAGTACCTAGGTTTCCAGTAGGTTTGGGAGGGAGCAGGGCGGGTTGGGCAGGTGGAAGGAATTTTCGTAGTGAGAGAAACTATAGTAGGTGAATGAAAATGCTGGAGGTGAGGATGCTGAGATGTAAAAACATTTGATATTAGCCAGATGAGTTGGTACACAGGGTAAAGGCAACCAGACCTGGGGCGGGATTACGAGAAGGCTTGAGGAAGATGGAGGTGTTGGAGATGAGTTCTAGGTCCCTGGTGCCTGGTTAGCATAAGCAGAGGATGGTGGTGCCCTTCCCTAAGACTGGGCATTTAGTAATGTCATGTTGCTTTCTAAAACAATGTGTCGTACATGTCACTCCACGGTGACCTTCTAAAGTCAAGTAACGGTTTAAAGATAACATTGTATTACAGGTATTACTTTTATTTGTGAGGACTTTATGTTTAGGTACAGCGTTGAAGACAGGTACAACCTCCATATGCAGAAACTCTTTCATATACTTGGTTGGTTTTACATATTTATTTAACATAAGTTTAGCAAGTTAATCTTGTTAATTTTCCTCACAAAAACATATCTACTAATATATCCTAACCATTAAAATCTTCTTAGCTAATAATTATGGTTGATAAAAATTGGGTTTGCCTCAAATCTCATCTGCTGTTTTTCTCTTAATAAGCCATCTTTATCCCATGGACAGCAGAGAAATTTTATTCGGTGAGTGCCACCTATTTGTAGTTTTCTTACGTTAATCTCCAGAAAATGAAAATTTAAGATTGACATTCTTTCCCCCTTTCTGACTTTCCACATTATTTTCTGATAATGTCTTTAAAAAATTCACATAAACTCAAAACTAACCATTTTAAAGGGTAGAATTAAGTTGTATTTAGTATAGTCACGATGTAGTGCATCTCTCACTTCTACCAAATTCCAGAACATTCTCATCACCCAAAAGAAAATTCCTCACTGGTTAAGCAGGTGCTCTCATTCTCCTTCCCCTGGCATCCACCAATAAGCCTTCTGTAGATAGCATGTCTTCTACTAGTTCTTACATTGGATACTTTTAAACATAAAAATATTACATTTCTTCAGAATATACTTAACATTTAATAAGATAAGAACAATTTTACTATATAAAATTTGAAAGCTTCACTAGTAAAAAATTAACACTTATATCTAGCCTGTAAATTCTAATTAAGTACACAAATTTAAACCTTCAAATTGTTTTAAATATTCAAATTAATTCAACAGATATTAACTGAACACCATTTACATGCTAGGGAATGTAACGATTTTTTTTAAGTATAGTAAATAATCCTTACATTTAGGGAAGAAATTTCAATAAATTTATTTTGAGTAGTCAGTTTTTGTTTTGTTTTGTTTTGTTTTTTGAGTTGGAGTCTCACTCGGTCGCCCAGACTGGAGTGCAGTGGCTGGGAGTGGCTACTGCGGCCTCGCCTGCTGAGCTCCAGCGATCCTTCCGCCTCAGCCTTCTGAGTACCCGGAATTACAGGCACGCGCTACCACGCCCGGCTGATTTTTTGATTTATTGTAGAGATGAGGTCTCGCTGTCCAGGCGAGTTCCAGGCTCAGGCAATCCACTCACCTCAGCCTCCCAAAGGCGCGGGATCACAGGCTGAGCCACCAAACCCGGCTGAGTAGTCAGTTTTAATTCAGTCAATAGTAAGTGTTTAAATTTAGAATCCATCTCATAAGTAGAGAAACCGAGGTTCATATGCTAAAAATGTTTTTGTACTATGCTTTGCTCTGTCTCAATAAAAAGTTATTGGCCAATCAGGAGTGTTGGTGTTTTCTTGTCTGAGTCTATGCAGTGGGAGAGGTTTAAGGGCTTGAGTCTGTCTGGCAGTCTGTTATGAATACGACTTGTTTGGTCTAGTATATGGGGGAGCATAATCTGATTGTCTGGTTGGAGTTATAGTTTGAATGCAATGATATTCATTCCAATTAAAATGTAAATGATGCTGTCAAGAAGAAAGAAATGAACATTTCTAAATATGAGTACTAGAATACATTTTTTAAAATCAGATAAATAGATGAAATTTCTTTTAGTTGAAAACAACTACTCCATTACTTTTGAAAAAAAAAAGGAATGGTGAGGGAGAAGATAAAGAAAATTGATTGACAGGATACTGGGGCACCTTTAGTGATTTAGAAAAAGTTGAGCAATCACATTACTGAAATTCAAGGACTCAGGCTCAGAGTCTCTCCTTTTTAAATGTCAAATTCCTGGGGATAATTTGATTTCCCTGGCTTGGATGAGGTATCTGCCAAGGGACTGATCATTTATGAAAAGGGTTAGGGAGATGAGGAAAACAGATATGGATTCTGGGGATATTCCACTCTGAAAAGGAGATTTCTAGTAGCAGGGAAATAATGACAGTAGGAAAAATGATAGCCCAAGAGGTTATCAATTATAAAGATATTAGTGTTTATTTCATGTGCAGTTGGGAAATATATTGTTTTAAAGATTGTGATGTTAGAAGGGTCAGACAAACCATATTCCACAATTAAGTAGCTTAAAAGATCAGAAAAAAAAAATAAGATAGCATCAAAGCTGCCTAACACAACTACCAATCTTGACCAGAGATACAGAATTGCAATGAAATTCTTCAATACATTCTGGCTATGCAGTCTCTGTCATCCTAGGTATATTCTTCTGCACGATCTGGTGTTCTTCTCAGATGAGCTAGACTGGATAACCTGAAACATAGAGATGTTCTCTTGTTCTTTTAACTCAAGAGAAAGACCTGAGTAATTTTCTTTGGACCTCCTCTGAGTGTGGATGGTACCTAAGTCTCTTCACAATCAGCCAATGGACAATAAATCCCAACTCTGCTTCAACATTGCAGATCCATATTTTGCTTCTTGTTTTCTGCTTCTGGCTTAGCTTAAAGGTAGAGCTCTGCCACTAAAAATAACAGCCAATAGATTACAAGAAAGGGGCAGGTTTGCAGAAGTTTTTGCCACTGAGGAAGAAGAAAAATTTTGAAAATGTATTCCTACCAAAACAAAAATATACAGAAAACAATCAAGAAATGGAGGAAAAATTGAGATTTAAATAGATGGAGAAAGGGAAAACTCAATTTCAAGGAGTTGACAAAAGGAAGAGTCGGAGTAAAAGTCAATCGGGTAGGTGGTGTCAGGATGTAAAGAACTTTCCTGCAGCAGTTCCAAATCACATTTTCCATTTCCCAGCATTTTATTAATGTTTTTCTTTTCCAAGAAAAATACCTGGAGGTTAAAAGATAGAAGACTGAGTAGATTGTGCAGTCAGAAAACCAGAGCATGGTTATGGCTGTGCCATGTAATGGTTGTGACACATGACAAGTTATTTACCCCCATAAATCTCATTTTTCTTATTTACGAAAGAGATCTTGTGATAACTGCTGATTTGATGAACTAGGTTGCTATTACAGAGTCACACCTATTAGGAACATAGGGACAAAAAAATTCAAACTAAGCTCATTGGTGATAAGGGTTATAAAATGAAAAAAAGTGACAGTGATTTGGTTAAATAGAATAGCACCGGAATGTGTGCCCTTTTATAAATAGTAAGTCAGAGAAGACCTCTGAGAGGATGGCACTGGAGCAGAGCCTTAGTGAGATGATGCACCCAGCCATGTGTTTTCTGGTGAAGAATACTGCAAGCAAAATGAATAGCAGATACGAGGCCCCTGAAGTGGGAGGTTACCTGGTGTCATCTAAAGGGGAGTCAGGATGTCTGAAGCAGAATGACCAAAGGCTGAAGACGGCATCAGAGAGGAAGGGGAGCTGGGGGTGCTGGGAGAGCTGATGAAACAGGGTTTACAGGTGCAGTGAGAACTTGGGGTCTTATCATGAGAGATACTGGAAGCCACTGGAGGGTTTTTTTTTTTTTAAATTTCCATAGCTAGCTGGTGCAGTGGCTCATGCCTGTAATCCCAACACTTTCAGAGGCTGAGATGAGAGGATTGCCTGAGCCCAGGGTTCAAGACCAGCCTGAACAACTTGGTGAGACCCCCATGTCTACGATAAATCAAAAAATTCATTAGCCAGGCGTGGTGGTATATGCCTGTAGTTCCAGTTACTTGGAAGGCTGAGGTGAAAGGATTCCCTGAGCCCAGCAGGTTGAGGCTGCAGTCGCCATGAGCATGCCACTGCACTGCATTCTGTTGTCACAGAGTGAGACTCCAACTCAAAAAAAAAAAAATTTAGTAGCTTTAGGGAGTACATATAGTTTTTGGTTATACAGTCACATTGTGTAGTGGCAAATAAGTCTGGGCTTTAAGAATACTCACCACCCCCACCTGCGCCTATGGTACCTGACACGATTTTTCACCCCTCTCCCATTTCCGAGTCTCCAGTGTCCACCCTACCATTCTTGATGACTTTGCAGATCCTTAGTTCAGTTCCCACTTATAAGTGAGAACATGTTCCTGAGTTAGTTCACTTAGGATGATATTCTCCAACTCCATTCAAGTTGCTGCAAAGGACATTGTTTCATTCTCTTTTGATGGTCGAATAGCATTCCATAGTGCATATATACCACATTTTCATTGTGCACTGATTGGTTGATGGGCATTTAGTCTGATTCCACTTCTTTGGATTGTGGATTGTGCTGCTATGAACATGCAGGTGCAGGTGTCTTTTCCATATAATGACCTCTATTCCTTAGGGTAGATACCTAGTAGTGGGATTGCTGGATGGAATGGTAGATCTACTTGTAGTTCTTTGAGAAATCCATTGGAGAGTTTTGAGCAGAAAAGTGACATGAAAGCACCATATTATACAGACACTAATGTGAGTCTTCTATGGAGAATAGCCAGTGTGGGGCCACAAGTGGAAGCAGGGGACCAGACCAGGGGGCCAGAAGGCTTCAGCAAAAGCCCAGGCAAATGCCATGCTACTGTCCAGGCTGTCCCTCTAGGCTGCAATATAAATGTACGTTATCATATTTTCCTTGTCTTCCAATCCACTCCAAGAAACTCAGTTTAGTTCATACTATTTCCCCCAAGTTCTTGCTAGATCCAGGAAGAGAGTCTTGGCCCATAGAATGCAATTTCCACTCAAACTTACTCTTATGACCTAGTTCCCATTACTGTCCAGGCTGTGGTCTGTCCCACTTAACAGCAATGCATAGATGCTACCGTGTGGAAATGGCTTGAGACATCTGAAATCACAGGAGCTATTTTGAAATTTACGTTTTTATAAGTGCAGAGTTTCGTTTTATTGGATAGAAGCAGATAAGAGACATAATTTCTCTTGGAGCAGATTCCTACGTATTTGTAGTGAAAAGCACTGGTGAGGGAGGACAGATGCTTTAGAAAACTGGATTAAAGAACATTTTATTAAACTTGATTTAAAAATCATCTGTTTAAGAAAAATATATTACCCAATAAATTTTAAAGACAGCTTTTTAATTTTTACACTACTTGACTTTAACACATTGTTGTTGTAGCCATATGATATTGCATTGTGGCTGATTAATGTAGTTATTCACATTTTAAAATATGACAAACTTTATAAAATACTGCTTCTGTTTCTGGTCTTAAATACATACTTTTTAAAGGCTAACAATGAAAGGAGTCTTTGGTTTTGTTGTTTTGTTTTGTTTTTGCTGTCCTCAACAGAGAGCTGACTTGTTAGTACAAAAGCTTTGATCCAGCAGTGGCATTAAATGCCACATGTTCCTGAACTCATGAAGTCCCCGGTGGAGGAGAAACAGCCATGGGGAGTATGATTTGGGGCACATTTTTTAAAAACTGCATATAATTCTATTTTTTCAAAACAAAGAGTCACCTTATTTGTCCTTCACTGTGAGAGCAGCTGGTGATTTCAGAAGTGTGATTTCCTGGCCACTCACCACTCGTTTGCATTCACCCTGGCGCCTTATCCAACAATATTTGCCACTAAGACTTCTATGTTACAGGAAACCGCACTTAAAAAAAAATGCCATTTACTGAATTTTACTAAAATGACTCAATTACCACCTGGGTTTTCTGACTTTGTTGCCAAGCCGCTCTCATTCCTCTCCAGTCTCCTGTTTAAAATAATTTAGAATTGCAAAGTTTCCATTTTTACATCATTAATATTTTAAGTAAACAGTTACTGCTCTGGGTACTTTTTAGTAAATAAAAGTATAGACTCTACAGCCATTCACATGGGAATGGAGAAGAGTGAGATATAGAAATAGGAGTCAAGGTAAAGATAGAATTCAGCAAGGATTCAGTATCAGTATGCAAACATCTAGTTCTGAATTTTCATAGAAAAAGGACCATACAAAAGGAATCACTTTTCTAATAGAGAAGCATGGAAAACTCAAAGGAAATACATTTGGAAATACAGAATATATTTTCAGTTCCTTTAAAAAAGGTTATATGAAAAACAAAGGCCAGGGCTGGGCTCGGTGGCTCAACCTGTAATTCCACGCCTTGGGAGGCTGAGGTGAGTGAATTGCCTGAGCCCGTGGGTTCGAGACCCACCTGGGCAACTTGGCGAGACCTCATCTTTACAATAAATCAAAAATCAGCCGAGCGTGGTAGCGCACACCTGTAGTTCCAGCTACTTGGAAGGCTGAGGCAGAAAGGATCGCCGGAGCCCAGCAGGTCGAGGTTGGCGGGCACTGCACTCTAGTCTGGGAGACAGAGTGAGACACCGACTCAAAAAAAAAAGAAAGAAAGAAAAGAAAAACAAAGGCCAATGTTACAATAGATAATCTTCATAAGTATATGGTCTATATCTGTTGTTGGATCTATTGACTTGTTTTAAAGATCTTTGAGTAGAAAAAAAAGTGTGGGATTATTGCCTGAAGCTATGAGTTTAAGTCTAGTTGGATGACATTGGTCATTTAACTCTTCAGAACTTCTTGGGTTTCCTTTATGCTTAAACATATGTAAATTTACACTATCTCTCTACATTTATATCTGTATTTATAAGGGGAGACACACCCCAAAACCCTGGAATTATCTTTTGGAGTGCAGGTCCCTTGTAGCACAGGCTTTCCCTGCTAAGTAAGTATTCTAGGATCTTATCGGCTTCCATGTACTAGCTAGTGTAATTGTGAGAGGCTGTGTTTGGCTTCAGTGAAATTGTTTTGATTCTTTCAATATTTTTGCCCATTTCATGTGGGGTGATTTACACAAATAACCTGCTCACACTCTGTTGAGTGTTTAGCAGTTTTTGATCAAAAAAACACCATGACCCTGGTGCCTCACCCTCCCTATTCACCTGATCTTGCCCCAAGCAACTTTTCTTTGTTTCTCTGGATGAAAAAAGTCCTCAAAGGGAAACGTTTTGCTCATGGATATGGAAGAGGTGAAACAAAAATGGCAGAATCCAGAATCCATCAAAGGGCATCAATGCTGATGAGTTCAAAAATGTTTTGAGCAGTGGAAAAAGTGTCTCTATAGGTGTATTGCATCAGACAGAGAGGACTTTGAAGGTGACAGATAAAATAACATATGAACCATAACATGGCTTTATTTCCATTTCAACTTCTAGAAAAAATCTTGTCATCATTGCATTTAAGTCTTCCTTACTGAATACAGTTGTGCCAAAACTACAAGCATCACCAGTCGGAAGCCACCAACCAACCTCTCTCGCTAGGGCTTTGCCGCCCTCACCAGTTAGATAAACTTTGTTGTCTTGCTTCTGCCAACACTCCATGGATGTCTCCTCTCTCACATCCCCCATGGATGTCTCCTCTCTCACTCCTGTTCAGTGACTTGCAGCCAGGTATTGCCCCAATTGTGAGTCACTGAGTGCTCAGATAAACAGTTTAACGTTTGAACATACTAGGTTGATCTCGTTGCAATGTCTTCCTCCTTAGATAGGAAGCTCTGTGAATTCAGGAACCATGTCTGTCTTGTTTACCATGGCATTCCCGGGCTCTGGAACACAGCAGCTGGTCAAAAGATATTTATGGAATAAATTATTATTTCTTAGTAATATTGTGAGACCTTAGCAAATGTTCATGTGAAAGATTTGCATAAGAACATTGGTATATAGATAACCAATAGACATTTCAGAAAAAGAAATAATATTGTTTTATGACGCTGTGTTTAAATTCCTTATTTTAAAAGTCATCAAGAGACTGTGGTCACAGATTTCCTTCAACAAAGTAATATCTTTATTTTGCTCTGAGTCAAAATATGACGGAAAGTGTACTTATAAAACATTGATAGGATGCATATAAATAGGCTTTTAGCAATAAAAGAGCAGCAAACAGGTTCACCCTGTCAACAGCAATTTATTAAAATGATAAATAGATAAAATAACATATGAAATGAACTATAACACGACTTTAGTTTTGTTTCAATGGTATCTTCTAGAGGAAATCTTGTCATCGTTGCATTTAAGTCTTCCTTATTGAAGACAGTTGTTTAGTGAAGGGTTTATAAGGAGGGGACTGCAAAATGAGCAAAAATTTAAAAATGATAATCCAGTGGGATGTAACCAGTACAGCATGATTTTGAGGGAAAAATAATTCTGAAGCTATAGAAATTACTGGCCAGGTATCAGCGGTATCTTGTAGCTTTTATCAGTAGGGCCCCGGCAGAAGCATTAATCAAGTTTGCCATAGAGTAAAGGGAGTTTACAAGGCCTAAGACATCATGCATTACACAAAGGTTATACAAATAACAAAACTTATGATTACACTGATACAAAAGTTATGCAAATCTCAAGCCTTATGATTACATCTATACTACATTAGTCAAACTTATGACCACTCAGAAAAAAAGGAGTAAATGGGGATTTGCATCTTTCAGTTGATGGAGTGAGGTCTACAGGGAAGTCAAGGATCCCCTGAAGCTACTTACTCGGAATGCACAGGAGATAAGGGGACTCTCAGTAATGTGCTCAGGAATGTGCAGGAGCACTGGAACACTTGCCATGCCCTTCTCTAGGGGCTGTGGCAATATGGACAGACATTAGCAGGTCTCTGTATCACAGAAAACATAGAGTGTATTTAAACAAATCTAGATGGTCTAGCCTACTACACACCTAGGCTCTATGGTCTAGCCTATTGCTCCTGGGCTATAAATCTATATAGCATGTTACTGTTCTGAATACAGTAGGCAATTGTAACACAATGGTAAGTATTTATGTATCAAAATATATCTAAACATAAAAAAGATGCAGTAAAAATACCATGCAAATGATAAAAAAAATAGTACATCTGTCCAGGGCACTTCCCATGAATGGAACTTGCAGGACTGGAAGCTACTCTGGTGAGTCAGTGAGTGGTGAGTGGTTGTGAAGCCCAGGACATCACTGTATACCACTGTAGACTTTATAAACGCCATACACTTAGGCTCCATTAAATTTACAAAACAATTAAACTTAGCTTACTATAGCTATTTTATGTTATAAACTTCTTACTTTTTAAATTTTTTGATTCTTTTGTCAAAAAAACACTTAGTTTAAAACACAAACATGTTGTACAACTATATAAAAACATTTGTGTCATTGTGTCCTTATTCCATTAGTTTTCTTTTTTCTTTCTTTTCCTTTTTTTTTTTTTAAGAATCGAGGTTTCGGCCGGGCTGGGTGGCTCAGTCTGTAATCCCAGCATTTTGGGAGGCTGAGGCGAATGGATTGCCTGAACCTATGGGTTCAAGACTAGCCCAGGCAATTTGGTGAGACCTTGTCTCTACAATAAGTCCAAAAAAAATTATCTGGGTGTGGTAGTGTGTGCCTGTAGTTCCAGCTACTTGGAAGGCAGAGGCAGAAAGATAGCCAGAGCCCAGCAGGTCGATGATGGGGTGGCCATGAGTGTGCAACTGCACACTGAACTCCAGCCTGGGTGAAGAGTGAGGCTCCAACTCAAAAAAAAAAAAAAACAAAAAAAAAAAACCCCAAAAAACTGTCAAGATCTCACTCTGATGCTGTTGCCCAAGCTGGAGTACAATGGCACAATTTTGGCTTACTATAGCCTTCACCTCCTGGGCTCAGGTGATTCTTCTGTCTCAGCCTTCTGAGTAGCTGGGACTACAGGTGCATGCCACCACATCTGGCTAATTTTTTATTTTATTATATTTTGTAGAGATGAGATCTCTCTATGTTGCCTAGGCTGGTCTCTAATTTCCAGATTCAAGCAATCCTCCTGCCTCAGCCTTCCAAAAAGTCAGGATTACAGATGTGAGCCAGTGTACCCAGCCCTTTTTTCTATTTTTCTTTTACTCCTTTTTTTCTTAATTTTTAAATTTTTTTATTTTAAAATTGTGGAGTACAATTCAGGATTAGTTATACAAATATTCCTTGTGCAGGTACCCTTGTTGATGAGGTGTCCCCCCACTTCCCCAGGCAGATTTCTACTACTGTCAATCCCACCTCCCCATACTCTCCTACTTCCGTGCAGTTTCCCACTACTATCAATCCTTTTCTTACAGTATTACGATAGTTGTTCAATGTTCACTTATGAGTGAGAACATGTGATACTCTTCTTTGTTTCTGTGAAAGATCACTCAGTATTATAGACTCGAATTCCATCCAAGCTGCTGTGAAGTTTGTGATTTTGTTCTTCTTTATAGTTGTATAATATTCCATTGTGTATATGTACCACATTTTTAAAATCCAGTCCTCTTTTGATGGGCAGCATGGTTGGTTCCATGTTCTTGCTATTGTGAACAATGCTGTGATAAACATACATGTGCAGGTATCTTTTATAGAGTGATTTGAGTTCTTCTGGGTATATTCCCAGTAGGGGGATTGTGGGGCCATATGGAAGGTTGATTTTTAGAACTTGTAGGAATCGCCAAGCTGTTTTCCACAGAGGCTGTACTAGTTTACATTCCCACCAACAGTGTAGCAGTGTTCCCTTTTTGCCACGTCCTCTCCAGCATCTGTTATTTTTTGAGTTATTGATGATGGCCATTCTGACTGGAGTTATGTGGTATCTCAGTGTAGTTTTGATTTGCATGACAAGTGAGGCTGAACATTTTTTCATGTATCTGTTGACTGCTCATATGTCTTCTTTTGAGAAGTGTCTATTCATATCTTTTGCCCACTTTGTAATGGGACTGTTTGTTTTATTCTTTTCAACATGTTTGAGCTCTTTGTATATCCTTGATGTTAGGCCTTTGTCAGACATGGAGTTGGCAAATATTTTTTCCTTTTTTCAAGATATGTTTTCTTTTATTTTCTTTTAAAAAACGTTTTAATTTTAAAGATGTGGGTATAATTCAGGGTTAAGTATACAAATGTTCATTATGCAGATGAGGTGTTTCCCCTCTCCTGGCAGAATCCCACTACTGCCAGTCCTGCTACCCTCCCCCCTGTTAGGGTACTGGGCAGGGAGAGGGAAAATGGATGGAGCAAGGGGCACAGCAGAGAGGGGTGCAGCACTACAGGGGCCAGCAAGCCAAGGGTGCCACTCTGGGAACCCAGAGATCCAAGTAAATTGCAAAGAATTGTGACACACAAAAAGGTTAAGAAAGAAAAGTTTATTTAAAGGTAAATTAGAGAGAGAAAGAGAAGGAAGAGAGAAGGTGGGGGAGGGGGACCAAAGCCAGGAAGCATGGCGACAGTCATGGCTCGAAGAGCACATGGCCACACCAGACTCTAGCAAGACAATGGTTGCTGGTTGCCTCTGGTTGAGTCCTTTTAACCATTCCCCTTGATGGGGGAAGATCATTTAGGTGATTGGGTGGTGGTCTGCTTCCATGTCCTCACAAAGGGGCAGGCAAGCACAGGTACTGATGATGTCAGGTGATGGACAGCAGGCAGATGGGTGGGTTAGTCACATGATTGCTGCCATGGTGGGGTTTATCCATGTCACATAGGTCACAAGGGCTGATTAGGTTAGCCCTGGGGGGAGATTTCCTGCAAGGGACTTGTTAGACACTTGCAATTTACAAATTCCTTGACCAAAGGTGGGGTGGTCATTTGGGCTGTCCTGATCTTGTATCTGAAGGAGATTTGCCTAGTGGGGATGGGGTAGGCTGCTGTTTGTCCTGCAGTAGAATGTCTGAATGCTTTCTAATGGTTACAGTGAGGCAAAAAGACAAAAGAATAAGCTAAGTTTCTTCTAGGTTTCTATAGGTAACTTTCAACCCCACTCCCCGAGCCTGCCCCCAGCAATTTCCCACTACTGAAAATCCTTATCTTATAGCATTACCATAATTGTTCAAGGTCCACTTAGGAGTGAGAACATGTGATACTCAGTTCTTTGTTTCTGTGATAGATCACCCAGTATTATAGATTCTAAGTCCATCCAAGTTGCTGTGAAGTTCATAACTTTTTACTTCTTAAAGACAGAAACACCCACATTTGCCTAGGGGTTAGCACATCAATATCACTGTCTTCCATCTCCACATCTTGTTCCACTGGTAGGTCTTCAGGGGCTTCAACAATCAGGAAGCTGCCATCTCTGGTGAGGTGAGAGCAACACCTTCTGGAATTCATCCTGAAGGATCTGCCTGAGGCTGTTTTATGGAAAACTTTAAAAAAAAAATAAGTGTAGAAAAAGTACCCTCTAAAATAATTATTAAAAGTATGGTACAGTATATACATAAACCAGTAGCATAGATATGTGTTATCACTGCCAATTATTGCATACTATACATAATTGCATGGGTTTTACTTTTATATGCCTGGCAGCACAATAGGATTGCTTAAATCAGTATCACTGCAGGCACATCAGCAATGAGTTGCACTATTATAAGGGCCACAACATCACATTTTTCAGTGGTAGTGGGACTATTATCCTACATGTGGCCCATCCATCACTAAAGGTTGTTATGTGGTGCGTGACTTGTACACAGGAGATACCCAAAGAAGTGAGTAAATCTCAAAGAGGTGGCTTCGAATTGGACTTAAGTACCATCCTCAGTGGAAACAAAGAAAAGCAGATTAGTTAGGGAGGAGTCAGCTGAAAATTTTGTTGTGAAGATTGAAGTCGGTTACTTCCCCATTGATGAGAATTTCCTGTGATTTGTCATCTTCTTCCAGGTAAAGAAAGTGAGACAGGATTACAAATGCAGATTTCTTTTACAAATGTAAATTGCTCTTACAAAAGGGTAACTTCTAACCTCCTTTCAGGGCTTTTCCTGTGTTTGTTATTTCTGAAAATAATACTTTTTTTTTTTTTTTGAGTTGGAGTCTCACTCTGTCACCCAGGCTGGAGTGCAGTAGCCGCTCCTGGCCACCGCAGCCTCGACCTGCTGGGCTCCGGGGATCCTTCTGCCTCAGCCTTGAAAATAATTCTTATGCCAATGACATGTAGTTTGGGATGGCATGTTGTAGTTTCCTACATGATTGGTTACACTATATTTTTAGGAATATCTGCAAGCACACATCCTAATCATAACTTCCCAGTAACATTACATTTAAAATAAAAACTCAGTGGCTCAGCCTGTAATCCTGCGCTTTGGGAGGCTGAGGTGAGTGGATTGCCTGAGCCCGTGGGTTCAAGACCTGCCTGGGCAACTTGGCGAGACCTCATCTCTACAATAAATCAAAAAATCAGCCGGGCATGGCAGCGTGTGCCTGTAATTCCAGCTACTCGGAAGGCTGAGGCGGAAGGATCACCGGCACCCAGCAGGTCAAGGCTGCAGTGTGAGACTCCAACTCAAAAAAAAAAAAAAAAAAAAAAGAATACATTTGAAAACGAAATTGCAAAACCTTTTCAGAAAACTTGGTTACAATTAATTAATATACAAACTAGCTGATATTTTAAAAAATTCACAATGTAGCAGATACTGTTCAAAACAATTTACACAAATTTCTTTGTTATTTTGTTGCATACCTCCAACAAATGAAACAGGTGCTACTGCTATTACCCCTTGATTAAAATGGGACATAGACTGAGTGGCCAGTGATAGGGCCTATGTTGAGGTGGTCTGTGAAGGGCAGAGCTAGAATGTGAAATCAATTTTGTCTGTCACCGAAGTCTGGATTTTAACTGCTGTGCTCAGTTTCATAGAACCAACTGGCGAGGTAAGAGATCTGGCTGAAATCTTGGTCAGGAAGCTGTTAAAAACACACTTGAATTTGAACACATTTGGGTGTGGTATCACTTTGCATGTTTGCACTTCTTAGTCCTCTCGATTGCCTTATTACCCAGCCAGTGTTGCTCAGTACAGTTAAACTTTTTTGTTACAGAAGACATTTGATTGTTGATACTCTTGCTGTATTATATCAAGGAGGTAGTAAATTTGGAGTCTAGGAGTGTCAATCGAAGCAGACCCAAGGATATCCCCTAGGCTAGAATTAATGGGCAAAAACCCTACAATAACTTAAAATAATTATTATTAATATGCTAAAGTGTCTAATGGAAAAGATTAGAATCAAGAAGACTGGTTAATAATCCAAGTTTATTTCCAAGGCCCTAAAAACGTCTGTATCTATCTTTGGCTCTATCTGTAAGGTAAACGAAACCAAACCAGGCGAAACGGCAACAAAGGAGCCAAGAAAAATTTATTAGCGCAATCCTGGGCGAGGTTCACCGGTCCTTATAGCAGTGGGCTGGAGAAGTCGCCCCCAGCAAGATGGGCTCAGGTTTATAAAGGGCACGCTGAGAAAGCTGTGAGGGGAATTGGGGAGGGCGATCATTGATTGGGACAGTCTTAGTTCCGGGCTGGTCCCGGTTGGAGACATCTTGTTGAGGCGAGGCCTGCCCCGCCCTCCGGTACCTCCGGCCTTACACTATCAACCTTTCCTTCAGAATGGGCTCTTGGTGTCGTTCTCATTTAATTTGATCATATATGCTGAGATGTTTGCATGCAGATAACTCAATCGGAGATTTCACAAGATTGAACTGATTTAGAGGACCCAGATGTTGCCCACAGGCATATGGTGATTTAGGCTAGGAGACTTCTGGCAGAATGCAACTGACCAGAAGAGCTCTACTGTAATAAAGAATGGTACTATCATTAAAGGTGCAGAGTTTTATAACAGAAAGAGCATAGGTGTTGTTTTGTTTGTCTGTTTTGTTTTTGTTTTTGGTCAGGATGACCTAAATTTGAATCCCCAAATTTCTGCTTAATAGCTGTCACTTTTAGAATATACCCTAACCATTGTGTTTTCCTTTTGGCCTTTTTGAGGATGGTAGTAACAGGGGATTCCTTCTCTTCTAGGAAGAACGTACAGAGCCCTGAAATTTAGTTCCTTTAACATTTTTTGTGCCCTAACTTTGGAATGGATATAAAATACAATGATTTTTGTAATTCATCGATCTTTTATTTTAGATAGTCTTTTCTGATGTTAGACACATGAAATAATTTTTAATTTTTGATATTATTTTTTTCAGTTATAGAATTTTCATTTAATTTTTTGACTAAAATTCCCTATTTATGTTTATTGTCAATCTTTTCCACTAAGCACTTTAATATTTTTATAATAATTATTTTAAGTTATTTTGGGGTTTTGTCCATTAATTCTAGTCTATGGGATATCTTTGGGTCTGCATCTACTTTCTTTTGAGAAAAAGTCACATTTTTTGTGCTTCTTTGCACATCTTATAATTTGTATTCTGGACATTGATATAAAAGAATCACAGAGACTGGAGGAAATTATATCTACCCCACTTAAGAGAGTGTGCTCTTGTCTATAATCTATAATTTAACTGGGTCTGGGAGGGCTTACAGTAAATTTCAAGGCACTACAGGATGCAAATAATTTGAAGGCCATATCAGGACTCTCCCTCAAGCAGCACTTGATTGATTTAGGCACCCATAAAAACCTTATAATGTCTCAGGGCTTTATAAATCCTGCTTTTACATTACCAGAAAGTGTTCCCTGCCTTCTAGTCCTGTTCCCAGCCTTTGCCATTCCATGCCTGTTGCTTGACCTTCTCCGGGAAGGAGCTGGCAGGGGTGCAGCCTTGCTCTGCCTGTGGAGCTGCTCAGGGCTTTGCATCTGACACGCCAGCCTTGGTGTGTCCTTGAAGAACACATCTTCAAGAAGCTCAGCTGGCTTCTCCTCACCATGTGGATGTCGCCATCTATGCTGGGCTAGCATTGACTCCCAAGTGCTCTCAGGGGATGCCTTTTCTAGCAAGATCTTGTGGCACTCTGGAATTCAGTTCCTGCAACTTTTTCGTGCATGTCACCTCTCTGATGGGCATTAAAAAAACATCATTTTTTGTCGTCTCTTTTTTAACTCATTCTGTTGGAAGCAATGATTACTTGGGATTGTCTACGTTCTTTCTGGGAAAATCTGGCCTTAACCATTCTGAACCATGATTTCATCATCTCTAAAAGGGGACATTTTGTGAGGATTTAAATATTGCCTGTGAACATTACTTAGTTTTGTGCCTGATATTGGCGGGTGGTGGCTGACAAATAGTTATGTCCTTTCTCCATTAATTTGGATGTCAAAGGGTATCAAATGGAGAAAGCTGAGTGGATTTTGCCTGGATAGCATGTGGAAGGGGTTAAGTTGTGAAGACACAGAGCACAGAGTGACAGAGAGAAAAAAGAAAATCTGATTTTTTGTCTGCTTCTATCTTTTTCAACCAATGTTTATAGAATACTTATAGACAGTGCTTAGAATGGGCCCTGCTCTCAAAGAGACTTGTAAATTAGAGATTTTTTTCTTATTATTTAAAAAAATTCTTACCATTATCTTCTGTAGAAGCAAACACAATTATTTCTACTGAGATGCTTGTTTAAAAGAGGATGGGTGCCAGATGCAGTGCCTCACGCCTGTCATCTCACCACTTTGGGATGCAGAGGCAAGCGGATTCCTAAGCCCAGGGGTTCGAGACCAGCCTGGGCAACTTGGGGAGACCGTATCTCTACAATAAATAAAAAAATCAGCTAGGTGTGGTGGCATGTGCCTGTGGTCCCAGCTACTTGGAAGACTGAAGCAGGAGGATCGCCTGAGTCCAGCAGGGTGAGGCTGCGGTGGCTGTAAGTGTGCCACTGCACTGCCGCCTGGGCGACAGTGAAACTTCCAACTCAAACAAATAAAATAAAATAAAACAGGATGGGAAAAGAAGTGGAAGTTGTGGTAACACAACTAACTCTGACAAAAGAAAAACTAAACCAAGGAGCGAAACAAGTACAATGAGTAAAACAAATAAAAAAAAGACAGAAGTCGGTCCAGAAGGAAGGAGATCAGACGATGGCGGACGGTGCTTCTCCTTCAGAGAAGGAAGCAACTGTGTGAACACCTGGTGCTCCACCAGGGAAGAGCTGTGATCCAGCATCAGGACTCACTGAATCCACACCTGGAAGGGTGAACTGGCTGACCCAGGGGATGGGAAAAAGATGAAAGGGCACCCCGCCGGGCCAGCCATACTTCACCCTGCTGGCGTCTTGTTGTGGTGGTTTTCATTGACTCAGACCAGAAAGAGTCCTTGTGAAAGCTGCTTTTTCTCTCACCCGGAGAACCAGATGGGTGACCCCAAAAGGAAGATGAAGCAAGCCTTTATGTGTGAGGAGACGGTTGTGGGGAGAAATCATCGCATTTGGGGGTGTGTGGGTTTTCATACCAGTCAGTTTCATTGTGAATACATGATTCACAGAAACAAAAGAAAGACAGGAAATAAAATGCAGAGGAAAGAATGAGAAGAGAGTCTCTTGTGCATTTTATTTGGGTCAGTGGCAAACTAAGACCTCAGTGAGTTAAAATCTTGTGGGGGTGGAGAGGAGGATTTATTCACTTGTGATCCTGACCCGTTAGCTGCTACAGGAGGCCTCCCAGCTGCTGGAAATCACCCGGCTCTCACTGGAGGAGCAGCTGGGCTCTCATCACCTCCCCTCTGCAATTTCCTGCTTGGTGGGAGCATCTGATTAAAATACAAAAGCAAAAAAGCCTCCAGCAAAACTGTACATGTCAGTGTAGGCCAGATACGTTATTTACTCTAAAGGCACTTTGGTCGCCAATGGGCGTCGCACTGTGCCATCTTGCACTGTGGCCTTGCTACCTTCCTTTCTCATTTCCTGTGTCTCCGTGGAAGGACAGATTCTACCAGAAGTTTGTCTCATGTAGCTCTAAAGATAGAAATGAAGATGCTCCTGATTATACTTTTTTTACTAAATATAGCACCAAATGTAATTATAATATATAAATATATATACATAAAATAAATTACATTTCTGATTCCTTGCTAGTCTATTTGGGGCAGTCACTACTCTAGGAAACAGATCTATTCTGAGTGTTTAATTTATAAGCCACTGACCTTGGTCACTATTTCATGACTAGCTACTTGAAACCACAGTGCTCTGGACTTAACCTGCATCTCAGCATTTATCACATTGTATTTTATCTATGTATCTATCTATCTATCTATCTACCTATCATCTATTTTTGAGTTGAGGTCTCACTCTATTGCCCAGCCTGGACTGCAATGGCACAGTCATGGCTTACCACAGCCTCAACCTCCTCAACCTCCTGAGCTCTGATGATCCTTCCACCTCAGCCTCCTGAGTAGCACGCACCACTATACCCGGCTAATTTTTTTTTTTTTTTTGCTCAAGACAAGGCCTCACTATGTTGCACAGGCTGATCTCAAACTCCTGGCCTCAAGTGATCCTCCCACTTGGGCCTCCTGCTAGGATTACAGGGGTGATTCTGGCCCATTGTATTTTTATTATGAGATGTGATGGGATAGTAGAAAGTACAGAAGCCTTGGAATTCATCATACCAGCTCAAATACTAGCTGTTTGACATTGGGCAAGTTTCTCCAAGATTCCTTCTTTTCACCTGTGAAATGAGCATAACATTAATAAGATTTCTATGTGTTGGCCTTTAGGGAAGAGTGAGTGCCTGGCAGGAGAGGACAATAGACTGGCTGCCTTGGAATTTTTTCTTCTGTCCTCTAATTCAAGATTTTTTTCCTTATCAGTTTTTCAATTTCTAAGCCTTCATTGGGGCCACACTGGGCATCAGGACTGTGCTACTGTCTCCAGATTTGAGTGGCTTGTCTATTGTCTCTCTGATACACACCTTCCTCAGGTTCTCAAGCTGGTTCTGGCTTGAGCATTTGATAAGCTATGAACTCTGGAATTCAGTCAGGCTAAGAGTCAGTCACTTGTGGCCTGTGAGCCTTGGACAGGAAGTGTCTGAGAGGACATTCTGCTTTATTTCCCTGTTTAGAGTCTTTGGTGACTATTAAATAATCCCTCATGGAGCCTGAGGGTGTTAGAGAACCAGGGGGGAGACAACAGGATTCATCAGTCTCCCAGTGAACAGACACAGAAGAATAAATACTCTTACTACTGAAGAAATGTGATTTATTCTCAAAGTTGAAGGAGAAAGTAAATGAAATAATGACAAATTCAAAAGCCCCACGCATCATGCCTATAAAATTTGGTCTTCCATTTCAATAAAGGATCCCCCCAAACCCTGCCCCATTCCCAGAGATCTTGCATGAATCACAGTCCTGCCAATAAGCATCTGCCAATGAAGTAGAAAGCCCTGTTCATTTACCAGTATGACCTGCTCTATTTACTCCATATTGAACTAGCACTTAAAAAGGAAATGATAAATATTAACAGAGAAAAAACCCTTAAGGGGATTCAGGATCCTGAACAAACACACGTGGGCTTAAACAGTCACTTAGGCTCTTACAAGTTTCATAAAGGAGAGATAGAACATTTTCAAGGAACAATATTGGACAAAAACACTTAAGATCCTTTACTATAGTCATAAGGACAGCCCTGATGGGGTCATGTAAACACTTTAATAGATGGGATTTTTCTTTTTTTCTAATCTTTTTTTTTTTTTTTTGAGTTGGGGTCTCACTGTGTTGCCCAGACTGGAGTGCAGTAGCACTACAGTTCACTGCAAACGCTACTTCCTAGGCTCAGGTGATCCCCCTCAGCCTCCTGAGTAGCTGGGACTACAGGTGTGCACTACCACACCTAGCAAACTTTTTTATTTTTTCTGTGGAGACAAGGTCTCACTATGTTTCCCAGGGTGGTCTTGAACTCCTGGACTTAAACTTGTTCCGTCTTGGCCTCCCAAAGTGCTGGGATTACAGGCATAAACCACCGCACCCTGCCAAAAAGGCATGTTTGCAAACTGTGCTTGTGTGTCTGGAAGTCCACCCTGTTCATGCTTGCATACCTTCCCCACCTATACCCAACTCTAAAACTCCCACACCTCTCACGGCTGGGGAGAAGGGCCTGGCCTAGCACGGGCTCCCCCTCTCCGTTCTCTGACAGAGAATGGAAAACCCAATCGCCTTTTCAAATTAAATGTTCTTTCTTCACAACCAGTACAAGCCAGAAAAAGAACGTGGTTTACCAGCAACACTATCATAAATGTGGCCTCCAACTTCTACACAGTTCTAGTTCCACCAGGGGTTAAAAGTCATCATGTGGAGAAATCTCTCTTGCCTGCAGTAGTGCAGGCTCCTGACAAGTCAGTGGCCTGGTCTGCCATACAGAAGGGCATCTTACTACCCCTACAGCAAGAAACAAGGAATCCAGAGCACACATAGTGGGAAAAGAAAACACTGTTGACCCCTAGGGGTGCCGTTCCAGACTTCCCTCCTCAAGTCCTCCTGTGCTGAGCAGCTCCCTGGCCCCAGGTCCCCTCACCTCACCTATTACAGAAAAAAACTGCAGACGGGTAGTGAGGAAGCCAGGAAGGCTGAGGAATGACTGCAATGTCTTCCAAGAAATAGCAGCACTGACCTTACTTCCTTGCCAGCTCCAGGGAAGGGAAGAACAACATCTAAAAGAAAGCGATGGGTCCCAAACCTCAATCCGTTTCTTCTTTGACAAAAGTCCATAATATATACTGCGGCTCTCCATTTTCTGTTCCACATCTCTAGCTGATCTCCAATTATTTTCATTTCTGTATTCTGAAGAACATGTCCATTTTTTCTCTCACTGAATTACCTTTCTGTAGCTTCAATTCTGCTATTTATGATCACAGCTGAATTTAAATTGTTCATATTTCACTTTACATTTTCTGGCATTTTAAAGTTATTTCCACCTACTTATACTCACTTAGCAATAATTCATGAAATTCCAGTTTATTTTACAGCACTGAAGATTGAATTTTCATCTATCGTAATATATAAACCTTGTTGTCTCAATGTGGTTTTTCCATAATACAAAAATACTGAATGGTATGAAAGAATATATCCCAGAATGTAGAGTACAAAGACAAAAGTATAAGGGATATAAACAAGAGTTATAAGACATGGAAAACTAAATGTGGGGTGGGGCAGATGTACATTGAGGAGAACTTTTAGGGAAAGACCAGAGATAAAACAGAAAGATACTAGTCAAGGGAATATTATAAGACTATTTACTAGAGATAAGAAAAAACACAAACCCAAGTCTTTAGATTGAAATTATCAAGCAATATAAGTAAAAAAAGAACCACATTTAGACACATACTTGTAAGTTTTTTGAAGCTGGGAAGAAAGAAGTCCAAAAAACTTATTGAAGCACTTTAGAATAGAATAAAATTGACTGTCTCAAGAGAAGAGAGAAGTGGAATGGCAATGTGTTTTTTTTAGTGGCAACACTGGATGACAAAAGACAATGAGACATGCCTCACTGAAAACATTTTAGAATATTAGGAAAATAAAACTTACACAAGTGTGGGCATAACAGTTGTCTATGGCAGCTTACTCAGCATGCCTCAGTAAGATGTCTTCAGCAAAGTCCCTAATAAATGGATGACTTTCCTGTTAAAAGGTGGAGAGTAGGATTCCCTTTGTGAGTATGCCAGAGAGACTGCAGCTGCATCCACAATGCGTGGATTAAATCTCAGCCAGAAGTTGAACCTCCCACACCTGCCACTCAGGACCCAAGAGAGAAGGACTCAGAGTGGTTGCTGCATGAAGCTCCTTCCCAGTTATTACAGATCAGGATGTTGGGGGAAAGCCAACCTTTCCATATCTTGTAATTTACGCATTGAACTCATCACACATGCATAAGCAAAGTCATCCACGTTTCAAGTATCCCCAAACCCAGGTGATATGTTACCATGGAATAGTTAGGGATGAGACTGTGATGGAATACGTAGATGTAGAGGGCCAAGGAAGCCAGAGGACTCCCAAGCAACCTGGGAGAGAGCTTCCCTTCAAACTCTGAACAGCATTATTGTTACCAAGAAACATGTGCTTAAGATAACACGTAGTGATACCAGTTCACAGTCCATACACATTGACAAAGTCTGAATGTATGTACCAAACAGATACATTTGCCAAAAATGCTAATCCAGGAATTATCTTTGCATAGTTAAATTAGGCAGAGTTTTTACTTCCCTTTTCACACTTATAAGAAGAATTAAACACTTTTATAATCAGAAAAATGAGGTAATTATTTTCAGTTGATAAAATGGAAGTTAAAACCTTGTCAATAGTGAAGTCCAGCTTCCATCATGAACATGTTGCTAGAAGAACTAGCAACTAGCTAGAAGACTAGTCTGCTTAGCTGAAAAGAAAGCAGAAATGATCGTAATACCTGGAGTGCTTCCCCTGCCAGGTTTCATAGGCTAAGTCTATCTCTGCTGATATTGACAGGAAAAGTTCTGCGACAGCTCTGATGCACCCTGATCGTGTGGGGGAGACTTTCTGATTTACTGTGAAACACCCAGGAATCACTGCCGGAGACTTTAAATCCCTGCCATGCCCTTCTCTAGGGGCTGTGGCAACATGGAGGGACATTAGTGGGTCTCTGTATCACCAACCTACAGTTTGTTGAATTTCTGGGTTCTAAGTTAAGATTTTCAAAGAAAAAGTCAATGTATTATTTCAGGTGACAGAGTTTTCTTGTCCCTTACATCCTTCAGTATATAAGTAAAAGTCTCAGTGGAGTACACTTCCCAGCCTCATGTGTAGCCGTGACCTTTTGATTACGGGGTGGCCCATCTGGAGGTGATATATATATGTGTGTGTGTGTGTATATATATATATATATTCTTAAAAGACAGGACATTCTCTCCCTCTCCCCATTCTTCCTTCCTGTTCCCTGGAAAGTGGACAAGGTGAAATGAGCCATCTTGAGCTATCAGGTGGAGGAGACACCGGGGGGACAGGAGTCTGCATCTTCCACGCTGTGCAGCTGCTCACCAGCCCTAGACTGTGTGCACCTGAACTCGGACTTAAATGGGAAACACAATTCTCTTATATTTAAGCTGTGGGGCTTTTAGTTCTCTCATACGGCAGCTGAAAAGCATCCTAAGTGATGCACTTGCATATCAACACTGGTGGGGTAATAAAGGAAGAACCCTTTCCTGGGTGATCAATTTAAACACTTTTGTCATATTTAAGGACTTACTGTAGTTAACCGAAAAGAAGTTGAGGCAGGGCAACCCCCTCAAGTCCCCTGTCACTCTGGGAGCTTTTCTGTTTTCTCAATAAATCCTGCTTTTTTTTAAAAAAAGAAGCTGAGGCAGAATACACATAAGTAGAGAGTTTATTTGGGTTTGAGGGTTGAGAATTACATTCCAGGTGCATAGGTTCAAGTGGCCCTGAAGATACACTCTGATTAGCAACAGTAACTAGCAGGTTTTCCAAAGGAAAGTAGAGGCAGTTCCTAAGTTGTTTTCCAAGAATTTATAATAAAATAGCATGTGCTGTTGATGGACTATACATTGTTCTTTGTATCACAAATTCCGAGAACATGAAGCTCATGGGTAAGGCAGCTAGTCAGGAACAAAATGACTTTACACAAGTGTCCCCAAGCCTGGGCGAGGGGAGAGGACTGAAATCCCCTACTGCCATCTCTTTGGGCCTTCATACCTCACAGATAGACTGCTCTGACCTAGTTTTCTTTTTGTCCCATGAAACCAGTAGCATTTTATTTATTTATATTTTTATTTTAGAGCTATGGGGTCCATGTGAGGATATGCTTCACAGATAAATTGTGCACAGGTGAGGTTTGGGCTTCTGGTAAGCCCTCTCTCCCTAGTAGTGGACCTGGTGGCCAATGCATGACTGTGCACCCCTCATCCCCTCTCCCTCTGTCCCTTCTTTAGCAGTGCATGGCATCTGTCATTCCCACCCGTGTGCTTGTGTGACCAGTGATCAGGGACCACTTATGAGTGTGAACATGTGGTATTCAGCGCTTTTTTTGTTTTGTTTTTCCTGTGATAGTTCACTTAGAATGAAACTCTCCAGCTGCATTCATGTTCCCGAAACCAGTAGCGTTTTAAATGCTACCTCCTTGCCTTCCGAAAAGCCTAACACATTTCCTTATTATTTTAAAACCTCATAAACCTTGCAATTTAAAGATCAAGGTTAGAGCTTGACAAACAGGAAACTTCTTTATGTTTAGGTGATCTCCCTCCCACTCCTCTCCAAGAAAATGCCCCACGTAAGCGACCAGTTAAATTACTATGGGCTGGTGAAAGGATCATCTAGCCAAATATTCTCTGAAATTAGATTCAACCCATCACAATGGTTCTCTAGAGCACACAAAGTTATTGGAGTTGTTGAAAATTTTAATATCTTTTGGTAAAATTCTTCAATAGAAACTACAATCAATAGTCAATGCTGTTATTTTATTGTAGTGGGTGAGTTCATATTTATGCAGCACTCAGGGCACCAGGGGACAATTAATGTAAATCAATTAATGCAGAACATGGTATTAAAACAATTTATAAATGGCAATGAAATGTAAAATAATATTGTAGAGATTTCTGGCAATAATAGGATAACATTGGTGCAACACAATTATATTAATTTTGCCTTGAAAACATTATGTGATTGTTTTCTGCTGATATCCACATACTATAAGAACATAATTATATTACAAAAGTAATGATATTGTCCATTCCTCTCTTGATTTTTTTGCACTAATGTTGAATAGATGTAGTGTAGTTAAGCCAAATTTCTGATCATCCCTCTAAATACTTTCTAATGGAATACATTATTTGGTTTGAGAGATGGAAAAAGCAGCAAATTTACCTTCCTAATTATGTTTTTCTGAGACTAATATTAACATTAATTAGCATTCCATTTGTACCCACAAGGAAAATGACTCGAATTTAAATTTGCCAAGTTAAGCTATTTGCAAATTAAGTAGATTTTTCTGTGTATATTATTTTCCATATGAAAAAATTTAAATTTCCCCAGAGTGGGGGGAGAAACCTTTCAGAGTAACTTACATTTCAATAACTTGAATAATTCTTTCAACTTTTCTGTTGATTTTATAGCAATATAGAAACTTTTCAAGATTATATAGCTAGTAACAGTTCCTAAAACTTCCCCCATCTCTTCATCTTTTCTCACTGCAAAACTGCTACCCAGATACCAATTCATCCCAAATCTCTGTAGTTAAATTTGAAATCTGAAATAGCATCCGAGACCCCACTCTAAACACTTGGTGGTTGTTACATCAGCTTGCTAGGGTTGCTGTCACAGAGTATCACAGATTGGGTTGCTTAAACAGCAGAAATTATTCTCTCACCATTCTAATGGGAGAAGTCTGAGATCAAGGTGTCTTCCAAGGCTCTTTCCCTGGCTTGCAGATGGCCATCCCCTATGGTTCTCTTCAAGTTTGTGTCTGTCCCCTTGTCTCTTCCTTTTTTTTCTTTTTTTGAGTTGGAGTCTCACTCTGTCACCCAGACTGGAGTGCAGTGGCTGTTTCCGGCCACTGCAGCCTCTACCTGCTGGGCTCTGGTGATCCTTCCGCCTCAGCCTTCCAAGTAGCTGTGACTACAGGCGTGCTACCATGCCCAGTTAATTTTTGATTTATTGTAGAGATGAGGTCTCGCCAAGTTGCCCAGGTGGGTCTTGAACCCACGGGCTCAGGCAATCCACTCACCTCAGTCTCCCAAAGTGCTGGGATTACAGGCTGATTACAGTGACCGAGTCCAGACTTGTCTCTTCTTCTAAGGACTCCAGTCATTTTGTATTATAGTCCACCTTAATAGCTTCATTGTCCTTCACCTGTTTAAAGGTCCTATCTCCAAATACAATCACATTCTGGAACTACTACAAAGAACATCAGGAGAAACTCAGCCCATAACACCTAGAATATACAGCCTTCCTTTTTTTCTATCTCTTGGATTCAAAACATAATTTCAGTAGACAGGAGGGTACGAGCTATCATTTGGCTGGGATCTCAGGTCTGGAGGACTAGGCCCTGTATCCATAACCTGTTTGGAGTGGACAGGATTTGAAAACGTTCTCTCTGTCTATGGCCATACCATATTGAACACACCTGATCTCGAAAAATTTCTCTTCATACACAATATTTTATTAAATCTTCAAAATGAACCTGTGTGGTAGATATTACTATTACACCCGCAAGATAGATGAGAAAATTGAGGATCATGAGGGCTAAATGCTCAGCACATGGTTTACAGTGATTGGTAAAGCTGGAACTCAGAGTCACTGACACCACGCTACCTGTGAGGAATTCACTAACAAACTTCCTTTCTCTTTCCTTCCTTCTTCTTTTCTTTCTTGTCCATATTTTTATTTGTTTTGTGTTGCTTTGGGTGCTCTGTTTAGCTTTTTGTTTTTTCAAATGCTACAAAGTCAACAATGATAGGTCTTTAATGATACGTGTTTTAAACCATCAGGTTGAGACTGTGGTGGCCATGAGTATTCCACTGCACTCCAGCCTGGATGACAGAGTGAGACTCCAACTAAAAAACAAACAAAAAAATTACTTAAAGCAGTTATCTCTTACTGTGTAAAAATTATCCCAAAATTTGATGGCTTAGAGCAATGCAGTATTACTTCATAAATTTTGTGGGCCAGGAATCTGGGAGTGAATTGGCTAGGTGGCCAATATGTGATCAAGGTCTGACACATATTGGGACATTGGCGGGAACTGCTTTCTAAAGCCTTGGCTGTGGATGCAGTGTCCATGTTTAACATTCCTCCACCATATGGCTCCAGGCAGGAGGCCACAGTTCCCAGCTGTATGGGTCTCTGTCTACAGTGGGCATGCCCAATCAGTGGCCAGGGGGCCTCATGTAGCCCAGGACAGCTAGTCATGTGGCCCCACAAAATCTTTTAGCATCATGTGTTTTTTAGCATTTAGCGTACTTCTATTTGTGAAGTTCACCATCATGCCTTGTTCATGTTATCACTTTTGGGCAGCACATACATGTGTGAGCAGCTGCTGTCAGTGACAAAACACACAAAAAACAGAATTTGAGCAAACATTTCTGATGAGCACTTGAGAACTCACTAAGAATTGTGACCACTTCCATCGAACCAGACATGGATAGATTTGTTTTACAAAAACAAGGTCAAATTTCTCATTTGTTTTATATTGTTCTCATTTTTCTAAACTTTATAATAGCTTATATTTACAAAAAGTCTTAGGCATATACACTAACTGCATTATATAATTTATATGTGGCCCAAGACAACTCCTCTTTACTCAATGTGACCCAGGGACGCCAAAAGCCCAGACATCCCTGCCTTAGAATATGGCAGTTAACTTGCTGCAGACCCACAAATCTAAGAGTGAGCAAGCAGGGGGTCGCAGTGCTTTCTGGGACCTCGTCTCTGGCATCGCATACCATCTCTCTGGCAGGCTCCATCCCTCAGAAGTGAGTCATTTCACTCAGGCCACATTTAAGGGATGGAGAGTAGAGATTTCCTTTCTTGAAATGTGAATGTGCCTAAAAGCCACCACACATACATGTAGCACCAAGAAACACTCAAATTCAGAAACATCCAATGGCTGTCCAACACAGGGTTATTTAGGCCTTAGAACTTCCGAAAAGCACTTTAACGAAACCACACATACCAGTAGAAATGTGTCTTAGCTTATTTAAAAGCGAAAACATATTTTTGGTAGGAAAACACTGTATACCAGGCTGGGCATAGTGGCTCAAGCCTGTCATCATAGCAATTTGGGAGGCTGAAGTGGCAGGATTGCTTAAGCCCAGGAGTCCAAGATCAGTTTGGGCAACCTAGGGAGACCTCATCTCTACAAAAAAAAAAAAATCAGAAAATTGACTGGGCATGGTAGTACTCCCTTGTAGTCCCAGCTACTCAGAAAGCTGAGGTGGGAGGATCACCTGAGTGCAGGAGGTTGAGGCTACAGTGAGCAGTGATCATGCCACTGCACTCCAGCCTGGGCAACAGAGTAAGATTCTGTCTCAAACAAACAAACAAAGCAAGCAAGCAAGCAAGCAAGCAAGCAAAAACCCACTGTATACCTTAGACAGTCTAGGTCTTTCATTCATGGTTAGCCCATCTGTTGCTGTCATGTTACAGTCCCATTCAGCTCCTAACTTTATTTAAATCCCAAAGGCATTGATAACCTGTACAGAATTTTAAGAAACAGACAGAAATTTATTCGTTCTAGGAGCAGTATGACAAATTAGTGTACAAAAGTGATCAAAAGTTCCTCCTTACATCTGCTCCAGCTATCAAAATGACAGCCCTATGAGCTGAAGAATAACATCTTCATTCTA
This sequence comes from Cephalopachus bancanus, assembly GCA_027257055.1. NCBI lineage: Eukaryota > Metazoa > Chordata > Mammalia > Primates > Tarsiidae > Cephalopachus > Cephalopachus bancanus. Next base: position 3,433,645 of record JAPVLO010000176.1, on the reverse strand, counting down.
AAAGGATGACTCTGGTACCATATACCAAGATCTAAAGACACTTACATGCTGTTTGCAATGTGCCCTTGTAGCACTGATCAGTATTTTCTTTCCAGTTTAATAGAGATCACGCTTCCATTTTCATCACTCATTTGTTGTACACTTTAAACATCATAAGAGATGACATTGTGTCATATTTGGAGAGGGGGAGGAGACTGTGTAGGAACAGCCACCCTGGGTAACATGGCTTGCTGTGTCACAGTTGTCTAAGGGCTACACCACCCCCAGTTGGGACAAGAGTCTTGGTCATTGGGCCATCAGCCTCTCTCTTCCAACCCCAGTCTTGCTCTCATCTTGAGATTTAGGGGATCTCATCTTGTTTTTCATCACTGTCAGTTAGGACTAGAATCTTAGGGCAGATCTGACCACAGTCCACTCTATTTTTTCTTCCAGGGCTTATGTGACCGTTCTCAGCAAGGATGTTCAGATTCTCCCACCTCCAGCCCCCTCACCCCCAGCCATCGCCAAAGTGTCCCTCTCTGCGTGCTCTTGCTTCTTGGATTCCCCAGCCTGAAAAGTAGCTGTCTTGAGGGTGGTGCTGGCAGTGATGCCCACAGCCCACTTCCCCCTCCTGTGCCAGCCCCACCCACCCTCAAGCAACTCCGGGAGGGCAGACCACCTTCCCACCACTCCATGACTCCAGCCTTGCCATGTCCTTCTGAGGCTCTGGGATGAGTGTCAGAGCAAAACTGACAAATATGGGCACCCGCAAAACAATAAATAATTTGGGTCTCGAACTGGCGTCATGCAGATTTCTTATCATTATGCTAAAAAAATGAAAATATAGATGGGGTGCCAAAAAATATATATACACATTTTAAGTATGACATTTGCTCAAAAGGTGTCATCAATCAGATGAACACTAGCATCACCATGTGACAGGCAGGACAATCAAAGAACATGGTAGAAGTATGGTGGAGCTAACACCATACTACACGTTGCTACCGTAATTCAATTCAGCTTCAAAAAGTAGTACATAGTAGTACATCTCTTAAAATGGGTATACCTTTTTTTTTACAATCCCTGTATATATAGAGAGGTAAAAACAGTTTTTTTGAATTGAGGTCTCACTGTGTTGAACAGGCTGGAGTGCAGTCTCAAACTCCTGGGCTCAGGTGATCCTTCCACCTCAGCCTCCTGAGTAGCTGGGACTACAGTTGTGCACCCCTACACTGGTTAATTTTTTAAAAATTTTTAAATTTTTTGTAGAGATGAGGTCTTGCTCTGTTGCCCAGACTGGTCTCAAACTCCTGCCTCGGGCTTCCAAAGTGCTGGGATTACAAGTATGAGCCACTGTGTTTGGCCTATAAATTGTTTTAAAACTAGTGTTATTAATAATGAAATCCAAATGTCATGCTCATGCATGTCACGGCTTCCACTAAGTAACACTGTATTTAGTTCTACATCCTTTAAAAGTCTTATGTCTTTAAAGGTACACATTAGACATTCTAGGCTTTTACAAGGCTTTTAAATATTACATATTTGCTATCACTGCTTTGCTTTTGCAGTAACTGCATTGCTACACCATACAATGAAAACCTTTTAAACTAACTACGTCATGGGAAAATGATCTTTGGGGAACAGGATTTTCCATTAAGTAAACTTTTTATAATTGTGAAACAATGTCTTTATTCCATTTAAGCTTCCTTACTCACAATAACTTCTTAAATTACCGGGATTTTCACATAAGTTCTTATAATTTATTTTTTTTTGAGTTGGAGTCTCATTCTGTTGCCCAGGCTGGAATGCAGTGGCATGATTATTGCTCACCACAGCCTCAAATTCTTGGGCTCAGTTGATCCTTCCAGCTCTGCCTCCTAAGTAGCTGGGACTATGGTGCACACCACCATGCCTGGCTAAGTTTTAGAATTTTTTTTTATAGTGACAAGGTCTTACTATGTTGCCCAGGATGGTGAACTATTATTTGTGTGTGCTCATTTTTTTTTTTATAAGGACTATAATCAAAATATTAATTAATAATTCTGCATAGGTAATTCTACTATTTTGACTCATGTATACCAATCAGGTGGTTTCATATTAAGAACATTTTATTTTGAAATATTCACACTATATAATGAGGATAATGTGCAAGTTTCTTGGAATTTGAGCTCCTGCTATGGTTTGAGATTCAGAACCTCTTACTCCACCACCATATTCTTGGGGGTAGGAATACCTTAGTAGGGGTTATTGATAAGAGGCCATTGAGGAACAGCTTAACGTTGTACTGGAGTAAGGAGGGCAGAAGCAGATCTGTAGGGGGTGATGTGGTCCTGGTGCCCATAAACTCCAATGTACCATCACATGTCTAACTCATTATGACAATCCATTTCTCATCTGCAACTCCAGACATGACTCCCTGTAGTGAGTCACATGAAATGAGTCATAGATCCAGTCACAATTCCTCTCTCCCCAACAGATAGAGTCAAATGTTAGGTATGCAGTGATGTGTGCAGGATGGTAGAAGTGAAAGTGTCTGATTATTTCTCGAGCAGGGTGGAGCATTTACAAAGGAAGGAGCTTTGTGAATGCGAGATTCAATCCAGGTGGAAGATACTGATGTTCTCAAACAGTTACTTGGGATGCAAGGTGTCAGTTCCTGTAAAGTCAAAGTTAGTTTTGCAGTGAGAATTTTTTGAGCTTCCACAGAAGACACTGCCATGTATAAACTGGATTTCAAAATCATTGCATTCTTTCCTCTATCCCAACAGGAAAATATGTGTCCAAATCATCAAAGCCAAGACTTCAGTAGAAGCTACACAATTTTCCCCTGCTTCATCTTTGTAGAGGTAAGAAGACTCTGGGAATTCACCTTTAGAATATGTGTGTTTCAAAATAAATGGGCTACGCCTTTAATACTTTGTGTATCCCCCTTTAAGTACGTTGAAGATTTAACTACAGAAGCTTAGAAAGTCATGGGGTGTTTTCATCTGAAATGTGTTGTGGTTGTGGTGTTTATGCACACGGGTTCCATATCCGCATCATGCACACATGCCTTTTTAGGTCCATAATTATGCTTTTATAACCTCACGGATGCAGCTCATTCTTCTGACCTCATCTCTTAAAATTTACCAGTCTTGTTGCAAGCTCTTCTTTATCTCAGACTTCGAAGCCTCACTTGAGAGTTTGATAGTGTTAACTTTACTTGATTCATTAAGCTGCAAACCCGGAGGGTCTGTCACACAGGGTTTCCCTTCCTTGCCCCTGGATCAGCACCCATCGCTTGCTTCCATGCCTTCCACTGGCATGGAAGGCATGAGTTTGGATCCTCTCACCTTCCCCACCCACCAAGACAAGACCTGTGAGCTCTGGTGTCCATGTCTTTCAATTTCGTTCTGTCTGTCACGTAAGGAAGCTATGTTCATGGGACATTAGAGAACATCTCCAAGATGTTCATATTACACAGGCCAGTCATATACTTCCACAAAGAAGCTCATGACAGACATCATGTGCATCTGAAAGGATCACCACTTCTCTTGGCCTGTCTAGACTGTACAAGAACTGCATATCCACAGCACACTGACCCTAGTGAAGGGACACCCAGAGGGAGCCTATTTGACCAACCCAAACTGTTGCTGTATGCTTGCTTTTAATTAAGTGTATGTACAATATTAGAACTATCAGGTTGGGCACAGTGGCTCATGTCCATAATCTCAGCACCTCGTGAGGCTGAGGTGGAAGGATCACTTGAGGCCAGGAGTTCCAGACCAGCCTGGACAACAAGGCAAGACCTTGTCTCTTAAAAATAAAGTAAAAAATTAAAAAAAGATTTTAAATAAATCACAAATAAATTTTTACAATGATATCATCCTTATGGTTTTTATATCATTCTCATGTTGTAATAAATACAATTAATGTTTTAATTAAGCCAGAAATGCCATATTTGTGATAGTTTCTTCCATCAATGACTTTACCAAGATTCTAGCTCAGTGCTCAGGCATGATAATTATTTTCTTGGAGTCAGCCTCCTCTTTGATGACTGCCATCATTTTCTGGTGTCCTTCTTTAAAGTAAGTTAAGGCCCTGACTCATGTATTGGAAGGCAAGGGTGTCAAGAGACCAGGGAAGGGAGGGCAGGAAAATCACCCGGGTGTTCAAGCTTTCAGATAATTTAAAATCTGCCTTAATGCTTTAGAACTACAAGAAGTAAGGCCTTTTAAGAAGCTGAGTTCTGTAAAAACTCCAATAAAAATCCAAAAATAAGCTAACAGTGAACTATTTTAAATATATATAGCAAAAACCTTTAGCTTGGGTATGAACAATGTTTTACCTAAAGAGAAACTTAGAAACCATGGATGTAGACAAGGCTGTCTTTCTAGTTGAATGAAAAGGTATTTATTGGCTACTTCTACCAAGGAATCTTTTCTAATTTAGAAAGGAAGATCATGGCAGTAGGAAACATTTGAAAACTTAGACCACGAGTCCAGCAGGTGAAAGATCCAGGGTAGCTGTATAGGATTGTGAGGGGCAGCACAGGCAGGAGAGGGTTTGAGCTCAAGAACTGGAGCACAGCTGGGACAGGACAGCCTCTAATGCCAAACCTTGGTGCTCTCCAAACCAAAACGACCCCGGCATTGGGGAGCAATGGATGTTCTTTAGAAGATTCTAACAACTGAAAAAAAAGTGCTTTAGGGTGACTTGGGGATAACTGCTACATTATCTATGGATAAAATCCAGGAATCCAGACAGTTACACAGAGATAGAAAAGAGTTGGAACTGAGACTGGGAAGTCAAGAGGGGTGATCGGGGTTTTTTTAAAATGTGAACTTGAATGATGTTCTAATGATGTTAAAGAACAGCAAATTGGTCTATCTATTTACTTTAAGTGGTGCTAACCTGTGCCTCGGTGGAGTAAACTACAGACTGGATAAGACCCATGCTGAGTGGCGTTGACTAATCTAGTCAACTCTGCAAAACCAAGAAAATGGAATAGCCAGGCACCTCCCCCTCCCCTTCCCACCAATACTTTGCCAGCTCCATCCATTTTATGCTTAATTAGGTGGGTCTGGAACATAAACCCTGCTCTGACCTAGTTTCCTGCTCATCCCTACCTTCCCCCCTCCCCCGCCTCCTCCATCCCCCCACCCCATTTTCGGCTCAGCTCCCGGGACTCCCAGGCCACTACAGTCTTCATGCTCCACATCCTCAGCTTCGGCTGTGGCGACCTCTCCCAGCAACAAGCAGAGCCAGCCCCACTGCCTGACCATCTGCCCCACTCTTCTGCTTTCTGCCTAGATGCCACTTTTCCTTTTCTTACAAATAAAAACGAACTTGGTGGGTTTTTTTCCCCCCTAATTTTTAAAGTAATAAATGTTTGCTAAGTTTAAAAAAAATAGATGTTGTAACAAAGATTGAAATAATTTGTTTAAAATGTTCTACCTTTGTTTTACTTTGTTCTTCCTACTGAATGCCTCCTATGTAACAGGCATTGTTTCAGACTCTGGGGATACAGTGGTGGTGGAATTACGTAATCTCTCTCGCTCCTCATGAATGTTACATTCCAGTGACCTCAGAAAACAACTAACGCATACCTGAGTCCTGAGTCAGGTACTGAGGGGAGTAACTGGATAAATGCAATGGAGGAGAAAGCAGGGAGCAAGCATGAGATTTGGTGACCACAGATGAGGCTTCATAGTTTCCCTAACAGTGTTGCCACTCATAGATACAAGTGAGGACCACCCCCAAAACATGGAATTTGTTTATAGAAATTGTGTATTTATTCTTACAGTTTTAAACTTCAGTCAGTCACCTTCAAAGTCCTCTCCATTTGATGCAATACACCTATCGAGATGCTTTTTCCTTTGCTCAAAACCGTTTTTTTTTTGAGTTGGAGTCTCACTCTGTTGCCCAGACTGGAGTGCAGTGGCCGCTCCCGGCCACCGCAGCCTCGACCTGCTGGGCTCCCGCGATCCTTCCGCCTCCCTCAGCCTTCCAAGTAGCCGGAATTACAGGCACGCGCTACCATGCCCGGCTGATTTTTTGATTTATTGTAGAGATGAGGTCTCGCCTGCTCAGGCGGGTCTTGAACCCGCGGGCTCAAGCAATCCACTCACCTCAGCCTCCCAAAGGCGGGGGATTACAGGCTGAGCCACTGAGCCCGGCCGAAACCGTTTTGAACTCGTTCATTTTGATCCCTTTTAGGGCTTCTGCTGTTTTTTGTTTCACCTCTTCCACATGGGCAAAATTTTTCCCTTGAGAACCTTTTTTTTATTTGAGAAAACAAGAAAAAGTTGCTTGGGGCCAGATTGGGTGAATAGGGAGGGTAGGGCACAAGGGTCATGTTATTTTGGTCAAAAACATCTACCTACTCAGTGCAGTGTGAACAAGTTTACTAGCAAATCACCCATCATTAAATGGGCAAATGTGTTGAAAGAATCTCAAAACAAAAACAAAACAAAACAAAAAATTCAGTGAAGCTGAATGCATCCTCTCACAACGCTAGCTGGTCCACTGATGCAGATGGGTTTCTAGAACACTCACCTAGCAGGGGAAGCCTGTACTCCAAGGGGCCCACATGCCAAAAAGGATAATTCAATTTTTGGGGATCCCCATCATAATAACCATTGATATTTTAACATATAAATTATCACAAATATTTTTTTTTAAATTCACTTTAGTTTTTAATTTGTTAATGAGTGTACACAGGACAAAAGGTTAAAAAGTGTTTAAAAATTATAACAAAAATTACAGTCTGCTAATTCTATTACTCCTGTGAAAAATCTTTATCTGCTTTTCCAACAAAATGTGTGTATAGTGCTATATCTTGATTTAAACATTTTAGATATTATTTGTTGTTGGTCTTTTGAGGGAATAAAGACACATGCACACATACAGACGGGTAGGAAAAAGGGAAGAAACTATAGCTATATATGAAGAAAAATTTTACACACACACACCATTCTCTGTTGTCTTTTTGTTCACCCTTTTATCTTGTTTTCTGGAAGATTTCTTCAATTTAATTTTTTTCTAACATTCTCAGTGGATTTTACAAAGTAAATTAGCTATAAAACTTTTACTTTATAAGAACTATACTGTCTTATTCCCTGATCATCCTTTTCGATCTCATTCTTTTTTGTGAATTATAAAGGCAATGTTTTCTCTTAAAAAAAAAGGCTTATTTAAAGTTTTCTTCTGCTTCCAGCGCTATCTCCATTTCTCTTTATTCAATTTACTTCTAGGATTTTTTTCTCCCCCTCTCTTTCATATTCTCTAGTGATATTCAAGTATCCATCATTTGTAAGACACAAGAGGTTGACTGAAAATTTGGGGAATGGAGGTTAGATTTGTTGATCTGTGTGTTAGGGCACAAGTTGGAAAATCATATTTGGGGATTGTTGATTGTGACTGGCTCTGTGGCAGAACTAAATCCAGTCACTAATACCCACTGGATTCATAACCAATAAATAAAGACTAGAAGTTACATCTCTCCCATTCTATTTTGTTACTATAAAGTATAACTTTCTTACATGATTCAAATTGCCTATCAAAAAATAATTAAATCATATTCTGTGCCTTTAAGACAAGAAAAGAGAGCCTGGTTCTGGAGCTGCGCATGGTGTGGGTGCTTAGACATCCCTGTAGTTCATTCGGCTGTATGTCTTGGCTGGTGTCTGCTTTTAGATGCTTAGAGGGAGAGACTGAACAACTCACATATCAGTAAGCCAAATGTGATTTTACCCTCCCTGTTATGACCTTTAAGATCAAAGCATTCCATTTTTTATTTCTCTTACTTAAAAAAATCCGTTTTGCTACATCTCAAAGCTTACCAAGGTTTTCTTTGTATGATTTTTCTTTCATATTTAACTATTTTATTAAAATATTCTCACTCATGTATTATTAATTGTGGTTGCTAATAAATGATTATGACTAAGGCTGTGAAACTATCCATAGCTTGCTCTATATTCTATGGAGAGTAAGCCAGGAAAAGAAACTCTTCTTCTGATTTCTTTGTTTACAACTATTAGTGAAACCTTACCCAGCCCAGCACAAGGATAAATGTTGAAAACCCCAAAACATACAGCTGTCCTGTCCTTCTTACATTGGTAAATGTCTAATGACCAAGATATTTATAACTATATTATAGTGTTTTAAGTCTGCTTATAGAAATGTGGAAGTTAGGAAAAAGAAGATGATTATATGAAAAGCAGACCATGAAGATTTTATGGAAAATGGTCTTTAAAGGTTGCATAGTCTTTATTTTGGAAAAAGGGGAAGAGTGATCATTCTAACTTATTTGAACAGCAGAAAAAGGGACCAGAGAAAGGAGCCTGTTATGGAAATAAAATAGAGATGAGAAAAATCCAAGAAGTTTATTAAAAGTGCCTATTGGGGAGAAACACATCTTAAAATGCAATAGGCTGTGCAGCCCCAGCTTTGATGAATTTTCATTTCCAGTCTGAAAGACAACAGGAACCACTAGAGATATTATTTTTAATAAAAGGGATTTTATTGGTGAGATAGTCTTAAAAAATTAAACAATTCGTGGAATGCCAGATGGATCTTGAAGTGAAGGCAATAAGACCATATACAGAATATTTATTAGTTAACTTTGTGGTGATAAAATCCTAAAGTATTTGGTGGCACAGTGTATAAAGAGGAGATTATGAATCTAAGGTGTTGTGTCTGTGGGAAATATCAATGCTTGCTCAATGATGAAGTACGTGCAAAGGAGTAGAGAAGTTAAGGATTACTCAATATGTTGAAGCCTAGGGAACTAATTTTAAATCATTTGTGTGGTAAGAAATGTTTTCAGTATTAGAATACTATCTAATACAGTATTAGGATACTTCAGAAACAAATAGGTAGTATAGGTCATCTAGACCCCGAGTGCTCCCTGTTTAAATTTTTAACTTTTTACTCACTCTCCATTTAAAGTGTTATCTTTTATCTTCAGTTTTATGACCCTGTCTCTGGCTCCTTCCAGAAAAGCATCATATCTTTAAAAAAATAACTCTTTAATTAATTAACTCTGTAAAATGCCCATATAATTTCTATTCTCTTCTGAATTCTTTAAATTTGTCATGTTGCAGTGATTCGAATATTAAAACATAGTATCTTCATATGGAATAATTTCCTGTTAAATTATGTTTAGCCCAAAGTTGCCTCCTTACATATTTTGTTTCCACCTAGAAGTTTCTCTGTAGTTTTCACATGGTGAACTCTAACTTGGCAGGATGTATAAACAGACTAACCTACTCTTGTGCCAATCACTGAGTTTTTGGCCAATCAAAGGCGGCCAACTGTTAACATCAGGTTCAAATAAGGTGAAGGCCTGAACTGTGACCAACCAGCTGTTTCTATCCCTCGCTTCCATTTTCTGTATGTCATTTTTTGTCTTCTGTCTATAAATTTTCTTCACCACATGGCCGTGCTGGAGTCTCCTCGAGCCTACTCTGGTTTGGGAGGCTGACTGATTTGCAAATTGTATTTGTTCAATTAAACTCTGTTAAATTTATCTTAGGTTTTTTTCTTCTACCATCTCAAACCAAGACATGTACTCATTATAATGTTTTCATAAATTTAAAAAAATCGACTTTTTTCTACTTTCCACATAATTTAAGTTGCTAAACAATATTTATTTTTTGAGTCCTATGCCCAAGTTTCTTTAGCTCCACACAGTAAATATTTGTGGGATGAGCAAATGGCTGTATGTAAGTGTCATGAAGACTATATATATAGTGAATGTCACTACCTCCAACAAAGAACATGATGAACTAGGGGCACAGACCTATACAAGGCCTTTATGTATTAACTAAAAGATTATAATTGATTAGGAGGAAAAATCTATTCCCAAATAGCAAATAACGATTGACAGCTGCCTGTGGCCAATATTTCATTTCATGGCTTATATTAAATGCCAACCTTCTCTTTAAAACTCAGTTTTAACTAAAATTGTCTCCGTAAGTCTATTGGGAAAATCTTACATATCTTAACTCTTCAGAACTGTTGAGACAGGAATGTGTAAACAAGCAAAATTAATGAGGAAATGGGCAGCATTTCCAGCACATCCACTTTCCTGTAATAGAGTTTGTCTTAGCTCATTCAACTTACTAGGTAACTAGAATGCATACTGTCTTGGACATTCACTGTGAATAAGTAGACAGTGTTTTCTATTCAAATTTACTATAGGACAATAGGATACTCATCTAATTTATATTCCATGTTAAGTTCAGTTGACTCTCAGATTATTTGTGACTCCTGATGATTCTTCCCCTCTGCCTCTCAAGTTTCTCTTTCTTTTTTGAGAAAGACATTTTTCAAAAGTTACCTCTAAAGGAACAAAAGGCAATGTTGTTACTGTATACAATACTCTTGCCATCAGACAATTTGGATTGCTTTGGTAACCTGGCAATTTACATTCACTGTCTTCAGGTAGCATTCAGACTCTACAAAAGGCATATTCCAGAGCAGACTTGGTGCTTTTTCAATTCTATGGAGCCTTGAGCTAAGATAACTTCAGACAACAGGCCTTCCTAGACTCAGTAGCACCCTGAGCACCCTGCTGTGATTCTTGTAACCATCACAAGACCACTTAATGGTTGTCATTGTTAACTTTCTGTAGCAATGATAAGAGCAAAAATGCTTAGAGGATTTAGCCTTTAAGTCTCTATAAGAACTGCCTAATTAAAAACAACTATAAAAAACAGCCTCCAAACAAATCTTTTTTAGTTGATGAAAGGCAAAATCGTTCACCTTATAAAATCTACTTCATCAAAAAAAGGCAATCTTTCAAGTCCTGAATAGCTGGTTGTATGTATACCAGTGAATGCTTGTTTTTTCTCTCTTAGTTCATTTTTAACCCTAACCCTAACATTAAACCAGCACTTTGGGAAGCCTAGATGGGAGGATTGCTTGAACCCAGGACATCGAGACCAGCCTAGGCAACATAGTAAGATCATCTTGACAAAAAATAAAAAAAATTGGCCGCACGTGATGGTATGCAAGGATCACCTGAGCCCAGAAGACTGAGGCTGCAGTGATCTGTGATTGTGCAACTGCACTCCAGCCTGGGTGATAGAGTAAGAACCTGACTAAAAAAAAAAAAAAAAGGTGAAGGAATTCAGATACAAATTTCTGATTTTCCTTTGTATTCGTTTGCTAAGGCTGCCATCACAAAGTATCACAGATTGGGTGGCTTATACACAGATATTTATTTTTCCACAGTTCTGTACTTTGCTAGAAGCCCAGGGTCAAGGTGTCAACAGGTTTGCTTTCTTCTAAGTCCTCTCTCCTTGGCTTGCAGGTAGCCATCATCTCCCTGTGTCTATGTCATCTGCACCCTCATCCTCTTTTATAAGGACACAGTCATATTAGATTAGGGGCCAACCGTATGTCTTCATTTTACCTTAACTGCTTCCTTGAAGGCCTTATCTCTAGATACAGTCACATTCTGAGGTTCTAGGGATCGGGACTTCAACATATAAGATGTGTGTGTGATGTAGGGAGGAGGGCAAGTAAAAATTTTTACTTCCTCCTTAAGAAACTGATGAAAATTCTCACGTAAGGGGCTTGTCTTCAGTCTGAATTTCTTTTCTTCCAGGTTTTTAATATTCTTTTTTGAGTAACTATGGTCACCATTTCCCTGTGTAGTTTTGCAATAAAATAAAATGCTCTTTCATGAGACCCCTTGCTCCTGGATAAATATTCTGGTCTTAACTGTGTAGTCACCACTCCTGCATGGGATTTTTTCCCACATTTTTTCTTCCTAGCATTTGATCTCCCATCCTGCACTAGACAAATCCACCAGAGTATGAGTCTTGGTCTTGGTGAGAAGTGGAGCCTGTTTGCCATTTTAGAAGCCTAACTAGTTAGATACTCATTATCCTAGACTCTCTTACAGGATGGGCACATGCATGCGACCTAGGCCAAACCAGCCCAATGCAGTAGGCATTCCGACAGAGGCAGATATGGACATTGTGACACTGGTGTCTGTAGAAGTAGCAGTGTGTTTCCAAAAGCAGTGATAGCAGTGCCGTGTCCAGCACTGGTGGCAGTGGTGACAGAGACATACAGCAGGCTAGGGAAACTTCTGGGCTTAGGAAAGTTCCAAGCTCATTAACAACTGCAGGAGCTGTTGCAAAACCAGGCATGCAAGCAAGCAGGTGGCTATAGGAAGCCTCACACCTGCATTTGTTAGGCTTTCGTCAGACATACCTGCAGCACTGCAGTCGTCTATCCAGGGTGCTTGCAGTCAAGCCCCCACCTAGGTGGGAACTAGCTCAAGATCCTGGAGCATGCACATGACAGCCAGGGCTCACCTAAGGTGATCACGACCCACTCTCCCCTTCACTACACACCCATGGTAATACCATCAGTGTCACAGTTCCACACAATCTCCACCCACCAGGGTGCCAGATAGTCCCTTGTGACCACAGGAAGCCTGAATTCTCCCGCCCGACAGGAGGGAGGAGTAAAAGAGACCCGGCCCTAAGACCACCCATTTCCAGGAAAAGCCAACCCTAACCCACTCAACACCCATAAGGATGAAGGTTATAGCTCAACCACAGTTGGGCCAGAAGCAGCAACCGTGTATTCTTCATAAAGCTACTCGCTTATTTTCCTCTTCTGTGTGTCTGTTTGTGGATTCACAGGTGATGAGAACACAAGAACCTGACGTAGATCACCCCAGGAAGGAGCAATACCCCCTCTTCCCTGCAAGAGTGGCAGTTGCTACACATGCAGTAGCCAGGGGCAGCAGTGTCTCTACCAGACCCTGTGTGCAGTGACCCCAGCCAGGGTTCTGGCAGCCACCTGGGTGCCTTGGCTTCCAAATGCTTCAAGTCTGTTTCTCCAGGCTTGCCAGAAACTCTGTGATAAATCCAATTCACTTTCAATGAGCACTTTTTCTGAGTCAGATAGGTTCTCTTCACTGCAGTCAAGGCCATGGACTGACACATGTGTGAAGAGGGCCAATGAGTGATAAAATCAGGTCACCCTTTCCTTGCTTGGCTCTGCAGTGCCAGCTGGCTTGCCTGCTTGGTGACACTGAGAGGCTTTCTATCTCCCTGATGAAATCGCCTCTGTGCAAGTTCTCCCTTTGTCACGTATTGAGGTTTCTGCCATTCTATAGCCATGGGATGTGATCTGTTGTATGCCTTTTGAAAAAGGAGTAATTCTACTTTAAAAGTCTGAGCCAAAAGGAGAAAAAAAATCTTCAGAAACATGAATGACATACCATTGTTGTTACTGCCTCCAATGAGGACAGAAATGTATTTCAAATCCAATGACTTTCAGCCTTCCATGCCAACATCATCACCACCATTTCTCCAAAGATTATGGAGTAGCTACATGCCTGGTTCCTGGTTCCTTTCTGTCCTCCTGCATATGTATGCTTTATGTCAACTACAACTTTTCAATGGCATCTCAGTGTAACTTAGGAGAACAGTCTTTGCTGTAGTCTGTGAGGCTCTGTGTTATTCGGTCTTGGTTGCCTCTCTGATCTCACTGCCTCCAAGTCCAGTCCTGCCACACTGGACTTTTTTTGCGCCTTTTCTTCTATGCCAAGGAGGTTCCCATTCCAGGGCCTCTGTGTCTGCACTCTGACTTGGGACCCTCTTTTCAGAGGCCCACATGATTCATTCACTCACTTAATTTAGATCTGTTCCAACACTGTGCCCACCCACCGGCCATTCCTCGCCATTCTATCTAAATGACCACATGGGTCACTTCTTAATCCCAATCTTACTTTAATTTTGCCTCATATTTCTTATTGCCATCTGACATTATATCATAGTTACTTGTTCTTATTTATCTACCAATTTATTCCCCATGAGTTTGTGTGCTTCATGGGGGTAGCAGAGATGCTAATTTTTATTTTTGTTCATGGTTATCTGGTACATAGTATTAAATGAAGGGATAAACTATAACAGTTCAGAGCTGGGTGTTGGATGTGTGAAGAAGAGTGTTGTGTAGAGCCTACAACTTTCTCTTCTGCTACTGTAGCAAGTTGTTTTGCTGGGGCTAGACTCAAACACATTATCTTTGAGATAAGCACTCAGCTGCAGCCAGCCCCTGACAAACTCAAAATATGCATTCGTGACTGAGTGACAAAAACATTCAATAAAAATAATGTATTTAAATAATAATCAAATGACTAAATAACCAAGAGATCAAATAATTGGACAAATTGGACATGAACTTGGAGCCTTCACAAGCATTAGGAAATATCTCAGGTCATTTCATTTCTAAATTCTGTAAATCTTCCCAGACTTTTACATCTTGTATTTGTATCACTGGATTGCTAAACTTTCTCGAGCCTTTATGTTAAATTAGAACAATATGAGTTTAAATTATTTAGTCATAGTTATTGTTTGGTTAGTATTTATGGGCTTTATAGAAATGTAGCTAAGCACTTCATTTATCATGATTTATCCTATGTCCAAGTCAATATTATTTACTCCATTCGGAGAATATGGTGCTATCTGATGCCTGAATCAAGTCAATTAAATTCACAACACAGTGCTAGGATATGTAGAGATTCTCTAAAGAAAATGACACACTTCCTGCCTTCAAAGAGACTGTCAGTTCTAACATTGATGCATATTGGGTCTCTTTCTGGATATGACACTTGATCTGTTCCCAGCTGAGTCAATCTTTGTCATCGTTCTTGGGCTGAAAAATAAAGCTAATGACATTACTGTCAGGAAAAAAAAAGATGGAGGATAGTGAGGTTATGTTTAGAGTTGGAACTTATTAGTAAGGTACAAGTTAAGTCAATATGCTCTAGAGTGTTTTCGGTTGTGTGGAACAACAAACAAAGAAATTAGAGTCTATTCTAATTTCTGTTAGGACTGGGATATCTATTAGAACTGGAATCTCTTATAGCCTCGTGGTTTTCAAGCTTTTAAAAATTGAAATTGTGCTAAGTGAAATCTTAAGCTGAAGTATATGCAAATAAATTGGTTAAAAGTGAAGCTATATACCTGTATACTGCTTAAATAAAGTTTGACATCTCTGATACCTACCTCCTGACATTTGTCAACAGATGAAAACGCTTTCCAAGCACAGTCTGACAGTCTTATGGTCACTTGCACTAATTTGGATACAGTTTTCCCTTTTGACACCATTAGACAGATATTACTCATTTCCAGGGCAGCAATTTAAGTTGTCCCAACATAGAGATAAGAGGAAGAAATTTAGCTTTCTTGGATGCAAAAAGAGCTCTCCTTTTCATCTCAGCAATCTCCTTTTGATATTTTGAACTATAGCTAGCCTTCCTTAATTCCTTGTATCTTTGATGTCTTCTGAAAATTAGGAATTCATCTATGGTTTACACTTGCCCTGAATATGATTACCCGTCACTCAAATTCATTTGCATTTCACACACACACACACACACACACACACACACACATACACAAACACACACACACACACTCCAATTTCTTTCTTTTCTTTTTTTTTTTTTGAGTTGGAGTCTTGGTCACCCAGACTGGAGTGCAGTGGCACACTCCCGGCCCCTGCAGCCTTGACTTGCTGGGCTCTGGTAATCCTTCCTCCTCAGCTGTCCAAGTAGCTGGGACTACAGGCACGTGCTACCACGCCTGGCTAATTTTTGATTTATTGTAGAGATGAGGTCTTGCCAAGTTGCCAGGCGGGTCTCGAACACACGGGTTTAGGCAATCCACTTGCCTCCAAGTGCTGGGATTACAGACTGAGCCACCAAGCCTGGCCTCCAATTTCATTCAAAGTAGTGGTCACAACCAAAAGTGGACTTGTTGCTATCTATTCTACCAAACAGTGTGGCAGAGACTGCACAGATCTCACACTCACCGTTATATCCCAACCATAGTGCTTTATTTATATTCATACACGTCAACCATAGTGCTTTGTATTCATACACACATACAGGCATGCATTTATTTATGCACTGTTTAGTTGAGCATATGCATGCTTTCTCTGTGCCTGACACTGTTCTAAAGACAGGGAAATAATGTTGGAGAAATAGGTTCCTGCCTTCATGTAGCTTATAGTCATGTATGTGGTTGGTGCTCTACAAGTATTTGTTAAATGAATGAAAACATTCCCTCTTCTTATAAAGAAAGGACAGTCATGGTAGATTTTTTAAAAACCATTTTTTTTTACTTTGTTTTATTGTAGAGATGTGAGTTACAAGTCAGGGTTAGATACATGAATCATCTACATGTAGGTGGAATTTGGGCCTCCAACCAGTCCTCACTTCCCCTGGTTTAAGACCAGGTATGTTGTCACATGTCGCCCCTCCTTTCCTGGCAGTGTCCTGCAACTGCCAATCCCTCCCTTGTGTTATTGTGGTTAATGTTCAGATCCCACTTACATGTGAGAGCATATGGTATTCAGTTCTTTGTTTCTGTGATAAATCACTGAGTATGATTGTGTTCAACTCCATTCAATTTACTGTGAAGTCCATGATTTTGTCCTTCTTTATGGCTGCATAATACTCCATTGTGTATATGTACCACATTTTCTTTATCCAGTCTACATTTTTTTTTTAATTGTAGAGATGAGTTGCCCAGATTGGTCTCAAATCATTGGGCTCAGGCAATCCTCTTGCCTCCATCTCCCAAAATGCTGGAATTAACAGGATGAGCCACCATACCTGGCTCCAGGCCACTTTCAGTGGGCCATAGGATTGATTCCATGTTTTTGCTATGGGGAATAGTGTGACAATGAACATGCATGTGCAGGTGACTTTTGTGATTTATGTTCCTCTGGATTTAGAGCAAATTTAGGTTTACAGCAAAGCTGGGCAGAAAACATGGGGACCTTTCATAAACCCCTTGCCCTCACCCACCCACAGCTTCCCCACTACCAACCTCCTGCACCAGAGGGATGCATTTGTTACAGGTGGTGACCCAACATTGACATGCCATTGTCACCCAAAGTCTATAGTTTATACTGGGTTTCACTCTTGGTGTTGTGTAATCTATGACTTTTTTTTAATTAAACATATTTTTAATTATAAAATTGTGGAGTCCAGTTAAGTGTTAGGTATACAAATGTGCATCGTTCAGGCACCCTTGTTAATAAGGGGTGTCTCTCCATCCCCAGACAGATATTGACTACTGTTAGTCCCACCTCCCTTCCCCTCCCTACCCCCCCCCATGGTTTCCCTCCACTATCAGTCCTTTTTTTTTTAAAGCATTATGGTAGATGTTCAAGGTCCACTATATGAGTGAGAACATGTGATACTCAGATCTTTGTTTCTGTGAGAGATCACAGTATTATAGACTCTAGCTCCATCCAGTTTGCAGTGAAATTCATGATTTTGTTCTTTTTTATGGCGGCATAGTATTCCATCGTGTATATGTACCAAATTTTTTAAATCCAGTCCTCTTTTGATGGACAGCATGGTTGCTTCCAGGTTCTTGCTATTGTGAACAATGCTGCGATAAACATTCATGTGCAGGTATCTTTATGATAGAGTGATTTGAGTTCTTCAGGGTATATTCCCAGTAGGGGGATTGCAGGGTCATATGGTAGGTAGATATTTAGAGCTTTTAAGAATCGCCACACTGCTTTCCACAGAGGTTGCACTAGTTTGCACTCCCACCAACAGTGTAGGAGTGTTCCCTTTTCCCCACACCTCCGCCAGCAACTGTTATTTTTTGAGTTATTGATAATGGCCATTCTGACTAGAGTTATGTGGTATCTCAGTGTGGTTTTGATTTGCATCTCCTTGGTGATTAGTGAGGTTGAACATTTCTTCAGGTGACTGTTGGCTGCTCGGATGTCTTCCTTGAGAAGTGTCTGTTCATATCTTTTGCCCACTTTATAATGGGGTTGTTTGTTTTTTTCCTCTCAGCATGTTTGAGTTTCTTATAGATCCAAGATGTTAAGCCTTTGTCGGACCTGGAGTTGGCAAATACTTTTTCCCAGGCTGTGGACTGTCTCCCTGCTCTCTTGAGGGTTTCTTTGGCTTTGCAGAAGCTTGTCAGTTTAATGAGGTCCCACTTGTCTATCTTATCTCTTATGGCCTGTGGGTTGCAGGTTTTGTTCAGGAATTGAATGCCAGTTTCAATTTCCATAAGGGTATGTCCTGCATTTTCTAAGGTTCTTATGGTTTGAGGTTTTTACATTTAGGTCTCTGATCCATTTAGAATTAGTTTTTGTGTATGGGGATAGATAGGAGTCCTGTTTCAATCTTCTGCATGTGGTCAGCCAGTTTTCCTAGCACCATTTACTGAATAGGTTCTCTCCCCAGTGGTAGGTGGTAGAGGCTTTGTCAAAGATGAGTTGGTTGAGAAATTGAGGTTTAGCTTCTGGAATCTCAATTCTATTCCATTGGTCTATATGCCTGTTTTTGTACCAATACCAAGCTGTTTGATTATTGTAGCTTTATAGTAAAGTTTGAAGTCTGGTAATGTGATACCACCTGCTTTGTTTTTATTGCTGAGGATTGTTCTGGCTATTCTTGGTCATTTGTGTTTCCATATGAATTCCTGTATTGTTTTTTCTAGGTCTGAGAAGAATGTTGCTGGGAATTTGATGGGTATTGCATTAAATCTGTAGATTGCCTTAGGTAGGATGCACATCTTCACAATGTTGATTCTTCCAGTCCATGAGCATGGGATATTTTTCCACTTGTTCATGTCAGCTTAGATTTCTTTGAGCAGTGTTTTGTAGTTTTCATTGTAAAGGTCTTCCATGTCTCTGGTTAGGAAGATGCCAAGGTATTTCATTTTTTTTTTGTGGCTATTGTGAATGGAATTGTGTTTTTTATTTGGGTTTCTGTTTGTTTATTATTGGTGTAAAGAAATGCGATTGTCTTTTGTACATTTATTTTATATCCTGAGACTTTGCCAAAGTCCTTTATCAGTGTAAGGAGGTTTTTTACAGATTCTCTTGGTGTTTCAAGGTACACGATCATGTCATCTGCAAAGAGAGATTATTTGACTTCCTCTTTTCCTATTTGGATACCCCTGATTGCCTTCTCTTCTCTGATTGCTCTATCCAGGACTTCCAATACTATATTGAACAGGAGGGGTGAGAGTGGGCATCCTTGTCTTGTTCCAGTTTTCAGGGGAAATGGTTCCAATTTTTGTCCATTTAGGAGTATGCTGGCTGTGGGTTTCTCATAGATGGCTTTTACTATTTTGAGGTATGTTCCCTGTATACCTAGATGTTCGAGGGTCTTTATCAAGAAGGGGTGCTGGATTTTATCAAAAGCTCTTTCTGCATCTAATGATATAATCATGTGGTTCTTGTTTTGACATCTGTTAATGTATTTAATTACATTTATGGTGTTATGAATGTTGAACCAGCCTTGCATACCAGGTATGAAGCCTACTTGGTCATGATGGATGATTTTTGAGTTGTGTTGTTGAATCTGGTTTGCTAGGATCTTGTTGAGAATTTTAGCATCTATGTTCATCAAAGATATTGGCCTGTAGTTCTCTTTCTTTGTTGGGTGTTTACCTGGCTTGGGTATCAATGTGATGTTAGCTTCGTAAAATGATTTGGGGAGAGTTCCATCTTTTCCAATTGGCTGGAATACCTTCAGTAGGATTGGTATCAGCTCCTCCTTAAATGTCTTACAGAATTCTGCTGAAAAGCCATCTGGACCAGGGCTTTTTTTTTGTAGGTAGTTTTCTTATTACGTAGTCAATTTCCTTGATTGTTATTGGTCTATTTAGGGTCTCAATTTATTCTTGTTTCAACCTAGGCAGGTTGTGTGATATCAGAGAGTCTTCCATTTCCTTAAGGTTTTCAAGTTTGTTTCCATACAAGTGAATGTAGCAGTCTCTAATAATCTTTTGTATTTCTTCAGGATCAGATGTGACTTCATCTTTTGTGTTTCTGATTGTGTTTATTTGGGCTTTTTCTCTCTTTTCCTTGGTCATTTTAGCTAGGGGACCATCGATCTTGTTTATCCTTTTGAAGAACTAGCTTTTTGTTTCATTGATTTTTTGTATTATCTTTTTGTCTTCTATATCCTGGATTTGGGCTTTTATTTTTGTGATCTGGATTCTTCTGCTGAAATTAGGGTTTTTGTGGTCTTGCTTTTCAAGCTTCCTTAGGTGGCTTGTTAGGCTATTAATTTGCGATCCTTCCATTTTCTTCATATGCGTTTGTAGGGATATAATTTCCTTCTTACTACAACTTTCATGGCGTCTCAGAGATTTTGGTAAGATGTTTCTTCATTTTCATTTGTTTCCATACCTTCTAATCTCTGTTTTGACTTCATCATTGACCCAGGATCTGTTTAACATCATGCTGTTTAGTGTCCATGTCTTTGTGGGCTTTAGGGGGACCTTTTTGTTGTTGATGTTTATTTTTATTCCACTGTGGTCTGAGAAGGTACATGGTAAAATTTCAGTTCTTTTAAATTTACTTATACTTAATTTATGGTCAAGTATGTGGTCGATTTTAGAGTACGTCTCATGTGGTGATGAGTAGAATGTATATTCTGTGGTCTTTGGATGGAGGGTTCTGTAGGTATCAATTAAGTCCATTTGGTCAAGAGTCACATTGAGGTTTTGGATCTCATTGCTGATTTTTTGTCTTGATGATCTGTCTAGGGTTGTGAGTGTGGTGTTGAAGTCCCCAGCTCGATACCTTTTTTTAGTTTACCTAGAAGCTGCTTTATGAAAGTTGGTGGTCTTATGTTGGGTGCATATTTTTTTTTGTTTTTTGTTTTTTTTTCTTAATCAATATTTTTTATTATGGTTTTGTGGGGTACAGTTAAGGGTTAGGTGTACAATTACGTTTCATTCAGGCACCTTGCTGATAAGAGGTGTTTTCCCATCCCCAGACAGATTTTTGCTACTGTTAATCCCATCCCCCTCCCCCCCGATAGTTTCCCAGTACCGTCAGTCATTTTCTTATAGTATTACATTGGATTTTCAAGGTTCATTATATGAGTGAGAACATGTGATACTCGGATCTTTGTTTCTGTGAGAGGTCACTCAGTATTATAGACTCTAGTTCCATCCAGGTTGCTGCGAAATTTATGATTTTGTTCTTTTTTATGGCTGCGTAGTATTCCATCGTGTATATGTACCACATTTTTTTAATCCAGTCCTCTTTTGATGGGCAGCATGGTTGTTTCCAGGTTCTTGCTATTGTGAACAACGCCGCGATAAACATACATGTGCAGGTATCTTTTTAAAAGAGTGATTTGAATTCTTCAGGGTGTATTCCCAGTAGGAGGATTGTGGGATCATATGGAAGGTCGATTTTTAGAGCTTTTAGGAATCGCCACACTGCTTTCCACAGAGCTTGCACTAGTTTACACTCCCACCAACAGTGTAGAAGTGTTCCCTTTACACCACACCCTCTCCATAAGCTGTTTTTTTTGAGTTGTTGATAATTGCCATTCTGACTGGAGTTAGGTGGTATCTCAGTGTGGTTTTGATTTGCATCTCCCTGATGATTAGTGAGGTTGAGCATTTCTTCATGTGTTTGTTGGCTGCTCGGATGTCTTCTTTTGTGAAGTGTCTGTTCATATCTTTTGCCCATTTTATGATGGGGTTGTTTGTTTTCTTCTTTTCTGTACGTTTCAGTTCCTTGTAGATCCAGGATGCTAAGCCTTTGTCAGACCTAGAGTTGGCAAATACTTTTTCCCAGTCTGTAGGCTGTCTTCCTGCTCTCTTGATGGTTTCTTTGGCTTTTCAGAAGTTTGTCAGTTTAATAAGGTCCCACTTGTCTATCTTCTCTCTTATGACCTGTGGGTTTCGGGTTTTGTACAGGAATTGGATTCCAGTTCCAATTTCCATGAGGGTATTTCCTTCATTTTCTAAGGTTCTTAGGGTTTGAGGTTTTACATTTAGGTCTCTGATCCATTTGGAGTTAACTTTTGTGCATGGGGCTAGATAGGGGTCCTGTTTCAATCTTCTGCATGTGGTCAGCCAGTTTTCCTAGCACCATTTACTGAATAGGTTCTCCTCTCCAGTGGTAGGTGGTGGGGGTTTTGTCAAAGATGAGTTGGTTGAGAAATTGAGGTTTTGCTTCTGGAATCTCAATTCTGTTCCATTGATCTATATGCCTGTTCCTGTACCAATACCAAGCTGTTTTGATGATTGTAGCTTTATAGTAAAGTTTGAAATCTGGTATTGTGATACCACCTGCTTTGTTTTTTTTTTTTTTTTGCTGAGGATTGTTCTGGCTATTCTTGGACGTTTGTGTTTCCATATGAATTCCTGTGTTGTTTTTTCTAGGTCTGAGAAGAATGTTGTTGGTAATTTAATGGGTATTGCATTGAATTTGTAGACTGCCTTAGGTAAGATGGATATCTTCACAATGTTGATTCTTCCGATCCATGAGCATGGGATATTTTTCCACTTGTTCATGTCAGCTTAGATTTCTTTGAGCAGTGTTTTGTAGTTTTCATTGTAAAGGTCTTTCACGTCCCTGGTTAGGAAGATGCCAAGGTATTTCATTTTTTTTGTGGCTATTGTGAATGGAATTGTGTTTTTTATTTGGGTTTCTGTTTGTTTATTATTGGTGTAGAGAAATGCGATTGTCTTTTGTACATTTATTTTGTATCCTGAGACTTTGCCAAAGGTCTTTATCAATGTAAGGAGGCTTTTGACAGATTCTCTTGGGTTTTCAAGGTACACAATCATATCATCTGCATAGAGAGATAACTTGACTTCCTCTTTTCCTATTTGAATAGCTCTGATTGCCTCCTCTTCTCTGATTACTCTAGCCAGGAATTCCAATACTATGTTGAACAGGAGGGGTGAGAGTGGGCATCCTTGTCTAGTTCCAGTTTTCAGGGGAATTGGTTCCAATTTTTGTCCATTTAGG
Organism: Cephalopachus bancanus; assembly: GCA_027257055.1. Classification (NCBI taxonomy): domain Eukaryota; kingdom Metazoa; phylum Chordata; class Mammalia; order Primates; family Tarsiidae; genus Cephalopachus; species Cephalopachus bancanus. The sequence continues at coordinate 3,410,881 of JAPVLO010000176.1, read as the reverse complement.
AGTATGCTGACTGTGGGTTTCTCGTAGATGGCTTTTACTATTTTGAGGTATGTTCCCCGTATGCCTAGATGTTCAAGGGTTTTTATCAAGAAGGGGTGCTGGATTTTATCAAAAGCTTTTTCTGCATCTAATGATATGATCATGTTGTTTTGGTTTTCACATCTGTTGATGTATTTAATTACATTTATGATTTTACGAATGTTGAACCAGTTTTGTATCCCAGGAATGAAGTCTTCTTGGTCATGGTGGATGATTTTTGAGATGTATTGCTGAATCCAGTTTGCTATGATCTTGCTGAAAATTTTAGCATCTATGTTCATCAAAGATATTGGCCTGTAGTTCTCTTTCTTTGTTGGGTGTTTACCTGGCTTGGGTATCAATGTGATGTTGGCTTCGTAAAATGATTTGGGGAGAGTTCCATGTTTTTCAATCGCCTGGAATACCTTCAGTAGGATTGGTATCAGCTCCTCCTTGAATGTCTTGTAGAATTCTGCTGGAAAGCCATCTGGACCAGGTCTTTTTTTTGTAGGAAGTTTTCTTATTACGTAGTCGATTTCCTTGATTGTTATTGGTCTATTTAGGGTCTCAATTTCTTCTTGCTCTAACCTAGGTAGGTTGTGTGATGTCAGAGAGTCCTCCATTTCCTTAAGGTTTTCAAGTTTGTTTCCATACAAGTGTACATAGTAGTCTCTAATGATCTTTTGTATTTCTTCAGGGTCAGATGTGACTTCATCTTTTGTGTTTCTGATTGTGCTTATTTGGTTTTTTCCTCATTTTTTCTTGGTCAGTCTAGCTAGGGGACCATCGATCTTGTTTATCCTTTCAAAGAACCAGCTTTTTGTTTCATTGATTTTTTTGTATTATCTTTTTGTCTTCTATGTCCTGGATTTGGGCTTTTATTTTTGTGATCTGGATTCTTCTGCTGAAATTAGGGTTTTTGTGGTCTTGTTTTTCCAGCTTTTTTAGGTGGCTTGTTAGGTTGTGAATTTCTGTTCCTTCCATTTTCTTCATGTGTGTTTGTAGCGATATAAATCCCCCTCTTACTACAGCTTTCAGGGCATCCCAGAGATTTTGGTAAGATGTTTCTTCATTTTCATTTGTTTCCAGGTATCTTTTGATCCCTGTTTTGATTTGGTCATTGACCCAGGAGTTGTTTAGCATCATGCTGTTTAGTGTCCATGTCTTTGTGGTTTTGGAGGACTTTGTTGGTGTCAATATTTATTTTTATTCCACTGTGCTCTGAGAAGGAGCTTGGTAGAACTTTGGTCCTTTTAAATTTGCTTATGCTTGATTTATGGCCGAGTATGTGGTGGATCTTAGAATATGTTTCAAGTGGTGATGAGTAGAATGTGTATTCTGTGGTGTTTGGATGGAGTGTTCTGTAGGTATCAATTAAGTTCATTTGATCCAAAGTCACATTGAGGTTCCGGATCTCCTTGCTGATTTTTTTGTCCTGATGATCTGTGTAGGGTTGTGAGTGGGGTATTAAAGTCCCCAGTTATGATAGTGTTAGAGTCGATATCTTTCTTTAGTTTTCCAAGAAGTTGCTTTATGAAAGTTGGTGCACCTATGTTGGGTGCATATATGTTTAGGATAGATATTTCTTGTTGATGGATTGAACCTTTTATCATTATGTAGTGGCCTTCTGTATCTTTTTAAGTTTTTAATAGCTTGAAGGGTATTTTGTCTGAAATTAAGATTGCTACTCCTCCTTTCTTTTGTGTTGCGTTTGCCTGAAAGTTTGTTTCCCATTCTCTTACTTTGAGTCTGTGAGTTTCCTTTCTAGTGAGGTGAGTCTCTTGAAGGCAATAGATTGTTGCCTGGTGATATTTTATACATTTTGCCATTCTATGTCTTTTCAGTGGTGAATTTCGTCCATTCACATTTAGGCTAATAATTGAAATGCAAGAGTTTATCCCTGTCATAAGGTTCTTAAGAGTTGTTGTTCCTTTTTCTTTGTTATCTTTCTTTTGGTTTTGGAGTTGGTTCATGTGTGCTTTTAATCTTTTGCCTGTACTCTTGTGAAGACTGTTGTTCTTTTTTACTTTTCTTCTGTGTTCAGTGCTTTCTTAAGTGTATCTTGTAGAGGTGGTCTGGTGGCAGCATAGGTTCTTAGGGAATGGATATCTGGAAAAGATTTCAATTCTTCCTCACTAATGAAGCTTAGTTTGGCTGTGTAGGTTATTCTTGGTTGAAATTGTTTATCTTTTAGAACTTTGAAGATAGGCTCCAGGGTCTCCTAGCCTGGAGGGTTTCTGTAGATAAATCTGCCGCTATTCTAATTGGTCTTCACTGGTAAGTAGTCTGGCCTTTTTCTCTTGCTGCCTTTAGGATTTTTTTTTATAGCTACTTTGTTTAGGCAAATTATTATGTGTCTGGGAGTTGGTCTTCTCATTTGTTATCTTACATGGGTTCTCTGAATTTCTTGTGCTTGAATTTTTGCATCACTAATGATATGAGGGAAGTTTTCTTGAATGATTTCATGAAATGTTTGTTCCAGTGTGACCTCTGATTCTCTCTCTCTGCCTCAGGAAGGCCAATTACTCTTAGGTTCAGTCTCTTGAAATAATCATTCATCTCCTGAAGGTTTTGTACTGATTTTTAAACTTCTTTTCTATGTTTTTGACAGTTTGGGTTAGTTCTGTATCTTGGTCTTCAAGTTCTGAGATTCTTTCTTCTGCTTGGCTAATTCTGCTTTTCATGCTAATTACTTTGTATTTATTTCCATCACAGTATTCTTTACTGCTGTTATTTCTGTCATCAGCTCCTTCCTATTTTCCCTTTGTCTCTTCTGAATATTTTAAATTCTCTGTATTAATGCCTTGATGTCTGGGTTTGTTGCCTGTGACCAGTCATTCTTGGGGCTCTTCATTGTTTGTGTTCTGAAGTCTGTTTTCTCAGTGTCTGACTTCCCAGGGGTCTGTGTGAGCCCTGTATTCTTCTTTTGGTTTTTCTTTGTTTGTGTAGATTTTTTCCTCCCTACTTTTTCCTTCCCTCCACTTCCCCATCTTCTTTAATTCTGTTATTCATGGGTTGAGGGGTTTCTTTTACTTCTGTTTGTTCAATCTCCTGTTCTTTGTAATGTATTTCTTCTTGCTTTGTTCAGTTCTGGAGCTGGACTGTGGGTTGAGAGAAGTCCTTTTTGTAGTTTTGGGATTTAATTAAGTGGGGGATCTGTGATTCAAAATCTCTCTGCAGATCCCAGTATCTGCCAACAGCTGTATGGATAGTCTGAAACTCACTTCCCACTGCCTTGGAGTCTGTCCCTGCAGTGGGGTTGTAGGTTTACTCCCTGAAAGCAAAATGAGGTTAACAGAGGCAAGATAATGGAGCAGTCAGTGGGGAGAAGGGGCTGGAGAGAGAGAGGAGTGAGAGGGAAAATAGTTGAGTGTACTGACTGGTAAGTGAAAAAAGACACAAAGACTGAAACAAATATAAAGAAAAACAATAACCACGACTGAAAACTAACCAACAACCATATAAAAAGCTAAAACATATAATGATGCTAATGTACACACTGACCAATCTCCTTATTGGTGTGCTATTACTTTACACAAAGATGGGGTTTACAGAGAAATAAGAAAAAAGGAAAAAGAAAAGAAAAGAAAAAAGAAAAAAAAGGGGGGACGGGATAGATTAAAGTCAGTAGACTAACAGAACCAACCAAGCACACTCTGAGACTTTTCCTTTAAGTCCAATGTCCTTTCAGCTCTGATTTCTAGCTGTCTTTGCAGGCTGGTAGAATTGTTCACAGTTAGGGTCAGTTGCTCCTAACCTGCTGTGAAGAACAGTTCAGATATGGGCCCCCTGCCTAGTCTATTACTGAGATCTGGCCTTTTCTATTTATGAAGAGGGGTGAGCCTCTATCATTCCCGTTTTGATGTTGTTACCTTGGTTCCCCAGCAGGTGGTGCTATCTTGCACTATGGTCCAGAGGGGAGTGAGCTGGTTACGGATCCGTGACCTGCTACAGCAACTTCACGATGGAGTTCTACAGGTCTTCATCCGGGCTAGGGGCGTGGTGTGGCAGTGGCAGCAGCAGCTGGGCAGCGGCGATCTCAAAAGATCCTGCTTGAGGGGGCTTCATGGTCTGAAGCCGTGGGTTGCTTCAGGCATGAGCCAGGAATGACTGCAGCAGCTGCATCCGTGACTGCAGGAGCAGCCCGGACCACCGTGATATCTGAGTAGTGATGGCAGGTGGTGGGTGACGGTGGTGGCTGAGCTCCCTGTGAAGAGCAGGCTGCGGAATATGGGAGCTGCAGGCCTTGGGAGAGAGCTAGGGTCTTTATGAGTGTTCTCTTTCACAGAGGGTCTCACAGACCATGCCGCCCTGTCGCCATCTTGCCAGAAGTCCAATCCATGACTCTTAACAAATATACAATGATTATGTATCTGCCATTAAAGTATCACACATCATTGTTTCACTGCCCTAAAAATTGGGCTAGTCATTTGAAATTCTATTTTAGGATTTATGGGAACTAGATTGAGTAGCATCTCCTTTCAGATTTTCTGAACAAAAAAGGTCTGACTTGTATAATATTTAGCTTTCTGAGGAACCAGCCCATCCTGGCTGAAACATATTTCAGTGTAGGTGATCTCCCAAATGTGTGAAGACCCTGGATTCTCATTCTCTTGTAGCAAAGTAGCTTCTGGAGACAACCCTAAAATGAAATAGTACAGGGGATTTAAAAAAAAAGTCTCTGTCTTTATTATCACTATGCATGAGCATTTCTTTGGCAATCCTTTGTTTGGCTCTTGCCTTTGCTTTTCCTTCCTCCTTTCTCCGTCTCCTCTTTTCTCCTTTCTCCTTCCCCTTCCACTTCCTCCTCCTCATTCTCATCCTCTTCATATTCCTCCTCCTGAAAGAGGGCTGCTGGTTTCTGAAATCCACAGTCTAGAGGGGCTTCTGTTTAAGCTAGAAATTATTCCTAGCGGAACCTTTCATCAGGCATGACACAGCTATAAGGCTGAATGAGATTGCATCTCAGACATCCCTTTTGCATTTCACCATTCAATGGGCTCTGAAATTTACAGCCTAGAGAGTTCTGGACCTCAGAAAACAGGATTCACTGAGCACAGTACCTCCTTCCTAACTTAGTGACTCTTGGTGCATCAAACAAAATTTGAAAGTCATTCTTTCCAACTTCCTTCTTTTCTAGAGAAGGAAACACTCACAGAAGCGATGCCACTTACTGTGTAAATATGATGACCAGCACAATTATGCAACTCCTGAAATTAGAACAGTGATATCTTAAGTCTCTGAAATTCCCAGGGAACTTAGGCAAGCCAAGTATAATTATTCTCTTGAATGTTGGCCCTGGCATGAGCATAGCCACTATCACCCTAGAGATAATGGCATGATATTTTTAGTCAGAAAATACAGCAAAACATTGGGCTATTTCTTCAAAAATTATCACATTTAAATCATTTAAGAATAGTGCAAGAGTTCACTACTACTTTTATCTGATTATAGAATTTCTAAACGTTAAAAATAGATAGACACTGAACACTTCATTGACCCAAGGGTCACAGCATCTCCAGGGTTTCACTTGAGTACTCACAACAGGTGGATGTCTAGACAGTTCTTGAACACTTCAGGGACAAATTCAAAGATCTTAATTATGAAAAGCATGTGCATAATATACTGACATGCTTGTACATGATCTTTCTACTTCATATGGTGATAGTGAGGATAAAATGAGATAACATGCAAAACGTTGAGCACAGCATATGGAACATTATAGGGTTAATACAGTTTATTTAATTTTTTTTCCATCACCAAAAGTAAACAAAAAAGAAATCCCAAAGACAGTAAATTAATTGTATGTAAATTTATTCTACTAGACTATAAGCACTTATAACAGACATTATTTTTAAATTTCTTTTTGTACTATTGGTGCCTAGTTTAGTGTCATGGAATAGTACAGAGTATCAGACAAAAGGAGAAGAAGAGGAGGGAGGGAAGGAAGGAAGTAATGAAGGAGAGAAGGAAGAAATGAAGGAAAGAGAGAAGGAAGAAAGGAAGGAGAGAAGGAAGGAAGAAAGGAAGGAGGGAGGAAGGGAAGGAGAAAAGAAAGGAAGGAAGGGATGAAGGATGGAAGAAAGAAAAAGCGAAGGAGGGAGAAGGGAAGGAAGGGAGGAAAGAGAAAGGAAGGAGGGAAGGAAGAAAAAAATAAAGGAAGGAAGAAAGGAAGGAAGGAGAGAAGGAAGGAAGGAAGGAAGGAAGAAGCAGGGAAGGAAGGAGGGAAGAGAATAACACGAGAGAAGGATGGCAAGCAGGTCAAGAGATTTACTTCTCCAGTGATTTCCATCCATTTTGAGCATAGGTAGACCTCCAGTTCCTCAGTATGGCTTCTGAAACATTGTGGTTCCCCGGCAGCCTCTGTCACCTCTATCAATACATCTCATGCTCAGCTTTAGTCACACACAATTGGTGGAGTTTCCTCAGATACACAGTTGCAGCCCCGTGCTTCTGCATATTTGTTCCCTGATAAGAACATGTTCCCTCTCTATTCCTGTCGGTCTAACTTCTCATCTTTTAAGGCTCAGTGAATGCATTTCATATAGTCACAGTAAGGAGTTTTTTTTTTCTTTCCTTTTCCACCTTCTCTTTCGTTTCAATAAGATGTTTTATCTTTTTTTCTTTTTTGTGTGTTTATAGTTGGCTTTATCGGGATGTAACCTAAGTATTTTGTTTCCCTTTCTATTTCATTTATACCAAACTTGCTTGTTTTTCTCCAGTCATATGCGTGCAACCTTCTTCTCCCAGAGTGCTGCTCGGGGAAAAAAAAAAATCTAGTTTTTTCTGGTAAGCACTCAGGAACCAGTGTTGCACTCTTCTCCCTTAAATGGAGTCACAGTAAGGAGTTTTTTTTTCTTTCCTTTTCCACCTTCTCTTTCGTTTCAATAAGATGTTTTATCTTTTTTCTTTTTTGTGTGTTTATAGTTGGCTTTATCGGGATGTAACCTAAGTATTTTGTTTCCCTTTCTATTTCATTTATACCAAACTTGCTTGTTTTTCTCCAGTCATATGCGTGCAACCTTCTTCTCCCAGAGTGCTGCTCTGGGAAAAAAAAAATCTAGTTTTTTCTGGTAAGCACTCAGGAACCAGTGTTGCACTCTTCTCCCTTAAATGGAGTCACAGTAAGGAGTTTTTTTTTCTTTCCTTTTCCACCTTCTCTTTCGTTTCAATAAGATGTTTTATCTTTTTTTCTTTTTTGTGTGTTTATAGTTGGCTTTATCGGGATGTAACCTAAGTATTTTGTTTCCCTTTCTATTTCATTTATACCAAACTTGCTAGTTTTTCTCCAGTCATATGCGTGCAACCTTCTTCTCCCAGAGTGCTGCTCTGGGAAAAAAAAAATCTAGTTTTTTCTGGTAAGCACTCAGGGACCAGTGTTGCACTCTTCTCCCTTAAATGGATACTGTCTCTTTAACTCTGGAAATTTCCTCAGGAGAGATTTTATTTATTTATTTTTACACTACTGCTACCTTTTCTGAATTAAACTTTTTATTTTGTATAATTAGTATTCACATGCAGTTTTAAGAAATAGTACAGAGAGATGCCAAATACCCTTTACCTAGTTTTTCCCAAAGGTAACATCTTTCAAAAGTACAATATCACAACCAGGATTTTGGTATTGATGCAATCAAGATACAGAACAGTCCCACCATCATCAGGATTCCCTGTATCACCTTTTAAATCACAACCACTTCCATCTCCCAACACTCTTCTTGTATCAACCACTCATCTTCTCTTCATTTCTATGTTTTTGACATTTCAGGAATGTCATAGAAATGGGATAATATATGACCTACTAGGATTCACTTTTTTCACTCAGTATAATTCCTGAAGATTCATCCAAGTTGTGGCATGTATCAGTACAGTAGCTCATTCCTCTATATTGCTGAGTAGTATTTCATGGTATGGACATCACAGTTTATTTAACCATCCACATATTGAAGGGTTTATGGGCTATTTCCAGTTTTAGTCTATTACCACAAAAATGCTATAAACATCAATCTTCAGGCTTTCATGTGATCATAGGAGTTCATTTCTCTGGAATAAATGTTCAGGAGTGCAATGACTGGGCCATGTAGTCATCACACATTTAGTTTTATAAGACTCTATCAGTTTTCCAGAATGGCCAGAACATGTATACTCCCTCCAGCAATGCATGAAAATAGTTTCTCCACACCTCACTAGCATCTGGTGTTGTCATTATTTCTTATTTTAGCAATTTTAATAAATGTGCAGTTATATCTCTGTGTGACTTTAGTTTGCACTTCCCTAATGGCCATAATGATAAACACCTTTTCATGTGTTCATTTACCAGCTGTATATCCTCTTTGGGTGAAATGTCTCTTCCTACCTTTTGTCCTTTTGCTAATTGGATTTCTTTTTATTGCTGAATTGTGAGACTTCTTTAAACTAGTATTCATTAATATATGAATGCATATTTATATGTTAATGTTCACTAATACATTAATATGGATTAAAATTAATTTATAATGAATACTAGTCCTTTGTTAGTTATGTAAGTTGAAACTATTTGTTCCAATCTGTAGTAATATTTTCATCTTGTTAACAGTGTCTTTTGCTGAGCAAAAGTTTTTTATTTTATTTTATTTTTTATTTTATTTTGAGTTGGAGTCTCACTCTGTTGCCCAGACTGGAGTGCAGTGGCCGCTCCTGGCCACCGCAGCCTTGACCCGCTGGGCTCCGGCGATCCTTCCTCCTCAGACTTCCGAGTAGCCAGAATTGCAGGCATGCGCTACCACGCCTGGCTGATTTTTTGATTTACTGTAGAGATGAGGTCTCGCTGCCCAGGCGGGTCTCGAATCCATGGGCTCAGGCAATCCACTCACCTCAGCCTCCCAAAGGCACGGGATTACAGGCTGAGCCACTGAGCCCGGCTAAGTTTTTTATTTTGATGAGGTTCAATTGGTAAGTGTTTTTCTTTTATGGGCTATACTTTTGGTATAAAGGTTAGTAACTTTCTATCTATATCCAAATATCTTTTCCTATTTTTTCAAATAGTTGTATAGTTTCATGCTTCACATATAAGTTAATGTTTCATTTTCAGTTAATTTTTGAAAATGATGTGAAGCTTAAGCCAAGGTTTAATTTTTTTGGCTATGGATGTTCATCGACTGCAGCATCTTTGTTGAAAAGGCTACTTTTCTTCCATTGACTTGTTTGCACCTTGGTCAAAAGTAAGTTAAGCATTGCTAGGGTTTGAATGTGTCCCCCAAAGTTCATGTGCTGGAAATTTAATCCTTGGTGAAACAGTGTTGGGAGGTGAGGCCTAACAAGAGGAGCTTAGGTTATGAGGGCTCTGCCCTCATGAATAAGGTAACATCGCCATCATCCGAGTGGCTTAGTTATCCTGAGACAGGTTTGTTTCAAAAGTGAGTTTGGCATTCTCTTGCTCTCCTGTGTTCTCTTGTCCTTCTGCCTTTTATCATAGGATGACATGGCAAGCAGGCCCTCATCAGATGTGAGTCCTTCAACCATGGACTTCCCCACTGCTAGAGCTGTAAGAAATACATTTCCTTTATTTATATTTAGCCCAGTTTGTGGTATTCTGTTCTAGCAACACAGAACAGACTAATACAGGAATATCTGTGTGACCTTATTTCTGGGTTTTCTATTATGTTCTATTGATTGGTGTGCCGGTACCACTACTAATACCACACACTATCTTGATTACTATATCTATGTAGCAGAAGTCAACAACAAGTGAAGTGATTTTTCCAATTTTATTCTTTTTTCAAGATGTTTTAACCTATTCTAGGTTTTGTGCTTGTCCATATAAATTTTAGAATATGTTTGCCAGTGTCTACAAAAAACTTTGCTAAGATTTTGATAAGAATGGCAATAAACCCATAGATCAGTTTGGAGATAACTGACATTTTAATTATGCTAAGTCTCCCAATCTATGAACATGGTATGTCTTTCTATTTATCCAAGTCTTCTTTGATTTCTTTCATCAGCGGTTTGAAGTTTTTAGCATACAATTCCTGTATATTGTTTGCTAAATTTATACTTAGGTATCTCATCTTCCTTGGTGGGATTATAAATGGCACTGGACTTTTAATTTCAATTTCCACATATTCATTCTTTGTATATAGAAAAGTAATTGTCCAAATCAGAAAAAAAGAAGCAAAATTATGCTTTTTTTCTCAGATGACATAATCCTAAATGTAAAAAACCTCAATGTAACTACAAAAAGCTGTTTGTACTAATAAAGTTGCAGGTGACAAAATTAACATACAAAAATTGGTAGAATTTTTATATACAAATAGTGATCTAACTTGAGAATAAATTAAGACAACAATCTCATTTACAATAGCATCAAGGAAAATAAAATACCTAGGAATAAATTTAATAAAGAGGTAAAAGCTTTGTAGATTGAAAACTAAAATACTGATGGAAGAAATTGAAGAAGACACAAATAAATGGAAGGATATCTTGTGCTCATGTATAGGAAGAATTAATAGTGTTAAATTGTCCATACTACTAAAAGCAATAAACAGATTCAATGCAATCCCTATCAAAATCCCAGTGACATTCTTGACAGAAATAGTAAATATTATTCTAAAATTCATAGAAAACCATAAAAGACCTTGAAGAGCCACAACATTTCTTAGAACGAAAAATGAAGTTGGAGACATCAAGCTTTCTGATTTAAAATTATATTACAAAACTATATTAATCAAAATCTTGTGCTGGCATAAAAAGAGACACAAAGTCCAGTGCAATAGAATAGAGAGCCAGAAATAAACCCAAACATAACAGTCAACTAATTTTTGACAAGGACCCCAAAAAGACACAGGGAAAGGGCTATATCTGCAATAAATGGTGCTGGGAAAATGGAATTTCCACATACAAAAGAATTAAACCTGGTCCTTATTTTATACCATACACAAAAGTCAGCCCAAGACTAATAAAATACCTAAATACAAGACCAGAAAGTATGAAACTTCTCTAAGAAAATGCAGAGGAAAACCTTCTGGACATCGTCCTTGGCAATGGATATTTTTAATTCACACCAAAAACCCAAGTCACAAGTCAAAAATAAAAAAGTGGGATCACATCAAACCAAATGTTTCTCCAATCAAAGGAATCAATCAATAAAAGAAAACAGCAGCCTATAGACTGGGAAAAATATTTGCAAATCATACATCTGATAAGGAGTCCATATCTAAAATTTATAAGGGACTCATACACTCAATAGTGAAAAAAAGAAATAACCTGGTTTTAAAATGGGGAAGAGACTTGAATAGACATTTCTATTCTAAGACATAAAAACAGCCAACAGGTATACCGAAATGTGCTCAACATCACTAATTACCAGGAAAATGCAAATCAGAACCACTGTGAGATATTTGCTTAACACTTGCTAGGATGACTGTCACCAAAAGGTCAAAAGATAATAATAAAGATAATGTTGGCAAAAGTGTGGAGAAAAGAGGATTATTGCATACTGCTGGCAGAATGTAGATTGAACGGCCATTATAGAAAACAATATGGAGTTTTCTAAAGAAATTCACACTAGAGCTGCCATATAACCTGGTCATCCCTCTTCTGGGCATATACTCAGAGGAAATGAACCCACCACCTGGTAAAGACATCTGCACTCCTATGTTCATTATTCACAATAGCCAAGATATGGAAACTAACTTAGTGTCTATTGACAGATGGATAGATTAAAAAAAAATCTGTTGTACACATACACAATGGAATATGGGTTAGCCCCCAAAAGAACAAAATTTGCAATTTGCTACAACATAGTTGAACTTGGAAGACATCATGACAAATGAAATAAGCCATACAAAGAAAGAAGATTAAGGCATGGTATTTTATAAATTTTTTAAAAATTCACATATACAGAGAAAGAGAACAAAACAGTGCTTACCAGGGATGGAGCTGGGGGCACAAATGGGAGGTGTGGGTCATAGAATACAAAGTAGCAGATCTGTGGGAGGAACAGATCTAGGGATCTAATGAGCATCATGAGGGCTAGGGAGTATAAGATTGTACTCTATATAGGATTCAAGCTAAATGTGTATGTATTGTCTGCTTTTGACACATATATACGCATATGTTACTGGGTATGTGTATCCCATAACATCATGTTGTGTACCTGAAATATACACACAAAGTATTTTTTAAATGATAATAATGGTAAAGAGAAAAGCAATTAATTTTTAAAATTAAGATGTAATTCACGTATTATAAAACACATCATTTTAAAATGGCATGGATTTCTTTGCGTATATCTTGTTGTCTACTCAGCTTCTTGAATACGTATCTCCAATATTTTGACAAATTTAGAAAGTTTAAGTTATTATTTCTTTAAATACTCTTTCAGTCCCACTCTCTATCTCCTCCTTCCAGAACTCTAAAGATCTATCATTTGTTTTGTTATTGTTCGTAAAACTCCTGAGGTGCCTAAGACTCTATTCATTTTTATTTCAGGCTATTTTCTCTCTGTTGTTCTTAATGTAGAAATTCTATTGATCTTGCCTCGGGTTCATTGATTCTATCCTCTGTCTTTTCCACTCTACTATTGATCTCATCTAACATAGTATTTTTTTTTTTTTTTAATTAAATGCATACATTTTTGTCCTACATCTCTATCAGGGTTTTTTTTTTTTTTAAATGACTTCTATGTCTTTCTGAAATTTTCTATTTGTCTATTTATTCAAGGTAACTTGTAATTTTTCTTGAAACATTTTCATGATAACTGCTTTAAAATTCTTGTCAGATATTGCTAACATCTGATTCATCCTGGTGTTGGCATCTGTTAACTCTCTTTTATCATTCATGTTGTGTTTTTTCTGGGTCTTGATATGATAAGTGTTTTTTGATATATATCCTGTTTAATTTTTTTTTTTGCCAAGCAGACAGTCCCACCCTTGAGGTGTAGTGCAAAGAGGGCTGGGTGGGTGTGAGGGTTTAGTGTCTCACTGGGGGATACACACCACCACCCCCCATGCCCCGCTGCCCTGCCATCTAGATCATCTTTGTGGATGTGGATGGGGGATATGAAGGTCAGCCTTCCCCTGGGCCTCGGTGATTTCAGGAATGGGGAAACAGGAGGACCCACTGGCTCAGCTTCACCCTTTCTCTTCTTGGTAGGTACAGAGGTTCGGCTCCCTGGTGCATTGCTCACATGAGAGATGGCAGGAACGTGGACTTACTGGCTGGTACCACCTTGTTGAATCTCACTGCCGGGTGGAGTGGAGGCTCAGCTCTCCACTGGGCCTGCTGACAGGAAGGATAAGAGAGTGAATGCCAGTGGTGACTTGCCCTGCTTCACACATCTTGTTAACTGTGGTTGCTGCCAAGTGGAAATAATGGCTTGGTCTACCAACAGAGCCCACGGGCACTGTCCTGATGGAATGATTGGAGCACAGCTGCTTCCATAGCTCAGAGAACCAGGATTGCCCCAGTGTAATGCCTGGTGCCACAGACCCAGACAGTGCCAACACCACTCCGGCAGGGAATGGGGCACTGTCTGGGTCTGTGGCATCATGCATTACACTCCAACACTACTCTGTCAGGGATGAAGACTTATTGCCTGTTTCCTTGGGACAGATGAGGGATTTCCTGTTGATGTTCAGCTACTATGGAGGGTCTTGCCAAAAAAGGTTTTCTGTTGTCGGGCAACTTTTCCCAAGTCTCCTGGCTAAAAGGGATGGAATTTCTTTGGCACTTTTTTGTGAGTATCTAGTGGAGGTTCTGGGTGAGAGATTTCTGAGGTTCCTTGCCCAGGATATATGGAAGCCATGAGGAAAAGCCAGTGGGACCAGTGCTATTCCCTTCCTCAATATGAGGTCCCTAACATCTTCTTCACCTACATTTCAGAGGCTTTTTATCCTTGTTTACTATATCTATCCTGAGAATTTTTGTTGTCAGAAGGAGCTGGGAGAAATTCTCTCCTGATGGAATCTAAAGTCCCTCAATGCTCTCTGCCAAATATATTTAAATTGTTTAAGTTATTAAGAATAACCATTGTTTATGTATGTGTAAGTCACTTGCTCAAAGCCACACAGACGGTAAACACTGCAGAGCTACAGTTGAACTCAGTCTGGTTTCAGAGACCGTATTCTTATACACTAAGCAGCACTGCCTTCTTTTTATTATTTTAAAATAAAAATAGTTTCAATAAATTTTTCAATTAGAAAGTAATAACATCATTGTTCAAAATTTTTATGTACATAGAAATGTTATCTATTCATCAATATATATGACTATACTTGGAAAGAGAGAAAGAGAGAGAACATGAGGGAGAGAGAGAGAGAGAGAGAGAGGGAGGGAGGGAGGAAGGGAGGGAGAGATCAAAAGTGAGAGTGAGAGAGAGAGGGTAAGAAAGAAAGTGGGCTACTTTAGACCCAGAGATTTGAGTCGAAGCATGAAGTTGAGTTGAAATATAAAGGAACCAACCATCCAGGAAGGAAGAGCATTTCAATAAGAGCAAATAAGTAGCAAAAATGCAGGAGAAAAATATATGACAATTTTGGAATTCCCTGAAACCCTATGTTAAGGAGTTTATCCACAGTAAACCCAGATGAGTGCCCTCTGTTCCAAGACTGTGTCCACATCTGTGATGTCAGACATCCCTACCCCTGCTGTGGTGATCCATTTCACTTAAATATTGTACTAATTTTCTTGCCTCTATGTTGCATTTTTCATTCATTTATTTATTCACTCATTCATCTGATCTATATTTGTCAACTGCCTCATATAAGCCCCAAAGTGTCAGGGATATAAAGACTAAGAGATGTTTTCATTCTAGCTTTTCCTGCATTTATTCAGTAGCCCAGTTGAGAAAGAGGCCATTCTTGACTTCTTCCTCTCCATCAACGCTACTCCTTACATCCAAATCATCAGCAAATTTAATATTTTCCCCCAAACCACTCTTAAATCTATTCAGTTCTCTTAGTTATTGTCAGCATCCTAAGTTGCCATGATCTTTCAGTAAGGCCCACCTTTCAAGCTAACTATCTTCTCTCAATCAGCAGCCAGATGATCTTTTAAAAGCATGGCTTGGAACATGCCAGTGTCCTCCTCAAAAGCCCTTCAGTATCTTTCCTTAAGATGAAGAAGAAAAATCCAAATTCTTCGCCGTGGACCTCAAGAACTTACCTACATTTTTGACCTACAATACGCCATTCCGTTGTCTCTTTCTAAGCTTTGTTCTGCTCCCATTTGCTCAAACCCCAACCTCAGCCCAACTCTACCCTGAGTTCCCTGCTGCATGATTTTCTCAGACTGAACATTCATTCTATTACTCTTCTCTTAGAGAGTTTCTAGTCAACATGTGAGTTCTTCTTGAACCCAGAATGTCAACCACTACGTTCGTTTCTTCATGAGTCCTCTCATAGCCTCCAATAGAAATATGTAGCTCCTTCTCTTCTGTTTCACTGTGTTATTATTTTATTTGTTTTTACTTTTGCTTTATTTTGTTTTGTTTTGTTTTGTTTTACAGACAGTGTCTTGCTCTGTTGCCCAGGCTAGAGTAAAGTAGAATGATGATAGTTCACTGAACTTCTGAGCTCAGGTGATCTCCTGCTTCAGGCTTTTGTGTAGCAGGGACTACAAGCATGTACTACCATGTGCTGCTAATTTTTGTATCTTTTGTAAAGATGGGGATCTCATTATGTTGCCCAGCGTGATCTTGAACTCCTGGCCTCAACTGACCCTCCCAACTGAGCTTCCCAGAGTGCTGGAATTATAGGCATGATCCACTACACCCAAACTCTGTTATTTTTTGGAGTTCTTATTTCAATTTGGAATTACACATTTTCTTTGTGTTTGTTTAATATTTTCTTCAATCAAGGCATAAGGAGCATCAGGATCAGGGTATCATGGTGCTTGGGACATAGTAGATGCTTGGTGAATTTTTTTAAGAAATAAGGGACAGAATCTTGTCTTCTGTGTATGATTCAATTGAGGAGAGATACATCAAAAACTGGGTAATCTGAGTGTGTATGGTTCCTTCTTCTTGCCATATAAGACATATTTCTTGCAAATATATTGAAGATGCGAAGGTAGCAATCACGATATTCAGTTCCACCATTCCTTTCACCTGGAAAATCCTACTGCCCAGACTCTCCACCAGATCTGTCTATTCTTATGGCCACTCACAGCCAGCAGCACCTGCACTGCTTCACCCCTATTTCCCTGAAGTGTCCCCAGGCTTACCATTTATTTAACAATTATTTATTGGACAACATATCTGTGTCTGGCACTACATGTAAAACTGGAGCAAAAGCTGTAGACAAGATGAGGAGACAGAATCTTAGCTTTTGTGGACTTCATATATTATGAATGAAGGCACCCAATGCATACGAAAATCCAGAAATTAACAACATTTCGGATGGTGATAAATGCTATGAAAAAGATAACATGAGATGATGTGGTAGAAAGATGTTGCTGAGATTTACAGGGCAGGATGGGGCTGCTTTTCAAACAATAGACTAAGAGATGGTCCCTCTGCGAAGGTAAGGTTTGAGTTGAGATATAAATACTAGAAGGAAACAACCACATGAAGATTTAGAAAGGAAGCACATTCACACAGAACAGATGACTAGTGCAAAGACGGAAGAAAAGGGGTTGTGAATGGGGAGCGGATGGAAGGCTGGTGTGGGGGAGCTTTGATGGGAAGCAATGAATTTGGAGAGGTAGGCAGAGGCCACGTCATGCAGGACCACTCAGTCCGTGATGTGCATCGAGACTTGATTTGGAGAGCAAGGAGAAGCCACGAGAGGGGTTTAAAGCAGGAGAGTGCCACAATTTGATTTATATTTTTAAAAGACCTACCTAGTTATGAAGTAAAGAGTTGTTCATGGACAGATAAAAACATAAGGAAACTCGTTAAACTGCTGTCTTCATAATCCAGGCAAATGGTAATGGCAGCTTGAAGGAGGAAGGGGGAGGAGAAGAGAGAAAAGAGGAGAGGACAAGAGAGGAGAGGAGAGGAGAGGAGAGGAGAGGAGAGGAGAGGAGAGGAGAGGAGAGGAGATGAAAGCTTTGTTATCATTTGGGAGTCAGGGCGGTTTTGATCTCTCCTCCCCTCTCCTCCAGTGATCATTACTCTCTCTCCCTGTAAGCAAGCACTGTGAGGACTTTTAACAATGTAGGTAGATAAGTTTTGTTTACCTTTCTTGTATTTTGCTTTGTAATTTATATAATTGGAATAATGTAGCATACCTTCATGTCTTTCACTCACATCCATCCATACTGTGATTTTTCCATATTGTTGCACCCAGTTATAATTCACCAATTCTCATTGCTGTACACTATCCCACTATATGAGCTTATCAAAATTAATATGCTCATTTGAAAGGTAGCAAAATAGGCCGCCCCGAAATACTCCTCTTTGGCATAAGGATATTTTGAGTTGGAGGCAATTGAGAAGAAGCAGGTATAGGAGAAATGTTCTGCCCTCCCCCATTTGCCCTCCCCCAATTTCCCTCCCCCATTTGCAAGGATTTAGGACATAAATTTGCAAAGATATTCCCACTTCCTTCTCTGTTGGGAAGAACAAAGGTAAATCCATCACTGGAGGTGACTTTGGACCTTTGTCAGTCAGGAGACAGTACCGGGGAAGCATCCACAACCCAATTTACTAACTAGCTTTTATCTGCCTTTTGCTTCCTATCGCTTGCCTTTTTCTTTGTTTATTTGAAGATGCAATAGAAGCTGGACTGGCAGGCCTCCTCTGATAATTATTCATGTACTGTGTATCTCCCATGTATGTGTAAAATATACATGCTAATAAACGTCTATTTGCTTTTCCTTTGTTACTCTCTCTTTTGTTACAGGGATCCCAGCCAAGAGCTCAGAAAAGTAGAGAGAAAATTACTTGTTCTTCCCTACACATTTTATCGTTGATAGACATGTGGATAATTTCCAGTTTAAAACTATCATTAGCGGTGCTGCTATAACATTTCTGGCGCATGGTATTTGGCCATGAAATAGAATCTCTAGGTCATAAGATATGCACATGTTCAGCTTTGGAAGATGTTGCCAAACAGTTTTCTGATGTAATTGCACAGATTTTTTGCCTCCACTAGCTGTTAATGGCAATTCCAGTTAACTGGCATTTTCTGCATTTTCATTGTGCCCATTCTGGTAGGTGTGCACAGTATCAGTTTCTGTTTTCTTTGATATACTTGTTTTATATACTTACTTTCTGAGTTGTTGTTAGGTCTCTGATGTAGTCCCCTTTTGTTTTCTTCATATTTCAACACCACCTTCCAAATTCGAGTATCTTCTCCTTTCATTGCCAGGTTCCCTGCCCTCTATTAGTTGGTACGGCCAAATGGAAATGAGCACGTGCTTCTGTGGCTGTTGCTCTCACAAGCCTTCTGAGCACTGAAATACACACGTTTAACGTTCAACAATCCCACATTATCTTACGTTGACCATGGACTTTGAACATTACTCTGTGGATTCATGGGAATTTTACCAGTAGACGTTTTCAAAGTCCCTTGCATCTTCAACTTTTATTTTATTTGAATAATTTTCATCCTTCTTTCTTTTGTGGATTCTCTTTCCCCTCTGAACTGGGCCTAATTTGTTTCTACATTGACAGTGTTCCCTCTCCCATCACCTATTTTTTTTTATGTAGTCTAGGATTCCAAAACAACTCTTGGGTGACTGTTCCACTTTGAGAGGAAGTTAAGTTTTATGCAAAATTGTCCAGAAATTTAAAAAGTGATTTTATCTAGAGAAAAGGGTCACAAAACAATAGCCATTTTCAAATGCTTCCTTATCTTATTTTATTTTAAAGATGTGTGGTACAATTCAGGATTAGATCAACAAGTGGTCATTGTACAGGTAAAGTTTGGGCTTCCCTTTGGTCTGTACTTTGCCTGGTTTGAGATCAGGTAACCTTATGGCTATAGTGCCGCACTCCCACCCCAGCAGTATCCCACTACTGCCAATCCCTTTCTTATAGTATTATAGTAAATGTTCAGGGTCTACTGTGAGTGAGAACATGTGGTACAGTTCTTTGTTTCTGTGATAGATCTCTGAATATTATAGACTTTAAGCTCATCCAAGTTGCTGGGAAGTTCCTAATTTTGTTGTTCTTTATGGCTGCATAATATTCCATTGTGTATATGTACTACATTTTTAAAATCCAGTCCAGTTTCGATGGGCAGCACAGTTGGTTCCCAGTTTTTTGCTGTTATGAATAGTGCTGCAATAAACATGCATATGCAGGGATCTTTTTTGTAGAATGATTTGAGTTCCTCTGGGTATATTCCCAGTAAGGTGATTGCTGGGTCATATGGAAGGTCAATTTCTAGTTCTTTTAGAAATCACCACAGTTTTCCATAGAGGTTGAACTAGTTTGCATTCCCACCAGCAGTGCAGAAGCATTCCCTTTTCTCCACATCCTCTCCAGCATCTGTTGTTTGTTTTATTAATGATGGCCATTCTTACTGGGGTTAGGTAGTATCTCAATGTGGTTTTGATTTGCATTTCAAAAGAAGATATATTGGCAGCCAACAGACACATGAAAAAGTGCTCAGCCTCACTAATCATCAGAGAAGTGCAAATCAAATGCTTTCAAATAGAGCGGTCTTCAGCCATCAAAGAAATCCAAGACTTTCACAGATATGGAAGAATTATCCACCTGTTCCCAGGTCAGCTGAGTTGACAGTCCTTCTACACTTCAAACAATCCAAGTGATTGATGCTTCTGGTACTTGGCCCATCGTGGCACCACGTCAAAAGGTCATGAGTTCAACTGGAAGTTATGGTCACAGCAGTTTAGCATTGTACCTTCAACTGCGCTTGTGGGAATATCACTGTCTCAGAAAATAAAGCAATAAGGATCTGCTGGTGGCCACTTGAATTCCTCCATATGTATGTTTATAAAATCATATCTTGGGGGACACTGCTAGTGGCTAATGAGGCATTGAGGTGCTGCCTCCTGAGTCTCTTTAGGCACATAATTCTATATTCTATTTCTGAATAATTATAAGTAATGTTGGCAGAATCTCAGAATAAAGCATTATCTTCTCATTGTCCACTGCTGGGGTTCAGCAATGGTTAGATATACTTTAGAATAGAATCTTTCTATTTTTCTTCTACAGAAATGTCTTAATAACCGAAAAGCTGCTTGTCAAAGTCATAAGCTGTGTCCACCACTGAGTTTCAAAATATTTGATCTTATATGATGAATGGATCTCAAAAAAGGTCTGATTGTGAGTAAGAGATTAAGAACTCTAGAGAACTCATTCCAAGGGAAGAAGAAACCAGGCAAAGGATCTTGAACCAATAACAAAGCTGTCGGTTATTAGAGGAGGAGGACGATGTCTTTGTTGTTTATTTTATTCTAGACTCAGCTTCATGGATCTAAAAGTTAAAACAGGAAGATTTATTTTACTAAACACTATCATGCTTTTGGGATAAGTGACACTGATTTTCACCACTGTTTAAAAAAATATTTAAAGAGAAATAAGATGACCCTCAAACTCTTTCATAAACCACACACAGCTTTGTGAAACTGTGGGTCTCATTACTGACAACTTGGACACAGCTCTTGGGGACTCTTGAAACTATTTGTGGCCAGGTGTATGGAGCTAGGGAGGAATGAAGGGGAAGCAGGGATAGGGAATGGGATTTTTCAAAGGTTGGACTTTGAAGTTCACTGCCAGGATAATTTGACTTAGGATAAAAATTGGAAAATTCTCCTTAAAATTAAACTTTTGCCCTGCACACGTCCAACCATCCAGTTTACAGACATGTATTTATACATTTTATCCACATTTAGTGACTGCCTTTAATTATTCACTCTGAAGACAGAAACAGAAGGAATTATTTGTCCACATGACTGGACTTACTATATAATTTCTTACATCTTAAAGTTCTTTGTTTTGTTTTTAATAATCTTAATTTTTAAAAACTCTTTCTTAAATCTCTAATTCTCTTTGACCTGATTTTGCTAGTGGTTCTTTGAGTTCTGAAATAGCAATATACTGACAAAAATGGTTATATGGGTTGTATATCCCCTGACTCCAGCCAGTCGGGAGAGAGAATCAAGGGACTAAAATAGGAACACACTTTGGTGCCAACTTGATAACTGGTAAATTTGGATGGAGAACCCTGTGTGGCTTCGAGGCCAGATTGACCCTTCCTGTGCCCTCTCCCACACCAAGCTAGCTGCTCCCAGGGAGGTGTTCATCCATTCATGGGCTGAGAACGCAGAGACAAGGTGGGCTTGTCAGGGCTCTCTTTGGTTTGGTCACCACAGAATGATGGAAGAGCAAGCCAAGCCCTCAGCACTAGGGGATAAATGGGTGCCAGCCTGAGGAGAGCAAGGAATCCCTTCGTAATCAGCCTCAGCATAGTGAGGCTGCCTCCCAGGTGGCTCACAAACGTGAAGCTCTCCGAGAACTTGCCAGTCGAATACTTGACCTCTGCTCTCATGTGGCTGTGTTCAGACGCCTAACTCTACAAGAAATAATGGAAGAATAAGTCAGGGAGTAAGCTTTCGTTCCTAAAACTCACAAACTTTGTGTTCATCTAATCTTTTGTGATAACAACCTTTAAGTCTATGATCAGACAAGGCTGTGGCCGTCCCTCTTCAGAGGAGGGACAAGCACAGTGTCAGAGGAGCCCACTCCCTCTTCAAGGGGCTCACCTCCATTCCTGACTCCTGCTCCTCTGAGCCTCCTTCTCGAATGACAGTAGTTCCATTTTAATACCCACAAAGTTCTGAATAGACCATTAACGAATGTAACTCCCAGGCACAATGCACTTTTATTCAACAATTCATTCTCTCTTCAATTTCCAACTTCAAGTTACGCCCAGACAAATTGTCAAATAGTTCTTATTAGAGAGTATGCAAAAATTCCAACAAAAGCAAAAATACCTCCAACAACACAGTATAACTCTATAATATATCCCAACCTTGAATGACACGGAAATATCCCTCTTATTACATTCTTAGAGAAAAATTAAGGTCCCAAAGCAAAATCTGAATAAAGTTCATTAAATTTTGAAGAAATTTAAATCGAAAATCTCCCTCATCACATGTAATCACTCATAAGTGGACCTTGAACTTCTATCGTAATACTATAAGAAAAGGATTGACAGTGGTGAGAAACTATGGGGAGGGGCAGAGAGGGGAAGGGAGGTGGGATTAACGGTAGCCAATATCTGTCTGGGGACGGGGGCACAACCCTTACCAACAAGGATGCCTGAATGATGCATATTTGTATACCTAACCCTTAGCTGTACCCCACAATTTTAAAATAAAAAATATGTTTAAAAAATATAAATAAAATAAAATAAAATCTCCCTCATCAGATAATTTTTTCTTTCTATTTTCAGCAATAACAATTTCACTCGCATAGAATCTGAGTTCTTTCAGAAACAGATTGGCCCTGTTCTATAGAAAAAGTACAGCAACTTCAAAATATAATTACTCCAATTTCAAGTCACTCAATTTCAAGCCACATCGTGTGTGACATGCCATCAGAGAAAGAATCCAAAGAGTCAACAGGAAACATTCCATGACCTCGACTACAGCCCTCACCCATGCAACCTAGAATAGAGAAAATAATTTCCATTCTCCCAAAGCAGTTACCCCTGTTCATCATGTAATGCCACATTGCTGCTGCCACATTGAACCATGGCATAAAAGAATTGACTTTATTTCAGCTTTGCAATAATGCCTGACACTCTAGGTTAGTTCATGGAGTCCTTAACCTATGAACGTAAGTTCATTTATGAGAATCCTTCCATTAAGAGATTAATGGAAGTGGCCCACAACTGTAACTTTGGGAGGCTGAGACGGAAGGGTCACCTGAGCCAGTAGTTCGAGACCAGCCTGGGCAACATAGCGAGACTTTGTCTCTACAAAAAATGGAAAATGTAGCCAGGTGTGGTGGTATGTGCCTGTAGTCCCAGTTACTCGGGAGGCTGAGGCAGGAGCTTGAGGCTGCGTTGAGCCATGATTGCACCCCTGCAGTCCTCCCGCCTGGGTCACAGAATGAGATTTTTTAAAACTTTGCTTCCATTTTTGATACATTCCTACTTTTTGCAAAAATTATAAATTTGCTCTGATGGCCTCACCAGTCCTCAGGCCTGTTTTGAAGCGCTCTCCTTTCACTTTATGTTCATGTCAATCCTTTCACTTTTATGTCTCCTTTGAGCCTCAAGATTCTGGCAGCGTTCTAGCATGTGGAGGCGGTGGCATGAGCGTGCGGCCTGGGGATACAATCCCCACGTCCTCTGGAGAGGAGGGGCCCTGCTTCTTAAGAGATAAGACAGTCACAGTTCATTGCATTGCATTCTTCGCAGTGTCCATCTTCTGCTTTGTTCCCCTGATTTCTCCAGCTGCAAAAATATCTACAGACATTATTTTTTTTTTAGCAGTGTGCCCCCGACTGCTGCTGTACCCTTTCTTCTGGAGCCCCTGGAGCCTATGAAGCCTGCATCTGAGGGGGCTCCTTCCTTGTCTCCAGTAGCCTCAGCTGGACATTTTCCTTCAGTAGATTCATAAGTGCAAGTGGCTGTCGACTCTTTCAATGCTGTGCCTTTCATGAATAAAGAGAGAACACCGATTTCCTTCCTTTGCACCCTTTTCTGATGCTGCCTTCCTAGGATTCGGGATTGGTGGAGCTCTAATCCCTTGGGTCCTCTGCCCTCGGTCATGTCTTTTCTTGAGGTTCTGCATCTGCTCCCAGTGCTCTGTTTCTCTCAGTTGCTCCCCTGATCCTCTCAGCCAGGCCCAGCTGAGTTTTTCTAATTTTACCAATTTCTCAAATTGTTCTCTTCCCTTGTCTAAAGCAACAACAATAATACTGACTGTGACAACTAACATTTATTGGGCATGTACAAGGTACCAGATCTTATGCCTGGAGTTTTAAAGACAGGCATGCTTACATCCCAGTTATGGATGAGGATATTGAGGACGAATGAGGCTAAGATGCTTTCCGAAGTTTACAAAATTTGAATGAAACTAAAAGAGAAAGATAGAGGAAAGAGATGCATCTCTTGGTCCACTCTTCCGTGGGATATCTCTGTCCCTAATAACTATACACAGATGTTTCTCATTTCACTAGTCACTCCTCCCACAGAGAAGAGTAAGTGAGAGAGGGAAGATGATCTCAGGACTTATTGGGTTTACTAAAAAAGGCAGTATTTCCTTGTGGTCAGGGTCCCAAATAGCTTCAGTTGTTGCCATGGAGACTAAACACCTCAAGTTAGCTCTCATTACTAAAATCAGCAATTGCTGTTCCTTTCTCATAAATGCTACAGAAGTCTCCTCCCCTCTATAGACAGACATGTGAGGGGACAGAGGGTGGCTGTGCTTGCCAGTAATAACCAAATTCAAGACACTCCACCAAGGTCTTGATGGCTCACATTTACAGTGGAGAAAGAGCCAGATGATTAATTCACATTGTATTTCTCTCCGTCCTACAGCATGAAGAAAAGCTCTGTGTGCTGATTACTATTAAACTTGTGACTATTTTCCTTTTATGTTTTGTGATCATGGTACTTGATCACTTATTCACAGTGTTATATATAAACATTAAGGATCTTTTTTCTAGCCGGGCTTGGTGGCTCAGCCTGTAATCCCAGTGCTTTGGGAGGCTGAGGTGAGTGGATTGCCTGAGCCCGAGGGTTTGAGACCCGCCTGGGCAACTTGGTGAGACATCATCTCTACAATAAATCAAAAAAATTAGCCAGGCACGATAGCGCACACCTGTAGTTCCAGCTACTTGGAAGGCTGAGGCAGAAGGATTGCCGGAGCCCAGCAGGTTGAGGCTGCAGTGGCCAGGAGCAGCCACTGCACTCCAGTCTGGGTGACAGAGTGAGACTCCAACTCAAAAAAAAAAAAAAAGGATCTTTTTTTCTAAAAAATATCTTGAGTTTTAAATGATGAATATAAGACAAATCATTGCAAAAAATGATGAAAATACTTAAACAGGGAAAAGAAAATGAAAACCAATGGTGACTTCACTTCCAAGAGACAATTCCTGTTAACAATTTACTGGTAACCTCTCAGGGACATTTCCGTCACACATACTTTGAAAAGATGGAGTGGTACATTCATACCACAAGTGCTCACGAATTTTCAAGAATGTGTTTTTCTTTTTCTTCTTAATATATCATTGGCAACAATCTGTGTTAACACACACATCAACATTCTGAATGCCTTAAAGTAGCCCATAGTATGGCTGTATCTTCATTTCTATATCCACTCCCCTATAATGGACATTTAAATTCATTCCAAGTTCTCACTATTAAAATATGTGCTAATGTGAATATCCTTATGTATATATATTTATGCATTTGTCACATTATAACCCAAAACATCAAGAAACATCTTTTCTAGTCTTTTGCAAAGGATGTATTAGAAAATTGGGCGCAGCCATAAAGAAGAACAAAGTCATGTCCTTGGCAGCAACATGGTTGTAGCTGGAGACCATCATACTAAGTGAACCATCACACAAACAAAAACTGAATACTGCATGTTCTCACTCATGAGTGGGCCCTAAACACTGAGCACTTAAGCACAAAGACAAGAACAGAAAATGCTGAGCATTGCTAAATGAGGGGGAGGATGGTTGAAGGGTGCACAGTCACCCACTAGGTACCAGGTCCAAGACTTGGTGGGGTAGGGCTTGCTGGAAGTCTGAATCTCACCTGCATGCAGTCTACTTATGTATCAAATTCTCACATGGACTCCACATCTCTGAAACAAAACTAAATAAAAATTTGGGACATTATCTTGTATATACAAACCAAAATGTGTCCAAGGGCCTGAGGCAGCATGTATTGGAAACCTGTGTTTTTCCTGAAGGTAAAGCAAGTCTCAGTCATGAATTGTTCTTGAATTCAGTTGTCTTGACTTTGTAAGTAGCAGAAATTCTTTAATTCTTGCAAGAGGCTGAAACTAGCTTGACTACAAATTTAGTTTCTAGCATCATTACAAATTTTTCTATTATTCTGTGCTTTCATCAGTATCCAGTTAATGTTTTTCACAAAAGTATGTATTTTTAACTATAGAGAACTACAAACAAGGTAATGTGTACAACATTTTTTGAAACACTATGTCTTAAATTTCCCAAGAACATTCTGTTATTTTCTACCTTTGTTGTTGTTGTTGCTGGAAACTTTATCTCTCAGTTATTCAACCACCAGCTAAGGCAATGAGGTCAAAGAGAGAAATTCTTTCCTGGATCATACTGCAATAAAGAGAGTTTCTATACTTTTTCAAAGGGTATCTGGTCTAGTCATTTCTAGGGGACAAGAAAGTCTCACAACTACGAATCAACTCACTGCCTGGGTCCTGCCCGTGTTTTGTGATGGAATCTTTTTGGACTACCAATTAGGACCAGAAGGAAAGTCAGTAAACAAAACTCAGAGACTGACCTCATAATAATGAGTCGAAGGAAAACAGCTATGAACAGCCAGACGTTTAAGCCTTTCATAACTGCACTTCAAGTTGATCATGGTCCTAGTCATGTGCACCATGGCTAACCCAAGAGCCTGAGACACAATGTTCACCTTCAATTCTTGATTTGTATCTCTTTTGTTTCCAATTTCAGCACCCATATTTCACTCTTCAGTTATTCATTCAACAACTATTTATTGAACATTTATTATATTACAGGCTATATTGTAGGTTCTAGAGACGCATTAGCAAAAACAGAAGTTGCCGCCCTCATAATTAATGAATGATTATTTTTGTGATTCAGCAACCTGCCTCAGATATGCCTGGATATTTAATATAAAATTTAATTCTTTTAAATTTTCTAACACAGTACAGTTTCTTGACACTTCCTTAAACCTGAGAGTTTGATTTTTATGTTTGACTCCTGACTGTCCTCACATTGATAAACCCTACCATGGCAACTGGCAATGAAGATATAGCTAATAACTGTGCACTAAATTCATGTTGACATTGTAAATAAGTCCCAAATTCACATCCAAAGAAAATGTAGTTTATTTCCCACAGCTGATGTAATCCTTCTTTAAGACCACCTCCCTGATACTCTTACCAATAGAGTTAGAGAGCAGGGAATAATTTGGTTTAATCCAGTAATTTATATTGACTCAACAAATTAAACTTTTCTTTAGATGAAAGTCTCATTTGGGTCTTTTGGATTTCCTGTCCTTCCTCGGATATATCCAGGATGGTCTCAAGTGTCAAAATGGGAAGGGTAATATGACCCGTGGTTATGGGAGGAGAGAAGGGCCAGCTGTCTGCACTGCCTTCATCTGGGCTGGGCACCAGGCTAGAGTGTGCATCTGGGGAATGCCCTGCATCCTCTCTGGTTTGATCAGGCTGGGGAATCCTCCCCACCACCTGACTCAACCTTACCTTTATTCGCTGGTGCTGAGATGCTTGGGTGTGACTGCAGGATGCTGGACTCAATCCCTGCCAGGCCTCTGTGGATGATTAGGCAGCTTCCATAGCTCCCAAATCCTTTGCATCCTACATCCATCCTGCTTTGGGGGAGTGTGGTATTGTCTGAGACTTTTCCATTGCACATAAGAGTTAACAGTGACTTGGGAGTTTTATCTGAGGCTCTCACTCTGCCTAAAGATTTCAAGAGGTAGTCCAGAAGGACGTACACTGAAGTTGTGTTTTTTCACAGTAGAGTTGTTTATGCAGTTCCTGACTTGAGACTTAGTGCAGGTGATTTCTCTATCTCACTATTACTGTTTGCTGTGGTAGACACTCATGTATGATACAAACCCTGTATTTTCAGTGCATGCCTAGAAGACCTGACTGTTACTTGGGATTTTCCCATTTAAGAAGGGGCCTAGCTGAATGATGTGTGTCAAAACAGTTGAGCTTATGTCATAGGCCATCAAGAAGAACTACCCCTACCAAGTGGCTTCCAAAGCATTAGATTGAGTCTGACTGAGAGGTTGATGCAAACAAGCATTAATAGAGAACTATCCTCTGGCAAGTGAGAAGGTGTCTGGATCAGCATTAGAGTATAAAAGTCATTGCCAGGAGTCTTTATTTTCTTAAGTCATTTGCTAGTAAGTTGTTGCCAGTAGTCTTTCTTTTCTTTTCTTTTTTTTTCGAGTCAGAGTCTCACTCTGTCGCCCAGGTTGCAGTGCAATGGCACACTCACGGTCATCCCAGTGTCGACTTGCTGGGCTCAGGCGATCCTTCCTGCTCAGCTTTCCCAGTAGCAGGAACTACAGGCTTGTGCTACCATCCTGGCTAATTTTTTAATATTCATTGTAGAGATGAGGTCTCACCATGTTGTCTAGGCTGGTCTCAAACCCTCAGGCTCAGGCAGTCCTCTTGCCTTGGCAACCCAAAGTGCTAAGATAACAGGATTGAGCCACTGCACCTGGTTGTCTTTCTTTTCTTTTCCTTTTTAAAGTGAGAAAGCAGGATTTATTGAGAGGACAGAGAAGCTTCCACAGTGGGAGGGGACCCGAAGGGGTTACCTTTTATTTTCTTAAGTCATTTGCTAGTAAGTTGTTGCCAGTAGTCTTTATTTACTGAAGTCATCTGTGAGTTTAGAGATGCCCAGTATACACTAAGGCGTAATGAACCCCAGGGGATTTTAATATTGTCAGCCCAGTTTTAAAATGTGGCGTGAGTTCCTAGGACTACTTGGTCTATCAGTCTAATTAGGTTGCCTGTCCACTGGGCATGGACCGTGAGTGCTTTACTAAGTTTTTCTTTAAGAGCCAGGGCAGTTTGTGTCTCAGTAAATGTCTTTTGTGTTAAATCTCACAAAAGGGTACTCAAACCACCACTTAAATATTGTAAAAATAAATTCACATGATTTATGGAACTAATACTTTCTCTCAATTTAAAAATTGGCCTCTAATTTTAAGAAAGAGCTTTGAAACTGTTATATAATTTATTTCTAGAACAGCAAAGGGAAAAATCTAGTGACATGTATATATCAGATAGATGTTAAGCTACTCTACCCCTATAGGATGCTATAATTCTGTATCAATATAAAAAATTTTAAGTTATGCTGTATTGTTTTCTTCTAGAGTTTAATAGGTTGATTTATTAGTCATTTGTCTATTTAATCAACAGTTCAAAATGCCTTTAGGAAACTCCATATCTTCAATAGTCTGAACTCATATTAACACTGGTCTTAGAAAACATTACTTTTGTCACGTTTCACTGGTAGTTAACTTTCCGAACTTTATCAGAAGTAAACTTTCCAAACTTTATCAGAACCTTTTCCTGATGCTCACAGCTATTCTCAGAACACATGCAATCTGAGTTAAAATATTTTTCAAGAGAAATTTTCTAATGATATGTCCATATTATGGTATCTAGACCCTAAGACTCATGGGAGCATATGCAAGTCTTTTCTGTCTTGGTGTTCTGACATAAAGCCTGGCACATGGTAAGGATGCAGTCAAATATAAATGAATAAATACCCGGTTCACATCTCCTGACAGGGAGGGCACCCAGTCATGTGCTCATGGGACACTACCTTATGAAGGAAAAGGATCTATGATATTCCAGAGAACTCATAAGTACTTCAACTAGGAAGAAATCCATTCAAGATTGAATGATATGTGTAGGCAAACATTTCCTTGGTTTGGTCACTACAGCTTGAACTTTTTTGAGGACATCTTACAGGTTCCTCAGAGTTCATAAGCTCTATCTGGAGTGCACAAAAAAGAAAATAGGCTCAATGTCTTTTATGATATTTTTATAGCATAGAGAATCCAACAGTGGAGAAGAATCTTAGAGGTCATGAGTCCTCTAAGGTCACTTCTACTGAAAATTAGAGACTTCTCCAACCCATAAAAATGACCCAGCCCGAAGTCTTCCATCGACAGGGATGATGTACTTTGTAATTATGCACTATATTCTCATCATCCAAACTAAACAGGTCCAGACGGCAAAGAAATAAATGGGCCTGAAGGAGGCTACTATACATGTGGATAAGAGAAAATTTACCCGATTAGGAGTAAAACCTATACTGAGATCAAAAGGAAACATCATGTCTCAATAGCCCAAGCTAATGAAAGTGACCAAACATATACTGATGTCAGGAAAATTTGATTTCAAGCATAAAGCATCATCAGAGACTTTTAGGCTACATCAGAGACTGCTGATTGACACCTCTCTCACCCCCTGCAAAAAAGTCTCAGCTCACCTTCTTTTGTGGTAAGACTATTTTAGCAGAACTACTTAAAATAAGGATTCCATTTCTCAATCTCGCTTGCTTCTCAATGTGGCCATGATCAAGTTCTGATCCAAAAACCCTAAGCAGAATCTGTGTACCTTCTGGATCATGCCCTTAACAGTAAGGAGTCTGCCCCTCTGCCCCCTGTCTTCTTCCAGATGGGTAGCCTCTTCCACATGGATGAGAGCAACATTCTGTAAGTGGCAGAGCAACAAGATGAAAGACTTCTGAATTAACCCTGGACTGCTTATTTTGGAAAAAAGCAACAACAACTTTGAACTTGTTTAAGCTCCTTTTATCTTATGTCATACTTAATGGGTTTTTAGGAAGATGAATTGCAAAGAATCAGGATTTAAATAATATAGATGTAAATTTGTTTAACTGATATTTAACAAACTTAAGCATCCTACAACAGATACTGTATATTATCTTCATAAGCTGATAAAATATTTTCAAATATTATGTTAGGTCATGAGAAACTCACTAAACCACAAAAGCAAAAGTATGTAGAGATGATTTTCTTTGATCAAGAAAACAATAACAAAAAGGAAAATGGATAATTGAAAAAAACAATTGACTACCTGAAAAAAATTTAAATCTACCTCTTGGGTCAAAGAATACATTATAGATTATTTACAATTATGAGAAGTTTCCATTAAAACTTATACAATATGACCCCTGTACTGTGATTACCTCAATGTCATTTTCCACTTTCACAACTGAGAATCACTGAGAAAAGCTGATTTCAGGTCTGGGTCAGGCAATGTATAACATGAGTCAGAAACATTTTTCTTAACAGAAACTAAGGAAGTTCTCAAAGTATGCAGAGTTCATACCAGCTTGATTCAGGAGCAAACATGAGGTGGTTTCCACTGGACAAAGATGGGTATTTAGAGCAATAATAATATATACTCTCTGGATAGAAATGCATGAAGTATATTTAAATTGTGAGCTCATAAGAATAAGCACCTCCTCTACTCCCCCCTGAATATTCCTTGGATACCTGTGAAGAGACTAGCTGGGGACCAAGCTCAATATTTCGAAAAACATAAATAAAGAAGGATATCATTCAACCTGCCCTTCCCAGAGGAACTACACCTCAGAATAACCAAATGATTAGTGAGTGAAAGTTCTCTTTATGAAAAATTTTCATTAATACATGAAGAAAAGATGATAAAAGTACAAATCACTGTTTTGCAGCTTCTAATGTAAATCTCATGTCGACTATCCAGGTCATGATTATCAGTGGTTGCTAACATGACAAAGAGGACATGAACGTTTGTGACTCATGATGGACACACATAACTCTGTGAAATTTAATCTGCTCAAACTTCTTCATATATAAACCAATTCATGGGGAAATAAGGGACAGAGAAAACATGGCAAATAACACCCAAAAAAAAAATCAGAATTTATACTGTGATAAACTCCATTGAATAATAGAATGAAAAGTCAGATTTCTGCAATATGAAAAAGAGGGAAGGAGGGAGGGAAAGAGAGAAAGAAGGGTGGCGAGGGGGAGAGAGAGAGAGAATAAGATACTTAAAAGATGTTCCAAGATATATAAGAAGATAAGAATTGTTGTATAAAATGATGACTATACAATGTCTCAGATTTACTTAAAAATAATCCAGTGGTGGAAGATCAAGCTGGAAATATACAAACAAAAAATTATCCATCGTTTTCTAAAAACAGACCTCCCATATGACCCCACAATCCCTCTACTAGGACTATACCCAGAGGAACTCAAATCACTCTATAAAAAAGGTACCTGCACATGCATGCTTATTGCAGTATTATTTACAATAGCAAAAACATGGAACCAACAGTGCTGCCCATAGAAAGAGAACTGGATAAAAAAATGTGGTACATATACATGATGGAATACGATACAGCCATAAAGAAGGACAAAATTATGAACTTTGCAGTAACTTGGATGAACTTAGAGGCTATAATACTGAGCAATCTATCACAGAAACAAATAACTTATTACCACATGTTTCTCACTCATAATACTGAGTGATCTATTACAGAAACAAAGAACCAAGTATCACATATTCTTACTCATGAGCGGACCTTGATCAACTATTGTAATACTATAAGAAAGGGATTGGCAGTAGTGGAAAACTGCGGGGGGGAGGGGAGGACACACCTCATCAATAAGGGTTCCTGCAGGATGAGCATTTGTATACCTAACCCTGAATTGTACCCCACATCTTTAAAATTAAAAAAAAAAAATAGCCACGGTTGGCATTGCTGCAGTTGGCAACAGATATACATGGAGGATTGTTATACTGTTCTACTTCTATAGGTCTAAAATTTTCTTAAAAAGTTAAACAACTGAGCCGGGCTCGGTGGCTCAGCCTGTAATCCCGCGCCTTTGGGAGGCTGAGGTGAGTGGATTGCCTGAGCCTGCGGGTTCGAGACCCGCCTGGGCAGCGAGACCTCATCTCTACAATAAAAATCAAAAAATCAGCCGGGCGTGGTAGTGCATGCCTGTAATTCTGGCTACTCAGAAGGCTGAGGCGGAAGGATCGCCGGAGCCCAGCAGGTCGAGGCTGCAGTGGCCGGGAGCGGCCACTGCACTCCAGTCTGGGCGGCAGAGTGAGACTCCAACTAAAAAAAAAAAAAAAAAAAAAAAAGTTAAACAACTTATGGATAGGAACAAAGCACTTCTCTGAGAACATATTTTAATCATGGATGCCTTTATTATTAAACAAATTATAAGCAAATCATTCATAACAAAAACTTTAAAAAGGACAACAAAAAACACTCAAGGAATGAAAAGTAAATTTAAAAATTAAAACAGATTTTAAGAATTTCAAAAGTAGAATGACTTCTATGTCATAAACTGTCTTCAGGAATTAATTGCTAATTTCTTCTCTAATCGATGTGAGGGCAATTAAATCAAGCAGTCTTAAAACTCCAGTTTGATAAAATTTCAATAAAAGTCCTTTTGCTGGAATTCAGTCAGCATAGCCTCTTCTCTGTTCATCGACACTCCTTGTACCTAAGAACATGTGGAGCTTATAGATCCAGTATCACAGAAGCATGGAGGTGACAAGAATGACTTCTTTCATCCTGTCTTGGAATCCTGGCCTGCCCTGGGATCTCCACAGCTATTGTCCTAAGATTGTTGACGCTCCTTCGACCTGAATTCTTGCCAACGAGCCAAGAGATAACCTACTTTGAGGCTGCAAGTCACTCTGGACACATCACATTCTTCAGGAAGGAGTTTTCCAGTTATCTAATGTCTTTGTGTAGTAAGTCCTGCCTTCCCTCCTGCAGACTCCTGGCTCTCCTTCCTGCACCCACACCCACACCTGGTCCTGGCTCCTTCCCTGGCTCATCTCCTTTCTACCTCCATACAGTGCACAAGTGCCTGGGGGGCACGCTCTTACATTGATATATTTCTTCTCCTGTATCAAGAGGAGATTCCAGAATCAGAATCTTTACACAAACAACAGAGATGCTGGACTCTTCCATTTATCAGGGACCCTGACATTCAGTGAGTTAAGTATCTGATGTTGAGAGTCACTTTATGATGTAATCCATAAGTAAACAGTAAATACCTAGCCACAATTTATGATATACATTTTTAAGATGTGGACACTTTTATTTTTCTTTCAAATGTTTTCCTCAAATTTGGATTGACAATAGTTATATACGCATTATTTTATGTATCTGTGTAATTGCTCAAGGGTTACATCCTATGCAATATTGGGAAGATTCTTTGTTTCTGTCTGTGAGACTGAACTTCACAGATAATGTTGAGATAGTGACATTTATTTCGTGTTGATGCTGTGTGAATTAAATAAGATAAAGTTTTCAACACAGTTTCTGATTTATGGCATATACCTTGTATGTCTTAGATTTATCTCAACAGACATAAAAAGACAAACATTTAAACATGAAACATATATTACTTGTGAATTGTGTATTACTATGCTATGATGCTGACGATTCTGAGACATTTTAGGCAACAATTCTTGTGTGTTTTAGCCGACATTCCTTCAATCATTTAGCAGACTATTTTTAGAGAAAATCATTTAAAAGACATAAAATTTAAACATTT
Source organism: Cephalopachus bancanus (assembly GCA_027257055.1). Lineage (NCBI taxonomy): Eukaryota > Metazoa > Chordata > Mammalia > Primates > Tarsiidae > Cephalopachus > Cephalopachus bancanus. Next base: position 3,376,631 of record JAPVLO010000176.1, on the reverse strand, counting down.
TTTTCAACTTAATGACATATGCATCTAATAGAGAAAAAATCATGCAAAGAAAATAAAAATAAAATTATTAATGGTAACTTAACCAGGGATTATTGATTATACTGATTAAATTACACACAGTTATAAGATTTCAGAACAATAAAAAATTGGAAGACATCAAATGCATTCCTCATTATCTAATCTTCTGTATTTGAGAGTGTTTTTCATCTTTTTAAGGAAATTATAGATGTCAATAAATCAAAAATAAATGTCTTCTGTTCAATCATTTAGGGATATAAAATTTACAGGCGTTTTTAAAATTATGAGGGAGAACTTTTCACTTTCTACATTCTTTCAATTCCATTAATAGAATGAGGTGAAGGTGGTGGGCGGAGTAAGAAGAGCTGAACAGTTAGCCAGGCATGGTGGCACACACCTGTAGTCCCAGCTTCTTGGGAGGTTGAGGTGGGAAGATCCCTTGAGTCCAGGAGTTTGAGTTCACCCTGGGTGACATAGTGAGAGTCCCTACTTCTAAAATAATTTTTAAAATAAAATAAAGACAAATCGAGCAAGGAAATAATATTTGTTTTATTGTAAGGCATAAGCTAGTATTATTTCTGTCCTTCACAGTATCAAAAAATACTTATTTTCAAAAAAATGTAGAAAAAATAAACCCATAAAAATGGCATTTTTGATTGCACAGTTGCCTAATCAATATTGCTTTTTACTGATTTATGTCATTACCTTCAGGGAATGGGTCTGGAACTCTTGGGCTCAAGTGATTCTCCCATCTCAGCCTCCAAAATGCTGGGATTACAGTTGTGAACCACTACACTCAGTCAAAATTTTTCTTCTGTTTGGAAATATCTCCAAACCTTTTGGCCACTCTAAGTCTATACAGACTCAGGATTCTTCCAAAATTCATCTTCTAGCAAGAGATGACCTTTGATTTCTCCCCTTGAAATCAGCATCGCTCTATTATAATCATGTACCAAAACACCAAACCTGGTTAAATGCAGTTTTTTACTTAAAAAGATGAAAAATACTCTTAAGTACAGAAGATTAGATAATCAGGAATGCACTTGGTGCCTTCTAGTTTTTTATAGTTATAAAATCTTACAACTGAGTGTCATTTAATCACTATAATCAATAACCCATGAATATGCTTGGGACAGGACAGGAGAAAGCAAAAAACTGAACAGTTATGCTGACCACCATCATTTCAAATTCACTGATGCTGACGTCCCCATCATGCTCCAAGCCGTTCTACCACATTTCTTCCGTGAGTTCACCTTCTTACTCTCTGAGGTACAGATTTTACATGTACAACATCTCCCACCCTAAGAAAATGCCCCCTCTCATAAACTTCAGTGCCCCATTCTTACTCTCATTTGACAACCTTGATTCTCATATCATTGAGAAAATATGGCTAACAGTAAAATCTCTCCATGCTCTTATAGCAGATTTTCCAACTGACTTGCATGTACTCACACCACTGGCCTTCTTTCTGACGATCATGACGAATTGCTGGGCTTCCATCTAAGAACAAACCATGCCTTGAGTAAAGCTCAGCTGCTCTCTCTTGATACCAATAAATAAAAGGGGCAGGGATCTGGTAGAAAGGGTTTTATTTCTGAGTTCAAATTCAGGGAGCAGAGTGGGATTTTGGCCTTTTTAAAGCGGTTTTGCTTACCCTTCAAGTTTTACAATGCATTTTTGTAAGTCCAGAGTTGTTGGTACCTATAGATTAGCCATCTGGCCAGCAGACTTTTGTATAGAACTTAAGCCACATTTTATGGTTAGTGACATTTTACGGTCCAGATTTCCTGGTGCCCAGTATCAGAGGTATCTCATAGCTTTAATCAGTAGGACCCAGCAGAAGCGTTAATCAAGCTTGCCATAGAGTGAAGGGAGTTTACAAGACCTAAGACATCATGCATTATGTAAACGTTATACAAATCATAAAACTTATAATTACATGGATACAAAAGTTATACCAATCACAAGACTTACAATTACACTGATACTATATTATTGAAACCTATGATTACTAATTGGGGATCTGCGTCTTTCAGTTGGTTGGGCATGGTCTACAGGGAAGTCAAGGATCCCCTAAAGCTACTTACTGGGAATGCATAGGAGATAAGGGGATGCTCAGGAATGTGCTGAGGAATATATCTCTCAGTTTATTGGGCATAGTCTGCAGGGAAATTGAGGATCCCTTGAAGTTTTTTACTGGGAGTGCGTAGAAGATAAGAGGACTTGCACCTTTTATTAGCTTTCAGGAATACTGTTCAGGAATGTACAGGAATGCTTGAGTCCTTGCCATGTTCTTCTCTAGGGACTGGAAATATGGGCGGATGTTAGCAGGTCTCTGCATCACTTGTGGGTGGGATTAAGCTGCCTCCCTTGCTCCTGCAGCTGGTCCTCTCCCTCTATCATCATTATTTTCTTCCTCTCATATTAGGTTTTTTTTTTGCATAAAAACATACTTCAACGTCTCCCACCCTAAGAAAATGCCTTTTATTTATTTATGTTTACCCCGCATCTTTTTCCAGCTGCAATTCCATTTCTCTGCCTCTGCAGCAAAATCCCTCAGACAATTGTCCCTCCTCGCATTTGTTACTTGACTGCTTGTTCTCTGGTAATCCAGGAGCTCCATCAGAAAATGGACTGGCCTTATCTCTGCGCTCTACCCTCATTCTGGCAAGTTCTCTGCTGTCTTTAACTTCTCCTGTCCCCAAGAGCCACTTTATCTCACCTGAACCAGTGCCTCAGCCTCCCAGCTGGCATTCCTGTCCCCGCCCAAGCAGACTGAGACAACTTTCTTTCTTTCTTTCTTTCTTTTTTTCTCCTTCCTTCCTTTCTTCTTTCCTTCCTTCCTTCCTTTCTCTCTCTCTCTCTTTCTTTCTTTCCCTCCCTTCCTCCTTCCCTCCCTCCCTCCCTCTCTCTCTCTTTCTTTCAAGTCAGGGTCTCACTCTGTTGCCCAGACTGGAGTGCAGTGACACAATCACGACTCATCACAGCCTCAACCTGCTAGGCTCAGGCGATCCTCCCCTTTCAGCCTCCCCAGTAGCTGGGACTATAGGCATGCACTGCCGTGTTCAACTGGTTTTCTGATTTTTTTTTTTTCCTCATTCTGACTTTATCTCAACTCAGCCCTTTTTCACCCACACTGCCCTGCTTAGAGACCTTGGACACATCAATGCCTTTGCCTCAGGGCATGCAGGTTATGGCACTTGCTGTTCTCTTGCCTGAGAAGAGTTCCCCTCATACAACCATGTATTTGCTCTCTCCCTCCCTTGATTCTCAGGTCAAAGGCCACTTCCTGATCACAGTGGCCTAACCTGACCATCCCTGACTCTCTCCCCTCACTCTGCAGTATTTTTCTGCATACTATGTGTCACAGCCTGAAAACTATAGTTATCTATTGTCAGTCTTCTCCTGCTAGAATGTAAGCTACATAAGAAGACGGACTTCTTTTATTCATTTCTCTGTTCCCAGCACCCAGAAGTGTATCTTTCTTGTAACTGCTTCCAATAAACATTTGTGGTGAGGCGCGGTGGCTCACACTTGTAATGCCAGCACTTTGGGAGGCTGAGGCAGGAGGATTACTTGTGTCCAGGAGTTCAAAACCAGCCTGGGCAATATAGCAAGACCTTGTCTCTACACAAATCAAAAAAATAGCCAGGTGTGGTAATATGCACCTGCAGTCTCAGCTATTCATGAGACTGAGGCAGGAGGATTGCCTGAGTCCAAGAATTCAAGGCTATGATGAGCTGTGGTCATGCAGGACAACAGAGTGAGACTCCAACTCAAAAAAAAAAAATGTGTTGGCTAAATAATACTATCACATGTTCAATCTTTCATTACATAACTCATTGCACCTTGCTTGCGCTATGTATATAGTAATTTGTATGCTTTTGTTCCATATATGGTGTATTTTCTTTAGAGTCACCAATGGTGCCAACACTGCCACATGCGTTTTACACTCATGATCTGTTTTATCTCTTACAATTCTGAGATAAGGATTAGATCCACATTAAAAAAATTTTTTAAAAAGATCTAATCAGGATTAGATACACAAGTGGTCATTACACAGGTAAAGTCTGGGCCTCTCTTTGGTCCCCACTTTGCCTGGTTAGAGACCCTTACTGATGTTATGTCCTCCCCTCCTGCCACCCACACCCCGGTAGTATGCCTCTGCTGCCAATCTGTTTCTTAAAGTTCAGGGTCTGCTTATGAGTGAGAACAGATGATCCACATTTTATAGTTGCAGAAACAAATTCAGAGAGATTGAAACTGCACCGCGGTTGCCAGTCACCCTCTGCATTCCTGACCCCAGACCCAAGGCTGTTCCTATTACTTTACACGTGAGTGAGATTTTCTAATATCTAGTCCAACCTGTGCTATTTGTTGAAAATTTCATTAAATGAAGTTTCAGGTTAATTAAGTGTAAGCATCACATACATACTTTTGAAACTTGGATATATAGAAATTGCAGGTGAATTAACTACTCGACAAGAGCTATCTGCTCATTCGTGTTTATTTACTTCTACACTCATTAATGAAATCACATATTCGTTAATGAAAATGCACTTAAAGTTCCAAGCATGGAGTTGCCTAAACTATTGGGCATGAAAGGCTGGGAAAACATGCCATTTCAGCTAACTAGATATTGAAATTTTTATTTTTAGAAGTATTTTTAGAGAGAGCAAGGCTTAATGAAGTCTATGAAAACTTGAACTTAAATTTTTTATTCAACACTCTAAATTTTTCAATAACCCAAACTTGAACATTTTTTTAGTCTTTTTTATCTTTTAATTATCTTTATGACTCTAATTTTCTCTTTCTTTTTACCCACACTCCCACATCTCCTCCCTCAGGCCTTTGTATTTCTAATTCCTATGGATATAATACGGGCTGGAGCAAATTGATGAAATGAAAAAAAAAAAAAAAGAAATGTACCCTGGCGGATCCTTGCCATAATTTTCTAGACATGTCTTGCCTGCTCCCACGTAAGTCACAGACCAGGAGGCAACACTAGCAAAGCTCCTGGGTAAATGGATAGAGATTCAGATAGGTACAGAAGTTAGGCTTCACAGAAGGAAAGTCTTCTTCCCTATTGGCCCTCTCTGTCTTGTTTATCTCGGTGTATAGCTACACCTCTCCTTCCAGGGCGCCATGTGTGGTCATCCCTTGGGCACCTGCTTTCTTTCACTGTGCTTTCTGTCCCTTGGGTCAAATCCATCACTGAATTCTGTTGACTTTACCTTATTCTTTTTTTTTTCTTACCCTGTCACCCAGGCTGGAGTACAATGGCATGATACCAGCTCACCATAGCTTTGACCTCCTAGACTCAAGTGATCCTATCTTAGCCTCCCAAGTAGCTAGGATTACAAGTGTGTGCCACCATACCCAGTTATTTATTTTTATTTTTGTAGAGACAGGGGTCTCGCTGTGTTGCTTAGGCTGGTCTTGAACTTCTGGGTTCAAGCAATTCTCCTACCTTGGCCTCCCAAATTGCTGGAATTAAGGCATGAGCCACAGCACTCAGCCAACTTTACCTTCTCAAAAGCACTCCAATCTATGAACTTCCCTCTTTATTGTCACAACTCTGACCTGAGCTTCTGCATGATAGCAACAGTTTTCAAACATGTCTTCCAGCTTTCAAGCCCTTTTAGATAAACAGCCAGTGTGTTTTATTTTAACCGCAAATCAATTCATTTCTATTTGAAACACTTCAATGTCTTCCCATTGTATCTGGGAAAAAATTCACCTCCTTAATGTGGGCTAGAAGGCTCTGTCTAGTATAATACAGTTAGCACTACTTTCTCTCACTACCTGCCATCCTGTGCATGTACCTACCTTCACTGGAACTTTTGCAGTCTCCCCTCTGTCTAGAATGTTCTTTACCAGACCCTGCAGGGCTGGCTTCTTTTGACTTTTAGAATTCGGTTTAAATGACTCTTCCTTAGAAAGGCTCCCTAACCGCTCCAAGTAATTGTTCTCATTGTATTTCTGCTGCAGAGTCTTATTGATCTTCTTCATGGAAATTTTCATATTCACAAGTGCATATTCATTTGTTTATTTTGTGTCTCTTAGGCTCCATGGGGACAGAGACAATGTCTATGTTGCTCACCAGTGGACTCCTGGGGTTAGCACAGGGCCTGTCATGTGGTAGTTTTAAAAAACTATGTTGAATGAAAAAGTGATGAAATGAATTGCATGATAAACTTGACAAAGGTTGAATTTTCTGTTTTATTGAAATAGTGTACTTTCTTTTTTGGGGATTATTTGGTTCAAATTCTTTTATAAGATGTTCAAACCACGTAAGTATGATTATAGATAAAATAAAATGTGTATGGTCATAATAATTTTATGGTAAAGTTTTATATTTTTGATATTAAACGAGTAAATTTGTCTTTGTGGAAGCATCAATGTTCTCAACAACACATGAATGATTAGCCTGTGTATGTTGAGGCCCCTTAACTAAGAGCAAGGGCATATCTGACTCAACTCTGTAGATGTCCTTGTTCTCACAAAGTCCCTCACTGGAAGAATCCCTTAAGTGTATACCTTTTATCCCTCTCTCTATGGGGCTAACATGTATTAATATCACAATATTTGCCTTGGTTTATGACCCTTGGCTTATGACCATGCTGTCTGTCTTCATGGCCCTCAAATTTGGCCTTACTCAAAGTAACTCATGCAAATTGCCGTTTAAGAGCAACTGTCTCTACTGTCAGCAGACATGCGTGTACCTATGTATAGGGTCACCTAGATCCCACATCATCTATACATGTACATGACACAAAAAGTAAAAATTAATTTTTTATTCTTTAAGGAAAATTTTTAATGCAAAAAGTTATGCTAAAGCAAATGGCACAAAAAATGTGGAAAATAAATTATAGGAAATTTGACTATGGACATGATAAGTAAAGTTGTGTTACACTCTGAGAGAAGTCATTACTACCGAGAGAAACAAACATTTAGTTTTACCACCTAGTTATTTGTCTAAAACACTACTGAGTTCTGGGAAAAACTTGTAGAAGGTAAGAACAGTGAAAATATTTTTGAACCCTTGGTTTATGACAAGTGCTTAATGTGCATTAAACAATTTATGCTCCAGAAAAATTGTTTCACCCTATTTTACAGAAGAGTAGCCATGACTTAGAGATATTAAGTAACTTGTGCAAAATCACAAAGCTAGTAAGTGTCAAGGATGAGATTCAAATCTAAAGTCCACATTCTTAAATATAGTACTATATTGCCTTTAGTAAATAAATTGTATTAAGTCATTCTTAAAGAACCTATAAAAAAATGAGAAGACATGTGCAGATGCAATGTGTTCACCCTTTTATATATTAATAGTTTCCAAGATACTTTCAATGTATTATTACATTAACTCATATATATGTAAAAATGTTAACACAATATTTGGTATATAATATATGTTTGAAAAGCGCTACTCTTCACTGGATGCTCACTTCAACTCTGTGAAATTAGAGAGTGTACGTATCAGAGTAAAATAAGCTGTTCATGATAATAAGTTAACCTTGAAACCTCAGTGACATGATTCAACACAAGTTTAAATGTCACTCAAGCAAAGTGCCATGTCCGCATGGATCAGAGAGGTTAAACTCCTCGGGCATGATTATCACATACAAGTCATCATCCTAGCTTCTCTGTCTCAACACGAGGCCACTGGGGAGGGAGGACACAGGGAAGGAGACACATCATATCACATCATATCACTTGGTAACTTCTGCTGTCTAGGCATCTCTGCTCGCATTTTCCTGACCAGGAACAGTCGTATGACCTCAAGGCAAATCCAAGAAAAGCTGAAAAACGTTGTTTTTCTGTGGATCCATAGACAAGAAATCATGTAATAAGCAAACAGCATTGTCTCTGCTACAAGCACTAGGACTTCCTATCAGGTCAGCATGAGCGACGCAGCGGTAGATTGGTCTGCTCTTTACCATCCAGTTGGTAAATGTAGAACTGGACATTTAGATGGATTTTCTGTATTTGGAACTAACAGTCATGATGGCAAGTACCATAAACAAGTAGCTGAAATTTTATAAAGAAAATAACATTTTCTGTTGGAGATTTGCGAAAAGTCCTTTTGGAAGAGGCACCACTGAAATCGTTATTGAAGGACAGGTAGGAATGTATGTGGAGAGATGGCAGCCGAGAATTCTGGGTAAACCAGCATAAGCAGAAGGGACAGAGCACAGACAGGAAACAGCGAACAGCTCAGTCTCACAAATGGGAAGGTTATCCTGCCTAAGTAAATATTCACCTTGCTTTGATTGATACACAAATCTAGTTGTTAAGTAGACATGGACACTAGGACACCTTCTTAGTTTGAGCCTTTGTTCTTCTTTAATTTTTATTCTTGACATAGCCTTGAGTTTTGAATGATACCTGAAAACCCAAATGATTTATTTAAAGTTTGCTAGTGTTGAAGTGCTTCAAAATGTTCTCCTAATTTCCTGTTCTATCATTAATGGCTACAAATTGTTATATACTTAGAGAACTAATCAGAAGGGCCCTCAATATGAAAATATTAAATTTTAAAAAATGAACTTGCATATGTTTATTTATTTATTCATCTGATACTTACCTTTCAAGGGTTTTTGATACTCCAGGTAGGGTGTGAGATGCAGGTTAAATGTGATCGGGACAGGTCACTCTCATTCTTGTTCCAGGCACAGGCAAATGGATTCCACATAGGACCATAGTGAAAAAGGTTTGCAATCATAAAGATATGCTTTGAAAGTACTTGTATGTAACCTTTTAAAAATAACTCAAATGTTAAATAAGCAATAGAAAATAAATGTGAAGAAAATTATATCAACATACAAAGGAACAAAGTTTTTATTTTATGGTACCCAGAGCATTTAACCTAAGTGAAGCAGAGAACTAGTACTTTCTTTTTGTGTGTGTGTATATTATCCTAGGACTCTGAAGCTATGGCCTTGGAGTTGGAAAAGAAGCAAGCAAAAATCTCAGTAGACAAAGTTCCAACAAGATTTAAACGTTTTATTTCCATGAGACATGCCATATGTGAGAGTGCTGGCATGAAGTACCCATGAGTGCAGAAAACAACACAGATAAACGAGATTTCTCTTTGTGTGCCTCTTGCAAACTAGGCAGCGGATTCATTCACCCAAGGACAGATTAGCTGCATAAAATAAGACACATGTACCCAGTTGGAGGGCACTTTCATGTTTACATTCTTTGGTTTCCTTGGTTACAGAAAACTGGGCCAGACTAAGACTGGCTTTCCTGTAAAATGGAAGAGTTCTAGGCAAATTTTTGGCCACAGTTTTACCTTGCACAGAGGTTTCAGAGCAGGTATACTGAGTGTCAAAGATGGCAATATATAACCACAATTTTCTATACAAAATTCAAAGGACAAATTTATTTTAATATTGGGGGTACAGGAGGATGATGGTTATTGGTATGAATTACAAAGTGTTATAATTTAAAACCAACTATATATTCCTGAATACACTCCAGGATGAAAGGAACTTTCAACAGTGAATAAAAGCAAATAATCTAACTCATGCTAATGATCTCTGGAGTTACATTTTTGTAACTTCATTATTTAGTGGAAACTTCTGACGGTAGGAAACCACTTTCTAGAGATAGATAGTAACATAAGGAATCTACAAGAGACTGAATACTTCAAGTAGGGCTTCAAATTTAATTGGAATAGGGAGGCTAGCAACCTCTAAACAAACCTAAGACAGAAAGTGTCTAGGTTTACTGACTTAAAATGAAAAAAAAACACAAAAATGTTCATAATCAGTAGACTGCTTTGATGGGATCCTTACTATAGACAATATAGATAAGGGATATTTATTTATTTATTTATTTATTTATTTTTTATTTTTGAGTTGGAGTCTCATTTGGTCGCCCAGACTGGAGTGCAGTGGCTGCTCCCGGCCACCGCAACCTCGCCTGCTGGGCTCCGGTGATCCTTCCGCCTCAGCCTTCCGAGTAGCCGGAATTACAGGCATGCGCTACCACGCCCGGCTGATTTTTTGATTTATTGTAGAGATGAGGTCTCGCTGCCCAGGCGGGTCTCAAATCTGCAGGCTCAGGCAATCTACTCACCTCAGCCTTCCAAAGGCGCGGGATTAGAGGCTGAGCCACTGAGCCCGGCTGATAAGGGATATTTAAAGGAACATTCAAGAATGTATGCCTGCTCCCAGGGGACAAAGATATCACATAATGAGTACTGCTGTATGTCAGTAGTGAATCAGAGTTGATGGAGGGTTGGAAACTAATTAGAGAGTGATATCAGTTGGGATAGAAGGGAGAGATAACTATAAATACTATATCTTTACAGAACAATTTCTAGAGAAAAGCGAGACTTGAGTTGAAGCTTAGGTGAAAGGAAGAAAGATACTGAAAAGAAGGGGGTAGGAAGTCCCAAGATAGGGGAATGGCATGAGCAAAGGCATGGGAAGATGTGAAACCTGGGGTCCAGCATCAGGGAGGAGTGGGCAGTCATTGCAGGGTGACTTCAGGAGGGTCAGAGAATGACCAGAGGTTTGTTTTAGATTTGATATGTATCACACAGAACCCATCGGGAGTTACTTTATAAGATGTGTGGTGTGTTAAATGCAGTTCCCCTGAAGAGCCATTTGGAAGCATTCAAAAGAATGAACAGGAGGATGAGATGAGGAATCAGACTGCATGCAGTAATTCAAGCACAAGAAAATTAAGAGGTTTTCACCAACTACTACTGTTAACCCGGCCAACAAGACACTCGTGAGCCGTTCTGCACGTTGCTTTCTCCTAGCTTCCTTCACCACTTTACTGTTATTTATTATTTTTATTTCCTCTGTAGGATTAACCTTTGAGTTCCTTTTTCATTGCTGTATTTCCAGTCTAGAACAGTGACTGACACATGATAATTGCTCAATACATTTTTAATAAATTAATAAATAAATATCTCAAAAAATGTGAAGGAGTAATATTTCATAGCAAACTGAATATAAAGAATGAGGAGAAAGAAAAAAAAAGAAAATAATGACTCCAGGGAACACAGCCTAAAATATTATTTTAGATGGGGAGAACAATGGGATGTTTTCTTCCAATGGGGGAAGCTAGAAATTGGTGTTAGATTGGAGCCTGAATAACATTGGGAAAACAGTATTTGGTTGGCTTTGCATCTCTAGCACTCAGTGTGGTACCTAGCAGGAGGTTGGTGTTCCATATCCCATATCAGGTTTTGATAGAATGCATGCTCTCTTGGGTTTGAGGATGAGTACCTATGGAGTTGAAATGGTAGGATGGAAAGGCAGAAAATATTCAGATAGGAAAGTAGTTCTGAGACACTTCACTTGGAGGCTGGACAGTCTGGTGTGCAGAGCAGTTTTCAGAGGTCGGAAGTGCATAAAGTGTTTCCTGTATTCACACAACTCATTTTGTGTAAGGAAGCCCACTCTTATCTGGCCAAAACCATGTTTTAGCAAATTTAGAAATTAATTTGAGAAATGTGCTATCTAGAGGTAGAGCATAAAACGCTAAAGCTTTGGCTGGACACAGTGGTTCATACCTGTAATCCTAGCACTTTTCGAGTTTGAGGTGGGAGGATTGCTTGAGTTCAGGACTTCAGGATCAACTTGGGCAACATAGCAAGACTCCATCTCTACAAAACATTTTAAAGAAAAATAAGCCAGGTGTGGTGGTGCATGTCTATAGATCTAGCTACTTGGGAGGCTGAAACAGAAGGATCACCTGAGTCCGGGAGGTCAGTCATTGGTAAGCCATGATCATGTCACTGCACTCCAGCCTGGGCAACAGAGTAAGACATCAACTTAAAAAAAAAAAAAAGAACGCTAAAACTTTAAGTTAACTTATGAATATGTGTTTTTTATTCATTAGGTAAATTTCTTAAAAGTTATATGCAAATCAAATAAGGGAAAATCTACTTACATTGGCTTACATTAAAACAGTTATTTTAACGGCATTCTGATTGATTTGCAATTGGCAGTCCTTCATAACACCTTCACCACCTCTTTGCCCTTCAAGATTCTCTGTCAATTAGTTGATGAGTTGTTAGCATTTAAATTCATAAGGAGCTTACTATGTAAAGGATGTCTGTAATGAATGCTTCAATTATATACGAAAATTACATTTAGATATACTGAGTTTTCCCAGTAGCAAGGATCATGTATCGTTAAATCTCAGAAAAGTTTTAGTATTATCAATTTTTAAAGCATAGAATATATGATAATAATTGTTTAAAACAATAAATGTTGATAAAATTAGTTTATTGAAGTGTAAAAATAAGGTATATAACGTTTTAACCAATGTGAGAATTTAGCTAGCTATTAAGATCTCTGTACTCAAATTTTCTGATATCAGACACATGATAGGAAACTGGAAGTGTTACAGATTTGCTTCTATTTCAGTCTCTCTGGTCTTAAGACAAGCTTAATATTTTTACAATAAGGATATGTCAGTCATGTGTGTCTGTGTGGTTATGTATGTCTCCAATGTACACTGCACACAGGCACATAAACAACCAATTTATATGACTCTTTTTCCCCTTAAGAAACCTATCGTGCATAGTTTGAGTTCACTTGAGCCAATTAACACTTTCAAGAAAATATTATTTACACCTCTACAGGAAAATGTTAGGAAACATATTTTGAATAAATTCCAAATCTGTTTCAACAAGTTCTGAAATTAAAGAACAAAGTTCAAGCTGAGCAGGACCAGCTGGGTAGCAGGATGTCTCATCTTATCCTCCCTGGAAGATCCCTGTAGCACTGATTAAAGATGTGCAGCCAGTGGTCAATATATATTGTGCCCCCTGCTCTGAGAAGAATCAGATTTATTGGATCACATAGTGATAGAGCCATTCCTTCCTTTTTCTATCCTCTGAAAAAGATAGATGAAAGTATTAGCAATGTTAGTCAGAGAGGTAGGCAGATACATATGTGCTACACTAGAAATTGTCCACTTGATCTGCAAGATCATGGTGAGACACAGGTTTTCTACTTTAGAAAAAACACACAGATGTTTGTTGCTTTGTATATTACCTTGTACGGTCGGCTCTTTGTACCTATGGGTTCCATGTCCATGGATTCAGTCAACCACAGATAGAAAGTATCGGGGGGGGGCACTGTGTATGCACTGAACATATATAGACTTTCCTCTTGCCATCATTCCCTAAACAATATAGTATAACAGTCATTTACATAGCATTTGCATTGTATTAGGTGTAATAATAATCTAGAGATGATCTAAGGTATATGGAAGCATGTGGATAGGCTATAGGTGTATATAAGTGCTATGCCATTTATGAGGGAGATACCCAACAAACCCAACATTATCTTTTGGAAGGCAGGACCCTTGCAGTACAGGCTTTCCCCTCCACTAAGTGTGTGTTCTATGAACCCATTGGCGTCTGTGTACCAGCTAGTGATGCGTGAGAGGTTACAATTGGCTTCTGTTATTTTTTTTTTTAGATTCTTTCAACAGGTTTGCCCATTTCATGATGGATGATTTACGAGTGCACCTGCCCACACTGTGCTAGAGTTCAGTGCTTTCTGACCAAAGCCAGCATGACTCCCATGCCCCTCTCTCCCTATTCAGTCTGAGCGAATTTTGTTTCCCCAGATGAAAAAAGTCCTCAAAGGGAAGTGTTTTGCAGATGTGGAAGAGGCGAAAAAAACCAGAAGCACAAAAAGGCATCAAAATTGACAAGTTCAAAAACTGTTTAGAGCAATGGAAAAAAGCATCTCCCTAGGTGTATAGCATCCAACAGAGAGTCCTTTGAAGGTGGCTTAAGTTTAAACATGTAAAAACAAATACACAATTATTTTATAAATAAATTCCAGGGTTTTTTTTAGGTCCCTCCTCATATATCAGGTATTTGAGCATTCACAGATTTTGGTATCTGAAGGAGATCCTGGAACCAATCCCTTTCAGATACCAAGGGAGAATAGCATATAATAGACAATAAACAGCATTGAGTGAATGAGGCATGTAGGGTTGAGGGGAGATTGCCAGTAATCAATACATTAATCACTTTCTTCTAAAATTTGGAAATATCATATATTCAAGATGTTGGTAAAGCTTACAGTGAATATTTCTAAATAATGTGATGATCCATAAATATAACCATTCATTTATTCATTCTTTCATTTGTTTGTCCACTGATTTTTACTTTAATTCACTCATGTGACAAATATTTCTTCTATGAAAAGTACTATATTAAGTGTCATGAAAAACAAAGATATACAGATTTTTATTGGAACTCTAGATTCCAACAAAAGAAAAAAAGATTAATATTGAAATAGTATAACATGGTCTGTGGTGAGAGGAATAAGAAAAACACAGATTGGAGTTTACTTTAGGTTGGTGGTTATACGTGATTTCTGGAATAAGTATCATTCAGGCCAAACTTTAGATGAGTGGATTTATTTTAGACTTTCAGGGATATTCAAGGCAGAAGTAAATAATGTAGGCAGCAATACCTATTTCAAACAATTTATTCAATTTTTAATTGTTATTATTTAACTTGTCAAAATTATGTCAGACTAATTTTTACCTAACTGATTCAAACAAAATAGTCCTAGATTTATTTGACATATAAATGAACTCTCAAAGCACTAGCCATTCACATTAACTTTCTGTCCTGTGGAGAAAACATTGACAATCCCTTCTAATCACCAACGTTTTCAGAAAATTAGAATTTAGCAGCATTCTGAATAGTTTTTAAATTTTATCTATGAGGAAAGAAGTGATAACAGAGAATGATTAAGTGTATATGCAGATTTTGCAGACAGTATATTACATTTTATAACCCAGTAGTTCATAAAATACCTTCACTTGCATGGTCTTATTTTACTAATGTAGTAGTCATTTTGTTAGTATTTATTAGCTAGTATTTAATATGTTGTGGAAAATATTCCAAAGACACCAAATGATTAATAAAATAATTATGTCAGCTGCCTCAGTCTTTTGTATTTAACAGGAACTGAACTGTTTGCCTTGTGCATTTTACCTCAAAATGGCACTGTGATGCACATACTGACATTCCCATTTTACAAATGAGAACACTCAAGTGTGGAGAGCTTGGGTCACCTGTCCAATGACACACAAATAGCACACGGGGATCCAAGACTCAAGCCCAGGACGGTCTTTTCCAAAATCAGTGCTCATAATTGTTGCATATACTAATCAGTCGGACTTGCCCTTGATGTCAGCCCAGGATAATCAACATATGCACAAACCACAATGATGCAATACACGTGCAGAGACTGGAACTGGAAGTTCTGAGTGGAAGGTGTTATTTTTTCCCTTTTGAGATCCCAATACCTTGCTTTGTTCTTTGGTGTATAGTAATTGCTCAGGATGTGTTTGTTGAGTAAGTGAATGAAGAAATGAATGAAAAGAGAATCACAGACAGAATGGAGCATCAGGAATCAGTTTTGCATAAAAAGAAATTGAAAAATTAGACGTCAGTCCCCAAATCATATATTTATCTAATCAAAATTCTCGAACCCAAATCATCTAATTCTAACTCTGCTTTTTTCCAAGGTTGCCAGAGCAGCCTGCCTTTCGTATTATTCAGGAAAATGACACATCGTAGAGATGATACCTGTCTTTTACTAGATGACAATAGCCGCTTTTTGTTGCTTTTTGATTCTAAAAGTTTTTTAGCCTTATTGGCTTACAATTGACAGATAAATATTGTATAGTTTAATCGTATAGTTTAAGGTTAGTCTTAGAAAAGATAGATTTTGGATCCTCATATATGTTGATGTGTCATTGGACAGTTTAATTGTATTTCAAGCTTGTTGTGCTGCTATATGTAGAGTGAAATGCTTACTACAACCAAGCTGGTTAACACATTAATCCTTTCCCACAGTTATTATTTTTGTATGAGTGTGGTGAGAACACTTAAAATCTATCCTTTTAGCAAATGTCAAGTTTATAATATAGTATTGTTAACTATAGTCAACATGCTGTACACTAGAACTTCAGGACTTACTCATCTTCCATAGCTAAGTCTTCTTCGAACCTTTGACCAACATCTTCTCATTTCCCCACCTCTTCAGCCCCTGGCAACCACAATTCTACTCTGTTTCTATGAGTTTAGCTATTTCAGATTCCAAATATAAGTGGGATCAGGCAATGTTTGTCTTTTACTGTCTGACTTATTTCACTTAGCATAATGTCCTCCAGGTTTAACTATGTCTCTGCAAATGGTAGATTTCTTTATTTTTAAATATTTAAATATAAGGAAAAAGTGCTTAGCCTCACTAATCATCAGAGAAATGCAAATCAAAACTACATGAAGATACCACCTAATAGTAAGGATGGCCATCATTAACAAATCAAAAAACAACAGATTCTGGCGCAGGTGTGGACAAAAGAGGAAGCTTATACACTGTTGGTGGGAGTGCAAACTAGTCCAACTTCTAAGGAAATCAGTGTAGTGATTTCTAAAGGAACTAGAAATCGACTTTCCATCATACAACCCAGCAATCCCCCTTCTGGGAATATCCCTGGAGGAACAGAAATCACTCTACAAAAAAGACACCTGCACATATTTATTGCCACACTATTCACAATAGCAAAAACATGGGACCAACCCCACTGCCAAAAGTGGACAGGATAAAGAAAAATGTGGTACATATAGATGATGGATGTGGTACATATACACAATGTGGTACATATACTCTTTATTATGCAGTCATAAACAAGAGCAAAATCATGGACTTTGCAACAAATTGGATGGCATTGGAGGCCATCATACTTAGTGATCTATCACAGAAACAAAGAACAGAATACCACATGTTCTCACTCACAAGTGGGACCTGAACATGAACCACTTCATAGCCCAAGGGAGGGATCGACAGTTACGGGACACTGCCAGGGGAAGTGGGGTGCACGTAACAGCACAAAGGGTACCCAGTCTTAAACCAGGGGAAGAGAGGATCAGGTGGGGGCCCAAACTTCACCTGTTTACTTATGTACCTAATACTGACTTATACCTCCACATTTCTATAATAAAATAAAGTTATACTAAATAAATATTGACATATAAATATATTTATAAGTATACACCAC
The DNA here is from genome assembly GCA_027257055.1 of Cephalopachus bancanus. Lineage (NCBI taxonomy): Eukaryota > Metazoa > Chordata > Mammalia > Primates > Tarsiidae > Cephalopachus > Cephalopachus bancanus. Next base: position 3,359,540 of record JAPVLO010000176.1, on the reverse strand, counting down.
ATTTTCTTTACCCATTTCCTGTTCACAGACATTTAGATTGTACTCACAACTTGGCAACTGTGAATATCACTGCAGTGAACATGGGAGTGCAGATATCTCTTCAAGACACTAATTTAATTTCCTTTGGTACATCTATTTTTAAGAATGTGGACTCTCCAGAGGGCTTCCATAATGGCTCTGACATTTCTACCAACGGTATACAAAGGGCTCTATTTTTTTCCACATCCTCACCCACACTTGCCATCTTTTGTCTTTTTGGTAATAGCCATTCTATCAGGTGAGAGGAGATATTTCCTTGTGTTTTTTATTTGCACTGCCCTGATGATTAGTGATGCTGAGCACTTTTCATATAACTGTTGGCCATCTGTGTGTCTTTTGAAAAGTATCTATTCAGGTCCTTAGTCCATTTTTAAACAATTTTTTTCTTGCTTTTGAGCTGCTTGAGCACCTTATATATTTTGAATATCAACCACTTATCAGGTATAAGGTTTACAAATATGTTCTTCCATTCTGTAGGATACCTTTCACTCTGTTAATCATCTCCTTTGCTGCACAGAAGGTTTTGTACTTCACTGCAGTCCCACTTGTCTGTTTCTGCTTTTGTTGATGTCTGTACTTTTGCTGTCATACCCTCCCTGCAAAACCAAACAAATGCCATGGAGCTGTTATTCTATGTTTTGTTTTAGAAGTTTTACATTTCAGGTCTTACATTTAAGTCTCTAATACATTTTGAGTTGATTTTCATACATGGTATGAGATAAAGGTCCAATTTTCTTTTTATTGTTCTGTATGTGAATATACAGTTTTTTCAACATCATTTATTGAAGAGATTATCATTTCCCCATTGAGTGTTCTTGAAATCCTGTTGAAGATGAATTGACTGTAAATAATTGAATTTATTTTTGTGTTCTCTCTTCTGCTCCATTGGTTTATATGTCTGTTTTATGCCAATACCATACTATTTTGATTACTGTAGCTTTGTAAAATATTTTGAGACCAGGAAGTGTTTTGCTTCCAATTACTGTAAATGGAATTTAAAAAAATTTTCTTTTCAGATAGCTCATTATCTGTGTATAGAAATCTGTGTATCTGTGTATCTCATTATTTGTGTCTATACACAGACATTTCTATATGTTGATTTTGTATGCTGAAACTTTACTAGATTTGTTTCTTCTAATAGTTTTTTTTTGGTTGAGTCTTTAGGATTTTCTACATATATGATTGTATCAACAGCAAAAAAGAGATAATTTTACTTCTCCATTTCTAATGTAGATATGTTTTATACTTTTTTTCTCATCTAATTGCTTTTCTGAGGACTTCTAGCACTATGTTAGATATAAGTGGTGAGAATGGGTATCCTTGCCTTCTACTGGATCTCAGAGAAGAAACTCTGACTTTCCCCCTATTGATTATGATGTTACTTGTGTGCTTTCATAAGTGGTCTCACTGTTAAGTTCTTTCTACACTCAGTTTGGTGAGAGATTTTTTTTTTATCATAAATTAATGTTGAATTTTGTCAAATGTTTTTCCTATATCTATTAAGATGATCATGTAGTTTTTGTTTTCATTCTGTTAATGTGGGTATTATATTGATTGATTTGCATATTTTGAACAATTCTTCATCATAAGGATAAATTCCACTTGGTCATTTGTATAATCCTTTTTTTAGGTGATAAAAACTTTTTTTTTTATCTTTTATTTTAGAGATATGGGGTACAATTCAGGGTTAGGTATACAAAAGGTCATTGTACAGGTAAAGTGTGGGCATCACCTTGGTCCCCACTGCACCTGGTTTGAGATCAGTTACTTTTATTGATAATCCTTTTAACATGCTTTCATATTCAGTTTGCTCTCTTTTCCTTTTCATACTTCTGCAATACATATGTTGTTTCATATTTCTGCAATACATATGCATGATCAAAGAAAGGTGGAGCTTTATATGGATTTTTGCAATTCAGTCACGGTATTCTTTACCTCCAGGATTTCTGTTTGATTCATTTTAATAGCTTCTATTTTTTAAATAAAACTTATTTTGCTCACATTTGTTTACCTTATTTCTTTTGATTGCCTGTCTGTGTTCTCTTGTAGCTCATTGAGCTTCTTAAAAATTATTTTGAGGATTTTTTTGTCAAGCAGTTCATAGAACTTCATTTTTTTTTTTTTAGAATTGGTTACTTTGGTGTCACATTTGGTGTCACATTTGCCTGATTCTTTATAATCCACATAGCCCTGACTTGGTGTCTGTGTATTTGAAAGAGTAAACAGATCTTTCGGTCTTTACAGATTGGTTTGGTAGATAAACACCTTTGCTTACTGAGACTCTGGACTGATGGGACTACCATGGTCAAGAAGCATTGGAGCTAGGTCTAAAGATGGAATGTTTTTTTTTTTTTTTTTTTTGAGTTGGAGTCTCACTTTGTCGCCCAGACTGGAGTGCAGTGGCCACTCCTGGCCACCGCAGCCTCGACCTGCTGGGCTCCGGCGATCCTTCCGCCTCAGTCTTCCTAGTAGCTGGAATTGCAGGCATGCGCTACCACGCCCGGCTATTTTTTGATTTATTGTAGAGATGAGGGCTTGCTGCCCAGGCGGGTCTCGAACCTGCGGGCTCAGGCAATCCACTCACCTCAGCCTCCCAAAGGCGCGGGATTACAGGCTGAGCCACCGAGCTCGGCTTTTTTTTTTTTTTATAGCATGATATAGATCAGTGTGGCTTCTTCTAGGTCCAGGATGGGCTCCTGTGGTGTTCCTAGGCAGGTCCTTGGGCAAACAAGACTGCCTCTAAGACCATAGAGGGAGGCTGTAGTTGGGTCACAGAGATACTTCATAGTCCACAGTCAAGTCTGAGGATAATGGGCTTGTTACTGAGAGAACTGATGGGCATAGCTCCTTAAAGGTCCTTGATGGGCAGAATTGCCCCCAGATTGCAGTAGGATAAGATTGCAACCAAGTAATAGGGCTGCATCAGGGTCCACAGCCATGTCCAAGGTCAGCATGCCTATGAGGGAGGGTGTTGATGTTCACGGCTCCCATCATACCCCTGGGTGGGCAAGACTGCTCGCAGACCACAGTAGGATGAGGCTGGAGCTGGGTCATGGGACTACTTCAGAGTCCACAGTAAGAACTGAGGTTGGCAGACTCAACAACCAATACATGGGAATGGCTCCTCTCAGGTCCTTTGGTGGGTGGGGCTGGTGGCAGGACCACGGCTAACCAAGACTAGAGCTGAGTCCACAGGGGAACAGGGCTGCTTCTGGCTCAGCTGCGACCATGGTCAGTGAGCTTCCCAATGTGGTGTGTGCCTGTCTTCTCAAAGCAGTCCTTCTTGGTCTTGAGCTCTAGTAGGGTTTCATAACCTCCTACCTAGATCGCAAATCTCCCCCAAAATTATTTTTGTCTGTGGATGACTGCCAAATCATTGTTTCTATGGGAGGTCTCAAGTTGGGGACCTCCTGTTCCACCATTCTGCTGGCACCACTTTTAAGATGACAGTATCCTTGGATTGGAGTTTTGTTCCACATTTACTCAAAGATCCAGTGTCCTACTGTATGCACCAGGGAAATAATATGTAGCGATTAAGAGCATGAACTCTCAGGTAGAGTGGATTCAAAATTGCGACCTCCCTTTACTGGTTGTGTGAACCCAGGCAAGTTGTTTAATTTCATTAAACCCTAGTTTTATCATTTACATAGTAGTACATAAACCATGGAACTAGAAGGATTAAATATGAACATCCATAAAAGTGCTTTGCCAGAAAGTAGAATGGTTACTACTAGGGGCTGGGGTCTGGGGTGGGGATTGGAGCCATAGTGGTCAAAGGATGTACAACTTCAGTTAGAGAGGAGGGATACGTTCAAGGGCCCTACTATAAAACTTGTTGATTATAGTTAATAAAAATGTATCGTATACCTAAAAGTTGCTAAGAGAGTAGATGTTCTCACCACAAAATAATGAGTATGTGAAGTAATACATATGTTAATTAGTTTGATTAGTCATTCCACAGTGTGCACATATCAGGACATCATGTTGTAGGTCATAAATATACCCAGTTTTTATTCGCTAATTACAACATTAAAATGTTAAAAGGAAAAGTGCTTACTATATCACTAATGTTTATTACATAGGCTTGAAGAACTAGCTTATTCTATATTATCAGGTGTATAAGTAAGATTCCCAGGACAAAGTACCAAAAACTGAATGACTTAAAACAACAGAAGTGTATGAGGGAGATCTCCCAAAATCCAGGATTTATTTATTGAAAACTGTATATTTATTCTATTTAAACTTGTCACCTTCAAAATGTTCTGTTTGCTGCAATACATCTATTGAGACCCTTTTTCCACTGCTCAAAACAGTTTTTGAACTTGTCAGTTTTGATGCCTTTTAGCGTTTCTGCTGTTTTTGCTTTTGTTTTTGTTTCATCTTTTCCACATCAGCAAAACGTTTCCTTTGAGGACTTTATTCATCTGGGGAAACAAAAAAATGTCCGGGGCGTGGGGTTGGGCAGCTAAGATCAGAGAATAAGGAGGGTGGGGCATGGGGGTCATGCTGTTTTGGGTCATAAAATGCTGAGCACTCAGCACTGAGTGGGGAGAAGCAATTGTCAATCATCCATCGTGAAATGGGCAATGTGTTGAAAGAACCTCCCCAAAAATTCACTGGAGCTGAATGCATCCTCTTATAACAATGCTAGCTGTACACAGATGTCAATGGGTTCCTAGAATACTTACCTAGGAGGGGAAGCCTGTTCTACACGGGGTTCGCCTCTGTTTTTCTGAAGGCCTTCCTTGTATTGTCTTGTATTGTTCTTGAAGCGCCAAGTCTGAACTCAAGGCGTCGGCAGCCATGCTGTCTCTGATGGTCCTGGAGGACACTCCTTCTTTGCCTCCTCTGGCTTCTACTGTTCCATGGCAATCCTTGGCTTTCCTTGGCTTGTGTGTCACTGCACACACAGGACCATCTTCTCCCTGTCTTCACACCCTTTGTCCATGTCTGTCTTTGAGTCCAAATTTCTCTCATTTTATAAAGACACCTGTTGTATTGGATTGCAGCTTACACTAATGTCCTCATCTTAAATGAATTCCCTTTACAAAGACCCTATTTCCAAAGAAGATCACATTCTGAGCTAATAGGGGTTAGGATTTTGATTATATATATGGACACAATTCAACCTATAACACCAAGCATCTACTTTTAACAATGCCTTGTAGAGGAGTCATGTAATTTCAAATCCTCCAGCCAGAAGGGCTGTGTGAAAAGCACTTTCCTGACAAGTGTCCCTCGTCTGCCCTACTTTTCTGTACCTGGCTTCTCGGCCAGCTCCTGACAGCCTCAATTGAGATTTGCCTCCTGGGGTCTGGATTCACGGTCACTCCTGATCTAATTAGGGGAGCCCCGTGCTGACTACAGCCTCTGTCCCTTGGGCCTCCAGTTTTGCTTTTCTTTCATCACTACCTGCCTCTCTGGATATTCCTCTCTGGAGGCTGACCTTGTCCTAATTTTACCTTCATTAGTTCTCTGTTGGCAGAAATGATTGCAGTAAGAGTTCATACTTATTAAGAGTCCTTAACGGCTAGAAGTTATACCAAATCCTAATACTCTGTGGGTATTTCCTCATTTAATCTTCACAATAGTCCTACATGTCTGTTTGACCATTTTAAAGATGAGAAAACTGTGGTTCAGAGAGCTCAAATTGGCCCAAGTTACATAATTGGAAGAGGCAACATCAGAATGTAAACCTGTGTGTGCAATACAAATGCAGAAATTATAGAAGGAAAAAAATGATTGGAATAAGAGAAGTAAACATAGAACACTATGTGTACATCCAGGAAGGGAACTGATCCCCACAGGCCTTATCAGAAAAAGCTCCTAAAAGATGATGATTCATCAAGAACATGTGGAAAAGTGTATTGTGGGCAGAGGCAGATGAGAGGAGAGATGAGGAAGGGCTTATGCAGCACATGGGGATTGCAGTGTCATACTCATGGCCCATTCCAGCATCGACCTGCTGGGCTACGGTGATCCTTCCGCTTCAGCCTTTCAAGTAGCTGAAACTACAGGTGTGCACTACCATGTCCGGCTAATTTTTGTGTGTGTGTGTAGAGATGAGGTCTTGCCAAGTTGTCCAGGCTGGTTTTGAACCCACGGACTCAGGCAATCCCAAAGTGCTGGGATTACAGGCTCAGTCATCAAGCTGGGCCGGATTTCAGATCTCAATGATAATAAAGGAATGGAAGTTAACACTGAGAGAAGATGGCATTCACAATATTTTGTCAAATGCTTTTTTTGCATTTATTTCAATGATCATATGGATTTTCTTTTTTTGGTTTGTTAATATGATGAATTACACTGATTAATTTTTTTTTAATTTCAATAGCTTTAAGGGATACAAATAGTTTTTGATCTGGGCTTTAAGTGTACCTACTACCCCCATCTGTGCCCACTGTATCCAATAGGTGATTATTTTCCCTCCACCCCCTTCCCCTCTGAGGCTCCAATATCCATTATGCCATTATCTCTGTCTTTGCAGATCTTTGTTTTAGCTCCAAGTTATAAGTCAGAACATGTGGTGTTTGTTTTCTGTTCCTGAGTTAGTTCACTTAGGATGAATTTCTCCAATTTCATCCAAGTTGCTGCAAAGGACATCATTTCATTCTTTTTGATAGAGGAATAGTATTCCAGAGTACATATATACCACATTTTCATTATCCACTGATTGGTTGATGGGCATTCTTATTTCAGATAGGAAGTGACATATCTATTCACATATTGGGAAATTCACTGTGGAAAACAACGTGGACAGAAAATTAGAGGGACACAAAGAGAAAGGTACTTACTGGAGTCTATTGCCTGAAATCAGCAAATGAGGGGGCTTGAATTAAAGATGGCAGCCGAGGAAATTAAAAGGACGCAGATTTCAAAGAGGGAGCAGGCAAAATCACTGCACTTGGGGCTGATTTAATGCAGGCTTGAAAAAGAGGAAAAACAACAGAACGACTTCCGAGATTCCCATCGGATGCCTGGATGCACAGTGATGATATCCTCTGAAATAGGAAACAAGAAGGAAAAGCAGTTGTGGGGAAGGTGGATGCAACTATGGCCTTAACTTTGAGCATGCTGAGGTTGAGGTACCATAGGCCGTGCAAGTGGGGATGTCCATTCGGCAGAAGGATGTATGGGCCAGTGGTCAGGGGCTCACTACAACTGCCTCCAAGCGGATCATTTCGCTTCTGCCTCTGCCCCTCTCCCTCCTTCTGCAGCCTGTTCTCTACACAGTAAGTTATACTGTCACTCCCCTCTTTACTAACAGTTGCTTTTCATCTCATTCAAAGTGAAAACCCAAGCCTTGATGATGACCTAGCAGCCAGATAGAACTTGTTGCCCTCTGATCCTCTCTGACCTCACCTCTCCCTGAGTTCACTCCTCAAGCACACAGGCCCCCTGGTTCCTTTTCAAGCCAGGCAAATTCCTACTTCAGAGCTACCCTTGATGTTCCCTCTGCCTGGCGCAGTCTCCCCTCCAGATATGCCCATGGTGGGTTTTCCTGCTTCCATAGATGTTTACGCAAAAGCCGTCTTCTTTCTCAGTGGGGTCATTGTGTAATTGTAGCTAAAATTTCAACCTCCACTTTGCATTTCACATTTTCCTTCTCAGCTTTATTTTTTCTCTTTAGTACTTATCATTATTTAGCCCACACTAAATTTCAGTTATGTATCTTGTTTTTGTGCTCAAACGTGAGCCTCTGGGGGCAGAGATTTTGTCTGCTTTGCTCATTACCTTGTCTCCAGTGTCCAGATTGAGTGCCTGACACATAGTAGGTATGCAATAAACATTCGCTCAATAAATGAATGAATGGGACAGTTTGATTATTCATTCATCCAACAATCACTTCTTGAATATTATATGTCAAGCATTGTTCTAGATTCTGGAAAATAACAAAATAGATCACATTTCTACTATTGTGGAGAGCAGAAATAAACAGATAATTAAGTACACCAGATGCCAGATGATGACAAGCACCATGCAGAGAAATAAAGTGAGAAAATTGAGGAAAAGAAGTTAAGGAAGGTGAATATCAGAGTCAAGAACATAAGATATTGAAAACCCACATGAAAGTAAGGGGTCATGTATCATTTGTGACGTAAAGAAACAACAGAGGAACAGAAATCCACGGAGATGTCTATGGGATGGAAGAAAAGCCAGGTCAGAGCAGCATCGTGGAAGTCAAGGCAGTGAGGAATCTCAGGAAGAATGGAGTGATCAATGATGCCACAACTTCTAACTCACAGAGGCCAAGCACTATAGAGACAATGGTCTGTTTTTAAAAATTGGGTATTCAACCGGGCTCGGTGGCTCAGCCTGTAATCCCGCGCCTTTGGGAGGCTGAGGTGAGTGGATTGCCTGAGCCCGCGGGTTCGAGACCCGCCTGGGCAGCGAGACCTCATCTCTACAATAAATAAAAAAAAAAATCAGCCGGGCATGGTAGCGCATGCCTGTAATTCCGGCTACTTGGAAGGCTGAGGTGGAAGGATCGCCGGAGCCCAGCAGGTCGAGGCTGCGGTGGCCGGGAGCAGCCACTGCACTCCAGTGTGGGCGACAGAGTGAGACTCCAACTCAAAAAAAAAAAAAAAAATTGGGTATTTAGGTGAACCTACAAAGACTGAAGCAGTGAGATCAGAAGCCAGATTACCATGTGCTGAAAAGAGAACAGTGTATGAGGATGTACTCGCCGGTTGGGATCCACTCTTTTCAAGACGTTCTGCTTAGAAACAAAGGGAAAAAGAAACAAAGGAAAAACAAAGACAAGATATTAAAAGAATAAATGAATTAAGGAGTTAACTGGGGAACATGTGAAAACTCCATTAGAACTATTTTGGATACAATCTCTCTATCTCTCTCTCTCATGCACATACACACACACACACCACAAGACACTGATTGTAATCTTAATTTTCAAAAAAAACTAAAGTTCCCGGCATCTTACATATTTATGACAGCCGAGGTCAGGATTAGTGGTCAGAAAGTCACAGTTTAGTTTTACTCATAGGTTTAATGAACACACAGGTGAGTCAAAGGTATGCATGAACAATAAGAATAATAGTAGCAGCTGATATAGAATTAGTACCTATTTGAGGTAAAACACTATGCTTTAAATTTATTTTACTTTATGTTTGAGATGTGGCAACTGAGGTTCAGAGAAATTTTTTGAGGAGGAGTTTTGCTTTGTCACCCAGGCTGGAATGCAGTGGCACAATCACAGATCAACACCGCTGGGCTTAGGTAATCCTTCTGCCCCAGTCTCTCAACCTCTCAGATAGCTGGGCTAACAGGGATGTACCACCATGCCTAGTTTTTGTTTGTTTGTTTTTGAGACAAGGTCTTGCTATGTTGTCCAGATTGGTCTTGAACTTCTGCTACAATTTTGCTTTCCAATTGGGTTAGCCCGTTCTATTTTAGAACAGGCAATCCTCCTGCCTCAGCCTCCCAAAGTGTTGGGATTACAGGCATGAGCCATCTGCACCAGGTCTAATAAAGTATTTTTCTGTACTTCAAGTTACATGCAGAAAATTCTTATTAAAATGTAATGTTTTGATTCATCACCCATCTTGCCAATGATTCCATTGCTTTTGTCTTTTGTCTGTAATACAAAACTCTTCTACTCTACATTTAGAGGGGGGATTGGGGAGGGTCATAACACATAGCTGATTTTCACTGACAAGTGCTAGATCACACGAAAACATTGTGAGACTAATTTTCTCCTCTGCCTTGTTCCCATGCTATGCTGAGTTGATGTGTCCCATGACTTAGTTCAGCCTCAAAACATGGCATTGAATCAATCGTAGCATTTGGCACAACTTTAGTTGTTCTGATATAGGATTCTTTTAAAAGGAATCATATTCATAAGCTATCTTAGCTGCTGAAAGAGAAAAATACAAGTGTTTGTATCCTTGCTATTTTTTCCCAAAGGGAAGTGGGAAAAAGAGATGGTGCGGGGAATAACAGAGCAGAGGGAGAGGAGGATAGTTTTTTCGCAGCAGTAATTCCAAGGTCTTCCCTTCGACTTCAGGATGATGTTTTGGTCTCATGGGATTTTAAGTTTCCAAACTGGAATGCCAAGGTCCCTTCACATATATGTATCCTGCTATAATTCTGCTTTCCAATTGGGTTAGCCTGTTCTATTTTAGAACACTTCTCACTTTCTCTGTGATCTAAAAGAGAGATTTTGATCCCAGAGCTAAATTAAAGCGGAAACAGCACTTGTTTCCAGATAAAGTGAGAGTCATCAGCTTTCTTGAGAACAGCATGTTTTTATTGATGTGCTTTCACACGGGCTCTGTTCTCTCAACCTTTCCCAGGTCGAGGATTTCACCAGTGTCTCTTCGTCTCCATGAGTGACTTTTCCTGCCGTCAGCCCCCAGCCTCCGTGAAGGAGACATGTGCCCACAAAGGCTGAACCCCATGCCCATGTTCCCTTCTCACCCTCTTTTCTCTTCCATACTCTAACCTGTGAATTGGTTCTTCCCTTTTCCAGTTCCTTCGGGCATCTTCAGTCACTCAAACTTCCACAGATTCTGAACGACCCAGCATATGCACTGATCTTCTCTCCCTTGAGAACACAAAACAGAACAAAGTCTGTACCTCACTGCCTCCTCCAGCCACAATACTATCCTTTTCCATTATTGATCCTCACACTTTTTCAATAAATAACCAGCATAAAATAGAAACAAGTACACTTTTCTAAACACTTACTCAATGAAACTTTCTTTAATTAAACCATTGAATTATCTAAAAAAAGAAAGTTGAAATAAAAAAAAAATGGGACCCACTACCTCTGTTTCCTCACTGCCTTCTGAAAACTTCCTTTTTGACCATCCTATGCAGAATACAATTTTACCAGAGACCAGGTACCTAATTTCCACATCTAGCAGCTCAGAATCTATTGGAAGACTTGATCTGTGGTCCTTTCATATCTCATTGTGAACTCTCCCTTCTTGGTCTCCTTGATTCTGGGAAATGCCCGGCATCTTTAGAAACTTTCAACAATTACTTCTGTTTCACTGGCTGCTCTGTTATCCTTTACTTTACACTTTTATTTCTAAAACAGTCTAGAATACTGAGCTCTAGGGGCTCATATATAACATCACTTAATTCTACTGCATACTTTTGAACCAATTAAAGAAAATTAGACATAGGAGACCAGCAAATGTTATTAACTGTTTCTGTAGATCCATGACCTATAGGGATGCAAATGTTCTCTGGTCTTCAACTTAGCCCAAACTCCACTCTTGAAGAAACCTATTCAAGAAGACAAATTGGATCTGCAGAGTAGACATATTTACCCTAAACTTCTGCCTTCCACCCAAAGAGGGGAGGCAGATCTCCGGTTTTTTTAATCTTTTAAGTAGGTAAGATTTGTTCAATGGAAAAACATGAACCAGTGAATGTCACTGTCACTCACAGTTAAGTAATCACTGCTCCCACTTGGACAGAAATGAGTAAAACACATCATGAATGTTACTCTGATGAGGTTCCTTCACAACACAGTGTGGGATGTTTCCCATCCTTTTTGTTTAGTTATCATATTTCTGTAGCTGATTCTCAAATCTGTATCTCTAAGTCGTATGTATATCAAAACTTGATAATATTAAAACTACCCTCTCCTTCCCCATCCCCCTGCCGCATGTGCCCCTCTGATCTGGTCAATGGCACTGCCACTCTTTGGTACCATCAATGGCATCATCTTTTATGTATCACTCTTCTTTGTTCCTAATGGTTCTTCTTTTTAAATGTCTTATACACACATCCTTTCTTTTCAATGTTTATTTCTACCATCCTATTCCACTCCTTATTCATTGTGTATTCATTTAACAGTTATTGATTAAGTACATATCAACAACCAGTACATGTTGGGGGTACTGGAGATATAAAAGAATGGTAAAACACCGATTTCTTCTCATGAGGCTTAGAGGAGTGTGCAAGTAGTTAGCAAATAGTAGCCCAAACAAACGTATAATCTCAATGAAGATAACTGCAGCACCTCAAAGGCACTTGGTACTACGTGAGCCTATAATCGGAAGATTAGGAAGCTGGAAGATAACTTTCCTCGGAAGTGATACCCAAGTTGAAATGCAAAGTCTGAATAGGAGTTAATTAGAAGAGAACTGGGAGGAGCTCTCCAGGGAGCACTCCACATGTGCAGAAGCCCTGTGATTAGAGGCAGCATGGTGAGCAGAGGTCGAAAGAAGCTAAATGCAGAGTTAGGGAGAACACAGCGCAGAGTGGAGAGTTGGAGGGGGTGGTAGGGGCTGTGCAGAGGCCTTTGACCATGTCATTGCCTTCTATCCCTCCTCCTTGTGATTTATTATACATACCAATGTTCACATAATCCTCACAATGTGCTTTTGCACCTTATCTGTTTCCTGATCAAATTGTTTAGATGATTTCCCATTATTTTTAGGATAAAGTTCAAACTGTTGATCTGTTCTGCTAAGCCATCCTACCAACTGAGCCCAGTCACCCTGTCCAACTTCCCGCTTCCCCAACACCGACTTCCCTTTGGCCAAGTCAATCTTCCACTTGCCTCCCAAACACACCTGCCTCACCTCTCCCCTCCATTTCTTTGTTCAAAATGTGAAGGTTTGAAATGCCTGCCAAAACTTCTTCCTCTTACTAAAATTCAAACAGAGTCAAAGTTCCACTCAAATCCTCCCTTCCCTGTAAAATGTTTTCTAACCACTCCAGATTACCTTGTATGCTCATTCCCCGCTAAACTTGTGTGATTGTGACAAAACTAAACACAAGAGGCCTAGGATAGGTAGATTTCCTTGGTGAGACACAATTTATTTCCCACTTTAGGCACCACTCTCTCATCTTAATATGTCAATTTAGACCTAGATTGTGGTCTTCTTAGCAGTATCTTTTTTTTAGTTTTTCCATTATTACTGTGTTACGTTTTCTTTTGGAAAACAGAGAAAAACAGAGGGAGAAAAAAAAATTAATTCTAATCACAATAAAAGATATTCACAGTTCTTAAACTTTGGCAATATGGTATTTGCTGCATGATATGTTATTGAGTTGTTGTTCCATAATTTGTTTAACGATGCCTTGTAATAAGGAGGGGGTAGTTTTAATATTGTCAAGCTTAGACATACAGATGACTTAGAGATTCAGATTTGAAAATCAGCTACAAAAATATGATAACTAAACAAAAAGAATGGAAAACACCCCACACTGTTTTGTGAAGGGACTCCATTAGAGTGACATTTGTCATGTGTCTTACTCATTTCTGCCCAAGTGGGAACAGTGATTTACCTAAGAGTGACAAGGACAGAAATTTTTCTGTCTTATCATGATGTAAATAATGTGGTTAAACCATAATTTCTTTTCTTAGGTCACAGTTACTTTCTTAGGGCAGATTTTGAAATATGCATTTACAGGGTCAAGGAGCCAGGTTTTGTTACTTATCACCTAACAGCTTCCCAACAAGGCTGTACTTCAAGTAGTTCATGAACACATTCACTCAGTCCACTCGGTCACAGAAGCTTTTATCATTGCACATATCTTTAGTAATCCAATACTTCTTTCTTTGCTTCTGTGATAGGTCACTCAGTGTTATATATAGATTCTAAGTTCACCCAGGTTGCTGTGGAGTTCATAATTTTGTCCTTCTTTATGACCAATACTTCTTGAAAAACAATAGGGTGGGTGTTGTTATGTTGAATATCTACATTTATTGAGCTTTAACATTTGTCTATCTGGGAGCGTGAGTGTTGGGGAAATTACTGCAAAAAAAAAAGGTGTGAGTGAACTCCAAGAACTAGAAGCCCTTTTATCATGAGGTTAGATTTTCTGATTTATTCTGCAAATACATGTGCCATGCTGGCTGGGGGTCAGGCATTGAGCTCTGGATCATATTGGCCATAAAACCACGGTTCCCATATTTTGCTGCATATTGAAATTGCCTGGGAGATTATTAAAAACTATGACTGCCTGGTTCCCACCTCAGATTCTGATTTAATTGATATTGGGTGTGACATGGACAATAACACTTAAGCTTCCCCAGGCCATTCCAATTTGCAGCAAAGCCTGGGACCCCTGTCAGAGTAAAGAAGGAACGAGTCACAGAATACAGTTGGGAATGCGGGACATTTGAAGTATATCAGAAGACAACCACAGCAACAACAAAAACCAGTGTCTTAAGATTCCGGCAGACTTCCCTCCCACTAGGTTACCTCAGATGGAGGCTTTGAACTGTTCTGCTTGGATGACTTCAAAAGGGTAAGACTCAGAGGACTGAGACACTGATGATGAACCAAATAGCTATTTATCACCCCAGTTTAAATCTTGTTTTTCATTTGAGAAGCCTAGCTGCCACAGATGCATCAAACTTGACTTCCTCCAGATTACCTGGGCATCCTCTGGGTGGAGAGAAGCCATGCCCGAGAAAGTTACTGCTAGAGCAAAACTCAGGCCTTTACCCAGTGTGCCTAGTAGGGGATATGAGCATAATGTAAGCAAGCTTAATATTTTGACATATATGAATTATGCTATGTGCATACTTTCTTACTTCATTGGGAATTACTTATGCTAGAGTATCTCTCCTAGCAAATACAGGTGAGGTTTTTATCTGTCTCTTTCCAATTTAATTGTCAGAACATACAACATCTGTAGAAACTGAAGCCCACAGTCTTTGAAATTATTCTTTTGTGGCACCCTTCTGCACATCATTAGTCCAATTCAGATGGAAATTCTGCAGAGATGAAATATTGCTAACACATTGTACTTCCCCAGAAAATGTGACCCCCCCAATTCGATTTATTTAACATATTTGCATGTCAATGGAGTTTTCTGAAAGGATAATCTCATCAAGATGGTCTCTTTGGTTTTCCTGAGTAATTCACAAATTTCAGCCCATTTTCATGTCTTTATTAATGTGCAATATGAATATTTACACAATGCATAGGCACACATGGGTGATGTTTACCTGAAATGTAAACACTTAGACATTTGAAGACTGAGCATTTGGTATTTTGGCTACCTTACAGATGTCAATCCTCTAGTTTAACATATTGCATTGAGCCAGCCTCCCAATTTCAAGATTAATAACGCCCAACGCCTCTGAGGTACCCTAAAGTGTAGGGTATTCTTTACTCATCATTAACTCATTTAATAACAAGTCTGAACTCTTGGGGAGACTGAGTGACCTCTGAAGCTACAACTGAACTGCTCACAGTGCCAGTTTCTCCCTCTCCAACCTGTCACTAACCTTCCATGATGCAAGTTTCTAGGCCAATCCTGCCTAAGCTGTTAGATTCGGGTACAGTGAGTGGACATGGTCAGTGCAAGTGGTCAGAGGGTGACCCACTATCTGATAAGGCTAAACTGAACTCTGGCACTCTCTCCTGACAACAGCCCAAGTCTCCTCCCAAACTCCATTCTCTAGGCTTGATTGGTATAAGTGTGTGTGTGTGTGTGTGTGTGTGTGTGTGTGTGTGTGTGTGTGTGTGTTTCCGAGGTCCTTTTTCTATCTCTAACTCTTCACAAGAGTTGGTATACTTCCCCTGATCAATGGGACAGGGTGCCCAGTCCTGCTGCTAGCTCCTGGAGCAAAGAGCTGTGGAGGAGGACCTTGTCTGCACTCACCCAGCTGCTGGAAGGATCTTCTTCTTAACATGCTGAATTGTTGTCTGAGACGTCCACAACACTCCTTATGATAAATCTATCTAGACGAGTATATACCAACTCCAAAAGACTGTTGCGTATCAACCTCCATCACTCCTATGCATCACATTTTGCCTTCTCCCAAACGCTGATAACTCAGAATATGGATCTGTCCATAGAGGATTACAAATGCTCACAAAACATGTCACCTTCTATGTGACAGCAAACTGTAAACACATCAGATGTCTTATTAGCATATTGATATCCTTTCTGCTTTTTCCATGTTTCCAATATTTCTTTTTCCTTGTTTGTGGTGTGCAGTTCTATGACTTATAATACATGTACAGTTCAGAAATCGTCACAACACTCAGGATGCAAGACAGTCCCATCAGCCCAGAGAACATCCTTGTGATGCTCTTGTATGGCCATACCACATGCCCACCCCAAAGGCATGGTAATCACTGATTTACTCCCCATAATTATAGACGAGTCTTTCTGAGAATGACGTAATGATGGAACAGCACAGTACGTACTCTTTTGAGGTTGACTCCCTTCATGGAGCATAATGTCTTTGAGAGTCACCTGAATCATGGAGATTAATCTTTGTGGATGTACCATGGCCTGTTTAGCCACTCAAATATATCTTTTAATACACATAATAGTATTGTAGATGGTATATCATATTTAAAATGATCAATATGATGCATAGAAATATCTTGGGAACTAGTCAGATTTAAATTCAAATATCAGTTCTGGTACTTATTAACTGTGAACAAGGGGAAAATCTCTCTGAACCTTGGATTTTGCAAAGTGAGGGGGGGATAATATTTATTTCAAAGAATTTCAGAAAGAATTAAATATGATTAACTGAGTCTGGTAGCTCACGCTTGTAATCCCAGCACTTTGGGAGGCTGCTTCGGGATTGCTTGAACCTAGGAGTTCAAGACCATAGGCAGCATAGTGAGCCCTTGGTTCTACAAGAAATAAAAAAAATTGTCTGAGCATGGTGGCATATCTCTGTAGTTCTAGTTACTCAGGGGACTGAGGAAGAAGGATCACCTGAACCCAGGAAGTCAAGGCTACAGTGAGCTTTGATTGTACAACTGTACTCCAGCCTGGGTGACAGAGTGAGACACCAACTCATAAAATAAAGAATTAAAAAGGATTAAAACATGTAAAGTGTCCAGTGCATAGTAAATAGTCAAACGTGTCTGTCTTCTCTCCCATCTGTCACACAGCTAAGGTAGCATCGCACATATTTTTAGAAACTTTTATCATTGTGATTTACAGGTGTGGAAACACATAACACTGACATTTTTATAATTGATTTTGTTGGCAGGTGGGAGATGATCTATTGTATGATCCATAGTAGAAATTCTTGTATATTGTTAATTCTTAACAAATAAGTTTCTAAACAAGTGCAGAATGCTAGTTTGCACACTTTCCTAGTATAAGCTTTTCTTATTGAAGTGAGTCCCTAGAGACTGGCAATTTTGTACATTTGTTTTCGATGTCACCAGCAGAACTGGGGCTCCACGTAATCTGCTGTTATTTTATCTGCTTCTCGTCATCTGGTCGTACACAACTGGAGAGGAGGAGGTGAGACTTAAGTACAAAGAAGGCTTGCCAGACAGTGTGGTCCAGACGGCGCGGGGGAGCGCTCTGATGAAGCTGGTTTCTAAGCATCCCTATCTCACTTGACACTGGACTCGATCACCTGTCAGAAATTGATTTGTTGCAATTCCTGGAGCATAGCATATGGCTTCCTTATCAGTACCAAGAAAAAGCAATTAAATTTCTGACCCAAAGATAAAAAATATGAGTGTGCTCATCCCAAACTCCCCATATTTTATCATCTTATACTTCTGGCTATACATGTGAATAAGACTGTCCTTCAATACCAACATTTGTAGTATGAAAATCACATTCAGGAGGGTTGTAGTGTAGCTGTTTTGCCAAGTAAATCGTTAAAGTTATGTGTCACTGATTCGGTCTTAACTCATGTGTTCTGATTTTTACATCAAGATAATAAAATTAACTTGGTCTCAAACTTAACTTTAAAGAGTTCAACTGGAAATCTATCATACTGGGAAGCATAGACATCATTAAATATGAGTAAATATGAATTATTATTCCCCAATGTTATAATTTATGAGATCAACACCTGGATATTTTGGTAATAAAGCAAAATTGCAGTGAACTTTTGCAGGTTGATCCATGGATGTTGCCAGTGATCAGATATTTTTCGCCTATAGAAATAGCAATTTCATATGGTTCAACCTAATCAATATTCTAAGATGCTGGTTTGGGAGAGCAATGGGCGCTGCTATGGACTGAATTACATGCAACGAATTCATGTGCTGAAAACCTAACTTCCAGTGTAGTGGTATCTGGTGACAGGGATTTTAGAGAGGTAATTAAGGTTAAATGAGGTAAGAAGGGTGGGAGCCCTAATCAAATAGGACTGGTGTCCTTAAAGAAGAGAAAGCTTTACCTCTCTCCTTCTCTCTTTCCCCTTTTCCCCTCCTTCTCTCTCTCTCTCTCTCACACAGACACACACACACACACACACACACACACACACACACACACACACACACACGAAAGGCCATGTGAGGACACAGTCAGAAGGAAGCCATTCACAAGCCAGGAAGAGAGGTCTCATTGAATACCAACCCTTGAGTACCTTGGTCTTGGTCTTGGACTCTCAGTCTTCAGGACCGTGAGAAAATACATTTCTGTTGTTTAAACTACTGTGGTACTTGGTTATGGCCACCCAATAAGACGGTATAGGTGTACACCCACAATCCTGCTCTCCTCTCCTGGTTCAGCAATCAAGACATTACCAAATTCTATGGGGATAAAGGGGCACCTACCTTAAGCTTCTGGCCTTGTCTCCATCCACTACATGCCAACATGGAAACCCTGTGTCACTCCAGACTAACCTTCCTACTCTTTTTAAAGAGTAGTTTTATGTGGCTATTGAATTAGAGATAGTTTAGGTTTAAAAGTCTGCAGACTCAAGCTCAAAGCTGACTGAGGCCTCCATGCTGTGTGATGAAATGGCACCGGGGGTCCTGTGCCTGTCAGGTATGCAGCCTGTCCCAAATTCACTTTGCCACATGCCTGAAATGCCATGACTGTGTTAGCAACCTGTTTCTTTGAGGTTAACAAGTCTTCAATGTGAAACTGCAGATAGACCTGGTGTAGATCCCTTTGCAACACAACTCACCACATGCTTATATGTGCTAACTCATATTTATCTCAACCAAAAATAAACATTATTATTAGGTCCGTCATGGAAACAGTGACCTCTCTCACACAAATTCTTATTCCATAACACTCATCTTTATATCAATCAGGTGGATACATATAGAAGCAATATTTTATGGTAGAACAACAACTGGACTAAGATTCAGAGAACCTAGATTTAGGACATGCTTGGAGTCCTTTCTCATCTAAAATCATTTAGATAGAGTTAAAAATAATAGATACAGATACACTCAGTTAAAAGTAACTTGATTATGATAAGAACATGGTTTTGTCTCACTGAAGAAAATAACAGTAATAAAAATACATTGAAAATTAGGAAACGGAAGTTCTCTTCCTTGACCTGTAGTTATGCAGCTTCAGACAGTTAGTTCATTACTCTGAAACTTGGTTTTCTTTGTCTAAGATGAACAAGATTCAAACAGGAGATCACCCCAAGGTTCACTTCTGGGTCTTCCCGTCTTTGAACAGGAAAAACAATCTTCCATCATGCTCCGGCCACCTTCCTCCTCATCTAATTAGAGTGAGGCCTCGTATCATGAGGACTACAAAGATGGGCAAATTGTGATTGTCTCAAGGGTGTTATTCCATAAAAATTTCTGATGGTTTCCAGAAAGTTATTTTTGGGATGATACAACAATTCAGGCAGATTTCTCTGCCCTAAACTTCATCATACTCAAATGTATTATTAAAGTACTAGGCTTCTCCCCCACCCCAGGATTTACTACTATAAGAAAAATAATTTTTGTCAAGGAAAGAAAAGAGTGTCTTCATTGCGGAAATGGAAAATGCTAAGTTGTGGGAGATTTTGCCTCTAAATTATAAGTATTTGTACACTGTATGTACCACTGTGAAATTAAGCAAAATCATTTTGAAAGAAAGTTGAGGGAAAGTGCTAGGAAGAAAAACATACTGCTGTGTGTATTGTTTTGTTTACTCTGATCATTCTGTTATTATATCAGTATCATGAATCATATTTTGTTATATAAGTCATCATTACAATCAATGCTTCAATGTGTAATTATATTTTCAAGTTAGTAATGGATAAGGATAAAATATTTTCATTTGCAATTTTAGTCACTGATGACTTGCTTTAATAATTCTTTAGGCTTATATAGATCTCCAATAAAAATAGAAGAACACGAATAGTAAAACCTTAATTAACTTCATAAAAGTCTCATAAAGCAGGGTATCCTGGGGAACTACAGCTTTTATTAATAGAAACCCTCCAGTTTTTTTTTTTTTGTCAGAACTCTTCAATTAGTCATCAAAGCGTGCTGAGTCCTCTGCATTCATCTTTGACGGTCTGACGTAGGGGTCATTCTTTGGAAGCTCAGCTCTAACAGCTCATTACTGTGGCAGCACAAGATGGAGGAGACTGATGCTTGGAGTGCTGGTGGTAGGATAAACTCTGGACATTTTGTGAAAAATAGCCAGAAATATGTTTGTGTTTGTTAAACAACAATACTATTTATTTAGTGACTACTACATGTCAGAAATGGGGGGTGGGTATTTTACTCAGATCTCTCTGGTCCTTACAGTTGACTAAAGAGATGTTAACAGCATTGGTCTTGGTTCATCTCCTCCAAAAAGCAGCGTGCTGAATATACGAAAGCTTCTCCACTTAAGTGAGATGTCCAGTGTGTGTCAAGATTATAAATCTTGATTTGTTCATTTGCTCTTGATCCCAATTTTTAAAGACACCAAATTAATAGTTGATTATGGCCCAAATATGAACATAAGGAATCATTCTGAGTGATTAGTTTCTGATATATATATATTTATATATACGATATATACATATATACATACACTCACACACACACCTTTTTCTTTTCTTTTCTTTTCTTTTTTGGAGTCAGAGTCTCACTCTGTTGCTCAGGCTGGAGTGCAACAGCACAATCATAGCTCATTGCAGCCTCAACCTCTTGGGCTCCAGTGGTCCTCCCACCTTTGCCTTCCGAGTAGCTGGGACTACCAGCATGTACCACCACACCTGGCTTATTTTTATTATTTGTAGAGATGAGGTCTCACTATGTTGCCTCAAGATGGCCTTGACCTCCTGGGCTCAAGCGATTCTTCCGCCTTGGCCTCCCAAAGTGCTGGGATTATAGACATGAGCCAGCGCACCCGGCCAGTGTCTGCTATATTTTTATTTCAATGGCTTACCTCGTGCAGTACACTCAAGGACACCCAAACGTTGATTAGCATTCACAATCTGTATCTCTGACAAACGAGCTGCAGCTGTCACCAGCTTATTTGCCCCCATGTGTTCCAAATCACTGCTAAAGAACCTTTGTGTCTCAAAGTATTAGCAGGATTTGTGAGTTGGTTTAGAATGGTCCTCATTTATCAAGCACAAATAATGACTTTCAGGTGCTATCAAGAAACATGAAGTTACAAAGACAGTTCAGGAGAATTTTATGCAGGCACAATTCCGATAGGCCAATGGAAGTTCTGCTGATTCAGCAGTAGCAGAATGGTACCAGTGGAGAATGCAATCACATTAACAATTGCTGCCCGTGGTCAGCAGCCAAGCTCTGGACTGCAACTTGGTGAGGTAGGCAACGTCATTTGAAGGTACTGCAGACACCGAGCAACCAAGATGACTTGGTCAAGGACCCATAGTTACGATTCTACAAAGACACAAACTCAGGTCCGTTGAATTGTCCCAGTCCTTGGGCTTAACTGCCATGCTTCACTGACACCCACGTCCATTTCCTTGTAATTGTTTAAAGTTATTCTCAGGGAACTTGGATATTTTGGGACGTCCCCTGATATTATGGATTCATGGATTTATACTTGTGTATTTTTGGATCTAAAGCATATAGTAAACAATTCGGCTGGGTGTGCTGGCTCATACCTGTAACCCCAACACTTTGGGAAGCTGAGGTGGGAGGACTACTTGAGGCCAGGAGTTTGAGACCAGCACGGGCAACATAGTACAACCTTGTTGCTACAAAAAATAGAAAAATTAGCTGGGCATGGTGGCATGCACCTGTAGTTTCAGCTACGAGGGAGGCTGAGGTGGAAGGATTACTTGAGCCCAGGTGGTCGAGGCTGTTGTGAGTTGTGATTGTGTCACTATACTACAGCCTGGGCAACAGAGTGAGACCCTATCTTAAAAAAAAAAAAAAGTAAACAATTACCTGGAAATAGACCAGGTAATCTAAGTTTTTGGAACTCAGTAATAGGAAGAGAACCCATGACCTATTTAGATTAGGCATTTTTCCTCCTGTATATTTTTTAATGCAGATTTTCCCAATGCTTTAATACTTATGAAGCATTTTATAAATATAAATCTTTCAACATCTTTGTGCAGTTAAGATTCATTAACTCAATTTTACAGATGAGCAAACTGAGACTCAGCGAGACTAACTGTGAGGGTTACACAGTCAACATTATCAGCATGGCCCAATTAACTTTTGCTAACTTAATAGTTAAAAAATTTCACTTTAACATAGGAGTGTTCCCTTTATAACATATTAGTTAAATGCTAATATTCTTTCCTATACTTAATACATTATAAATTATGTTGGCTCTTTTTACTTGGTCCATTAATTTAACATCTGTACCTTCAGTGAAACATAACCAGGTTAGCTAATAAAATACATGCTGTGTTTGTGATAACCGTGTTGACAGTGAAAACTTAAACTACTGGAAATGCAAAAGTACAGAACAGCGTATAATCCAGTCACGGAGGAAGGCACTTTCCAGATATCTCAGTGGTCCCATGATAAGCACTGCTTGTCCAGGTCGGAAGTATTCGATCTTTGAGATAAACACCCATCACAGCTGGTAGCTCGGAGACAGAGACTCAAATTACTATCCTGGATGCTCTTCCTGTTTTCTTCAGAAAGCAGCTACCTCCTAAATCAAGCTCTAAAATCATACCATGAGGACGTAGAACTCTATGATATCAATAAGAAGATGTCAGGCAAGACCTCACTTCTACAGTAAATCAAAAAATTAGCCGGGAGTGGTAACATGTGCCTGTAGTTCCCACTACTTGGAAGGCTGAGGTGGAAGGAATACCTGAGCCCAACAGGCTGGCGCTGGGGTGGCCAAGAGTCTGCCACTGCACTCCAGCCTGGGCAATGAAATGAGACTCCGACTCAAAAAAAAAAAAAAAAGGGTGGGGGGGAGGGAGATGTCTTTAGGGTCAAATTTCCAATGTCCCTCCCTCCCTCTTTTTAATTTGCCTTTGAGAATATTTTATCTTTTGATTTATCCTTGTGTCTTTATGCACAATGCATCTGGAGTGCACCAGGTTCTCTATCTAATTTCTCATTCAAGCTTCAGGCTATTCCCTATACTGAGTAGTCTGGGAATTAATAGACTAGGGTCTTTGCTCCTTTCCAGACTCAGTTCAATAATGAGTGGCTAGATGTTGCCTTTTTTGGCTTTTTAATAATGCTAGAATGAAACAGAGTATATTTACTTATTTGGAAAGCAGTTACCTGGCCAATTTACAAAAAACTCACATTTCTTTCCAATTCTATTCTTATGAGGCCTCCCACCAATCTATATATTAATACTAAAAGTTCCTCATTAGCACAGTTACCTAATTTTTCACACTCTTGTATCTCTCTAGCTCAGTTTAGTTTTATGAATGTAGATTTTGGGGATGCTGTTTTTAAAATAAGAAATCTCCTGTTTTGGAGAGGTTTCCCTAGTGTGTCTTAACATAAAACCTTCTGAACCCTTCAAAGTCTACCATCTCAGCTATGCATTGAAGGTAATGTTATTTTTCTGGTTTTTTGCACGTGGAATGATAAAAATTTCAGGAGTATGGCCAGGCTTACATAATAGTTACCTGAAACACACAGAACATTTAACATTCTGTATTTTCCTTGGAGATTCTCATGTATCTCTTTGCCAAAAACATCCTGTCCATAAACCAGTGAAGCTCAAATTCTTGGCCCTCAGCAGAAAATCTCAATCTAGCTCTCTCAGTAAGAAAAAATTTGTCATATAGGAACCAATTGGTAACAATCTTGAGGAGTCAAGTACAGATTTTCTGTAACTTTCTAGCAGGTACCTTAGGTTTTCAAAGTCAAGTAGGAATAATACATTCACCTATCTGGCTATCCACAGACATTCAATCTTTGCCTACCCACAGAACATTCAGTTTGTCCTTGCACTTGCTACCAACATAAAAGTCCCCTCCACTTTGACTTTTTGTACCCGTGCCTTCTGTCTTAGAAAGAATAGTCATAAATCATATGGACAGGACTGCACTTTGCCATGCTAGCCTGGTAACTTATTAGCTTTTACTAGAGCATATAGCATTGGGGTTCAGAAATAAGTTTTGGAATTGGTAAATGATTCCCTCAAGATTTTCCTCAGTATTTATTCTGGTTCATGTTTTATGGTGAAGAAGCATGATGGGGGTGGCAGTCGTTAAGTCATGCACATCTAAATATAATATGGATCACTAGGAATTGAAAAATATCAGTTATACATTCCACATTTTTTGTCATAAATTATCCACCTTGATAGAGCTAAGATGGGAGAGTTTGAAGGACAGGACAGTGTTTTGTGAAGAAAGGTTGACTACTATAAAACATTTGAAAGCATAATGATGTGCCTAAGAATTAAATTGAGGATTTAGGCAGGATTCTAAAGGATTAAAAAATCAGTAGTGCTGTTTTTAATCTAGAAAGAGTCAGAAACTTCAATAAAAATTGAGGCAGAATTCCAAAGGATTCTTTGCAGTTGAAAAGACACATTCTAGATAAGAATTAACTTAAGTGATTTAATAAAAAAATAAAGTGAAGAAACACAGCAAATAAGTCCCTACTTTTGACCTTCATATTTCTTATTTAATTGCCAAAATAAGCCCAAAGGAAAGAAAAATGGTTTCATTTTGTCCCTGGAGCAGTGAGCCAGCCCAGGGGCACATAACAGGCTCTTTCATCTGCCCGAACCATTTCTATGGATATCTAGTCTACTCAAATATTCATGGAAGGTGAATTTAATATTGGCATCCTTATAATGTGAGTTAAGATTCAATATTAATGTTGAATTTCAGCCCTGGATGGTTGGCCAACCATGAATCAGTCAACACCATTCTCTGACCATCAAAAGCAGACAAATAATGGGGATATTAGAATTCCAAAGGAAAGTCATATCTCATTTCTGAGATGGACAGCATCTGACCAGGAGGCAGATCATGCACAAATCCACTGAGAAGTGTGCACAACTGTGGAGGTACATGTACACCCAGGGTTGTTCCATAGTGATAAAGTGAGACTGATGATGGATGTTGACATGACTTGGGTTACTTAAGGCAGGCTAGATACATTTATGTCTAGTGGTTAACTTTTATAAACTGTGCCAGACACAATGAACAGAGCATTATTTAATCCTTGTATCAACCTTGTAAAGTGGGTGCTAGTAGTACCTGGATTTTACTGGCGATGAGACTAGAACAATGTCAGGCATCTTGCTCCAAGCTGGCATCTTCAAGGAGGCTATCCCACTGTCACACTCTCACCTGACCTTTCACCTCTGTGTCAGGCGACCACACAGGCTTCCAGGGACATAAAGACTGAATCCCTAGCCCCTGTCAAGTTCTCTATGTGAAATCACCTACCCGTTGTTCTTAGAGGAGTAAGCTCATGAGTTATTCAGCAAGTATTTATTGAACACTTAAAAAGTTGGGGACAGAGCAGTGGACAGAAAAGACAAGGACCCTGTGTTGTGATACGTGCAGTAGGAGGCACTCAGTACATACAAACAACACACCTCAATGGATTTTAATTCTGAAAATAATGCACATTTTCAGTAACTTGAACAAACGAGTTATCCTGAAAAATTAACACCATTCTTCCAAAAATTTCATTAAGTGGGAATGATGAAGGAGTTCCTATCTAGAACCAGAAGAGTAAGTTAAACACCCTTCCAGACTTAGGATGCTTTTCTGAATAAAACCCTTTTAGTGGCAGTTACATTTTCAAAATGTAAGTCAATTTAGGAACAGTTCACTCCACTGCTCAAGACGGCTGGTCAGTGTCATCTATCCTATGTGCCCTAAGTAATCAGCTGTGGGGTTCTGTTTATGATAATGTGCAGGGCGAAGTATATATAATACCCATCCTGCATGAAAGAACTCACGCTGCCTTTCCATTCCATCCACAAGCGACCAATCATCTGCCAAATTTAAACGCCATCGTTAGCTTAACAAGTGTTTCTTCTGGATGCTGAAGGCCCACCTCTAAAAATCACCCAGTTACAACCCATTAAAACGAATTAACGTGCTGGAGACCTGCGGAGGTAATTCTACTTGTGCAGCAGGGCCGGGCTCTGGAACGTTCTCCTCCCTTGTCCGTGCATACGCCTCCTTACCGCTCCCTGGCTTGGGGACTGGAGCGGCGCCCCTCTAGCAGGGGCCACGGGGGTCTGCGGAGTGGCCGGCGCGCAAGACCCCTACGACCTCCCCGACGTGCCTGCGGCACGGGTGCGGTTCTTTGGCCGCTCGCACGTCCACCTGGTCGCGCGGGCACCCACGGACGGATGCATTCCGTGTGCACATGCCGTGCGCCCGAGTCGGCCTCCCTCCCCTCCCACCTGACCCGAAGGATCCCGCAGTTCCCAGGAACTCGGAGACAAACGGCGGAATGGGGCCGGCAGCCCCTCGCACTTCCCTGGAGTGGACATCCCGCCGGATCCCGGGGAGTTGCATCGCTCCGCTCCGGCGCACCCCCTGGGGGTGGCTGGTTCGGGGCGAGGGGACGCTTGGCGCGCAGGAGCCCCCGAGCCGCGGCGGCCGCGTCTTCACAGGCAAACCCCTGAGACTAGGGGAGGCAAAGGCGCCCCAACCTCCAGCCTCCGAGGCCGCCTCCCCTCGACTTCTTCTAGATCGCCGCGCGCCCGTCCTGGCCGGTCGGGGGACCCGGGGCGCCCCAGCGGGACGCTCGGCCGAGACTCCGCGCCGCATCCGCACTTTGCGCTCCGCGGACTGCGCGCGGGAGACGCGTCCACGCACCCTCTCCAGGCCGAGTGCCGGTTTCTGAGACCGCCCCGCTGGAGCCTCGGTTGAGAGTTTCTAGAAGCTCCATCTCTGCTGCTGCCTCCCCTCCCCCCTTTTTCTTTTCTTTTCTTCTTTTTTTACCCCCGCAAGGAGCTTCTCTAGCTCGGCAGCGTCCGCGCTCGGAGGGCCAGGGGTGCCGCCGTCCCATCTCCGCCGCCCCGTGCGCCCACGCCGCCTCCTCCGGGCTGGCTCGGGGGTTTGACCCAGGACGGTCGCGTCTCGGGCGCTCTCGTGCCGGGACGCAGCGGCCGCCGCCTGTCACCCGGGACTCCCCGCCCTCCCGCGCGACCCCGCGGCGGGCAGGGGGCGCGCAGGGGAGTGGGGGCGCGTCCGGGGGTAGCCGCCTCCTGCGCAGCCCGCTGGCGCCTCAACTCCCGGCCCGCCTCCTCCTGGTCCTCCGGCTCCGCCGGCCTCCGCGCGCCGCGTCCCGCCGCCGCCCCCGCCGCGGCCCCGGCGGCTGCCTCGGCGGACCGGGGAGGGGCGGCTGGGCTCGGCGCGCAAGCCCCTGCGCCCGGCGCTCACCAGCAGCATGCTCTACTTCCAGATGGTGATCATGGCAGGGACGGTGATGCTGGCCTACTACTTCGAGTACACGGACACGTTCGCCGTGAACGTGCAGGGCTTCTTCTGCCACGACAGCGCCTACCGCAAGCCCTACCCAGGCCCGGAGGACAGCAGCGCCGTGCCGCCCGCGCTCCTGTACTCGCTGGCCGCCGGGGTCCCCGCGCTCGTGGTAAGCCCGGGCCGCCGCGGTGCTTCCGCTCGCCCTGGCCGCGGTGGGCGCCCGTGGGGGGAGGGTGCACGGCGGGGAGGGTTCGGCGGCCTTTGCCCCCGGCTCCTACGGTGACGGCGCCCCTTCCCCAGAGGACGTTCTGAGGCGCGGATGGAGGGGCGCCGGGAAGATCCCGGCCCTCCCCACTCGCCATCCCCTCGCCCCTACGGTGGCTGCATCGGTGGGCGATCGGGAGGGGAGAGGGAAGGGGACTGCGGGGGTCGGAGCCGGTGACCTGGGGGGGGCGCCTAGGGACCCCTCCGCCCGGTGGCCTGGCCCCCACCTCCCGCCTCCGGTTGCTCCTGGAGCGCGCGCGTCGTGGAAGAGGAGAGGGGCAGTGGCCCCGAGCGAAGGGGACTCCGCTCCCGATCCGGGCGCGTCTCTGTTCTGCCAGTTGGAGGGACCGATGGGACCGAGCTGGCCAGGGTCAGAGATCTGAAAAGCAGGTGGGGGTTTCTGGAGGAAGAGGCCTGGCAGCGGCAGGGCTGTGCTGAGAGGCAGGAGCGGTGCCCAGTGAGCGCTTGGGTTGATGTAGACGCTGCCGGGTCCCTGGGCGGCTGGAGTCCTGTCCTCTTGGGGCCTCGCAGACAAGGCCGTGGGATCTGTGGGCCGAGCGTGTGTGTGAAAGAGAGGAAGAGAGACAGAGAGAGAGAGACCGAGAGAGGAAGAGACCCAGAGAGAATGACCATACAGACAGACAGACAGACAGACACAACACACACACACACACACACACACACACACACACACGTCATTATTAGGATAATCACATAATAATTTACATGTGTGAATATGATGTAAAGTTATTTGTAGGAGAGTTGGTGGTGTTTCTCTAAAAAGCCTGCTACATATGGTTCCTTTAATATTGACAAAGTATTGGAGGTTCCCTTCCTGTGATATTCTCTCTCAACCCCTCCCTCTCCTCTCTCTTTCTCCCCCCCTTCTCTCTCTCTTTCTCGCTCAACAAATAACAAATAACAAATAGGAAATTTAAAAATGAGGAGGAAAGGGAAAATGATGTTTTATTTTCAGTAGCCGAATGTGTACATTGCTAATGAATGTTAACACATCTGTTGTATCCATCAGGTTTCCAGATTCATCTTTTCTTTGATTTTAGGTGAAATGACTTACTCATGTACAAATTGATATCAAGCTCCCAACACGTGAAATAGAATTCAATGAACAAGCCAAGGAATTTATTGATAGCTAAAAAGTGACTTGATCGCAAGTACTGTGATAGTTGACTTCAAATTGCCTCTGATACGATGGGTTGAAATGTGTTAGACCTAGCACCAGAAAACGTTTTACTTTGTATTTTTATGTGTGATTTGCTAAAATTTGTCAGAAACCCCTAATTCAGCTTCATGTTTGTGTTCTCTGGCTTCCATTTGAAAAGCTGGAAGAGAAGAAATTGGTCTGGGTGGGTTGGGGGAGGGGTTTGTGCTTTTCACTTTCTGCAGATGCTGAGTTTCCATGTACATTTTTTCCAGGAATAAGCTCAGAAATGTTTCAAGGATTGTTTTTAAGACAAAAAAAAACCTGTCCCTTTCAGGTCATTGGCTTGGTCGCAGCCATAATCAATAGTGTCTTTAACTCATCCTTTGCTAATGACCATTCTGTGTCTTATTTAAATGAGATAACATTGTTTGGTCCCTACTGTCCATCCACCTTGGCAGGTGCTAGTTAGAGACAAAGAACCCATGTTGACCCAAAGATTCTAATACATCTCCACTCAGAGGGGACCCGTGAGGCAGACAGGGAAAGGATTAGTCACCACTGAATGTCACTCTGGCTGGGTACTGAGCATTTCACCGTTGAACGGGTTCCTCAGAGCAGCTCTTCTGGGAGATATTTTCTCGTATCATTTGACTCAGATAATAAGTTAGAAACTCCTGAAGACCCGGAAGGTGGGCAAGGCATTTTGTGCCTGTAGGACTCATGCCAGATGTCGTGCTACCTCCACTGCCTCCAGAGAGTGTGTTCTTTGGGGAAGGTGGAACTGGCTGATGGGCGGCACCAATGTTTTAAAGGGAAAATCCAGCTTCTATGTTTTGACTTTCAGTTCTTTAGGTGTGAGAGGATGGACTTGGGGATCAGTGAGAAGAGAAGCAAGTATTGATTTGGAGGACAGCTGTGCTGTCCTTGGTTTCCCTGCTGCTTCTTGGAATAGTACACTCTGTCACTAGTGGGTAGCTGGGAATGGTAATGGAAGCCTTTCCACTCTAGAAACATGGGCCTAGCATGCTCACTTTGGTTTAAAAATAATGGCGTTGGGCAGTGCCCTTGGGTCCCCTCCCAGTGTGGGAGCTTTTCTGTCCTCTCAATAAATCCTGCTCTCAAAAAAAAAAAAAAAAAATAGATAAAAATAATGGTGTTAAGAATAATGTTAATAGGACCCATCACTTGTTGAGTTTTTGCTTTATTCTAGATAGTCAAATAGGCTTTCTACAAGCCTTATACCCATCTAATATTTTTGTATTATTTCTGAAAGCAATTATTATCATTTTCAACTCACATTTGGGAAAATTAAGGCAGAAAGAGTAAGTCACTAGTGCAAGGACCAGTGCTAAGAATGTTACCCCCAAAATTTGGGCCTGTTCTACCAGACTTCCAGTCTGTGCATTTTTCTGTTACAGAGTGCAACTTCAGTTTACTCATAAATCATTCTTCTAGACAAATGCCTCAGAGTCTCTTTCTTCATCTCTTACATTTTTTGTACTAAAGTGGTAAAGGTTCAGGTGTATATATATTTAAAAACATATATCTTATCATTCTAAACCTGTTTCTAGTCCTTGAAGATAATTTTGAAAAATAATTCTCACTACGACAGTCTGTGGATTTGTTTCATACTTGCTAAATGTATTTATCTAAAAATTAAACGTTATCACTTTTATAAAGTATTAACTTGGTGCTCATGTTTGGAGTCTAACAAATTTAGATGGAGATCCCAAGTACACACTACTGCTGTGGTAAAAGTTGGGGACTCCACTTGCTGTGTGACTTTGAATGATTTATCTAAACTCCTTAAGCCTCAGTTCCCTGAGTGACAGGATTTTGAATATCAAATTAGTTATACTATCTAAATGTCATCTTGGCACTTAGCTGATTCTCCATAAGAGGTCACTATATCATTAACATTATTATTATCAATAAAATAACAATTCAGTAAATATGCATTGAATTTCTGTGCTCCAAGCACTATGTCTTGCAGAGCAGAAGTTATAAAGGCAACTTCAGAAGTAAATTATGGTCGCTGACCCTAAGGAGTTTACAGCCTAATTTGGGAAAAGAGGTAAACATAACAAAGATCATAATATAAATAATAATAACATAGGACCAGGCACAGTAGCTCACACCTGTATCCCAGCACTTTGGGAGACTGAGGTGGGAGGATTGCTTGAGTCCAGGAGTTTGAAACCAGCCTGGGCAACTCAGCAAGATGCCATCTCTAAAATAATAATAATCACAAAATTTATGTACATGTATGTATATATGTATCTACCACAAAGACCTTTGGTGAGTCAGCAGGGAAGGGGCTGTTTTTGTTTGGAGAGGTGAGAAAAGTCTTTGGGAGAAGATGGCGGCATTTGAGATGTGTCACGAAGGAGTGGCTGAGGTGGCATTTGAGTTAGGACATCCCAGAAGCAGCTTCATGAACAGCCTTGTGGCGATGGAAGATGCAGATCACATTCTTGGACAGTTGTTGGTTGGTTTGGTTCCTGAGAATGGTGTGCAGGAAAGACGGGGTGCACTGCTGAAGATGATGCTGGGGTCACGTTGGTGACCCCTGGAGTGCCAGGCTGAGCTCTTCTCAGTGTGTGAGGGACTGACCAGGGATGAGATCTGACAGGTGGAGTATTGAGATGTTTTTCTCAACAGTAGTGTAGTGGGCCCTTTGGTTATCAAATATCTATATAACTTTAAACTCTTGGTTTCCAGTTTTATTGTATAATGTCTAATATTATTTTAATTGCATTTTCAGAAAGCATTCACAGTTTGGGGTTATTTACATAGGTGATAAGGTTTATAAACTCTTTGAAACCTGGTACTGCTCAGTTTGATCTGTATATTTTTTGCCAGAGTGCCACATATAGCTCAGACAGATATAAATTTAATCTGTGATCTTTGGTTTTCATTGATTCAGAGAACTGGTAATGACAATGACTTCTGCTCCCCAAACCTGGATAAAGTGGCCACTAATAGCTATTGTTCCTGAGATCTCAACACAGATGATTCGAAGGCGAGGAAGCCAGATCCCCATTTTCATGGAACCAGGATAAAGACAAAACCAGCACCCATCCAGGTGGCCCCTGACCCCCAGCAGCGTAGGTTTGAAGTTTAAGGTGCATCTCTGATTCCTACATCTGCATCAGGAAGCTTCCTCTGGGTCTTGAGACTCAGATGTGAGGGATTTAGCTACGTGTGTTCTCCCAAGGGGGCTGGTGTCATTACATGTGGTGAAGGTGGATGACAGAAAGGTGGCTCCCACCCAGAGCCCCATCGTGTGCAATCAAGGTGCCCAAAGCTTCCCTGTAGACCGGTTTCCCAGTCCTTGCTGTGGACATCCTCTCCTGTCGCTACTCCAGAACGCTCTCCTGGGACATGGTGTCAGAGAAAAAGCACAGACGTGGGTTTCAGATGAGCCTGAGTTCTATCCTGTTTTTTCCCACTTACTGCCCATGGGACCTTGGGCAGGATGTTCTTATTCATAACTGGGCATAAAAACCCTTCCTTTTGGAGAGCCCATGCATGTACAGTTTAGAATGACAGGCTCTGGAGTCTGACTGCTTGGGCTTGAAGCCCAGACCTACCTTCTCACGGTGGGAACTTGAGCAGTTAGTCTCTAGGTCTCGGTGTTTTTGACTGTAAAATGGAGCTTGCGTAAGTACTGGCCTCCTAGAGTAATTATGAGTAAGGAAGGGTTTAACACAGTGGTCCCCAATGTTTTTGGCATCAGTTACCCGTTTCCCAAAGACAACAGGATCATCAGGAGTTAGATTCTCATAAGGAGTGTGCAGCCTAGATCCCGCGCATGCATGGTTCACAGCAGGGTTCACTCCTATGAGAATCTAATGCTGCTGCTGATCTGACAGGAGGAGGAGCGCCACTTGCCTGCCGCTCACCTCCTGCTGTGCACTCGGTTCCTAACAGGTCATGGACAGGAACTGGTCAGCAGCCCAGGGGTTGGGACCCCTGGGTCAACACGTGTGTCAGAGAAGTGCCCACATGCCTATGTATTAGTTCCCCGTATGGCTTCCTGAGGTTGTGATGGTTAGTCAGGAAAATGTGTTTAAAGTACCTAGCAAAATACATCTGTGAGTGGATTCCAGGGCTGATAAAATATTAGAGGTAGGCTGAAGTCACCTAGTTCAATCTACTCACCTTCATAGATTGGGAGTCTGAGCAGGAAGTAAAGTAAAACTTAATCAGAATTCTGCCCCTGAATGAAGGGAATGAGTCCTACCTTTGATGATTCATCTATTTCTCCAATTGGGCCAACACTAGCTGATATTTGCCACATATTTCTTTTTTTGTTTCTTTTTATTTTAAAGATGTGGGTACAATTCAGAGTTAGGTATACAAATGCTCTTTACGCAGGTACCCTTGTTGATGACATGTGCCTCTTCCCCAGCAGATTCCCACTACTACCATTCCTGCCTCCTGCCCCCCCCCCATCACCTGGCATGCCCCAGACGAGATGTTAGGCACACTTAATGCATTGCCTCATTTAATGCTCACAATGATAGTACTTTCTTTACACATTGTTACTATCATTAGATCCATTTTATAAATGAGAAATGTGAAGCTTATTTACCAATTCACCAATATGATTAAATTTTACAAAAAGTTGTTTTGTTTTGTTTGAGGTGGGGTTTCACTCTGTCACCCAGGCTGGAGTGCAGTGACATGCTCATGGCTTACTGCAGACTTGACCCCCTGGGCTCAGGCCATCCTTTTGCTTTAGCTTCCTGAGTAGCTGTGACTCCAGGTGCACCATCGCACCCAGCTGATTTCTTGAATTTTTTGTAGAGACGAAGTGCTGCTATGTTGCCCAGGCTGGTCTCAAACTCCTAACTTCAACCAATCCTCTTTCCTCAGCCTCCTAAAATGCTAGGATTACAGACATGAACCACTGTACCTGTCCATTAATTTTCACAATAAAATTGTGAGGGAGACATGGTTAGAGAACCAGCTGGGAATCCCAGGATGCCTGTGCCAGGGTTGCCACAGCCTGTGCATTTAATTCTTTTCTTATACACCTTTATCCCAACACATTGACTAGTCTTTAAAGATTGTTAGTCATGATGATTCAAAACCAGACGAGTCAACATTTTCTCAAACCTTGTACTCAATTTCAGTTTTCCTGGTTTGGTGGGAGGCTTTGTATTTCATTGTAGCTAATCGATGCAGTGTGTGGTGCAGGAAACTATTTTGTTTCCTATTAAGCTTGGACACGTTGTGGAGACTGTGGATGGTAGCAGAAGGTACTTGAAAGTATTTTTGTTGTCTTGATTTGATGGCATGTCCTTCTCCCAGGGCCACACCTGACACCGTGCTGCAGGCTGCTGTGTGTGTAGAGAGCCATACTCCAGTTCTGCACCTGCAGACTGTGGTCCATCAAGAGGTGAAGCTGCCTCTGGGGCAAATTTCTTAAATTGAGACCTAGCTCTGAGTTTGGGGTGAGTGAATGTGAAGAAATTGTGTATAAAATACAGTGTGTTGGATGTGCATATCAGATTGTAAAAGATGTTCAAGATCCCTAAAAGTGAAGACCTCCTCTGGGGTGGGGTGGGGGGGTGGGGATTCTGGGTCTGTTTAAACACTTCTCTGTGTCTCATGGGACCTTGCCTTGCTTGATATGTTCACACATATTCAGGTATGCACATTCTTTCTTTCTTCATTCCTTTCTTTATTGCTCTTTGTCTCTCTTCATATATCCCTTTCATTTGCATACTGATAAGGAGATGGGGAAGCAAAGACCAGCAAATCACCAGCTAGCCTTTCCTTCTCCCTCCCTCCCCTTCCCTTCTCCTCCCTGTCTCCCTCTCTCTCCCCTCTCCTCTCATTAGCTATATGTCTGTGTCTTGTCTTGCCGGTTACCTTCTCTGAAAATCATCAACTTATTCCTTCTTACCTTTCAGTGCTGTTGTGAGAGAGCATTTTGGGAACAATAAATCAGTTCCTACACAGAAGGAAAACATGGCGCAAGCAGGTGACATGGGTCATATGGCTGCCTGGTCCTGGAGATGGTCAGCACTCCTTGCAACATTACTCTGCCATCCGAGTACACTGACTTTGTGTGTAAAATACAGAGTGGAAAATTGTGGAAAAGTGAATACGCTTCTTACTCTTTTTTTCTGATTTTCATGTAGAAAGAATAGCAAAAATATAAAGCCAAAGTACAAAATGCCCTCCTAATTATTACTCTAATACCCAGTGCTGTTTTCAAAACATTTCAATGAGCTCTTAGTATTTTCGGGATAGTTATAAAGAATCATCCCGTTTATTTTTGTAATTTGAGATAAATAATGCTTCCAAGGAGTATGGCTGATGCCATTTGTTAAAAATGTATTGTATCATATTAATTTTTAAACTTGCATTCTGCCCAAAAGTCATCATTTATAAAAGTTTCGAATGATGATAGGGCATCTATTATGTCATAGATTTTGTACGATTGCTTGGGCTTCTAAAATGAGTAAGACATATTCCCCCCTACCCTTTGAGTTCAGAAAAATGCATATTACATCTCCAAGCCTCAGTTTTTTAATCTGTAAAATTGTGGTAATAATACTTAACACTTAACATGATACCTGATAAAAATCAAATGAATGCATGCACAGTGCTCAATATGCAATAGCTGCTTATGTAGCATAAATGCTGATAACTAGTGCAGAGCAAGAGGACACTGTATGTGATCTCTCACCTCTGTTGAATGAGTGAGGTGAACCCTTTTCTCTTTATATCATCATCATGTAGTCTATGCAGCAACATCTCTAGGAAGCTTCAGCAATCTGCTCCAGTGGTTAAACTACACATCTACCATCTGAACCTATCACTTCAAGCTCAGTGCTCTGCTGACCGCAGTTGTCCACTAATTGGATTCATAGCATCAATGTTCGCATTTCTGGCCAGCAGGGGAGAGTGAAAGCATATTGATTAGACATCAGTATGTTCTCTATAGTATCCACGTGTTTGTGAATGTATAAACCCTGCTACGATGAAACATGAAAAGGGGAGTTTAAAATCTGTTCAAAGATGAAACTTCATTGATTCTAGTGAAGTGCCCAAAGAACTCGATTTTTCCAAATCAACACTTCCTTCCATACAGGCTCAGAAGACCAGTTTTGTCGTCAGAGCTATGATCTCAACCTGTGTTTAGAAGAAACCTTATAATAGTCTTAGGAAAATCATAGGAAATATCGTTTTGAGGGAAGATATTTTAAAATATGTGAAATGGAGTTCTATATTCAGTACTATTTAAACCTTTTATGAGAATGCCAGTTTCTACTCAGCAGGCTGGTTACTTTTTTAGTCTTGTTTTGACAGACGTAGTTCAAGAATCACTGTCAGTAAAATCACCTTTTTTTTTTTTGAAAACCAGAGCTCTCGATTTTTTTCCCAAGCCGGGAGCATTCTCACTGAAAGAACCTGTGTAAATGAAAACATACGTGTGTATTGTAGTGTGTGTGTGTGTGTGTGTGTGTGTGTGTGTGTGTGTGTGTGTGTGTATAGTCTATATTACATCTGTAATGTATAAATTCATTTTAATCTCCCTTTCTTTTAACCTCTGTGTTTCTCCCTTGCTGAAAAATAAACAAAAACACAAAGAACTCCTAGCTTTTGGGACCATCCTTCCAGACCTGGTGTCCGTACCTCTGGGTAGAACTCTTGGACTCCTCCTGTTGAAATAGCTGCCTTCTCTTCTGCCTTCTCTTCTGTAATCCCTCCATCTCTTTTTTTTTTTTTTTTTTTTTTTTTTTTGAGTTGGAGTCTCACTCTGTCGCCCAGACTGGAGTGCAGTGGCCGCTCCCGGCCACCGCAGCCTCGACCTGCTGGGCTCCGGCGATCCTTCCACCTCAGCCTTCCGAGTTGCCTGAATTACAGGCACGCGCTACCACGCCCGGCTTTTTTTTTTTTTTGATTTATTGTAGAGATGAGGTCTCACTGCCCAGGCGGGTCTCGAACCCGCGGGCTCAGGCAATCCACTCACCTCGGCCTCCCAAAGCGCAGGATTACAGGCTGAGCCACCGAGCCCGGCTCCCTCCATCTCTTATGCAGACTGTGGCATTCAGATAACTTCATATGATGCTTTATATGATATTTTTGACTATGTTTTCCTCACTAGACTTGAGCATCTCAAAACTAGGGTGTTGTCATCTGATGCATGCCAATTTTGTCATGCCTGTCTTTTAGGTTATTTTTGCTAGATAAGGTAGCTGGGCACCAGTTGAGGTTTGTGGTGATGAGGTTATAATGAACTTGAATTCAAGTGTCAGGTCAAATTCTCCTGTGCATGCAGTTATTTAATAACCATTCATTAAAACAGCAAACCAACCCACACACCCTGTTCCATAAGTTCAGTGAACTCCCAGCTCCCTGTCTTTGGGGGTTTTAGGTTTCTGCAACTGTATGAAGGGTTGACACAGCCTCAGTGTCATTCTGTGTCTCAGGTTGATATGCTCCAAGCAGAAATCTTTTTATTTTTTATTTTATTTTATTTTTTTGAGTTGGAGTCTCACTCTGTTGCCCAGACTGGAGTGCTGTGGCCGCTCCCGGCCACCGCAGCCTTGACCAGCTGGGCTCCGGCGATCCTTCCGCCTCAGCCTTCCAAGTAGCTGGAATTACAGGCATGCACTACCATGCTCGGCTGATTTTTTTTTTTTTTGTAGAGAGGAGGTCTCGCTGCCCAGGCAGGTCTCGAACCCATGGGCTGGCAATCCACTCACCTCAGCCTCCCAAAGGCGCGGGATTACAGACTGAGCCACCGAGCCCGGCTCAGAAATCCTTTTAAACCAAGGTCTGGACTCAGGACTCATTAGGGATAAGCCACTGGGGTGGAGGTAAAGGTCTTACCAAGTCTTATACCCTGTTTATTCAAGGGTGAAAGGTGTCTTCAGACTATTTCAGTGAATCCACATAGCTTGAAAATCTTTGATTTCACCAATAGGCATCCATTTTTAGCATTTGCCATACTAATTACAAATCACCACTTCATCAATGAAAAATTGGTTTAATGTCTACAGTGCTCATTAGATCATTTTTTTTTTTTTTGAGTTGGAGTCTCACTCTGTCGCCCAGACTGGAGTGCAGTGGCCACTCTCGGCCTCCACAGCCTCGACCTGCTGGGCTCCGGCGATCCTTCTGCCTCAGCCTTCCAAGTAGCCGGAATTACAGGCATGCGCTACCACGCCTGGCTGAGTTTTTGATTTATTGTAGAGATGAGGTCTCGCTACCCAGGCGGGTCTTGAACCCGCGGGTTCAGGCAATCCACTCACCTCAGCCTCCCAAATGTGCGGGATTACAGGCTGAGCCACCGAGCCCGGATAGATCATTTGTTAATGAACATCAGATAGCAAAAAGACTTGTACTGCTTATTTGGAGTAGGATCTTTAGGATAAAATGTTAGTGACTACCTAGGACTTTGCATTCTGGTAACATTTTAGCTGACCATTCCTAGAATTAGAACATAAACGAATGGGTACATGCATGATCACCCAGATTATACTAAACTGTTTCAAGTGAATTACAGACTTCATAATTTAGAACCTGGGTCTTCTTTATCCTCATTATTTCTAGAATAAACATTCAAAATATGTTAGCTAATGGATGGCTTAATAATAATAATTGTGGAACTGATTACATTTTATCTGCCTTATTACCACAGTCATATTTTGCTCGTCTATTGAATTTTTCATTTATTTGTTTATGACCTACTTTGTATTTGGCATGGTGTGGAGATATCTGAAACACTTGGAACTGAACAGTATAGATAGAATAGAAATCCAGAGAGGGGGAGAGGTAGGGAGGGAGCTTTTTAAGACTTCCATTCTTTCTCTCCTCTCCCTCCTTCCGTTCTTTTCTTTTCTGTTTCATTCTTTGCTTCTTTTCTTTCTCCCTCCCTCCTTCTCTCAGACTTTCTTTCTCTGAGCTAGTATTTGGCAAGCACCTTCCATGTGCACCATACCTTGAAATTAAGGCTGAAAGAAGTTAAGTGACTTGCTTCAAATCCCAAAGCCAGGATTAAAGCCCAGCTAGCCTTCCTTCTTCAGATCTTTTAAAGCAGCACCAGGATATAAAAGACTTATGGAATTATAGGGCAGTTAAATACAAATGCGCTCCTAACGTATTTGCATATTGCCAGGTTAACTCATGGCATTTCTTTGCTAAGGCAAGTAGGATTTGTGTTGATATAACCAGCACCTATATGCTGAGTAAGTTGTGTTTCTAGTGCAATGTTCCTATTTTTTTTAAAGGGTGCTTTTGATAGTGCCAGCAGAAACTGTGCTTTCGAATTTTCATTTCAGATTTAGCTCTTACACTGGGGTGCATAAAAGCACTTTTCACACGGAGAAGTATCCTGTATTTCCAGAGATCTCATCAAAGCAGAACGCCATGTTCTCACAGACACCAAAATTGAGTGGTATTGGACAGAGGGAGTGCATCTGGGAATTCCTCTGGTAATTTAAAATGCACTCCTGACATTTCCAATTAAGAAACAAACAAACAGTATCTCTGGGTCAGAGTGGCCTCTCCCTTCACGTGTGCCTTTGCAGTGTTGAGTTTCTTTATTTCTTTGGTACCAGCATGAATAAAGAGACTGAGTCCACACTACGTGACAACCTTGTTGGTCTTTCACAAAGAGACTTTTGTTTCCCCTTCTCTCTGGCTCCTCATCACATGATGACTTGGGGTTCCTTTCTTATTTTTCTTGGGCTAAGTCTAGAATACAGATATGAGAATCCTGTATTCAGACCACACTATAAGGCTATTTCTGCCACTCCATTTTTGGAGATTTGTGAATCCATTGGGAAAGAGAACATGCTTCTTCACAGCTAGAACCTTTTAGTCATGAAAGAGGACCCAGAGATCATATCATTTCATCCCTTAATTTTCACATCAGTGCCCAGAGAGATTAAGTGACTTGTCCAAAGTTATACAGTTAATGAGAAAATACACAAATAGCTAGCGCAAATGGGGTGCTTAGTTTACACCAGACATTGTTGTAAGTACTGTAGACATGTTAGCTAATTTAGCCATGATAGCAACATTGTGAGATGGACCCTATTGTTATCTTAATTTAGAGACCAGGGTGCTGATGTGCAGAAAGATTAAACAACAGCTTAATCTACAACCCCGCAGTGAAGAAGTGACATATCTCAGTAGAATGGGTCTACATGTCCTTTTAACAGAGAAGTGACCCTGTCCCTAGAATTATGCAATTTTTGCCATCACTTGGAAATGTTAATGCCACCTGCAGTGAGTCCTAATGGCAGTATTAATTGGAAGAGAGAGAGAGGAAGAGTATGTGATTATTGTGATGGTTTTTTTCTTTGTGAATTTGTTGACCTAAAAGATTTTTTTTTAAGAAGGAAAAGTTTATTTAAAAGTAAATTAGAGAGAGAAAGAGAAAGAAGAGAGAAGATTCACCTCCCCAAGGTGGGGGAGAGGGCCAAAGCCAGGAAGCATGGTGACAGCCATAGCTCAAAGAGCACATGGCCACACCAGAGTCCAGCAAGGCAATGGCCCAAGATTTTTTTTTTTTTTTTGAGTTGGAGTCTCACTCTGTCACCCAGACTGGAGTGCAGTGGCCGCTCCCGGCCACCGCAGCCTCGACCTGCTGGGCTCCGGTGATCCTTCCGCCTCAGCCTTCCGAGTAGCCGGAATTAGAGGCGCGCGCTACCATGCCCAGCTAATTTTTTGATTTATTGTAGAGATGAGGTCTCGCCTGCCCAAGCGGGTCTCGAACCCGTGGGCTCAGGCAATCCATTCACCTCAGCCTCCCAAAGGCGCGGGATTACAGGTTGAACCACCAAGCCCGGCTAAAATTTTTTTTAAATACTGTATTTACAGTTAACAATCTGTGATTGTAAATAGGTAGTAAAAGATAAAGGAAAAGGCATTTAATTCCTAAGTCATTTGACTGAATCATGCTGCTTGTAGGTTGCTAACATCAACTTTTTGCAGACACAAAAGAAAACTGCATTTCAAACCTGCTACATGTGTATGTTACAAAAATCTACCTTTTTTTTAATCAATATTTTTTATTATGATTTTGTGGGGTACAGTTAAGGGTTAGGTGTACAATTACGTTTCATTCAGGCACCCTGTTGATAAGAGGTGTTTCCCCATCCCCAGAAATCTACCTGTTTTTAATGCACGGATTTTGAATTCTTGTCATGGGATTTCAATATGACATAATGGAATGCTAGTTAGCATACAGAATATCTGACTTTAAAGTTTGGCAACTAGCTAGGGGCATGGAAGAGCTAAGAAGAAAGCATAGACATGTATATATTTATATTTTAAACTCATATTTGTTTTGAAGGGACACAGTCTGTTCGGGATAATAGCAACAATGCTTGGTCCTGGTGCTGTTTTTTGGAGGCAGCAGTGACTTGGGAAAGTGGTTCTACGCTGGATGCCCATCTCCCTGCTTTGCCTTCCTGTCTATTTAAGCACCTGCCATCACTGCCTGTCTCCCAGCTCTGCATTCTTGTATATGTATGCACTTTCCATCCTTTGATTTACACAGCTTCAACTCCAACCCCACTCTCTTCTTGGTGCTTCTAGTCAGCACTCATCTAACTTTTCTGCAAACTCATTTTGCAGTAATAATATTTCCCCTATCTTATACACGAGGGGGACCCCAAAAAACCCAGAATTATCTTTTGGAGGGTACAGGCTTCCCCCTCCTAGGTAAGTATTATAGGAACTCAATGGCATCTGCATACTAGCTAGCATTGTTGTGAGAGGCTGTGTTCAGCTTCAGTGAATTTTTTTTTTGGAGATTCTTTCAACGCATTCGCCCATTTTCATGATGGGTGATTTATGAGTGCACCTGTCACACTGTGCTGAGTGTCCAGCAGTTTTTGATCAAAAACTCCTATGTCCCACCCTCCCTGTGCCTCCTGTGCCCTACCCTCCCTATTTACTGGATCTTATCCTCAGTGACTCTTTGTTGTTTCCTTGGATGAAAAAAGTCCTAAAAGGGAAATGTTTTGCTGATGTGGAAGAGGTGAAACAACAAATGGCAGAAGCACTAAAAGACATCAAAATTGACAGGTTCAAAAATGATTTTGAGGAGCAGAAAAAGCACCTTGCTAGGCGTATTGCATTAAATGGAGAGGAATTTGAAGGTGACTGAGGTTTAAACATGTAAGAGTAAATACACACTTTACAAAAATAAATTCAGGTTTTTTTTGTGTCCCCCGCCCCTTGCACTTTCCATAAAAAAGGCTAGTTGTGGGTGTGGAATGGGTTCCTGAGGGGAAGACAGGACAAATTGAAAAGAGCAGTGACTTGCTGGCCTGTCCAGTGAGTGTCCAAGCACTCTTCTTTACACTGCCACCTGGTAACTTTCAGCCCGTGAGAGCGTCAAGTCATTTTTCTGGCCTCTTTATCATTAGCTGTCTGATTTGGGATGGTTTGAACTCCAACCGGGACTAGATGCTGGCTCATTGCTTCTCCAGGCAGCTCTTTCTGTAGAAAAGACAAATCTGACTATCAGGATACTCTCTCTCCCAATGAAATAAAGCTGTCTCTGCATCTTCTCCTCGCTAACCTCACTCAACCTTTTAAGCTGCATAGATCAACCTCAGTGGTTTCCCAATGTTTGAAGTTATTTTTCAGTTTTCCTTTCTTGAACTCAAAATCTTCAGCTTCATGTGGCCTGGATGGGAGTCCATTCTTCCATTCTATCTGCTCTCATCAGACTGAGTTCAAGACATCTTATGTTCTTAGCCATTGCACCACTACTGAATTACGTATTTAAGGTGTACTTTTACCCCTGGAAAATAGAGCAGGAACTGTACCTATTTTGCATGCTACTTTAGGAAAAAAAAAAAAACATTAGGACAACCTCCTCCCCTTCCACTGTGGGAGCTTTTCTGTCCTTTTAATAAATCCTACTTTAAAAAAATACATTGGCCTTGGGGTGGGTATTAAGGTAACTTATGGTCAGCTAGCTCATCTGTCAAAAGAGTAGGTTCATCTTTTTTTTTTCCAAATAGGCAAAACACATGTTGATGATGCACACTGTCCCGCTCCCATGACTTCAGTTAAGAGATTGTGATATTTTCTCTCTGACTGAAAGTGATCTGAGCTTCTAGTCCTTAAGATGTGATACAGGCAACCTCTTCCAATTGGATTTACTGTGCTGGACTCAGATAATTAGTAAAATGCTCCTGGTTGTATGTAGTGTATACAGTGTAGTACACTACATGGTTTTGCATTATAGTTGATCACGTACACATATTTGACTGTCAAAAGATGATGAATTCCTATAGACTATCAAATGTGTCTTACATATCCCTGACTCTTGCTCATCACATCGTGCCTAACACAATGCCTTTCAAATGAGAGATTATTTGTGTATTTTAAAAGAATAGAATGAATAAAAATTAAGATTATTTTAGGGACTTTCGTTTCTTTAAGTCTATTATGCATTTCCTGTGCATTTGAATAAATGTCATTATTATGATAAAATATATTTAGTTGTATTACACATTCATAGATACTTAGGTTATAAAGTCTACATTATTTTTCCAAAATCCAAGTCTTGAATGTTTTACTTTATTTCCCAGTCATCACTGATATCAAGTATTTTTCCATGTATATTCATTTAATTTTTCATTTAGTCAAAGTTATATAGAAAGTAGTCCAAAATAAATCTCATTGACTTCACATGGAGAGTGTTTCATACACCCATTGCTTTGTTTTAGAAATCTCTAACATTTCTGTTCCTTGACTCTGGCTCTACGGTTTCACTTTCCCATGTGTTTGATTACACACAGCACATGCTTTCATAATTTTACGTTGCCACTACTAAAGCATCTATGTAGTACTGTATGTGATTTTTCTCACCAAGTGTGACATTTTATATATTCTGTACACTTTGAAAGAGTGTTTTTGTTGAAACTAATCAAGTGACATAAGAGCAGATCATCTTTCTTTCAGTTTTATAAAACAAACCACTGTCAAAAGACAAAAAATTACAACACATTTAGTGTGAAGATCTTAATTGTCTTTTTTTGTGATTCTAGATTTGGATAACAGCTCATTCTACAAAATCAAGTGAGTGTTCCAATGTGCTGAGCAGAGACGTTCAGTTTTATAGACAGAAAAGGGTTGAGGAAAGCAGAAACCTCAAACGAAAAGCAGATTAGTTGTTCAAAGTTACTTCTCTTGTAAAGGCTTCCTTATCATGCTGGCCCAAACTGCCTTGTTTGGGGTTTGGGCTGTCATCTTTTAACTCTCCTGACTTTTTTGAAAGGTCAGATAAACAACTTAATTTCAGCTTGGTGATGTGGAACTTCAACTTGGGTGACTGTTTTGGGTGGGAGCATGACCCAAACTTGGGGTAAACGCTCTTCACCAC
The DNA here is from genome assembly GCA_027257055.1 of Cephalopachus bancanus. Taxonomy (NCBI): domain Eukaryota; kingdom Metazoa; phylum Chordata; class Mammalia; order Primates; family Tarsiidae; genus Cephalopachus; species Cephalopachus bancanus. The sequence goes on along the minus strand of JAPVLO010000176.1, from coordinate 3,315,209 downwards.
TACTTAGCGTTTCTGGTTTCACCTCCCCATTTGTAGGCTATTGTGTCCTCATGAGCACATATTTCTTTGAGTTTTTGTCATTCTAGCCAAAGAGAAACCATTTGACATTCAATAGATGCAAACATTTAAAACTTGAGATAATGTAGCTTACCAGGGAGACAACTGCTATTATGACTGTTAGGAGTATAATATCAAGAGACTGGAATATCCTCCTTAGCCAGGGTTCCCATGAACCAAGTCAATTAAAATCGAATAGATCAAAGAATGAGCCAGATGAGGTGTCTGCCTGTTTTAGTCAAGTAGCACTTTTGTTGATTTTATGCAGCAGAGTTTCCTGCAATACTCAGTGTATTTATTCACGTGCAGCAAAATGTGTCAGCAGCTGCACAATCTCCTCTATGTTCAAGTAGTGTGTAATCTGACATCCCATGATTGTCTAAAAGAGCAGTGAGAACAAGTGGATTAGAAGTCTTACTTTATAAAAGGGACCACTGGTACAAGTTGAACAACAACTGAGTTAGGAATGTTGCTCAAGTTATTTACTGGATATAGTAAAGGTCATATAAGGATCTGGGTTTAGTATGAGAGGTCCAACATTTTGTCAGTTACTCACAGAAGGTGCTGATTGCGAAATTCCCACTGTAGCATCCTGCCAAGAGAAAAAGGAAGGTATAAGCAAGGAAAAATTGAGAGAGGTGAGAGTCTTATTCTGTTAAGGAGTCTTGCTCAGACTTCTTGGGAAAAGCTGTTCACAGCATAAAGTCATCAAATTCTTGTCCTGGTTCCTAGTTTGAATATCTCTAGTTATGGTACTGGGTGTTTTTGGGGGATTCACTGTGTGGCCCACACATGAGACATGAGACTTGTCCCTTGAAAATGACACTGAGTGGTCTGACATCAGCTTATAGGGCATTAGAAGACGAACAGTTCTTGTTTTTAGTTGGAGAGTTGTAGCCATATACTGGAGGAAGCTAGAAGAATTCAGGGCATAGTCAAGTCACCAGGTAGACAATGAAAGCTTGAAAACAATGAGTAGGATTACAGTCTAATAACAGGTGTGTTTACATTTTTCTTCAGAAACAAGCTTTTTTCTCTACAGTTACTCCCATTTATGACAAAGATAGAGTAAGGCCAACTTGTTTGCATGATAGATCTAGTCTCATTAAATTTGGCCTGATTATTTATAGAAGTGCAGTGGTTGACCAGAGGCACTTTTAAAGTTTGCTTCGCTGGAACTTTTGGCAAGGAATCTCAGATTAGACTTTTCAAAACCCCTGAAAGCTAGGAAGCCAAACCAAAGCAGACTTAAGACCTCACCTTTAATACATGTAGGTTCATTCTAGGCACATTCTCAGATAATCAAAGCCTTGGTAATAGAACCAATATTTCCAGTTGAATCTTGTTATAAAAAGAACATATTCTTATTGAACTTGAGCAAATGAGTATATTGCCATAAAAATAAGAATGCTCATGAATAGTGTCTGAAGTCTGCAGGGATCAAATAGGGAGAAAAAGTAAATATTTCCATTTTTGCTCACAAAAGCATATTTGACCAAATTGCTATGAGCTACAGACAGCTTAAGAGAAAAAAATTTCTTAAATCTAGGAAACAAAACATCAAAATAACCAGCAATATTAAACAAAAATATGGTAAAAAACACATAATTATTCTTGGCCAGTTCATTTAGTCTCATGTAATTAACTTTTGTCCTGCTTGACCTTGGTTAGCAGTTTTATGAACCCATCAGTTTCTTCATGAGAGTTGGGAAAATTCTTACCCAGTCCAATGGTATGGGTATGATCTTAAAGTTGCAAAAACCAACTTGACAGAATCCTTTCCATGAATCTCTTTGAAGCCATTATACTTTAGCATTACACTTGCTTGCAATAGTCTTTCAGAAAAGCATCAGAATAAAGCAATTGTGGACAAAAGAACTTAAAATGGTCATATTAATAGTTATGGTGTGAGTTCCTTATGATGATGATTTGAGTCACAAGTTATTTGGTTTTCTCTGTGGAAAATAACATTATAACATGAAAACCAGAATTATAACTAATAACTTTTCAGATTTTTAGACGTTTCATACATTTCTTTTGGAGAATAATATAAATATAACTTAAAATTTAGCACCACTGAATTTTTGTCAGTGATTCCCATATAATTTAACATATCAAATAATCCCGATTAGTTTAAAATCTCTCCTTTAAAAGGTGAAAGTCATACCTTTGATGTTTTCAGGGGTCCAACTGAAAGATCCCAAAGTTAATTTGATGTAGTTTGGAAAAAAAGATGTAGTTTGGAATCTGATTTTGATAGCTTTATTAATATCAAATGATTTAAAATTTGATCAAAACAGGATCCCAGGTCACTGTGAGGTAATAGTCACTACTTAACCAGAGTAATAATTAAATAATCATAAGAGCCAAATACAGAAAGTAACATAGTTGCAAAAAAAAATAAAACATTAGCTCTTTTGATATTGAGGAGACCCAGTTTTCTTAAGTAATCAAAGACCTAATAAAGAAAGCACAAAACACAGGGAATCATCTCGATAAAACACAGAATCGTTGCTTTCTGCCATTTGCCTAAATGGTAGAGAAAAAAACTTTTACCATTTTCCCATTAAGAGCAGATCAGCACTCTAAGAAAACACTGTTGAAACAGAGAGGACCAAATATTAGTTTTGAGTCAGTGTACTTTGACACTAATGCTTCATTTTTAGAAAAACATAAATAATTCACTTCTAATTTTAGCCAACTTTATCACACATAAAATTCTTTTCCCAAGACTTTTTTCCCACAAATATTCTACAATTTTCTTATCCATTCAGTTTTTGTCCTGTTCTTTTCATCTTTCTCATTTTGGAACAACCAGTCACTCTAAGACAAATATTATTCTTTCTTCCCTTAACAAAAATACATCCTCATAATTTATAATTTCCTTTATAAAACATATCTTTTTTTCCCTCACATACAGAGTTGTCTCCTTATTATTTCTGGTTTTCATTACCATATATTAGTTAGAATATTTAATTCTTATTAACCTTAAGTTTTCGTGAAAACCTAGGAGGTAAGCAATCTTGAACTGCCTATCTGATGCCAACATTTCATGAATATATATTTCATAATTTTTAGAAATTGTGTCTCCTCATAGAACAATTTTTTCATGTTTACTGACAGACTCAAATATACTTAGCTTCTCTATACCATATTAAAACAAGATGCTGAAATATACACTATACACACACACACACACACACACACACACACACACACACAATTTAAACTTATGTTCAGCAATTAAAGTTTCAGGATTTTTGGCTTAGTTAGAAATGACTCAGACATTTCATAAATATCTGTTACTTATTTTAATGTAATATGACTTTAAGATTTCAAGTTACTGAAAAAGATTTTTGAAACTATGAGAAGTTAATTATAAATTCTTATCCCATTTATATTCACTGAATTTACTCATTCTTAATAGTTATATTTGAATTGCTTCATAAATAAAACTAGCCATTTAAAGAATTCAGGAATGCTACCCCCCAAATATATTGCTTTTGTATACAGTCATACATTGCTTGACAACAGGAATAGTTTCTCAGAAATGCATTGTTAGGTGATTTCATCATTGGGAGAATATCACAGAATATACTTAACACAAACCTAGATAGTATAGCTTTTTTATAGCTGTTAGGGTAAACTGAGGCAGCAGGGTGGGCCAGTGTCACAGGAATAAAGCAAATAATTGCAAAGGCAAAGCAAAAGAGTTTATTTTGCTCAGAAGCGATCAGGACCGACACTTAGAGGCAGTGTGGTCCCTGGGATTGAGGAAGGAGAGCTTTTAAAGTTTTAACTAGGAGACAAGGAAAAAAAAGCCTTCAGCAACTGTATTCCTAAGTATTGATAACACTGATCTTGTGCCCTTGGTGTTGTCAGGGCAACCAGTCCTGAGACAGCAGGGCCTTCAGCCTCTGGTGGGCTGGTGGGTAATCACAAAAGACTGAACACAGTTAGGCCAGCTTGGTCCTATAGAGCTGGAAAACAAGTGCCTGGAATAGAGGAGTCATCAATACAAGACATACTTGGGAGATGCAAAACAATTGACAATAGCTACCTCCAAAAAACTAGTACTGTCCTTGGCTAATGATTAGGAAGTGTGAACTGGGACAGACAGCTAGAAAAGTATGACAGAGCTGAAGCAGTATTAAAATGGCTGTTCTCTAGCTAACGTTATTTATTGTGACTTTACTCTTTCAATAACCTACTACACACCTAGGCTATGTGATATAGCCTGTTGCTCATGGGCGTAATAAACCTATACAGCCTGTTACTCTACTGAATACTATAGGCAACTGTAGCAACAGTGGTTTCTATTTGTGTATCTAAACATAGAAAAGTATAGTCAAAATATGATATAAAAGATTTAAAAATGGCACACCTGTATAGGACAGTTACCATGAATAGAGCTTTCAGGATTGGAGTTGCCCTGGTGAGTCAGGAAGTGATGGTGAGTAGATGTGAAGGCCTTGGGCATCACTATACACAACTGTGGGCTTTATAAACACTAGACACTTAGGCTACACTAAGTTTATTGTTTATTTTTATTTTTATTTTTTTATTTTTGAGTTGGAGTCTCACTCTGTTGCCCACTCCAGGCCACCGCAGCCTCGACCTGCTGGGCTCCGGCGATCCTTCCACCTCAGCCTTTATTTTTTAAAAAAGTAATTGCATTACATCATTATGACAGCTATGACATCACTAGGTGACAGAAATTTTTCACTTCATTATAATCTTATGGGACCACCATTGTGTATGCAGTCCATGACTGGCCTAAATGTTGTTACTTAGCACATAACTGTATTGATGACTTTGACCTAAAGGCACTTGAAAAATAGCACAATGCGAGGCATGGCTTTCTGTATTCCCTTTGGCTGCCTAAAGACAGATCCTTTCAAAGGACCTCAACTGCTATCAGTCCTCTTCCCAATGAGTTCCAGCAACCAGGGAGGATTAACTTTTATCACCCGAGAGACTGTACCAAACCTAGATGGATCTTGTCACAAACCATCGTCTATTCTTCTGAGAGCTCATTTATCCTTTAAATAAAGATAGGTGCAGGCAGGAAGCCCACTTAAGACAGATGGTCAAAGGTGAGGCTTGTTTTGACAAATGGCCTCTCCTATCACAAAGATTTTGAGTGATTTTTCTTCAGAGATGTCATTTTTTTAACAAAGAATTTCAAAATAGCCAGCTAAATGCCAGAAAGGCATATTTTGGAAACCAATTTAGTTTGATAGGCAGTCTTTTCAACTTTGCTTCTTTCTTAGCTAGGTTACTGACTTCAGGGTGGAGCCCACTAACAAGTAAGGCAAAGAAAGCATTTTCTGTGCCTGGATTCAGCATGGATGTCTCTGAAAAAAATAACCAAAACTGTTTGACTTGAGGGCTTAACTTTTTTTTTTTTTTTTTGAGTTGGAGTCTCACTCTGTCGCCCAGACTGGAGTGCAGTGGCCGCTTCCGGCCACCGCAGCCTCGACCTGCTGGGCTCCGGTGATCCTTCCGCCTCAGCCTTCCGAGTAGCCGGAATTACAGGCATGCGCTACCACGCCCAGCTGATTTTTTGATTTATTGTAGAGATGAGGTCTCGCTGCCCAGGCGGGTCTCGAACCCGCGGGCTCAGGCAATCCACTCACCTCAGCCTCCCAAAGGCGCGGGATTACAGGCTGAGCCACCGAGCCCGGCTGGGCTTAACTTTTATAAACATTTTAGAGTCCGTCTCACCTTTGGATTGGGTTAGTAACTAAGTAAAAAGGTTAGCAGATACTATTTTTTTTATCCATTTGTTGCTTAAGATTTTCATTTGCCTTTGTAGAAGACATTTTTACAAGTTGCAATAAAATATTCTGAAATCTTTTAGAAGCTTTAGCACATGATAGGTGTCACTGGTTGGGCCTAATTCTGGAGCTCTCAATTTTAGACTTCTTAAATTGCAGTGTTATCTGAAACAATCTTCATAATGGTTGTCTTAATTCTAAATTATTTTTAGTAAGTTTCACCATTTTTGTTAAGTATTTGCAGCTTCTAGAGCCTAATACTTATACATGTAAAAGCCTACAGTGGTGTAGCTGGAAGTGGGGAACTCAATTCTTTAGAAATTAAAGATCCCATTTTTAAGTTAAATCGTATGTGTCTTACAACCAAGATAAAAGCCTAAGAGGGAAAGGTTGAGTCATGTATGCTTTCATAGTGTTATCTCGTTGCATGGACATTATCTTGGGGCTGGTGGGTGCTATGCCATCCCATGTCCGGCTTATCCTAACACAATCATCTTACTTTTTGGTGGGGGTTGCTCTAATAGCTCTTAAGTGCCCAACTGTGCCCAGCATATGAACTATAGCTTTGGCTTTGGGGTCCCTTGACCAACTTAGCCAGTGATATTCCATATTCCATTGGACACAGCCAGACACCTGAGGCCTCTCTTACCTGGGTGCATGAGATAAAGCAATGAAGAGACTAGGACTAAAATACTTGAGAATTTAAAAAACTGGACTTCATGCCCCCTGCAGTGAGAAGCACTTTCCTAATAATCGTCAGATACCTTCAGCACTGCAGCTCTTGCCAGCAACTTGTCAGCTACCTCAAACCCAAAGGTTGTACCCTCTTTCAAGTACAAACAGACCCTTAAGACTCTAAGTCATGAATCTCACAGTGCAAACTCACCCTGGATTCAAAAGCTAATGAGATTGGGGGCCTGATGCAGAAAGTGCATAGCCCTCCCCAAGAGGCTCCATGAGGAAAACAGGGGACTTCAGAAAGGGTCAATAGCATATCTCTGGCTTTCCTTGAGAGGTCTCAGGGGTACTTAGCAGTGCCACTCAGGTCCCTTTGTGATGGCCAGAACTATCAAAAGACAAAGCTACAATACACTGAGTGTAAATATTTTAATTGTTTTTTATTTGTGATTCTAGATTTGGGGGAATACATTATTCTCTTAACTCGAGTAAGTGCTCTGGTAAGCTGAGCAGAGGAGGTTGGTTTAATAGACAGAAAAGGGCTGAGGCAGGCAGAAACAGAACAAGAAGCAGACTGGTGATTTCCAAGTTCCTTTCCTTGTAAAAGTTAAAGCAGGAGTTCTTCCTCATCATGCTCACCAACTTTAGCTTATTTGAAGATTTGGCTGTGAGCTCTTACTCTCCTGATTTCCCAGAAGGTCAGGTAAACAGTTTAGTTTTGGGTTGGCAACGTGGAACTTTGACTGGGTGACACCATTTTGGTGTGGTCTTTGGGCCTAGTGCAGGAGCTCCATCTAAGTCTACTATCTCCTGTAGATTCTGCCTAATAGCACCAATACATTTTACATCTGAAATCTGTACATATGATAAAATTAGAACACTTTTAAAAAATGTTCTGGTGGTACATTCACATAGCTAGCAGAGTTTCTAGATGAAATGAGTCACGATTGTGTTGTCACTCAGGATCTCTGAATCATACGCTGTACATTTTCATCAATCATCATGGATGGAGTTGACTCAATATATGGAACCGCTTTTGAGAAAAGTTTCTTTCCTTAGAGAGTGATAAAAATGACTGTCACCTTAGAGAATGACATTAATGAGTAAAGAAAGATCCAGTGGTTGGGCAATCACAACTCCAGTGAATTTCAGGCAGAACAGGGAAAATGGAATTGGAATTTTATTGTTCATGGCTACTTCTCATTGAAATTCCAGATTTCTTAGTTAGAGTGAAATATCAAATAAGTGTAAATTTGCTCCACACCTCATCATATGTGTGTAGATGACAGGGCCTGCTAGCAATCACATAAAAGCTCAGTGACTTAAGCATGACTTATTTGGTCATTCACTTTTTCATGTATGCTTTTAAAAAGCATTCAATTAGTCCTTTCTGGGCTATTTGTGTGTGTAATGGGTTCTAGATAGCCAAAGATGGAAGAAAAAAATCCCTGTATTAGTATATTTTAATGAATCCTGATGGGGTCTGTGTTATGGGGTTGGGGGGTGTTGAGGATGGTGGAAGAGGGAACAGTGAGAGAAAATGTATCTGAGAGGAGGTGACATTTGCTAGTCAGGGAAGTGATGGAAGGGTGCTCTGAGCAAACAGCATGCCAAGTTGCTTAGGCTCAAGAAAGCTCGGTGACTTGGAGAAACTACAATATTGTCTGGAATGGGCAGGTGTAGCACATGGTAGAGCAGTTAGATTCAGAGCATAAGCTATGTAGTGGGAAATACATGACAGTAGTACTCAGATTGAAGTGGATGAAAAGATACTGAACTCTGTCAAGTATTTTAAGATGGTTTATTCTGAGCCTACCTGAGGACCACATTTGGGAACGGCCATCCTCAGGAGGTCCTGAGAATGTGTGCCCACTGTGAATGAGTGCTATCTTGGTTATATACAATTGAGGGAAGCAGAAGTTACCAAACCGTAAGTCAGTACACATGAGATTTTCATTGATTTAGCCCGGGAAGAAGGAACATTTGCGAGCGGGGGCTTGCAGGTGACAGGTGGATTTATTGATGGGAAATTTGTAGTTTCAATCTAGGAATTTTGGAAATCAGGAGAGGACAAATGTTGGAAATCAGTAGATGCCTGGAGTGTGAGAGTGCCCAAGAGACAGCTTTGTAGTATCATAAAATATTCTAATTTCCTTTTTAATCTGTTTTGTGATGCCAGAGTCAGGTTGGAAAACAAACTTCAGCATAGAGGGTAAAAGGGTAATAAAACCTCTTCTGGTGAGTCCTTACCATGTGTGACTTCCCACACCTCTTAGGAATTTGACCAAGGGTTAGTCCTCAAAGTCAAGGTTCCCTTTACCAGTTTGAAAAGGTAAACCTGTAATATAGTCTGACCTCCTAGCTGAGGGTTCTCTGTCTGCAAATGGGACTTCTATGTCCACCTGTCTCACAAAAGTCATTCTGTTTCTGTGACTGACTTTAATTTAGTAAACCAGAGGGGAAAAATAGAATATTCTCTTAGAGTTTTAAAGAATCTGTGGCAATACTTAGCACATAGGTCTCAGCTACTGCTACGTGTGTTCCAGAACTCAGGCTTTTCTCACTTTCAAATAAAAATAACACTGTGGAATAAATTATTGATTAGATGGTTACTAAGAAGTTTCCTTTTTGTAACAAACATGCTGCATGATTTTAAGACATTATTTCCATCATGGACAGTGCTAAAAGACCAATATTTTTACAATATTTTTACAATATTTTTACAATTATGAAAGTGTGTGTTGAGAATGCACAATTAAAGTTTAAGTTGGCAAGGTTATTTTTGTTACTATTGCTATGTTTTGCTTCTATAATTAAGCAAAGTCTTGACTTGCATTTTCTAAATTGCATAGCAGGTGTGCTCACCTGCATAATAAATGTCCTCAATTTTCTCGTTATAAATTGTAAAATAAAGCGAAATGTATGCATGCATATATTGTTTCAGAAATGTGAGGGTATGATATTGCAGCTCTTTTAGAAAAACACTGATTGAAATTTATGTGAAATTGAACAGTACTATTCTTGGTAGGTGAAAGTCAGATTTTCTAGTTTGTAGTGTTAAGGATTAAATGTGCTTGGTTTTCTTGCAAGATGCACTATCCTTCTAAATTTAGTCATCTAATTAAGACTTTCATTCATGGGAATGACTTCAAAGAGCACATAAGACAGGCTTTTACACAAACAAGCTTTGATTGGATTAATTGGATTTGCATACATTTTATGATGTGAATGTATGAGAGTCTTGGCTTCTTTCACTTAGAAGAGAGAATTTAAAGGAATTCGAAAGAGAAAACCTGTTCAAGGTTGCAAAGGAAGCTTGTAAAAGCCGCCAGGTTAGCAGCATGGCAAGAACAAGCTATGACAAACCGACATAGTGAAAGCTTTGGCGGTGGGTGGGCAGATCAGGCCAGAGGAGCTGGGAACAGGAAAGGCAGGTGGAGTGTTCAGACAGACCACAAGACCATGCTGCGAAGACAGCCCTGATGTCCCAGGTGGACTTGGTTGTAGAGATCGGGGGCCTTGGGGTGTATTTAGTACCAGAAAGACCTTGAAAAGGACGACCACTTGGATTGCAGGCAAGCAGGTTTCTGGCAGACAGCTCTAAGGGGGGTTACTAGGACATTGGGGAGCTGTGTGGGGTCAGGGTAACAGAGGGGACAGCTGCCTGGAACCAGGATGCCATGTGGCGGGGAGGGTGGAGGAAGCAGAGATGTGGTAACATGGAGAAAGTGCCCCTGAGGAAGATGAGGCACGCAGGTCAGCCTCAAAGTCAGGAGGAGGCAAAGGCTAGAACAGGTTGGTGGGATAGGATGCTAGGCTCACAGTCTTGGGGTGCAGGGCTTGGCAGCCCATGTCAGACCACCTGTCAGACAGCAGGAGCCCATCTCATCCATAACCCGAGGGTCAGAAGTTGATTCTGGGCAGAGTCTGAACAGCAGATGGGAGGTAATAGGATTAAGAAAGCCTTTTTATGGAACCAAACTCCTGACCTTCATTCTGGCATTCCTCCATTAAATAATACTGTAATATCAACAGTAGCAACAACATGGCCCTGTGCATGTGTATAGTGCTGCATTACTCAGAGAGTGGCTCACAATAACCACATGACATGGGTATTACAGTCATTTAGAGATGGCAAACTGAGGCTCAGAAAAATTAGATTTGCTCACAATTATGCACCTGTAACAATGGCAGAGCTTAGGTTAGAACATGATCCTGGCTGGGTGCTGTCGCTCAAGCCTGCAATCTCAGCACCCTGGGAGGCCTAGTTGGGAGGCTCACTTGAGGCCAGGAGTTCAAGGCCATGGTGAGGCGTGACCATGCCACAGCACTCCAGCCTGGGTGATGGAGTGACACCCCAAATCAAGGGAAAAAAAAATAGAACATGATCCTGGCATTTAAAACCTTTGTTAAGAACTTTGCAGTGAGTGAGAGACAGGGTAGCTGGCTTGAAGATAAATGAGAAAGTTTCTCCTGAAGTCAGAAGTTTGCCGTCCACCTCAGGACCCAGCTGTAGGCAGAGATAGTGGGAAGCAATGATTTTAGACACTCATTACACTGCCTGGGAGAGGGCCCAGGACCTGGGAGGCGCTCAATTGCTGCTGACGTGTAGATGAGTATCAGTGAGGTGGTGTGGTAGCCCAGTGAAAAAAATAATCTACTTGAACTCAGGCCCTCGAGAAACCTTCCCTGAGAACACAGCATCTTTACTACTCAGTGACAGGCCATGTCCTTTCACACCATTAGGTGTGTTTAGATGTGCTTGGGTAGGAAGGAGCACTAATACTCACAGTGGCAGATTTAGAATCCCACGTCCCTGGGCGTGGATCTTGGCTCCACTGCTCATTAGCGTGATATGGAACCAACCTCCTGACCTCACGAAATCTGGGCTCCTTGGAGTGAGAGTTCATGGTGCAGTAGCCACTGATCCTGAATATGTCGATTCTGGAGGAGGAGCCATTTGATTTTCACAACAGTTCTGTTATTTGGCATCATCATTACCCTTTTGCAGAAGAAAGTGAAATTCAAAAAATGTTAAGTAAATTTGCAACCGGGAGGTCTGCTGGCCTCAAAATCCATTGTTTTTTTGATCACTCTCTAGTGACAGCAGGAGATGTGTTCCAGGGATCCACGAGGAGCTTTGAAAGAGAAGCCTGCTCCCACTTAGTATGTTTGATTGTATCAGGGGAATTTGTAGAGGGAGAAAGAGAGTTATGAGCGAGTGGAGAGAACAATACAGTAATCTATGTGTAATTGAGACAAGCCCCAGTGTAACAATAGACTGTCATCAGGGGCAAAGAAGAGGATTAGAAGCCTGGATGAAAATTCTACATGAAAATCAAATGGCCGAAATACTAATTGAAAATGTAGCTCTTATTTGAGCAATTAAAATACACAAATGAAAATGTAACTTCCTGCCTCCCTTCATCCCTCCCTTCCATGCATCTATCTTTCTCCCTCCCTCTCTCCTGCCTTCTCCCCCTTTCCTTCCTTTCTCTCTCTCCTTTCCTCTCTTCCTCTCCTCTTTCTCTCTTTCTTTCTCTCTCCTTCTTCCTCCTTCCTTTCTTTTTTCCTTTCTTTCTTCAGCAATAGTTTGTTGATTGTCTTCTCTTTGCCACAAACTGGGCAACGGCCTGATAATACAAATGTAAATAAAAGAGTCAGGAATTTGTCACTGAGATATCATCATATCAGTTTTTCTTCTTCTGCATTTGATAGACAAAAGTTGGAGCCATCAAAAGACTTTGCAACTTTTATCTAAAATTGCATTCATGATCTATTTCATAGCTTTACCACCAGAAGTAGTGTTCACTGGGTTATATGTGGGTACTTTGAAAGAGTTAGCATTCTTGATATTATACCAGGTTCTTTTTTTTTGAGTTGGAGTCTCACTCTGTTGCCCAGACTGCACAACCTCGACCTGCTGGGCTCCGGCGATCCTTCTGCCTCCGCCTTCCAAGTAGCCGGAATTACAGGCATGCGCTACCATGCCCGGATGATTTTTGATTTATTGTAGAGATGAGGTCTCTCCAAGTTGCCCAGGTGGGTCTCGAACCCGCGGGCTCAGGCAATCCACTCACCTCAGCCTCCCAAAGCGCTGGGATTACAGGCTGAGCCACCGAGCCTGGCTTACACCAGGTTCTTATCATTTGTTTTATTTGGTTATGGGTTTCTAAAACTGGTTTACAAGTACTTTTCTAAAGTTCTATTTACTGTAGTATATGCATATACCATATATGATATGAATGTTCCTTGAGAGCCTTTTGTATGTCAGAGGCAAGTTCCCCATCAGAGGATAAACCTTTCTCACAAGCAAATATCAGGGATCAATCCACCACTTATAGGGAAACTGACCTGATTAAAACCTACCAGCAAAAAGATATGTTCAGATAAAGTCAGAATAAGGAACTAGATAAGGTGAGACGGTCCACAGAAAAGAATTTATTGAATGTGCTGCATTCAGATAACGTGTGCCAATAAAAAAGTTATTTAAGAAACCTAATAAGCAAAAAAAATCACAAGAATAGCCTGGTTAGAAATTCTTGAAATACTAGCATACATTCATAGAAACAATGACATTGCTTTCAGATAGGAAAAGAAAATCAAGGTACATATTTTGTGAATTGATTCCTCTGTAATCATTTGTTTTAATTAGAATATGTAGGAATAATGGATGGTGAACTGATTTTTGCAGGTTAGGCCTCAATGTGATTGACGTGTTGGAGCTGGATCTAATTCGGGAACATGACAAATGTCAGGATGCTTGATTAAAATACCTATCCAGAACTCTAGAGCTCCACGTGTATTTATTTAATCCATCCAGAAATGTATGTCCAGTTGCCTGTTGGAGTCTCCATCAGAGGGCATTTTAGCCTTTAAAGACTAGGCACTGTCATGAAGAGACATGGTGAAAAGCTTTCCTCATATTTAATTATATATTTCTACTTTAGAAAATCAATCAGATGTGCGTGCTAAATAAAGCCTCAAAAATTGATATCCATGAGACCAGGGCAGCTCTCACTTCCGCAATGGCTCCTTTTAAAACCTGGGACCTATTGAGCAATTATGATTGTTGAGCAATTATCTGCAGCTAAAGCAGGCCAGGAGATATAAAAATAGAGTCTAAACCCATGATATCCAGTAGAAATATAATGTGAACCATATTTTAAATTTTCTAGTCAATAAAAATTGTTTCAAATTTTATTAAAAAAATAAAATTTTCTAGTAAATAAAAATTTTAAAGATTTGATTAAAAAATAAATGGGTGAAATTAATATCATTAATATTTTTGTAACCCTATATATGAAAAATATTATTCCAATATATAATCCATATAAAATTTTATTAATATGTTTTTTAAAATTCTTTTTTTGTGCTAAGTCTTCAAAATCCAATGTGAATTTTATACTTACAGCACATCTTAATTTTTTTTTGGGGGGGGGTTGAGGTTTCACTCTGTCAGCCAGACCAGAATGCAGTGGCAAGAACATACAGCTCACTGTAGCCTCTAACTCCTGGGCTAAAGCAATCCTTCCTTCTCAGTCTTCCAAGTAACTGGAACTACAGGTGTGCCCAACTAACTTTTTGATTTCTTTTTTTTTTTTGAAAGCAGGATTTATTAACAGGACAGAAAAGCTCCCACCATGGGAGGGGAACTGAAGGGAATGCCTTTTTTTATTTTTTTTTATTTTTTATTTTTTTTTGAAGTGGAGTCTCACTCAGTCGCCCAGACTGGAGTGCAGTGGCCGCTCCCGGCCACCGCAGCCTCGACCTGCTGGGCTCTGGCGATCCTTCCGCCTCAGCCTTCTGAGTAGCCAGAATTACAGACACGCGCTACCACGCCCGGCTGATTTTTTGACTTATTGTAGAGATGAGGTCTCGCTGCCCAGGCGGGTCTCGAACCCGCGGGCTCAGGCTATCCACTCACCTCAGCCTCACAAAGGCGCGGGATTACAGACTGAGCCACCGAGCCCGGCTTGGGAATGCCTTTTTTAAAAAAAAAAATTTTTATTTAATGGAGACGAGGTTTCACTATGTTGCCTAGGCTAGTCTCAAACTCCTGGGCTCAAACTATCCTCTAGCTCGGCCTCTCCAGCTTCTAGGATTACAGGCATGGGCTACTGCACCCCTACCTAGATTTTTAAAGAAATGTTCTCTAATTATATTCTTGATTTTACAGTACCTGTTTCAAACATTTTAAAATAAAACACACTTCAAGGTTAGGAAATTGAGAAGGATATGGAAATAGCACATTTTGAAGCTTAAACTTGGCTCAGGGCTTGTCTCAGACTTTCCTGGCGTGTGTCTCCGGGGAGAGGAAGAGTCAGTACCCGGTGGATTCTCACCTGCCCTACACCCTCTTCCCTTCACTGGCTGTTTGTAGATGTTTAAAAAGCATTTGGAGAAAGGTTATTGGCACCACTTAGGCAGCCTTGCTTTTTTTCTAAGGAGGGATGGTCTCATATCCAGCACATGGCCTTAAGGGCCTGGAGCTTGCAGAGCTTCTGTGTTTCCCAGGGCCGCACAACTCCAGCTGTCACAGGCCATCTAGTATGTTACTGGCCTGTGTAGAGCTTAGTGTGTGTCTATCACATGCCAGGTAGCTCACCGGGATGGGGCTAAACAACGAAAAGGAAGTCATCAAGGATCTTGCATTTAGTAGGAAAATAGTTAAGGACATTACACCTATTGACATGTTCACGATTGCCCTCCACAGGGCATGTTATTTATCCTTTTTGGAGGGGCAGTGCTGGGTCCAGGTGTCCTGATTTATTGGAAATGTTCCTCGCTTTCGTCACTTTTATTAAAGGTGCTGATTATGTTCTCATCTGCGGGTTCCAGCTTCTCCTTAACCCAGGCAAATGCCCCATCAGGAGAAGCTTGTGTCTTATTTGTGCTTAGTTAGCAGAGGCCTCAGGTCAGGTGGGATAGATTCTGGGAGACGTCAATAATTTTCTGTCTCCAAATACAAGAGGGCCATACTTAGGCTTTTAATTCAAGTATTATCACCAAAATATTGTTGCTGACAACTTTATTCATATTGCAAGTATTGGCAACACATAGGCCACAGTAGCCTCAAAAGGCCTTGGCTCATCTGTATGCAGGGACTAGTGCTTCTCACAGATTCCTGAACATCTCTGAGGACACACAAATGCTTTGCTGTTTGTCAGTGTAAGGGAACAATGCAAAATCTGCTTTCCTCTGCTTCCAGTGTACAAGTGTTACCACTTGCCTGGATGCTTTTTGAAAAGATTGGATTGGATACAAAGGCCTGTGATCATGCATCAGGACAGGGTGAGGCAGAGACACACTCTATAACCGAATGGAATGGATGAGGTCAGCACGAACTGGGGGTTTGCTCACAGTAGGGAACCATGAACTTCCTGGGCAGGGGAGGAGTGAGATCCAAACCATGCCTCAGGAAAACACATCTGGAAGGAAGCAGGGGACACTGGAGAGAGGAGTTGAAAAGCCCCACATGGAGACATTCAAGGCATGGACACAGTAAAGGCATGAAATGGTAGACTCCCTCAGAGGTGCTCTGGGCATCTCTCTGCAATGGAACATGGGCCTTGGAAGGAATCATTTCAGGTATTTCCAGGTATTCCAGGAAAGAGTCTGCATGGGGGAGGCATGGCAGGGAGTTGTGGCCTGACCTGGCAGCTGGGCAGAACATATCTCCCAGGATTCCAGGAGCAAGTAGGTGTCAAGGACATCTTTTGCTAAGTAAGAGAATAGAACCTTAGCCACCATATAGGGCTCAGCAGCAAAACCCCAGGGCCTGGAAGACAGACGGGAGCCCCAGCAGTTTCTTTTCCAAGCAGAAACTCTAGGGCAGGATCAGTGAATGGAATTCAGGTACAGAGTGGAAATTGCCTTTCAGGAATAATACATGAATCTTGTTATAGAATGTAGGCCAGAAGATTCAACCTGAATTAGCAGAGAAGGAGACTTGATACTGAATCACAGACTGGGCGCTTGCTGATTAAGCCTCTCCTGCTGAAGTCAGGGAGAGCTGAGCTTCAAGTTTGGGGACCAACAGGAAGGAAATGCATCTGAGTGCCCTTGGCTTTGTGAGGTGATAGGGGATGGATGGGGCAGATCTAAGGCTGCAGTGGGATGCAACATCTGCCCAGCAAGTCTCAAGTTCCGGTTTGCCCCTAAGTTCAACAAAGTTGGCCTTGGCACCCAATTAACACCATTGGCTAAGTAGTACTGTAGTGTAACAGGTTGATAATACTTTTCACACAAACAATACACAAAACACAAACACAAAAAATAAAAGTTTAATCTTAGAGTACAGCATGTGACAATGTACACCATACTTGTGAACAGACATGTGATTGGAAATGCAAATGCACGTTTGCAGCTTCGAAAGTTTGCAGCTTGAGGGTTCACATGTAGGGGACTTACCGTCATCTAGTTTAGTGTTCCTTCCACCTTCTACTCCTCACTTAATTGATTTCATCATTTAAGTCAAACCCGCTGCCAGGTCATTTAATATCAGACTTTTTTTGGGAGAATTATTCACCCAATTTAGTGAACAGGTTTCCTGAAAGGCAAAGTTTTCTGCTTTCTTTCATCACCGTCCAGCCTTTTTGGGCGGTCACTACCACCAGCCTCCTTGCTTGGACATTTCTTCCTCCAATCCTCTGCAACACTGGCTTTGCTGATTGGGGATCCCCTCTTGAAAGTCTGCCCCTTCTGCCTGCTATGATGTGATCGTTTTCTTCTTACTCCCTGATGCTCCTGCTCAGTGTCCTTTGTTGGTGCCTCTCTGTTTCCCACTCCCCAAGTGTAGGTGGTGTCCACACTGGCTTTGGAACTTTCCCTCCTCATTACCTGCCCATTTCCTCTTGCTTTCCCACCAGTGTAAACTTGGCTCACTACCTAGGAGGATTACTGTAGCAGCTACTGGTGGGGCCTCTTACCTCCTCTCCAGTCTTCTCTGCTGCCCTCCAGATTTTCCTAAAGCTTGGTTCTGATCCCACCCCTCCTCTGCCCTAAAATGCATGACTCCCCACTGTGAAAAGAATTAACTACCAGCTTCTCACCTGGATTCAAAACCATTTACATCATGGTCCCAAGATAATTTCCCATGAGGCCTTGTATCTGGTCTCCATGCCAGCCATGCTGAACCACCTGCCGTTTATCAAGGACAACTTAAACTTCCCCTCCTCTGAGACTTTATTTCCTTTCTCCCTTGCACCATAGTTGTGGTGACCACTTGTCCTGGTCTGCCTGGGTCATTCCTGGACGATTCCTGTTATCTTGGTATCAACATTATTATTATTATTTTGAGTTGGAGTCTCACTCTGTTGCCCAGACTGGAGTGCAGTGTCCGCTCCTGGCCACCGCAGCCTCGACCTGCTGGGCTCCGGCGATCCTTCCACCTCAGCCTTCCAGGTAGCTGGAACTATAAGCGTGCACTACCACGCCTGGCTGAATTTTTGATTTATTGTAGAGATGAGGTCTCGCTGCCCAGGTGGGTCTCAAACCCACGGGCTCAGGCAATCCACTCACCTCAGCCTCCCAAAGGCGCGGGATTACAGGCTGAGCCACCGAGCCTGGCTGGTATCAACATTATTAAGCTTCCCATTTCTCACTGAAAAGTATAGTAGATTGGATGTTAAATTATATGGTCACCTCCCTACTGGATGATAAATTATATGGTCTCTTATCTATAAAGGTTTTTCTGTTGTTCCTTCTCTCAGTCTTTTTCCCTCATCTCTGCTTTGTTTAACTTTGTGGTAAACATAACCCTATACTTTCAAGCCATGTGCCATATTAAGCACATCAACTTTCACGAGACTTTAAGTTATGTCTCATAACAAGGAGTGCCAAGTTAGGTTTGTTCAAAAGTGACTAATTCACTGAGTAACAGCCCCACTCCCAGGTATCTCTTTTTGGTCCACTCTGCCATTGCGTGTATCTGTTCCGCACATGGCTGGCTCGCCTTTCTGTGCAATGTCCACCCTTCTAAAAATCACATCCAAACACAATGTTCAGAGGTAAAAACTGTTTCTTCTGGGAATCCCTGTAAAAGCAAGAAGCCTTATTTCAGAAGTAGCCACCCTAGCAGGAATCTCCTTAGGCTTCCTTGGGCAGAATTTCATGCCAGGTGAAAACTAGCCACAGGTCAGGCAGGCAGGGCTATCAGGACTGTGTGCATCATTCTTGCCTTCAGGTGGAGGATGGTCCTGACGCCCCTGAGGGTCATGGACGTTTGAGAAGGTTGATAACTGAACAAAACCAGGGCTGTCTGAGGATAGGGATAGTTAAAACTGGTAAGGCAAACAACAGTGTCTCCTCAAAGGGGGACCCCAAAAATCCCAGAATTTATTTATAAAAATTATGTATTTATTCTTCCCTGTTTATCACCTTCAAAGTACTCTCTGTTTGATGCAACACACCTATTGAGACACTTTTTCCAATGCTCAAATTAGTTTTTGAACTCATCCATTTTGATGCCTTTTAGGGCTTCTGCCTTTTTTTGTTTTACCTCTTCCTCATCATCAAACTGCTTCCCTTTGAGGACTTTTTTTCTTCCAGGGAAACAAACAAAAGTAAAGTTGCTCTGGGTGAGGTTGGGTGAATAGGGAGGGTGGAGCACAGAGATCATGCTGCTTTTAGTCAAAAACTGCTAAACACTCAGCAAGGTGTGGGCAGGTGCACTCGTAAATCACCCATCATGCAATAGGCAAACACATTGAAAGAATCTAAAATACAAAATTCACTGAAGCTGAATGTAGCCTCTACAACAATGCTAGCTGGTACTCTGACGCCAATGGGTTCCTAGAACACTTGCCTAGTGGGGGAAGCTTGTGCTACAAGAATCCCACCCTCTAAAAAATAATTCCAGGTTTTTTTTGGGTCCCCTTTGTAATACAAGTTTAAATTCAATCAATAATTGTAAAATAAGCTTTTAGTTTTATTTCAGAATGAAAATTGATGTTAAATAGGCTTTAAAAAGTATCAGTACTGCATACAACAGGTTAATTTTAATACGATTTTACTTAAGTTCATAGGGAGAGATTATAATTAAGATTTTGAAAGAAAACTTGATTGAGATTTTAATAGCTGTTTAAAACTGCTGGCCTGCAAACTGTGCTCAGAATTGCTCATTAAGTAGAATTGTTTTCTGCTGATTTTTGTGGTAGTGTTTTTCCAAGTTTTTGAGTCCCAAAGGACTCAAATGTTCACAGGATTTAAAATCACTATTACAAATTTACCTTTTGGTATTGATTACAGAATCCTCAAAGTCTGCTCACTATGACATGTAAGAAATGATAGATCAAAAAATTGTGATTTTGCAGTGTCCTATGCTACCAAGGGGAGGCTGAGAGAGGAGGCTGCCTACAGAGGATTCTTGTCTCTCGTGCCTGTGAGAAACTCTCTTTTTTCCTGTCCCTTCAGGCCCAACACCACTCTTGGTCCTCTGTGGTTAAGCCAGAGGATCCAGCACAGTGGCTAGCACTGTGCTCTATACATGGGGGCTTGCTTAACCTTCTGAAGAGATGCCACCAGTCAGCAGCACAGTTGACCCCCATGCGGAGACCTCTGGGAGGGGGGTCTGACACATTCCAGGGTGACATGAAAAGGAGCTAGAACTACTGTTATGACAATATTTCTCACAGTAAGAGGATCAGGAAGACTCTGTTTCTGAATGAAATAGAAAGGCCAGGACAGAGGAACACTGCGTCTACTGCCGTCACTGACATTGCTCAGAGCTGTAGATCCCGTGCCAGGAAGCTTGCTGCTGGCATCCTGTGTTCTCAGAAACACTCAAACTCACCTTCGAGATGCACGGACTATCATGTTGTGATAGCTCTCAGTGGGACTCAACAGAGAGGCAGAATCTAAGGTTGTACATGATTTGGGCATTTGGACAAGTATTTTTTTTGTGAAGGGTGGAGAGACTGGATAAGATTGATTTACTTCCAAGTGTAAAAGTCAAGGACTCTTATCTCAGAGTCATTTTTTTACATACATGTTCAAACACTGGAGATGTTGATCTGAATATTGCAGGGAGGGAAATATCATAGAAAATAAGTAGGTTCCATATGAAAAAGAGTGGGCTTTAGTCATACCTTTTTTTTTTTTTTACAGTATCAATTAGAATCAATAGGCTTTCTAGGCTTCTACTATGCTACTCAACATCTATGATACATATGAAATTATTATTTTTTTGAGAAATAATCTGAATCCATAACTTTTCTCCAAAGTTTTATCTTTTTCTTAAATGACTTCCTATTCATATTATCTAAAATCATATTACTTTCTTCACTTCCTACCAAACTTCTCTATTACCAATATTTCAAAAGACATTTTGCACTAGCAGGCTGATTCTAAAAATAGGAGGCAGTAGTCTGGGAAATCAATATTCCTAGTCTTATCACAATCTGTTCACCGATACAACTTTGTACTCTGTTTGAATTAGTGTAACTGTTTGTTAGAGCATCTTATTGGCCTTATTTATTGAGTTGCTTTTTAAATAAGATTAACTTGCTTATACTTTATGAGGAAAAGCTTATTGGCAGAAATTATACTCATAAGTGCAGAAGTTCAGATGAGGAGTTTTAACTTTTCTTAAAATAAAGTGAAATAATAAGATATGAATGCCAGCCAGGTTTGGCACTGAGTGATAAAGTAGGTAAATATGTAACTCACAAAGCACTTTGACTCCATTCCTACAAAAATTCCCTATGACAAATACAAAAATTCCTTATGACAACTACCCTATTAGGTAGGCATTATTACCTTCCATTATATATTGGGATCCCTTAACTTGACTTGCTGAATAAATTCAACCAATTCTGAGCTGTTAGGGTTTCACATTGAAATTATAATTATACCTTTTGCTAATACACTGTGAACAGTAAGCTGGAAAGTCACTTTTATGCCAAGCACAGATGAGACCAGACTGCAAAATGAGTTTGTGTTCCAAGATTCATCTCATTCATTTATTTTTGGGTTTCAATCATGCTTTTCTTTGTGTGTTCTCATCAAACATTTTTAATGGCTTGGTAAAATATAAGGAGTTCCTATGTAATCAACATTTACTCTTCCCGTGAAAGCATTTTAAAAATAAAGTCCTTCAAATGTCTAGTCCCTTTTTCAGTAAGAATGAGTGGCCTTAAAAGACATTTGTTCTGGCATCTGTTTAAAGATGGGAGCGATGAAAGCCAAGAAAACCGGAAGAAGATGGCCTCGAGGGACCGATCCAGATGATGAATCTGAAAGCACAAGGAATGCTGCTGCTGCCTTCTCAGGCAGGGCTGTCACCTCAGAAGCCTGTTTTTCCTGAAAACGAGAGTGTTACGAGTATCACAGTTTAGTCTGTTGAATACCTAGTCTTTTAGTGTAGCACTGGGCCACTTAAGGGTGGCCACTAATCATTCAGACCCGTTGCCCAACAGAAACCTGCGCTTTGGAAGTGAAGACATCTCAACTATATAGCAACATAGATTTTTCTGAACTAGCAAAAGAAAAAGAAAGAGGAAAAGAGGTAGGATTTACTGTCTGCTACTAGACATTGATGAAGAGCCACTCCATGGGTTCAGGTCTTGGCAGTTATCCCCAGATACAGTTGGCAGTGAACATGCTGAGAAATCCAGTGAGGAAATACATAGCTCTTCTGTAGTATTAAAAAAAAAGTTATTCTTTCTAAGCCATAGCTCTGAAAGGTCAGGTACATCCCAGTATCCTGCCCAGGCCTCTTTCTGCTGCACATAAATCTTAAAACACGGCCTAAATGCTTTTTTAATTTCCCACCTGGGTTACCTTTTAGAGTAGTATTTGCAGTAATTCATATTTGTTGTCTTTTGCTTCAGACGTCCCTCTCTCCTTTTTCTAATAACCAGGGAAGTGGTGAGTAAGTTCATTGCCACTTCGTAACATCAGTTGTTCTAATTTCACTTTTGCTTTCTGAAGAGCCCTAATTAAATTCTTTTCTAGAACTATCCTGTTAATAGCTATGGTAGCCAATTCTTCCTAAATTCCAATCTCTCTCCTCTAGGAAGGAAGAAGATTAGCTTTTACAGTCAAGTGTTTCTGGGACATGAGTTCTATGAGATATTTAGGATTGTCCCTAGAATATGGATTTTTAGGATCAAATAAATTTGGAAATCACTGGCAGTAAAGTTAACAGCTTTCTTGAACAAATTGTCATGCTGTTGGTTCATGCAGAAAAGCTAATTGGGAAGAAATCATACTCATAAATTCAGAAGGTCAGACAAGAAATCTTTAGCTGCCAGACTCTTCTTCCTAAAATAAAGCAAAATAATTACATATTATACTGTCAAGTTGAACTCCAGAACTAGACTGCATGGGGTTGAATCCTGGCTTTACATACAGTCTACTGAATGACCTGAGGTAGGTCATATAACCTCTCTTGCCTTTGTGTCCTTATCTTTAAGATAAACACAATAAAACAGCACAATTATAGGCCGCTGGAAGTTATGAATCTTGATGTGCTGGTATGCATTTGAATCTCCAGTAGGGATTAGTTTTTAGGTTTTAGCTGACGTTTTTTAACCAGGATTTTCTTCTTTTTTTTGCCTATAAAATACCACTTACCATCCTGCTAAATAAATATCATTTGAGAAGCAATGACCCAGGGACCGTTAATTTTTGCTTGTGCTTCAATAGCTCATTTATAAAAACTCTTATTATCAAAGTCTCAAGGAGTATTTAAATTTTACATTTTTTATTGTTGATAAAAAAGAGGGGAAATTATTATTATTATTATTATGGATCAGGGTCTCACTCTGTTGCCCAGGCTGGAGTGCAGTGGCATGATTACAGCTCACTGCAGTCTCGACCTCCTGGGCTCAGGCAACCCTCCCTCCTCAACCTCCCAAGTAGCTGGGACTACAGGTGCATGCCACCACGCCCAGCTAATTTTTTGATTTTTTTTAGAGACAAGGTCTCATTGCATTGTCCAGGCTGGTCTTGAACTTGAAGAGTCCTGGGCTGAAGCAATCCTCCCACCTTGGCCTCCCAAAGTGCTGGAATTATAGGCATGAGCCACTATGTTCAGCCTAGAAGAGGGGAAATTAAGTCTAATGTGTATTTTAGAAGAATTGGAATGCTTGCTAGTAATCTATATACTATTTTTTATTAACTGTTAGTTCTTTTGAGGGATGGTAGGTGCATTATAACAGCGCTGGCTTACAGCAGATCTGCAAACGTGGAAAAGTTGAATTTTATACTAAAAAAAACTACAAGTATGCAAAATATCAATCGTTCTTCTTGTAGCTTATGTTTGCTCCATTTATGTGAGTGGTTGGGCAGAGTGAGAAGATCACGTGACGTTTCACAAGCAGCATTTATTTCAGCTAGGAAAGTGTTTCTCGATGGCTTCCAAAAGCGTCTCGTGGTGTTTGCGAATTTAAGCCTTCTTGTTAAGCAGACTGCATCCTCCTGCTGACCCTGTGGCCACACGTACACTGAACGCTCAGTGTCAGGATTTGCACATCACCCCACTTTACGCTACAACTTTCTCATCCTGCTTCAGTCATCCCGGACTCCCTCACTCCAAACACTGGCCCACCACAGATGGGAGTCGGACAGGGCCTTCAAGGTCGCCTATGCATGGCTAGGAGTTACGTAGTGCTTGCTTTGTGCCAGCCCCTGCTCTGAGAACTTTGTAGCAATTGATTCATGGTGTTCTCACAACAGCAGTGGTGGCATTATTTCCATTTCACAGATGAGGAGACTGAGGTGAAGGGCAGTTACCTGACTTACCTAAAGTCATTCAGTTACTAGGAAAAGCCAACACTCACACACACCATCCCACACTCCCAGTCCCTCTACCCCTCATCCCCCATTCATTCTGGTTCTTGGGTTCAGACTCACTGTGCTGCCTTGGAGAGATGACAGTGACCTTCCTGCAAAAGTGTATCCAAAAAACATTTTTTTGGAGACAGGATTTCACTCTGTCACCCAGGCTGGAGTGCAGTGGCACCATCACAACTCAACACAACCTTGACCTCCTCGACTCAGACGATCCTCCTGCCTCAGCCTCCAGAATATCTGAGACTACATGCACACGCCACCATTCCCAGCTAATTTTTTTCTTTTCTTTTCTTTTTTTGGTAGAAATGAGGTCTCCCTGTGTTTCCCAGACTAGCCTTAAACTCCTGGGCTCATGCAATCCTCCCCACTCAGCCTCCCAACGTTCCGGGTTGACAGGAATGAGTCCCCATGCCTGGCCTCGAGAGGTTAGGTCACTTACACACTCAATTTTCGGTTGTCACTCTCCCCTGATCTCACCCCTCTGTATTCACTCACTAGTATGATTTGTCACATGTCTACATTGGCACGTGCACACGCAAGTGCAGGGTGAGGTCTCTGTTTCTTTGATGACAGCCTCCACCACAGACAGTAAGCTGTGCTATGAGTTTGGGGAGGGGGACACGAGACCCTGCCAGGTGCTGAGCTGTCCTTCATGGGACATTCATTTCCACGAGCCTCAGTTAAAACATGCAGAGAAGCCGGGCTAGGTGGCTCAGCCTGTAATCCCGCACCTTGGGAGGCTGAGGTGAGTGGATTGCCTGAGCCCGCAGATTTGAGATCCTCCTGGGCAACTTGGTGAGACCTCATCTCTACAATAAATAAAAAATTAGCCGGGCATGGTAGCATGTGCCTGTAATTCCGGCTACTCGGAAGGCTGAGGCAGAAGGATCGCCAGAGCCCAGCAGGTGGAGGCTGCGGTGGCTGGGAGCGGCCACTGCTCTCTAGTCTGGGCGACGGAGTGAAACTCCAACTCAAAAATAAAAAATAAAAAACGTGTGGAGAATGGGCGTGTCAGGCTTCTTTACTCATCTCACCTTTCTTTCTGTGTTCCTGCTCTTCACCTCAATGCCTATGATAGCTCTTTGCACAGTATAGGTACATAATGACTATTTCTTTGACTAAATACCTAAAATCCCTTTAAAAATATTCCCTACACATTTAAAATGTTTGGTAAAAAGGAGTTGAAATACACTGTGGAGCTTGGAGGACTGGTTGAAATACAGATAGCTGGACCTCATGCCCCGAGTGTCTGAGCCAGTAGGTGTGGGCCTGGGAATGTGCATTTCCATCAGGCTCCCAGGCTGGGTCTGAACACCACTGCGTGTAGACCTCTTGCAAGAGAGAGTCTTTCCACTGGTTTCCAGTTGAAAAGTGAGTTGGTAAGCTTACCCTACCCAGAATCTGGGATGACAGTTTTGTGTGTTTCTTACCCCCTGGTATCTACATTGACAGGGGTTTCTTTTTTTTTGTTGTTGCCCAGACTGGAGTGCAGTGGCCGCTCCCGGCCACTGCAGCCTCAACCTGCTGGGCTCCAGCGATCCTTCCGCCTCAGCCTTCCAAGTAACTGGAACTACAGGTGCGCGCTACCACTCCTGGCTAATTTTTTTATTTATTGTAGAGATGAGGTCTCGCCAAGTTGCCCAGGCAGTTCTCGAACCCTCGGACTCAGACAATCTACTCACCTCAGCCTCCCAAAGCACGGGATTACAGGCTCAGTCACTGAGCCTGGCTGACAGGGGTTTCTTAAAGACCACAAGCCTTGGCTCTAAGGATCGGATCTAGTGCTGACTTCACATTCTTCTGCCTAACCTGCCTTTGACCCATCACTGTACTCAAACTGGACTCTCTCCAGAGTATGGGGCCTCCTGGGTGCCATCTGCCCTTGATCTTAACTACTGCTATTCCCATGTGCAGGCTACTTTGTGCTTTATATTTTTCATCTCTACCTGGATCTTCATAACAGTACTTACCTCATAGGGTTGGTTTGAAAATTAAATGGACAAATATTTGCAAATGACATGGAACAGTGCCTGGAACCTAGTAAGCCTCAGTGCGACTTGGCTTTCATTCTGTATTAAATTTTCCGGTCTCCTTTTCAGGGCATCACCTGGTTCTATCATAGCTGCACACCACCCAAACTATTATTTTTCTTCAAATCAATCCACTGTAGTCAAATTATAAAAGAATTCTTTATATCCTTACTGCAAGTAGAAAACCAACATCAATCGCTAAGCAGAATGGATTCATAAAATAATTACAATAAAAACCATTGCTTTTCAAATTCTAGTCAGTTATTGCTTTCTGCCAATGACCCTGAGCCTGAGACTTGCCCCTCTTTCTTTTCTTTCTTTCTTTTTTTTTAAATAGAGATGGAGTCTCACTATGTTGCCCAGGTTGGTCTCAAACTTCTGGCCTCAAGTGATCCTCCTGCCTTAGCCTCCCTAACTGCTAGGATTACAGGTATGAACCACTGCACCTGACCTCTTATAACTACAAACAAACAAAAACTAACAACAACCACCAAACAAAAAAAACCCTGAAAATTAACAAGTTCCAGCTGCTCTAACCACATTTCACTGACTTCACACATTAGAGCTTGAAATTTAAGTGTGTCCCTTGACTATACTTTTATGGATTAACTTTACTTTTCAGACATCGTTTCACCCATGTCTGCAGTGCACACGACACATGCTATAGCACTGATCGTGTGATCCTTGTGTTGCTGCATTTACATCTGAAATGATTTTCTTGTACCAATTTCAAGTCAATGATGCATGGATATCTTTGAGTCACCCCAGTCAGAGAGTAGAGGAATTTTCGGTTGGGCTCTTATAAATAAAAACAAAGCTGTTTGGAGTTTGACATTTGATAAAAACCTACGATGATTTTATCTTCCTCATAAAACATACCTCCCTGTTTTGTCACTAAGAAATACAGATGACAAAGGGTCACCCTCTGGGGTCTGAGGCATGAGAGCAAAGCTGTGTGTTGGTCCTGGAAACATTTATGCATTTACACCCAGGGATTTATGACTTACACCTGCATCTTGGGAGATTGGGAGTCATCATAAGAAGGGAATTTTTACTCATGGCCAAACAAGGGAATGGATAAAAAGTAGGACTGGATGCCACATTTGTCTTCAGAGGCAGAATGAGGGGGTAGATGGGTCTTCAAACGGGGCCGTGGGTTGGTCCAGCCTGTCAGTTGAGCCCAGGCCCCAGGGCTCATGTACTCCATGCTGAGTTGAATAAAGCATGATACGGTAATACAGCCAGGGAATGGGCTGTGACAAGATCGTAGTCCTCAAGTCCAGGGAGGGCCATCATGGAATGCAGGGCTTCTGTCTACCAGGCTGAACTCAGGGCAGGACTCTTGCCTCAAGGACATGGGTGGCCAGGTTGTGGTAGGGAAGACTGTGACTGAGGAACAGTGGAGCTGGACAAAGCTCTGGTGGCTGGAGAGAATGGGAGTCCTTCTCCGCCAGCTCCTGAACCCCGGGCAGGCGTGTCTCACGCTCCATACCAGAGTGCCAGACACTGTGGACAATCACTAACCTCCGCGAAGTTCTCTTGAGGGCCTTCTCCAGAGGGGGACCGGGGGGGACTTTGCCCCTCTTGGCAGAGGAAGGTGGGGACAGGATGAGGTTTGTGGCCCAGTGGGCACGGGTGGGAAGATGTGAGGGAGCCAGGTGGGGTTGGCAGCTGTGACCTCCTTGTGGCCTTTGTCCACCAGGCGCCTAGGTACTCCTCCTTCCTTCACATCCCAGTGAGTGGAGAGCATATACTGAAGTGGGGCACCTGCATGGAAGGCAGATGCACAGGAGATCAGCAGATGCTCCCCCTAGGTGCAGGTGTCCTGCTCATCCTTGGCAGGTGGGGGGCTCCCTCCCAGTGGACTTTGGTGGACACCATCTGGCACCTCAGCTCTCCCTGGAAATGGCTTTCATGTGTTAGTTCACAGAAGAAAAGAGATTTTTGTCAAGGAAGACCATGGAGTGACAAAGTTTTTAGCATCCTAGTCTCTAAGTTCTGTGCCTTTGCACTGCCGAGATCCCCCCTCCCCCATAAGCCCCTTGCAGCGAAAGCAAACCAGTTATGCTCTATCCAAGGGCTGCTTTGGGAGCCGAGTGAACATGGCAGCCAGAGACTCCAGAATTAAGAGTCCCTTCCAGATACAGGTGAAGAAATAATCAAAACCTAGGTCCTGAGAGCCAAGGTATACAGAGAAGACATTTCAGTGAAAAGAGAATGTCAAAAATAATAATGCAATAGTTGGGGTGGGGTGGCTCCTGCCTGTAATCTCAGCACTTTGGGAGACCAAGGCAGGAGAATCACTTGAGCCCAGAAGTTCAAGACCAGCCTGGGCAACATAGCAAGACCTTATCTCTAAAAAAATTTTTCAAAATTAGGTGCTGTGGTGCGTACCTGTAGTATCAGCTACTTGGAAGGCTGAGGTGGAAGGATCGCCTGAACCCAGGAGGCTGAGGCTGCAGTGAACCACAATGGTGCCACTGCATTCCAACCTGGGTGACGAAGTGATAGCCCAACTAAAATAAATAAATAAATACATAATAAATACATAAATAAATAGAATTTAAAAATAAACAATGGCGTTGGAGAGGGAAGTGTGATCTCTCTTGGTCTCTGTTGGAGGACTGGTGTATGTGTTAATGGGACCAGGAAAGTCTTGTTTCCACACTCAGTTCTCTCATCCCTGGATGCTAGAGGAGTTGGAAAGAGAGGCCCCAGTGAGGTTCTGTGCCTGTCTCCTGCCGTTTAAAGCTGGAGAGATGCCCGGAATGTGGTGGGCCTCCGGGGTGCAGCCTGTGACTGGGGAGCCAAGGCTGACCCATGTTCACCAGGAAAAGCTGGAAGAAATGCCTGGGCAGAGGCAGTAGTCATGGTAGCTCTGAACTTGCACGCAGACTCTGTGCCAGCAACGGTGCAACTCAGGCATGTTCAACTTCTCTGTCTCTCTTTGGACACATTTTCTGATCTATAAAATGGGTTGATTGAACTGGATTTCAGTATTTCCTACAACATTCACACTGATGGTCAGTCAGTATGCTTTAATATGTGGATATGCAGATAAACATTATGCAGTCCCTGCCTCAGAGACACTCTCAACTGAGAGGAGGAGACAGACATTACTGATACTTATCAAAGCATGTGAAAGTGACCATAGTAAATGAACAAGGTGCTCCTGAACACAGAGTAGGAGAGGACAAAGCGCCCGGGAGTAGGCATAAAGGTGGAGCAGCCAATGTTTAAATCACCTCTCAAGTCAGAGCAGTGCCCTGTCTACCAAGCCACCCTGATCTGTAGAGCATGTGTAAAAGCCTCGATGTATAGAGATGCAAGTGCCATGGGGGGTGAAGATACTTATCTGTGACTAGTGCACAGGGTGTCTGAAGGCTGTGTGAGGACTGCAGAGGCTGGAAAAAAGATGGGCTTAGGTTCGGTGGTAAATGATCTCTTATGGCAATTCCTCTTAATCCGTAAGCTGTGAGGATACACTGAAAATTGTAAATGGAAAACTTGCATTGCAGAAAATCTGTTTTCACGAGATCATTCTGATAGTAATGGTCTGAAGAGCAGAGAATACAGACACAAAGGTGAGTTTTGTGGATGCTTTAATGCAGGAAAGCAAGGTCTAGGTTTTAAAATGAGGATGGTGATAAAGATGGTCATATTTTTAATAGAATTAAAATGTAAAATCAGGAGGATTCAGCAATGGATGGAGATTGAGTTAGAAGGAATAAGCTCAAGAAATCTCTTTTACAACATAGTGATTATAATTAATAGCAATGTGCTGTATACTTAAAAATTGCTAAGAGAATAGATTTTGAGTGTTTGTAACACAAAAACTGGTAACTATGTGAGCCAACATTATGTGAATTAGCTTGATTTAGCTATTACATAATGTATACATATTTCAAAATATTATGTTGTGTACCATAAATATATACAGTTTTATGTGTCGACTAAAAAATAATATAAACAAAAGCAGTTGATAGCGAGAGAGAAATGGAGGTGTTGACATGACACATCAGTGTCCCAGATAAATGTCTGTGTAGAGATGAATAGGTTCACACAGATGACCACATGAATGGATGGAGGTTTAGATTTCATTTTGGATGTGAAGGCCGTAAGAACTTACAGGAGGTAGCAATGAGCGTGTTGGGATGTTACTGTTCAACAGATGCAGGGAGACCTGTGTCTGGAGTTCAGGGAAGAGGGAAGTCTTTAGGACTCCTTAGAGGGGCAGAGGTTGGTTAAGCCTTAAGACAGGGTGTCCAAATTTGTCTTCCCTGGACCACATCAAAGAGAGAGGAGTTATCTTGGGCCACACATAAGTTATATAATATAATTAGTGTATATGCATAATGAGACTTATTCTTTGTATTTTTATTATAAAATTTAGAAAAAGGAGAATGATATATAACTAGTGGGAAATTTGACTTTGCTTTTGTAGAACTGATCTATCCATGTCTGATTCAATGGAAGTGGTCACAGTTCTTAGTGAGTTCTCAAGGTGCTCATCAGAAATGTTTGTTCAAATTTTGCTCTTCGTGTGCTTCATAATTTGAAAACAACTGCGCACATATGTATGTGTTGCCAAAAAGTGATGCCATGAACAATGCGTGGTGGTGGACTTCAAAAATGGAGCTATGCATGGGGTCACGAAGAACATAAACACTAAAAAACTCAACATGAAAAGATTTTGTGGGGCTGCACAACTAGCTATCCTGGGCTGCATATGGACCACAGACTGTGGGTTGGGACTGGTTGAAGAGGAATGAAGTCCACTAGGGAGGGCTTCTGGCAGGAAGAGAAAGAACCAGAATTTAAATACTGGAGATGCTCACCAGCATCTGTTGCTTTTTGAGTTAATGATGACCATACTAACTGGAGTTAGGTGACATCTCAATGTGATTTTAATTTGCATTTCTTTGATGACTAGTGAGGCTGAGCATTTTTTTGGTGTGTCTGCTGACTGCTCATATGTTTTCTTTTGAGAAGTGTCTATTTGTGTCTTTTACCCACTTTGTAAAGGGGATGCTTGTTTTTTTCTCTTCATCATGTTTGAGTTTCTTGTAGATCCTAGATGCTAGGTCTTTGTCAGTTATACAGTTGGAAAATATTTTTTTCAGTCTGTGGACTGTCTCCCTGCTCTCTTGATGGTTTCTTTCTTTCTTTTTTTTTTTTTTGAGTTGGAGCCTCACTCTCACCCAGACTGGAGTGTAGTGGCCGCTCCCGGCTAACGCAGCCTTGACCTGCTGGGCTCTGGCGATCCTTCCGCCTCAGCCTTCCGAGTAGCCGGAATTACAGGCACGCGCTACCACGCCCGGCTAATTTTTTGATTTATTGTAGAGCTGAGGTCTCACTGCCCAGGCAGGTCTTGAACCCGCTGGCTCAGGCAATCCACTCACCTCAGCCTCCCAAAGGTGAGGGATTACAGGCTGAGCCACCGAGCCCGGCTCTCTTGATGGTTTCTTTGGTTCTACAGAAACTTTTCAGTTTGATGGGGTTTTGCTTGTCTATCTTATCTCTTATGGCATGGGCATTTGGGGTTTTGATTAGGAATTGGTTGTCTATTCCAATTTCCACAAGGGTGGAAATTGTGTTTTCTAAGGTTCTTATGGTTTGAGGTTTTCTGTTTAGGTCTTTGATCCATTTAGAGTTGATTTTTGTGTATGGTGATAGGTAGGGGTCTGGAGAGGATGCAGGGAAAAGGGAACACTTCTACACTGTTGGTGGGAGTGTAAACTAGTACAACCTATGGGGAAAGCAGTTTGGCAATTTCTAAAAGATCTAAAAATCGACCTTCCATATGACTCCACCATATCCCTTCTGTGACTATACCTGGAGGAACTCAAATCACTCTATAAAAAAGATACCTGCACACACATGTTTATTGCAGCATTATTTACAATAGCAAAAATATGGAACCAACCATGCTATTCATTGAAGAAAGGACTGGATAAAGAAAATGTGGTACATATACACAATGGAATATTATGTAGCCATAAAGAAGGACAAAATTATAAACTTTGCAGCAACTTGAATGGACTTAGAGTCTATAATACTGAGTGATCTATCACAGAAACAAAGAACTGAGTACCACATGTTCTCACTCATAAGTTGACATTGAATAATTATCATAATACTACAAGAATGGGATTGGTAGTAGTGGGAAACTGCCTGGGTGGAGGGGGGCACACATCATTAACAAGGGTACCTGTATAATGAACATTTGCATGCATAACCCTGAATTGTACCCCATATCTTTAAAATAAAAAAATCAAATAAATAAATAAATACTGGAGAATGTAGAATTTAGGTCTGTAAATTACTGACCAGAACCTCTAAATCAAATTCAAGAGAAAAAGAGAAGTGTGTGCTTTAGAGTTCTTATGACCAGGTATTAAATTAATCATAAGGACAGGGAGATAGAAGGACAATAGAGATGAAAAGTCCCCACGTTGAGCCTGGCATTGTATTAAGCTCAGAAAGAAAGAATTCTCATCTAGGAATAGCAATTATTAATAGCAATATCATCAGCTGCATATGATTCCATATATATGTCAGACTGTATACTAATGCTATTGGCCTTAATAACAACATTTTATTGTTGTGAATGATATTCTTGTTGTCGACAACTTTTTCATTGATTATGAGAATGCTTCACATTTCCTGGGTGCTACCTGTGTGCCTCTGCCTCCAGGGTTAGCTCAGTTTACTTTAGCCTCTGTTGAGGTCAAGCTAGAGCTACTGGGAGCTCCTCCTCTCCTCCCCAAATGCCATCTTCCTGTCAGGGCTGTTTCTGAGTCCTCTACACTGGTTTGATGACAACCCTTTCTTTAAGTGTAGACAGAATCACATCTGTGTTTCTTTGATGCTATTAGTTTATGTTCTAGAAACAGGGAGCAAATGAGATTAGATGTACAGAAGATTTATTGGAAGAAACACCTGTAAAAGATAAAGGTTTGGGGGGAAGCCAGAGACAGCAAGGAGAGTCTTCAGACTATGTTGGAGGTCTGACCCCGGTGCAGTAGAGGGATATGGAAGGATTGGGTAGGAAGTGCTTGGCATACTAGACTAGGTAGTCTAGTTAGGGTAGTCTGGCTAGGAAGCACAGTTCCAAGAAAGATTTGGTGAGGCCCCGGGAGTTGTTAAACCAAAATTTCTGGTTGGAGCTGTCTCTGGTCTCAGAGGGCAGATCCCCTTAGTCCACCCACTGTGCTTATTCATTGGCTGGGAGGAGCCTGTGTGGAGTGTGACCTCAGCAGGGACACAGTCTTGAGTCCAGAGCAGTTGGGCCATCAGCTGCAAGCCTCCTGCAGTGGGAGACACAAGTGGCTCGTTTTATGGCCATCACAGATTCCCTCAGTAGTGCAATGATGCTTCTTCCCAAGTATTCTACTAGCACATGGTGTTCAAACTAGTCCAGTAAAACTCAGTCTATGCAAGTTTGTATCATTATTAATTATGTTGCTTGTGTCCACCCAGTTAGATGGTAAAACTTTCTTTGAACATTAATGCCTACCATTGTGCCCTTAACGCAGAAGGCATTTATTTAAATGCATTCATCATAACTATAGTTATTTGATGTTCATTATTTAAATGTATCTGGGAGCAGTGAACAATGAAAGTCTTCACTCAGAAAGTTGGGTGGTGACTTACAAGAGAAGGTTTGATGAGAAGTTCTGCAGATACCACAGTGAGTTCTTGAGGGAGAGAGGATTAGAGCATGTGAATTAGACATGCCCACTGGACTAAAGCAGACACTAGGACCTGGACACATGCATTTCATGAGTTGAAGTCCAAGCAGGTGGACAGAGCGTGGTATCTAGAGGACATGTGGGAAGGGCCAGGTCCTGCCAAGAACTGGCCTGGGGGAGTCCAGCAAGATGTGTTGGATGGGAGTCTGAAGTCGACATCTAGATGGTCACAGAAACTCTGTTTTCAAGAATGACCTTATCTTCCCACAGAGAGGTGGTTTTTACACACCCTGAGAGGCCTTCTTGGCCTTGGCTCGTTGGACCAGGAAAGACACCCATCTCAGCCCAGGCTTCCTGGGAATTTGGAATTGGCGTTTGGTAAATCTAATCAATTTAACTGTTTCCTTGAACTAAACCTGTGATTCAAGATAAGGTTCTTGAAGGCTGTTGGGGGAACCTGTATGCTAGGAAGTAAAACTGACTTGCAGAAAGGCAGGAATGAGTCAGGCACATATAGAGGAGCACAGGTGAGAGGCATTGTGACTCCAGTGAGAGGGAATGGGAGATGAGACTGTTGTCACCCAGACTCTTGAGGACTCTGAGTTCATGGACTGATCCCTGACCCCTTCCCTTGAGTTCTGAGGGTACTAACCCTGGAGTTGATTCCCTATTTTGCGTAATCTAGTATGAGCGGGTTTAGCAGCAGCCAAATGACAATGACCGAGACACTATTTGGGCAAGTACACTGAGGCAGAAAATTCAGAAACATGAAATGTGCTGAGATACAGGCAAGAAAGGAGTCAGCACTGGAAAGACACACACAGTCTGTTGACCTTAATAGCACTGCTTTAAAGATTGCCCTTGAATTTGGTAAAGACAGCTCATACTGATACTTCATATCACAGGTGCAAAATGAGCTGTTTGGGTTTTTTTGAAACGTTAAAGTTCCAACATAACTGAGAGTTTCAAGAATCAATTTTATTTTATTTTTATTTTTATTTTTTTGCATTGGAGTCTCACTCTGTCGCCCAGACTGGAGTGCAGTGGCCGCTCCCAGCCACCGCAGCTTCGACTTGCTGGGCTCTGGCAATCCTTCCGCCTCAGCCTTCCAAGTAGCCGGAATTACAGGCACGCACTACCACGCCTGGCTAATTTTTTGATTTATTGTAGAGATGAGGTCTCACTGCTCAGGCAGGTCTCGAACCCGCGGGCTCAGGCAATCCACTCACCTCAGCCTCCCAAAGGCACGGGATTACAGGCTGAGCCACCGAGCCCGGCTAAGAATCAATTTTAATAGTATAACTGAATGCAGAGAATTATGTACCTCCAATTGCTTCATTTTGTAACTGTCTTTTATTGTAGAATTAGTTATTTATACTCAGGGAAATAAGTATATTGTTTACACTTTCTGAAAAAAGTACTAACTCATGAAATAAAATAGTCTACAAAAAAAGAAAGAAAAGAAAAAGAAAGACTGGGAAGAATGACTTGGGAAGAGGGGGCCCAAATGAGGCTATTTTTGGTCCCTTAGGAATTGGGTAACTGAAAAGAATTCCAAGTCAGGGACTCATATATAAGACTTGGTTATAAGAACTAGGACATAGGGTAGATTCTTCTTCACTGGGAGAAGTTGGCTATTAGAAGTCAAGCAAAAGGTCCAGATGAGAGTGTTTTGAGGATGGGGTTCCTTTATGTCTTCAGGAGGAATTATTGCATTCCTACTGTCTGGTAGGGAGTTTAGTGAGTCGGGGTTCAGAGTACTATGGAGTCGGTCCAGCCCGGGGGTGGAGGCCCAATGGAAACTGCTGTGGAAAAGCAGGCTGAGAGGCAGCAGTCGTGTGGGGAGCCAGCCAATTCATGGAGTGGACTGGATGATGAATGGATCATTAGAATTTGGAGAATTCTACAGCAAAGTAGATCCAGAAGAAGCTGAATCTGAAAACCCAGAAAGCATCATGGTGGTGATGTCTGCCAAGGGTCAGTGAAGAAGAGGTAGAGCATGAGAAAGAGTTATCCAGAACTCTTGGGTGTGTCTATTTCTCAGTTTTTTTTCTAGGGCCTTGCTGACAGATGACACACCCATGAGGAGTAATTTCCATGCCCCATTTGGCTGGATGAACTGTGTCATCACACACCAACTCAGCTTCACCAGAGCCAACATTAAAATTCAGGAGGAATTTGGAAGTTCCTGTCTTTCCTCATTCAACTCAGGCTCTGCAGATAGGCAAGACTCTCTTTTAATATAGTTCAGCTCAGTCTTCCAGCTTAACCTCGAACCCTGGCCAACACAGAAAAATAGGTATAGTAAGAAAGGAGGGAAAGGAGGTAGGAAGAAAGATGAAAATGAGCAGATGCCTCATGGTCTGTCACTCACATTGAGGCGAAAGCAGGCCAAACACCTCATCTCCTCTTTACTACCACTGACTATTCTGAGTGTCTTTTAACCATAGATATTGCTTTTCATGGAGACCTCCCTCTCCTTCTCCCTTACCCCCTGTCCCCCCCAAATCATTTCCCTGGGGAATGTCAGGGACTCCCTGTATAGCATGCAATTAACCTTGACAAGACAAACCAAAACTAAACTCGACCATGACCAATTAGCAGGCGTGTAATTGACTGCAGTTTCTTTTCTGTTTTTTTTTTTGAGTTGGAGTCTCACTCTGTCACCCAGACTGGAGTGCAATGGCATGCTCCTGGCCACCGCAGCCTCGACCTGCTGGGCTCCAGCAATCTTTCCACTTCAGCCTTCCAAGTAGCCAGAACTACAGGCATGCACTACCATGCCTGGCTATTTTTTGTTGATTTATTGTGGAGACTAGGTCTTGCCAAGTTGCCCGGGTGGGTCTCGAACCCACGGGCTCAGGCAATCCACTTGCCTCGGCCTCCCAAAGTGCTGGGATTACAGGCTGAGTCACCGAGCTTGGCCAGTTTCTTCTTAATTTTATTTCTTGTGCTGTTGTTTATGGTAATTAAATAGAGTCAAAACACATGAGACTAACTGAAGTTTCTGTTTGGCTTCTGACTGGCTCCATGGGGAGCAAATTATTGAATCTCCCCAAATCTCTATTTCTTTATCTATACAATGGGATAATAATACTACTTT
The DNA here is from genome assembly GCA_027257055.1 of Cephalopachus bancanus. Taxonomy (NCBI): domain Eukaryota; kingdom Metazoa; phylum Chordata; class Mammalia; order Primates; family Tarsiidae; genus Cephalopachus; species Cephalopachus bancanus. The sequence goes on along the minus strand of JAPVLO010000176.1, from coordinate 3,278,068 downwards.
AATACCCTGCTGGGTGATTTTGAGAATTGTATATGAAAGCCACAGCAAATGGTATAAGCACCAATGCAAGTCAGATAGGTCCTTTAATAAGTCAGTAGAGTGGAGCAAAGTTACCAGAACCTGGTTCTCGTTACCAGCTCTTGGGCAATGCACTTGTATTCTAACCTTGGTTTCTTGTTAAGACGGTATGGTAATATTCCTGCTTCATATCGTTTTTATGAAGATTAAAATAACCTGTGTAGTAAAGTGTAAAGAGTATATTAATGATTACAATTCTTAACAATGTCTCAGAATAGGATAATTTCAAGGCCAGATATGCGTAAAATGTTTTTTTATTGCTATAGAAGTGTCAATATGATTTTAAATTAGTATGTCTCTACCAGATTTGTTCAAAAATATTGGCATAGAGAATCTGTTCTTAATTCTATACCTGAGTCAAATTTAAATAATACACAGTTGTTTAAAAGATAAAATATGGAATTTAATTACACACAAAAAATAAGTGAGTACTTCCTTAAAGGTCCTTTGTATATTTCATTTTTTAAGTGAAAAAACTTAGAAAGCAAAAATGTTATAGTCTATTTTATTCATAACATCAATTTAGTACTCTTAAGAATTGAGAGAAATATGGTTTATATACATAGGGGGATGGGTATAATAAAAGGTAATCAAATATGGCTCCATTTTACAACAAAATGAGATTATTGCAGTTCAAAAGAGGTCCATTTTGCATTTTTTAAAATAAAAATATTCTGCATTTATACTGATTAAATTATAATATTTTTAAATATTTTATTTCCTTGCAAGATAATAGTTGGAGAAACTGCTGTGTTTTGCCTACAACTAGCCACAAGGGATTTTGAAAACCAAGAAAAAACTATTTTAACTGGAGACTGTTGCTATATAAACCCACTGGTGCGCCGAACTGTCCGATTTCTTGGTATGTGCTCATTAAATTGTTTTCATTGTTGCTGAAACAATGTTTATGTATAAGCTAGCTTTTAAAATGACCTATATTTAACTGTATGCAAATAATAGGTTATCATTTCTTGGAAGTGTTTCAATTTGGTTTTAAAAATAAACATTACATGCTGCTTTCTCTCTAATATTGCAGGACCCTACTTCAGGCTGTCATTTCCACATTACTCTAAGGGAGAAAGAACACCACACTTAGATATTTAATATTATTTTAAGAAAACACAAATTACATAATTAAAATAAATGTCTTACTCTGCTTATGAAATTATATAGTTAATTTTATAATAAAAGAAATGACTTTGTTATGAAATTTTAGAAACAATGCTTGCAGTGAGGGAGTGATAATATTAAACATCATGAAAGACAAGAAAAATAACTTGACAAATAGAAGACATGTAGTATTTGTTAATTAGCATACTAAGCATGTCATGTACCACTGCTAAGCTGTTCTTTATGTATAAAATGTATTGGTGATTTTCTTGCAGGACAAGATTCTCTAATATTTTAACTTTCAACTCAAATGCTAGCAATAATAAATATGATCATTGATTAATTATTGAAAAGCATTTCAATTCAGTAGGAACTTAGCCTGCCAAATTTTTTAACTGACACAATACAATTTAATATAAATGAATTTCCTGGGTTTATTAGAAAAAATAAGTATATCTGTGTAAACTAAATAATATTTAAGGTAAATTCTGATTAGTATTAAGAGATGTGTTAAGGATACTGTCATTCTTCAACATATTTCTCATATTGAAGGGATCAAGATGGACACCTTGGAGATTTTATGTATAGATCATCTAATCTATATATAAACCCATTAAAGACTAGCCAAATGTCATCAGGCTCTTAGATCTCTCTGAAGACGAAAGGTTTTCGTATCCAAGACTTTTTTTTTTTTTGAATCAACATCAAGTTATGTATCTCCAAAGTCCCCATTTATCCTGTAGAATGGATAATTTTTATATCAAATCTTAAAAAGTGATTTTTTTCACATGCATCATTTCTGTTCTTAACTCATTTCTCTTTGAATAAGAGTCATTTAATAACAAAATAGACAATAAGCAATAACATTCTCAGAACAAAAGTATTTAATGACATTGATGTGTTTCTTCACCAAACACTATTAAGCAAATTATATTATGTCTATTTAAGTACAACATTTTTCTGCACTTGCACACATATTTCTAAAGAATATATGGCTCCAAAAAAAAAAAAAAAGACTATATGGCTCAAAATAAAGTGTGCTTTCAGATCTTGGTATGCTTCTTATTATATAATTGCAAAACATTTAGGAAAGCTTCATTTGTTTCTTGTACCCTTATGATTTGGATATTTCTAGTTATAATAAAATGGAAGCTTATAAACAAAGCCTTACTTTGTGATAGCATACCACTCTTTATAGCGATGTTATTTTTTGAGGTCAGCAGAGTAGATAGACTCATGGGTTCTTACTTTTAATGATCTTTGTAGTCAACTAAAATATTGGCCTAGGGTCTGATGCACTGATGTTTGAATTCTATAACACATTTGGGAGTTTTTCAAGTACCAAGAGACATTTCCATATTCTTATCAACTAGCTTCCTCTATTTGAAAACCTATCACACCAGATATAAAGAATGGATTAGTAAACTAAAATGATTACACATTAGCCTAGATTTCAAAGGAGTACAGATGAAGACTTGTAATTTAGGCTCCAGTGCGTGGCCATGAGATTTTGGAAGGAGAGGTTGCACCTGTTAACATTTCATTGAGCTCAGTTCTCTTTAATTTGTCTGCCTCTCCCAAATTTCTGATTTTGATAGCTCTTTACTTTGTATGACTCATAGAATACTGGCAAGAAGTAAAGAAAGGGCCTCTTATTGTTTCCTTTTAGAATTTTTAGATAAAGAGACAACTAATGTCTTTGTTTCATTGCTGTTTGGATACGCATAGAGTTTTGCTATGTGCAGGTTTTTGTGTGCAAGCCTTTATAATCTTGCATAATAATTTAAAAATATAAAGAATAGCTATGCATATAATAATGCTGGAAAATTATTTGATCCTGCACAACTTTTATGATGGTTTTCTGTACAGCAGCCAGTAATGTGGAAAAGGCCTAGGAAACAAACACTCTAGAAATAAATGACTAAGAAGAAAGACATCTTATATGTGAATTTTTAAATGAACCAACTGTTGTGGGAAGTATTATTTTGGTATAGTTTTAAAAAGTCCTAATGGATTTTATTTTTCAAAATTAGAAACGAATGGATTTCTTTACATTGGTACCACATTCTTGAAAGTTGTATCTGTAAGTTTAATTGAAATAATGCTAATCAATTTGTTTTGTCTATCTAAGTAGAAAAATAAGTTTTGACAATAATGACCAATGACTGAATTTAGAAAGTACTTTTGGTATCCAAGTAAATTGGCAAGTTCCTTACAAAAGGAGAAAAAGTATCTCTACACTTAGTCTTATGCCCTTCAGTAAACAAAGCAAATACATTTTAAGACTATAAAGACAAGTTAAAATTTTGATTGCCTATTGTTTACTAAATTGCCCCAAATTTGAAAAATTGACAACCATTCCATAAAAGGTAAGGTAGGACTAAATTACTAGCTGTTCTGTGACTTTTAAAAATATGTTTCTGAAGGCAAGTTGGGATTAATCTGAAAGCATTTTGTTTTACTTAAGTTTTTCCATGATATTTCAATGAAAACTGATGACCCTGGATTTCACTGCTAATTGGCATCTCCCACAGAGTTAATAGCATCCTGAATGGGCTTAAGAGGCATAATCAGAGAAACAACTGCTTTGCTTTATGTTGGTGAGATTTTTTTTAAAAAATTCAAACATAGGAAAATAGAGAAATTACTAACATGAGTAGAACATAATAGACTCTACCCTCTCAAGGAATATATAACTCCATTTTAAAAACTTCATTATCCAAACAGAGTCTTAAGTTATATTTTTTCTTCTTTTATCTTATGTCTTACAAGCCTGCCTGGCATAAAAATGTAGCCAGTAGTAGACAGCTCAATATGTTAGATAGTTTACCACTTCCAGTACTCCAGAAAACCAAGGGAAGAGCTGGGACAGAGAGAAATGAAAGAAGCTATGTGTTTACATGTATGGAATATCGTGTAGTTACTAAAATATTTCCAACAAATACACACAACAAAGAATTAACACTGTTTTTCTTCTTTCCCAGGAATTTATACATTCGGACTGTTTGCTACAGATATCTTTGTGAATGCAGGGCAGGTAGTCACAGGAAACCTGGCCCCGCATTTCCTTGCCCTGTGTAAGCCCAACTACACAGCACTAGGATGTCAGCAGTACACACAGTTCATCAGCGGGGAGGAGGCCTGCACTGGCAACCCAGATCTCATCATGAGAGCCAGGAAAACCTTCCCATCCAAAGAAGCCGCTCTCAGCGTCTATGCAGCTATGTATCTGACAGTAAGTAAGGACTACAACTCATCTATACTGTACTCTATAAATGCTCTGCATTTCTGTTCATTTTTTCAATGTAGAAATCCTTCTTCCCTGGCATAATGAAAGTCGCTCATGGCACATTAACAACTTTCTATAGGCCATTTAATTTATTTTTAATAACGGCTATTTATACTGTAAATAAAATCAAGTCAGTGGGCTCTCATGAGATTATGTGTGGGTAGTTAGTTGTACTAAAAAATATAGCCATTTGCATTCCATTTGAGAATACGTTTGTCTTTATGTTAAATATGACTTAATGGAAATAAATTTGTTCAGTCACATTCCTCATAAACTTGTAATAGCACAATTAAGAGAACTACCCAGGCCTCTTAGCTGCCTATTCAAGCTTTCATATTCCCTGGTGAGATGGAAAAGGGGGCATTCTTTCCTCTAGAAAGCTCTTTTGTTGTTGGTCATGATCTCATCATAATATCTCCATCAGGTTTTAATGTTTTCTCATAGGAGTAACCAAAGTGTCCTTAGACATTATATTTTTTCTTTTATTCCTTCTTTTATTCTTGAGTATGTGCCATCGTATTAGTGGTCAGAGCCAGGCCCCAAGTGCAGCTGTCTCAGGACCCTCAGTTGAAGTGAGTACAATATCCCTGAGCAGAAGTAGCAGGTGGAGGCTCCTGATCTCAGCAGGGTGTCCTCAGCCTCATCCTCCATTACCAGGACATGCCTGGCAGCTGTGGAGCTGGACTCCCAGCGTTGGCAAGAAGGTCAAATGATTTACTGTCTTTTGTGTTCTCCTTCCCAATGGTGCCAATGTCTGCTTCCCTCCAATTTCAGCTCATTGACAAGGGATCTGTAAAGACTCAGGACCAATTTGAAACCAAACTTGATAATTTCTAATGACTTGGAAAAACTTGGAATTTGTTTTACACTTAGAGAGTGATTTGACAATGGAAATGTTTCCAATACCATCATGTCAAGCTGTTATTAAAAACAGAGCAAATGCATATCAATACCCCGAGACACCTCTACTTGAGGTTGGAAATGGGGATTCCTAATGAGAAGGACGACTTAGGAGGAGAAATAGACAATCACACTCAACAGTCACAATGGTAGGATCATTTTAGGAGCCATGAAGTATGCATTTTAACATTTTTAAAGTTTATAAGCCAAGTTAATTCTATCCCTCATTGCTTGGACTTTTAAAAAATGCCATCCAGCAACCTCCTTCCTTGGAATTTACCCAGAGGAACACAAATCATTCTACAAAAAAGACACTTGCACATATACATTTATTGCTGCACTATTCACAATAGCAAAAACATGGAACCAACCCTACTGCCCACCCAAAGTAGACTGGATAAAGAAAATGTGGTACATATATGTGCTAGAATGTTACGCAGCCATAAAGAAAGGCAAAATCATGAACTTCTCAGCAGATTGGTTGGAACTGGAGACTATCTTTCTTAGCAGCCTATCACAGAAATAACCAAATATCACGTCCTCAGTCATAAGTGGGGCCTAAACATTTTTCACAATAGCACAAGGGAGGGATCGGCAGTTGTGGGACACTGCTGGGGTGGGGGATGGAGTGAGAGGGAGAGACTAACAACACAAAGGGTACCTGATTCTAAACCAAGGGAAGTGAAGACCAGTTGGAAGGCCCATTACGTATACACCTAATCCTGACTTGTACCCCACTCCTTTATAATAAAATAAAGTAAAAAAAAAAAATCTTTTGAAAATTTTTGTAGCAATAAGGATGCAATTCTATCTCATCAGTCTTGCCTCCCACCACCCCTTGGCTTTATGAACTGTGCCTGTGGCAGCCCCTCCCTGCCCTGTCTGCCCTGTGCTGTGCAATGCTGCTTCTCTAATCTCCCCCAGACTTCTTCAACTCACCAGCTTTGCTCTTTCCATCACATCCTGAGGGGTTCAGTATGAATTATGCTCACCCAGGCACAGACTTCCTGTTCACTGAATTGCTTGACGATATGTTTCACCTCTCCTCGAATGTGAAGCACTCAGCCCTAAAATGGAGATTTAAAACTTGAGTGAGCCAGAAGTCACAAAATACCTTTTATTTGTTGCCTTCACATCTGAATCTGATGTTTATGTTTGTATCTGAGTATGAATTGCAAATATATCTGCCTATGAATATGCGATCAAGCCAATGATGGGAGACAAACTCCAGAATACTCTCTGACCCCAGATACTGGTGCATGAATATTTTAGCACTTACGGATGTTATATTTTGCTGTGTAACCAATGATTTCCAGTGGTGGTGAATGTGCTGTGATAGTAATATACTTGACCTTTTTATTCCGGCAAAATTGTGTTTCAGAGGCATTGCTATGGGAGAAGACATTATCCTTCTATGTACTGGAAGGATCTTAATATCTTGGCTTGCCTCTGATCCGCTGGCCACCTGCATGTACTTGTTTTAGCAACTTCTGAATTATAAACCATTCTGTTCTAGTCTGTATTAAAGACTTGAAGATAGTTAAGTAATTATTAGCACAGCAAGCATTTATTGAGCATTTGCTATGTGCTGGGCACCAGTCACTTCATTACCAACTTACATAAACTTTATTAATTTTTATGTATTCTCAACATTAATTATTATTGCTATTCATTTAATAAGTGATAACTAGTGCCAATTTATTAAATCCTCACAACATTTTCTTAAACTGTGTACTATTATTATACCCATTTTACAGATCAGGAAACTCAGAAAATGAAGTAACTTGCTCAAACCCATAGATCCATAAATATTTCTGGTGCCAACATTCTGAGTGTTCTGGAGAGGAAAATGTTAAATCTTATTAGCCCTGGTGTGTGCATATTGAGTTGAATTATCTTCTCCTGCATAATCTTAGCATCCAGGAAGGTTTAAAGCCAAGGATGCAGATGGTAGACATTTAATAGACGCTTCAGCACTCGGAAATCTTCTATCATTAAACATCAGTTCAAACTAAAAGTTAGGGGTCCTGCTGGCAATCACATGGACGGCACCTCTGTCTTATTAACAATGGGTTCCATGCTTGCTAACTGCTCTCTCTCCTCACCAGCCCTCTGTGTGGTGTGTGTGCGCGCGTGGGAGGCTGCCATGGCAACTCTGAATATAGCTCCCCTGCAAGTGTAGGCTTTGCAGTCAGGTTCCGCCGTTATGCTTGAACTTATATACAAATATATTTCTTCCCAGCTTCACTAGAAACACCTTGGGGAAACTTTATATAGGAATGTTGGGTGTTTCAAATGATTGCAGTCACCTGATGTGCTTGCCAGCCTTCTGATGGACAGATAAACAGTAGAAGACAACCATGGATTCAGGATTCCCTGTGGACACGGTCTTGGGGCGGCATTTAATTAGGGATGTCTTTATTAAATTTGGTATTGATGTTATAAACATACGTAAATTCACAAATAAAATTAATGGGACCGTTATGGCTATGTGGATAAGCATGGAGGAATATTTTTCGAATGCTTCTCTATGTGAATTAGGAGATAATATTAAGGAACTTGAGCTTTCCCTTAGCATCTGACTTTAATTAAGGCTTTGGGGATAACGTGGTCACGAAGCTTTCCTTTGCTTTACTGAGAACTTTCAGGAAAAAAAAAAACAAACCTCTAGTCCCATTTTTGTAAATGTTGTTGGTTTCAGGAAAGTATTCTGAAGGTATTTAACCTTCAACCTTCAAATTTATAATTCATTGTTAAGTTACATTAGAATAATATGTAAGTTCAGTTTTGTGGTAGTTGTTTTTATATAAAATGAGTAATTTTTGGTTTTGTTTTTCCCAATTAAAGGCAAATGAACTTCAAGATTGAGAATGAAAAATTATGTTTGGTGCATTTCTAGCTACCACCTCATATATCTCAGAATGTATATATTTGGTGACAACCTCATATATTGCTGTAGCAGAAAGGCATAAAATGATCTCCTTAGATGTTTCGAAATTTTTTTTTAAAAAAGGAAGTGTCAGTTACACGTGTCAGCTCTGCTTTTGTCACGGCATAAGAAACCACCCTCAACCTCAGAACAACAACTATCTATCCTTCTCAGGACTGAGTGGGATCACTTGCAGCTCTCCTGCTAGCCAGTACCACCTTCTCTCATGGGTCCCTTTCAGCTGGCTGCTTGGCTGGGCCCTGGTTGGCTGGGACCCCTGGAGTGGCCAGGCCTCTGTCCTCCTAGGAGGGCTTTCTCACAGCTCATCTTCCTTGATGGCCTCTCGGGGATCACCCCCAAGAAAGGGGAGGCTCACACTGTGAGCTCTCTTGAGGCTTGGGTTCCTCAGCTTGTTCCCCATGTCACCACCACTGTGTTCTTTTATTTGTTCAAACAGATCCAGGGCCAGCCTGGATTGTTGAGGGTGGACATAGATACCACCTAGAGGTAGGAGGGCAGACACATCAGCTTGTAACAAGTTGGATACACCGGGACAGGAGGGATTGGTGGACATTAGACAATTTACTGCAGTCTTTCCCAGAATATTAGTGGACAACTTTAAAACATCGTCCCTCTCTCCCCCTCCCCGTTGGTGGCTCTTCACTGGCACAGTCTGGTCTCACTTCCCACATGGCCATCTTCTGTCACAAGCTCACGAGTCACATGTCCAGCAGCTGCTGCTCACAGGCTGCCAAGCAAGGATTGGGTAAGCGCCACTGTGGTGTCCGTGTGTCCCTCCTCTCTAGAGACTTTTCACCTAGTTCTCCACAGGGCAGTAGCCAGTGGCCCTCACCCTGGGATACAAGTATTTGGGGAGTGCATGCCAGTGTATGTGCATTGTAGCAGTTGATTTCATGAGACCCATCAGGAACTGTGTTTGGGGAAAGAGCAGGGTGGGTGCAAAGAGGAGCTTTGGGCTACTTCCTGGACCTGTCCACACTGACTGGTGAGCTCTAGCTGCCACCTGTAGCCATCCCCCTAGAGCGTCCCTATGGAAGTGTGTGCAGTACTTGTCCTCCACATTCCAAGTGGGCAGGTCTGGCTAAGTGTCTCCTGGGTGATGCATCACAGGTATTTATTGAGCAGGCACTTGTTATGGGATGGCTCCACTCTCACTGTGATTACTGGTCCGCGACCACTAACATTTGTTGGCTGACATCTCTCATCTCTCCTATTAGCCTTCAGCTAAGTGTTGTTGGGGGAGGGCATGGAAGACATTTGTGATGTACCTGCTGGGGTCTAGGACTGTCCCCACTGTGGGTCAACCCCTTTCATGTTTCACTCTGTCTCCCTTCCCCCACCACTCTGTGCTCTAAAATCTCATGTATTACTTTTCCATCTCACCTTAGTCCCAGATCTTATAATTGCCCGTAAGAGTAAAAATGATAATAACGTTGTTTTGCAGTTGCACACCTGCAATAATTACTATGGCTGGGATGGTGACAAGCAGCTAAGTATTAATAAATGGTTAAGGACACTAGATATTCTGCATCCCTACCTTAATTCTACCTGACTCCTATAAGTGGCACTTGCATCTGGGTATTCTGTGATTGACATGGACTTTATCATGGTATCTGGTTCTCTGACCACAGCACAGAAATTCCTGTGTCTTCAGCAGCATATCAGAACTGCTAAGAAGAGAGATCACCAGCATTGCTAACTGCCCCAGCATTGTTCCAGCCAGGAGCGTAAAGCAGACTGACACTTTAGTTAGCACACATGGATTTTTTATGAGTAAATATACTTTTCAATCATGTTCTGTGAAATATTAAAAAACATGTCACAGAATTCCATTAATAAGTCTGACATTTTTTAGGTGTGTTAGCAAACTTTTGCTTGAGGATGGCTGGTAGCATTGTGAACATTCTATTTAAGAGAAGAAGACAATCTAAAATGGCCAGACCTGTGTTGTGACTTTTGTAGGTCTTTGGTGCTTGTGACTTCATGGGCCCTCCACCACTGGCAGAATTAAAGAGGATATTTTACAATTGCATTGCTACAAAAAATAATATATAAATATTAGATATTAAATATTTTCTTCAACCTGAAAACTCACTTTCCTTCTGGTTTTAAAAGAAGCTAAGATGTTTCCTGGGTCCTTCGAGGCATCCTGGATAATGCACGTTCTGTGCTGCTGGACAGTTCTGCCCCAACAGTGGTACCTGATGAAAAGTTCTAGGTGGGACATGATTGTTGGAGCATCTATTAATGACAGTGAGTGTCCCCCAGTGTCCGGGAAGAAGAGGTCCTGGCCAGCATCACAGGGAGTGCTGCAGAGGGGAGAGGCACTTGAGATGGGTCTTGAAGGCAGGCGGGGTTTGGGTGGCTATGGGAGAGGCATCCAGCAAGGGGACAGCAGGAGCAGAGCCAAGAAGCAAGAAACACTGAAACAGTTGGGAAGAGGTGAGAGGGAACCCCAGAGTCGGGGGAGAGGTGGGGAGTTGGCGTGTAAGGAGAAGCAAGAGAGAGTGAATCCAAAAGACTCTGTCAGCCGACCGAAAGCTCATGACTTTAGTGAATGAAAAATGCTGAGCTGAGGAATGATGTCACAGAAATAGTGTTTCAGGACACTGGTGTTTAGCTCAATTTCATGAATATGTATTGGACACCTGGAATGTATCTATCCTCTACATATTGATATACACTCCTTCTGAAGCTTAAAAATGGTCTGGTAGAGGCTAGGCATGGTGTATCACACCTGTAATTTCAGTACTTTGGATTGCTTGGGCCCAGGAGGTCAAGACCAGCTTGGGCAATATAGTGAGACCTCATCTCTACAAAAAGTCAAAAAATTTAGCCGGGCATTGTGGTGCGTACCTGTGGTCCCAGCTACCCTGGAAGCTGAGGTGGAAGGATCCCCGGAACCCAAAAGTTTGAGGCTGTAGTAAGCTGTGATCGTGCCACTGCATTCCAGGGTGACAGAGTGAGTCCTCCACTCAAGAAAAAGAACAAAGTCTGGTAGAGAGCAAAGAGAGGATTAAAATGGGAGGAAACTAAAAGTAAAGGGAAACTTTTAAGGAGATTGTCACAGAATCTCAGACATTAAATGAAAATCCTGAACAGAATCTCAGGATTTGGATTTAGCTGCCTTCGTAAGATTGGACGTCCTTGTGCTGACGAGGGGACCTGGGTCAGAGGCAGTAAAGTGAAAGGTACCATCTCTGAGGGAGGGAATGAGCTGGGCCTCTATGAGCTGCCTTGGGTCTGGGCTGTGGTTTGGGGAATGCAGATCACAGCTGCAGGGGACTCCTGGGCACTCTTGGAGTACAGGAAGATATCAGACCCGGACCTAGAGTCAGGATTCGGTACCCCTCAGGGCTCTTCCTGTATCATGGGCTCAACCAGACGTGTCTTTAATATAAATGACCAAAGACATCAAGACTGTGTGACATCCAAACTGTGTGTATCTTCACACCAAGTTACAGCAGAGAGCGAGAGAGTTAGCCTAGCACTGACATAAACCGTGATGTAGAGGTTTCCTTTTCCCAGGTGAGTGTGAACTCTTTTTCATCCTCTTTTTTGAATCAGATAGAAAAGAACACATTTGGCAAATCACAAAACACCAGTATTACTTGACTGAAAACTCAGTGGTCTACGCCAGGCATGTCCAACCTGTAGCCTGTGGGTTGCATGTGGCCCAGTCATGTGGCCCCACAAAATCTTTTAACATCACGTGCTTTTTAGCATTTATTTTCTTCATGACCCCACACGTATTTTCATTTGAAGTTCACTATCACATCTTATTTCTGACATAAATTTCAGGCAGCACAGACATGTGTGAGCAGCTGTTTTATGATGAAGCCACAGAGAGCAAAATTCAAACACACCCTGACAAGCACCTTGAGAACTCACTAAGAACTGTAAACACTTCCATCAATCCAGACACAGATAGGTTAATTTTACAAAATAAGTTCAAATTTCCCAATACGTTTATATTATTCTAATTGTTCTAAACTTTATAATAAAAATATTTTCAAAATAAGTCTTGTTATGTATATACACTAAATATATAATCTATGTATGGCCCAAGACAATTCCTCTTTACTCACTGTGGCCCACAGAAGCCAAAATGTTGGATACTCCTGGTCTACACGTGTTTTTCAGCCTCTGTCCAAACTAGTGAATTGCATAGAAATATGAGAACTGTTATCCTGCTTTCTTGAGATCCTAAGTGGTGGCATTAAATCTTTGCCATCCTCCCTCCTACAACGTAGTCATTTTTGATTTGCTATCTTGAAGTTTCAAAAACTTCCAATTGAATTTCCCCAGAAAGGGACTATTTCACTTGTTGAATATTGGGTGTGTCCTTTGTTCCTTCAGGGACTCAGAGAGTGACCCCTGGGTGTGTTCACAGACTAGTAGTCCCACTATGAGCCAGACTGTGGCCTCACAGTCCCCACAGAGCCATGTGACAGCAGCTCAGGTCTTCAGGTTTCAGGGTGCACCCAGACCCTGTGTCCAGCAAGTCTCATGCTATGTGGGTGTGCTCTTTTCCCCAATGTATAGACACCTGTGTAAATGGCCATAGGTGCTTTGGTTAGGGCTGGGGAAATTATTAGAACATCACCTTTAGTAGTGTTGTGGGGTCCTTCCCTCTGAGGACCTGATGGCTCTTCAGCCAGTAAAGTCATTCAGGTTTGGTAACTGTGGAGGATTGAGGTTTTGTGGGGTGTCCACCCTCAGCTCACACATTTTTACTTTCCTGGGATGACACATGTTAAGTCGTCTCATTGACTCCCAGTCTGCTTTGCCCCTAGGGCACGTTGTATCTACACCATCTCTAAAACTTTCTGGTGGTCCCCCTGTGACTGTCCCTCTGGCTTTGTGCATCGTCACAACAGTTGAGACTCACCAGCTGTTGGTGGTTAGGCACAGAACCTGGGTGCTGTTTCTTCTGGGACACTGTAATTCCCATCAACATTAAGAAACCCAGCCCTGGGATAGCCTGTCCTACCGTTAGCCCTGACCTGCTGAGGAGAGGTGCCCCTGAAACTCTGAGTGGTGCTGGTGTCCTCTCAGCAGGGATGGTGAGCCCACCCCCATGGCATGTGGCCATCAGGTGGGCCTTCAAGCCTGTCATGATGTGTGCATTCCAGCAATGCTCCATTTCCTGAGCCTCTGAGTCCTCCTTCCACCATTTGCCATGGCAATTCGGGCATTTTGCTTCAATCAGAGCCATCACCTTCTCCAGGTTCCAGAGCTAGTCCGGCAGGGGGTTTTGCCATCATGATGTTTCCTGATGGAGACCAAAGCACTGTCCCTCTGTGGCTGCCCCCCACTTCCTTCCATTTCTCAGAGAGGATATTACGAGCCAACGTACAGTTAGGGATTAATAGCATGATGAGTTTTCATCTCTGAGCCTCCCTGTGTCAACTGTGTTTATAGTTTAAATGCCTTAACATACAGGAAAAATAGAGCACTGCATTTGCAGTCATCTAACTTCTGCACGGAGGATCTAGTTAAATCAGGATGTCTTGGCACCTCTTCTGTTGTATTAGAAAATAGTTTGCCTTCTTTTTATGAACCCAGTCTGCTTGGAGCTGTTTGTTTGTTTATGCCATTTAAGGACAACCTTGGGACGGGAACACAGGACTCCAGATAATAAGTAGAAATCCCTTTATAATAATACAACAATTTAGGGCATCAGTTAGTATTACTGAGTGCTGAGTGTGCTAAGCTCTTTGTATACAGTGTTTTTACTGCTTTCTTTCTTTCATCATTTTCATTAATCGGGCATGCTTCCATGTAAGACTTATGTGATTAGTGTATGTGCATGGTAAGGAAATAGGTTTTCCTTAGATATGCAGAAGTTTCCACTACAGAAAACAAAACTAACTACCTATAAGAGTCTCCTATCAATTGGAGCTACCATCCCATCTCTGCAAGCAACTTCTGGAGAGACTAGTTTATGCTTCCTCAGTTTAGGTACTAGTTACCACATGTGTTCTGCCCCTTCTGCCATCCCCCAACACACACACACTCTCTATCTCCCCCTTCATTCCTCCCTCTCTCTCTCCTCAGATCATGCTCCCAGGTCTTACCAGGATCCTCCCAGGTCCTTGTCTTACTGGACCTCTTGGTAGCCGCACTCCTGGTAGCCACACTCCTGACCATCCCTCTTTGTCAACTTCTCTGTTTTTAGGCTGTTAAGACATCATGGCCTCCAGATTTGCTTCCTTCCTCAGTAAGTGCTTGATTGTGATGTCAGAGACCGTCGCCAATGTTCACTCCATTCTCTCCTCGGCCTTGTTTCTCCCCTCAGTCATCCCTCCCTGGGGCGACCTCATCTGTGTCCACTTCCATGTTTCTCCACATGCACCTCACAGCCCCTTCATGGCCTTCACCCCTCTCTTGGGCGCTAGACTTTATACCTAACCTAAACATGTCTCTGTGGCATCTCGTCAGCTCCTTAAACCCACACTTTAAAAAACCAAAATCATGGTGGCACCATGGCTGCAGACCAGCTCCCACGTATGTGGCCTCTGATTTGATCATCGGCATTCTGGCTCTCCTCATGATCTGGAACCCCTGAGTCCTCCTCAGCCCCTCCTTCTCCAGATGTCACATGGGTTCTGTTGGCTCCACAATGAAAATCTCTCTCAAGTTCATGCTTCTTCCCCCATGCATGGGCCTCTACTGCTTGAATTAAACTTCTTTATACACTTACCTGATGCTCGTGGGATCCTCTTAAATAGGTTTCTCATGTGACTCTCTCCTCTTCCCTGTCCCTCCTGCACTCTGCCCTGAAGGAGCTAATATTTCCAGAGTGTGAGTTTTAAGCAAGGTCTTTGCATAAAAGTTCTCCACTGCCTGCTCTCTCCATCCCTTTAAGAGTTATGAGGCTGAGTACTGTGGTTCATGCTTGTAATCCCAGCATTTTGGGAAGCTAAGGCAGGAGGATCACTTGAGCCCAGTAGTTCAAGATCAGCCTAGGTGACATAGAAAGACCTTAGGAGGCTGAGGTGGAAGGATTGCCAGTGCCAAGGAGGTGAGGCTGCAGTGAGCTGTCATTGTGACATTGCATTCCAGCCTGGGTGACAAAGTGGAACCCCTACTCAAAAAAAAAAAAAAAAGAGTTACATTCCTATGTGTGGCATACAAGGCACCCTCAGCCCTGGATAAAAGCTGTCTTCTCTTCTGCTATAGACTGACCTATCTGCCAAAATGCATATGTTGAAGCCCTTACTCCTAAGCGATGGTGTTTGGGGATGGGGCCTTTCAGAAGTAATTAGGGTCAGATTAGGCCACGGGACTGGAAACTTTATGATGGGATTAGTGTTCTTGTAAAAGGAGACACTACAGAGCTGCTTTCCATCTTTCTGCCATGTGAGGACATGCAAGGAAGCTGCATCTGTGAGGCAGACAGAGAATCCGCACCAGAGTCTGACTGCCTGCACTTCCAGCCTCCAGAACTGCAAGGAAACAAATCTCGTGTTTAAGTCATGCAGCCCATGACATTTTGTTATGGCAGCCCAGGCCAGCATGGACACCTCCCTATGCACCACCCTCTCTCTCAGAAGCATGGACCTCTTCAAGTAAACTCAGTTTACCCTACAACACTCTTGACCACACTGGACCACTGGTCCATGCTGGGTGACTTTTGCTTTTCTCACAACTTGTAAATTTCCAGTGCCTCCATCCTCCCTGATGACTGAGTTCAAGTTGTGGTCACTTTGTGGGTACTGACCGGGTTCTTGACTATTAATAATGGAAAGTGGGTCAGACTAGTTTAGACCAAGTGTGGGAAAGGGACAGCTGAGAAGCAAGGCTCAGGAGTCTCCTGGGTGCAGGAAGGGAGCTTGGCCCATCGAGGAAAAATGGCTCTCTGCCTCTGCAATCTAGATGGAGGTTGATGTCCTCTTTAATGTTCTGTCTCATCTTTTTAACTGACATTAATCTGCTTATCTTCAGTGGTGCACTTCACATATTAGACACCAAAGCAAATCATTTTTTTTTGAGTTGGAGTCTCACTCTGTCGCCCAGACTGGAGTGCAGTGGCCACTCCCGGCCACCGCAGCCTCGACCTGCTGGGCTCCGGCAATCCTTCCGCCTCAGCCTTCCAAGTAGCCGGAAATACAGCAAATCATTTTTTAACATCCTTGCTATTTATGGAAAGATATTCAGTAATATTTGTGTGATAATCATCATCGTTTTATTTATGCATTTTTAGTTTCAATATTAAATATATAAAATAACATAATTTAAAAATAATAGATTACCTATGTATTTTACACGTTTAAAAATTAAATATATATTTCTATAAAATACTATTTATATTTATACAAAAATACACATATATTTTAATTTTAAAGAGACAAATGTTCAGTCCACTATCTCATATGGGGACTAAAATTTTGCACTTACCCAGCAAAAATACTGTGCTTTGTGATCAGATGGTTTTACTGTTTTAAGTCCTAGTCATAAATAACAATTTGGAGCAGTCACATTGATTGGAAGGATTGAAATAGCTCAAGTTTTCTTTCTTCATCTCTACGATGATTATGTTGTTGAGTTGTGTAATTTTTAAGAGCACGTCTACTGTTTAAATGCAGCTCTACAGGGCTTGGAGATATACAAATATTTTTGAGTTGGGGTCTTGCTCTGTCGCCCTGGCTAGAGTGCAGTGACGCAGCTATGGCCACAGTCACAGATGGTTTCCAGTCTTCGGGAACTCACTCCCCAGACACACACGCACAGCTGAGTGCCCATGTCTGCAGGGGTAGATGTGTAGCTGGGAGATCTTTGAGTTAACATTCATGTATAAGACAATGTTTATTAGAGATTGTCTAATAACAGTGTGCTTATTTGAAGCTCACATACATTTTTTAATGCTTCTCAGTAACTGCAACAAATGTGTCAACAAAGACCAATATTCCATTTACAATTGCACCCCACACTCGCATACAGCAGCCCTTCCACTATTACCACAGACTCCGGGTCAAATATTTGGAAGAGATGGAAGAGACACGGTGTGGCAGTCTCTTCTTTGTGAAGTTTTGGCCTTAATTGGGAAGACTCCAAATTCGACTCCAAGGGGACTTGGCAGCCAGGTTATGGAATCATCTGAAGGGTGGGCTAGAAGTCGGCAAACACGTGGGTTGTCTGCCCATAGTCTTTCCATGTCTTTCTTCTTTACAGCACAGTACTCCAGGGAGTCAGGCTTCTTGCTAAACTCCAAGCACGAAGGCCCCAGTGAGCCAGGCAGAAGTATATCTTCTCTCATGAGTTCATGGTGTCACATCTGCTACACTCTGTTATGAGCAAGCCACAAGGCCACCCAGATTCAAGGAAGGGGAATTGGACTCCACTTCTTGATGGGAGGCTGTGGAGGATGCAAAGCTTGTGGGCCTATTGCAGTCATCTTCGGAGAACACAACCTGCCACCACCAAACAAAAATTTTGGAGGATAGAAATACAGATTGAGTTGGGATTCTTACTCTGTTGCCCTGACTGGAGTGCAGTGACACAATCATGGTTCACTGCAACCTTGACCTTCTGGGCTCAGGCGATCCTCCCACCTCAGCCTCCTGAATAACTGGAACTACAGGTGTGTGCTACCATGCCTAGCTAATTTTTTGACTTTTTGTAGAGATGAGGTCTTGTTATGTTGCCCAGCCTTGTCTTGGACCCCTGAACTCAAGCAATCTTCCTGCCTTGGCCTCCCAAAGTGCTGAGATAACAGGCTTGAGCCATTATACTGGGTCAAGGAATATGTTACCATTAAAGTTGTTTAGAATTGCCAGAGCATGGCAGTAATAGAATGGATAGACTTATTGCCTGCATCTGGGCAGACTGTTGTGTCTCCTGACCATGAGCATGCCCTGTCCCTGTTCAGATCTCTGAGGGCCTTGGTCATGGAGCACTTACCAAGGTTACAGATCAGCTTGGTTTTATTGTTATTTGTGTATTCCTACCTCCTGTAGATAGATGGTAAATTTGCTGGGACTAGAGACCCTTTCTTTATAGCTATCACAAAGCCCCCTGGGGTACGAATATAATCCAGATTTAGAGAGGTGTGTTGATTGGTTCAAACAACTACAACCATATATTAAGTGCTTGCTACTGGAGCTAAGAGTTTTTAATAGATGCCTAGGCCTTCTTCCTTCATGAATCTAATTGACTCAAAGTATACTGATGCAAAAAATGGTACTAAGACTTAGGGGCTGGGCTTACACAAAGCACTGGATCGACTATTCCAAAAAAGTAGATCTGGCTTCTTATGTAAGTTAAGCATTTTCTAACAGTTCTCATAAGGCCAAGGATATGCCTTGGTGGGATACACTTTGACATTTAGAGAAGACCCTGCCTCCTCCTGCTGGGCCTCGGTACCACTCTAACCGTGAAGAAGAGGACTTTATCCACCTCATAGCTGGAGACTCTTCCTGAGGGACCCACACTTGTGTGGGGTCAGGCGGCTCCACTGCACACCCACAGACACCCAGGAACCCCCAACATGCCTGTGGACATGGAGAGCACTGGGTTGGATTTGAAGATGCTGGCTGGTGGGGTCCCCATTCCTAGGTGAGTCTGTGGCTGTCCATGGTCACATCCTGTACAACAGGGATCCTAAAAGTCCTGGGTGTGGACTGGTCCTGTCTGTGGCCTATTAGGACCCAGGCTGCACAGCAGGAGGTGAGCATTGGGGGAGCGGAGCTCCACTTTCTGTCAGATCAGCGGCGGCGTTGGATTCTCATAGGAGTCCAGACCCTATTGCAAGCTGCTCATGCGAGGGATCTAGGTTGCACGTGCCTTGTGAGAATCTAATGTCTGATGACACAATCTGTGGAAAAATTGTCTTCCATGAAACTTGTCCCCGATGCCAAAAAGGTTGGGGACCGCTGGTGTATATCACAGTTTAGGACCCTTGGGCAACCGACTTCAGAATGCTTCTTGTACACTCTAAAAGGCTCTGAAATGCCAGACTTTCTGACTCTTATTTTGGCCCAAAAGATGCACTGTATTTGTATGAACATGTGAATAAGTAACTTCTTTCTACTCTGTGTGCCAGTGCTGTGTTAAGTGCTCTATGTAGATTATCTCATGGAAGCCTTACAGTTGCATGCCATCAGTACAATGATTATTCCCACATTGCGGATGAGAAAAGCGAGGCTCAGACAGATGTCATACTTTGCTCAGAGTCACGCAGCTGGCGTGTGCCAGAGCCAGGGTCTGACTCCAGACACCTCCTGAGTGTATTTTCTGCACTGCTCCATCCTGGGCCTCCCCCTGGGAGCCAGGAAACTCACACACACACAGCCTGGACAGGCTGGCAGTGTGAATTCCAGGTGACTGATCTGGGCACCGTGTTCCATGGCTGATGACCCTGTAGCTCCCTGAGAAGTAGTGGGATTGTGATTCCCATGGTAAATACAGTGCTCTAGCTCAGCTGGCTTCTCAGCAAGTGTGAGCAGGAAATCAACAGCTCACCTTCCACATCTAGAACAGAGGAGAAACCACTGCAGTACAGCAGACATATGTCTTATACAGGGGGCGCCAAAAAAAAAATGAATACACATTTTAAGAAAGGAAAAACTGTATCAAAGTTGCAATACACAACATATACCAATAACAAAGGTGAATACAAGTCTTGTCTGACTTCTGCAGTTACAAGAGGTACTCAAAGAGTTACCATCCACATCCACATACTTCCAATTATGGCAAACTAAAAGAAATACAGAGCTAACACCTCTTAAAATGTGTGTGTGTGTGTGTGTGTGTGTGTGTGTGTGTGTGTAGATAGATAGATATAGATATAGATATAGATATAGATAGATAGATAGATAGATAGATAGATAGAGTTGGTATCCCCGGTATTTCAGTGTTCTTAGTAGCCCCTCTGTTCTCATATTTGTTGCTATTAAGTGTAACTTACTTAAGATGATACCCACTAATTCAGCTGGGCTGTTCTTAACACAGAATTATAGGGACTTCTAACTTATTCTTGTAATTGGGTTTCCTTATCTCATAAAGTCTTCTTATTGGGCACTTTTTATTTCAAGAAGATTTATGGTATTGAGAACATAATTTGGGGGTTATTAAAATATAATTAAAGTAGAGAAAATTAAATAGTGAAAATGAGGAGTCATACTCCCTTATGACAATAAAGCTACTCTCCCCTCTCACTTGTACAAAGTTAGTTCAGACCCGCATCACCGCTTGCCTGGGTGACTAATAAAAATACCCTGATAGCTTCCACTCTTGCCAGTCATAATTCATTTGTTCTTCATGTATTGCCTGGGTAAATTTCTTGAGTGGAGATTAGCCTGTAAGGAAGATGCCATGCTTGTCTAATGCCCTGCTGTCACCACCATGTGATTCTTAATGATCTTTGAACAAAGGATTCCTCATTTTGATTCTGCCCTGGACCCTACAAATCATATAGCCAGTCCTGTAACACAGTCATGCAATCTACCAACCGCTCTGTCAAGGCTCGAGAAGACCCCTGTGGATTTCCTGAAGTTCATCAATTCCATGTCAATGCCTCTAGATTTTCCACAAGTTTCCTTACACTTATTGTTTGTTTGTTTGTTTGTTTGAGTTGGAGTCTCACTCGGTCGCCCAGACTGGAGTGCAGTGGCCGCTTCCGGCCACCGCAACGTCGCCTGCTGGGCTCCAGCGATCCTTCCGCCTCAGCCTACCGGGTTCCTTGCACTTTTAACATTCTTTAATTCTATGAACCATGAAGTGCTTTACAGATGGAGTATTAAAAATGTGGAAGACCTCATGTTTGTACAAACAACTCTAAAACAGAGCCCAACTCCAGCATTCATGTGTGTCTGTCTGTGGTTTCTTGTGTGGTTGCTGTGCCAAACCTGTTATCCCATGACTCATATTAACCCGGTGGTCACACATGATTCCCAGGACTTTTCTTCGACTCTTATTTCTTGCTCTATATTCACAGATCTAGACTGGGTTTCCACTCCTTTTCATTGTCCTCGATTACCTTAGTGTCCAATAGGAGCTGGTTGCTTGCCAAGCTTTTAAAATTGATAAATGTTATAGCAGAATGCCATGTCATCTTCCTCCTAAGATACAAGGGAAATGGTGGACCTGGACTTATGTCACTAACGGCAACAGCTGTTAGAGCTGGGCACCGGACTGCTTTCCTCTCTGGAAAGTACACGTTCTCTCCCAGGGGCCTCCATCCACCTCCCTCATTTCTTCAAAACAAGACTGGGCTTTCAGCCCTCTGTCATTATGCTTCCGCTACTGCCTTTTCTCTATGGGGACAGCTCAGTTCATTTATATTACTGAACTTTCCCTTAAGGTAAGTGAACTCATGACTCTCTCCTTAGGCAAGTATCTCCTCTTGCCCTCTGTCTAAAACTCTATTCCCTCTCTCCCTCTCCTGTCTCCTCACCTTCCAACTTCTTGTGAATGAAGCCCCCACTGCAAGCTTTGCCCAACTCTCCCCCCCTCCTCTGGGTTGGTGGTTGCTTCCATTTTTCTTGAGGCAAAGAAATGGCCTTTTTATACTTGGGAACTAGAGAAAGCCATTGATCCATCTGACTTCTATTTTCTGTTAGTCCTTTCTGGGACTTGTGCTTCCTAGCACACACCTTGATTCTTGTTACTTCACCTTTTCACACATCTCTCTTTTCTCTCAGACCAAGAGCTCCCTGAGGCCAGCAGCAACAGACTTCCCTATCTCTATCCCCTGGTCCAAGCCTGTTTCCCAAGCATAGTAGAGACACCAATCATATTGATTGAAAATGGATGAATGAAGGAGGGAATGAGTGAATGAATTCTATAAACATCTCTTTCTCATGAAACCTCAAGCTGTTTCTAAACTTTTAATTAATAACTCTTCCTGCTTATGCTTCATTTTCAACAGTTTTCTAGGGAATCTTATCTTGTCTGCCAAGAAACACACAGCATTTCCCTTCCCCTCTGCTGTGTTCTGCCCAAGGGGGACCAGCTTGTGTCTATACACATGGTCATGTCTAAGTGGCACAGATATATATACAAAATTCACAGCAAATTCCACAATGAATAACATAACTTTATGACCTTTTAGCCTCATGTACCACTTTAGCTATTTATTTAAAGTATATCATAGTTGCTACATTTGGGTAATTACCTCAAAGAATCTGTATGTTTTCCAAGAATCTATTGACTTTTCTGAAAAACTAGTAAGTATTTGACAGACTGAGCTGAAAGAATCTCTGCTTTCTCTGCTGTCTCCACCCTGTAGGAAGCATCCACATTGGGTGGCTATGATGAGTCGACCATGCTCAGGGTGAGTCAGACTCTGGGTTCAAGTCCCAACCTTCAGCACATCACGACTCTGATGTTGGGTGAGGGTTGATCCTCACTGAACCTTCTCTCCAGCTCCTACCTGTCTGCAGGCACACTCTGCCTCTGCTCCCTCACTGTGTCCTGCTACCGCCAAGCTCCAGGTCCCAGCAAAGCAGCCAAGTTAGGAGAACAGGAGTTCATTTCTGCCGTGCCTCATACATTCTCATGGAGATTCATCCCCCTGGTATGAACAGACTTTATGCCTCCTGGTTCCATCCTCCATACCCATGTGGGGAGAGCCTAGGAAGCCTGTGTCTTCCTCCCTGTCTTCCTCCCTGGATCCTATGCCTGGCCACCTGCCAGACACATTCTCTGAGTACCTCAGGCACCTGGATCCTTCTCCCTTTCCTTCTGGTTTATAACAAAGGTCTTCACATAGCTCTCCAGGCCAAGTGGGTTTTCCCAACATGACTCTCCACATGTTGCCTGGTGTCTGCTCACTCTTCCCAGAACATGCCTCACCATGCCCTGTGGGGCCCTGGCTCACGCCAGGAGGTCCAGTCTGTTCTAACTCAGTTGTTTGAAACCACAACCTAATACATGGAGCTTTGGTACCTAGCCCATCCTTCAGAAGCTTGTTTAGTTCATATGTACTTAAAATGTATTATCAATAGTGCTTCAGGACCACCATGGAGTTGCATGTGCACCAGGTGCAACCCGACCCTGGCCATCCTACAAGGGTACACCTTCCCAACACAAGCAGTGCTCCACTGCGGATGGTCAACTTGTCTTTAGACTTTGCTCAGTTTCAGAGACTGATGGGAACCCCTCACTGTTAGTACAGCCTTTCTGCCACCATGTCTGGAACCACCAAGAAGTGATAACATCAGCTTTGGTTAAGCAAAGCCTGAGTTTTCCTCTCTATATCAGGTGCCTTAGTGTCATGACCTCTTCTGGTCCTCAGAACAGCTCAGACTCATCGTTCTGTATTCTTAATTCTGAAGTCTTTTTTTTTTAAAGTCCTCTCAAAGTAAGGTCGTTCTTTGAGTTTGTCTCTAGATTGAAGAAACTTGATCTGATCTGAATGTATTGGGTAATTTTATTTTATTTTATTTTATTTTTGAGTTAGAGTCTCACTCTGTTGCCCAGGCTGCAGTGCAGTGGCATGCACACTCACGGCCCACTCCAAGTGCCGACCTTCTGGGCTCCGGCGATCCTTCCATCTCAGCCTTCCAAGTAGCCAGAACTACAGGTGAATGACTCTATGCCTGACTAATTTTTTATTTATTGCAGAGACAAGGTCTCTCCATGTTGCCTGGACTGGTCTCGAACCCACGGCCTCAGGCAGTCCACTTGCCTTGACCTCCCAAAGTGCTGGGATTACAGGCTGAGCCACCAAGCCTGGCCAGTATTGGGTAAATTAAGGCGAAGCTACTTACACTTCTCTGCTTGTTCTACTTACTTTGAATACCCGTGCGCTTTGACATAGAAATGTGGACTTGTTTCATTGTGGAGTGCAGCATCTGACTGAATGGGGGTATCATGTAATGGGAAGTGCATGGATAGTGTTACCTAAAGGCTGACAGGGTTCTGAGTTGTGAAATCCTTCTTAATTCACAGATTCGGGTAAGAGATTGTGGTGCTGAAGAGAAAACACTGCTACTTTGCACATTTGACCAATGAGGAAACTGAGGCTCAGTGAGGATACACATCAGAATCCTGATGTGCTGAGGGTGAGAACTGACCCAGATCCTCTGATTCGCCCTGCATGGTCCACTCATCATAGTCACCTAATGTAGATGCTTCCTGCAGGGTGGATAGAGCAGAGGAAGTAGAGATTCTTTCAACTCAGCCTGTCAAATACTTATTAGTTTTTTGGAAAATCAATAGATTCTTGGAAAACACATACATTTGTAGAAGTCTCTTCCAAAATATAATAACTACAATATATCTTAAACAGATAGCTAAAATAACACATAAGGCTGAAAGGTCACAAAGTTAGATTATTCATTGTGGAATTTGCTGTAAATTGTGTATATATACTTGTGCTAATTAGGTATTACCACTGTAGTATAGACACAAACTCATTCATTCATTAAATAACCCCGTGCTGGCATGGAATGTTGAGTAGGGGACAGGATAAACATCAACCCTGTCTTCATGGAGGTCTAGTCAGTGTTCTAACTCAGTTTGAAAGCATGACCTAATAATAGGTAGAGTTTTTGTACCTAGCTCAACCTTCAAAAGCCTGTTTAGCCCATTGTATACTTAAAATACATTATCAATAGTGCTGCAGGACCACCATAGAGTACCATTTCCATGAGAAAACAGGTAAAACATTTTGAGTGTCAGTGTATGTCTGAACCTGGTTGTGTCTCCAAGTGAGAATGTAGATTTCCTGAAGAAGTCCCCACTAGTTGCTGAGTTCCGAGACTAGTTATGTTCTATTCCTCCCACATGGTTCCTTCCACTTCCCCTGCGACCTCCACTAAGTTCAAATTCATGGATGCACCTGTCCAGTGAACCAGCAGCTCCCAGCAGTTCAAATGCCTAAATATGAGGGTGGATCCTCACAAGTTCCATAATTATCTTTTGGAGGGAGGATGAACCCCCTTGTAGTAAAGGCTTTCCTGCTAGGTAAGTGTTCTAGGACCAGCTAGCATTGTTGTGAGAGACAATTTGCAGAAGAAGCATCGCTAGATGTGGCAAACAGGTGACTGGTTCTCTCCAGCATCAATGCACCTGCCCACACCGTGTTGAGTGTTCAACAGTTTTTGACCAAAATGTCATGATCTCTGTGCCTCACCCTCCCTATTCACCTGATCTCACCCCGAGCGACTTTATTTTTTGTTTGTTTGTTTCCCTGGATGAAAAAAGTCTTCAAAGAGAAATGTTTTGTCAATATGGAAGAGGTGAAACAAAAAAGGCATGAGCACTAAAATGAATCAAATTTGTCTAGTTCAAACACTGTTTATGAGTAGTGGAAAAAGTATCTCAAGAGGTGTATTGTATCCAATGGAGTGTACTTTGAAAGGTGACTGAAGTTTAAACATATAAGAATAAACACACAAATTTTTATAATTAAAGTCTGTTGTGGGGGTCCCCTCTTGTATCCCAATCTGTTCATGACTGCAGCCATGACCCCAGTTCAGGATGTGATGATCCAGCACTTGGAGCCACTTCAGCCAAAGCGACATCTTAAGGGTCAAATGTCCTCATGTCACATTCTTGCATCCCTTTAATGCTTTCTGTTTTTCTTTTAATAAGCATCCCAACTCCTTCACTTGACACACGAAGTGTTTTCCCTGGCCCCCATGAACCTCTCTGGTCTGGTTTCCTGCTGCTCTCCTCCGAGCCCACCTGTGCCCCCACCCATGCTGGCTTTAGTCTGACACACGGAGTCACTTTCAATGCCTGGGTTCCTCCTTCCAGCACACTCTTCCCTCTACTTGAAGGCTACTCACACCCTGCCCCTCACCCAGGCTGAGGTGGAAAGGACTCACCTGACTTCCGTACCTCATGGAGCATCCTCCTTAGAGTGTAGGCTTGAACTGCTTGAGTCTGGACCCCTACCTCATTGCCTGTTAGCCTTGAGTCCAAGGGCAAGTTGCTAAACCTTTCTGTGTCTTAGTGACCTCTACTGGTACGTTCCAATGTCACAGAGTTATTTGGGTTACTTGGTTGAGTACATGTAAAGCATTTAGCATAGTCTTTACACATAGGAAGCATTCAGTAATTTTAACTTTTATGATGCATGGCTAGTGACTGAGAGTGAGGTCCCAAAGAGGAGAGGGTATTTCTGTTCCTTATAAGCTAGGATAGGTGAAGAAGGTAAATTATTTTTATAGGAAAATAATAACTCTTTTTACAGTAGTTGGAACAGAATACTGGGTAGCACCTCCTCCCGCAACAGCTGGAACCAAGGCTGAGGATGTCATTTGAGGTGCAAGGCAGGCACTAAGTAGAGGAGAGACAGGTTTTGACATTTTTATAACTTGTATGCCTTCAACCCCGAGCTTCTAGGCATGAAGGGAGGTTATGGGGCCTCCTCCTTTCCACCTTCCTCCTTCCAGAAAGAGAGTGAAGTGAGAGTTGGAAACTGGTGGGTGACAAATCAAAGCAACTTTTAGTTGAATGAAAATTGAGGGAGTGGGTGAGAGAAATCTTAGATTGTGATGGAGGGGAACCTCCTGAGACCCCAACCAGGTAAACTCCCCAGTCCCCGACCTGTTCACTGATGATGGTTAGGAATGAGGTCAGAGTTATCCTAGAAGCACATTCTTGAATTTTAAGACAACCCTTGAAATGTCATGCTGCCATTAATATTCATGATACTTATTGAAATTAGTGTGGAGTTGATAAAGTATCTTGTTGCTGATTGAAAAACTATATATGCTGTCCATGCATATGGACCCATAAGGACGATTGACCATGAGGCTCGTGTGTGTGTGTGTGTGTAGTTATAAGCATGCCTTGTGGAACATATGTCTTTTTCTCATTGCAGTATTATGTTTATCTTTTTAAGATGATATGATTCTTTTTATGTTATTATATAATTTAATACAATATCTGGAATCCAGTTCTTGATATTTAATTTGTTTTCTGGTTCTCTATGCTAAATAGTTTTTTTTACATATAGTGTTTATCATACAAATATCATGTATATAGATAATCACATTATCATGAATTATAGTTTCTTTCCCTGAGGGAAGCCTAAGAAATATTTTTAGTTCTGAAGATTTAACTGAGAATTCAAACAGTTTGGGGGATTACTCAGAGATACTTGAAATTTGCTTTCAATGCTTTACCACTAATTTCTTGTCCCGAGCATTGAACCTGTTTTTTAAGTGTGTGCATTTTAATAGTTTTGTGGATTCTACTTTCTTCATCTGCCTTTGAGGTAAACCAAATCTGGTCCCTTGATTCACCTGTTTACTGCAGGTTTTTGTAGTATTTAAAGATGTCCTGATTGGTCTTTTACATCTTCATTTTAGCTCATCACTTGCTGGTCAGAGAATTTTAAATCTTGGAGATGATGAAATTCTTAACATTATAGCAGTCAAGTGTCTTTTGCTTGCAGTTAACTCTTCACTTGTCACACAGGTTTTATTTTCCTGTATCAGAACCAGAAATGTGATAGCAGCCTAACTTTAGGTAAATATCATTTTCCTTTTGATCTGGTGTTAAATAGTGAGTCTGTGTGGTTCTTGATTTCATAGATGACAGTGTCAAGTGTTTTTGCTCTTTTGGCTAATGGGTGAATCGCCACATGTCCAGTAAAATCCCCACCCCCATGGTCTCCATGTGATAAATGGTCTCCATGTGAAATCAGCCGTGGTTGCACTTCAGGGGTCAGGTGAATGTGTCGGGATGGGGGAGCTGTAATTCCCAGCCCAACCATCAATCAGCCTTTGTGCGGAGTACAGCTGAGTTCTTGAGCATATTCAGATCTTAACTGCGTGTACCAGCTGGTCGCAAACACTGAGCTTGTTGTTACTTACATCACATTGGGACTCCTTAGTGTTTTCCATTCAAGGACATCAACTACAGGACAAATTCAGTGTTTGTGGTGATGTAATCTTTTGTTAGGTGCCCATTAAGGATATTGTAAAGAAAATGGATGTTTACTCTTGATTTTCCAATACAGTGAGGACCTTTATCCCCATTCCTCTATGCTAGACAATTGAATTGTTTATTTCTCCCAGCAAATGTATGGTTTTAATCCAAATATATTTTGTTTTAATCCTTTAGGTTTATTCTAGTCACAAAGCAAACAAAAGTCTTCATGGTGCCATGTGACCATAATAAAACTTACATCCCTTATGTGATTACTGCTCTAATCCTACAAGTTGAGAATTATTGTCATTTTCATTGTACAAATGATATAACTAAGTCTCAGAGAAGTTTAGTAATGTGTTTCAGGTCATGGAGCTAATTGATAACAGATTGACCTTTTCATCCAGATTATTAAACTTCTGAAGCTGAGCTTTTCTTACTAGTTTACACTGATTAATATGGCATCCCTAACTATCTTTGGGATATCAATAACATACACAACTGACTGATTTTGACGAAGCAAAATTTTAAAAAAGTAGCTGATATGATCATTACAACCTGGAAAAAATAGACTAGTGACAGTTTAACTCAGAAAACTCAAGTTAACTCCAAAATAATAACATTTTATTGTAGTATGAATTATTTGAAATGCTAATATATAATACATATTAAAAAATGTAGATAAAAAAATAGAGATAAATGTTGTCTAATATGCCCCGACAGCCTAAAAAAATAGCTGTAGGTTCAGCATCCAACTCCAATCAACATAATAAATAAAAATAAAGTAACAACAAGTGCTGAAATGGGTATTCACTGATCATCTTCATACCCCTTAAATTATGATGCGCTTGTCTAGGTCAGCATTGTTCTGTAAAATATAAAATGAACCATATATAGGATGTTTAATTTTCTGATAGTTACATTTTTAAAAAATAAAAAAGAAGTGAATTTAATTCTTAAAATATCTTTTATTTAATTCAGTATATTCAAAATATTACTATTTTAACATGTGTAAACATAACAATTCTCATAAGATAGTTTGCATTTCTTTCAAAATGTTCCAATTCCAATGTGTTTGACACTTACAATGCATGTCAATTCAGACAGTGAAACTTTTTAAAAATATTTGATCTGTATTTAGATTTCATAAAGTGTACAGTGTAAAAAGTAGATGTGTGAACCCAACTCGTGCCAAATTATTTTAAATTTTTCTAATAATCCAATCAAGTACCTGTTTCAAAATAATTTTAGTTAAACTCAAATAGGATTAGAAACTTAGTACCACAGTTGTTGTCACTGTGTTTCAAGTGCCCAAAAAGTTATAGGAGCTAGTGGCAGCCATATTGGATTTAGTGCCTCCAGGAAGGCCGGCCTCCATACAGAAGAAAAGGAAGGCATTGTTTAGCTTCAGTAGTTAAATGAGGCTAGCTTTGTCCAGGGAAAACGGGAACTTCTAAATCTCAGAGCTGCTTTTATATATCAGAAGTAAAATCTGGAGATTTGAGTGTTTTATTATGAGCCAATAATAGAGAAAACTCAGCATGAAAACACAGCACCACCAACTAAGCGGAGGGGGCAGGAGCGCTTCACAGCCTTGTTGGTGGGGATTTGGACAGCATGGCAGATGTGTACATGTGGGTGAGCCCCCATGCCCAAGAAGTACATTGGTCCCTAGACAGCAGAAACTACAGAGAGACTTCAAAGGCAGCAGAAAGCAGAGGGGCTGCCATCTCAATTCTGACTTGACACTGGGAGAACTCCAGCTTCTTCTCTGTCCACTTCTGCAGGTCAGGCAGCAAAGAAGATGGCCACCGTGGAGCTGAGAACTCTGCCGCCAAACTTGGGAGGGCAGACAGCATGCCTGGGGCCAGAGGAAAGATGTGTGGGAGTGAAAGGACCTCTGTAGGCCATGAGCCCAGATGGACCAAGTTAGCATGGGCCAAGGACCTTAGCAGCAGCCGTCAGTAGGATGCTAGTGGTGCAGAGGCCACACACATGGCTGTGAGGCCAGTGAAGGCTGGCAGGTTGCCTCCCAACCTAGGCCATGAGGTCTTGCCTCCCAACCTCGGCCATGAGTCCAACGACTCCAGTGTCATTTTGCCAGAAGAGGGAAGGGCTAGATACTGAGAACAATTGAACATTTACTCAGAATCCCTCTCATACCATGGAAAATGGTTGCTCACGGTGATGTTTGGGTCAGTTATGGAAACCCGGGCTGCTGCATTACTCACGTTCTCTAGATCATAGTACCATGAGAGTATACAAAATGTATGACTTCCATATACCACTGCTTACTGCACCAGCTCTCCCACACCCAGCCCCCCCACTCTCAACCCTGAAAGGTCTGAATTACATGAACAAAAATCTGTCTGGAAAGTCCATGATCTTTCTGCCACAATGTTATGATTCTGTGACACACCCCATCAGATACTTTTCCATGGCTGTTTGACAAATTGATGAATGTGGACAAGAATATCAAGTCTGAGTACAATAATAAGACTTTCCTGACACTGTGCGGTTGACTTCACGAATGAACTTCAAATTTTTTTGTTCAAAATTTGCAAACAGACCTCTAGTGAAGCACCCCAATGTTCCATCCTTGATGCTGCCCTGTTATTGGTGACCTGTCGGGAGCTAACCAGAAGCTGCGATAGAAATAACTAATGTGGTAGACACCAACATAAAAGATAAAAGTGGCCAAGATGGGGTGGAATATTATGTCAAAAACAATAAGAGATTTTATTCTTTCAATGATTTCAGGAGTCCAGGATAAGGGTAACTTGATAGGGCATTGGTTTTTGTGAAAAAATCATGGAAGATTTAGTAACTGCAGGTATAATATGACTGATAATGTCATGAGGTTATTTAAATAAAGGCAAACCTATTGATTTATTAGATTGAATTAATCAAAGTCATCATAACCTGGAAATCAATTTAAAGAGAATTCATTTGTAACCTGACTATGATACAGATCAATGAGTGACCATATGGCGCCATTTAGAATAGTCACAGCTGTACCCTGGGCTGGTCAGAGGTTACATGCACTGGTGGGCTCACTTGTGGTTCTAAATTTTGGGAGAAAGACTAACATGTCAAAAAACCTAGCATGTCCAAGTGTCCGAGGGCTCTGGCCTCTGGGGCTTACTGAGTTATTTCCATACTGATAAATGGAATCGAGGCTGTGGCCTGTAGGAATGAAGAGGCAAGTGGTACGAGAATGCAGCATATTCACCTGCAAATAGACATTAGTGGAGGTCTTTAGGCAGAGGAATAATGGAAAAAAACCCAAAACAACTAAGGCAAAAGCAAAAGAAGCATGAAAACAGGAGAAAGAATAAAGTTCTCCTGATACCCACAGTGCCCACAGCCCTCATGATCTCCATTTGGTTTTCCTATTCACCAGGTACTGCCCACAGAATTCAGGTTCTGGTCCTGTTGCATTTTCTAGTCTGACCCTGACTTAACCCCTGCAGGTACTGAGGATTCACTGGGGATGGATCTCTGTACTCAGGACCTCATCTATATTGTGACATTTAATTCTTACAACACTATGTGGCAGTATTTTAGTTATCACTTGCATTTGATACGTATGGAGAGAAGGAAGGCGGTGTGTAGCTTCAGTAGTTAAATGAAGTTTAATGTGTCTTAATAAGTGGCAGAGCTAGAACTCAAAGTCAGATCTTTCTGGTCCCAAAGTGGGCGTTCTCATCATTACACCACAATTATCTCCCCGTACAGAACATTTTTGCAAATTTCAATGAACTCGTTCCACACATTAAACATATACTGATTGAGTAGTTTTCTATTGACACTATGGCAAATGACCACAAGCTTGGTGACTTAAAACAATAGAAATTAATAAATTTCTGCTTATTTTAGAGTTCTGTAGGTTCAACATGGGTCCCACAGGTCTCACTCGGCTAAAATTGAGTTGTCATCAGCTATATGAGGAGGGAGCCCCAAAATAACTGGAGTTTATTTATAAAAAAATTGTATCTTTATTCTTCCATGTTTAAACTTCAGTCGCCTTCAAAGTCCTCTCTGTTTGATGCAATACACCTATTGAGATGCTTTTCCCACTACTCAACACAGTTTTTGAATTCATCCATTTTGATGCCTTTTTGTGCTACTGCCATTTTTGTTTCACCACTTCCACATCTGCAAAACATCTTTGAGGACTTTTTTCATCTGGGGAAACAAACAAAAAAGTCGTTCAGGATAAGATCCAGTAAATGTGAAGAGTGGGGCATGGAGGTCGCGCCATTTTGGTCAAAAACTGCTGAACACTCAACGCAGTGTAGGCAAATGCACTCATAAATCACCCATTGTGAAATGGGCAAATCTCAAAAAAAAAAAAATCACTGAAACTGAATGCAGTCTCTTACAACAATGCTAGCTGGTCCATGGATGCCAATGGGTTCCTAGAACACACACCTGTGGGGAAGCCTGTCCTGCCACAGGCCCACCCTCCAAAAGAGAACTCTGGTGTTTTGGGTCTCCCTCATAGCCTGGGAGGAGATTCTAGGGGAACTTATTTCCTGCCTTTCCAGCCTACAGTGGCTGCCTGCATTCCTTAGCTCGTGATTCTCCAAATCCCTCTCTGATGACGAGAAGAGAGAGGAGGTTCTCCACTTTTAGGAACTCTTGCGATTAGGTAACATGTCCACATGTTCCTAGGATCCACGCATGGGCGTCTTTAGAGGGCCGATACTCTTCTGATCATAAGTGCCTACGCTACCAGGGATAGCTCTAGACAGTATGAAACAGATGGGGGAGAAGGACCGTAAGCAAGGAGACCTTTATGCAAGACAGTCACCAATAATCTGACAAGAGCTCAGAAATTCACTTCTCCCCAAGCACTTTATTCATTCAGTAATTTTTAATTTGTACTATATGAAAGGCATTCTATGTATTTCAGCAGTGAAGGGACTGAGACTCCATTCTCATGGAGTGTTCTAGCGGTGAGTAGATAAATACTTATGCACACAAATGGAGGCCATGGCTTTAGATGGTGGCACATGCTATGGAGAAATACTCTCTGCACTTTCCCCTGAACCTTTGAGCTTTTCCTTATTTTTTCTTTTATTCAGTAAGTCTAATCTTTATTGAGTAGGATTGTGTGTCAGAGCCAAGCAGAGGGCTTGCAGTGAGGAGCCCAGACTCAGCTTCTGTGTCTTAATTCTAGAGAAGGAAAAAATGAAAATAAATAACCAGGCATCACGGGAAGTGTTCTTAGAGAGAAAGAACATGGTGCTTTGAGAGCACAGAGCAGGTGGCCTGTGTTATTCCCTGTGTTGAGGACACTGGCGTCACCAAGCCTGGGGACTCAGGTTCACCCTTCATGAAGAGGAACAAGGTACTTCGAGACCACAGAGCAGATGGCCTATACTGTCCCCAGTGTCCAGGACCCTGTTCCCACCACATCCCCTTTGCCAGGGATCTACTTTTCAGGATCTAACCTCATGTATCCCCTGTTTGAAGAAACTAGCACAGCCTGTGGTGCACAGTAGGTGTTTAACAAAATTTATGTGCTTTTATTTTTATTTACTTTTATAATAGCATTGTCTTAGGAATAGTACAATTTTTTTCAATTTACACACACACAAAATGAATGTTTAATATAGTGGATGAGTCAGTTCATATCACAGAAACATAAGGGCATTGTGATTATATTTTAGAGAAAGTAAATAATGAAGCAAAACCTTTGTGTGTGTGTGTTAATTACTGTATATATGTGTATATGCAAAGAGAAAAGGGTCAAAGAATATACACCATGTTGTTACCAGGGAGGAAATGATCACGCTTGCCTTTCTCACTTAGTGCGAATAAGTATTTGTCGAATGGATGAACAAGCTCCTCTAACAATGATGGAAGTGGTTGGCCTGTGATGAAGTGAGCCTCCACTGACCCCACAGGACCAAGTGAACACCATCCTGCTCAAGTCACACACCCTTCTGTCTGCATTTTATTCTAGCTACATTTTGACATCTGGTTAACCTGGATGGTTTCATAAGTGAATTAAAAACCAAGAAAGCATAAATAATCAATTTCTGTCCTGTATCCAACTTGCTTAATAGATTATTATGCCATAATTTCCTCTTCTGCAAATTAGGAATAATAGACTTTCTGTAAGGATAACACAATTAGACTGGTTAAAGGGCACTTATATTCATAAAGTACTAAAGAGTTGCTGAGTATGAATAAAAGCTCTCTAATGTTTCTTTTGTGACATCCATGCCAGAAAATTCTGCATTATGAAGCACTACTGGGATCTACCTTAAAGGTAAATTCACAACCCTTGAAACGCAGTCACTGTCTACTCTGCACACTAGGTCTGGACATTAAGTAGGATCTAATAAAAACCCAAGCCCAGGCTAGTCCCAAGACAGAAGCTTTTTCATGAGTTTGCATTGTAGCCACACTGTGTCTTGGGGCTCCTTCTAAACCTTGCTTGAGTCATTAGGGAAATTTAGGTATCAATTTAACATTCAAGAGAAATATTAGAGGGTCATCGCCCAAGCCCACAGGATACTGTGGTCCTACAAAACTTGGACAAGTAAGGGCTGGGCTTTGTTTGAGATGGTCTTGGGGACTGAGGGGAAGGCAAACGTTTCCCAAAGCCTTATAGATTCTGTAGGCGATTTCGCACAAGGACACACTTATACGACTCCCCACTCCTCTCTAATTGCCGAGCATAGATGTAGCCTTACAATCCTGCAATCCTTTTCTTATCTCTAACTCCAATTCTTGCAGTCACTGACACTCAGCTTATGTTCACTGGCCATTCTCTCCAGGCAAGAAATCAGTGATGAAGAAAGGAAGATCAGGAGACACCCAAGTGCCATCTCCCTGCTTTCCATTTACTTCTCTCCTTTTTCAGCATTGCCACCTCAAGTTGTATAGTCTTCATACTAAGCTTTATCTTGATCCAGTTTTTTCATCTATAAAATGGAGGTAATAGTGATATCTAATTTAGAGGGTTATTTTGAAAATTTAATTAGATAATTAATATAAAATGCTTAGAACTGATTTCTGTTGCCTTGAACAGAAATCACTCATTAAATGGTAGCTATTATGAATATTAGCACTATTAAAAATATTTAATTATCATCCCACATTTATTTTGTCTTAACAAGAATAGGATATCTTTAGTGTCTTCATAGATGTGAAGAAATGCATACGTAAGAAAACATTAACCAGTCTTAAAGCTGTGTTAAAGAAACTCTCCCAGGCAGCCCAAATGTCCCTCTCTATTCATATGTACTAGTCACACCAGGATTTACTCTGTTAGTTGTGTCACTAGCAAGCTGACCTGGTGTGATGACGTTGCCTTGCCGTTCATATGGGCAGGACTCTTTAACACATTCTCTCAGAACTCAGAACAGCAAAAACATCCTTTTCGCCTTCTCATCCCTTCCTGTGCCTCACTCTTGTGTACTTACCCTTCGTAACTGAAATGATGAAGCTCGTCCCAGCACAGGCTCAGATACATAGACCTAGCTCCAAAGGTCATGGGCCAAGATGAGACAGTTCAGCTTTCCCTCACTCCCTGAGTGTTGGGACTTGCAATAGATTGTAAAAGTCTAGGACTTGGCTAGAGGGAAGCCTTGTATCACCCGAACTGTTTAAATATTCATACAGCCTTTTCTAGCAGCTAAAAGGGCTGGAAACTTTGCCCTGGGGGAAAAAATTGAGAAGATAATTACCAGATTTCAAAGAGTGCTAAAATGGTTGCTGTGAACTGAAAACTTAAATGCTGATTTTTATTTACTTTCTTGGTCAAATGTATTGTTTATTTAACTGAGGAAAATATTAAGTGTTTAGATGCATTTCTAGGTATATTTCTGAGTATATAATCAGTACCAGATACTGACATTCCTACAATAAAATCTGATTGTGCTGTCAAAGCCATCTCTTTTACAATTACTATAGGAATGACTTGAAATAATAATTGACATATGCCACCTGTGGTCTACAGATTTGCTTATAGAGTCGTTTTAAATTATGAGCAACTGGGCTGTAGGATGACTCAGACTGGGGGAAAACCAAATTGTTACTGAGCATGGTGGCTCACAACTTGGAGACATTTAATTCACTGCAATCAGTTGACACTATTTGTTCTTTATTAGAGTTTGTGAAGATGCCAGAAATGCAGGTACCTATTCACTGTTTGTTTACTTCTTTTTTTTTAATTTTTATTTTAAAGATGTGGGGTACATTTCGGGGTTAGGTATATAAACATTGATCATGTAGTTACCCTTGTTGATGAGGTATGCCCCTCTCTCCCTTAGCAGTTTCCCTCAACTGCCAATTCCACCTCCCCTCCCCTGACAATATCATTTTTCCTATTGTACTTAAGGTTTTTTGTTGTCCTAATTCTGACTGGGGAAATTTAGTTAAAGTAATTTTACAACTGAAGATAACAGCAGAAAAGTAAACCTTGGCTCTGCTTTGAACCTACAAGTTTTCTTCAAAGTAACATCTGTTTGGTAGAAATTACTACATTTTGTTTTTCCTACTTATATTCACAATTCTGGTTTTATCAATTATGCACCCTCTCAATATGGCATTTACAAATGTAAACATTAAAAACAATCAATTTTCCTCTTCTAACAGTATTGTAGAGATCTATCTAAAATAAAAATTTAGATAAAACAAGAATAGTTACAGTAAAAGTAAAAATAAAAAGGCCACTTGGAAAATCTGTGCTTGGGGTTCCTAGACAATTAATAATGTTACATAAAAATTGACTATTGCTAAGAAATTACCATATCAGGTAAGTAAAATTAAATAATTGCTGCTCTTTGATTCTGCTTTTGAGAAACTTTTTTCAAGAAATTTATGAATAATAGTTAATGATTTGAGTCATATAGCCATATATATGTCAAGAGGTATATATGTGTCCATATATATGTTATGCATATAAAGAAAATACCTACATGAAAAGTCATATATTTTTTATTTAATGTTTCAGATGTATATTACCAACACAATCAAAGCCAAAGGAACCAGACTTGCTAAGCCAGTTCTATGCTTGGGCTTGATGTGTTTGGCCTTTCTTACTGGACTCAACAGAGTAGCAGAATATCGAAATCACTGGTCAGATGTAATAGCAGGCTTTTTGGTGGGAATATCTATAGCAGTGTTTCTGGTAAGTACATATTTATTTCGACGTCCTTGTGTTTTAAGTTGACTTGCATAATCATCTATAATACAAATGTGAATCACTAGGTTTGGCTAAATGTGGTTTATCAAACAATTTTATATGTCATTCATTTCTTCCTCTGCTCTCACTTGTTTCACCTACAGTCAGGTTTAGGGATGAGCAAATACAAATTTTACACTTAAAGGTGAATGGCATATTATCAAATAAAATGGAACAGGACTAAAACACCCAATCCTCCCCATGTGGTTTTTAAGACAGAGTCATTGGATGTTTTTAAAATTTCCTTAGGGATTGGCATCCTGGAGTATCTAGAACACTCCAGATACCCCAGCGCCTCCCGCTGTCCTCTTGTGAGCCCCAAGTGACAGTGCTCTCCAAGAGGCAAAGCTCACCTAAGGGGGGTGCGATTTCATTCCAATGACCAGTGTCATGAGGAGTTTCCAGCCTGCACCATGTCAACCATATGTTGCTGTGGAGTGAAGAACACACACAACAACCTCTGATGAAGTGAACATGGCGTCTCTGTTGCCATTTTAAAATCTAGGCATGACTTAGGCCTATTATCTCAGCACTTTGGGAGGCAGAGGCAAGAGGATCACTTGAGCAAGCCCAAGAGTTTGAGACCAGCCTGGGCAGTGTAATAAGACCTCATCTTGTCTCTGGGGAAAAAAAAATTAACCAGGTGTGGTGGTGACTGCTTGTAGTCCCAACTCCTTGGGAGGCTGAGGTAGAAGGATCACCTGAGCCCAGGAGGTTGAGGCTGTGGTGAGCTGTGATCATGCCACTGCACTCCAGTCTGGGCAACAGAGTGAGACCCTGACTCTAGATAATAAATAATAAATAAATAAATAAATAAATAAATAAATAAATAAATTCTCCTAGAAGTATTTCTATAGGTTTTGGTTGTTGGAAAATATATTTTCATCTAACTTTGTAATTCTTTGGCCCATTATAAGTATGCGCCGATGATGTTTTAGATTAAACAATATGTAGACTATAAATCAAAATGGGGAGACAGGCACATAACATCACTAAGGGTACCTGAAGTCAGGGGAAGTGAGGTCTAGGTGGAGGCCCAAACTTCACCTGTACATACATTACATATGTACCTAATCCTGACTTGTGTCCACACCTTTATAATAAAATTAAGTTAAAAAACAAACAAACACTTTTTTTTGCATTGACACATTGTTGTTTAAGAAATACTTTATTTCCATGTTGATTACATTTGAATTGCTTCTTACATGTAACTTTCCTTCCTTGGCATCTTTTTACTAATTAACAATCAATTAGGAAAAACTTATATGAACCTTCCCAGCCACTGAATGTTGGCACACAATTGTTGCACTGGACTTTAAAAATATATATATTTCAATGGCTTTCAGGGGTACAGTGATTTTGGTGACATGGATGTCTGGCAAAGAAGTCTGGGCTTTGCGCATACCCTGCAATCCACCTGTGTGACTCAAACTCGACAGGTGACTTTTCACCCCTCCTGCTCCACCTCTCCCCATCCTGAATCTTCAGTGTCCATCCTAAACAACTTACTTCCTCTAGAATCTCCTGTGGTGAAGTAGCGACCACGGCCTCATCTCTACACCACACCCTAGGCTTCTTTCTATCTTAATGCCACAGTCTCTGATTCCCAAGGTCCTTGGAACACTTAGACCCAAGCTTCTCTCTCTCCTGGAGATTTCCTGGGGCCTCATGAAAACTAGGACCCAGGCTTGGACCAACACTTATTCCTTGTCTTCACTCCCCACAGCTGAAACTAGTTAACATTAAAAGACAACAACAACAAACACTTGCATAAATCTTAAATATATATATTACAAAATTAATATTATAAATATAATATTATGTAATGATAATAATAATTATTTTTTGAGTAGGAGTCTCACTGTGTCATCCAGGCTGGAGTGCAGTGGCATGATCAAGGCTCACTGCAGCTTTGACCTCTTGGGCTCAAATGGTTCTTCTGCTTCAGTCTCCTGAGTAGCTGAGATAACAGGCGCCACTACCATGCTCAGCTAATTTTTAAATTTTTTTTTGTAGAGATAAATCGTTGCTATGTTGTCTGGGCTGGTCTCGAATTCCTGGGCTCAAGCAACTCTCTTACCTTGGCCTCCTGAGTCACTGGGACTACAGGCGCACGCCACCATGCCCTAATTTTTAAATTTTTTGTAGTGACGAAGTCTCACTATGTTGATCAGTTGGTGTCAAACTCCTGAGCTCAAGAAATCCTCCTGACTTGGCCTCCTGAGTTACTGGAACTACAGGTGCATGGTGATATGCCTGGCTGTTTTTTAATTTTTTATTTTTTGTAGAAACGAGGTCTCGTTATGTTGCCCAGGCTGGTGTCAGACTCCTGGGCTCAAGCGAACCTGTCATCTTAGCCTCCCAAAGTGCTGGGATTACAGATGTGTGCCACCATGCCCAGCCTTAAAAAATTATTAAAGGCAAAGCAAAGAGCATGCCAGCCATCACAATTTGAAATCACTAGTGACAGATGTGTTTCAACTCCATGGGTCCATAACACCTTCACGGCATCCCTCTGCTTTCTTGTCTTCCTGAGGCTGCTGCTGTCTTCCCTTCATTCCAGTGAATACCTTAACACTTTGAAGGCCAAAATCAGAGCTCTGGTACCTTCTCAGGCATGTCCAATCTGAATCACATGGCAAATGCTGAGCTGGAGGCTGACTCCTTCTTGGGCTCAAAACCCTCCTGTTGCACATATTTAGAACATTCCAGGATAACCCTTCAGACACCCCCACATACCAGGGAAATGACCTCACAGCCAGGTCACATGAA
This sequence comes from Cephalopachus bancanus, assembly GCA_027257055.1. Classification (NCBI taxonomy): domain Eukaryota; kingdom Metazoa; phylum Chordata; class Mammalia; order Primates; family Tarsiidae; genus Cephalopachus; species Cephalopachus bancanus. The sequence goes on along the minus strand of JAPVLO010000176.1, from coordinate 3,237,931 downwards.
AACGATGACTGCGTCATGACCACACATGTCATGTATCTCTGTGTGCATTCACCGTCCTGTGAGTGTTGGTACCTGCAGGTCTCTCTAAGTGACGCTACCTGTCGGCCTCGCTAAAGGGACATCATGAGGGTCTGTAGAAGTTAAATGAACAGGGCATGGTCCCTGAAGGGTCACAAGAATGTCTGAAGTAATTTCCATAAATGGCAGCTTGTTTCCTTTCAGTCCCTTTCACCCTATGATAAGATTTGTGCTTTGAAAATACATTTGCTGGAAGCTAAAACTCAAGCTGGAGATGGAGGAGACAGAACCAGAGTAATAAGGTGGCGCAGATTGGGTCTTGGTGGCACCAGAACGGGGAGGAAAGACAACACACCCCCAGGAAGTCTCAAGGTGGGATGGCTTGGTGCCTGGTGGAGATGGAAGGAGGGAGCATCCTGTGGTTTGACCCCCGTTTCTCATTTGGGCGACTTACTAGGACATCTGTTCTGAGCAGTGACTCCAGCTCTGGCCTTCAGAATCCTGGGGTGTTTTCAATTATCTTGCAGTGTGTGCAGAATTCCTCAATGATTTCAAAATAAAATTAACATGTGTGGACTCCAAGTTTCTCTGTCTCAGTTAAAGGATCCCACACTCACTGTCACCCGGACTCCATGCCTGGCATGTGCCTTTGACGCCTCCTGCTGGTCCATTCCCCACACCATGATTCACTGAGTCCCAGTTCATTTCCACTGTAAGGATATTTCTTTCATGTCTTGCTTCTTTGTCCTTCGGCTGGACCATGCTGTTCATGCTTGAGACTATTGCTTCTTACTTTTAAAACAGTGGGGCCTTCTCTGAACCATGTTAGAAATGGCTACCCTCCCTGGGGATCTCTTTCCTGATTCCCACCTCACTTTGCTTTTTATGTGCAATATGACATTCATTAGTTAATGTGCAGTGTCCTGCATGGAACATATGTGCTTTTGTGTTGCTGCCAGTTCCACTAGAAGGCAAGTGCCTTGTGGGGAAGTCCTTTTATTTGTTCTGTTCACCTCCTTCTCCTCACGGGATCTGGCACATTAGAAGCACTCAGCAAATATTTGACGAATGAACGAGTACATGAGAGAATGAATAAAGGATTATTTTCTTTGCTCCCAGAGCTCTTTTAAAAGTTAAGCAAAACCCCACAGGTAATAAGGGCAGTCCAGGGTTTGGCACAGATGAGCCACTGGGGACCAGGTCCCACCTCTGATGACTGCATTCAGATCCTTTATACACTTGAGATGTGGCTTAGACATGTTCTGATGTCCCCAGGGGGTTTCCCTGACTTGCTGGTTCTTCCATTTTTTTCCCCCTGAACTTCTACCTCTTTCTCAATCTGTCTTCTATAATCAAATAAGGAATTATATTCCATCTTAAATGTTTTAGTCTTATCCCATGGACATTTTGTCTCAAGTTAGAGAGCAAAATCCCCTATGCTATTGGAACAAGAGTTGGCTCATTTTATTATCAAATAATTTTATCATATAAAAACATATGCCTCAAAACACTTCCAAATATGATACATATGGCAGTGTCTGGCACTACTGTTCAACTTATTAAGCCACAGCAATAGCTTATCATGTTATTGCATATCATATATTAATAACAATACATTATTTGTGTGCTCTTTAGTATATTAACCCAACTAATCCTCACAAAATCTCATTGAGATATAGCTGTTATTGTTCTCATTTTGCAGATTAAAAAAAATCGGAGGCCTGATTAAGGTACAAGCCTGTTAGACCCCAAAGCCCATGTACTTACCCTCATGCAATAATGATATCTCATTTGCCATGAAGGAAGAAAGAAAATGACCACAAATGGATCAAATGAATTTTCTATCACTACTGGAAAAAGAAAACATATGTATGTGTACTGGTAGCTTATTAGTGTCATTTTTGTAGGAGAGAATAAATCCATACAAGTCATAATGTAAAAATAGAATGTCTCACAGCAAAGTGACTTTAAATTATGTAAGTACTTCAGAAAATGTGAGGTTTTCTGACCTAGGTGCATGCTCATTCATTAATCCATTCATTCACTGTGGCACTGGGAATCCATGGTGAGCAAAAAATAAAGACTTTTGCATCTGTGGAACTTGGAAGAGACACACTTCATCAAAGTGTTACACTCGAAGGTGCATAATTTCATACTGAGATAAGTGCTTTGGTAAAAAGAATCACAGTTCCATGTGAGCAAAAGGAAAACAGACACAACAGAATGAACTGTCCCAGCTGTGAGTTCAGGGGAGGCATCCATGAGGAAGTGATGCTGAGATGAGATACCATGGCTCAGTTAGACATGGCGTCCCAAGACAGTGGAGATGAGGAATGTCTAGATAGCAGAAAGTGAAAGGGAGCAGAAGGTGTTTGGAAAATGGAAAAGGAAGATTGGAGGGTGGGCCAGAGTTCATGGTGTAAGAGAAATGGAAAGCCACACCAAAAATGGCCTGCAAGAGATGACATAATCCAGCATTCATTTGGGAAGATCATTCTCACATCGTTGTAGATAATGGACTGCAGGTGTCAGGATTGGATATAGAGCGACAGTTGAAAAGGCTGTGAGGGATCCTGGCAAGAGGTGGTGGCTGCTTATTCTTTGGAGTTGGTGGTGGAGGTAGAATGAAGCAGATTTAAGAAATCAAGATGGTTAGACATCAAGATATTTAGAAAGGCAAACTGAGCAGATTCAGTCAGTGACTGAACATAGGAGGTGTAAAGGATAAATCCAACTTTCCAGCCAGGGCAGCATGTTAGGGTGGAGGTGGGTGTGGCGACGGTTTCTTTCCTTGAGAAGGTCCTCAGGAAAGACAGTGGGGCAGGAGGTGGGCAGGTCTTCGGTTTAGTTTAGAGTATTTATTGAACTTGTCATACCTTTGCCACCAAAAATGAAGTTAAATTAGCGACCTATCACAGTCCTGCACTCTCACTTAGGGATCTCTTACAATCTTTTACTCTCACTTAGGGATCTGTTACTACCCTTCACTCTCAGTGACCTCCTGCAGCCCTTCACTCTCATGAGCGATCTCTTGGCACCTTTTCCCCTCACTTAGTGATCTATTACTACACTTCACTCCCACTTAGGGATCTCTCGCAGTCCTTCACTCTCAGTGATCTCTTGCAACTTTTCACTTTCACCTAGTGATCTGTTGTAAGCTTTCTCTCTCACTTTTGGATCTATTTGGGATCTATTGCAGTCCTTTACTCTCACTTAGTGATCTCCTGCAGCCCTTCGCTTTCTAATTGGGAAAACTGAGACCAGGGAACTGTAGGAGAACGTGGACTCGGGCATACTCAGGTCTCTCCTTTTTCTAATCAGCATCTTTACAAATACGACATCAGTTCCCTCCTTGTGCATGTTAGCAGACAGGCCTTATTAAGTATCAGAATAGGATTCTAAAGGAGATTTGGTGATTTCTTTTCTTATAATTTAAATAATAAGAGTAATGAAGATAATTATGCTAGTAGACATCATTTAGTAAATTTCTACTATGTGTTAGGCTCTTACATATTTTAGTTATGAACTCTCAGCTACTTCAGTGGTATTATCCCGGCACTTAATTAAGGCAAAGAGATAACCAACACATCCTTTCAAAGAGTTTTCCAAACCTAAACAATATAACAAATAATTATACTAATTTCAGAAGTCCTTATTAACTACAGATGAACTTCATCTCATGAGTTCCATTTCTGTGTACATAGTTATTTCGTTTTAACAAATTTTATTTCAGAATAATTATTAGCAGTGTTTTCCATCTGCCTAATTTTTGAATAATTTATAATACTGATTAAAAGGGAAATGTTTGCATAGTGTGTGTGTATTTCATGGAATGGGTATGGAACTGCTTGTTTGTTTCATTGTTGTTATCATTGGATAAAATCCTTGATTATATTTTTTGTATTCTACAGCAGAGGTCAGTCAGCAAATCACAGCCCACAGACCAAATTTGGCCTGCTGCCTTTTTTTTTGAAAAGAAAGTTGTACTGGAACACTGACATGCCCATTCGTTTATGGACTGTCAATGATTGCTTTCACACCAAAAGGCAGAGTTGAGTAGTTGCAGCTAAGACTGTAAGCCTGCAAAGCCAAAAATATTTACTTTCTTCCCTTTACAGACAGCATTTGCTGACCCTCTCTCTAGAGCAATCAGTGTCTATTAGTCCTTTGTGGGGTCATGAAACTGACACCATCATTTGACAGTTGGTTTATTGGGTACCCATATCTAAGCCCTTAGGATCTTACTTCAGGGATCTTGTGGCAGCGGTAAAGTTCTGGTATCACATTATATGGCTTTGATCTATACTTCTCGTTTGTAATTCTTCTGGGAAGTGGAAGGATAAGAAAGAGATCACAATATGCAAGTTTCACAGCATGTGTTATTATTTTGTTGATATATACATTTCATTTAAGGACTAGAAAGTAACCAAACTCTAATTGGCCTTTGAAAGTATTCCATAATGAGTCTTACCAAAAGAAAGACTTTCCAATGGGTCATATGTGAAAAATATGCAGTGTATATGTATAATTATGTATTAACCACTTATTCTACAAAATGAATGTTAGGTTATAAATGCAAGTAAGGTCTACATTTTGATTTATAATATAATAGGAAACTCAGAAAAGAAAATTCAAGAATACATTACCCAATAATATCTTGCTTATTGTATAAACAAACAATAGCAAATAATTTTCCTGGTATGTTTAATTCATTATTTCTTAAAATATGACCCACCTGCATTGGAACCCAACAGCTAGTCTTCATTCTTCATTTACTAAATCAAAATCTTCAGGGGAAGTTTAGGAATGTAAATCTTTAACAGTGCCAGAACTTTATTTTTATGCACACTAAAGTATGAGAACCTTTGGATAAGTTCAAAGTCTGTCGCCTATGAGATATAATAAACTGAAACAAGGGTCAATTTCTTTTATGTAAAGTGTTTTCTATTTCAATAGTAACCTCAGTAATCTATTGTTGAAATGCCAAGTATATATGGGACACAATAGCGATAAAATAGGTTAATTAAAGGGATAATACAAAATTAGAGAGTACCAATTGTAGAAGGTTTATTATGAACATAATATTGAAGCAGTGGAAAATAGTTAGCATGTAAATTAAGCTGTAGGTTAGCCACATTAGGAGAAGGTCAGCTTGCTGTGAATTTTTATAAGGTTATGGTGTTATTTTTGGATTGATTTGAGTATTGACTATACTGCAATGAAAATTTTGGAATAATAAAAATGTCATACTTAATTGAGCTACATATTAATTGATGAATTTTCTTGAACATATCTATATTGGAGTTGCTATTAAAATTTACACAAAATAAATCTGAATATGCGTTTATACACATGTAGCATTTAAATAATTTTAATACTTTATTACATGTTTAGATATATTAAGCTCCTCAAAGGGGCTGATGGCCATAAGGAGCATAGTTTTGCTTTAACTATAATTGTTTTCTGAAATTTTAGGTCGTGTGCGTGGTAAATAATTTCAAAGGAAGACAACCAGAAAATGAGCATCTCCACATGGATAATCTGGCACAGATGCCCATGATCAGCATTCCTCGAGTAGAAAGTCCGTTGGAAAAGGTAACATCTGTGCAGGTGATTCATGATGTAACTGTAAGTTGTGACATCTAGAGCAAATGAATAATTATTGCTGAGTGTATCTGGAGCGTGCCTGAACTGCTTATGTTGATTTACTTCACCTGTGTCTAATATTTACCAAGAATTGAGCCACTGATTGAGCTCGTCTTAGAAGAATGCATATCACATTTAAGATATCTCTTTATGTCCTTCATGCTAAAAGCTGAACACCTACACATGGGGTCCACTCACTATGTTGCCACAGCTTCTAAATAAGAAATGTTGTACACTGGTCTCCCATTAGGCATAATAATAGGAGAATATAAAATTGAGAATATGTGCATTTTTCAGAGAATCTATCCTACTTCTTCCATGCTCCGTTTCTATGAAAAAGTGACTAGCACAGTGCCTGGCACACAATCAGCACTCAATAAACATTTATGGAATCTCATTGTATTAAGGTCTGACAGCAGGAAAACACCAATCATGCTCTCCTACTCAGGAGTGTAGCGCTTGAATGGCAGGTGAGGCCTCACTGAGCATGGCCATCAGCACAGAAACAAGGCATTTGGCAAAAATTTTTCTTCAGACTTTTGTGAGCCAGAGAGGATAATTTTCCTAGTGTTGGCGCAGCCACGTGCATTTGCAACCAGCTAAGTGAGTTCTCTAGAGTTGTTAGTGGCTTCTCCTCAACCCTGTTCACCTCCACAGTTTGATCACTACTTTAGATGGAGAGCCCAGGTACGTGCTCATCAGTTGTTCACATGGCGTGAGTCTGTGAAGGATCATGCATGCACTGGATGAAAGAATAAATATCCATGAGAGACTGCAATAAGAGATGATTGATAATTAACTAGGAATAAAGGACATGCTTTGTATTTGGGTTTTGTAAGGTCATGTGTGGGATTGGGTACCTCTAGGTAAACTGCACATATGAAAAGGGACCTGGAGGTATAGTGGCTACATTTCCACATGTCACAACAGCATGACACGTTGCCAGAAGAATTAACATCATCTTACATCCCACTTGGGGAAGGTGATATCCTGAATCAGGGCCCTGAGGATGTGCAGGACTCTGCTGTGGTCAGACCAGCTTGGAATACTGTGTAACAACCTTGACAACACAATTTCACAGAGGGTATTAGTCAAATAGAATAGCTGGAACTCAAAAGGTACTTGTTACTTGAGTGAATGTGTGTGTCCAGGACTGAGCTACATGTTAGCTGGTGAATTTTTCAAACGTATCTGTATAAATTCAAGAAAATGTACGAAGTGTGAGTTATGGATTATGAGGGACTGTTAGAGGAGCAAAAAAAGACTAGTCAAGAGAAAAAGAAAACATGAAAGAAGCGATAGCTTCCCATAAGTAGCTGAAGGAATGTGTGAGGGAGGGATGGCATTTGTTCTGGAGGGTGTCAGAGATTACAGTTAGGACAACAGAAAAGAAAGGAAGTGTAAGAAGATAAATCATGGCCAGAAAGAAGAAAAAAGCCTCTGGAAAATGAAATGGTTACTTTAAGAGAGACAAAATTTTCTTTCCCTGTGGAGATTCCAGAATAGCTAAACAATCACTTATCCATGATACTTAAAGGGAATTCAAGCATTCAGGCAGGGATAGAGGTACTAAATAATAATAATGATACTAGTTCTAAGAATCGCTTCCATTTAATGACCATCAGTATGTATCAGGTACTGTGCTGATGGTTTTATAAGTTCCACTAAGACACTTCTTTGCTCTACAAGTATACTTTTAGTCCTCACAACATTGTAGTGGCAAAGACTACTAATATGAGGGGGATTCAGAAAAACCCAGAATTATATTTTTGGACAATGGGGCCCTTGTAGCCAAGGCTTCCTCTGCGAGTTGAGTGTTCTAGAAGCCCATTGGCATCGTGGACCAGCTAGCATTATTGTAAGAAGCTATGTTCAGCTTCAGTTAATTTTTTTTGTTGTCGGATTTTTTTCTGCGCATTTGCCCATTTCATGATGGGTAGTTTATGAGTGCACCTGCCCATACCGTGTTGAGTGTTCAGTAGTTTTTGAACCAAAATGGTGTGACCCCCTTGCCCCACCCTCCCTATTTACCCAATCTCACCCTGAGTGTCTTTTTTTTTGTTTCCCTGGATGGAAAAAGTTCTCAAAGGGAAACAGTTTGCTGATGTGGAAGAGGTGAGACCAAAAAATAGTGGAAGCACTAGAAGGTATCAAAATGGATGAGTTCAAAAATGGTTTTGAGCAATGGAAAACACGTCTCAGTAGGTATATTGCATCAAATGGACAGGACTTTGAAGGTGACTGAAGTTTAAATATGTAAGAATAAATACATGATTTTTAATAAATAAATTCTGGGGTTTTGGGGTCCCCCTTGTAGTCAGTATCCCTTCTCTCCTTCCTTGCAGTAACTGCATCCTTAGTTTTAGCTGTACCTATGACTGCCCAGCTACAGTTTGTTTCCCAGTCTCCCTTGCAGTCAAGTGTAGGGATGTGAGCAGAAGGGTAAGTGCAATGACAGGCTCATCTCTCTGAAGACTCCTGCCCTGGGCATTGTCCACCCCTTCTCACTAGATGGGAAAGGTAATGACTGGAGCAAACCTGGAAGGCACTTTGTACCATGACTGGTCTACCCTACTTGCCTGGGTCACCGCATGAGCTCATGGAGCAGAGACCACATGTCCACCCTAGTTGGTTCTGAGGAAGAAATGAACTACTTTCTCTTTTGAACTATTGAGTTGTTTTAATTTCTTTCCCTGGTGGCTTAGCTGATGTCCTATTACAATGAATTTCCCCATTTCACATTTAGGAAAATTGAACATCCAAATGGTTAAGTAATGTGCAGAAGTCCAGACCACTGATAAACTGCAGAGAAAAATTATATGTCTCGAGATATATACCTAGGTGAGAAAATATGCTTTAAAATGGAATAATGTGTACAAAATTAGATATTATAAAGATAGAAAGCAGTAGAATGTAGGACGAGATCTTAAGCATATTTTGAAGAATATGGTCAGGGTGCTGATTTGAGTCGTTTTCTTCTCTGAGATTAACTTTGGTAACAGTCACAGCCTTCTGCTTTTTAACATATTTATGTGCATGCAGGTTCTTGAGTAGCTCCCTGACACTGCCAAGTATTCTTATATGCCATCACATCATTTGATATATTAAATGATTTAAAAATGTTGTTGATTTTAGGCTAGTTCCTTTTTACTTAAAATATAGACATTTTAAAATATCAGGGGGTACTATATTAGATTGTAAAAGCAAAACTATTCTGTGAGAATCTGTAAATTGCTTGAGAGAAGTATTTATTAGCTGCTTTCTTCCTTTAATTTTTTGTTCCCTAACAGTTCATGTGCTCAGTCTCCACTCTGGTTGTCAGGGAAGGTGGCTTGAGCCTGAGTCGTCCCCATCTCCTTCCTCACTGAAGGGCTCTGATGCCACACCTCGCTCAGCACCACCTCCCACCTTGGTCTTTCTGTCCCTTTTCCCAGGCAGATGCTGTCTGCACAATGTGGGGTCTGCCCCTTGCAGCCACAGCCCAGGGGCAATCACCAGACCAGTGCTTGGAGTCCCTCTCTGACTTTCCTCTGGATCTTTACTGTGGAGAGGACATGTTTGTGCTCATCTGCCAGCAGGGAGGAAGGCCATCACTGGAGAGATGTCCACAGTAGCTTTCTCTTGTTTTTATTTAATTATTTTAGTTGTGGGGTCCATGTGAAAATTTACTCCATAAGTAAATTGCTTCTAGTGAGCCTTCTCTCCCCATAACAGTGGACCTGGTGCCCAGTGTGTGACTGTGTGCCCCTTGTCCCTCTTCTTCCCTTCTCCTCTAGCAGTGCACAGCTTCTGTTGTTCCCAGCTTCTGTTGTTCCCGCTTTTGTGCTCATGTATCTAGTGAGGCTAGGGCCCACTTGTGAGTGAGAATATGGAGAAGTCAGTTCTTTGTTTCTGTGGTAGTTCACTTAGAATGATGATCACCAGTTGCATCCCTGTTGCCATGAAGGACATAATTTTCTTCTTTAGGGCTGTGTAGTATTCCATCGCGTATTGGGGTAAATACACAGCGGGTCTTCAAACACCATCATTTTGTTCCACATCATTTCCCTCTAACCTTGGTGAGAAAAAAAATCGATTCCCAGCTGGGGCCACTGTGTGGGGTTTGCAAGTCCCCCCAAGTCTGCATGGGTTTTCCCTCAGGACCCTGGTTTTCTCCCCATCCACGTGAAGTGGCCTGTCTACATGGTCCCCGCATGAGTGAGTGTGGCATGTGGAGTCTGTTTTTTGGTGGGGTGGCATCCTGCCTTGTGCCCTGAGCTGCCAGGATGGCTCCAGGTACCTGCAACCCTGATCTGAAATAATTAGGATGATTATCTGACTTGTTTTATTTCTTTCTGAAATGGATATGTAGTTATGTTTATCTCGTGTTTCAAATTAGAAGTGTTTTGGTATTTTTTTAAGATGTGGGGTACAATTCAGGATTAGATATACAATTTGTCATCGTGCAGGTAAAGTTTGGGCCTCCCTTTGGTCCCCACATTGCCTGGTTTGAGATCAGGTACCTTACTGATGTTATGTGTCCCCACTGCCTCCCCTGGCAGTCTCCCGCTACTGCCAATTCCTTTCTTACAGTATTATGGTGAATGTTCAGGGTCTGCTTATGAGTGAGAACATGTGGTACTTACTTCTTTGTTTCTGTGATAAATCACTGAATATTATATACTCTAAATCCATCCAAGTTGAGGTGAAGTGCATGAGTTTGTACTTCTTTATGGCTGTGTAATATAAAAATCAAGTCCAGTTTCAATAGGCAGCATGGTTGATTCCTTTTTTTTTTTTTTTTGCTATTATAAATAGTGCTGCAATGAACATGCATGTGCAGGTTATCTTTATTATAGAATGATTAAAGTTCCTCTGGGTATATTCCAAGAAGGGGGATTGCTGGGTCGTATGGAAGATCAGTTTCTAATTCTTTTAGAAATCACCTCACTGTTTTCCATAGAGGTTGAACTAGTTTGCATTCCCACCAGCAGTACAGAAGCATTTCCTTTTCTGTGCATCCTCACCAGCATCCATTGTTTTTTGTTTTATTAATGATGAACATCCTTACTGGGGTTAGGTGGTATCTCAGTGTGGTTTTGATTTGCATTTCTCTGATGATTAGTGAGGCCGAGCATTTTTTCATATGTCTGTTGGCTGCTCATATGTCTTCTTTTGAGAAGTGTCTGGTCATGTCTTTTGCCCACTTTTTAATGGGGCTGTTTGTTTGTTTTTTTTCCTTTTGGCACATTTGAGTAGATCCTGAATGTTGAACCTTTGTCAGATATACAGTTGGCAAATATTTCTTCCCTACTGTCTCCCTACTCTCTTGATGGTTTCTTTTGCTCTGCAGCTTTTCAGTTTGAAAAGGTCCCACTTGACAATCTTATCTCTAATGGCATACACTTTTGGAATTTTGATCAGGAATTGATAGCCTATTCCGATTCCACAAGGGTGTCTCCTGAGTTTTCTAAGATCCTTAACTTTTGAGGTTTTATGTTTACATTTTTGATCCATTTAGAGTTGATTCTAGTGTATGGTGATAGGTAGGGGTCTTGTTTTAATCTTCTGCATGTGGTCAGTCAGTTTTCCCAGCACCATTTGCTGAGTAGGTTCTACTCTTCCCAGTGGTGGATGCTGGAGACTTTGTCAATGATGATTTGGTTGAGAAATTAAGGTTTTGCATCTGGAATCTCTATCCTGTTCCATTGGTCTATATGCCTGTTCTTGTACCAATGCCAGTTTGTTTTGATTATTGTTGCCTTATAATAAATTTTAAAATCTGGGAGTGTGATACCTCCTACTTTGTTTCTTTTGCTGAGGATTGTTTTTAGCTATTTCTGGTCATTTAGGTTTCCACATGAATTTCTGTATTGCTGTTTCCAGGTCTGAGAAAAATGATGCTGGTAATTTAATGGGTACAGTGTTGAATCTGTAGATTGCCTTTGGTGGATGGACATCATAACAATATTGATTCTTCCAATTTTGGGGCATGGGCAATTTTTCCATTTGTTCGTATCATCTTTAACTTCTTTGTAGTGTTTTGTGGCTTTCTTTGTAAAGGTCTTTGACTTCTCTGGTTAGGAAGATGCCAAGGCATTTCTTTTTTTTTTTTGGTGGCTGTTGTGAATGGGATTATGCTTTTTTATTTGGTTCTCTGCCTGTTTGTTGTTGGTATATAAAACTGCAACTGTCTTTTGAACGTTTATTTTCTACCCTGAAACTTTGCCAATGTCCTTTATCAGTGCAAGGAGATTTTTGACCCATTCTCTTGGATTTTTGAGGTATAGGATCATATCGTCAGCAAAGAGGGATAACTTGACTTCTTTTCCTATTTGGATATCCCTGATTTTCCTCCAACACTAAGTTGAACAGGAGGTGAGAGTGGGGAGCCTTGTCTTGTTCTGGTTTTTAGGGGAAATTCTTACAATTTATTTCTATTTAGCAATATGTTGCCTGTGGGTTTCTCATAGATGGCTTTTACTATTTTGAGGTATGTTCCTTCTATGTCTAGGTGTTCAAGGGCTTTTAATCAAGAAAGAATGCTGGATTTTATTGAAAACTTTTTCTGCGTCTGATGATATAATCATGTGGTTCTTGTTTTCACATCTGCTGATGTATTTAATTACATTTATGGCCTTGTGGATGTTGAATCAGCCCTGCATCCTGGGGATGAAGCCTACTTGACCATGGTGGATGATTTTTGAGATGCGTTGTTGGATATGATTTGCTAGAGTCTTGTTGAGTATTTTTGCATCAATGTTCATCAGTGATGTTGGCCTATAGTTTTCTTTCTTTGTTGGATCTTTACCTGGTTTGGGTATCAGTGTGATGTTAGCCTCAAAATGATTTGGGGAGAATTCCATCTTTCTCTATTGCCTGGAATACTTTCAGTAGGATTGGTATAGCTCCTTTTGTATGTTTTTAGAATTCTACTGGAAATCTGTCTGGTCCAGGACTTTTTTGTTTGTAGGTAGTTTTCTTATGGCAGAGTCAACTTCCTGGGTTGTTATTAGTCTATTTAGGATCTCAATTTCTTCTTGTTTCAACCTTGGGAAGTTGTGTGATGGCAGAAAGTCCTCCGTTTCATTTAGGTTATTGAGTTTGCTTCCATACTGGTGTATAGTAATTTCTGATAATCATTTGTATTTCTTCTGGGGCAGTTGTGGCTTGATCTTTTGCATTTCTGATTGTGTTTATATGGGCTTTTTTCTTCTTTTTCTTGGTCATTCTGGCTGGGGGTCCATCAATCTTGTTTATCCTTTCAAAGAACTAGCTTTTTGTTTCATTGTTTTTTTTCTGTTGTATTTTTGTCTTCTATGTTCCATATTTGGCTTTTACTTTGGTGTTCTGGATTCTTCTGCTGAAGTTAGGGTTTTGGTGGTCTTGCCTTTCCAACTCCTTTAGATGATTTGTTAGGCTGTTAACTTGTTCTCTTTCTATTTTCCTAATATGTGTTCATAGAGATATAAATTCACCTCTTAATACTGTTTTCATGGCATCACAGAGGTTTTGGTAAGATGTTTCTTTGTTTTCATTTGTTTCCAAGAATCTTTTAGTTTCTGTTTTGATTTCTGTGTTTACCCAGGAGTTGTTCAGCATCATACTGTTTAGTGTTCATGGCTTTGTGAATTTGGGGGGGAATTTTGTTGGTGGTGATATTTATTTTTAATCCACTGTGATCTGAGAAGGTGAAAATTGTGAAATATGTTCATGCTTGATTTGTGACTGAGGATGTGGTCGATCTTGGAGTACATTCCATGTGGTGATGAGTAGACTATGTATTCAGTGGTTGTTGAGTAGAGTGTTCTATGGAGTGTTCTGAGTTCATTTGGTCAAGCATCAAGTTGATGTTCTGGATCTCTTTGTTGATTTTTTGCTTCAATGATCTATCTAGGGTTGTTAGTGGGGTATTTAAGTCCCCAGCTATGACAGTGTTCGAGCCAATATCTTTTTTTGAGTTTACTTAGCAGCTGCTTTATAAAAGCTGGTGTTCCTGTGTTGGGTACATATGTTTAGGATGGATAGTTCTTGTTGATGGATTGAACTTTTTATCATTATGTAGTGTCCTTCTGCATCTTTTTAAATTTTTGATAGCTTAAAATTAGTTTTAGCTGTTATTAAGATTGGGACTACTGCCTTCTTTTGTGATCCATTCACCTGAAAATTTGTTTTCCATCCTCTTACTTTGAATCTGTGGGCATCCTTTGTGGTGAGATGAGTTCCTGGAGACATCAAATTACTGGGTTGTGTTTTATTTTTAATACAGTTTTCCATTCTATGTCTTTTCTTTTCTTTTTTTTTTTTTTTGAGTTGGAGTTTCATACTGTCGCCCAGACTGGAGTGCAGTGGCTGCTCCCGGCCACCGCAGCTTCAACCTGCTGGGCTCCGGCGATCCTCCCGCCTCAGCCTTCCAAGTAGCCAGAATTACAGGCATGCACTACTACGCCCAGCTGATTTTTTGATTTATTGTCGAGATGAGGTCTCACTGCCCAGGTGGGTCTCGAACCCGCGGGCTCAGACAATCCACTCACCTCAGCCTCCCAAAGGCGTGGGATTACAGGCTGAGCCACCGAGCCCAGCTCTATGTCTTTTCAATGGTGCATTTAGTCTATATACACTCAGGCTAATTATTGAAATGTGAGAGTTTATCCCTGTCGTAATGTTCTTATAAGGTTGTTTTGTTTCATTTACTTTTTGTGTTCATATATGTGTGTGTTTTCACTTTTGTGGGTATCCTGTATGTTCTGCTGCTTCTGTGTCTGTGTTTGTTTATAATACTGTGAAGTGTATGTTTTTTCTTTTGTTTCTGTTTTCTTCTGTGCACAGCACCTTTTAAAGTGTCTCCTGTAGAGCTGGTCTCAAAGCAGCATATTCTGGGAAGGATTTTAATTCTCTATGGCTGATGAAGCTTAGTTTGACTGAGTAGGAAATTCTTGATTGAAATTGTTTATATTTCAGAACACTAATGATTGGGATCTAATTCCTTCTGACCTGCAGCAATTCTGATTGGTCTACCCCAATAGGTAATCTGCCCTTGCTGCCTTTAGGATTTTTTCTTTTATACCTACTTTGTGTAGGCAAATTACTGTATGTCTAATGGTTGGTCTTCTCATAAGATGTCTTGCACAGGTTCTCTGAATCTCTTGTGTTTGTATAATTGTCTCTCTGACCAGATGAGTTTTATTGAATGACCAGATGGAATGTTTGTTCCAGGGTGTTTTTTATTTCTTTCTATTTCAGGTATTCCAATCAGATGTAAGTTTGATTTTTTAAAAAAATAAAATTGCATATCTCTTGGAGAGTATCTTCTGTCTTCTTACTTTTTTTTTCTATATCTTTAATAGATTTGATTAATTCCATATTTTGGTATTTCAGCTCTGAGAATCTTTCTTCTGCTTGGTCAATTCTGCTTCCCATGCTTGTCAGTTTGTTATTTATTTCTTGGATGGAGTTCTTTACTTCTGTTATTTCCAAGTATGCTTTCTTGATTTTGTCCAACTCTGTTGCAATTTCATTTAGTTTTAGTCCTTGAATTTCTTGATTTTTATTCATTATATCCAACATTTCTCTGATCTCCATTACTGCTTTCTGGGTATTGTCATTCTCAGAAATAGCTGTTGTTTGTCCCTGTTGCTATTTTTTCAAGCACTGCCTCTTTGCTGGGGCTGTGATGGTTATCAGTTCTTCACTGATGTTTCTTCATTTGTAGCAGTTCTCCTATCTTTCTCTTTAATTCCATTTCTCAGTGGAAAATGGAGAAGCAATCACTTCTGGTATTATCTCTACTTTTCGTTCTTCCTTGAACCAGGGCTTCATAATTTGTTCAATTATGAAGCAGGACTGGAGGTGAGGCATTGTGCTGTCTCTTTACAATTTTGAGCACTTACTAGGCAATGATGGGACTGCAAGGATTCAGAACCTATTGGCAGGTTGTAATGTTTGCTATCTGGTGAATGGGCCAGCTGGGACTTGCTCTCTGTCTCTATACAATATGACCTTACGTGGGCATGTTTGCATAGCCCCTGAGTCCAAGTCCAAGACAGGGTATGAGAGGGAAAAGAGAGAGAAGAAAGAGGGAAAGAAGGGAAAGAAGGAGAAAGGAAAAGAAGAAAGATAAATAGAAAAAAAAGAAAGCACACATACACACACACACACACATACACACACACATACAAACTGAGAAAGAACAAAGATAAATAGAAGAAGGAAAGAAAAGAGAAAACCAACCAACAAACAAACAAGCAAACAAGATAATCAAACAAACAAACTAATACTGCTAGCAGCCTTCTTCTCGGTCAGTTCCACTGTCTTCATCTATTGCCCAACAGCTGGCTCAGGGTGGAGGGTGAATGGTCTGGGTTCTTCATCTGCTGTTTCCCTCCAGGGCTTGTGCACAATGCAGTTCTGCGGCTCTGCAGAGGCCGCCATGGAGCACTTCTCTGCCCAGGCTTTAGAGAGTCTGCTCAGTTTCCCTGGCGGCTGCTGTTCCTGCCACGAATGGGGTCAATAGCTTCCTCTCCAGCAGTTACCAGTCTCTGGATCTCAGGACCTGGTGGCAAAGTACTGGAGCCCAGTCCAGGCTTGGAATAACCTCTCCCCACTGCTTCATTGGGAGTCTGCCTCAGACTCCCTCCCCGTATTCCCTCTGTGGCCCTTACTGCCAGCATTCAGCTCACTCCAGCAATTCTTCCCAGGGAAAGCTCCCAACTTGTTAGCTACTAGGTTTCCCACTCCAATTTCATGTGTCTGTGTTTGGTCCAGTGTGGGGGTGGGACGTCTGTCTCTCCCGTCTCATGCACTTGGAATATCCTCTCTGGGCAAAATGATGTTTGATTTTAGAGGGGTGCAGAGATCACCCCCTTAGGCTCAGTATGCAGGCTACTCAGAATTGGGTGAGATAAAGCAGTCCCAGGACAGAGAAAATGGTGGCGGTCCATGTTTTTTCCTCTGGTGGAGCTCAGCTCCAGATTTTCTCCCTGCTCTTTCTCCATGGTCCCTACTGCCAGTGCCTGGCCTGTTGCTGCAGGTAGTGGTGTGGGCCAGATGCCAGGTGTTGAGAGGCAGCTGGTATCTTCTGCCTTTTCCCAAGAGAAGCCCCTGGGATGGGGAAACCTTCTGCTTGCAGTGGGTGCCGAATTCAGAGCAGCGGCAAATTGCAGCCGTTTCTGCAGGGGGTCCCTGGGCATTTGATCTCCTGTCTCTCCTCAGTTGGACATTTGCTTACACACCTGCACACACAAATGGATGCAGATTAGTTCTTTTGTGCACTCACCCATGCAGAGACTCACACTCTGACTGGATCCACCACCATCTTGTCCCTTTCCCCTGTTTTGGTCTTTTATAGAAGTTTCGTGATGTTTTTATGATGAAGTATGCTGTAGGAGCTTAATTCTTGCTTATATCAGTTAGCCTATGGTCAAACAGGTTTTGTAATGCTTCATCTTGCTTTAAGTTGCAGTTTCTAAGAGCCTATCAGTGTCATTCAGTGAGGACTTAGTGTAGAGGTGTCCAACCTTTTGACTTCCCTGAACTGCATCGAGTAGAGAGGAATTGTCTTGGATCACACATAAGTTATATAATATAGTTAATGTATATGCATAATAAGACTTCTTTTATTTTTTCTGTTTTTATTATTAAGTTCAGAAAAATGAGAACAATATAAAACTAGTGGGGAACTTGACCTTGTTTTTATAAAACGAATCTATTCATGTCTGGTTCAATGGAAGTGGTAACAATTTTTAGTGAGTTCTCAAGGTGCTCATCAGAAATCTTTGTTCAAATTTTGCTCTTTGTGTGCTCCATAATTGAAAAGAGCTGCTCACACATGTTTGTGCTGCCCAAAAGCGATGTCAGGAATAAGGTGTGATTGTGAACTTCAAAAATGGAACTATGCATGGAGTCATGAAGAAAATAAATGCTAAAAAACACATGATGTGAAAAAAATTTGTGGGACTGCACTACTAGCTTCCCTGGACCATGGGTTGGACACATTTGACTTTGTATTGATTTTGCCATGACTCATATTGATAAACCAGTCATGCACAATTCCGTCCAGTGCTTTAATCTTAGTAACTGTTTGTTGGAGAGTGATACTTGATTCTTGAAGCTGCCCTTGGAGGAGAACAGGGAGCCTGCTGACGTTTGATCTGCAGGCATGGCCAACAGTGTCAGCATTATAACTCCATGCTACTGTTTTCTGGTTGTTACTTTTGTGTAGAGAAGGCAAAGGGTTTCTTTCGGAAGTTATGCACTTACATAACCTCTCATGTTCAAAGTACACATTTGACAAACTATAAGCCACAGAATAATTATAGCATGCAAGTATTCGTTGTTTTTATGCCAGTAATTTATCCCTTAATTATAGGGAGTTTGTCATATAGTTAATTACTGTAGTTTATGAGGAAAAGTCATGATTTTTCTGAAAGCTAAATAAATCTGAACATTCATTTACATTTAGTTTTTGAAAAGGATCAGTCATCTGTAGAAACTGGTCATCAGATCCAATGTCCACTAAATAGACAAGTTACCAGTGACTCCGTTATGGCTGCTTGTCATATCAAATCAAGAAAAGCCTGAATGTCTGTCGGTAGTGAATCGTTAAATCAGCATGGCACATTCCTCTCACAGGATCCAGGACATTGCAGGGTGGCGCATCTGCTCCCAGGCTCTGGAGGCAGACAGGCTGAGAATTTTGCATAATTTTGACTTTAGGCAACTTAAAAGCTCAGTGACTCAGTTTTTTTTTATAAGTTGATCATTAAGAGAGCTCAGTAAGCTAATAGTAAAGCACTTAGAACAGTGTATGACACCTGTGAAACCCTTCATAATTGCTAATTTAACTATTATTACTATTTAATGGTTAAAATAGATGAGATAAATCAAGACATGGAAAGTTTTCCAATATATATTATAAAGGTTTTTTTAAAAACTTTGTAAGTATAAAATGTATGTCTATATGTATAATGAAATCAGTTGTGCAAAATACCACATAAGATATTTATCTTTAGTAGGGTAGAAAGAAACATGTGAGTAAGAGAAAGAGAGACAGAGATAAATAGACACCAAAGCAATGCTGAAACCAAGGAAGGTAACTGTGATTAGTGAACCGTGACCTCCCTCCCTTCCTACCTTTCTTTCTTTTTCTTCTCTCTCTCCCTCCTCCCTTTCTCCTTCCTTCCCTCTCTTTTTCTTCCTTTTACTGCTTTCTATAATTAACTACTATACTATACATGAGTAATCTTATAACTAAAAACACTTTAAAAAAATATTCACTTTTTAAACTGCTTCCTTTGTGCTTCTTCATTGATTGACCACTGGTACATTCAGATTGACCAACGTCCTTGGAAAAAACTTCCCTGAGTCATTTAAATTCCTGTGCTCCTTCCTGAGAACTCACAAGCTCTCCTTAAAAGTGTTTGGCTTGTTTTTTTCTCTACCTGATTGGGCATGGAAATCTTTTTGGTGGCCTTCCTGCCTCCCCACTGGGGGCCCTACCTCTCACCTCCCTTCCACCTCCTGCCAGGGTGCCAGCCCTCCCACCTCCTTACCCAAGGCCTGGCCTTCCTGCCTCTTTGCCTGAGCTGGCTTTCTGAGGTATCTGCAGTCATCCCCATTTTACATTCTACCAGCTCTGGGGCCTTGCATGCGAGTGTGTGTAGGTGCCTCTCATTTATAGGATCCACAAATTTCCCATCACCACCCCTCCCAAGGACCCAGGGAGCCAGATCCCTTTGTAGGTCACACTACTCCTTCCTCCCAGACTCATTCTTCTGGATCTTGCCTTAAATGATCCATGCACCTCACACTAAAGCTTCAGGTGTCTCCAGAAACACAAAGACCCTCTTAATTACCCTTAGAAGACCAAGAAACAGATGAACTCTCCTCTAGGAAGTAGGTGGTGATGGAGACATTTATGTTTCATTATCTTTATTTTCCTATATTAGCAAGAATAAAGTAGGAATTAGTATCTTAATAGCTGTGTCACTGAGAGTGAGAACTATATAGAGAAAAGTTGTAGGCATCTATATTAGATATAGTGTAAGTAAATCCAATTTGAGGAAATCCTCCAAAGGACCACAGGCATGTCCAGGAAGGTCACTTTGTTTTTATAGTTTCATTCATTCCTGTGTTTGTTGAAACACTAGAGAAACTGCTGTATGATTCAGTCTAACTTCTATTCCAGGAGAATAGTGAAGTCCTCAGAGGCAGTTTTTTTTTCATTCTTTGAATGAAGGTAACTCCCCATCCAGTTGCAGGGTACCTGTTCAGTTCACACAAGGGTTCTTTCATCTGGCATGAACCTGTAATTAACGAGATGCCTGATCAGACGAGTGTCTTGTCTGTAGACTTTCTTTGGGTATTTGCCTATTTGCTAACTCTGTCTGAAAATGATGTTGGTCCAAGGTGTTGAAATAGGCTCTAAATGGGATGAATGCCTCACACTCTTAGAGACTCCTCCTATCTCTTGTTCTAACTCTGACATTTGGGGTATGGGTGGGATTCTGTAGGACTTCAGCCACTCCTACAGCTTGGTCCTAGCACCTTCTCACAGTCCACTCAGACTAATATATCATCAAAGTGATGACATAAACCTACATACACCCTCTCAGTATCCAAGTGGAAGATTCCCTAGCAACTCATGGAAACCTTAACAGAGCACTGATGAACCCACTCCCACTCCTTCTTGGAATACAAACTGAGATAAATGTATCCTGACTCAAGCATGAGTAATGGGAACAAGAACTTAAATCCTTAAAATGATTTCTTGACACACGGAAGAGGGGTATTTCAAGAGATAGAGCTTGATGGGTTTTTGTTTTAGAGATTAGCTATAAGAAATTTAATTAAATTTATTGTAGATATCATCTTCCTTCCACAGTCAAGAATATTAAAGAAAATATGTGAAATGAGAGATGACAGATAATTGACACAGTTAGGAGAGGGATGTAGGAAAACAAATACTGCCATGATGGGATTAAAACCAACTCTAGAAAACTAAAGAACAAAATCCATACTGAAGAAAGTCAAGCCAGTTGTATTACTGACAGGTTGTAATGAAAGAGCAAGAGAATGAAACTGATATCTGAGGAGAGATAATAGCTATGGAGGACATACACAGAATCCCAACATTTGAATCATTTTGTATCCTAAAGAAGAGGACAGATAGAGCAATAGCAATAGGCAGACATGCTGCAAGGAGACTTTCCTTCCCAATAAGTACTTGACTCTTAAACTGGAAGGGTTAACCAGATACAAAGTAAAAATATAAATATATACTGGAAATTGGACACTTCTTTATTTATATATTTTTTTCATTTGGGGTCTCACTATGTCACCCATGCTGGAGTGCAGTGGCACGATCATAGTTCACCACAGCCTCTACCTTCTGGGCTCAGGTGATCCTTCTGTCTCAGCCTCGCATTGGTACTACCTGCCCAGCTAATTATTTAATTTTTTAAAATTATATTTTTCTTTTCTTTTCCTTTCTTTCTTCCTTCCTTCCTTCCTTCCTTCCTTCCTTCCTTCCTTCCTTCCTTCCTTCCTTTGATGAGGTCTCACTGTGTTGTCCATACTGGTCTCAACCTCCTGTGCTCAAACTATCCTCCTGCCTTGGCCTCCAAAAATGCTGGATGTGAGTCACTGTGCCTGAGACATTTGTCAGTGAACTTTTTGAATATCAGTACTGAAAAAATAATTCTGTAAATTCTTTGGTAGATAATAGTGACGTTTCCAGTTATTCTGCCCTCTTCCTTAAGCAGAATGTCCTTCCTGCTCCAGTTACTTTGGATTTAGCCAATAACATTGAATAGACCTGATCTAGACCTCACCAGTCAGAAGCCTGGAGAGCCATTCTGAGTTGCCATTGGCCTCACCGCTCCTGTGCCTCCTCACAGGAGAAGACCTTCTTCAGATAAGTTCTACTCCCTCAGCCTGGGCTTCAGCATGGAAGGACAGGGGAAGCAGCCAGCACCCAACCTGTAACCGGCAGCAGGGCCTGACTGCCAACACATAGTATGGGAAAGAAATAACTATGTATCACTGGAAGTCACTGAGCATTGACGGGTGTCATACAGTACACCTGGTGGAAACTAATTCAAACACAATGGCGGACAAGGTGGCTGACCTGCCCAAGACTGGAATACTGGCCTCAGACCTCACCTTCACAACATTAGTTGTGAGATTTGTCTTCCTCCATCTATTCTAGAGAGGTCTATTCTAAATGGAATAATATCTTCAGAGTTTTCAAGGAATTTGAGTGTGATATGAGTTCAATTTTCACCTAAAAGGTCATATCAGTATTCAAACAGCCATAAAATATCAGCTGTGTAAGAATTCAGGAATTTTACTACTTATGGAAATGTACCAGAAAATGTTTACCAGCTAATTGAGTAATATTCCAGCATCTAGAGATCAGATTAGGAAAGCCATGATACGAATGAATTGGCAAAAAGAAGGGGAACCATTTAAATGTAGAGCCAATCAGAATTAACTGTGTTAAAAATAGTCACAGAAGCAGTACAGAACCATACAGTTTACTTAAAGAGGAGATATAGAACAAAATAAAATAATATAAAATGACAAAATGAGACAAACTCTAGTAATACCAGCAAAATTGTAGAAATTTGAGATTTTCTGGATTTCATAAAGGGGAAGCTCAGTGTTGCTGCTTCACTCTTGGCATGGCTAACAGAAGAATGATCAAGCATTTTAAAAAAATAAAAGCTACCCAGGATGGTTTGAAAAGATTTATCAAAGTGTAAAATGCAAACATCACACGTGTCAGAGGGTTACTGTCTGTAACATATAAAACATCCTAAGATTGGTGAGTGGATTGCCTGAGCCCGCAGGTTCGAGACCCACCTGGGTAGCAAGACCTCGTCTCTACAATAAGTCAAAAAATCAGCCGGGCGTGGTAGTGCATGCCTGTAGTTCCGGCTACTGGGAAGACTGAGGCAGAAGGATCACCGGAGCCCAGCAAGTCGAGGCTGTGGTGGCCGGGAGCGGCCACTGCACTCCAGTCTGGGCGACAGAGTGAGACTCCAACTCAAAAAAAAAGATTGGTGAAGTTGATGAGTAGGTAGATCATTAGAGATAAAATACAATTAGAAAATAAATCCTTGGAAAGCGTTCTCTGTCACCTTAGCTGAAAAGTTAGGAAGGATCTTTTATGCAACAGTAAGAAGTTGACTCTTACCCTGCAAGCAATTGGGAGCCATTGAGGACTTTAAGGAAGGAAATGGCATATTCAGAAAGGAGAATAAAACAAAGCAGCACTGAACAACAACACATCTGGGAGGCCATTGTAAAAACCCCATGGAAAACTATAGATGGTGGCCAGGAAATCCCCACAGAACCATGTTGTGCCATTTTGACTGGCTAGGTATCATTTGGCAAAGTCAGTATTTAGCCAGGTGCTGATTCAGAGAACATATCTAACCTCATGAGGTACAGTAGTCTGCCTGGATGTCATGAAGAAGACCATTCCTCCCCCCACCCCAAAGACCATATGGAGCCCTCATCTCTGGCATCTCCAGAGAACTATCTTTCTGATAACTAGCAGGTAAGGTGTCTATGGTGTTCCTTGCAGACGATGCTCTGAGGTTAAGCTGTGTGCATTCTCGCAGGAGAGCCCTGGGCTCTTCCTTTCTATCTCTCTCTTCCTGCTGCTTTACCTCACTCTAAGGCAGTGCCAACTCCGAGAATGGCACAGGTAAGCACATGGAAATAACAAGTACATTACTTGTGTTAACTGATATTGTGCAGAAAATCTCAGGGAAAAGGACTTATCTGGTGAGGGAACACAACTATTTAAAAAGAAATACAAGGATGGATAGGATTTGATAGAAAATGAAATATTTCCAGTAGTTCTAAGAAACATCTAAACCCCAGCATTATTTTCTCTTGGGTTGATGTGATCTTTGTCAGTTGAACCAAAGGGAATGTCCTATTGACAACAAGAAAGGGAAAGTAATGACAGGAATAGTTTACCAGAGTCCAGTTTTACACCTGGGATATAAAAGTATAAGTTTGGTACTTTTCGCTAGCCAAAGTGAAGCTTGTACCACCCAAGGAAGCTCATCACATCAAAGTGCATCCTTCTTTTTTTATTTTTTTTATTTTTTTATTTTTATTTTTTTTTGAGTTGGAGTCTCACTCTGTCACCCAGACTGGAGTGCAGTGGCCGCTCCCGGCCACCGCAGCCTCGACCTGCTGGGCTCCGGCGATCCTTCCGCCTCAGTCTTCCAAGTAGCTGGAATTACAGGCGTGCGCTACCACACCCGGCTGATTTTTTGATTTACTGTAGAGATGAGGTCTTGTTGCCCAGGTGGGTCTCGAACCCACGGGCTCAGGCAATTCACTCACCTCAGCCTCCCAAAGGCGCGGGATTACAGGCTGAGCCACCGAGCCCGGCCATCCTTCTTTTTTTATTTTAAATTTTTTATTTTAAAGATGTGGGGTACAATTCAGGTTTAGGTATACAAATGTTCATTATGCAGATATCCTTGTTGATGAGGTGTGTCACCCTCCTCCCCTGGCAGTTTCCTACAATTGCCATTCCCACACCCGTCCCCTCCCCCCACCCCCGGCCATTTCCCACTACTGCCAATCCCTTTCTTACAGTATTATGATAATTGTTCAAGGTCCACTTATGGGTGAGAACATGTGGTACTCAGTTCTTTGTCTCTGTGAAAGATCACTCAGTATTATAGACTCTAAGTTCATCCAAGTTGCTGTAAAGTTCACAGTTTTGTCCTTCTTTATGAGTGCAAAGTGCATCCTTACTGGAAACATCAGCTGAGTGAAAATGGGTAAGCAGGGGTGATGGTTTCATGCGTATGTACTCTTACAGGTGGAAATGATCATGTTTGGTCCCTATGGTAACTGCAAAGAAAATTAACATGCATGGGAAAATTCTAAGAGAACTCACAGTGACCCAGAGAAACATCTGCATTGACCTTTGCATTGATTGACTTCCACAGATGATATAGGATTTCAGGGGTCAACGTGTAGTGCCAGCTGAAATTTAGTCTGAGTGGTGGGTGGACAGAGAGGAGGTTTTTGCAGCTGGTAGTCCTGGTTTTGAAACTGGTTGAGCTTAATGATAAATAGGTGGGGTTAGACAAACTACCCTTCTCTCTTTTCCTGAGAAATTGACGGAATGAAGACCTCCTTGTGGGACAATGGTTAGGATTAACAGATCACAGATGAATTCCTTGGCACATGGTGGGTACTTCTTACAATGTAATTCCCTCCTGTAACAATAATTCTCTTAAGGGGATTTTTAAAAAAAATCAGACTAGGATACCCCTATACAAATATTTCATGGATTTAAAAGTTTATACAGATGGTCTGTTTCATCTATAGGACATGTGCAGAAAATATAATAGTATAAAATGTTGAACACATTAGTGTCATGGCAATAGCAAACAATTCTGTGGTTTCTTGCCAAGACAGATATGATTATACATTATTGTGTTCTCTGTGAAAAATTCCTTTGAGATTTCAGAATGTTGTGTGTGAATAACTCTGGAAATCTATTTTAAGATTCAGTTGTATTTCTGTAATGCATATCTTTTTTTTTTTACAGAGCTGCTGAACCGTAATATGTTACATAGGACCTTGTCAAAATTACCTTATTAGTGATTAGATATTGGAATAGTTAATGGAACTAAATATATTCATATTTTAGGCATTTTTCTTAATATAAGTTTTGAGTATTTATGAAAAGTATTTTAAGTAAATCAATGTTTACATTCTGTACTCTTTTCTCATTTATGAAATTTAATTTTGTTTTAAAAAAAGTAAACTGAAAGTGGAGGCTTAAAATTTCCCAGCAGGCATCAACATTTTAAGTTAAAAACATGAGCACTTTCTACTATTGCTTTGCCATATTTCATTTTCCTGTTTGCACTCCATATATTCAGTCTCTCGTTTTCCACACTATTTATGAATTATGAGATTCTACATGAAGAATAACAGCCAGATTCCCCTCCAGTTATCTAACATGCCTTTTATCAAAGCGTCTTTCAGTAAATTACTTTTGAATATAGACAAGAAGCTTTCTCATCTCATTTATGTGAATAAATAGAGTTGATGACTGCATCTTTAAATGAGATGACTCATTTAGTCATTAGTTAAGGAGAGAATAAGCAATGATAGATTTGGCAGTTGTGTCCAAGGCACACATAATGAGTTGCACATGGGACTCTGCTCCCGGCCAGGCCTCTCCTTGCCTTTCAGGCCTGGGTCCATGTGGGGGCCAACCTGGGTGTATCACTGAGGCCTTCAGAACCAATCACAGCACCGTGGTCCTGTGGAAACTTTTGGTAGAAGAAAATGATTTTAAGATTTTATTTGACTAAAACTACAAAGATAAACTAAACAATGATCCTATTCCCAGTCTCATAGACTGTTTTTATTGTTTCAGTTAAAGAAGCAATTAATAAATAATTTGTGTGTATTGTTTACAATATGAAAATCCAGGTAAGTAAAACAAAAAAAAAAGAACTCGGCAGTATTCACATCCCATCACAGTAATCACTAGCAATATTGTTTTTAATCGCCCTTTAAGACCCCATGATGTGTGCGTGCACTTGTGTCATACAGGATCTTCCTGTATATTCTCTTTCTGCTTTTGCTCACATAGCAATTCATCATAAATATGATTAGAGATTAATAAATATAATAATCCTATCAAGTATAATGGTAAAAGTTAATCTTTAATTAGAGCTTAATATATGTCTGCGATAATACAGAGAGCGTCACATATAACGCTTCGCTTTAATTTCCATAGAAGTCATTTTAGTGTGTCTTATTTCTATTTTAAGCAACAGATAGGTTGAGTAGCATGCCCAAGGTCACACAACTGGTCTGTGTTCTGAAACAGGAATAGGAAATGATATTTTCCATTTCCATGGAAATGTGTTCCATATTTATCACTTTAGAGCTCAAACTCATAATCGCGGTTACATAATGTTATAAAATTGTGCTTTAGAATATTGTGATGTTAGGGTCCAGACAGGGTGAGGTGGATGGATGGATGGAGAGGCGAGGGGAGGGGGGGAGCAGCACCAGTAACCCAGAAATCTGAGTAAATGCAAAGAATTGCAATACACAAAGAGGTAAAGAAAGAAAAGTTTATTTAAAAGTAAATTAGAGAGAAGGGAGAAAGAAGATTCACTTCCCCAAGGTGGGGGAGGGGACCAAAGCCATGAAGCATGGCAACAGCCATAGCTCAAAGAGCACATGGCCACACCAGAGTCCAGCAAAGCAATGGCCGCTAGCTGCTTGTGGTTGAGTCCTTTTAACCATTCCCCTTGATGGGGGAAGATCACTAAGGTGATTGGGTGGTGGTCTGCTCCTCATCATTACAAAGGGGCAGCAGGCAAGAGCAGGTGCTGACATCAGGTGATGGACAGCAGGCAGATGGGTGGGTTAGTCATGTGATTGCTGCCATGATGGGGTTTATTCAAGTCACACAGGTCACAGAGTGCTGATTAGGTTAACCCTGGGAGGGAGGGGGTTCCCTGCAAGAGACTTGTTAGACATTTGCAATTCACAAACTCAGACATTTGCAATTTACAAACTTCTTGACCAAAGGTGGTCATAGTATTACATTTATGACTTTGGCCAGCCAAAGGGTGATCTTTGATCTTTAGCCTTGACAAGGAAGCTAAAAGCTTACTAGAGATTATTATGTTAAACAATGAATTGAAGGGTTGGGTTGTCCTGGTCTTGCATTTGATGGAGATTTGCTGAGGGGGGATGGGGTAGGCTGCTGTCTGTAGTAGAATGTCTGAACACTTTCTAATGGTTATGCTGAGGCAAAAAGACTAAACCCTTTCAGTAACCAATGTAAATAATCTTACCATTACAACTGCTAGACAGTTGCTACCGCCTCCATTTCCCCACAATTATAAATAATACTAAGAAAAACATCCATGAACTAGGTAGCTTTGAGGCCCTGTTAATAATTTAAGATCAATTCATCTAGATAGAAATGCTGAAACAAGGATGAGTTCTCTGAATACTCTGAAGTCTTTTGGCTTGATCCGTATATGTATGTCCGCTGCAACAATGCTCTTCATAATCCACCAACCCCAGAAGCCAAAAATAAATAAGGTACCTCACTTTACTTTGTATGTTTAAAATATTTTTCATTAGACTTATGTTGTACTTTTGTGACTGCAACAATCAGATGTTGAAACAAGACTTCAATAACTGACAAACCGAATTTTGGACCCTGCTTATCCTTTAAACTTCATTAATGTCATGGCTAATTTATTTTTAAATTTGGTTCTCATTTATTTTTAAATTGGAGTTTATTAAGGCAAGATCTGCATCCTGTAAAATTACCCTTTTTTTGGCACTCAGTTTTATGAGTCTTGGCAAAAGCATACAATCATGTCATCGTCACCATCCTCAAACTGAGGAATGTGTCTGTGATACTCAAGCGTCCTCTCCTTCTGCAGTTAATGCTTCTTCAATGCTTAGGCCCTGGAAACCACTGAGGAGTTTTCTGTTCTTAGAGCTTGGCCTTCCTCAGCATGTTACATTGAGGGGCTCTGTAGCCTGTAGCCTTTTGAGTTTTGGAGTCTGACTTCTTTATTACATGGATCAGTAATTTGGGTTCCCCCTCCATTTTATAGCTGAGTAGTAGTATCCTGTGACATGGATGGACCATAGTTTACCCATTCACCAACTGAAGGACATTTGATTGGTTTCCATTTTTGGCAATTCTGAATAAATCTGATATAAACATTCATGTACAGCTTTTTGTGAATATATTTATTTTTCTTTCTTTCAGATAAATACCCAGGAGTGAGATTGCTGGGTTATATAACAAACGTGTGTTTACATTTATAAAGAATATTCCAAACTATTTGAGTCATGTCTAGCAGTCCTTATAGTTCTTAATAGTTCTGAAATGAGTCTTAACATGGCTTATTTAGATTTTCATCAACTGGTGCCTCTTTGTAAAAATAGGCAAGTTTTCAGTGAGGAGTAACAATCAGCTCCTGGTTATATGAGAATGTGTTGTGAACTTGATCCTTTACTGACACCCTCTGATTCTTCTCTGTCAAGTAGCCACAGGACACTTATTTAGCAAAATAAAGCATTTTTAAAAATCAAAGAGAATTGAAATAACCAAGAAGAAGCCAAATTTATAGGTTAAAATACTAGCATACAACAAAGCCCGGGTACAGTTTACTGATGAGTTACCTTTCTTGTCATCAGTTGTTATGGGCAGTGGAATTTTATTTATAATCAGATTTCTAATATATGAAACACATGTCACATATCAAATAAGAAGTAGTGAGATGTGGCTGGCGGGGAGAGAGGGATTGTGTGAGGAGAGAATGACAATGGCTGTGCTGAGATCCCATCAAGGGGGGCCTGTCTAAACTGAGCGATGCTTGCCACACCATCCAAGGGGAGAGATGAAGTCAAGGAAGGACAGAGAATGGTCCAGATGGAGGAAGCAGCTCATGCAAAGGTTTTGTTTGGCCAGTGAGATGAGGACTGCAGGGACATGAGCCTCGAAGATGCTGTTACGGGTTGTTCAAACCATCAGCGGCAGGGTCTGGAATGAGTGGGCAAGGAATAGGAGTCGCAGGGTGCAGGTGAGTCAGTCAGCTGTCCAGAGAGTCCCACAAGGCCAGAGAAACGTGTGTGGGGGAGGAAAGACAGGAAGGAATTTGGAGCTTTGCATTTTTAACGTGGTTGATGTTGAGAACATGGCTGTGAACATGGGATTAAAGCATGGTAGACAGGAAGGTCGTTGGACTAGGGAGGTCACTAACCTTAGAGCACAGATTGTCTGGATGCCACATCTGCCAAATGTTGTAAACGTGTCCACATTCATAGACCCACACGAAGCTTTGTTCCAGCACACCTGGGAAACATTGAGTAAAAGGGAAATACATCTTTGCAGCAGGCCTTCTCAGCACCTTTATGCATTGCAAAGCTCTGAGCGAGACACAGAATATGCTGTTGGGCCCAAAAGGCTTGAATTCAAAGATTTGTTTCAAGAATCATTTGGGTTGACTGAGTTTTTAGGCACTACTCTCTTACCAGTGAAAGGCTGGCATTTTAAAGGAAAAATTGATTTTATGTCTCTGATAACGCTTACTTCATTAATCACTTTTCTGCTGCTTCAGGCTGTGGAACACAGACTGGCATAAAAGGGAGCCCCTTGCTTGCAATACTTGCAAAAGGACAGCATGTCTGGGTTGCATGTAAAGAGGTTCAAACGAGTGGACCCGGGCTGGGCCTGACCGTCTGCACCACATTAGGCAATCAGGCGATCCGGGTGTGCAGCCAGCACTTGGCCTGAGTCCATCCATGCCAGCAGACCTCCTGAGACAGTGCTCCTCAATTTGAATTGCCCATGAGAATCATCCAGAGAGCCTTTAAAAATTCCAACGACCAGGCTGTGCCTCAGACCAATTAAGCCCGAGTCTCTGGGGTTGCATCTGTATTTTCTTAAAGCTCCCAGGTTTCCAACATGCAGCCACAGCAGAGAGCCAGGGCCCCTAAAGACTCGGTGTGGAAAGCCTTAAGCTTCTTGGGCTTCCCAGGACTTGGAAAGGCTTCGTAAGATCTGTAGCTAATGCTCCAGTAAAAACTGGGCCTGTCTCCAATTTAATTAGCTTATCTGAAGATACTGCCTAAAAATCTCTCCTCCAGGAGAAAGTTCTTTCAGAAAGTAGCTCTTAGCCCCATTTTCTGCATAGCACAAAAAAGAAATTTCTGAATGGAAAGAAAACTCTGAACTAATATAAAACTCTGCACTGAAGCAGAACCACTGTAGAGAGAGGCACCATCTAAAAAGTCTTCTTTCCCAAGATAACTCTAGTTCCACCATGTTTTAGCTTTTGTGTCTCCATTTCTCAACTTCTGAAAACAACAAGGAATTGCTTAACATGAATTTCAAGATCAGTGTCACAACTTCAGGTCTGAATTTCACTGATGGCTTCTTAAATGGTTCTAACATTATTCCTTTGACTAAAATACTCACAACTTCACAATCTGCCGGAGGGGAAACTCACTGTGCAAAGTAGGTAGAATCTTGGAGCTCACACCCCTGTCCTTTCTTCCTTTTTCTCTTTTCTCTCTCCTGCCCACTCTGTCCTACTCAAAAGATGCCATAAGCAAAGCAAATAATAAATTAAGGAAGCAAATAGCGAAATGAAGAGGAATGATATTCCGGTTTATGATATCCATCTAGCATCCCCTGTATAAAACATAGGCTGTGTCTTCAGCATCAGGATTGCTGATTAATTATTGGACCATGGTTCCTTGTCCAAGATCCTTAGTGCCAGATGTTTTCCAGTACCCAAAATATTTTGTTTCAGGACTATATGTATCCAGTTACCCAAGCAGGCTGTGGAGCAGTGATTTTTAATCAAAGATAGGACTTTCTGCACCAAAACACAAGACCATATGTTGCCTCACATTGGTTCAGATCAGGTTTCTGCCATCAAATGGGTTTCACCTATCTTACAAGAAACATTCTTGGGTTTTAAAGGTTTTAAAGTTTGTTTGGATATTAACTCAGATTGGTAGAATTGTGTACTTTATGGTCAGACAGGTGGTGAGTTTTGTTTGTAAAAAAATGTCTAACCAATTATAAAAAATGTCTAATTTTCTTTACTTTTTCTTTTTTTAACTTTCATTTATAGTTTGTTCCTGTGGATTTTGTAAGCAACTATAAACGAATGGTGGAAATGTTTGAGTAGGGACAGAGACCACTGTGTATCTAATCTCATTTAATCTTAATCAAAATCCATTCAAATTGGGATTATTCTGTCCATTTCACAGATGAGAAAGTTGGGTCTGTGAAAGTTTGCTTTACTTGCGAAAATTTCATTTGTGATGGAGTCCACATTCCTACACTTGCCATTCAGACTTTTTGACTGCCAAGTTCACTGCCACACAGCTTCCTCAGCAAGCAGAGCCAAAGACATAAGTCATTGAATCAGAGACATCATGTGCATGAACCCCATTTTATCTTTAGGATAAAAACCTAAACTGATTGTCAATAGCCTCCTGTTAAAACAAAAGAGCTTTCGACCATCAATCATCTTGAAAGACTGGAAATGGAATAGTATTCATCCTCAGCATTTGTTCTAGCAATATATCAACATAGAACTTTAAATAAACCAGTACTTCAAGTAAATTAAGTCAACATTCAAAGAAGCATTGAAATAACATTTAAAACACATTTTATAGGTGTCCCAAAACCAACTCGTTGAGAATGGTCAAGAAAATTCACAGGAAAGGTCCTTTAAAGACTGTCTTGCCAGATTCTTCAGCTGGGTCATGGGCATCAGCCACGGTGAACACCTCCATTTAAGGCAATAAACGTATGTGCGCTGCAGCGCACTGGCATGGGTCTTTGGGCTGGGAAGTGAGGGCAGGTGCAGAGACGCGTCCTTCTGTGCAGGCTTCTGACAACTACACAGCTCTGATCCAGAGCTCGCCCTTGCTGTTGTTGTCATCAATCTTTCAGATACATTTTGTTTTTCACTCGTGAATAGGAATTTGGTGTTCTTTAACTAAATAAACCTTAATAATGCTTTTGTGTTTTTCTATGGCTATAATCCCAAATCCTTCCCCCGAGGGCTCTTTTTGCATTTTCCCTTATTTTTTTTTAAAAGGGAAATTGTGAGTGGCAGGTCTTGTCAGATGACAAATCATCATGAAAGTTTCATGTCAGAAATACAGGACATGAATACAGGACATGTCAGAAATAACAGGTTTTAAAATTACAGGAGATTGGATAGAGAAATCAATTGATTTATGATAGACGATAGATGGATAGATAGATAGATAGATAGATAGATAGATAGATAGATAGATTTTTTTTTAGACAGGGTCTCTTTCTATGCCCAGGCTGGAGTTCAGTTGCACAAACATGGGTTAACTGCAGCCTTGACCTTCTAGGCTCAGGCAGTCCTCCTGCCTCAGACTCCTGAGTAGCTGAGACTATAGGCACATAGTTTGGCTAATTTTTTTATTTTTTGTAGAGATAGGGTCTCAGTATGCTGTCCAGGCTGGTCTCGATCTCCTGGGCACAAGCAATCCTCCCAACCTTGGCCTCTCAAAGTGCTGGGATTACAGGCGTGAGTCACTGTGCCCGACTAAAATTACAGAGTATAATTTCTATAAATGGAAGTATAGAATAAATGGTAAAATAGAGATGTTTATGTTGAACACAGAGCTTTTAAAAATGGATATGCTATTAAAGAATCAGAAACAACTTTGGAGAAACAAAGTATTTTCCCACAGGACCCCTGCACTCAAGGACTAGACTCGGTATTTTGCCCACTGGTTTGCTGTGGACCTGAGTGAACACTTTCTAATGGATGCCTCATGTGGTATACTCTAATCTTCACTCTTTGGGCTACAGCTTTGTCATCTCCACAATAAACCTCTGAATGTGGAATTGTGGAATGTTCCAGGAGTTACGCTGACAATGAGCATCACCACTTTCTTCTTGTGACTCTGAATTAAAGCTCAATGCATGTGTTGTTTGGTTTGCCTCCTGCTTGCTTACATTATCATCTGCTAATAAGATTTAGCATTGCACCATGGGAATCAAACAGATTGAAAAGTAAAACCTCTTGTCAGTTGGTTTGCCTCCTAGCCAGGCCATTTCTCAGGACAGTTGATCTAAAAATATTAAACGCAATTCTGATTTGTTATATTACTGAGAAAAATGCTGACAGGGAAGACAACATTAGCATAACTTCCTGCACAGAAATTACGTCACCTGTGTATTTCAGATGATGTGTGCACCCCTGGCTGCTGTTAAGTTGTGTGATGTAGAATCATAGAGTCTTATAAGTAGAAGGGAACTTAAGTAATTCTTCTATAGAGTCCTTCAGGGAACAACACCCCTGTGCCAGAAGAGAATTAGATGTATTTTTTTAAGCCTACTGGGGTAAAGACTCCATATTCTTCACTTATGGTACAGATTCCTTTGCTCTTGGACAGTGAAGTGAATGAGCGGAAGGCATGGCCTCCGTGTATACTCATTTATGTATGCAGTACCAATGAATAATGTTCTCTCCATTTTCTCTTTCCTATACAGAGTCATGGCAGTGTTTGGTTTTCATCCATTTTCTTGCTGCTAACCACGCCCACCCTAAAATGATGAGCCTCACATGTTTTCACTCATAAGCAGACTCTGAACATTTACTACAATACTACAAGAAAGGGATTGTCAGTAGTGGTATACTGCCGGGGTGAGGGTGGAACACAACATCAATAAGGGTACCTGATCTCAAACCAAGCAAAGTGGGGATCAAAGGCAGGCCCAGACATTACCTGTAAGATGTCCACTTATATACCTAATCCTGAATTGTACCCCATATCTTTAAAATAATATATATATATATATATATATATATATATATATATATATATATATATATACATATACAACAAAAAAAATGAGCTCCAATCAGCATCCTTCTAACCCCAGTCCAATAGGAAAAAAATCACCTCAGAAGTAAAAACAAGTATTCTGGGAAATGGACAGGGTGCTAATGGGGGGAAGAAGCCAGGAGTTTTCCCCCAAACCATGGGATCTAAAAATGTAGTTAGCCTAGAAGCAAGTCATGATCCTTGTGGTTTAACTTGGTAATGCTTTGGCATAAGGAAAAGGCAGATATAGTGTAGAATGCATGGGCAGTGAGAGGAAGATCTAATGGCCACTGAAGCATGTGGTTTTAGATGCCAAGACTGAATTCTGATATTTTCTAGATCTCAATAGCATACTTACTGTTACTAGTTTGGTGTTTCATTACTAAGGTTTGTGCTGCTACCACAGAATATCATGAACTGGGGAATTTATGTGGAAAAGAAATTCATGAGTTTGTGGTTCCAGAGGCTGGGAAGTCCAAGACTGAGGGACTGGGATCTGGTCAGGGCCTTACTGCTCCATCATGTCATGGCAGAAAAGCAAAGAGAAGGCAAGAGAGAGAGTACAAGGGAGAAGGGATCCAAGCTCACCCTTTCATAACAAGCAACCGTTGTGATAGCAGTATTGCTCTTGTCTTGATGGTGGAGCCTTTGTGGTCTAAGCACCTCTCATTGTGCCTTCCAACACCATTTGACTGGGGCTTAACTGTCCAACAAATGCTTTTGGAGGAGCACACTTGAGCCACAGAATAAAGTGACCTTATCTCCCTATTCAGGGCAGTCCTGATCTATGCCTGTTTTCCCTGTGTAGGCTGAGCATCCCTACCCTTTCCATGTGTCCATGTTGAGATGGTGGATTATGTGGTCACCTAGTTTCTGTACCTTCCTTGCCACACTCTCTGTGCATGTGTGTGCTTGGCTTTTCCTCTGCTTTTTTGAGCTTTGCGTTGATCCTCAGTGGGTTTTTTTCCGATCATCTCTCTGCTTTATTAAGGACTTTAATCTTTTATTCCACCTTCCAGGGTGATGGCTAATCCTGAAGGTCATCTCAGAGAGCCTTATGGATTCTCCGTTACCTAGGGCAATAGCAGGAACACTGAGGCCTGGGTCGATGTCCTTAGGAATGCCACTTTCTTTCCACTTCCACCTCCTTTCCTCTCTCTCTCCTGCCCCCCCTTTACCCTTTCCCTATCCACCAGCGACCACTGACTGACTAATCTTCCATGTCTATCTTAGTGTCTTTCCAACAATTACTTTGTGCAAGGTCCTGTCCAGAGGTGTGGTAGTCATGGCGATTTTGTGCTGAAACACTCTATCAAATTGTATTTCCTCAGTTCACTAGTTTTAAATTCCTGTGGGGCCACTGGAAATAAAACTGTGATGTATTATTTCCACAGTTCTTATGGTTTTTATTCAATCATAGTACATTATATAAACTCTGACAAGTTTTTTTGTCCCAAAGTCAGGCCTGCACTTTTGTAAGGAAAACTCAAAACTGAGAGATGAGTTGCTGAGTTTCCTGACATTTTCATTATGCATTTTAAAATAAGAGATTAAAGTTTCTAAGATGTTATCAGGAGCTAGTGAAAAAGTCAGCATGCTCTGCTCACTAATGATTCTTACTAATATTATTTTTCTAGTGCTCTATAGTCAATGATATTCTTCTAATATAGGTTAATATGCCTAAATTTAATGAAAATGGATTTTAATTTATTTACATATATTTTAAATACATTTTAACTAATTAAAACACTTAATCTAACTTGAAAAGACATGCGTGTATGTTGAGTAAATGTCATGGCATACATTCAATATATGAAACTCTTTATTATATCATTGTGCTGTAAGAAGCCAATGCAAAAGCTTCTAGAAAAAACATTCAAAATGCGTAATGTGATGGCAGAACTCCTTTGTAATGTTGCTGTTATTTGCTTGGGCTGTCAGTCATGTTAGGTCTTGACATAATCCCCTATGTGGCATGATTAATTATGTAATTGTAATTTTTCACTGCAGTGTTTCTGCAGCCATGACATGCCCTGTTGCATGCCTGAATCTATTTAAATACTAATCATTCCACAGTGTTTCTTTGTATACAATTCTGTTGCTTTCTAAAAAATATAAAAATAGTAAAAAGACTCTGAAAAGAATTATATGATTGAGGTAACCAACAGAGGTTGCAGTCTGAAGTCTGAATTCATGCATCAAAAATAAAGCATTTAAGTAGATTTTTATCAACTAGCAAATGCCATTTCGGTCTGAGAATTTCACCACCTCATTCTACACCATCTGTCTCCCAGGGAGCAATTAATCTAAAACTCCAACATGCAGCATTAAAATTCCATTAGCACCAAACAGAATATTAACATGTCTGGTGTTGCCATTTTTATCCCTCTAAATTTCAGTGTTAATTTTGAATACAGCAGGTATCACATTTTAATCTGTTTGGTTGATTAGGAATATCGAATAGAATATATCATTAGCAGCTAAAATTGTGGAACGATACAGAGAACTTAGTTTGATACCATGTGTGTTTTGGCAACTTCCATACCCAGTATGAGGGCGTGGGTATTTGCCAAGGTGCTCTATGTTTCTCAAGCCTGTCAGCCTGAGTCACTCACTTGACAATTCCTTCTCTCTGCAGAACCACATCACTGCCTTCGCAGAGGTCACATGATATTGAAGCAGATGGTTTGTCACTGCACTGGACGTCATCCCTTTTTACCATCCATTCATCACACCCGATGTTCGTTTGACTACACGAGAAACTTATAAAGTCGTCTGATAACTTTTATAATTTTCAAGTCCATGTCAACCTGCTTCCCCCACTAGACTGTGAGCTCCCCGAGGGCAGGACTATGTCTTTCTTTTCTGCATCCCCGGCACCTGCACAAAGCTGAGCACAAAGCAGGTGCTCAATAAAAATGTGATGATCGGATGAGCAAATTAACTTTCCAATAAAACATTCACTTCAGTTTCTCACAGAACCACTGTGACTATGTTAAAAGAAGCCCCTACACAAATTGTTAATTATATACGAAAACCCTCTATTTTGGGCTAGTTGTGTTTTAAATTTTTCATATATCTCTTCAGGGGTATGCCATACCTAATTTGAAGTGGACTTTGAAAGTCATGGGGGTTTTTATTTTATTATTCAGCATGACATTATTTCCATTCTAACAGATTTCAGTGTGTGAAATTACTTTACTTTTAGAAAGTATGTTCTATACTAAAATAATGTTTGCACATTATATTATGCTATATTTCACTTAAAATATCATTCCTACTATACATTCTAAGACTGGTGCTTCTGCTTTTGAAGGGGAAAATGCCAATTTTTACTGTAATAAGTAATGTATCATAATTAAAAATTATTTATTTGGACTTCTTCTTCTCCTGACAATTGTGGTTTAATTGATGGCTTTTGAATGAAGGCAGTATTTAGGGCAGTTTAAGTGAGTAAATTGTGCACTGGTACCTTCTTATTGAATAATTTTCAACAGGTAACAGCGTCTCGGGAGTGGTCAAAGGCTCTGTTTTTACTCGTTAAGAGTTCACATAATTTAAATGGGGAAAGAGCCACATCCTGATACATAATTTAAATTATACAAATGTTAGAAATATAATTAATGTATTTTGCATTGCATTTATGTAGTACTTTATAGTTTACAAAATACACATTACTTTATATAATCCTCATAATAGCCTGGTGTAAACATTCAGGGTATGGCTATATTTTTATAAGTAAGAAAAATGGAGCCAAGACAGGGTGAATAATGTGCCCCATCCTGCTCTAAAGAGTAAGAGCCATGGCTGAAACGAAAGTTTGGGTTTTCTGACCCTGAACTCGCGTTCCTTCCAAATGTACCACAGCTGCCATAGGGTGTTGGACACCGAGGCCTTCCAGAGGTCGTAGGGTCCTGGGCAACCGTCTGCCCATGACCCCAAAATGAAGAAATGCCAAAAGGGCTAGGCAAGTTCTGCCATATTTTAAATGTGTGTGTTTTAAGAATGAGCACTTTTCAAATCTCCACTATATAGTAACCTATTTATCATCCTATTTTAAAATAGTACACATGGAGCATCTAGATGTGGGGTCCTTTGTAAAAGTGAAGTCTGACTCTGCTGTTCCTCCTCCACCCTCCCCTTGGGTCCTGGCCCCCTCTCAGGAGAGTCCCTGAGGATAGCCCTTCCACTGAGCATGTGGCATCAAGGGTGAACATCATCACGCTGTAAGGAAGATGAGCTCCTCAGCAGTCACTTTGCAATGTTAAAGCTCCCCTGAGTAACTTACGCTTACATGAGCAGTAGTTAATTGACTGAAATGAACCTTTCTAGCCTTGACAGTACTAAAGAAAGTAAACTTTTCATTTTCTATGTCATTTTAAGAGAAACCAGCAAATAAATATAACCAAAGAGTATTCATTACTCCCCAGATAGTGGCTACTTCCCTACTCCCAGCACTGAGAGAGTTAAACACTTCTATTAGGGCCAAAAAAAAAAAAAAAAAGTGAAAGATTTCAAAACCCCCAGAGCAATTCATTTCTGTTGGAAATTGAGAACATGAACAAGCTTTGAGTGCCTTGATTCTTTAAAGAATTTTAAAGGCAATAACAGTAATAGGGAATTCACTTACTGGAGATGAAAGTGCAGAGGATGGTCCTAATATCTTAGAAGGTGAGATTCCCAGGAAGGCATCTGGAGTCACTCAGATCTGTTCTACATTCATTTCCAAGTAGACCAGCAGGAACATCTTCCTGTTGGAGGCCCCAGCTGTAAGTTCAGATGTCGGTGTCATATCCTTGCCCTTTGATAAACCTGGTCTGAATGCAGGTGTTATACATTCCTCAAAAATCCATATTTAATTTTGAATCAGAGTAAGATCATCTCTAATGTCTAAACATGATGGACCCAAGATTGCGCAATGAAAGATCTTGTCACAAAGAAAATCCAGGAAAAGAAAGAAAAGCTACATGAGGATAAGGCAAATGCCGGTAGAGCATGTTATGGGGAGTGTTGAAAAAACACAGTTGAGAAAATACTGAGATGTAAATATGTACATATGTAGTCTAGGAAAAGCAGGCAAACACATATCTTTCTGATAAAGACATCTTCTTTTTATTCTACTTACTTGGGGCCCAGGTCAGTATAAATTGGTCAACCTGAAAACTTCAGTAGTCTCTGTTTGCATGGCAGAAATTCTGCACATGTTTTATCTGATTCCTATGATAACTTAAAAGGCTCTTTTATGTTAAAAGAGAGGTGAATCTTCTTTGACAGACCTTGTCTATTCCACTTCTAACTGGGCCTCTCTTTTCTCAGGATCGATCCTAGCCAAATATCTCAGTTACATCAACCGTATATAGTTTCCTTTGTGAAAGAGCAGTAGGGAGAAAACAATTCTCTGCTGTGTATTGTATTTTTCAAATAAAATTTTAAAAATTTAATTTAAAAAATGAATTTTCGATTTTATTTACTCATGCATTTTGGCCTTTATTTGGGTAAAGGAATAAAGAATGCTTGATAGTGTGCATGAAAGAATTCTCCGAGTGACTGAGGCATGTTTGGAAATAGACCACAGTGGGTTGGATTAAACTAGTTCCCTGGCAGTTCCATGACCCCTTCCATCTCACAGGCCATCCTGAGATCTCACCAGCCTGAGATCCTTATTTGCAAATCACAGCCCCCTAGAAACCCCTTGGGACACCAAACAGAGGTATGATCCACTATATAGTCTGCCTCCTATGTGTGATATGGCCTTAAGAATGGATGTAAACCATCTTGTTCCTGCCTCTCATGCATTAAGTTTTGATTGCATACCCTAAAAAGTTGCCCTGAAATATAGCATTGGCTCTATATATGTTTTGAAAATATTGATCTTCTTACAATTTGCCAGGAATGGGCTTTGCAATGAATTTTGTAAATTATGATTCTTCTAAAATATCAATCAAGAAAATGTTCAGGCCGGGTGTGATGGCTCACGCCTATAATCCTAGCACTTAGGGAGGCCGAGATGAGAGGATTGCCTGAGTCCACGAGTTCAAGACCAGCCTGGGAAACTTGGCGAGACCTCGTCTTTATAATAAATCAAAAAATGAGCCAGGTATGGTGGTGCGTACCTGTAGTTCCAGCTAGTAGGAAGGCTGAGGTAGAAGGATCGCCTGAGCCCAGCAAGTAGAGGCTGCGGTGGCCATGAGTGTGCCACTGCACTTCAACCTGGAGGGCACAGTGAGACTCCAACTCAAAAAAAAAAAAAGAAAGAAAACGTTCTCCTGATTTTAAGTGCATGAATCTCTTTTAAGAAAAATAAGAGTATTCAAAATCCTCTTACCTGTCCCCTTTACTTTAGATTATAGCTGGTTCTTAGTCTGACTGCCTCAGGACGTGGTCAACATTTAATAAAATAATACGTCTGCTCTCCTTACCCCAAGTCTCGTGAGCCGTGAGTGGATCATAGGATCTGATTCTAAACTCAGACTACCCTCTTGCATATCCACAGCCTTGTTCATAAAGAGCTTCAGATATGAAAAGATGGTTGAGTGGATGCACAGCCACCCGGGGTTCAGATGAAAACTCAAAGCTCCTGTCTCAGGGTGTATTCAGGAGGGTGAAACTGACAGAGGCCTTCCTGGCCTGATTACCTTCTTGGTATTGCATTTATACATGTGTTCTCATTTTCATTTTTTACTGAATCGATATCACTTGTAGGAAAGAGGGAATTTTTTTTTTCTTCTCAGAAGGATGAAAAAAGGTGTATTTTTAAGATTCTTTAAAAAAAAAACAAAAAAAACGAAAACCTTTCCAAAATAGTGAGATGCTTTGAATTCTAGTTGGGTGTCCCTAGAGATAGCACTCTTTGTCGTGAAGCACTTTCAGCCCTCATTCATTCACACATATGGAATGACTGTACACCAGGTGATTTTCAATGTGCTGACTACACAGTTGTTGGAAAGATAGCCCCAGCACTGCCTGTCCAGATTGTACACGTCAGCACCTCTGACGCACCACCCTGAGAGGTCCATTTAAAGTCCCAGCAGGAGGATGTGGCTCAGACTCGACCCGCCACTCACTCTGCGAACTAAGCAAAGAACATTTTTATAATAGATCACAGCAGCAGCTGAGATGAATAACAAGGCAGTGCCTCCACAAACGATGTTGCACGATTAGACTGTTGCTAAAATGTAAAAGCCCAAAAGCGCTATGTGATGATGGTCAGCATCCCCTAGCCCTCGCTAGTCTGTGGTTCAGCTGAGTCCTTCTTCTGGTCTGAGCTCATTTATGCATCCGTGATCACACTGGGGGTTCTGATTGATCTTGACTGGACTCTTAGAAAACACAAGAGTTGTCTGACTGTATGCCAGTCCAGGATGACTTCTCTTGGGACAACTGCATTCTGTTCTGTGTGGTTTCTCAAACTCCATCACGCTAAGCAAGGGTTTTTGGCAGAGTGGCCCGAGCAAGTGGAAGCATGCAATGCACTAGCACCTTGTCACTTGGCCATCTCATTCAATTGACCAAGGCCAGTCCCAAGGCCAGTCCAGATTCAAGGAGTGGGGGAGGAGCTACCAAGTCACACTACAAATGGGTGGACACAGAGACAGGTGGAGAGCACAGCCATTTTTTTA
Organism: Cephalopachus bancanus; assembly: GCA_027257055.1. Taxonomy (NCBI): domain Eukaryota; kingdom Metazoa; phylum Chordata; class Mammalia; order Primates; family Tarsiidae; genus Cephalopachus; species Cephalopachus bancanus. The sequence goes on along the minus strand of JAPVLO010000176.1, from coordinate 3,196,232 downwards.
TTCGATCCACCACAGACTTATATTGCTGCTAAACCTTAAACATATTCAAGTGCTCCTCAGAGTTGAGTTTGTCAACTTGTGTACTACTGATGTGTTCTTATAAGCATGAGAAATCCACGAATGACATTAGAAAGCAAGCTTATTGTATCTGAAAAAGGATGGCCACCCTACTTATCACCAACTATGTCCCAAAATGCTTTTGTGGCAGACTGGCCAGAGAACTGTCTATCCATGGAGAGCAATAAGGAACTTGCTAAAACTTTTGTTTAGAGACAAACTTCCTAGGTCTTCTCTTCCAGACAATAATAAAGGAAGAGGCCATAATTTACAAGCAGAAATAGAGAAGGAAAAAGTCTAGGCAGAAAAAATAGGAAAATAACAGAAATATAAGACCGGGTTATGATCCACTGACTAGGGTGTGTGTGTATGTGTGTGTGTGTTGTGTGGTGTGTATATGCATGTGATTGCTTTGTGTATTTCTGTTTTTCAAAAATTTCAATTACCATGGCCTAGTTAACTAGTAGTACTCCCCCATCAAAAGCGTTCAAATCTTAGTTATTGGTATATTACCTGGGAGTAACGATACAATGTGCAAATTGCTGCTGGCTCCTCCAACCACACATTAGTTTATAAACGTGTACAGATGGCCACATCCCAGTCATGCCATCTTTTTCAGAATCTTCCAGTGGTTGATCACGGCACACTAGCTATTCTGTTCATGCACAGGCATCAAAGCATGTAGTCGTGATGACTCCTTGTCTCCCAGTAATACATCCATGTGACATTTCACAGAAATGTATAATTGTAACAGGATCAGGTCAACAAAGATGGAACTGCAGCAAAAAAAGGTGATAATTCTAAAAATGAAATTTGATTGGCATGGTCGAGTTATACAAACATAGCTAACCTCGGAAGTGTGGACACTGCCACTGGTGTCCGAGAGACTCTGGAAACTCAACCAGAGAGACAGTGAAAGTGAGTTTATTGATAATACATAAGGAAAAAGCTTGTGATGAAAAAGATGACGATGTCTTAGAGGGAGAGACTCTGACAAGATTTGTCACATTAAAGGAGTTCTTGGAGATACTTTGCAACATCGAAAGTGCAAAGGATAAAATATTAGTAGCTGATCCAAACTTCTCTAAGTTATAGGACAAAAAGTTGGTGGCAAACACTGATCAAACTTGTCTTAGCTTGGGCTGCAATGACAAAATACCCTAGATTGAGTGGCTTAAATATAGTCATGCATCACTTCACGATGGGAATGTGTTCTAAGAAATGTATTGTTAGGCAATTTTGTCCTTGTGCAAACCTCACAGCGTAACTTGCACAATACAGAAGGTGTGACCTACTACAGGCCCCGGTTCCATGGTGTAGCTTATTGCTCCTGGTTGCAAACCTGCACAGCTTGTGACTGGACTGAATACTGTAGGCAACTCACATGATAGTATCTGTGCATCTGTGTGACACAGAAAAAGGTCACAGTAAAAAATATGGTAGCATAATCTTAGGGGTCCAGCATAGGCGTGTGGTACACAGCTGTAACAGACACTTATTTCTCACAGTCCTGGAGACTAAGACATCTGAAATCAGCGTGCAAGCTACCATGGTCGAGTTCTGGTGAGGGCCTTCTTGCTGGCTTGCAGACCAATGAGGGAGATAGGGAGGGAGAAAAGGAGAAGAAGAGGGAGGGAAGAAGGAAGGGACAAGGACAGAGGAAGGGAGAGAGGGAGGAAGGGGAGAGGGAGGGAACAAACTCTGGCCTCTTCCTCTTTGTTTAAGGACACTAATTGCACCATGAGTGTCCCACACTCATGACCTGATCTAACACTAATGACCACCCAAAGGCCCCACTAATCACATTGGGGATTAGTGCATCAACATAAGCTTTGTGGGAAACACATACGTCCAGTCCATAGCACAACTGCTCTTGATAAAATGTTTACAAAGAAAGAGAACATTTAATTCTCAATGTTTCTATTTTAAATCACAGGGTATGGAATAAATGTTAGCTTGGCCATTTTTTTTTTCATTTTTCTACACACTTAAAACTGTCAGTAAGAGTTTTTAATAGTTTGACAAAAAAATGCTTGAATGCAGCAAATTAATTATAACTTCTTCCATTGCTTATTAAAATTATTTTGCATGGTCATTATGTTGGTCCCACAATACTATACAAAGTAGGGACTGCCTGTCTGTATGTATATATAAGAAGATATTTATACTGATGTATATATCCCTAAATATGCATGAAACCCATATATATGTAAGTTTTATTTTTAAAAGAAATATTGTCTATACTTTATGTTAACATACAACAATAAAAGCCTAGTAGTGTCATAAGTTAGTTATTATATTCATTTTTATTGTGGCTATTTGGTCCCTTATTTTTCTATGGCCAAATATAAAAATATCGGTCTTATCAATGGATAGAAAAGTATTTGTATTAGAATGTCACCTCTGCTATTCAAAGGAAAAGTGAATTTTTTCAAAATTAATTGTGCTTGATATTCTAAAAGCTCTTTTAAAATCATCTTGCTTACATCCCGGCTCAGCACATGCATATACATAATTTCACCTGCCAAGCCTCTTGAATATGCATCATTGTTGGGTACTCTAATAAGTAAAATACTGGAGAGTTAGTTACACCAAGATATAGAGGAGAGTATTTCCTTGATCTGAAGAATCTCAGAAACTGCGATTATTTGGTTTTTTTCTCTGTTTACCTTTCTATGGCTTTCTCTGCCCCCTGCTGTTAATTCCCATTATTTCTTGTCTTGAAGACAATCTCTCCTAGAAACTCTCTCAAGGACTTCCAGTCTGCTGATTTGTCAGCATAGGCTGCTGTGAAAGAATACCACAGGTGGAATGACTTAGACAGCACAAGTGTATGTTGCACTTTTCTGGAGACAGCAGTCCAAGACCAAGGTCTGAGCGGGTTGGTGTCCTGGGAGGGCTCCCTCCTTGCCTTGCAGACAGCTGCTTGTTCTGTGTACCCACGGAACGGGAGATGTATGATGTCGTGTCCTCTTTCTATAAGGACAATGGTTCTACAGGATTTATTGAAGCTGAGTTGCTTCCCTAAACTCCAAACCCAGTTACATTGGGGCTTTGAGCTTCAACATGCAAACTTAGGTGGGAAAACACAATACAGTCCATGATAGCTATCCACTGTCTTAAAATTTCATCTAAAGGATGCCAACATAACATTAATAACCATAGTGCTATTCTATTTAAGATGAAGTTGATTGGGCTGAAATGGACTCTGTCTCTCTCTTATAATATAGAATGCAAGGACTTTGTAATAGGTGGTTTTCTGGTCATTACTCTGACTGTCTCTTTGATTTCAGATGGCTTTCTTTGGTTCCATTAAAGTCATTCCATCATCCAAAGTGTGACTATAATTGTATATTTGTTGTCGGTGAATATATCTTGAAGTCCGGCATAATTTTTCTCACTACTAAAAGTAAAAAAAGTGAAACATGAGATTTTCAGATGTCATTTTGAAGCATAATCCGAAGGAGCCTAAATAGATGTCAAATAATTGTGTTTTTTCTCTTAGAGAATGATTGTAGCATATGGCGCAGAGTTCCAACAGTTTTACTGTAAATGAAATTTAAACCTTTGGGATCCTAAGTGGCAATGATTGAATGTGAAACTTCAATGCTAAGAAAATTTCCAGCTCTCTTAGCTAGCTGGCTTTATTTATGATTCAGTGCTTTGTATTGCAGGAGAACAACTTGTATATTATGCCCAATAAGTCAAATGACGTGGACTTGCTATCTAAGTGGGAAATTCATAAGATATATGGTGACAGCATCTGGGACCAGGCCCATGCCATTTCAAATGCCTTTCTATTTAATCTGAGTACTTGGTTCCAGTCTTGAAATATTGAAGACATACAAACATAACAGCTGGGCCACTGTCAATTGAAACACTAACACTGTTCACTTTAATAATATATAGTTTAAAAAATAATATTGCTATCTTTCAAATCTCTTTTTTTTTCATTATTGCTAGTGCTTTCTAACTCAACAGCTTTCCAGGAATATTGTAAGGATAACAAAAGCAATAATAGCAAAATGTTCTTCCATCCAGGTTGACCTACATGCTGACAGAATTACTTATACTGTTTATATCCTGGTATAAACTCATGGTATTTACTTTTAAATTTTAGTATATATTTACATGTGTGGGAGCACGTGTGTAGAAAACATATAAATTATTTTCATATCTATTTCTATATCTATCTATATATATATATATATAGGTTTCTGATTTCAGATGTCCCTCTGTGGTTCAAATTAAAGTCATCTGGTCATCATAAGTGGGATTATGATTATATGTTTGTTGCAAATAAGTATATCTTGAAATAAGATATATATATACATATATATAATAGGATATATATATATATATATATATATATATATATATATATATATATATCTTGAAGTAGGGTATTTATAGAAATATATATATACAATTTTATTCTGGGTAATAGACCAAGCAAGCACTTCTGCTTTCACTATTATATGTTAAATGCGCTTTCCTAAAATTCATATGCTTAAGTCCTAACCCTCAGCACCTCAGGATGGGACCTGAGTTGGACAGAGGGTAGTTGCAGTTATAATTAGTCAAGACAAAGGTATACTGTAGTGGGATGGGCTTTACTCCAATGTGGGTGGTATCCTTATGAAAAGGGGACATTCAGATGCAGACCCACATTCACAGGGAGAATGCTGTGTGATGAAAGCCAGGCTGGGCCTTGCTTTGCAAGCCAGGGAACAGGATAGCTACGGACCCCAGATGTTGGGTGGCAGGCGCGGCATAGGTCCTCTTGTGGCCCTCAGAAGGTATTGACCTGCCCAAACCTCAGTTTTGGATTTCTGGCCTCCAGAACAGAGGTATATACATTTTGGTTATCCATGCCACCCAGTTTGTGTGCCCTAGCATATGAAAACTCCTATTTATCTCCTGTGGTATTCTGGAATACCAGAAAAGGCAAAGATAAAACCAGGTTTGAATCTTGGCTTCTCTGCCAGCTCTGTGGGAGTTTTTTGGTTGTTGTTTCTTTATTTTTTGTTGGAGTCTCACTCTGTCACCCAGGCTGGAGTGCAGTGGCAAGATCACAGCTCACCACAGCCTTAACCTCCTGAGCCTAGGTGGGCCTTCTACCTCAGCCTCTTGAGTAGCTGAGACTACAGGTGTGTACCACCATACCTGGCTGATTTTTTTTTAAGAGGTGAGGTCTCACTATATTGCCCACGTTGATCTTGAATCCCTAGGCCCGAGCAATCCTTCTGCCTCAGCTTCTCAAAGTGCTGGGATTACAGGTGTGAGCCACCGTGCCCGGCCACCTCTGTGATTTAGACCATATTATTTAAACCTACTGATCTCTTTCCCAATCAGGTTAGACTAGCCACTTTTACAGCAACAGAAAACCCCAAATCTCAGCCCCAAGTAATTAATGTTTATTTGGGGTTCATGCTGCATGTCTGTCAGGTGTTGTTTGGGGGCTCTGACTTTTTAATAGCCATCCTAAATGGAGATCCAGGCAAGCAGAGGAGACACTATTTGGAGCATAGGCACTAACAGTGGCAGAGGGAAGAGGCCCAGGATGACACTGTCTGGCTCCTACATGTTCCATCCCAGAAAAACGCACATGGCTTCTGCTCAGCTGCCATTGGCCAAAGTAAGTCACATGACCATACCAGACTTGCAGGAGCGTGGGGAGGTACCAGAAACGGAAAGCCAGCACCCCGACACTTACAGACAGACCCAGTGGCCATCCTTCAGAATGAGAGTGATCAGCTCAGCCCTTCATCTACTCACTGAACAATGTTTAACCAGACCCTGCTATGTGCCAGGCACAGTCCCAGACACCAACCAGAGAGCAGTGCACAGAACAAAGATCCTGCCTCCAGCGGGTGTTCATTTCAGAGAAATAAAAATGAACATAAATTTATAAGATAATCTCAGACACTTGTGTCACGAAGAAAAGAGAAACATGGTAAGGATAGTGAGAGACACCGGGGCAGGGAGGCAGAGGCAGGGGCAACAGATATTTTAGGCAATGGAGGCAGGTCTAGCACAACCATGGCATGTGTGAGCACCCAGTGCATTTTGTTCTTTCTCCCAATACTCTAGATCATTGGCAACAACAGGTGACCCAAAAGGAATTTTGCAACAATTAAATCATAAAACATAAAAAGAAAAGACTAAAATTCCTGATTCTGGCAAGGATGCCATATAACTGATGCAAACATATATTTCTGCTGACAGTGGAAATCCCTTTGGAAAGCAATTTGGCGTTACATTTCATGAGCCACTAAAATGGTTATAACCCTGACTCAGTAATTTCATTCCTGTGAATCTGTCTCTAAAAGTCATATAATTTAATAATCACAAAGACAATTGTTGCAGTGTTATTTATGATAGCAAAAACAACCTGAATACACAGCAATAGGGGAATGGCTAAATGGATTATGGTTTACCAATTACATAGGATATTATGGAGTCATTAACATGATAATTATGGACATTATGTAGCAACAGGAAAAATGTTAACATTATAATGTTATGTTAAAAAAGGATGCAAATTATACCTTATGATTACTGCTATGTAAAAAATCATATATGTAAATGTTTGAGATTAAAAGAGAGCATGGAAGAGTAAAATCTGAAATGTGCAAATTAGAGGTAATTAAAAAACTTATTTCAATCATTCCTTTACCTCTGTCAAATGTTTAACCAGTAATTCTACAGTAAAATTTATGACATGCATTCGGAAATACAATTAAAAGAACCCTAGAGAACAATGCCTCCCCACCCAATGGATTTGATCTTGACTGAGATTCTAACATCTATGTGCTCTCTTTTGACTTAACTTTATTCTATCCTAATGCATAGTCCTAACATTGGCACTTTTGTGATGTCTATATAAGATTACTGCTGTAGATGATGCCCTCTGTATTAAACAACCACATCCTGAAACTTAGTGACTGACATGATCAGCCAGGATGTACTTCTAAAACACTACAGTAAAATGTGGACTTAAACTATGAAGGCATTTGATATCTACATTGCCGAAGTCTGGGAGGAAGCATCTGTGTCTTCATTGCTTAGAAGTGGATGTTGAGCTAAGCTAGTGGTTCTCCAGTAGGGGCAAGTCTGCTTTCCAGGGACCCTTTGGCCATGTCTAGAGACATTTTTGTTGTCACAGCTTGGGGGAAAGAGGTGTGCTCCTGACACCCGGGGGATAGAGGCCAGAGATGCTGTATAACAATCCCAGGACAGAACAGATAGGACAACTCCGACCACAAATCGTGGAATGACCTGAAATGTCAGGAGTCCTGCCTTGAGAAGTCCTGGGATAGGCAGTGGAAGGACATAAGCTTGAGAGTAGGGATACCCAGCTTTAAGTCTTATCTCCACTGCTAGAAAGGAGGGGAGTGAGCTAGAGTACTCACATTCTGTTCCTGAACCCCTTATTATAAAATGGAGGCGAATAACACTGATCTCACTTCACAGGACGGTTCTGAGGGGTAAGATGGGTAACAGTGTTCGTGCTCTGAGAAGCTCAAGTGCACCATCTAAATACCATCATGACATGTATTTGGAAGCTCTTCTAAAGGTTATTACCAAAAAAAGTAAAGGTAAAGACAGTTATCAAGTAGTTTATGCATAATTGCTTTTGATATTTTTAATCTGTCATGTTTCCCCACAAACTATTAATGAAAATCATAACAAAATCTTGTTTCTTTGATATTTTCCAGATAAATTAGTTTAGCTCCTTAACCAGTCATCTGTCCCTATCCTATGTCTGACATTTCCCCTTGTCATTGGGTCTCTGCTCTTGGCTACAGATATGCCTCTGGGTGACCACCTACACTCGGCTTGCGGCTTTCATTTCCTCTGGCCCATTCTGGCCCATTCTTTACCTGTTACTGCCTATCTCTCACTTCTCCTTCACTCCTCTGCCAAGGGGTCAAAAGTTTGTCCATTTCTCCCTTGCAACGGCTGAGTCTAACCTCAGTCTCCCTCGTTGTTGCCCTAAAGGGAATGACACAGAAGCTACTATACCCAGCAGCATTGCACACATGCAGTGCCTGTATATTGGTTTTAATACCATCCTGCCTTTAGGAAGGGCTTCCCAAAGAAATGGCTGGGTCTAGGGCTGGGAAAGAAAATACACATGATGAACCTAGAACAGTGAAGTGATCAACACACACATGCATGTTCACACACACACACACACACACACACACACACACACACACACACACACATAAGTAGTATTTTCTTCTCATTCCTTGAAAGGTTCATGGCTGAGGCCCCTGTAACAAAAGACAGATTAACAAGAGGAAAGCACATACATAAGAAGTTTCACATGGCACAGGAGACAGACTTCAGACTTCAGAATAAGACCCACAGAAATAGGGACACCTGTGTCCTTGTATGCTTATGTTTGATGAAGAGGGTCATTTGTGAGGAAGATCAATTGGATGAAAGAACTATGATCTAATGTCAATGAACTGGGAGGACCTTAGCAAGACTCAGGTTCTTCTTGGTGTTTTGGGGTATTCGAGGATGAGGGTGTTTCTTTCTACCAGGTTTGGGGAGAGTGCCCCTGGATGAAGGTTTGGCAATCTGCTTCAGGGGAAAAAGGACAGGAGAAGGTGAGCATGGCCTTCCATGTCTGCCTTTTCAAGTGCCAGGTCACATTTTGGGGTAGTGTGTCCTGGACCCATCACACGTGATGAGATTATGCCAAAGGCACATAGTGCTCAAACAAAAGATTTCCCAATGTTTCAATCAAAGCTGGGGCAATTTAAGCAACAAAATAATGTACTGTTGTACAGGTAATATAACCCAATGTTCTATAAAATACCATTGATTCCTTATGTACATAGTAAATGATTTAATTGCAAAAGTAATAAATTGTGGAGAATCAACAAATCCATGCAGCATAATTGTGAATAATTAGGTAGATACATCAGCTCAGAGAGGTCAGAATAACTCCTCATTCCCTAGAGTGGCCTACGTATACTGACTTCCTTCCAGAGAGGATGATATGGAAAAAGAGTATCTTTACAATGGGAAACCTAATAAATGCTATTGCAGCCAGGTGATCAAACTTAATATTATCAGTTGTAAGTCAGGTCGATATATGTACCCTTAACATGATTTGAAGAGACAGACACTGACTATGTGGTCTTTCTGAAGCCATAAACCCAGTCAAATCATGAGAAAAGTATCAACCGAATCTCCATGGAGAGACATTCCACAAAATACCCGGTTTGTGCTCCTCAAAGCTGTCAAGATCATAAGAACAAGGAAAGTCTGGAAGACAGTCAGGGCCAAGAAGAGTCTGAGACAAGACAAGTAAATGTAGTATGGTATCTCGGGTAGAACCCCAGCACAGAACAAGGACACTGGGTGAAAACTAAGATCAGAATGAAGTACGGGCTTTAGCTAATGACGATGTATCCCTGAGCTCATTAACTGGGAAAAAACATGCTGTGAAAATATAAAATATTCACAATAGGATAATATAATACTCAGGCATAAGGAAATCCTCTTGTACTATGTTCTCAAATTTTTGGTAAACCTACAACTATTCTAAAATAAAATTTACTTAATGCAGCTCAGCATGGTGGCCCATGACTGTAATCCCAACACTTTGAGAGGCCGAGGCATGAGAATTGTGTGAGCCCAGGAGTTAGAGGCCAACTTGGGCAACATAGTGAGACCTCATGTCTACAAAAATAAAATAAAAATAAATTCGCTGGATGTGACAACATGCACCTGTAATCTCAGCTACTTGGGAGGCTGAGGTGAGAAGATTACCTGAACCCAGGAGGTTGAGCCTGGGTGGCAGAATGAGACCCTCAACTCAAAATAGCAACAACAAAAATAATGATAATGCTCACATTAAAATTTTTAGAAACTGTTTTCAATGATTAATCAGTAGATTCTCTTCTCTGATGAGCTATCTGCGGGTCACAGCCAGACATGCCTACCCATGGCTTTGACTTCATCTGTTCTCAGCTATCAGACATTCCTAACAATGTCTGGGCAGCCTCTCTTTATTCATTCACATACTCACATATTGATTAAGAATTAGACATCTTTTAAATCATTGATTAAAAATGAAGACTGGTGAAGGGCACTCAGGCCCATGTCTCTCTGATGGAGCAGGATGTGCTTGCTGGGTGACTGCAGTGGGAGGGATGAGACTAGGTTCTGGGGGTCAGAGGCAGGCCTGGTGTGCACTGCTGGTCCAGCATGGAAGGCTCATCTGGTAGGTAAAGATGATACTCCAAAGCTCGATATAGAAAATGAGACATGTTTATCCCAGAAAGGCCCAATGAAAAACAGTGTGGATTCAAGAAGCATAGTGTAGGAAGTAAGAGCATAGACAAGATGCAATTCAGGACAGGTCCAAGTGGAGCTGGCATTGAACAACTCTAGCAGCAGGAAACTGTCAAGCTGGCCTGAGGCTCTGATACCTTTTCCCCACCCCTACCCCTCCCCACAAGAAAAAGAGTGGGCAATAGCAGGGCTGGGCTTCAGTCTTGAAATGATCCGGGTAGCCACTAGGCTTGTCATCACAATAGGCATGAGAACCTGGTGGAGCCAGGATTGATCACCAGATGGGCAATGATTAGGACCAGGCATTGGGAAGGAGACAGAAGACAGGTTTATTATTCAGTTTATGTAGCAGACACTTCTATAGCACTATGAGTAAGGCCATTCTAAAGTAACTCAGAAATATCAATTCCCTGGATCCTTACAAGGGATGGCACCCTTTTATCATCCTTCTGTTCCCAACACCTGTAATAGTACATGGCTCATAATACAATAGATGCTTAATAAATGCTTTGGGGGAAAAAAAAGGAGGAGAAAAATAGGGGAATGGAGAGAAAGGGAGGGGAGGGAAAAGGAGACAAAGGGGGAAGAGAAGGGGAAAGAAGGAAAGCGAGGGAAGAAGGAAGTGAGAAAAGGGAAAAAGAAGAATGAAAGAATAGATTGCGACTCCCAAAAGTCTAGGTAGAATCTACTCAACATAGCTCTGGTCTAGATCAAGATTGGTTCTGGGAACCAGGGTAGTGGGTATAGGTGAGGAGCTAAGAACAGCATGTTTTCTTTGAGAAGGAGATGGAAAGACAATAATAACAAAATGGTCTGCATTTATTTATCACGTGCTATTACATGCCAGCATCATTCATTCTTTAGCCAATTTTCATCCAATCAAATCACTTTTGTTATTACTATTATTATTATTCCCTAGTTTACATGTAAACCAAGTAACACTTAAATTTAGTAACACTCTAGGTGACACAAACCATGAGAATCAAAACTGAAGCTCAAATTCAAGTTCAACTCTCAGCTCTAGGACACTGTGGTAAACTCTAGGTGAGGTGCAGACAGAGTCTGACAAAGTAGATCAAAAAGTGGCTCTACTTTTGAAGCAATCCATGTGGTGCCCCTTTTAAGCAATCGTGTCTGTTTATAAGCATGAGAAGCATTCTATAGAGCCCAACATGGAAAGCATCTGTGAAAAAGAGTCAGAAGTGGGTACAGGGACATGGGGCATCTGTGGTCAGAAGATGATGAGGATAAGATGGAAGGTCTTGGCATTTTTATTATATAAATCAATACCTGCTTTAAAATCAATACCTGATAACTATGAAAAACAGAGGATATCAAATAGACTCTGTGATATAAGTTATTTACAATAGCCTAGAACAAAAATACTTTTTAAAATCAATTTATATGGCAAAAAATTTTGAATCATATTCGAAATATAGTGCACGTTTGTACACAAATTATTCTATAGTCAATCTTTGTTTTTGGGCCGGTCCTCAACTAATACTATCACCTGTAAGGAGGAAGATGTTCTTAACAGTAAAATATTAGCTATTCCAAAATTGAGGAACTAGAAATACTAGACAGTAAAAATTCTCCTTTAGCCAAGAACCAAAAGTTCTCATAGCAGACGTCTAAAGCATTCCATCTTTAAAGGTCTCGTACATATGGACATACTAGTGGGAACAGGATCACAAAGCTTGTGAGGCGGCCTGGGCCCTGACATCTCATTACCCCATTCTTGGACCTCCCCCACCAGTCTGTGTTGAGTTCCTGAGCCTGGCTGTGACCTTCACTCTTCTTGCTCTTGGTATAAAACTGCTTTCTCAGAACCTGGTCCCAGGCCTTGACAGTTGTCCTGTTCTTAGGAACTAAATACATTTTGGCTGAAAGAATAAACTGATCTAAACTACAAGCCTATAGCAACTTAGATGGATTTAGAGCCTAACATACTCAGTGATCTATCACAGAAACAAAGAACTGAGTACCACATGTTATCTCACTCATAAGTGGACCCTGAATATTTACCATAACACTATAAGAAAGGGATTGGCCATACTGTTCAACAGACAGAAATTGGAACCGTTTCCCCTGAAAATGAAAACAAGACAAGGATGCCAACTCTCATCCCTCCTGTTCAACACAGTATTGGAAGTCCTAGCTAGAGCAATCAGAGAAGAGAAGGAAATTGGGGGTATTCAAATAGAAAAAGAGGAAGTTAAATTATCCCTCTTTGCAAATGACATGATTCTATAACTTGAAAACCCAAGAGAATCTGTCAAAACCTCCTTGTACAGATAAAGGACTTTGGCAAAGTCTCAGGGTATACAATAAATGGGCAAAAGTCAGTCACATTCCAAAACACTAACAATAAACAAACAGAAACTCAAATAAAAAGCACAACTCCATTCAAAATAGCCACACACACACAAAAAAAGAAAAAAAGAAGTACCTTGGTATCTTCCTAACCAGAAACATCAAAGACCTTTACAATAGAAACCACAAAACTGTTCAAAGAGAACAAAGATGACACAAACAAATGGAAAAATATTCCATGCTCATGGATTGGAAGAATCAACATTGCTAAGATGTTCATTCTACCCAAGGCAATCTACAGATTTAACGCAATACACATTAAATTACCAGCAGCATTCTTCTCGAACTTGAAAACAACAATACAGAAATTCAGATGGAAACATAAACAACCATGAATAGCAAAAACAAAAAACAAAAACAAACAAATACAAACAAAAACAAGCAGGAGATACCACACTCCCAGACTTTAAACTTTATTACAAGGCTACAATAATCAAAACAGCCTGATATTAGTACAAAAACAGGCATATAGACCAATGGAACAGGATAGAGATTCCGAAAGCAAAATCTCAATTTCTCAACCAACTCATCTATGACATAACCTCCACCATCAACCACTGGGGAGAGGAGAACCTATTCAGTAAATGGTGCTGGGAAAACTGGCTGATTACATGCAGAAGATTAAAACAAGACCCCTACCCATCACCATACACAAAAATCAACTCTAAATGGATCAAAGGCCATGTAAAACCTCAAACTATAAGAACCTTGGAAAATGCAGGAAACACCCTTATGGAAATTGGAACTGGCAACCACTTCCTGATCAAAAGCTCCAGTGCCCATGCCATAGGAGAGAAGATAGACAAGTGAGACCTCATCAAAATGAAAACCTTCTGCAAAGCCAAAGAAACCATCTAGAGAGTGAGGAGACAGCCTACAGACTGGGAAAAAATGTTTGTTAACTGTATATCTGACAAAGCCTAATATCTAGGATCTATAAGGAACTCAAACATGCCAAAAAGAAAAAAACAAATAGCCCCATTACAAAGCGGGCAAAAGATATGAATAGATACTTCTCAAAAGAAGACAGCCAACAGACACATGAAAAAATGCTCAGCCTCATTAGTCATCAGAGAAATATAAGTTAAAATCACACTGAGATACCACCTAACTCCAGTCAGAATGGCCATCATCAATGACTAAAAAAACAACAGATGCTGGACAGGATGTGGGGAAAATGTTGGTGGGAGTGTAAACTGTGGGAAACAGTTTGGTGATTCCTAAAAGATCCAAAAATTGACCTTCCATATGACCCTCCAATCCCCCTTCTGGGAATATACCTGAAGGAACTCAAACCACTCTATGAAAAAGATATCTGCACACGCATGTTTATTGCAGTATTATTTACAATAGCAAAAATACAGAATCAATAATGCTGCCCATTGAAAGAGGACTGTATAAAAAAATGTGGTACATATACACACGATGGAATATAATGTAGCCATATAGGACAAAATTATGAACTTCACAGCAACTTGGATGAACTCAGAGTCTATAATACTGAGTGGTCTATCACAGAAATAAAGAACTGAGTACCACATGTTCGTGCTCATAAGTGGACCCTGAACAATTATCATAATATTATAAGAAAGGGATTAGTAGTAGTGGGAAACTGCCCAGGGGGAGGCACACCTCATCAACAAGGGTATCTGTATAATGAACATTTGTATATCTAACCCTGAATTGTACCCCACATCTTTAAAATTAAATATTTTTTAAAAAGAGAGGGATTGGCAGTAGCAGGACACTGCCAGGGGAGGGAAGGGGAACACAACATCTATAAGGGTACCTGATCTCAAACCAAGTAAAGTGAGGACCAAAGGGAGGTCCAAACTTTACCTGTATGATGTCTATTTGTGCACCTAATCCTGAATTGTACTCCACATCTTTAAAATAAAATATAAATTTAAAAAATAAAATACAAGCCTTTGATAGCTTTCCATAATTGAAGCCAGGGATAATTATAAAATCTCATTCTTCTTAGCTATTGAAAATATTTTAGAAGACACTTTATAAACATAACTATTAGGTTATACAAATATATATCCTATATAATATACAAATATATATGATATGTAAGATATACAAATCTATGCACCTTTTACAAAAGGCATCCAGAAATCCCCAAGCCTCTGTTGGCATGGCTTAATGTTGAAGAGAAAGAAAGGGACAAGGAAAAGGTGGCTTTTTTGACCCAAAGTAAAATGTGGCCACTTCATCATTTTTCCTGGGGCAGGATCTCCTCAGAAAGTCTGACGATGCAGTTGAGATTCTCTTGCCTAGGTATCAGACCTTGGCAACAAGGTTCAAAATTGCTCATTGTAAATTTCAAAACTAACAATATCAGCTTCTCTAGTCATCCCTTGAGGGTCCTATCGCTTCTTGGCTATTGGATCCAGTTGTGAACTACCCAAGCATTTGAGATTTCCCTTGCAACTTAAGTCAGAGACTGTAAACTCAGATGCCTGCAGGGTCAGGAAGATGGTGAGCATGAGCGGCTCCTTGGTCTTTATGCGAATGTGGTTTTCATCGTGCAAACAGGGGTGCGTTCCCAGATAAAGGGGTGAAAGCTGCCACACGCAGCTCCTGCTGATTGTCGCCATAGCAGAATCCAGACCCTGAACTGCAAGTCATCTAATATTTCAAGAGAAGCCAGAAGTCTGCATTTTATGAGGACATTTCTAATACTTAGTTGGAATGCTCTTTATACACCACTGTAGGCTACATAAATTAGGTCTGTGCCCCCAATGCGGCATGGCAGCTGGTCTTCAGCTTTAAGATACTGATGCTTTTCTCAAGACACATGCAGCCTTCGGTTCTCCAAGACCTTTGCCTACCTATGTTAGGATACACTTGTCTACTGTGAGAAGCAAGCAACATGTCATGTGGCACCTTGATAGACAGTGATTACAGCACTTTCTCCACCTCATATAATATGCCAGCAGCAGCCCTGGCTATCGATAGCACTGAAGATTGTTAGGACTACTTTGCCTTTCTTCTGGGTCACACATTCATTTTTTAAAAATATCAGAGTTTTCTGTATTTGTTCTTTATTACAGACCTCTTTGCTTTCATTTCAGCTTGTTGGCATTTGAGCCACTGTTATAGCCCAGCCATGTAATCAAATAATAATGATTCCTTATTACCTAATGTGGGGAGTGTTTTTTTTCCTCTCTCCTTCAGGGTTCTTCATAGCTAGTAACGTAATATATCATGTTTAATTTGGCCCAGTCACTGTACCTGAATAGCATACTATATATCCTAAACCTGAACTATTGATTATTCATTAAAATTATCTCATAAATCCAGCCCTTCCTCTTCACCAGATCAATTCCTGTCAGTTTAATTTCTCTTCTTCCATTAAATAGGCTTTCAATTGTTTCCCAACCTCACGTCTCTTGCCTGTGTTGCCAATCATTCACATAGCTGCCCAAATAAATATGCTAAAACACATGGTTTGGCTACAATCAGATACATATTCATAGCTAATTATCTGTAGGCTAAACTCTATGTATCAAAGCATGTGATATTGTCAGAACCTAATATGTATTTAAAATAGCATCTTTGGGCCATTTTCTCAAACAACCTAATATTCAGCCCCAAGAGACAGCTTGTTTTCCCACCTCCCTGTCTGCCATGCTCATGAGGACATCACCCATGGTTATCCTCTGCTGTCCAGCCCTGACTCATCTCTTAAACTCTGCTGCACAGTGGTTCTGTTTGATTGTCTCCACAGCCCCAGGTATTAAATCTTTGCTTCGCCTGTGCTATTTACCCCTATTACAGCACTAATCTTTTTAGATTTGGGTTTTTAAAACATATTTTCCCGGGATCTTAAGGTAGATAGGCACTGTGTGTTATTCCTTACATAGACCCACTATTCAAGTACTGAAGCTACAAATCAGGAAGAATTCATCAAAACATTTTAGCGTAAACAACTTATTTTAAGATTCTTTAGCAATATAGCATGATGACTCAGAGCTAGGATTCGAGGGGGCAAAAGATTTGAGCTCAAATTCCAGTTCTGATATCTATTAGTTTGATAACTTTAAGCAAGTCAGATTACCTTCCTTGGTCTCTGTTTGCTCTTTAAAAGATGCCACTGAAAAAATGAAGGGATCATCTGAATAATGGGAGAAAACATTCGGAACACATATACAGATTCTCCTTGGCTTATGACAGGGTTAGGTCCTGACAAACCCATAAGGTAAAAATATCGTGTCAGAAATACATGTAGTACACCTAGCCTACCAAGCATCATAACTTGGCTTACCTTAAACAAGCTCAGAATGCTTGTTCACATTAAAATACAGTTGGGCAAAATCGTCTTAACACAAGGCCTATTTTATAATGAAGTGTTGACTATCTTGTGTAATTTATTGAATACTGCATGGAAATTGAGAAACAGAATGACTGTATGGGAGCTCAAAGTACAATTTCTACTAAATGCCTATCGTTTTCTCACCATTGTAAAGTAAAAGAATCGTGTGTCAAACCATTGTCAGGGAATCTGTAAAAAAGACAAAAAACATACATGTAGACTATAAAGATACCACCTGGAGAGAAGGGGTCAATTTGGCTGACTGGATGCAGTTCTTCCTAGAAAGAAGAACTGAAATTCATATGGATGCTCACACCCCAGATAGACTATTAGGGAGAGAACACAGACCCAACAAAGAACTCATAGGAAAAACCCAAGGCACAGAAAAGAAGGAAGTCAGGTGGCTATGGGGGGAAAGGGTAGGCAGGAGTGTGTGGGGGCTGATGGAATCTGAACTGTGGCATCTCCTGACCCTCATACACCTGATGCCAGTGTGAGTGTGATGTAGAGACACCTCGGGGGTACCGCCAGATTGCAGACTCAGCTGGGTCACTCAACCTGCCCTGACTGGAGCAGCTGTGGGGACCATTGTGGGAGTGCCACCCTCAAGGATGGTCTCACTTACCCTGCCTTGAATGCAGCAGCTGTGGGAGCCATGGTGGGAGCTCAGCCCTCAGGGATGTGCTCCTCCTCTGAGATGCTCAGCCCTATGTCTGCCATTGCAGGAGCCTCTGCTGACCCTCTGCCCATTTGAGTCTGCAGCAGCACAGTGCTGGCTGAACCCAAAGAGGCCACAGTGTTCCTAGGAGTCTAGTCCTCAAGGAGTGCTACTGCCAGGAGAAAGGGGGTGCAGTGTGCCTCAAGGCAGCCCTGGGACAAAGGACACCTGGTGTGTGTTTTCCAGAGCCCTAGAACTTCCCTGTGGGGCTGTGAAGAGGGACTGCTTCTTGTAGGGGCAGGAACTCAGGGCTTGGCTCTATGAGTGGAGAGGTCCCTCCAACCAGCCAGCAGGCTTTGGGTTTACAGAGAAGCAGACTTCTGCCTCTCTCCTTTCCTCCTCCCTGCAGGCACAACCAATGCTGCTGCCAAGGGAGGGTGGCACACACGCCCCACAAGGCCATCAGGCAGCCTCTCTAGCTGTGAGCGGTGACTGCAACCCCCTGGAAGTGTGACCTCCAGACTCAGGCTTACAGAGAAGGTGGGGTCTCTTTGAGAGACTTCAGAGCAGCTGTGTGGAGACTGTGAGAGCTCAAAAGCTCTCTGCTTGGGGCTGTGAGAAGTGACACTGCCTTTAATGGTGGCATAAACTCTGCTGAGCTATCCAGGCTGGAGGTGACACCGCCCATGTCCTTGTGGTCTCTGCGCTCACAGACTTACAAGTGGGGGATGAGTCCGTGCCCCCCCCAGCACCCTCACAGGCACAGCCACGGCTCCCAGGAGGCTGAGACGAGGGAGCCAGAGGGAAGCCTGTCTGGGCTGTGAGGGGTGTCTGCGCCCCCACAGGCGGCTCGGCCTCCAGTCCAAACTCATGCAGAGGGCAGGGTCCCTCCCCAGCAGACAGCAGGAGAGCAAGACAGCTCGGTGTTTGGGGCTGTGGTCCTCACACCAAGCCCACTGCCAGCTACCACAAAGGCCTAGGATTGAGCCTAGAAGCAATTTGTAGTGTCCAGTGCAACAAACACACCAAGTGCTGGTGTGGGAGTGTAAGAGAGACAGATTCTCGGTCCTGCCAGCCAAGGTCATGGCACTGTGGATGCCCCTCCTTCTTCATGCAGACAGCTCACTGCCACGGTGACCAGCCATCACCCAGATATTTTGCCAGGGCCTGAGGTCTTCCCTGCTATCCCACCAGGGCTGAGTACAGGCTTCCCCAGTCAGCACCACCCAGCTCCACCACCTGCTCCTAGATGGAGGACTCCTGGGTGCTCCGGGCCAACCTACCAACTAGAACATGGGGCTCGTCTCCAGGTTAACAAAAGACAAGCAAACCCTACTGCAACCACCACAACTAGTTTTTACAAGTAAGCCCTGCCTTCTGACTTGGAGGTCAGTCCATGCAACCCATTGTAATTTCTGCTGATACCAGTGCACAGCGCTCAAGAAAGAGACAAGCTTCTCACTACCCTCTTACCATGACTTCCCATGCTATTCCGGCTGCCCAGGAGGCCATGAGCCAGCTCGCCTTCCCAGTACACTGATATTACTGTGGCATTTGGGAAAGCAAACAAAGGAAGGTGACTTATAACCAAGGAACTCACAAAGAGTCTTCACCACTGTACATACCCAGAAGCAAAGCCACATGGCCTTACTCAACACACATCACAGTCATCCTCCTCTCTAATAACTGAAGATAAATTGGAATTAAATAGCCATCAGTGTTGGCCAGAATGAAGTGTAAGGTGTAAAATAGCCAAGAACAGAGTGGTTTGACCTCCTCCATACCTGAAGCATGGGACATGCACTGGATTATTCTTATGGTCATCATGGGCTTTCTATTGACCTTATGAAAAACCAACTGAATGTAATTATGAGGGTCAGGACAATATCTGTGGTCAGGTAGCCAAGGAAAAAAATTGATCAGCCTATAGGGAAACTGAGATTCCAGACCTGTAGTTCTGTGCTGTAACCATAACCAACTTAGCTACCCAGACCTCTGGCCACACATTCTGCTGAAGACCAACCCACATATTTAACTTATGAAAAACACCACTAGTCTTGTGCTCAGATGAGGAATGGGGGGACAGTGAGAGAGAGAGAGAGAGAGAGAGAGAGAGAGAGAGGGTAAAATAAAATTCACAGGTGAGAGAGTATAAGAGGGAGACAGAATAACATTCACTACTAAATAGGAAAAAGGATTTTTTTTAAAGTCCACCATTTTGTTTGAAGCACATATCCCCCAAAGTGGGCATGAGACAGGAGATATGAATTGGATGTTTCTTTAGTCAGCATCAGTCTCCTAATTTCTCTCCAAGTGTAAGCACTAAGTGTGAGCTAGTGCTTAAGGACATAAGGGTTTTTATTTTTTTAAATAACATGGCCCATAAACACTAGCCAACTTCTTCATCTGGTGCTCAAATAAAAAAGCAGAGCAACTCTCGAATGGATTTCCTGAGAGACAATATGTGACTTCCCACTCTAAGGAGACTCAATGGCAACTTGGAGCAAATGTAATTTAAGTCTTACATGCCAACTTTAGAATTTACCCTAGACACACATTCATGTCCCGTTACCACCTCCGTCACCACCGCCACCATCAGCACTTAAAATGGTATCTCACTGTATTAATTACTCAGAATTTCTGAAGCATATTTTCTTAAGACTGAGGAAGCTTGCTATTTAGAAATTTCTTTCCTAGGGAAAAACTTAAAACTGTTAAAAATGATTTAAAAATAGCAAATCATGATCCACTTCACAACCAAGTAGCTAGTATTGCACTTACCCTCATGTAATAAAGAAATATAAAACTGGAAAAAAATTTTAAACTGGTTTCAGATATTGAACAATGGTAAGTATAAGACTGTGACCCTTGAAAGAGGAAAAACTCAGGAAATCAATTTCCCATTCATTCTGGCTTTCTGTCTGAGAAAGATTTCAAAGTCATTTTTCAGAAAATTGAACAAGCCAAGGACAGCTATCTGCCTGGATGGAGGAAAAAGTAAGTGAATAAAAAAAATGAATATTGGCGTTTGGGGACTTTAAATTATCTGGAATTGTTAGGGCTGGGCTCTAAAGAAAGAAAACCACAGAGAGGAAGTCTGAGAAATGGAAGTTCCTCTCAAGTCACTGACCAGATTCGAAGTTGTACACGTGTGGGGAATGATTCTATGAAGACAAGCAAAAACAGCTGCTGGGGAACTGAGTGGAGGACAGAGATGTACAAGGTCTTATGGTGTGAGGAGACACTGGCATTCCCACCCATCCAAATGAAGAGACACTGATGAACACCCTGAGCATTCAGCTGAGAACCTAGAAAGCTGTAGGGGTTAGGGCAACAGCCCATGCTAGGACTAAAGACCCCATAAAGACCCCATGCTAGGACTAAGAGAGGGTGAGGTTACGTGATCTACCACAAACCTAACTGTTGGTCAGGACAAAGCCTTCTCTTGAAAGGAAAATGACATAATCCAGAAGTTCCACAATATATAATTTGTATCATTCAGCATATGAAGGATATCTTAAAAAATGAAATTTATTTATAAAAATTTGTGTGTTTATTCTTCCATGTTTAACCTTCAGTCCCCTTCGAAGTCCTCTCTGTTTGATGGAATACATTTATTGAGACACTTTTCTCACTGCTCAAAACAGTTTTTGAGTTCATCTATTTTGATGGCTGTTAGTGTTTCTGCCATTTTTTGTATCACCTTTTTCATATAGGCAGAACATTTCCCTTTGAGGACATTTTTCATCTGGGGAAACAAACAAACAAAAAAATCTCTCGGGGTGAAATCAGGTGAATAAGGAGGGTGGGTACAAGGGTCATGCTGTTTGTGGTCAAAAATTGCTGAACACTCAGCGTGGTGTGGGCAGGTGCACTCATAAATCCCCCATTCATAAATGCATTGAAAGAATCTAAAAAAAAAAGAAAAAAAATCACTGAAGTCCAATGCAACCAGCCACTCACAACAATGCTAGCTGGTACACTGATGCCGATGGGTTCCTAGAACACTTACCTAGGCCTGTCCTTCAAAAGATAATTTCATTTTTTGGTGGTATCTCCCCCCGGAACAATACAATTACTAAATATGCAAGAAACAAGATGATAACATCCATCATCAACAGAAAAGGCCAATAGAAGATTCACCAATGATCCAAATGCTGGAGTTATCAGTGAAGGACTTAAAAGAGCTATATGAATATGTTAAAGAATTTAGTGAAAAGTGTGATAGGTACAAACAGATGGAGAATTTCAGCAAAAAGTTGAAACTCTAGAAAAAAATCAAATGGAAATTTTAGATCTAAAAATAAAATATGTCTGTGACAAAGAATTTAATGAAGAGCTTTACAGCAGACTTGAAAAACAAAAAATGTTTAAGTGATCTTTAAGTCAGGTCAGTGGAAATGATCTAATCTGTCATGAATGCAGAATGAAAAGTGAAAAATGAAATGCAGGCTAATGTTTCCATGTCGTGAAGGATAAGGTCAATTTAATGTACATGCAACTAGAGTCCAGAAAAATAAGAGAGAAAAAATGGAGCACAAGAAAAAACATTTGAAAAGATAGTAGCCAATTTTTTTTTCAAATTTTATTAAAAATACCAATGTATACATGCAAGAAGTTCATCAAATTTCAGGAAAATTAAAAATATAACTACCACATTGGAGCACATCAAACTGAACTGAAGCATATGAGAGAGAGACAGAGAATCTTAAAACCAGCAAAGGGAAAAAAAACCCAAACACATTATATTCAGAGGTATAATAATAGGAGTGAAAACTGTCTTCTTATCAGAAAGAAATAGAAGCCAAAAGATAATAGGATGACATTATTAATGTTTTGTAAAAAAAAAAAAAAAAAAAAGCCTGCTAAACTAAATATAGATTGAGCAAAAATATCTATACAGAAATGAAGGCAAAATAAAGATACTTTGGAAAAACAAATGCTCAGTAAGTTCGCTGTCACCAGACACACACTACACAAATACAAAGTAAGTTCTCAGATCAAAGAGAAATGCTCCCAGTAGTGGGAATCTGCTGTGGAAGCGGGGTACACCTCATCAACAAGGGTACCTGCATAATGAACAGTTGTATACCTAAATTGCACCCCACATCTTTAAAATAAAAAATTTAAAGTAAAAAAAAGTGTGGACCTGCCAGAAGTACTGAAGAATACTGAAACTGGGAAGCATGAGGGCAAATAGGAAAGGTTATTTTAAAAATATTCTAAGTATACATTGATCAGAACAGCAAAAGAAAAGAACACATGGAACATATACAAAACAAAGAACAAGACAGTAGGCTTAAACTCAACCATATCAGTATTACAATGAAGCTCAACAGATGAAAACACTGTATCTAAAGGACAATAATTGTCAAACTGGAAAAAATAGACCCAACTAAATACTGTTTACAAGGAATCTGTTGTTAAAAAGTAAAAAGACAGGACATTATGTACTGTGCAAACACCAGGGTAAACATTCCATGTGCTGTATTGATATCAGACAACCCCTTCAGACTTCAAAACAAGGAGCGTTAACAGAGGTAAAGAAAGAGAACTCATAATGATAAAAGTGTCAGTGCATCAGGTAGATAGAACAGCCTTAAATACATTTAGCTGAATAACACAATTTCAAAGAAATTGAAAAAGTACAAAGAGAAGAGGGAAAAAAAATAAGAAAACTCACAATTGCACTGGAAGATTTTAACACTTGTATCCCAGTAATTGGATAGTTGAAGCCGACAAAAAATTCAGTAAGGATATAGAAATCAGAAGAATACTATTAACTAACTTGACCTAATTGACATTTATGGTGTACAACACCTAAAAACTGTAGGAAATATATTACTATATATATTTAATATATATAATATATTCCAGTGTTCATGCAATATTTGTCAAAATACACCTTAAAAATGAGTCTTAATAAATTTAAAAGGCTGAGCTCACAAAAAGTGTTGTCTTTAACCACAATGGAATTAAATCTATAAATCAATTTTTAAAAGTCAAGAAATCCCCTAATATATGAAAGTTGAATAACAAGCTTCTAAAGAACCTATGAATCAAATAATAAATTGTTCTAAAAATGAGAAAATATTTTAATCACTCTGATTGCTGTGTAAGAATAGACAAGAGGGGGAAGGCAAGGAAAGGAACAAGGAGACCCATTAGGTGGTTATTATCTTTATCCAGGTGAGAGACAACATAGATGTGGGTGGGAATGACATCAGAGTGTAAGAACGAGTCAGGTTATGCATATGTTTTTTAAAAAACACAGACAATGGGTAAATATTTGCCAATAGATAAATATGAGTTCTGAGAGAAAGTCAAGGATCTATTCGAGATGTTGGCCTGTGGTTGCAAAAAGATGGAGCTGCCATCCATTGAAAAGAGTAAGTTTGAAAAAGAACCAGGTTTTGAGGGGAAACAGTATGAGTTGAGTTTTGATCTCAGTCACTAGCTTAAGATGCTTGTCATCCACCTAAGAGATTCCCAGTAGAAGTTATGAGTCTATTGTCCTGGGGAATTATTGACACTAGAGACATAGATTTTCTAATCATAGATAAGCTGTATATCCACAATAAATGAAATATGATCTACTTACACAGTACTGAGATCCCCATCAGAGTGAGATGTGGTATCCACCAGGCACTCTAGTGTGGTCAGGGGAATGAGAAAGAAAGAATCAAAGGCCAAGGGGTGGCCAGTGACAGGGTAGGAAAACCCAGAGAGCATGGGGCTTTGGAGGTCAAGTGATAATGTTTCAAAGAGAGAATAAGCACATTTGTTAACGTCTACTTGTACGTCAAGTAAGATGGACACTGTGAACTGACCCCTGTCTTAAAGCATGTCAGAAGGCAACCTGAAAGAGATTAGTTGTGGGTGCAATGCGGGGTACAAGCCTGGCTAGAGTGAATTCAAGAGAAAATGGAGAGGGAATCCATGTACATGTGCAGTGACAACAATTTTGAGGAGAGTTGTTCTAAGAGGAGAGAAATTGGGGGGATTTGGGTCAAGAGAATTTTTTTTAAGATGGAAGAAATAATAGCATATTTATATACTAATGAAGAAACTCTAATAGGGAGAAAATAACTATCAATTTAGACATAAAGGGAGAGAATGGGTTGAAGTGGTGTCCTTATGTCGGCAAAGGGTGATGTGATTTAGCACCAGAGGAAGAAGGACATTGACTTTAGCTCAGAGCACAACTAGATCCATCACCACAGAAGAGAATACCGATTACACAGAAATGTTAGAAACTTGGGAAGTTCTCTTCTGATTGTTTCACCAGCCGATACTGAGGAACACAAAGAGGAGCTAGAAATCTAAAATTACAATTTCAGGAAAGAAGAGGAAGTATGAAGAAGTCACTTCGGAAAACAGAGAAATGAATGGACCGGGAAACAGACGGTTATTATAGGCCCAATTAAAGAACCAATAGAGAACACCAGCAAGACCAGTCAACACAGTGGCTGACTTTTCTCCAGACAGCTTCACCAGAGCAGGTACAGTAGTGCAATAGGCAGAGACCTGGATCTATCAAGTATAGAGATTTTGCCAAATCAGTACAAGAAAGGTCAATGTGTATTCAGGGAAGTGATTATAAAGATGGACAATGGAAATTAAGGAAGAAAGGGAGGATGTAAGGACAAGTAACAAACTGGTGGAATCAATGGATTTTAATTATCAAAGAGGATTGAAATTGTGAGTCAGAATGACAGTAGCAATGAGCAGAAATGACGCAAGGTGCTGTCCAGACCCCAGGATTCTTGTATTTCAGCTTTTGGGGGGATTTCGGTCATTGGCATTGTCAGTAAGAATGGAATGAGTGTCAGAGGCAGTTTAGAAGGAAAAAAAATCTTTTGAGAAGAGCAGTTAAAGAAACTGAGAGGTTAGGGGTTTGGAAAAACATCCTATGTGAATCTGAAATCCCCCACAGTTGTGACAGGAGTGCTGTTGGTGAGTGTGACAGTAAGCCAGGATTTAACGTTATCAAGGGGTACGGTGGTGTTGGCTGGTAGATGGGCTTTGTAATCTGTTGACATGAGATTAGCACATGTGGGGTAGGACTTGGAGAGGAAGAGAATGGCTTAGAAGGGACAGTAGGAGCGAGGGAGGTATCCACCTCCCCTTCAGTCCTTGATGCATTACAAGGGTGGGAGGGAGAGAGCCTCCCAAGAAAGAGTCAGAGGGGGAGGGACTGTCCTCAGAACAGTGCCTGGCTTCAAACCTGTTGTGGATGACAGAACGATCCTGGCCTCTATAAATAGCCCAGGAAAGAATAGCTGTCGCTAAATCTGCTTTTCTGGGCTGCTGAAGTGTCTGGTCTATCTTGACACTTTCCTATGGTGCCATAAGGAAGTTTGACTACTGTATATCTCCAGTCCCAACCAGCCCCCAACCTGACAAATTTGAAGATTTCACACCTATTGATGACAAAATTAGTGCCCATGTGATAAGACAGAGTTTCTGTCTCATTATCTCTTTTTCCCTCTCTTCCTTCTTCCCCCCCTTTCTCCGCTTCAACCTTCTCTCTCTTCTGTACAAACTCATTCATTTGTACTTATTTACTTAGTGTACATTTCCCATAGCACTATAAACTCTAGAAGCCAGGAGAAGATAAGTGAAGAGATGATGAGGCAGTTTAAAACATTTTGGCTCCTGTTAGAAGCAGAAAATTGGAGAAATATACTACCAGAAAGCACTAAATATAAAACTGAAGTGTGCGACTTGTCAATATTCTCCAATGCACTAAGTGGAAAGTGACAAATCCTGAAAGTAACTGGAAAGAATTCTGAAAAGGGAGTCCTCCAAGCTGGGAGAATGTCAGAAGACCCTATTAAAGAAGAAAAACTATTAATGACCAGACATATATCCATCTCCCGCATGACCCTGCATACATTTCTTCTTTCTAAGTTGGTCCCTCAGCAGAGGGGAAGTGTTCTTAGGGATTAATTTACCGCATTATTAGACTATCGTCAGGAATCAATTTCTGACATTTGTCTGATGAAATAATGTGAAACATCTTGCAGTGAACCATTCAGTAAATTGTCTTTCCTAACGTGACTTGCATTGGAGATAACTAAATTTAAGTCAGAATATGGGAGTGCCAACACTGATTCCAACATATCACCAACCTCTTACTCCTTCTATCTCAGCTTCCATGTCTCTTTCTCAAAGAATTCCTTTCCCCAAGGATACTTATTTCTGTTATCACTTCTGTTGCACCCTGAGATTATCTCTTACAGTCCTTGCCAAATGTACACATTTGTGCTTATTTACTTAATGTATGTGCTTCCCATGGCACCATAACCTCTAGGGAGCCAGGGGGCACAAACTGCCGGCTCCTCCATTGAAGGTGATCAATAAATGCTTATTGTCTGCAAGTCTGACTGGGACAGATAACACTCTGGACTTTAGCTTCTTAAAAGGGAATGTGCCAGCTTCACAGAATCTGGGTGTTCAATATTTACAAGGGTACTTCAAAATCTTGGAAGTGCCTATCAAATATGAATAATTTTTTAATACATCAGACAATTTCTGATACAGTACTTCACCTGAAGAGACCCTGGTGGATAGTGCCAGACCCTACATAGACTGTTTCCTCCTATCTTTATATACTTATCATAGTCTAGTTTATAAATTAGGCACAGTAAGAGATGAACAATAATCATTAATAAACCAGAACAATTGTAACAATGAGCCAGCATCACTACTCTTGTGCCTTGGGGTCATTATCAAGTAAAATAAGTCTTGCTTGAACACAAGCACTGCAGTTCCATGACATTCCATCTGGTAATGGAGTTGGCCACTAAGTGACCAATGGGCAGGTACTGTGTACAGTGCAGATACACTGGACCAGGGAATGAGGCATGTCTCGGGCAAGATGTGGCAGGGTGGCATAAGGTTTCATCACACGTCTCAAAATTTATATAGTGTTTATTTCTGGAATATCCCATTTAATATTTTCAGACCATGATTGACCCTGGGTAACGGAAAACTTGGAGAGTAAAATCACAGACAAGGGAGGAGTACTGTAGCTCATATGATGCATTCAGCATTCACTTTTACCACTTCTCCTAGTAACAAGTATTTATTTATTTATTTATTTATTTTTTGAGTTGGAGTCTCACTCTGTCACCCTCGTCTGCTGGGCTCCGGCGATCCTTCCGCCTCAGCCTTCCAAGTAGCCGGAATTACAGGCATGCGCTACTACGCCCGGCTGATTTTTTGATTTATTGTAGAGATGAGGTCTCGCTGCCCTGGCGGGTCTCGAACCCGTGGATTCAGGCAATCCACTCACCTCAGCCTCTCAAAGGCACGGGATTACAGGCTGAGCCACTGAGCCTGGCTAAGTATTTATTTTTTATAGGATCCTTTAGCTACTTTTCAATAGTGTGATTCAAGAAACAAGAAAAACCCAAGAATCTGATAGCTTAAATTTTTCTAGATGTATTAAGGTACGCTGAACATTTTAAGTTACAGAATTCAGAGAAGAATAGTTGCCTCAAGGTCTTTGGAGACTCCCTGTCTCCCTTAAGTATTGCGACTGATGAGTTCTCTTATTAAATTCTTTTGTCGTGAGTGACTGGTCATCAACGCTCACAGATGAACACATGAGCCTTTGAATATGAGGCCAGATAACGTCCATCCTCAATGTTTATCATGAGTTGGATATTTTCCGAGTCGACCCAGGCTTTCTGACTGGTGGACTTCGCATACCAGCCATTCATTTACATATATGTCCATCCATCTGCTCATGCAATAGACACTTAATTGAGCAAGTATTTTGTGTTTAGGATCAAAAGAAATGCACAAAGGGCATCTCAAGCCATGCTTTGCATCTTATAATATTATGAACTTGTGTGAGATTAGCATTCTAATAATTATGCTGTGGCACAGAGGAGGGCACATAATGGGATGGCAGGCTCAGGAATCACTTTTTGGATAAAGAGACCCCTGAGTGGAGACCTAAATAATTAGTAAGAAATCAACAGGAAGGAGAAGCTGGGATACTGTTTCAGGAAGAGGAGGCTGAATGTACACAGGCATGGAGGCAAGATAGAGGTTGATGAATTCGAAAAATGTCAGTCACTTAGTACTGTCCGAGGAAGAAATAAGCATCCCGGGCGGGAGGCATGGAGTGGTCGGGGCTGAGCCACTGGGGGACTGCAGACCAGACCCCAGCCATGAGAGTCTGCATGGGTTTAGACCTTACCTAAGCATGAGTGAAGCAACAGCCTGAACAGTGGCCTGTAGAAACCCCTTGCTGTCTGTGTTAACATCCAAAACAAAAATAGGACTGAAAAATGGCAACTGTGTGCAGACCTGCACTGCATCCTCTGTGTGTGGACTCGCTAAGGTCTCCCACCAGCCAGGCAATGTGGTAGGAGCCTTCATTTATTTAAAGAATTCTAGACAATCCATCAAGACTAATGAGTATTTATTACCTAAGAGCCTTTTTTTTTGAATCAGGATTACTCTATCACCCAGGATGGAGGATGGAGTACAGTGACGTGATCTCTGCTCGCCACGATAACAAATGACAATCTCAGTTGATCCTCCTGCCTCAGCCTCCTTAGTAGCTAGGACTACAGGTACACACCACCACACCCAACTAATTTTTTATTTTTATTTTATTATATTATTATTTTTCTTGTAGAGACAATCTCACTATGTTGCTCAGGCCAGGCTTGAACTCCTGGGCTCAAGCGATCCTCCCACCTTAGCCTCCCAAAGTGCTGGGATTACAGGCATGAGCCACCATGCCTAGCTGAGCATTCTTTTTAATGTGTAAACCAGCTATCCCAAAGCCAATAGAAACTAACATCTTTTGAGTGTCAAGTCACTTGACTACCTACAATTTTATCTGTAACTAATCTTTTAAATTACTGCTATTATTTATATGGCAAACATATATTCTATTTTTTCTGGAATAGTCACATGAAATATTTTTATTTTCAATAAACTTAAATTGTTCAGTGCATAACTAAAAATGATAGGATGTAATTGAAATATTATTCATATCACAATGAACAAACATACAAATATATTTTCTCCATAAGTATGTAAAGAATTTTGATTTTGAGTACCCAAATTTACTTCTTGTGCTGCCATGTCTAGATTTATTAAAACTATTTATTGCAATGTTCCCAGCACAAAGAAAAGATAAATGATTGAGGTGAAATATCCCAAGTATTTTGATTTGATCATTACACATTGTGTACAGGTATCAAGATATCATATATATCCCCAAAATATGTACAACTATTATAAGTCAACTAAAAAAAATACAACATAGGACTTTTCGTCAGTTAGAAAAGAGGAATATGTTAAATTTATTTTTGAGATCAATTGCACAGGCTTGATAAATATAGCTAAAATTGAGTTTATACATTTCAATATCATTAAGAAAGTACATTTGCAATGTCCTCATCACAAAAATGTTAAATATTTAAGATGATGGATATGTTAATTAGATAAATTTAACCTTTCCATATTGTATTTAAATATCATAACACTATTTTGTATTCAGTAAATATCTACAACTGGAAGTTGTCAACATATAATAAAAAAGACTATGCATGTGACAAGATAAATTTAAAAAGTAAAGTCGGTCTGAAAAAAGGTTTATAATTGCCTTTTGTCAATTAATAAAGACCACCTGAATAGCAGTATATTCATGAATCTCAAGTGGTTAACACTTCAAGCACACCAGAAAACACACTAACTTGTATGCACCTATATATACAAGCCGAGCTCAGAGGCAGTCCTCAAATATGTTCTCTCTTGATGTTCGTACTGTTGTGTAGCTCCTTCTACATGGATTCATGGCTGGCCTGGGTGGTCTCTTGGCTACGGTGGGGATGTGTGACTTCTACAGGTAGATCAAAAAGCATTGTGGTTTTCCCCCTTCTGTTTCTCAGATGATTCTCTCTAGAAGCAGTCGGTTGCCGTGTTGTGAGGACACTCAGCCCCTGCAGCGGTTGTCAGTAGAGGCTCCATACTGCAGCACCAACTTGCCAGGTGTGTGAGTGAGCGATCTTGGAATGAGCTACTGAGGCTCAGAGAAACCTTCAGGTGACAGCGGCCCTGATGACCTCTTGAGGGACCTGAGCCAGAACCACCCACTAAGGCACTGCCGAATCCCATACCCATAGGAATTGGGCGAGATAAGGCATGTCCATTGTTGTTTGAAGCCACAATGTTTTAGAGAATTGTGTTATATAGCAGTGAAAGCTACCAATGCGGCCGAATCAAGATGTCTCACACAACCCACATTGGATCATTTATAATCACAGGTCATCTGGTGCAAGTATTAGAAGTGGCAATTTCCAAAGAGAAAAGCTATTGTGGCAGGTCAAATCATGGCCTCTGAGAGACGTCCACTAGGATTCAAGGCAGTCTAAATCTCCAGAACCTGGGAGTACATTACCATAAGTGGCAAGATGCAGTGTAGATGTGATTAACTGAAGCTTGTGAGATGGGGAGATTATCCTGGGTCCAAGATAATTCCAAAGGTCCTAAAGAAGAGATGTCATATGGTGTGATGAGACAGTGAAGGATGTGACAACAGAAGCAAGAGTTTGCTGCAGGTCAAGAGATAGACCATGGTCTGAGGGGTGCAGGTAGCGCTAGAAGCAGGAACAGACAAGGCATGGATTCCCAAGGGAAGCCTCCAGAAGGAATACCATACCAGCAGCACCTTGATTCTAGGCAACCAACCTCTAGGTTTAGAAGAAAATAAAATTGTGTTGTTTCAAGTCACGAATATGAGTTACCACACGTTTTGTTACAGCATTAACAGGAAATGAAAACAGTGAGCTTACAGTAAACTAACCATGATTCCACATAATGGTGGAAATCATCATTTTATCTTACAAAAGTCTCTTTGAGCCTTTTATAAAGAACACCAAGATTCTATTCTGAAAAAATGCCTTCCAAAGGCTGCCATCTACAAAATGAGGCGCTTCATACCACTCTCATCATTTAATTAAGAAAGGCACTTGACAATGCCAAGCCTCCTATGTGTCCACCCAAAATGAAAATGTTTCTGATGCAAAGAAAGAAACTCTGTTTCCAGCCTGAGTTCAGTGAACATTTGTTGACGATGATGAGAAAAATTTACCAAAAGCATTTTAGCAATAAAACAAATTTGGGAATCTTAGGGTACTTTTTCTTTTCATAAGGGATTTGCCACAATCTGACTTGTGGCATCGATATTCTTTTTGAGTAATAATAACAAAGCTAATACTTGTATAACCTTTCACAAAAGCCTTCACATACATGTCTCAGGTGATCCTTACAACACCTCTGTGAAGTGGGTAGACTATTTCTAAAGTTTTTATTTTATTCATAAAAGCATATGTCTCAACAAGATTGACTTCTCAAATCCCACCCAACTAGAAACAATAGAGCAATGACGGAAAATCTTTTATCCACTTAATTATTAACACTTCACTTATACTTTGCTTTTCTAGTGTAAGTTAAAGAAAACAATGTGTTGTCAGAAAAATAACTGGCCAGGTGTGGTGACTCCTGCCTGTAACCCCAGCACTTTGGGAGGCCAAGGCTAGAGGATTGCTTGAGCCCAGGAGTTCCAGACCAGCCTTGTTAACATAATTAGCCTCTGTCTCTAAAAGAAGAAGAGGAAGAGGAAGAAGAAGGAGAAGAAGGAAAAGAAGATGAGAAGGTGGGTGGGGGGAGAAGAGAAAAAAAAATGACACCAGTAGTCCCAACTATTCAGGCAACTGAGGCGGGAGGATCACTTGATCCCAGAATTCAAGGCTACAATGAGCTATGATCACTCCTCTGCACTCCATCCTGGGTGACATGCCCATGCTGGTCTCAAACTCCTGGGCTCTAGCAATCCCCACCCCGGCCTCAGCCTTCCAAAGTGCTGGGATTACAGGCATGAGCCACCACCCCCGACCTGTTAAGAATTTTTTTAAAGGTCACTAGTATAACATTTTATAAATTGTTTAGCTCCAGAAGTATCAGGCCTAGAGTGTATGAAACATTACAATAGCTTTTTCACAATGAGTTTGCTGCCAGAGCACAGATGTTGTGAAAACCGCCCCTAAAGGCCAAAATGGGAAAGGAAAAGACACACATCAACACCGTCATCATCAGACACGTTGATTAGGGCAAGTCCACCACCACCGGCCACCTGATCTACAAATGTGGCGGCATCGACGAAAGAACCATCGAGAAATTCGAGAAGGAGGCTGCTGAGATGGGAAAGGGCTCCTTCAAGTATGCCTGGGTCTTGGATAAGCTGAAAGCTGAACATAAACATGGCATCACCATTGATATCTCCCTGTGGAAATTTGAGACCAGCAAGTACTAAGTCACTATCATTGATGCTCCAGGACACAGAGACTTCATCAAAAACATGATTACAGGTACATCTCAGGCTGACTGTGCTGTCCTCATTGTTGCTGCTGGTGTTGGTGAATTTGAAGCTGGTATTTCCAAGAACCGGCAGACCCGTGAGCATGCCCTCCTGGCTTACACACTGGGTGTGAAGCAACTAATTGTTGCCATTAACAAAATGGATTCCACTGAGCCACCCTACAGTCAGAAGAGATATGAAGGAATTGTTAAGGAAGTCAGCACTTACATTAAGAAAATTGGCTACAATCCTGACACAGTAGCATTTGTGCCAATTTCTGGTTGGAATGGTGACAACATGCTGGAGCCAAGTTCTAACATGCCTTGGTTCAATGGATGAAAAGTCACCCATAAAGATGGTAATGCCAGTGAAACCACGCTGCTTGAAGCACTGGACTGCATCCTGCCACCAACTCGTCCAACTGACAAGTCCCTGTGTCTGCCTCTTCAGGATGTCTACAAGATTGGTGGTATTGGTACTGTCCCTGTGGGCCGAGTGCAGACTGGTGTCCTCAAAACTGGCGTGGTGGTAACCTTTGCTCCAGTTAACATTACAACTGAAGTGAAGTCTGTTGAAATGCACCATGAAGATTTGAGTGAAGCTCTTCCTGGGACAACATGGGCTTCAATGTCAAAAATGTGTCTGTCAAAGATGTTCGCCATGGCAACATTGCTGGTTACAGTAAAAATGATCCACCAATGGAAGCAACTGGTTGCACTGTTCAGGTGATTACCCTGAG
This sequence comes from Cephalopachus bancanus, assembly GCA_027257055.1. NCBI lineage: Eukaryota > Metazoa > Chordata > Mammalia > Primates > Tarsiidae > Cephalopachus > Cephalopachus bancanus. The sequence continues at coordinate 3,162,373 of JAPVLO010000176.1, read as the reverse complement.
CCATCCAGGCCAAATCAGTGCTGGCCATGCCCCTGTACTGGATTGTCACATGGCTCACATTGCATGCAAGTTTGCTGATCTGAAGGAAAAGATTGATTGCTGTTCAGGTAAGAAGCTGGAAGTCGGCCCTAAATTCTTGAAGTCTGGTGATGCTGCTATCGTTGATATGGTTCCTGGCAAGCCCATGTGTGTGAAAAGCTGCTCTGACTATCCTCCTCTGGGTCGTTTTGCCATCCGTGCTATGAGGCAGACAGTTGCTGTGAGTGTCATCAAAGCAGTGGACAAGAAGACTGCCGAGGCTGACAAGGTCACCAAGTCTGCCCAGAAAGCTCAGAAGGCTAAATGAGTATTATTCCCAATACCTGCCACCCCAGTCTTAATCAGTAGTGGAAGAATGGTCTCAGAACTGTTTGTTTCAATTGGCCATTTAAGTTTAATAGTAAAAGACTGATTGATGATAATAATGCATCGTAAAACTTTCAGAAGGAAAGGAGAATGTTTTGAGGACCATTTTGGTTTTTGTTTTTGTGGGTTTTTTTGCCTTTTTTTTTTTTTTTGAGTGTGGCAGTTTTAAGTTATTAGTTGTTGAAATCAATACTTTTTAATGGAAACAAGTTGACCAAAAATCTGTCACAGAATTTTGAGACCCATTAAAACAAAGTTTAATAAGAGAAAAAAAAAAAAAACATTACAATAGCTTAGAGATGCAAAATTAAGACAAGGCAATGTTATGTTAAATAACAGTTAATTTGCTTACCTTATTGTATGCTGTATCCTCAGGCAAACAACCAAAATTAATTCACTAAGGGCCATGCTAGGGACCTAAATAAAATTAGCTTTCCTGACATGTAAACTTTATCACTAAGAAAAAAGAATTTATTTACTAAATATAGCTGAAATCTTTATTTATTTTCCAGGTTTTGAAAAGGGCAGATGCGTATCCTCTTTTGGCTATTTGAAATGTGAGATCAAAATGTCAAAATAATGTATTAAGAAAAACTGACAAGGAGCCCAGGGGGTGCAGTGAATGGCACCTTAACTAGACCATGCAAATGAGACGGCAGGTCCTTCAGGCCAGAGCCTCATCTCTTTGACTCTTTGCTGTCTCCCTCACACCTGGAACAGTGCCTGGTGTCCAGCAGTGTTTAGTCATTATGTGTTTAACAAGTAAATGCACGATGGTCTGTTATGGTTCAAATTGTGTCCCCCTCCAACATTCATATGATGAAGCCCCAACCTTAAGTACCTCAGAATGTGACTATATTAGGAGACATGGTCTTAGAGAGGGAATTACATTAAAATGAAGTCACTAAGGTAGGCTTTGCTAGGTTTTGGTTTTTTAAAAAAATTTTATGATAAAGATGTGGGGTACAAGTGAGAGGGTTACCTACATAAGTAGCCTGCATTCAGGTGAAGTTTGGGCTTCTAACTGGCCCCCAGTCACCCTGGTATCTCTGTTAAGTTTAGTCTAGAGCTGCCTAATTATGAGGGGGGACCCAAGAAACCCAGAATTATCTTTTGAAGGATGGGTGCCTTGTCGTACAAGCTTCCCCCACAAGGTAGGTGCTGTGGGAACCCATCAACATCAGTGGACCAGCTAGCATTGTTGGGAGAGGCTGCGTTCAGCTTCAGTGAATTTTGTTTTGAAGATTCTTTCAACCCTTTTGCCCATTTCACAATGGGTGATTTACAAGTGCACCTGTTCATACCACACTGAGTGATCAGCAGTTTTTGACCAGAAATGGCATGACCCTCATCCCCACCCTCATTATTCAATCAATTTTGCCTTTGTTTGTTTGTTTCCCTGGATGAAAAAAATCCTCAAAGGGAAACATTTTGCTGATGTGGAAGTGTTAAGAAAAACAGCAGAAACACTAAAAGGCATCAACACTGATGAGTTCAAAAACTGTTTTGAGCAGCAGAAACAGCATCGCAATAGGTGTATTGCATCCAACAGAGAGGACTTTGAAAGTGACAGAAGTTTAAACATGGAAGAATAAATACACAATTTTTTAAACAAATAAATTCTGGTTTTGGGGGGGTCTCCCCATTCATATTTTAAGTTTAACTTAGAGGTTTCTCCATGTACAGTGAACTGTGACCTCACTGGATGAGTAACCCATTGTTCCCCACTCTTGTACCAGTCCCTAGGTTTCGGTCAGTAAATGATGGCCTACAGTTTCAAATGGGTTCAATTATGACAAGCTCCAAGCTGTAATCAATCCAGTTGTTTCTGTATCTCACTGTACCTATTTTTCTCTATATCGCTTTCCTTTTTCTGCCCATAAATCTTCCACCTGTGGCTGTGCTGGAGTCTCTCTGAACCTACTCTGGTTTGGGAGGCTGCCTGATTCATTAATCGTTCTTTGCTCAGTTAAACTCTGTTACATTTAATCTAAGGTTTCCTCCTTATTAGCTCTAACCAATTAAGACCAGGGTTCTTTATAAAAAGGATAAATGAGGAAACAGACACACACACACACACACACACACACACACACACACACACACACACAGAATGTCATGTGAAAATGAAGGCAGATAACTATACTAGTCAAGGAATGCTGAAGATGCCATGAACTCCCAGAAACTGGGCAAGAAGCACAGAACAGATTTTCTCTCACAGTCCTCAGAGGATACCAATCCTTCCAACTCAGTGGTCTTAGATTTATAGCCTGCAGAAATGGGAGACACCACCTGTTGTTTGAGCCCCCTAGCTTGTGGCACTTGGCTACAGAAGTCTAGTAAACAAATGCAATATAGTATATGTCTTTTTCTTTAATATTTTTTAAAATTTAAAGATGTGGGGTACAGCTCAGAGTTAGGTACACAAATGGTCACTGCACAGGTAAAGTTTGGGCCTCACTTTGGTCCCCATGTCACCTTGCTTGAGATCAGGTACCCTTATTGATGTTATGTGCCCTCCACTTTGGTATTATCCCACTATTGACAATCCCTTTCTTACAGTATTATGATAATTGTTCAAGGTCCACTTATGAGTGAGAACATGTGTTACTCAGTTCGCTGTTTCTGTGATAGATCACTCATTATTATAGACTCTAAGTCTATCCAAGTGGTTGCAAAGTTCATAATTTTGTCCTTCTTTATGACTGTGTAATATTCCATCATGTATATGTACAACATTTTCTTTATCCAGTACAGTTTTGATGGGCAGCACAGTTGGTTCCATGTTTTTGCTATTGTGAATAGTGCTGCAATAAACATGCGTGTGCAGTTATCTTTTACACAGAGTGACTTAAGTTCCTCGGGGTATATTCTCAGGAGGGGAATTGCTGAGTTGTATGGAAGATTGATTTTCAGATTTTTCAGGAATTGTTTTCCACAGAGATTGTACTAGTTTATAATCCCTTCAACAGTGTAGATCGAAGTGTTAACTTTTTGCTGCATCTTCTCCAGCATCTGTTGTTTTGTAAGTTGTTGATGATGACCATCCTGACTGGAGTTAAGTGGTATCTCAGTGTGGTTTTAATTTGCACTTCTCTGATGACTAGTGAGGCTGAGCATTTTTTCAGGTATCTGTTGGCTGCTTGTATGTCTTCTTTTGAGAAGTGTCTATTCATATCTTTTGCCCACTTTGTAATGGGACTGTTTGGTTTTTTCTCTTTTTAGCACATTTGAGTTCCTTGTAGGTCCTAGATGTTAAACCTTTGCCAGATATACAGTTGGCAGATATTTTTTCCCAGTCTGTGGGCTGTCTCCCTGCTCTCCCAATGGTTTCTTTGGCTTTGCAGAAGCTTGTCAGTTTGATGAGGTCCCACTTGTCTATCTTCTCTCTTATGGCATGGGCATTTGGAGTTTTAACCAGGAATTGGGTGACTATTCCGATTTCCATAAGGATGTCTCCTGCCTTTTCTAAGGTTCTTATAGTTGGAGGTTTTATGTTTAGGTATTTGATCCCTTTAGAGTTGATTTTTGTGTATGTTGATAGGCAGGGATCTTGTTTTAATCTTCTGCATGTGGTCAGCTAGTTTTCCCAGCACCATGTACTAAATAGGTTCTCCTCTCCCCAGTAGTTGTTAGTGGAGACATTGTCGATGATGAGTTGGTTGAGAAATTGAGGTTTTGTTTCCAGAATCTCTACCCTGTTCCATTGGTCTCTATGTCTGTTCTTGTACCAATAACAGGCTGTTTTGATTATTGTAGCTATACAGTAAAGTTTAAAGTCTGAAAGTCTGATACCTCCCACTTTGATTCTTTTGCTGAGGTTTTGGTTGTTCTTGGTCATTTATGCTTCCATATGAATTTCTGCATTGCCATTTCCAGGAATACAGTGTCTTTCTAGTTAAGTGTTGCATATCCAGGTCACAGGCTGTCTTGACTTTAATGTTCTACTTTGACTTTATGTTCTTCAGTTGTGTTTATAGTAGTGTTTGGCTCCATAATCACTCTTAAAATAGAATACCAATCTATTTTCCTTGTATTTTGCATATCATAAAGCTGTACACAGTGAAAGTGCTCCAAAAATGCTTAATTGTACAAGCTACAAAATAGTCTTCTCTCTTCTGTGATTGACTATTTTCTGCATGTGCTTGCTTGAGGATTAAATGAGATGATTTGTGCAAAATACAAAACTGGCTTAGAGAAAGCCCTTTATAAATGAAAATTGCAAAGATATAGTAGACTTTGGTGTAAGGAAATATATTCTTAAGTTAGACATTATGGCTTTGACCTTTCTTAACTGCGTGACCTTGAACAAGGTACTTGATCTCTCTGTGATCACAGGAGAGGTCAAATTTCTTCATGTTTCCTTGTGACAGTTTTTGATACATTATAAAGATGATTGTGTAACATGAAAATCCCTTGGCATGTAACTACCATATAGCAAATACTCAATAAGAGACTGTTTATTGTTATCCATTTAGAATAAAACTACTGTTCTAGATACTGAGTGGACATTGGGAATGTAAGAAGTTTCAAAAAAGAATAAGTCCATTTATTAGAAAACATATAAAAGCATGTGAAACTATTATAGTGGCTGGGTGCAATGACTCACACCTATAATCCCCTCACTTTAGGAGGCCAAGGCGGGAAGATTGCTTGAGTCTAGGAGTTAGAGACCAGCTAGGTAACATAGCAAAACCTCTTCTCCTCTTCTTTACCAAAAAAAAAAATCCAAAAATTAACCAAGTGTGGTGACATGTAACCCCAGCTACTTGGGAGGCTGAAGCAGGAAGATCGCCTGAGCCAAGGAGGTCAAGGCTGCAGTGAGCTGTGATTGTGTCACTGCTTTCCATCCTGGGCAACACAGAGTGAGAACCCAACTCAACATATATATATATATATATAATTTCTGTAACAAATAAGCCACCAAATTTCCATGGTCAAACAAAAAATAATTTTATTTCCTATGCCAGGTGACCTTTCCTGTGTGGCAGGCATACCTTGATAGGCTGGTTCAGAAAACCAGGATCTATCTGACTTATGGCTCTACATTGCCTTCGAAGCTCTGTGTCTTCTGCTGCAGTCAGCAGCAGAGAAGGAGAGAGAGTCCAAGAGACATTGGAGAGTACATAACTGCTTTTAAAAATCCAAGTTCAAAAGCAACCTTCCCGCCTCAACTCATGTTTCATTGATGAAAATCATACAGCCTGGATGCAAAAGGACCAAAAGGACCAGGAAATACAGCCCCTGACTCCGTAGAACTCTCAGCAGCAACCTCATACTATGAAAGAAGGAGACAGACCTCAGCCACATCTGTCACAGAGCTAAATCCGTGTACAGCAACAGCATGGAGTGTGCCCCAAATGGGGAAGGAGTGCAGAGTATAGTCTGGGTGTCAGACCAGATATTCTCAAAGCTTCACATTGGTAATCTGAGGTCTCTGACCACCTTCTAGCCCTTGATCTATGTGTGATCAACAATAGTAGGGACGGGCATAATGGCTCACATTTGTAATCCAAGCACTTTGGGAGGCCAAGGCAGGAGGATTGCTTGAGTCCTGGAGTTCAAGATCACCCTGGGTAACACAGCAAGACCTCATCTCTATTTCCAAAAATAAGCAAACAATAAACAATCCTAATTGGTGGCAGAGACAGGGGAGAAATAGGATGAGGGAAAATGCTACTAAACCCTATTTCAGGAATGTGGCTAGCATTTTAGGATCCCAGAGTGATATTCTAAGGAGGAATTTTAGTTCATGGGTGAAAAGGGCTGACATAGTTCTACTTCTACTCATACCTGATAATTCATGGCTATAAATAAGATTGCTCAGAAGTACTTGGTGCAGCTGTTCTTCAATAATATATGTGGAGCCCTGGGTGTGATGAGTCTGACCTTATGAAGTATGACTGAGTTTTCTGATTTTTTGTTATTTTTCTTGAGAGAAGATCATTAAAACGAAGTTAGTATTCAGTAGTAGCACTTGGCTTTTGAAAAGACCTTTTCCCCGAATTAGCTCAGCAACACTACTGTACAATTTGCAGTTGCACAGTAAGAAACTCTAAGTTTCAGTGCTGAGAATGCCACTCATTGAGATGCATTGCATGGCGTGCATAAATCTGCCAGGTCATGAAAACATTTTCTAAGAACTAATAAACTCAACCAAATAGCTTATGCCTGGTCCCAAGACAGGAGGAAAAAAAAAAAGCTATCCAAAGGGAAATATGCACCAGCCAGCATTAACTTATCTGTGAGCCAAGCATTCTGTATTAGAGCAAGTTAATAGCAAATGCTTTGCTAGAGGATTTAAACAGACTTATATTCAGTTTGAAAATAACTCATTAATTCTTTTAAAAATTTATATAATAATAACAGAAGAGCAGAGTTTACTCTTATTTCATGGGTACCTTTCAAAATCATATAATTTAACAATGTAAAGTGGTTTATTTTTCAATATCCATAATTAGTGATGAAATCACAGCATGGCATACATTTTCTATGACTGAAGAGTTTCTTCATTTGTATTCCTTAAAATGCTATTCTTTAGCCAGGCTCGGTGACTCAGCCTATAATCCCGTGCTTTGGAAGGCTAAGGTGAGTGGATTGCCTGAGCCCGCGGGTTCGAGACCCACTTGGGCAACTTGGCGAGACCTCATCTCTACAATCAATCAAAAAATTAGCCGGGCATGGTAGCACGCACCTGTAGTTCCAGTTACTTGGAAGGCTGAGGGGGAAAGATCACCGGAGCCCAGCAGGGTGAGGCTGCGGTGGCCGGGACCGTACCACTGCACTCCAGTCTGGGCGACAGAGTGAGACTCCTCAAAAAAAAAAAAAAAAAAAAAAAAAAACCAGTTTTTTGTAAGTACTGAAAAGAAAGAGTAAATCTGTAATTTTATCAGCAAATATTAAAACTGGGGGGGGACTAATGATACTCAAGGAAAACATGACATTTCTGTGTGCTACTTTTATTTTTTTTATTTGTAATGACTCCTTAAAAGATGCAATATTGATTTAAGTTCTAAATTGATTTAAGTGTTTCATTAAAGTTAATCAAAGAAAAGTACTTGCACTATAATTTAGCACATAAAAGTAGCTAATAATATATGAGAAACAGCATACCAAAAATAATTAAGTGTGAGACAATTGCTTTTACAGACATTGTTTTAGGAGTTGAATCAAATGGCTAGTTCGTCTATTTGCTGGGGTCACATGAGATGAGCCCCATTTATTTAACACTGTTTCTTATCTAACTATAGGCTTATGGATTTAGGAAGATATGGGTCTGGGCAATGAAACAGGAGCTCACCTAAGTGGGCCCAGCATTTAGTGAAAGGTTTTCATTGTCACAGCGGGGAGCGGTGGGGGGGAACCTTTTACCAATATAGAAAAACTACATGATAGTCTATAATTACAAGGACGAAAACATATGGCTTAGGAATGAATTCTTTGTCCAGTAGTAAAAGAAAAAAGTTAACCAATAAATTACTATCACCTTCAGAAGTGCTATAACTTGTAACATCCCAAGAGCTCCCCATAGTCAGAATGAATAGAGGCCAGAAACTAGAAGTAACGCAGAGGTGAGTATAATAATTTTATAGTTATCACACTTTATATTACTGACTTTCCAAATCCTCTAATTGTTTAATAAAAGATGAAAAGTTTCAATGGATAGCAGCTTGGTTGCTAGGGCTGGAGTCACACAATGCATGATGTCAGGCAAACAATTTGCACATTGTGGGCCTCCACTACCTGAGGTCAGTGGCAAGGGCTTGGCTGGGCTGACTCCACCCTCTCTTGGCCCTAGTACCCCAGGACCCTTTGTTTCATTATTCTAGTGCATGGGCTCCTGGGCTAATGACATGAGAAGGAAGCATAACACCTTCAAACTGGAGTTGAACTGTCAGAGTTTCTCCAGAGCTCCTGCAGTTCTTGTCCTTAAAGGAAACAAGGAAGGAAAGAAACATCAGCTGCTGGACAAGTTGTCCCAGAAGCAAGGCCTTTTAAAAATAGACAGGAACCCAAACTCAACTTCAAAAGCAGTCAGAACAGCAAGGTGACCTTATGGCAAGTGGCTGCTGGCGCCATGTGTCATTCTGTAGTCTGGATTCAAGAGAGACTTTTCCAGATCACAGCAAGAAAAATTAACAAATGTCGAGAGAAAACCATTCATTACTGAACACAGACAATCCTTTACCGAGCTGATTGATTGGCCTTCAAGACATCTCATTTACTTTTGCACACATTCATAAAGTAACAGTTTTCCTACATATCACCAGTGTGTGCGACATCAGCTTCCAACCAAACCAGGAGATTTGTTTGAAAAATGAGTCTGAGAAGAACCCTTTGAGGTTATATTGGTTTTTTTCATGCATAAAGCAACATGACTTCATATTTACAAAATGCATTAACATGTCAGAGCCAAGAGAATTCAACACATAAATTGTTATTCAACCCTAAATTTATTTTAAATGAAAGAATCCAGGTGGTCATAAACAAGCTTTTTCCAGTTCTCCAAATCAGTAGTAGAGTCTGAGACAAAGACTGTGCTTGTAGATGCCCTTCCCTCATTCCTGCTGACATTCTACAAGCTTCAAGAGACTGAAGCAGACTGAATGAACACTGCACATCCGAAGCATCCATTGCCTCTGCTGGTCTTGAGACCATGTCCTGTTCTGAGAGGAGAGATTCTGCAGTCGGAAGAAAACAGGCAAAAGTGTCAGGGAGTTCTGCAATGTCCTCTTCCACATGGCAGGGAGCACTAAATCTTGGCTCCTTTGTCCAGTTACAGGCATCTTTTGTGATGCCAGCGAGCCCCCAGAGCTCAGTTTCTTTTCTGTGGAAGGGCCTTGATATCAGCGGGGATTATAGGATGAGCGTCTGGCTGTTCCACCTTGGGCAATGTCCTTTTCCTCTCCAGAGAAAGCAATGAAAGATGACTGATAAAGAGATGAATTTATCATTTGTGTGTATGTGTGTGCGTGAGTGTGTGTGTGTATGAATGAATAAAAAAGAAATTCCTTAAATCCTCTGGACTTAAGCCTGAATAGGTCTATGCTTTTATGTAACTCTGCTCCTATGTAGACGAATTAACGTGTAATTGGACCTCCATTCCTGAGGAGTGCCTGAACCAAAAAGACATACAGACAGTCCCTGACTTACGGTGACTTGATTCATAATTTTACTACTTTACAATGGTGAGAAAGCAATAGGCATTCAGCAGAAACCATGCTATGAGAACCCATACAAACATTCTGTTTTTGCTTTTAGTAAACATTCAACAAATGACATGAAATGTTCAACACTGTTATGAAGTAGACTTTGTGTTGGATGATTTTGCCCAACTACAGGCTAATACAAAGTTCTAAGCACATTTAGGGTAGGCTAGACTCAGCTATAATGTTCACTAGGTTTTAGATGCATTTTGGCCTTGCAATATTTTCACCTTGCCCTAAGTTATCAGAATGTAGTTAGCCCCATCATAAATCAAGAAGCATCTATTTTTGCACTTAATTTCTCTCAGATAGTGATCACCTCAACTCAATTATTTAATTGACAGGGATATTGATTAGGGAAATTATTGAGAAACTATAGAAATATAATAACATTGATCTCAACTTTTAGATAAAATATAAATCTCTAAGAAATATTTCTTTAGGTTAGAATATGCTAGATCTCAATAGATCTCAACTTTTCAGGTCAAAAACCAAAAAATTGTTTTATTCATTTATTTTCTTTCCATTTGTAGAACTAAAAAATTATTTGACACAGCTATTATGGGAAAATTAAATTTTTATCTAATACTTTATAGTTTTTGAGCATATTGAAAATGATATCAGCCAGGTGTGGTGGCTCATGCCTGTAATTTCAGCATTTTGGGAGGTTGAGGTGGGAGGATGACTTGAAACCAGGAGTTCGAGGCCAGCCTGGGCAACATAGCAAGACCTCATCTCTACAAAAAAAAATTTTTAAATTAGCCAGGTGTGGTGGCACATACCTGTCATCTACTTGGGAGGCTGAGGTGGAAGGATTGCTTGAGCCCAGGAAGTCAAAACAGTGATCAACCGTGATTGGGCCACTGCACTCCAGACTGAGTAACACAGTGAGGATCCCAACTCTAAATAAATAAATAAATAAATAAATAAATAAATAGAAAACAAAATGACATTGTTTTATTTTACTTTTTAAATCCACTTCTTCTAAATTAAGAATCTAATTGTTTTTATACTGATCTTGTGTTCTTTGACCTTGACCTTGTTAGATTCATTTACTGTTTTGTAAATGGTTAATTTAATTTTAATGTAAGAAAATATAATAAATAATGTTAAAACTTCAGTAATCTAAGCAGAAAAATTCAAATAATGTAAGAAAAAGTAAAATTAATTATGATATTTACCATTTCTTCCTGTGGATACAGATTTCTGTCTGGTGTCACTTGCTTCAGCCTAAATAATTTCCTTCAGCATTTGTTGCTTTATTTGTCTGCTGGTGACAATTTCTTACATCTTTGCTATTTGGCTCTTTTTAAAAAGTATGTTTTGCCGGGTTCGGTGGCTCAGCCTGTAATCCCGCGCCTTTGGGAGGCTGAGGTGAGTGGATTGCCTGAGCCCGCGGGTTTGAGACCCGCCTGGTCAGCAAGACCTCATCTCTACAATAAATAAAAAAATCAGCCGGGCGTGGTAGCGCGTGCCTGTAATTCCGGCTACTTGGAAGGATGAGGCGGAAGGATCACCGGAGCCCAGCAGGTCGAGACTGCAGTGGCCGGGAGCGGCCACTGCACTCCGGTCTGGGCGACAGAGTGAGACTCCAACTCAGAAAAAAAAAAAAAGTATGTTTTCACTGAATATAGCATTCTAAGCTGACAGGTGGTTTTTGGGGGGAGGAGAAATCTTTACAATGGTGTTCTTTTTTAATTTTTAACTTTGAAGATGTGGGCTACAATTCAGGGTTAGGTATATAGATGTTCATTATGCAGGTGTCCCTGTTGATGAGGTGTGCCATCCCCTCCCCTGGCAATTTCCCACTACTGTCAATCCCTTTCTTATAGTATTATGATAATTGTTCAAGGTCTGCTTATGAGTGAGAATATGAAGTAATAAGTTCTTTGTTTCTGTGAGGGATCACTCAGTATTATAGACTCTAAGTCATTCCAAGTTCCTGCAAAGTTCATAATTTTGTCCTTTTTTATGGCTACGTAATATTCCATTGTGTAAATGTATCACTTTTTTTTTTAATCCAGTCTTCTTTCAATGGGAAGCATGGTTGGTTCCATGTTTTTGCTACTGTGAATAATGCTACAGTAAACATGTGTGTGTAGTTATCTTTTTCATAGAGTGATTTGAACCCTTCAGGTATATTTCCAGAAGAGGGATTGCAGGGTCATATGGAAGGTTGCTTTTGAGATATTTTAGAAACCACCAAACTGTTTTCCACAAAAGTTGTACTAGTTTATACTCCCACCAACAGTGTAGAAGCATTCCCTTTGCCTTGCATCTTCTCTAGTGTCTGTTATTTTTTGAGTTATTGATGATGGTCATCCTGACTGGAATTAGGTGGTATCTCAGTGTGTTTTGTTTTGTTTTTTTTTTTGGAGCTGAAGTCTCACTCTGTCACCCAGACTGGAGTGCAGTGGCTGCTCCTGGCCACCACAGCCTCGACCTGCTGGGCTCCGGTGATCTTTCCACCTCAGCCTTCCAAGTAGCTGGAACTACAGGCACGTGCTACCACACCCAGATAATTTTTGATTTTTTGTAGAGATGAGGTCTCACCAACTTGCCCAGGTGAGTCTCGAACCCACGGGCTCAGGCAGTCCACTCACCTCGGCCTCCCAAAGCTTTGGGATTACAGGCTGAGCCACCGAGCCGGCCTCAGTGTGGTTTTAATTTGCATTTCTTTGATGACGAGTGAGGCTGAGCATTTTTTCATGTAGATGTTTGCTGCTCATATGTCTTCTTTTTTTTTTATTTTTTTTTGAGTTGGAGTCTCACTCTGTCACCCAGACTGGAGTGCAGTGGCCGCTCCCGGCCACTGCAGCCTCGACCTGCTGGGCTCCGGCGATCCTTCCACCTCAGCCTTCTGAGTAGCCAGAATTACAGCCATGCGCTACCACGCCCGGCTGATTTTTTGATTTATTATAGAGATGAGATCTCGCTGCCCAGGTGGGTCTCGAACCCGCGGGCTCAGGCAATCCACTCACCTCAGCCTCCCAAAGGCGCGGGATTACAGGCTGAGCCACCGAGCCCGGCTCGTATGTCTTCTTTTGATAAGTGTCTATTCATATCTTTTGCCCACTTTGTAATGGGGCTGCTTGTTTTTTTTCTTTTCAGCACATTTGAATTCTTCATATATCATAGATGTTAGGCCTTTGTCAGATATACAGTTGGAAAATATTTTTTCCCAGTCCGTCGGCTGTCTCCCCACTCTCTCAATCGTTTCTTTGGCTTTTCAAAAGCTTGTCAGTTGATGAGGTCCCACTAGTCTATCTTCTCTCTTACGGCATGGGCACTTGGGGTTTTGATCAGGAATTGGTTGCCAGTTCCATTTTCTGTAAGGGTGTCTCTTGTATATTCTAAGGTTCTTATACTTTGAGGTTTTATGTTTAGGTCTTTGATCTATTTAGAGTTGATTTTTATGTATGGTGATAGGCAGGGGTCTTGTTTTAATCTTCTGCATACGGTCAGTCAGTTTTCCCAGCACCACTTACTGAATAGGTTCTCCTCCCCCCAATGGTTGATAATGTAGGCTAAGTCAAAATGAGCTGATTGAGAAATTGAGGTTTTGCTTTCAGAATCTCTATCCTGTTCCAGTGAACTATATGACTGTTTTTGTACCAATACCAGGCTGTTTTGATATTTGTAGCTACATAATCCTATTACAAATATTCAAGGCAATTGAGAAAGATGGATCTTTTCCTAAATCATTTTATGAAGCTAAAATCTCATCGATACTCAAATCAGGTAAAGAGTCAACAAAAAAAGAGAACTACAGGTCAATATCCTTGATGAACATAGAGCTAAAATTCTCGAAAAGATTCCAGCAAACTGGATCCAACAACACATCTCAAAAATAATCCACCATCACCAAGTAGGCTTCATCCTCAGGATGTGTGGCTGATTCAACATCTGCAAGACCATAAATGTAATTAAATAATCAATAGATGTAAAGACAAAAACCACAAATTATATCATTAGATGCAAAAAAAGCTTTTGATAAAATCCAGCATCACTTCTTGATAAAAACCCTCGAGCATCTAGGCATAGATGGAACATAACTCAAAATAGTAAGAGCTATCTATGAGAAACTCACAGCCAACATACTGCTAAACAGACAGAAACCGGAACCATTTCTGAAAATCAGAACAAGACAAGAATGCCAACTCTCACCCCTCCTGTTCAACACAATATTGGAATTCCTAGCTACAGTAATCAGAAAGGAGAAGGAAATCAGCAGTATCCAAATAGGAACAAAGGAAGTTAAGTTATCCCTCTTTGTAGATGACGTGATTCTATACCTTGAAAACCCAAGAGAATCTGTCAAAAACCTCCTTGCACTGATAAAGGACTTTGGCAAATTTTCAGGGTATAAAATAAATGTGCAAAAGACAGTTGCATTCCTGTACACCAACAATAAACATACAGAAACTCAAATAAAAAGCACAATCCCATCCACAATAGCAAAAAAAAGAAAGAAAGAAAGAAAGAAAGAAAGAAAGAAAGAAAGAAAGAAAGAAAGAAAGAAATACTTCGACATCTTCCTACCAGAGAAGTAAAAGATCTTTAGAATGAAAACTAAAAAACAGTGCTCAAGCAAAACAAAGATGATGCAAACAAATGGAAAAACATTCCACACTCATGGATTGGAAGAATCAACATTATTAAGATGTCCATCCTACCCAAGGCAATATACAGATTTAACACAATACCCATTAAAATTACCAGCAGCATTCTTCTCAAACCCGTAAACACCAATACAGAAATTCTAATGAAAACATAAATGACCACGAATAGCCAAACAATCCTCAGGAAAAAAAATGTGGGTGGTATTACACTCTCAAACTTTAAACATATTCTAAAGCTACAATAATCAAGGTGCTCTTAGTGTCTTCTGACCTTTGTTGTTTCTGATGATAAGACAGTAGTTGTTTTATTTTTTTTCTTTTGTGTGCAATGTGCCTTTTTTACTCTGACTGTTTAAGAATCTTCTCTTTATCTCTACTTTTCAGCAGTTTGACATTGAAGTGACTAACTGTGGCTTTCTTTTTGCTTTATCTTGCTTAGGCTTTGCTTAGCTCCAAGATTTTCTAGTTTGCTTTATATAATACAGTTTGAAAATGTTTGCCTAAGTTTTTCTGCTTCAGCTACTTTTTCTGCCTCATCTCTCTATCCATTCTTTTTGGACTACAAGCCCATGACACAGTGTGATGCTGCCTCACAGGTTCTTGAGCCTCTTCTCATTTTCTTCAATATTTTTTCTGTTTTGACTTGGATGATTTCTATTTATCTGTCTACAAATTCACAGATACGTTTGTCTGTGTTTTCTTTCAGTTCATTGCCAATTCCATCCAATGAACTTTTTCAAATCTCAGATATTGGATTTTTCAGTCCTAAGATGTTCACTTGGCTCCTTTTTATAGGCTCCTTTTTGTTATCTCCTGGTGGTTCCCATTCCTTCAATAATTATATTACTTTTCATTGGTACATTTAAAGACATCAACCTAGTTATTCTAAAGTCCTCATCTGATAATTTTGAATATCTATGTATTTAGTTCTATTGACTGACTTTTTCTTTTTTTTGTTGTTTTTATTTTATTTTATTTTTTTTCTTAACATATATTTTTTATTTTAAAGTTGTGGGGTATAGTTAAGGGTTAGGTATACATATATTCATTGTGCAGGTACCCTTGTTGATGAGGTGTGCTCCCCTTTCCCCAGACAGATATTGACTACAGTTAATCCCACCTCCCTTCCCCTCCCTTTTCCCCCCCAATAGTTTCCTGCCACTGTCAATCCTTTTCTTATAGTATTATGGTAGTTGTTCAAGGTCCACTTATGAGTGAGAACTTGTGATGCTCAGATCTTGGTTCTGTGAGAGATCACTCAGTATTATAAACCCTAATTCCATCCAGGTTTCTGTGAAATTCATGATTTTGTTCTTTTTTATGGCTGTGTAATATTTCATTGTGTATATGTACCACATTTTTTTTTAATCCAGTCCTCTTCTGATGGACAGCATGGTTGATTCCATGATCTTGCTATTCTGAACAATGCTGCAATAAATATACATGTGCAGGTATCTTTTTTATAGAGTGATTTGCATTCTTCAGGGTATATTCCCAGTATGGGGATTGTGGAGTCATATGGAAGGTTGATTTTTTAGAGTTTTTAGGTATAGCCACACTGATTTCCACAGAGGTTGCACTAGTTTACACTCCCACCAACAGTGTAGAAGTGTTCCCTTTTCACCACATCCTCCCCAGCATCTGTTATTTTTTGAGTTATTGATAATGGCCATTCTGACTGGAGTTAGGTGGTATCTCAGTGTAGTTTTAATTTGCATTTCCTTGATGACTAGTGAGGTTGAACATTTCTTCATGTATCTGTTGGCTGCTCATATGTCTTCTTTTGAGAAGTGTCTGTTCATATCTTTTGCCCACTTTGTAATGGGTTGTTTGTTTTTTTTTTCTTCTCAGCACGTTTGAATTCCTTGTAGATCCTTGATGTTAGACATGGAGTTGGCAAATATTTGTTCCCATTTTGTGGGCTGTCTCCCTGCTCTCTTGATGGTTTCTTTGGCTTTGCATAAGCTTGTCAATTTAATGAGGTCCCACTTGTCTATCTTATCTCTTACGGCCTGGGCACTTCGGGTTTTGCTCAGGAATTGGGTGCCAGTTCCAACTTCCATAAGGGTGTGTTCTGCATTTTCTAAAGTTCTTATGGTTTGACGTTTTACATTTAGGTCTCTGATGAATTTAGAGTTAATTTTTGTGTATGGGGATAGATAGGGGTCCTCTTTCGATCTTGTGCATGTGTCAGCCAGTTTTCCCAGCACCATTTACTGAATAGGCTTCCCTCTCCTCAGTGGTGGGTGGTGGAGACTTTGTCAAAGATGAGTTGGTTGAGAAATTGAGGTTTTGCTTCTGGAATCTTAATTCTAGTCTTTCCATTGGTCTATATGTCTGTTTTGATTATTGTAGTTTTATAGCAAAGTTTAAAGTGTATTAGTGTGATACCTCCTGCCTTTTTTTTTTTTTTTTGCTGAGTATTGTTCTGGCTATTCTTGGTTGTTTGTGTTTCCATATGAATTCCTATATTGTTTTTTCTAGATCTGAGATGAATGTTGCTGGTAATTTGATCGGTATTGCATTAAATCTGTAGATTTCCTTAGGTAAGAGGACATCTTCACAATGTTGATTCTTCCAATCCATTAAAAGATACCTGGAAACAAATGAAAATGAAGAAACATCTTACCAAAATCTCTGGGATGCCATGAAAGCTGTAGTAAGAGGGGAATTCATATCTCTGCAAATGCACATGAAGAAAATGGAAGGTTCACAAATTAACAGACTAACAAGTCACCTAAGGAAGCTGGAAAAGTAAGACCACCCAAGCCCTAACTTCAGTAGAAGAATCCACATCACTGAAATAAAGTCCAAATCCAGAACATAGAAGACAAAAAGATAATACAAAAAATCAATGAAACAAAAAGCTGAATCTTGGAAAGGATAAACAAGATTGATGGTGTCCTAGCTATACTGATCAAGAAAAAGAGAGAAAAAGCCCAAATAAACACAATCAGAAACACAAAAGATGAATTCACATCTGACCCTGAAGAAATACAAAAGATCATTAGAGACTGACTTTTTCTTAATTATGTGTTACATTTTAAAATTCTTTATTGTGTTTATAATTTTTGTAATTTTAGAGTGGAAACTTTAGATAATACTTATGAAGAGCATGGGCTCAGTTATATACCTCTTAATAGCATTGAGATTTGTCTGAATATGCAGTAAAATTATTGCCTGTTTACCTGGATCTTGTGGGCATGTCTCATCTTACACTTTGGTAAGGAGAGCTATTTTAGTTTTGCCCTTAATCCTATGAGGACTCCCTCAGTTCCGATCGTATTCTTTTCTTCTAATCCATAGCCCCTCTGGAATCTCAGTGGAAAGGCTAAGATGTTTAATGAACCTAACAGGAATCCAGGAACAGCTTAGAAGTTTACATCTGACTCAAGGTCATTGATGAGGTAGCTGTCAGCCAGGGATGTGGTGTCATCTGAAGGTTCAACTGAGTGGATGCATGGGGAGGTACAATCCATTTCCAAACTCACTTAGATGGTCATTGTCAGAACTTTTGGGCCCTTTCCACATGGGCCTCTGCTCAGGGCTGCCTCATCAATGGCAGCTGGTTCCCCTAGGGTCAGAAATCCATGGGAGAGTGAGAGAACTCCAATGAAAAGACCATAATCATGATCACCTGATTTTGGAAATGACATCTCATCACTTCTGCCATCTTCTTTCTTTACTGCTAAGTCAATAAGTCCAAATCCTACTGGATCATACTAAGGGGTAAAAGAGTATGCAAGAGTAGATACAGAAGATGAGAAGCTTTAGGGGCCATCTTAAAAGTTGCTGACCACACTGTGTAAGCTTTCATAATTAATAAAACATATAGTGACATATCATCATTGGGTACTCATTTTCACTTCATTGATCTCAGACATTTTCACCCTTACAATAATCCTATAAGGCTGGCAAAATTAGTTCCAGGGAAGAGACAATCGAGACACACAGCTTAAGTTACTTGCCAGCTGAAATCACAACTTTGATCTTCTAAGTTCTTTATTATATAATCAAAGAGTAACACATTCAGAAGGCAACTCCTGCTTTTTTTTTAGGTCTCAGTTTACTCATCATTTTCCCTTGAAAGATTCTTAGATTCTCCAAGAGTAAGCTTGGTACACACTTATGGTACTATTTAGATCTCTATTGTTGCCTTACTACAGTACTTAGTACCCTGTGTTGCAAATTTCAATTGTACTTGTCTGTATAATAACTACAATGCAAGCCCTTTGAGGGCAAATATGGTGCCTTACTCATGATTGTGTTTCCTTTTTTTTTTTTTTCTAGCAATCTAGCAGGAAGTAGCCTTGACAGGATCAGAAATATTGATTTATATATGTCCCAAAGGGAAGTCTGTATTTTCTTAATATAAAGGTACAAATAATATTGACATTTTATGAAAATGAAGAAAAAGACAGTTATTAAGGAGTAGAAAAAGAGGAAGACAAAAGACAAGAAAAAGAAAAAAAAAGACTACTCTCTGCTTGATAGCACTCTTATTACGAGATTTCCTCACTAAATAGCCTAGGGATTATTTTATCTTAAAATGTATCTCCAAAATGAATGGCAATAAGAATTCTAAGAGCAGGTTGCACATTAGCAGGGCAGTGAATCAAAGCACAGTGGCCTCTCCTTAGTTACTAAGCATTCCTGCTGGGCTAATTTGAGAAGCCGTGACAGGATTGCTTGACACTTCTTGAAGGTCATTTTTGACAGTCAGTAGTTAATTTTCTGACTAGTAACACTTTTTCTTTTTTTTTCTAAATTTGGAAATGATGATGCTTTTGTGTACTTTGGCTCTTCCCTCATTACCTTCTACAGGATTGCCAGGGAGGATTGTAGAAAGTCTTTTGAATGACAACATTCAGCAGTTTTTCTGAGCATTGAGGAACAATGTCACCAGGGCTTTGGAGGATGGATTATTTTCTTGGCAGGTAGTGTGGCCTCCACAGGGCTCATTAGGCTTTCTGTTGGGAAGATCTAAAATGCACAGTTGAATACTGTCACATGAAGGGAAGCGGGGGGCCTAATTCCTAATGGAGCTGCAAACACTACAGCTCATTTTTGATCTCTGAATTCCAAACAGGCTTTTCATAGTTGTCATATTATTGACTGCTCATTCCAGAGCCACAATTCTCTTTCCTTCTAAATCTTTTATGCTCAGGGTGTTGTTATTCTGATGCTTAGTATTACATGAGCAGATTTGGCACCCTAGTGATTTAATAATATCAATATTTCCTTCTGACTGGCTGTGGAGTATGAGTGTGTGTCTGTTCACAAAAAATTCTTCTTTGCAGGACCTGGTTTCTTCAGGTAAGCATCATGCATCAGACTCAGCTGTCTTTCCTCTCTGTTCCTTGTGTAACCAAGTACAATGCCCCTAGGTCGATCACTGACAGAAATGTTAAAGAATGATGTTATTTGGTGGTGTGGAAGAGAAGGAACAGTTCCTATTGCTGATGTAAAGGTGATTTGCAGATTTTCTTGAGAATGAAAGCTCAGGTTATTCTCATGTTGTGAATGACAACAGAACTAGACTATTGCCCAAAATTAAAGATCCGTGCCTGGATAAGAAAGCAAAAGAAATGACCTGGTGATGCAAACTAAAGCTTGTATGGTTTCCCATTAATAACTATTTCAAATTGTTTTAGAGAAATACAATTTTAAGGAAAGAAAGTTCTATTACACCCAAGACATAAATAATGTGTAAATTATTAATCTTTTCTCTTACAAAAACAGATGTGAGTTGAAATTTTATCATCATAAACCATTGTTGTTTACCTCTGACACAAACTGATAAGTAGACCAAGAGTAATAACACTTTAAAATGCAAGGTTTTAAAATGGCAAATGGGTTAGGTAAGAATTTTCAAAGTAAGTTCAAAATACCATTTAGTATTTACTTGGATGAATAGTACATAAAAGTATGACAACTTCTTTTTCCTTTTCATTAATAATTATTTTTATTTTAGTACATTCTAGTGTTTTAGTATGTCTGAATACTTATTCTTCATGTTTTATTTTATGTTTAGAATTGGAAAAAGTTAGACTTGCTTGGATTGAATAGTTTAGTCATAACATGAATGAAGAACATTTGCTTTTGAACAGGTGGGTAAAGGTAGTATGAACTGAAAGCAGATTAGAAACAGATTAATACAGATTAGAAACAGAATACTGTAGCAATTCTGAAGACATCAAATCCACTTTTGCGGAGAAATCCCAGATTGTGTGTTCACATTTCCAGAATCATCTTTTTATGCTGTAATTGCACCAGACTGTACTCTGCATCATTAAAAAAAAGATCACTCTTGAAGGTCCCCTTCATCTACTTAATCCATATTTTGGTTCTTTTCTTCCTGCTGGTAAAGAAAGACATTTGACTGTAAATACATTTTAGAGCATCATTGTAAGATCAGGGAATTACTGTTTTGAATATAATTTTTTAAAAGAAAAAATAGTTACATAACCTTGAACCCAACCTAGCTATTTTTGCATGTTAGTCCAAACCTTTTCTATTTGCATCTATATTTTTCAACAAAATCCTTTGCACTTAACATTTATCATCTATATACTTCATGCTTTTGATAATCTCCATAATTATCATTTTTATAACTTCAAGAGAGACTGGTTTACTCTGAGAGCCATTAGATTTGAGCTTCTCTTTCTTGTACCGAAAACAAAGAAAGGTACAAAATTAATGCCAATTAGCTACAAATTCACTGATGCTGCTGGTGTGATGGAGATTTAAGCAGACAGAATTTTAAACGCTCAGTTGGCAGTGCTGAGTAGGGACTGTTCTTCAACCAGGATGCATGACTACAAATGCCACATTCCTGTTCTCTCAGGGCCCTAAAAGTAAATGTTGCAACATCAGCCCACACTTTGTGAAACCCAAAGAAGAATCTATTACCTACAGTCTCTTTATACTCTAAAAATCGAAGAAAATGTTTGAGTATGTGTTTTGAATTATGATGATGATTATAAGAATTATTGCTTTTGTCAACAGCCAAAGTACAAATTAGTAATAAAAAAAAGGAAAAACATTTTCCTTGAACATGTTTCCTTACAACATCAGGTGAAAGGGCATTTTAAATAATTTGGTATTATTAAACATTTATCTATGCAAAAATGCATAGGCTTTTATAACTGACTTTATTAATATTTCAAAGTTAAAACAACTTTGTGTACTCTCTTATAAACATAATGTTGGCTTTATAAACCTAGTACTAACCAGAATAAAAACATCATAAAATTAACTACTTAGTGTTAGAACTATCTAGTAGAGAAAATATAAAATGGGATAGATGTAAAAATTCATTCGTGTATCCAGTCCATGAATATTTACTGAACACCCTCTCTATATGTGGTAAGAATGTAGCAAAGACCAATGGATCCTTGCCTTCATGAAACTCAAATATGCAAAGTGAAACACTTTGGAAATTAATGCCTGCTGTGAGTATAGTTCTGTTATTTATTCCATTATTTAGATAAAAGAAAGAACGGAATGTGATAAATATTTTAAGCTTCCTCATTTTCTTATATAAAGCATAGTCCATCTTGTGAAGATCTGTCTGGAAAATTAAGAACTTGGGGTATAAATATGTAAATGATTTTCCTCCTCAGTGGGGTTGGATGATCTTAATTTAACAAGAATCTCAACTCTGTGGTGATGTCCGGCTCCCACTGGGACATTCATGTCTCTGCCAAAACACAGTGATCAGTCTTAATATGTGAGCATGCTTCGTTGCTTTTCAGGCAATGGCGACTGAAACCCATAAATGTACATGTGTAAAGTGGGTGCCACATATATGCCACATGCATGCTTTGCAATTTTCACAAATACTTTCCTTCTTATGTTGCAACATTGTCACTTCAGCTATGATCAAGAAAGTTCCATATTCTTAGTTAAGGTGGAGTCAACAATATCTTCTCGCTAGATGTTGGCACTTTATGCTTGGAGGTGTGAGAATCAAATAAACTTATGTTCTCCTTCTCTGTTCATGACAGAAAAGACACTGTACTATTAGGAGTGTCTCCTGTATATGACATAACTTTAAAAAAATGAGTACTTCTAATCTATCTTCAAAGGATGAACTTAGTTAATTATTTTGAATATATTTCTTGCCAGATTAGTAGTTTAAAAAGATAGTCAATAATATGCACACCTTCCTCTAAGCAAAATCACACTTGGAGATCCCCTTCATCTATTTAATCCGTATTTTGGTTCTTTTCTTCCTGCTGATAAGTAAAGACATTTGACTGTAAATACATTTCAGAGCACCATTGTAAGATCAGGGAATTACTGAACAGATATTCTGAGAGGCAGTGGATGTCCTTGTAATAATAACGATTTCAAAACTGATTTTACTTTATATGTTATGCTATATTTGGGTTTTAAATTAGCACTCATTAGTTATTGCACACCTAGAGCTACAGATGAAGAGAAAATGAAGTATAAAAATGTAGTCCCCAAATAAGCTCACATTTTACCTGAGAGAAAGATAAATACACATCTATCCAGAAGTCCTATTTAAACTGAAACTGAAAGTCTGGCTGCTTACACCATCAGTGGGTTGGGAGCTCCCCATTAGATATGGTACCTTTTAGTCAGAAACCCCAGTGGAGATGAGTTCTGAACGAACGATATCTTGAAACTCATACTCCGAGCACTCCAATACCTTTGTGTTTATCATCTTGCAGAGCAGTATATATTCTCATTAGGATTATTATGATGGTCACCTAACTGGTCTTTCTACCTTTAAACGTACCCCATTCTAGTCCGAATTTGGTCTCTCCACGTTGAAACCAAAATCATCTTTCTAAAATATGCCTGATACCTCCACCTCCGTGCTTAAAAAGTTGAAGGTGTGGGAATCAAATAAACTTATGTTCTCTTTCCCTGTTCATGTCAAAAAGACACTACTATTAGGAGTGTGTTCTATATATGACATAACTTTTAAAAAATGTGTACTTCTATTCCATCCTCAAAGAATGAACCTAATTTGTTATTTTGAATATATTTCTTGCCAGATTAGTAGAGTCAAAACTGCAAGTATAATTTCACGGGTTTCCCCGCGACCGGCCAGCACGGACATCTGAGCTCATCCTCACCCTATTCCCCTCACCCAACGTCCTCCTGTGGAGATGAAGTTCCGGCAGTTGGCAAACGTGTAGTGCTCACGTTGCCCTTGGGCCTTTGATCCATCGTGCCCCTCTCTCTGCCATGACGCATCCACCCTCAGTCTTTCTCCTACCTGACTGGCTCAGATGAACTCCTCAACTCTCACATTAGATGTCTCTTCACTCAGGCAAGTTGAGCTAGATATTTCTTCTGTGGGTGTCCAGAATCTTTGTACTTGCATCATTGATAAACTTCTCACATATCACTTTAATTTCCTATATCCCTGCCCCCACAGTCTCTAAACTTTGTGGGGGAAAGGTGCTTGGATACAACGGTGGTCAGTAAAAACAGTACTGCAGTACAGTTCAGAAACTATATGGCAGATGTTAGAGGTTTGGGATATGTAGGACCTTGGAATTATCCTTATAAGATAATTGAAAGGGGAAAAAAGAAAGTATTTGCCAAAGGCTCTGAGAAATCTATCCAGTTGAAAAAAATAAAATAAATGATGAGAGTATTGTAGAACAACAACACATTTAAGGTTAAGTAAATTTCCAAGTGCTCTCCTGAATTTCCCAGAGTCCCTGGCAGTTGGGTTATGGCCACATGACTAGTTCTAGCCAGTGGACCGAGGGATGTGTCACTTCAAGGACAGGCAGTCACCAGTTCCCTTGCTGCTTCCATCTCTTTTCCTCTGGTGAGTAATCTTAAAGGCCACCTGCCCCCACACGCATAGTTATAAGAGTAAGACAGGCTTTCTGACCAACATGAAAAAGAAGTAAATCTGTATTGTTCTAAGTCCCTGAGATTCCAGGATTTGTCTGATGTGGTCACTGGAGTTAATTACTCTGACCAGTACAGGGAATAATGATTGTCTTCAAGTTCTTGGAGAACCCAGTCATGTGTAAGAGTAACAAGATTTGATCTATCAGTCCCTAAATAAGAGAATTAAAACCAAATGATAAAACCTAAAGAAATGTAAATATTATTTAAAAAAAACAACAACTTTAACAATCAGACCTATACAAACATGAATGTAACTGTCTTAAAAAATTAACACTGCTGGTATTTGGGCAGTGAGAACATTGTAGAAGGCAATGGTGCCTCACAGGTGATTGGATCAAGGCTCTGATAGAGGACCACATCACTCTGGAGAAAGTGTTCGTTTTTTTGTTTTGTTTTTGTGTTCTTTTTTAAAAAATTATTTTAAAGATGTGGGGTACAATTCAGGGTTAGGTATACAAACGCTTATCATGCAGGATCCTAGCTGATGAGGTGTGCCCCCTCCCAGGCAGTTTTCCACTACTGCCAATCCCATCCCTACCCTCCCCTGGCAGGTTCCCAGTACTGCCAATCCCTTTCTTACAGTATTGCGAGAGTTGTTCAAGGTCTGCTTATGAGTGAGAATATGTGATACTCGGTTCTTCGTTTCTGTTATAGATCACTTGGTATTATAGTGTTTTCCTATTTTTAAGAACAGGAACCACTGCCCCCCGCCCCCAGCCAGCAAGGAAGCCTGAGAAGACCTGTTATTGCTTCTATTATTGGCTTCCTCTAGGAAGTTGTTGTTCCCAAGCAGTTTAGCTCTTGCCTTACCACCACCTTTGGGAACCAGCTAACTTCCTTAGGCTCTCAAATATCTCTCCAATCATCTCTTCCCGGGCTCACAGCTCTTGAACTGGCTTTTTTAGCTGGCGTCGTTTTTCTTTTAACTATCCTGTCTTCCTATCTGTGTCATTGTCCTCTGGGGCCCCTTACCTGTTATTTTTGATTTCCTAGTCTATGAAATTTGGATCACAGACAAAGTGATCATGTACTTCTGAGTCTCAAACTCAGATGAGCTTGGGTGCTGCCTTCAAGAAGAATGCAAGTCTTTCAGCAGAAGGTGAGACAGTTCCTCACTTCTAATTTGCTTATACTCCTTGGGTGCTACAGCAATAAAGGACTGTTCTGAGGTCAATTTGCAGTGACCCTTTCAAGTAACATATTCTTGGCAAAGTGGGCATGGTTCTTGCCCATTTTGTCAATTCTCCACACAATGCACTTTAGAGTGGACAGGTCAATAGGCAGCAAGACAACGTTTACTCAGTGATTCAAGACTGGTTTCTCAGCACCTACTGTGTATCACAGATATTGGAGGTACACCTGCATGAAAGAAATCCAGAGTCTCTGCCCCTTTTCCCCAGTCTGTGGGCTGTCTCCCCCACTCTCTCAATGGTTTCTTTGGCTTTGCAGAAGTTTGTCAGTTTGATGAGTTTCCACTTATTTATCTTATCTCTTACAGCACTCTGATGGGACTGTAGATGATACACAAGTGGGGATATGTACACTAAGCAGGTGTTGATGAGTAACATGAAGGAGATATCCACGACGCTATAGCAGAATCTCACTGAAGCACCTCCTTGATTCTGGATCAGTCACTAATACCCCAGGTTAGGCTGTTTTATTTTTCCAGAGAGATTTTTAAATTAAACTCTTTTGATCCTCTCACAATCCAGCTCACATGTAATCAGACAATGACACCAAACTCCCAAACACAGTGATCAATATTGGTGTCTCACAACCAACAACACTGCAATCTAGAAAGGAAGAGAAGACACAGCATTCTCTTGAATAAGGAAGGCAGAGTTTTTGCCAGTGTCATAGCTGGGATGCAAAATCTAAGAAATTTCCAGAAAAAGGACAAAACAGAGTCGTTCATTTGGAACAACTCCTCCGAGGCATAGAAAGGGCACAGGTGGTCAAAGGATGACTGCTATGTGCAGCCCAGGGACACCACCAGGCCAGGGATCGCAGCGCAGAGGACACCCAAACACCAATGCCATAGCAGCTCTGTGTGTGTTAAAGCTGGCACTTAAGATCCTTCTGGCAGAAGGGAAGAAAGTGTGGACTGAAAGTTGCCATTTCATTTTGCTCTGTACGTTTGTGGTGTTAATTCTAGTATCATTTATGGGAAGATCCTTACTAAACGGCAATCAGACTGTGGCAGCTTGCAGCTAATATATAGACAGTCTGCTGTTTCTCAGGATCAAAGACATTCTAAAGGACAATCAACGGTGAGTCACAGCATTGACTTTATCCTAGGAGGTCTTTTAAAAGTGAGAGGTGAGGTTAGAGAAGGTTACATCTATATTTGTTCACACACACACACACACACACACACACACACACACACACACACACATATATATATACATACTTTTTTCATTTTGAATTTTTTATTTTAAAGATGTGGGGTAAAATTCAAGGTTAGGTATATAAATACTCATTGTGCAGATATCCTTATTGATGAGTGCCTCCTCTTCCCTGGCAGTTTCCTACTACTGCCAATTCTCCCCACCCCGGTAGTTTCCTACTACTATCAATCCCTTTCTTATAGTATTATAATTGTTCAAGGTCCCCTTATGAGTAAGAATATGTGGTACTCAGTTCTTAAAGATCACTCAGTATTATAGACTCTAAGTCCATCCAAGTTGCTGTGAAGTTCATAATTTTGTTCTTCTTTATGGTCATGTAATATTCCATCATGTATATGTAACACAATTTCTTTATCCAGTCCAGTTTTGATTGGCAGCATGTTTGGTTCCATGTTTTTTCTATTGTGAATAGTGGTGCAATAAACATGAATGTGCAGGTATCTTTCACATGGAGATTTAAGTTCCTCTGGATATATTCCCAGAAGAGGTATAGCTGAGTCAAATATGGAAGGTAGATTTTTAGATCTTTTAGGAACCATCAAACTGTTTTCCACAGAGGTGTACTAGTTTACACTCCAACCAACAGTGTAGAGGTGTTCCCTTTTCCCCACATCCTCTCCAGCATCTGTTGTCTTTTGAGTTACTGATGGTGGCCATCCTGACTGGAGTTAAGTGGTATCTTAGTGTGCTTTTAATTTGCGTTTCCTTGATGACTAGTGAGACTGAGTCATTTTTCATGTACCTGTTGGCTGCTCATTTGTCTTCTGAGAAATATCTTCACATTTTTGCCAGCTTTGTAAGGGTGCTATTTGTTTTTTTTCTATTTGGTAAATTTGAGTTCCTTGTAGATCCTAGATGTTAGGCCTTTGTCAGATATACAGTTGGCAAGCATTTTTTCCCAGTCTGTGGACTGTCTCCCCCACTCTCTCAATGGTTTCTTTGGCTTTGCAGAAGCTTGTCAGTTTGATGAGTTTCCACTTGCTTATCTTATCTCTTATAGCATGGACACTTGGAGTTTTCCTAACCAGAGAAGTTAAAGCCCTTTACAATGAAAACTACAAAATACTGTTCAAAGAAATCAAAGATGATACAAACAAATGGAATAATATTCCATGCTCATGACTGGAAGAATCAACATTGTTAAGATGTCCATCTTACCCAAGGCAATCTACAGATTTAATGCAATACCCATTAAATTACCAACATCATGCTTCTCAGACCTGGAAATGAGAATATAGGAATCCATATGGAAACATAAATGACCACGAATAACCCAGACAATCCTCAGTCAAAACAAACAAACAAATAAACAAAGCGGGCGATATCACACTTCCAGACTTAAAACTTTATTATAAGGCTACTGTGGAAGGGGGTTTAAAAAGATATCTACAATGTCAAAAATTAGGCTAAGCATAAACTCAACCTTTGCACAGTTAAGCATGTACTCAGCCTTTGCACAGTTAAAAAGTTCTCTTTCTGGAAACTGGCAACAGCACCTGCTGGCTAGGTTAAATTGTTTAACAGCTTTTTTTTTTTTGCTTCTGTGAACCCCGCTAGCATTGCTTGAAAAATACCTAGGCCCTCCAGGATGTTGCAGTTTGACCCACTTGGAAAGTCCCAATGTGGTTTTGCCCCATTTAAGCAAGCCCCTACAGCAAATGGGGCCCTTGCTGTGGGACTTGCATGTTTAGCAGGCAAGTGGCCGCAGGCTGGCTCTTGGCTAATAAATTCTCCTTTTTATAACTTGTACTTTTGGTGTCAGTGTCTGTAATTAAGCGCTCGGTCCCTATTTCATTTGGGGGCTTGCCTGGGAGATCTAAGAGCTTAATCCCCAGCCCAAATCACCAGCTGACCTTGTGGGTCTGCATACCCACAAACCTCAGTGTTCGCCGGGCCTGGTGAGTCTGTGAACTTGCAAATGGCTGATTGTCGTCTCTTGCAGACTCACAATGTCCCCAGAGCCCTCTGAGAAGTGAGTCAAATTCTTGTTCTGCTTGTGCACACTTCTGGTTGGACCCACAGGAAAGCTGGATGCAGCACTAATTCCTGGGTCCAAGGTCCCAGTGAGACGTCACTGGGACCTCTGGTATTGCCCTCAGGCAGTTAGGTCTGTCTGTTCAGTTTGTGTTATTGTCTTTATTTGTTCAGTGTTAGTCACTGTTGTGTCTGTCATTGCTATCAATATTATGGGGCAGCAGTGCTCTAAGC
This sequence comes from Cephalopachus bancanus, assembly GCA_027257055.1. Taxonomy (NCBI): domain Eukaryota; kingdom Metazoa; phylum Chordata; class Mammalia; order Primates; family Tarsiidae; genus Cephalopachus; species Cephalopachus bancanus. The sequence goes on along the minus strand of JAPVLO010000176.1, from coordinate 3,133,612 downwards.
CTGACACCCCTCTGCAACTGGTTTTATGCCACTTCAAGAATTTCAAAGAAGTGGCACAGCAGTCAGGTTATCAGGTAAACCAATGAAACCTAAATACGTTTTGTTCCCTTGAATGGCCCACATTTCCTAATTGCATCTGGCCACTGGAGGGGAACTTCAACCCTGCCACAGTGGGAAAGGTCCGACAGTTCGTCTATTGATGCCACCCAGACCAGATCCTGTACATCACTGCCTGGTACCTCCTGGTAATGCAGCAGTCATCATGGATGAAGAAAGCTGAAAAGAAAGCTAATTCTTCTCCTGTTTTAGCCCTACAGGAAACTCCAAAAGCCAAACCTCTGGTCCTCTAGAGCCCACTGGAGGAAGATAAAAGTCCCCCGCCCTACTCTATATCTGAATGGGAGCAGGGGGCCCGCAAGGTTCTCAGTCCATCACTCACCAGGAGTGGGTCCTCGTATCATCCCCTTTATCCCCCTCTTCTCCATGCATCTTCCGAGGGCCTGACTAGCCCCAACTTGTCTTCAGGGAACTCAGAACCACAAACTTCCACAGTCCTTTCCCTGAGACAGGCCCCAGGACTAGACACAGGAGGTTCAGGAGGCCAGCCCTTTATGGTTTAAGTCCCTTTCTCTACTAGTAATCTTTACAATTGGAAGCACCAAAATCGGCATTCTCTGAAAAACCTCAGAGCTTCATAGGCCTTTTAGAAACTATTTTTTTCACCCACCAGCCCACTTGGGATGACTGCCAACAGCTCCTCCAAGCCCTTTTTACTTCAGAGGAAAGAAAATGTATCCGTCAGGAGGCAAGAAAATTGGTCCTGGGACCGGATGGCAGACCAACAGAGCAAGACCATGTGGACCGTGTCTTCCCTGCTGAGAGGCCTATTTGGAACCTGAACACCGATCACGGTAGGGAATGTCTCACCACCTCTTGCCAGGCTCTAATGGGGGGGTCTCTGGGCAGCAGCCAGGTGGCCCACAAATTTGTCTAAGGTAAGTGAGGTAACTCAGGGCCCACAGGAATCTCCCATGGCTTTTCTGGAGTGCCTTATGGAGAACTATCTGATGTATACTACCATAGACCCAGAGGCTCCAGAAAATCGGAGGGCTTTAGTTATAGCCTTTGTCTCCCAGTTGGCCTCTGATATAAGAAAAAAATTGAAGAAAATTGAAATATTTGAAAGGAAAAGTTTATCAGAATTAACCAAGTTAATCCAGAAGGTCTATTATAGCAGGATCTCGCTTGAAGACCAACAAACCAAAAAGATGACCAAAGTCGTAGCAGCAGCTTTATAGGAAGTTAAACCCAAGCAGCCAACAGGGAAAAGAGGAACCGGCACCAGGCGAATAACTCCACTAGCAAAAAATCCCTGACTGCCCAGCGCATTCAGGCTGTAGAAGGCATCCTGGCCCCAGGAAGAAAAAGGCAGGTTCAGGAATTCTTGGAAGTTGTAAAATACTGCCGACTATGGATCCCTAAGTTTGCTAAACTCGCAAAACCCCTCTATGAAATAACCAAGGGACCAGAGGCTAATTTTAATTGGACACCGGAGGAGGACAAAGCTTTACAAGTCCTTTAAAATGCCCTGGTCTCAGCTCTGGCTCTGGCCTTGCAGGATATTAAAAAACCTTTCCACCTTTATGTGGATGAAAAGCAAGGCATTGCCCAGGAGGTCCTAACCCAAAAGCTCAGCCCATGGAACAGGCTGGTCCCCTACTTGTCAAAAAAAACTGGACCCAGTAGCCTCGGGCTGGCTGCCCTGCTTGCGGGTTATAGCAGCCATTACCATGCTAGTAAAGGACTCAGACAAACTAACATTGGGGTAGAATCTGACTGTCATGGCCATGCATGCAGTGGAGTCTTTACTCTGAGGGGCCCCTGACAAATGGATGTCGAATGCCTGAATAACCCATTATCAAGCGCTGCTTTTAGATCAACCCCACATCAAGTTCCAGCATACCCCCAGCTTCAACCCCGCAACTTTACTATCAGAAGAAAATTCCATGGGGCCGCCGCATTGCTGTTATAAAGCAACTGAGTTCCAGAAGCTGTGCTGGGATCTAACTGATGTCCCGAGAACAAACCCCAACCTAACGCTTTTCTCGGATGGCAGCAGTTTCATCCAGAATGGGATAAGGTATGCAGGGGCAGCAGTGGTCACTCTACAGGGAACTATTTGGGCTGAACCTCTTCCGCAGGGAACATTGGCCCAAAAAAGCAGAACTGATTACCCTAACTGAGGCCCTAAAAGCAGGTGAAGGAAAAGTTGTCAACATCTACACTGACAGCAGGTACACGTTTGCAACTGCACACATTCATGGGACAATTTATAGGGAGCGGGGATTGCTCACTGCAAAGGGGAAAAATTATAAAAAATAAAGCAGAGGTCTTAGACCTCCTGGCAGCAATATGGGCCCCCAAACAAGTCGCCATCATCCATTGCCCGGACCACCAAAAAGGAAACTCAAAAGAGGCAATAGGAAATAAAAAAGCAGATCAAGCAGCCAAAGAAGCTGCTTACTGCAGAACCACCTGTCTGCTGGCATTGCCTCCTCCGGTTCTATGTAAGCCACCAAAATATACAGAAAAGGACCTCCTCTCTGCACAAAAAATTGCAGACAACCTCAAACCCAGATGGATGGCTTCAACTTCAGGATGGCAGAACCTTCCTCCCTCAAGTTCTGGGACAACAAATCCAAAGGCAGCTCCATGAAGGTATTCATTTGGGAAGGACAAAACTAACGGAACTTGTGAGGAAAGAATTCTATCTCCTTCATCTGGACCAGCTCGCCCAGGAGCTCATTCAAGGCTGCATGTCATGCCAGCAGACTAATGATGCTAAGGTCAGTGTATCCACCCAAGGGGTCTGAGATAGGGGACTAACCTCCAGGACACATTGGGAAATAGACTTTACAGAAGTCAGACCTGGGCAATATGAATATAAATACCTATTGGTCTTGGTAGACACCTTCTCGGGATGGGTGGAGGTATTTCCTACAAAAACTGAAACTGCTTCTGTAATAGTAAAGAAACTCTTAAATAACATCATACCAAGATATGGTCTACCTATCTCAATAGGCTCAGATAATGGCCCAGCATTTATTTCTAAACTTACTGAAGGTATTGCAAAAACCTTGGGGATACATTGGAACTTACATTGTGCTTATCATCCCCAGAGTTCAGGACAGGTAGAAAGAATGAATCGGATGCTTAAAGAGACCTTGATCAAATTAACCCTGGAAACCAGCGAAGGTTGGGTGACACTCCTTCCCTATGGCCTCTTAAGGGCCAGGTGTACCCCCTACATCAAAGGTCTAACCCCCTTCAAAATTCTGTTTGGATGGACCCCGCCATTATTTCCAAAAATTGGACTAGAAAAAGCACTAGAACTGTCTAACCATAATTTACTTCAGTCACTGCAGGCTCTTCAAAAAGTTCAGCAAGCTGTCACTGAGACCATGCAGGCAGCCTTCCAGAAACCGGTTCCAGAACATCCACATCTGTTCCAGCCCAGTGACCAGATCTGGATAAAACGGCACAAAACTGAGGCCCTCACCCCAAGGTGGAAAGAGCCCCACATAATAATTCTTACTACTCCTACGGCTATCAAAGTCAGCAGTGTCTGCCCTTGGATTCATCATTCGCAAGTAAAGGCAGCCACCACCATGCGCCCAGAGACATGGAAAGTCGTCAAATCAGCTACTGGAGAAGATCCTCTAAAGATAAGACTTTTGCAGGCCCCGGTATCTCAATCATATTCCTTGCATACTTTCCCCAGCTTCAGGCCTATTGGCCTAACCCACGTAATCCCTAAACTCCAGGGAACTATTCCTGGGAACTGAGAAATACCATCACTGGGACCGTAATTGCCACCTACAGAGGAAGCGGGCAGCCAGTCTTTAATTTTAAACTTTGTAAATTATGGCCAGGTCTAACCCTCGGGGGCACACACATTGATGAATGAGGCACCTTAGCTTATGAAAAAGTACTTAAATCTGTTGGTTTTTATACTTGCCTGGCATCGGGACCAGCCCATTGCCACAAAGCAGGACAATACCATTGTGTTGCATGGAGGTCCGAAACTATTGCTCCTTGGAAAAACCAAGACCCATACATAAACCTCCTTGGTTATGTTAAAAATAATGTGTCATCAGTAAAATTAATGGTCTTCAGAACTCAATACAATCCCTTGTATGAAGAGTCAAGGATTTGACTCCAGGAACAACTGAAAGGGGGGAATGTGGAAGGGGGCTTAAAAAGACATCTACAATGTCAAAAATTAGGCTAAGCATAAACTCAGCCTTTGCACAGTTAAGCATGTACTCAGCCTTCGCACAGTGAAAAGGTTCCCTTCCTGGAAACTGGCAACAGCACCTGCTGGCTAGGTTAAACTGTTTTAACAACTTTTATTTTTTTTTGCTTCTGTGAACCCCACCAGCATTGCTTGAAAAATACCTAGGCCTCCAGAATGTTGTAGTTTGACCCACTTGGAAAGTCCCAATGTGGTTTTGCCCCATTTAAGCAAGCCCCTACAGCAAATGGGGGCCCTTGCTGTGGGACTTGCATGTTCAGCAGGCAAGTGGCCGCAGGCTGGCTCTTGGCTAATAGACTCTCCTTTTTTAAACTTGTACTTTTGGTGTTGGTGTCTGTGAATTAAGCGCTCGGTCCCTATTTCACTACAATAATCAAAACAAACTGGTATTGGAACAAGAACAGGCATACAGAAAAATGGAACAGGATAGAGATTCTGGAATCAAAACCTCAATTGCTCAACCAACTTATCTTCGACAAAGCCTCCACCATCAACCACTGGGGAGAGGAGAACCTATTTAGTAAATGGTGTTAGGAAAACTGGCTGACCTGTAGAAGATTAAAACAGGACCCCTTCTTATCACCATATACAAAAATCAACTCTAAATGGATCAAAGATCTAAACGTAAAACCTCAAACTATAAAAGTCTTAGAAAATGCGGGAGACACCCTTATGAAAATTGGAACTGGCAACCAATTCCTGGTCACACATATTTTTCAACAACACTCTCTTTGAGTTTCACATTCTCAAAAATAAAGAAATAAGGAAGGGAATGAGGGAAAGGGTACAGGATTAAGTAAAAAAGAAAGTATGAATGTCGGTTCCATTTTATACTTTCATTTTGTCTGAACTCATAGCTCTCTGTAGTAAACCAACATTCTCTTCAACACTTCTTCCACTTCATTCAAAAAGGCAGCTTTTAAGCAGATGACTCTGCTAAAGTTGTTACTTTCTACTCAGAAGCATTCACCTCAGATAATTAAATATGAAACATTTTGGAGGCTCTCACCTTTGTTTGACTCACAAGGTTATAGGAAACGTAGTTGATTTTATATAATTCTTGGAAATGTTAGAACGAATCTTCCACAAATGAATCTCCTCTTTTTTCCTTGCTCCATTTTTGCTATTTCATCTTCATGACTTTTTCTTCCCTTTTACCCCTTATCTAGTAAATCACTGCAGAAGACACTGCTAGAGCCCTGCCCACAAGCCTGTGCCCCCCGCAGAGGTCACCTGTGGCATTAGAAGCAGTTCTTATACATACCAATGGTTTCTTGTCTCAATCACATGCATTTAGGGGAGAATGGAGTAACACTTATCCAGTGAGGAGCTAGAACTGGCAGCCTGAAGCCCTTGCCTCTTCATTTCCCAATGTGATCATTACAAGACATGTTCTTTACAACCTTATAAAGGGCCCCAGTGGACTGAGTCTCTCTTACTTATACTGGTCGTCCAATGTAACATTATCCTCTCTTTCCTGTCTCTTGTTTCCATTACCTCACTCTGCTTTTTGCAATACCTTCTCAGATAAACTATGTCCATTCACATCCTTCTCCCAGTGAATGCTTTTGGGAGAACCCAAACTAAGATAATCACTGATGAAAGAATACTTGGAAGGACACAAGCCACTAAGCAAGCACTTACTATGTACCAGACACGTCTAATTTTTGCATGTAAGAAATATGTTTTATTGCTTACTCTTGGAAATACTTCCCTTTAGCTGCCTCTCAGAATGATATTTTTTCTTACACCCTAGAGCAACTATAATGTTCTTGATTTTTAAACAATTAATTTCCATATGTGTAACAAATAAGAACCCAAAGGACTTGAATACCCCTAGTTTGAGAATAGCATGGGTCCAGCCCATGTGCTGTGGTTACCTACGCCAGTGTGGTTCCTTTAAAAAGCCAGTGGAATCCACATAAAAAGGAATGTTCTCAGAAAAAAAAAATTAGCAACCAATATGACAGACAATAGGTTGATATTTTCAACACAGAGAACACATATACAAATAAAAAAGTCAAAAATGAAGATTTAAAAATAAGTAATGGGCATGAATAGATATGTTGTGAATATTCCATAAACAGGAACATTTTTTTCAGCAATACTAGTTGTAGCAGACTGTTTTTTCCAAATATGCCAGTAACATTATCTTCCATTGCACACACCTTCTAACAACATGACCTTGAAACTTCTCAACCAGTAGACTTCAGTGGAAATGATGCTATGTAACTTCAGAGTCCAGGTCCTAAAATCACCACACACTGCCACCTTGGCTTCTTGGATTACCAGCATTGGAACCCAGATGCCATGCTGTAAAGAAGTCCAAGCAACATGTGGAGAGACCCACGGAAAGGAAACCAAAGTCCCCTGCCCACACCCTGGCTGAGCTTTCAGGAAACAGCCTCTGGTGAGTATAAACCATTGTGGGAATGGCTGTCCCATCAATACTGCATGAAACAAAATGAACTATCTCTGTCCACATTAGAGAATTATGTGTTCTACGGCTTGGAATCCAAGATACTGCCGTGGCTAGCCTTCTTTTATAGTGACAGAGAGTTTGGCAACACTAGTGCCTACTATAATGTGCAAAATGGAAAAACTATACCACAAACATAATAATATAACTAAGGAAATTTCCAATATAATATTAAGATTGCCACCTGAGGTAAGTAAGTTGACAAATTAGGAAAAAAGAACCCTGTTAATGAAGGGGGGGGGATCCTGTTAAATATCAAGGAGTCTGAACTTGCTGGCCTCAAAAGTAAAACAATTTTTCATTCCCAGTCCCTGCAGACAGAAAATGATTTTCAAATTAAGAAAGATCACACTAAAGATCAAATCCTGAATGGGACTATATGCGCCTTGTTAAGTCTTCAGTAAGTGCTAATACAGTGGATACAGACCTCCACACAATCGAAAGGTGCTTTCAAGATCTTCAGCATGTGCCTTGCAGTTTCCCTTCACCCAAGTATTCGGTGCTTTGTCCTTTCGTTGCCTTTCAGGAATCCTAAGATAGAAAAAGGCCAGTCTTGAAGATACTTGTGCTTATGGCTTTTGTCTATTAGAGGGAACCCCAATAAGATTCATAGACAAGTCACAAAAATTTTTTAAAGAACCTTGTTTTAAACAAGAATTGCCTTCGTAGATTGAAAAGGGCAGAGAACAACACAACATGAAGGGAAGCCTTTGGCACCTACAATATTTTGCAGGAAGAAAGCAGGCCGAGCAGTTTCTTAACTGAAACAGAGACCTGTTCTTGTGGAATAGGAGAACTCAGAGCCCAGAACCAAGAATCCTATTTAAAAAAAACTCCCATAGAAGAGGACTGACCCAAGGACTGGCCATGTGTACCTCACTGGATTTAAGAACTGTTACAGGCCAGTGCATGCTGTCTATCATATCCCACATTTCAGCAATTGCCTTATCCCTGTTCTCGAATAGTATGTTGGGAGGGGAGAGTTGGAGGATTGACCATTTGTCTCTCTTATTCCACAAGCTTTAGATGGAAAGGAAGTGTCCTGGGAGAGTTGAACTTGAGAAACTGTTCTTGAGAAGCCCAGACCTGATCCAAATGGTGAAATACTCAACTTTGAGTAGATGCTGGCGTGGGTGAGACTTTGGAAATCTTGGCACAGGGGTAAATGTATTCTGCCTGTGAGATCTACGTGAATTGTTGCAATCAGAGGATGGATTGTGGTAGATTGTATTTTCAGCAAGGACCATCATTAGCATCTCTCATTCCAGTTTTACAATGTGAACTTGAAGCTCCTGTGATTGAGTGGTGGCATTTGTGTCTTCTCCCAGGGAGTATGGGTAGGCCTTTGTGGCTGCCTCCTCTCACTGAGTACCACGGAAGTAACACCAAGTGACTTCCAAGTCTGAGTGATAAAAATTTTCATAAGAAGGAATGTGCTAAGAAAAGTGAAAATATCTTCACACATCATAGAAAAATGGAAGACGGAGAATGAATTTGGCAGTAGTTCTCTAGCATTTTCTAAAGAAAACAGACATGAAATCCGACAAACACATTTTTTACTCATCAGGGAGGTAGAACTAGTTGTGAAGTAGGAAAGGTTCACAGATCCTCACCGTGGATCAGGGAAACCATCCCTCAGAACTGTCTACTTTTTCTCTGATTCTATGCCTGACCATAAACATCCCAACTGTCAATTCAGCAACCCAAGACTCCATTGCTGGGTAGGATTGACTTGGGTAGAAGAAGGATATCTTAATGACTAGAAATGAGAATTCCTTAGTGTCAGTTGGTGAAATCATGATCAGTTTACTTAAATCTGGTCAATATGGGTTAGGACTAAGACCAACATACTGTGATCATGTCACTGCATTACTGGATCTCCAAAGATGCATATGGCAGTACAATGAGAAAGCAAACAAATAACAACAACAAAACTTGAGCGGCCCAATCCAGAAGGCTTTCAGTTTTCCTTTTTTCATCTGAATACAATTCAATTTCTTGACCTCATAAAATGTACTTAGAAAATGTCATGTTTAATAGAATAAGCTGAGTTGAGATGATGGCAGGGGTCAATACAGGTCAATTTAAAGGCATGTATAATATTAGAAACCTTAAATAGTGGCTTAAATATTTTCTCCAAAGTCTATTGTAATAAAAACAAGCATCTAAGTATCTAAATTGTACTTGTTACCTGAATAAATTTCATCACCAAAAACCTGTCACAGAGTCATCACTCCAGTCCCGTTTTGGTTGAACATTTCCCACAGATTTTTAAAAGTTGAAATTGTCTTTGAACATCTGCTAGGGGGAAAAAAATTAAACCCCTATGGTCTGAAACCTCTTGAGAAATTTTAAGACTTAAAGGACTAGCACTTAGCTCTAATAAATATATTCATGTAATTTTTCTTTTATCATTTTGTAAACCTACTTTTTCTTTCTTTTTACTTGGGGTCTCACTCTGTCACATGGGCTGGAATAAAGTGGCATGATCACAGCTCACTGCATCCTCAACCTCCTGCTCTCAGGCGATCTTTCCACTGCAACCTCCATACCCAACCAATCTTTCGCAGAGATGAGGTCTCAATATATTGCCTAGGCTGGTCTCAGACTCCCGGGCCCAAGCAATCATCCCAGCTCAGCCTACTAAAGTGCTGGGATTATAGGCGTGAGCCACCACAACTGGCGAAAAACTTACTCTTTTCTGCTGTTATCTGCCCTCCTTAAACTTTCATATAGCCATACGTTAGTCAGTGGCTGTTTGATATCTTCAGAAACTTCCAGAATTTGAAGCCCACAATTAGATGGGCAATATGAACATGCAAGAGAAGAAAACTATGCAGTTGCCATATCAGCACATGAGGGATATGTGTCTAGAATCACCTATGTCCTCATCTTGTGCTTCCTAGCAGACACCTAGCACTTGCCAGCTACACCGTGCTGAGGGAACACCCTCAGACCTTGCAGCAGTCTGCCTGATCAACTTCAACAGCAGATGGCTTAGTATGACATTTACTACTCTTCTGAAAGGAGATCATCTTCAACAGATTTTGTGAAAAGTGTTCATTTGGAGATTGACACTTGATTTTCTTTTTTTTATCACCTAAGGTGAAACCATAATAAACTTTAAAAAATAGCTAAAGAATAACCATTCATAGTTTTAAAGTGTTGCAAACTCTATAAAGATATTATGATGCCACTTTCCAAATCACAAGACGAAAACAATTTCTTTTTTTCTGTACAATCATAACACCCATCATAATTTTCATAGTATTTTAAGACATTCATAATATTTTATTAGTTTATTAATTTCCAGATATTTTGTAGACTAAAGGATCCTTAAAGGTAGACACCCATCTCTGTCCCCATGGCCTACAACATACTAGACATTATTAATGTTTTATGAAGGAATGGAGAGGAGCAAGAATACGAATATGGATAGGCAGTGGAAAATGAATTGTTTTATTCTATTCCATATTCTGGCCACATACAAGCAGAGTTGGTCTAGAATAACATAAGAGAATTCAGAAGACTACATCTGCCAGAATATCCCAGAAAAAATAGCCATGGTGAATACGAAATGATTTCCAGGGTTCATTTACAATTTATTTTCAACCTGAACTATTGTGCCTAATTTGAAAAGTTTCCCATGATGGAAATTTCCAAATAAATGTCTTATTTCAGGTTAAATCTTAAGGCAAAAGACTAATTCAATCATTTAATAAGTAATAACTGAGCACCTATGATGTGTGAGGCACTGTGGTAGGGGCTGAGATATGACAAAATAAAAATGGGTCCCAGTCCTGCCACACTTTTAGGGGAGGCCTATAATTGCTTGCTTAATGAGCATATTTAAGAAGTAAGAGAAGAACCAGTATCTCCCACTCCCTGGCACGTAGCCCCAAGAGCTGCTCTGTAGAGAACTGGTGCAAGCCAAGCAGGTAACCTCCCAGAAGGCATGAGTGATTTCTCCAAAGAAGACACACAAATGGCCAACAGATATATGAAGAATGCTCAGCATCACGAATCATCTGGGAAATGCAAATAAAAGCCACTATGATATGTTATCTCATCCCAGTTAAAATGGCTTTTGTCAAAAAGACAAAATTAACGCATGCTGGCGAGGAGAAAGGAGAATTCCCGTACACTGTTGGTAAGCATGTTAATTAGTACAACCATTATGCAAAACAGTGTGGAGGTTCCTCAGAAAACTAAAAATAGACCTACTATGGGATCCTGTACTCCCACTACTGGTTACATATTCAAAAGAAAGGAAGTCAGTATATTGGAGAGAGATCTGCACTCCCACGTTTATTGCAGCACTATTCACAATAATCAAGACATTTAATCAACTTCAGTGTTCATCAGTGAATGACTAGATAAAGAAAACATGGTATACATGCAATGGAATATTATTTAGCCATAAAAATTATTTTTAAAAATCCTGTCATTTGCAACAACATGGATGGAACTGGAGGTCATTCTGTTAAGTGAAATAATCCCAGCACAGAAAGACAAATATAGTATGTTCTCACTCATATGTGGAAGCCAAAAAAGTTGATCTCGTGGTGGCAGAGTTGAGTGGCAGTTACCAGAGACTGGGAAGGGGAAGGGAAAGGGAGGAAGAGAATGTGTTTAGTGGGAAAAAATACAGTCAGATAGCAGGAGCAAGTTCTAGTATTTGATAGCGTAGTAGGGAAGTTATAGTTAACAATGTATTTTCTATTTAAAAAGAGATAGAAGAAAATAATTTCAATGTTCCCAATACAAAGAAAAGATAAATGTTTGACATGATAGACATCCCACTAATCCTGTTTAGAACATTATACATTGTATACATGTATAAGAATATCACATGTATCACCAAAATACATGCAATCATGACCTATTGATAAAGATTACACAAAAGGCAAAAAATGGCCTTTCAAAAAGGGAAAAAAAAGGTAGAGTACATACATTAAAAAAAGGAGGAGCACTTGTACTGAGTGGAACCTAGAAGAAATGTGTAGAAGAAGGAAGATGTGTAGCTGTGTATCTCTAGGGACACCACTGGACACTTGGGACAGTTGAGGAATTTGGTTGGAGATCTCAGATGATGTCGGGATATCGAAGATCTGGCACACAAAAGGTGCTCAATACATGTGTGTTGGTGAAGAGAAAACTTAAATCCTTCCTTTTGCTTTTCTATTAACATATTAAACATGCTAATTTGAAAGTCCAATTATTCTAGCTCTGGCAGTCTTCGGGCCTTTTATTCTGGACCATGACTTCTCCAGTTGTGATGGATTGCTGCCTTGGTTGTTTTGGGGACTTTACTGTGACAAAACTTTGAGGCCTTTCTCCACAGAGGAAATGTTTGCTTTCCTCTGCTGGGTACCTGGGCACTGCCAAGCATGGCCCTTGGGAATTGTGCTTTGTTTGTGTGTGGAGAGTCAGAAAGGGAAGGCTAGACTCGGAATCCAGGCTTGCGGTTAAGAGCTCTTCAGGGAAACTTCTGCTTCCTTTCCAGTGCACCCAGGAATTGAGCTAAGTCCTGCCTCGGGTCCCTGTGCCAGTCATTTCCTCTGCTCTCAATCTTTCCATGATTGGTCTTTCTTATCCTTCACAGCTCATCTCAAAGGTCACCTTTTCAGAGAGCTGGTCTTTCATTAAATCCTTCCTTGAACTTAATTCCCCACTTCAGTCACTCTATGAATCTATAGAAGCCTACAGCATAGGCATAAAAAACACATATATTTAGTGGATTGATTAAGGCAACTAAATAAAATGAAAGTTCTGTTTGTGCTCACAGTCTTCAAAAACAGACAGAATAATTTTTACCAAATTTAGAGAATATGTGAGAGATGACGAGTCAACATTTTATAAAATGCGACACAGCAACGTAAATCTTGAGTCCAATGTTGCTAAAATTTTCACCTAATTTCCCCTTCATTTGTTATCCAGAACTAACTCTCAGCATCTCTTTTACTAGGCACATTAAGTGGTCTATTTCTTATCAAACTTAAGATAAAAGCAAGTTCAACTTACCTAATTCCGTAACAGACTATCTTGTACCCCAACAGCCATGGCCACACTTAGACATATGGATCAGTTGGACAAGCTAGTAATTTTATGCATATTTAAACCACTATTTAAAAAATATTAGCTCAACAATTACTTGTTGAAAAAAGAGAATGTGCCTTCTAATACTTCTTTCATTATATTTAAGATAACTAAGATAATCAGTTACACGCACTGAGTATAATGTAATATTGTAACTTAATTTGAAATATTTTCTTTTGTAGCATTTCCTTGCTCATAGTTTATATACATGAATACAGAAGTAACTTATAAAGATATGTGACAAATATCAGAGAAAACACTTTTTCTGTCCTTCATGTCAGTAGAAATATTTTTTACCTTCTCAGTAGTTCATTCTTTCTTTTAGTTTCTTTTGTAATTTTTAAAATCAGAAAACATCTTGGTAGGTATATAAAAGGGTTTAAAGTTTAGCAGGAAAATGTCCAGTTCTCACTAAGCAGCACTATCACATGTGCTTTTCAATTTCAGCTCTATCTACTCACTTCAGGTAGCTGCAATGGGCTGTTCCCAGAGTGCTTGTCACCTGTTGAAAAACGTCTAAACAGAGATTAGTTAGAGGTAGCAAGGAATATGGTTTGCTTTGTTTTAAATTTTTTATCCCAAATTACCTCATTTTTACCCTACTTCCAGTTTGATTCTAATGATGTCTACCTCTGTTATTTTAAGATTACAGAATGTTCGTTAAGAATATACAGTCTTCATTCTCTTATTCCTAGACATCTACATTTTTAGCTAAATATACCTGGATCTGAGAACCAGCTTTTATCAATTTGGCGTCAGCCAAACTAGAAAAGAAGCCAGCGACCAAAGGCACTGTACGCAGAAACCTGAGTTACATGGCATCAAATCTCCAATGTGCTGCCATTGTGTTAGAGTTTTTGTTTCCTCCGATGACCCAGGAGTCTTCCTGCTTGGCCCTGGCTATGTGCTCTTCTCCAACCACAATGGTCCACGGATTTCCCTTCTAGTCTGCCAGCCTCCTCATGTTTGATTTTCTTCAGAATGTAATCCATGCTTTAAGCCATTGTCGACTGTTTCCACGGTGAGAATACCAAAACATCAGCCATCAGTACAAGGGCACCGCCTCACATTCTCTCACTTAAGGGCTGGTAGATTAGAGGTTGGGTCTAGTGCACATAAAGGATGGGAAATGGGAATAGTAAAAGAGTCGATGCCAAAGAGAGAGAACAGTTTACGCTGAGGTGGGAATTTAAACTCCATGCTTTGGCGAGCCACAATGCAACCTGTGTGGACCCTCTGCCCCCACATCCTCTCTTCCTCCATCAGCCTATCTCACTTCCTGACTGCTGACCATATTCCAGCCACTGTGTTTGACCCAAATAAGCTTATTTCAAAACACAATGCTATAAATTAGATCTTTTAAGGACGAGGAAACTCATGCTAAGAGAGGTTCTTTCTCAAAATTTCGCATCTAGCTCTTCCTCAGATCCAGGTATATTTAGCTAAAAAATGAGACATCTAGGAACCAGAGAATGAAGACTGTATATTCTGAATGAACGTTATACAATCATAAAACAACTGAGATAGACATCTTCAGAATCAAAGTTGGAAGTAATCAGGGTATGTGTTCTCCTACTTGTCCTATAAAAAAATTTTATTCCTAATGGTATCTAAAATTTTGAAATAAAACATAATAGCATAAAAGATTTTTAAAGACGCAAATAAAGTATTGGATCTAAGGAATAAATAGTACTAACACACAGTTATTGGGTGCTACCAGGCACCAAACACAGTTACATGAGTCATCTCATGTGTGAGCCTAATAACTATGTGATTAAGGCATATGGTTCTTATTCAGGTAAAGACTATGAAAACTGAGATGTAACAAGGTTAAATAATCTTTCTAAAGTCACAGAGTTACTAAGTGTCTCAGGCAGGACTTCACCTCTTCACTCAGCCAGGACTGAGTGACTCTAGACTCTGTGCTTCAAACAACCTGGTTAAACTACTTCTAGAAGGGAAACTGAGGACTGCAGCACAGGTGACCTAAGTCACTTTAGTTGAAATCCAAGCTCTACAGAAGAAGACTCCTAAAATAAAGTGAACACCCAAAAGTCAGTTGTGTAAATATATACGTCATATATATGTGTGTATATAGATATATCACATATCCTATATGTGTGTATATACATACATCATACAACATATATACATACATCATATATATATGAAACAGTTTATTTAAATAGCTGTATTCACACTGTGGATAAATTCTTCTCCTGAATTATCTTATTTCTTACTCACAACAGATATAAGGGATAGGAATTAACATCCTTATTTTAATGTTGAAGAAACTGAGACTTAGAGAAAGTCACTATTTTGTGAGGACTTGCCATCTAGCCCCTAGAACCATACTTTTCACCACTATTCTCTACTTCAACTCATATCTCCCTGGCTGAGATTTTAATCCCGTCTTTCATAATACTAACTCTTCACCACCCTGGTACTTAAAATCTTCGGCTCTGGCATCTGGACTGGAGCCTTGAGTAAAGTTGAGTGCATGGAGACACCGCCAGCCCCTCCTAGTGGCCAGAGTGGCCACGGACATTTACTCAAGGGTTTGGGCATTGTGAGCCATTGCAAACCAGGAGCCATCAGCTTGTGGATTTGCCCAAAGGCCTGGTGGGAATCAAACACCTGCAGTTCAACCCTTCCTAAGCCTCGGAGGCCTCTTTAAAGGTCTGACATCTGGTATACACTAGCGTGTTTAGCAACTGGGGAAGAGTATCATGCAGATTAAAATGATACAATTACCCCCAAATTAGTTCAGCAGATGTGAAGCAGAGACACCAGGAGTTTTGTTTTTTGGTGTCTTCCTTGTATTCCATCACAATAAATATCAATGCTTGTTATTCCAGCTAATTACACAGTCCCCAGCACCGAGGAGACTCTGTTTTCCTCTCATTTCTGACACACAGCATTTTGATGCAGCTCCTCTGACGACCCCCTTCTGTCTGTTCTTCCGCCTTGTAAGAACAGAGTGCTACTGCCACCCAGCTAGCGATTTTACATTGAAGGCGGCTCCATCCTCCAACTCTTATTCTTTTTAGGGTTAATTTTTAAAGTATACCATAATTACAGGAATTTACAGTCTTTAAAGATGTGGCTATTTTCAGGCCTGTTTACAAGTCCACAATCTGACACATCCATCAAAGCAGCTTGAACTGATGCAACCTTCGCCAGAACAGAACGCCCCGATCAGCAGGACATTCTTTTGTGGCTGGTCCATCTGCCCTGTCCCCAAGATGGCATTGCAGCCCTGCTCAAGCTTGTTCTGCAGGAGGAGAGATGAGATCCCCTAGAGAAGGTGCCACCATGTGCTGCTGGAATTGCAAATGCCTCCCTTGTCAGTGCCATCAGAGCCAATTTAGGGAATGTAAACCACCAGGAAAGTTGGTGATGCAGGAACATCTCTCCACTGCCGCCTTTGTGAAGCTGGGAATGACTGCCTTGCTCTCTTGGGCTCCACTTAAAAATCCTCTCCACAAGATACATTCAAAGCTCAGGGAAAGACATATATTGCTGTTGAATGAAAAAAATGACTCATGATGTATTAATACATCAGCTAGTTACTGTGCACTTAAGAGCCACAAAAGCCAGCCTTTTCAAATCACGAGAAATTTTTGACCAATGAGTTCATTCTCGTTACTCCCATGAAGAGATGATGTAATGTACATTTTTGAAACAAGAATCAACTTCTGAGACCAAGCAGGTCAAGCATAAGAGTAGTGTGACCCGAAGGACCCGATGCCTCCTCTCAGATTCAAGCAAAAACCTTTAAAAATGGGAACAATATCAGAAGCAAAACATAGTTTCATTTTCTTCCTAAAGCAAGTTTCATGAAAACAAAAGCAGCAAGTGTTGTCAGAGGTTGGTATGTGTATATGATGTAACCCTATCTTGTTAATATATCTTTATATGTGTATTTTTTTTCTCTAAGAGTACACTGATGAAACAGACCCAAAGAATTCCTCAAAGCAAAGACCAAATAACGTAATATCAGGTTAACAAATACCTGCAGAGAACCTACTATGTGCAAGGCACTGTTTGGTTGTGAGCTGCATTTGGCACCAACTGTTTGCCCCCGCTGCCTATTATTAAAACATTCTTTCCACTAAAATGTGGTGCCTCTGCCCTCCCTAACTGACAGCCTTAAGTGATCACAGCACCTTCCACCTAGAGATCCAGAGTCAGTTTCAGAGCAGCACAATGCTACCAAGGAATGGCAGATAAAACAGATGGCACCCATCCTAGCATGGTGCGCACGCCCCTCCTCTCCTTCCATTTTATGAAATCACCTCCAAAAGTCCTCTCTTAGAATATTCCTATCAATCAATCTTTCCATTTAGCTCCCTCTCTTGAGAAATGTTTTAAGAATCGAGACCCGTCCAAATGCTCTTTGTTTTCTCCTCAATACAGAACCTGTGAATGAGTGTGATTTTAAGTCAATAGAGACATACATAATTTATAAAGGGATTTTTTTAAAAATCATGCATTTCCAAACACTGTTGTTAAGGTTACAGCAAGTCATAAAAATGCAGAGAGCATCCTGCAGTAGAGACAGGCTTTGGGAACCCCCTACTGGCTTAGCCAGAAGAAAACAACCCCCACCGGTTCACTCAGCAACAGCTGTGGGAGCCAGATTACAAAGCCTCCCGAGGCTCTTGGAATATGAACTTGGAATATTCATCTCTGCTTCCAGCACAAATTTGCTGATGCATCACTGGCACAATATTTCTATGAACCAAAACACCCACCCTCAGAGTCGAGCAGGTTGAATCTTAAATTCATAGGAAATAAAGTATCTGGTGCTCAGAAGGCACATGTGGAAAGATTTTCCTTTGAAATCTCACGACCCATTGCCAGTTGGAAGCGAGACTGAATGCAGAGATAAAATCAAAGCTTCTGTCACGTTCCTGGGCTTTGGAATCTCACAGAGAAAACATGTCTGTGGTCATATTGATAGTTCTTGTTGGAGAGCCATCCCCAGCAAGATGCAGGCTGTAGAAGTCTGATACTCTACCGACTAAGCTGTCTGAGCCCACACACATTGTTACACAATGTAGAAGGATAGCTTGTGTGTTTACTTACAAATAGCATTGTAGAATTGAATGGAACACACAGACTATACTATATAAAAGCCAAATTTACAGTGACCTGAAACCACCTGATGTAGATGTAGGTTAAACTCTGAACTTACTGGCTTCATCTGAGATTGGTGAAAGCAAAGTGCAGGTTTAACAAGAGTCCAGTTTTTTTTTTCTAATTTTAGTTCAACAAGTATTGGATATGTTCTATGTTCCTGATATTACATGCAATCACCCAAAGCATAATTTATGCCATAATAAAGGAATGTACTAAGGACTGAATACTTAAAGAAAGAGGAAATATCTCATACATAATCTCAGAGATATGAAATCATTTTGAGCAAGAGTCATGAAGAATAGGACTCTAACTGCATACAGTAAGGTCTTCTATGCTTTATGCAAAGGACTTTAACCTGTGAGTGCATTAGTCACAGTTTTATAACCACAGAGAAATAATTGTTTTAGCTGTCATCCTTGCATGTATTAGGCTGATGCATAAGTTCATAGTGTTTGTTTTTGGCAGGGAAACATTGCGGTGTTGGGGGTTTGTTTATTGTTTAGCATTTGTCATTTGGAGTGACAATGCTGTGCTTGTGAATACACCTTGCATTTCTCAGATTTGAAGAAAGCTAGTGCTATTTGTGGGCTAGAGAAAATGGAGTGTCAAGTGGAAAATAATGAACCCTCCTAACATCTTCTTCTTTTTGAGTTTAACAGAGGAATGAAGGCAGCGGAGGCAGCTCAAGACATTTGTACTGCATCTGGGGAGAATGCCATCAGGGACATCATGGCAAGAAGATGGTTTTGTTGTTTCAAAAAGGGCCACTTCGACCCAAGGGATTCTCCACATTCGGGAAGACCATTAGGCTTTGATGAAACCATTAGAACACTTTAAACTATGATAATCCACATCTGTCAACCTGAGAATTGTCAAATGTGATGAACTGTGATCACTCAACCATCGTGCAACATTTGCATTCCATGGGCAAGTAAAAATTGCTAAGAATGTATTCATCAACTAAATAATAATGCTGAGCATTTTATTAACAATTCACTGTAACACGAACCATTTTATGTCCTTTCACAACAGTTCTATCAAATAAGGAGGGATGAAAAAAATCAAAGCTTCACTTTAAAGTCCATCTCTTGGTATTTTTTTTATAATCAATATTTTTTATTATGATATTGTGGGGTACAGTTAAGGGTTAGGTATACCAATATGCTTCATTCAGGCACCCTTATTGATAAGAGGTGTCTCCCTGTTCCCAGACAGATATTTACTACCGTTAATCCATCTCCCTTCCCCTCCCCCTGCATAGTTTCCCACCACTGTCAGTCATTTTCTTATAGTATTATGTTGGATGTTCAAGGTCCACTATATGAGTGAGAACATGTGATGCTCAGTAATATAGACTCTAGTTCCATCCAGGTTGCTGCAAAATTCATGATTTTGTTCTTTTTTATGGCTGTGCAGTATTCCATCGTGTATATGGTATTAAACACACATGATGTTCTTTGAAGGATTCCAAGGTGACATGGAAGCATAAGGGAACAGAGTGCTGGGATTGATTGAACATGTCGCTCAAGGCACAGAGGGGAAGGAGTGGCAGCATTGGTATCTCCTACTGGCCAACCCTGTTTTATACTACTCACAGCTGCTGTTAACAGACTAATGACACCAACGATCGCTGAGTAGTTTTCTGCTGTATCCTGAATATTGCACACTGAGTGTTCTTCTGTCTCTCTGTCCAGGTAATCCCGAGCTTTTACTCTGGTCAAGAGTAAGTTCCAATATGTCTTCATTTCTCTACTCTGTCCTTCTCTAAATAATCAAGCATCATTTCACTAAGTCCACAGTGGTATCCTAATTTGCTAAGCTTTTCAAAGTGAATGACTCATTTTAAAGCATTTTTAAACATTTTCCAGAAATGAACCAAAGAGGATTCAGTGCAAGTAAGTTATATTTGTCTTATCATTGATATCAATATAATATTAATACTAATAATAGGTTTGCTCAGTCAGCATTTTAATTTGCCTTTGACCACTGTTTAGCTCTCTGTTTTGCTCCACTGAATGGTTCCCACTTCCTTACCCATCAACACTAATAGTTTTTTAAAATATTGCCAACAGCACATTTTCACATAAAGTGTCTTTAAAATCTGAATTCCTATTTGGAGACCCCTGATTTCCTTCTCTTATCTGATTACTCTAGCTATCCCCCTTTGCTGATGATATGATTCTACATGTTGAAAATCCAAGAGCATCTGTCAAAAACCTTCTAGCACTGATAAATAACTTTGACAAAGTCTCAGGGTAAAGAATCAATGTACAAAAGACAGTCACATACTTCTACACCAACAAAAAACAGGCAGAGAATAATAATATTTTGTCAGCATTAATTTTCCCTTAATTCAAAAATTAAGACAGACAGCACAACCACACAAAAAACACACACACACACACACACACACACACACACACACACACACATGAAATACCTCGGCATGTTCCTAACTAGAGAAGTCAAAGACCTTTACAATAAAAACCACAAAACTATCCAAAGAGATCAAAGATGACACAAACAAATGGAAAAATATTTCATGCTTATGGATTGGAAAAATCAACATTATTAAGATGTCCATTCTACCAAAGGCAATCTACAGATTCAATGCACTACCCATTAAATTACCAGCATCATTCTTCTCAGACCAGGAAACAGCAATACAGAAATTCATATGGAAACATAAACGACCACTAATAGCCAAAACAATTCTCAGCAAAAGAAACAAAGTGGGAGGTATCACACTTCCAGACTTTAAACTATATTATAAGGCTACAATCATCAAAAAGCCTGGTATTGGTACAAGAACAGATATATAGACCAATGGACAGGATAGAGATTCCAGTAGCAAAACCTCAATTTCTCAACCAACTCATTTTCAACAAAGCCTCCACTATCAACCACTGGGGAGAGGAAAATCTTTTCAGTAAACGGTGCTGGGAAAACTGACTGATCACATGCAGAAGATTAAAAAAAAGACCCCTACCTATTACCATACATACAAATCAACTCTAAGTGAATCAAAGACCTAAACATAAAACTCAAACTATAAGAACCTTAGAAAACACAGGAGACATCCTTATGGAAATTGGAACTGGCAACCAATTCCTGATCAAAACCCCAAGTGCCCATGCCATAAGAGATAAGATAGACAAGTGGGACCTCATCACACTGAAAAGCTTCTGCAAAACCAAAGAAACTATTGAGAGCATGAGGAGACAGCCCACAGACTGGGAAAACATATGTGCCAATTGTATATCTGACCAAGGCCTAACATGTAGGATCTACAAGGAACTTAAACGTGCCAAAGAGAAAAAACGAACAGCCCCATTATAAAGTGGGCAAATGATATGAATAGACACTTCTCAAAAGAAGACATACAAGCAGCCAACAGACACATGAAAAAGCGCTCAGCCTCATTAATCATCAAAGAAATGCAAATTAAAACCACACTGAGATACCACCTAACTCCAGTCAGGATGGCCATGATTAATAACAAAAAACAACAGATGCTGGAGAGGATGTGGGGAAAAGGGAACGCTTCTACATAGTTGGTGGGAGTATAAACTAGAACAACCTCTGTGGAAAACAGTGTGACAATTCCTAAAGATCTAAAAATTGGCCTTCTATATGACCCAGCAATGCCCCTTCTGGGAATATACCTGGAGTAACTCAAATCATTCTACAAAAAAGATACCTGCACATGCATGGTAATTGCAGCACTATTCACAATAACAAAAACATGGAACCAACCATCTGCCAACCAACCATCTGCCAACCAACCATCTGCCCATCGAAACTGGACTGGATAAAAAAAAAATGTGGTACATATACATGGTGGAATATTATGCAGCCATAAAGAAGGATAAAACTTTGAACTTTGCAGCAACCTGAATGGACTTAGAGTCTATAATACTCAGTGATCTATCACAGAAACAAAGAACTGAGTACTCCATGTTCTCACTCATAAGCAGATCCTGAACAATTCTCATAATTACTACAAGAAAGGGATTGGCAGTAGGGGGAAATCACTGGGAGGGAGTACACTTCATCAATAAGGGTACCTGATCTCAAACCAAGTGAAGAAGGGACCAAAGTGAGGCCCAAACTTTACCCGTAAAATGACCATTTGTATTCCTAACCCTGAATTGTACCCCACATCTTTAAAATAAAAATTAAAAAAGAAGAAATTGGCTAGAAGACAGCAAACTATTAAAAAATATGAATTTTGCAGAAGAAAATTTCTATATACATCTTTAAAATAAAAATACTGAGACCATTTATATTTCCACATTCTCTTATTTTTTTTAGATATATGTGAAGACTTTCTTTGCATACTGACATCAAGGAACTCAAATCCATTGTGCTTCATCTCAGTGAACATCATTAAAATAATCAAGTTAGGCCTTAACTATTTCTACCCAAGTAATACCAAGAGATGTGATTATGTAGCATATGAACACACAGTTCAGATTAAACTGATTGCTCCAGAGGAGGACTGAGAAAACACAAACACGCAGAGCATGAAAGGTTCCTGAAGGATCACACAGCACACCTATGTCTCCATGCTTCTCTTCCTAATACCAGGCTCACTAATTTAAAAATACTGAGTCCTTTCAAATTCAAATGTAAACACTTCTCCCTGGAACGCCTATGGTCATTTCTCCCCCCTTTTAGTTTCCACAGGACTTTAGTGTATTTTGGTCTTTATTTCCTATCATGTTGTATCTTGGTATCTTGCATCATAAGTACTCAGTAAATAATAATGAATTTTTCAATTAGAAAGATAAAATTTTTAGGTTAAAAATATGCTTAAGAAAATAATTCCAATTTGAAGAAGTTTCACAAAGATAGTAGCTTTACTCAAAAGGTGAACATTGCAGTATTATTTATAGGAGTGAACCATTTAAAACTACATAAACAGGAGACTGGTGGTAAATCATGGTATGTCCAAAGGACTGAATTTATAGTGGTCATTAAAATCAATGTTGACTGCAAAAGTTCTTTAATACCAAGTGAAAAAAGCAAAATATATAATTTTATATAGTATTCTTATTAACATATAAACATGATTTTGCATAGAAAAACGCAGGCAAATTATGCCAAATATAAATAATAGTTGTAGCTATATAATAGACATAAATTTTTTTTCTTTATTTTTGGTAATACCTAAATTTTTATGTAAGAAATATTAATTACCTTTATAATGAGAAAAACATTTTTCCCCCAAAAATGATTAAAACCTTCACATACAAGAATAAGTTCTTCCTTCTGTGGGTAGAATGACTTGAATGGCTCCAATATGATGAATTAACTGCACAATAAAATGTTTATCAGGGAGTCATTACCAAAAGTGAACTGTTCTTCTATGAGCTTCCAGAGCTGAGACAAGAAGGGCCATGTATTTAGTTATTGGCAACACAGCAGCACCAACAGAAACATTGCATTAATAAGGACTTCTGAAATATTAAGACACTTATGTACAATAATAGTCAATTATTTCCATCACAGAGTAACATAATGGTAATATTGGGGTAAAAGGCACGTTAAAAAATATTTCTCCTGTGCGACTGCACAGCTTACATTTCAAGACATCATACATTCCAAGTTAGAGTATTAAGAGAGGTGTGAGGGATACACAAAGTTTGCATTCCTCAGAGTATTTACCATTTTAACCACTTAATTGATGTCAAATCAACATGCAATCAGCTGAATATATTTTAAGTGACATATATATACACCTGTGAAACCATGAACAGCATAATCAAAGCAGTGAACATATCCATCATCCCAAAGATTTACTTGTGCCTCCTTATAACCCACCCCCCACCTCTTTTCCCTTCGTCTGCCTTTCTGTCCACAAATTCGTCAGTCACTGTAGATTACAAAGTCATTTGTCACTATAGATGGGTTTGCATTTTCTAGAAATGTATAGTACTGTATTTTTACTTGATTCATTCATTCACTATAATTCTTTGGAGAGTAATCCATGTTATAGAATGTACCAAGCACACATTCATGTTAGTTGCTAAGCAGTATTCCATTATATTAATATAAAACAGTTTACGCATTCACCCATTGATGGAACTTTGGGTTATTTAAAGATTTGGGCTACAAAAAAAAAAAGCTCCTGTGAACATTTCTGTTCAAGTCTTTGTGTGGACGAAACATTTCTCTTGAGTAGAATGAAGCAGATGGCTTAAGAGTAGAATGACTGGATCACATAGCAGGTGTAACTGTGTTAGAAACTGCCAAACTCTTTTTCAAAGTGATTGTACTATTTTACATTCTCACTAGCAGTAAATGCAGGGTAAGTTCCTCCACATTCTTGTCAGGAGTCAATATGCTCAGTCTTTGTGATTTTAGCCATTCTGATAGGTATGTGGTATTATCTCACTGTAGTCTTAACTTGCATTGCTTAATAACTAATGGAGTTGTTTATTATTTCAGTTGCTTCTTTGCCACAGGGGTATATTTTCTTCAGTAAAGTGTCTATTCAAATCATTTGACCATGTTTAATAAACAAGTTGTTTGTTTTTCTTTTACTGAGTTTTGGGAGAAGATGTATAAATATTTTTTCCTGAATATAAATCCTTCATGATATAAATGATTTTAATATTTTATTTTTCATTGGTTTTAAATAATTGGATTATAATAAACCATGTTGCAATTGTCTCTATGCTTCTTGTGTTTATCTGGGGTTCATTGTGCTTCTTGGATCTGTGGGTTTATAGTTATTGTCAAATTTGAAAATTTGTCATGCTTTCTTCCTTCAAATATTTTTGTTCTGCCCCTGTCTTCTTGCTTTGGCTATTTAAGTCACATTAGGCCACTCAAAATTGCCCCACTGATGCACTGCTTATTTTTTAAAAATGTTCCTTTCTCTCTGTGTTTCAACTTGATAGTTCCTATTTTCATGTCATTAGGTACTAATCTTTACACCTGCAATGTTGTATTTGTCATTAATCTCTTCCAATATATTGTCTACCTCATACATTTTAGTCTTCATTTCTAGAACTTCAATTTTTGTCTCTTACAAATTTCATGTCTATATCAAGTTTTGAACACATAGAACTGTTATATAACTGTCTTAATGTCTTTATTTGCTAATTGCTATATCTGTGTCAGTTCTGACATTCAGTTGATTTTTCCCTTCGGTATGAATCATACTTTTTACTACTTTGCCTGTTTTCAACAATTTTGTATTGGGTTCCAGACATTGCGAACTTTACTTTGTTGGATGCTGAGTGTTTTGGGGTTCCCCTAAATATTCTTGAGCTTTGCTCTTTGTACACAGTTGATTTACTTGGATGCTGTAAACTTACTTGGATGATGATTTACTTTGATCATGCTTTTAAGATTCAGTAGTCAAGACAGGAGAGATATTTCAAACTCATTATTTCCTACTATTGATGGGGACATTTCAGTGTGCTTTGCCCGATGCACTGGAAATCATGGGATTGCCCAGTTTGGCTGATGGGAAGAGGTGTCATGTCCAGCCTTGTCACTGTCAGGCATGGCTGCCTTTCATCTGTTTATGCAATTTTTTCCAGACCTTGGGTGGCATTCTCATACACACATTCAGCAGCACTCTGCTGAAGACTTGGGGGCTTGCTGCAGGCTCTAGAGCTCTCCATCTTATCTAGGATGCTGTCCCCAAAACTCTCAGCTCCGTCTCTTCAATTCAGGGACCTGGCCTGGCCCTACCTGGGCTCTGCCCCCATATGTCATGTCCCAGAAAGGCTCTCAAGGCACTAAGATAGGGAAGTAATAGGGCACACATGGTTTTTCCCATCTCTTGGGATCACATCCCTACATTGTTTGATGCCAGTGTCTTGGTAACTTTTATTTCATATATTTTGTCTATTTGCTTATTTTTTCAGATTGGGTGGTAATTCTATTCCCCACTACTCCATCTTATTGAAAGCAAATATCCCTAAGTGTATTCATTTTTATCCTAAATGACAACTGGTAAGCGCCTCGGCCTTTTAAATGATTAATAAAATATTCCCACAGCAACTGTGATGTCCACATAACCACGGAGACTCAAATATCCCTTTGTGAAATACTTCACATAAAAAGAAAGCCAAAACCAACCCCAAACAAAAAAGCAGGTGACTTCCACCATAATTGTTTTTGTGTTGTTTAATGGACATTGCTTTGAGTAAATATTTCTCACTTTATCTTTTTAAAAATTGCTTTCTAAAAGTAATACTTTCATACTATTCTTCAGGAACTGTATTTATTAAAGTGCTATGTATTAATCTTGATTTTCATTGCCAACTTAAAACTCTTCTGAAGAGACTATAGAGATAAATACTGAAACTATTGATTTTACCCTTCTTTCTTTCTTTTCTTTTTTCTTTTTGTTTTGGTTTTTTTGAGTCAGGGTCTCACTCTGTCACTCAGACCAGAGTGTGGTGGCACCATCATGACTTACCACAATCTCAACTCCTGGGTTCAAGTGATCCTCCTACCTCAGCTTCCTGAGTAGCTGGAACTACAGGTGTGTGCCACCACATCCAGTTAATTTTTTGATTTTTATATTTATCTTTATTTAGTTAGTTATTTACTTTGTAGCGACAAGGTCTTGCTATGTTGCCCAGGCTGGTCTCGAACTCCTGAGCTCAAGCAATACTCCCATCTCGGCCTCCCAAAGGACCGGGACTATTGGCATGAGCCACCACACCACCCCACTCTTTTTTTAAAATTCAAGATTCTTTTACATAAATTTAATTTTAGAAAACCATACATTTAAAATCATAGTAAAACAATGAAAATATTTCAAAAGAAAATATAATTTTTGTATGAATAAAACATATCAACCTATAGAATTTCCAATCAATTACTTAGACTGTACCTACAGGTAAAATTAGCTGTTTGGCTTGAATTGACTGCTTGATTGTTTTGAAATCCCCAGCAATTCTATTTGATTGCTCGGATCATTATATAGTATGAAACTGGCAGGCTATTTCACTGAACTGACTCAGGGTCAGTCAAAAATGCCTGAACTGGCTGTAAGTGGAATCACAGTCTCTGTCTGGAGATGGTAGTCTCATATTGGAGGCTACGGGTTCTGGCAAGTGCTGAGAAAGTGTTTGTGAATCTTTCTTTTTTTAAAAAAAGTATTTTTCTATTTTTTTATTTTAAAGATGTGGGGTCCAATTCAGGGTTAGGTATGCAAATGTTCATGATGCAGTTTCCCTTGTCGGTGAGGTGTGTCCCCCCTTTCCCAGGCCGATTCCCACTTCTGCCAAACCTGCTTCTCCGCCCCCCTTCCGGCAGTTTCCCGCTGCTACCAATTCTTTTTTTTACAGTATTGCAATAATTGTTCAAGGTCTGCTTATGAGTGAGAACATGTGATACTCAGTTCTTTGTTTCTGTGAAAGATCACTCAGTATTATAGATTCTAAGTCCATCCAGGTTGCTGTGAAGTTCAGGATTCTGTTCTTCTTTATGACTATGTAATATTCCATCATGTATATGTACCTCATTTTTTTATTCAGTCCTCTTTTTATGGGCAGCATGGTTAGTTCCATGTTCTTGCTACTATGAACCATGCTGCAATAAACATACGTATGCAGGTATCTTTTTTATAGAGTGATTTGGGTTCTTCCGAGTATATTCCCAGTAGGGAATTGCAGGATCATATGTAAGGTCGATTTTTAGGTCTGTTAGGAATTGCCATACTGTTTTCCACAGAAGCTGTACTAGTTTACACTTGTACCAACAGTGTAGAAATGTTCCTGTGAATCTTTCTTATGCTGTTATGCTTTTTGTCAGAGGACTTTGGAGTTATAGTAGTATCAAGTATCTTTGGACCTAGGGTATTTGTGAATTTGAGGAAAGAGTAGGTGCTTGCAAATTGCTCGTGGCAGGCATTATGTGCATAACAGCAAGCAAGAGAGGAAATCACAAACAGAATTCTCCCATTTGCACAATACATAGAACGTTGATATTAACTAAATTAAACACACATTGGCAAGAAATTGGCCTAAAATTTGCCCACCAACCACTGCAAAACCCAAATAGAAATCTCAAATGGCATTCAATAAATAGACTGGAATTTTCATGTTGAATTACAAAGTAGATCTCAGCACGTCTTGTCATTGAAAGCCCAGTAATCATTGTGGTACCCATAGGCCTGCTTAAAATTTCTTCCGGAGAGTGAGAATGGAGGTTTTTGCTTAGAATGTTATTTTGGGGATTAAGAAACCCAGGCAAAGCTTAACTTGGAAGAATAACATGGTTTCTTTGAAATTTTAATAGTTTAAAGCCACATTGACAATTGCACATTTACAATCCCAGTTTCTCTCCTAACTGAGTGGTTTTGCTAAAAATGAAACAATGCAGGGCAAATGGAACATTAGAAAAGAAATGATCATAGTATAAAAATGAAGCCTGGGATACAGGTGACAGTAAATTACAATTTAAATGCAATGTCTCATAGATCCACATAATTTTAGATGTGGGAAATACTTCAACACACAGCTAATATGTTCTAGTTTTGCAGATACTCCAGGCAATGAAGTGACTTCACACAAAAACAGGATAAAAGTCCAGCAGAAGAGATCTACTGTTAGTAGTTCTCAGAGTTTCACCTGGAAGGTGGCCAGGTTTGTTGCCACTGATAGCTCAACAGAGTGTTTAAAGGTAAGGGACACTAGCTGATGGTTGGTGGCAAGTGTGCTTCTTTCTGCCTCAACACAGTGGGGTTGTCACTCTTTCCCTGTCACAAGGGATGCCTGTTATCCATCACTGCGGATCTAATGTTTCAGGGAAATGCACAGTGACTTGTGCTTATTAGAAACAAACAAGGGCTAGGCACAGTGGCTTACACCTGTAATCCCAGCATTTAGGGAGGCTGAGGCAGGAGGATTGCTTGAGTCCAGGAGTTTGAGACCAGACTGGAAAACATAGTAAGACCTCGTCTCTTAAAAAAAAAAAAATCTGAACATTAGCTGGGACTTCTAGTCCCAGCTACTCGGGAGACTGAGGCAAAGGATCACTGGAGTCCAAGAGGTCAAGGGCTGCAGTGAGCTTAGACTGTGCCACTGCACTACATTCTAGGTGACAGAGTGAAATTCCAACTTAATAAATAAATAAATACCCTTGGATTCTTAGACAGGGAAGGCAGCTCAGGGTAGGAGTGAAGAGCACAGATCCAGCTGTGAATCACACTGATTGCTGTGTGAAATTGTGCAGCTTCACTTCTCCAAGCCTTACTTTTCTTATCTGAATAAATAAAATTGTTCCAGTCTCAGAATGTGAGTAAGGACTAATCACATATAAAATGCTTGACACAGTATCTGTCAAACAATATTATCCATTGTTATCATTAAACCAGGCGGGACAGCTCGTCTTCTGGACTGCTTTTCCTGGAAGAGCACTGTCATCCGGTAGCCCCTTATTTTACTCTAGATTCACAATGGGGAAGGGTGACATTTCAATTAGGTTACAAATTTGTCGAAGCAATCACGGAAGAAGCTGTCATATGCATCAAGTGTGGAATATTGTCAACAAAGGATATCAGAATTGAAACCATATTATTACCAAGTTCTCTGCAGAGTTACCTGGGGTCACAGGCTTCTCAACGAATTGTGGACTTGGAGCGGAGTCTCATATCGCGTTATTCAGCGTCAAGGAGCTTCAAGATCAGCATGGTGGTGACGGCAATGACCCCTGAGAATCTGAAACGAGGGAAAGGGCTTTCTTCACCTTAGTTCCCTCCAGATAAACTGAATTTAGAGAAGGACCAACAGCCACGTGGCTAAGCTGGTAACAGCTTCAAAAACTCAAAGCAGCAGTTGAATAGGAGAAAGTGAAGAGGTGAGAGAGAAAAGTTGGAGAATGAATCAACTCAATGTCAAGTGTCTCTTTGCCCCTTGGACTAGAACTAGAGTCAGTGTATATTGGCACAGTAATCACCTATATACCTTGTTTTCCTCTTCTTATTTTTAAAGATCTCTTGGTGAATGAATTATTAAACTAATGAATAAAGGTGAGGAAGATCAAAATATTTATTATTCGCCACAGGATTTGTTTGGACATGGGGTCATGCAAAGGCTCTCGGCCTTCAGGAAGTATGTTTCCTCACTGTGAGTGGGCCCCTTGCACTGCTATACCACGTGTGACGAAAACACAATTAGCCTTCCAGTGTGCTCAGCACTTTCCAGATCTTCTAACTCCTGGGTGTCAGATACCACAATGTACAAGCACACACTTACAACATGGCTGCACATTAGACTCTTGGTTATCCACTTTTTGAAAGGTTTCTGAGTGCTAAAAGGAATAGATTATCTCTGCCAAATCCGCAATAAAGTTTCTGCCTCTATCTGATGGGTCATATTCTCATGATTGTACAGTAATCCAAATCAAAGACAAAACCATTTACATCATCCAAAGAGAGGGACACTGAAAGATATATAACATGCATTTGATTCTCAGAGCTATATTTGCTCTAGACTAAATATTGCAATCATGTCTAATAGCAAGCTGTAAAATAACTATTAGAATAAATCCTTCAGAGTATAATATAAATACAAATAAACCAGGCTCGGTGGCTCAGCCTGTAATCCCGCGCCTTTGGGAGGCTGAGGTAAGTGGATTGCCTGAGCCTGCGGGTTCGAGACCTGCCTGGGCAGCAAGACCTCATCTCTACAATAAATCAGAAAAATCAGCCGGGCGTGGTAGTGCATGCCTGTAATCCAGCTACTTGGAAGGCTGAGGTGGAAGGATCGCCGGAGCCCAGCAGGTCGAGGCTGCGGTGGCCGAGAGCAGCCACTGCACTGCAGTCTGGGCGACAGAGTGAGACTCCAACTCAAAAAAAAAAAAATACAAATCAGGAATGCAAATCAAATATAACCATCTTATTTAAATTGCTCAGATCTTAATGGTCTGACTTCTACATTTTCTGTTGTGGCCAAGAGTTCGATCCGAGAGACCACCAAGAGCCAATTCCGATGAAAATTCAAAAGGGTCTTTATTTGCAAGCTCAAGCCTGGACCTCTGGGCCAACTGACGCAGCGGAGTGCACTCAGAGGCCCTGAACTCCCTAAGCAGGTGATTTTTATTGCGGTTACAGAGAGGAGGGAGCTTGGTGGGGGATTTCCAAATTCGTTAATAGTTTATTGGATAGCAAACATTAGTGGTTACCACATGTGAATGGGATTGGTCCATCTTGTTTTAGCCAACCTCAGACCACCAACCTCAGACCATGGTCTGTCAACTGGGGAAGTTGCCGAGACATCTGAAATTTTAGATATCCCTTTATCATTACCCGATTGGTTGGTGTTAGGGGGTGGTGGGTGGTAAGGGGAAGGGTTGCAGCCTAGGCTGTTATCTTTTGGTTTTTCTTGTAACTGAAACTGCAAGTAGCTGCAAGTTACATTCAGGCTGAAAGTTAGGAAGCTAAAATGGCTGTGCTATTATTGCTTATTAGTTAATTACAAACTGATTACAAAATTGAAGTTATATACCATACTTTTAGCTTGAACTGTTATGGTCCTCGCCCTCTCATTCCCCCTTGTCAAGAAAGTGGGGTGAATCTAATCTTGGATTCTCGAGGGTAAGGTGTCTAGGGGTACCTGTTCATACTGTTGTCTGAGGACCATAAGCTGTACAGTGCTGACCCTAGCTTTTACAAAGGCTACTAACTTATTTAAGATGCACGGACCAAAAGTGAGCAATAACAGAAGGATTAGCAAGGGTCCCGCTATAGTGGATAGCAAAGTAGTTAGCCATGGTGACTGAACTAATTCTCGAACCACCTTTGTCTTTGTTCCCCTTTCCAATTTTCGTTTGACCAAGCCTTCACGGACTTTGGCCATGGATTCTTTAACGATACCCGAATGATCCGCATAGAAGCAGCACTCCTCCCCTAATGCGGCACACAGCCCCCCTTGTTGCAGGAATACTAAATCTAGCCCTCTACAATTCTGCAGGACTACTTCAGATAGAGAGGTTAAAGAATCTTGAAGATGGGAAATGGAGGTTTCTATTCTTTCAATGTCTAAATCTATAGCAGCCCTAAGGCTGTCATACTGACGATTTTGCGTTGCTAGGGAAGCGATATCTGTCCCTGTGCCTGCCAGTCTGAGTCCAAAGAGGACTGCCAAGGTTATTGCAGTGACTGGCTCCCTCCTTTTTCTCTGGTGAGTGTGGGTGGTATACCATTGAAGTATATCCTCGTCAGTGTGATAGAGGATTTTAGGAAGCAGTTGGACTAGCACACAAAAACCTTCCTGGGTTTGGTTCAAGACATGTCCATGGAAACAAGGAGTTAGACCCGTGGTGCATGTCCACCAGCCATTCTTAGGGGCCAGGTAATAATCTAAGCTGGTTACAGGTAGCGTGACATTACAAAGGGACTGAAACTCGGGTGCAGGGCAGCCTATGCATAAACCTTGGCCGGTTACTGACTGAAGAGAGAGACCCTGAGCTGCCGGCGGCCACCTACAGGAGCTGGAATTAGGTTCAGTTGTATGATTTCCCATTACTGCAACTCCTTCATAATATGGGGGCTGGAGGTTATAACATAACCAGAGGGACTGAGTGAATTCCGGCCTCCTGGTATTCAGGAACCTATAGGCCTGGGTGAGTAGGTTCCATAACGGATGCATGGGAGATTCGTGCA
Source organism: Cephalopachus bancanus (assembly GCA_027257055.1). Taxonomy (NCBI): domain Eukaryota; kingdom Metazoa; phylum Chordata; class Mammalia; order Primates; family Tarsiidae; genus Cephalopachus; species Cephalopachus bancanus. The sequence continues at coordinate 3,100,936 of JAPVLO010000176.1, read as the reverse complement.
GCATGGGTGGTGGGTTAGGCCGAGTTGGAGAATTTACCCGCTCAGGTGAAGTTGTTGAGGTTTCTGCGGGATTGGGACTAATATGTGGTGATAGCGGTTTCGGATTTGGAACAAGTAGCGGGTTAGGTCCTATGGCTGTGTGGGGGCTTTGAGTTACGGTTAATTTTATCATAAAAGTAGTTCCGGAGTCCCCAACTCTGGCACTGTATACTCTGAGTCCCCATATTTTTCCCATCTCCCATTCTCGAGCATTCTTACCCTTTTTTGTGAAGCTTATTGTTATAGGGTTACAGAGTTCACCCTGGGTAGGGTTGCACCGGTTATGGAAGTTGGAGTTACCGGCCCTTTGTACTTGTATTAGGTCATTGGGCTTTGCTGGGTTCCAGTTTATGAACCCCGTGGTGACACGGGACCAGCTTGGGCAATAATATTGATTGGGGTTGTTACAATTTCCATCTCTATCATGCCCCGGACACACATAAAAATACCAGTACCTGCCACTAGTGCCTCCCTGGGTTAGCTTCCATTGCATAGCGGCAGTGTGGTAGAAATGGGTTAGATCCCCGGTTATAACAGGGAACCATGTGTGTGAGGGGGTCATGTTTGAGGCTTGCCAAATAATGTTCTTTGTGGAGAGGTCTATAACCTGCCAGGTTAAGTTTACGGGTTGGTGGGGATTAGGAGCTGCCCAAAGGGACCCTATCCCCGTTACGAAGAAGTAGAGGGAGAAGTGCAACAGTCTTAGCTTTAGAGGATTGTCCCTGTCCAGCCGGCTGCTCCATTCGGGTGCGTAGTTCTTCAGCACAGCAGGAGTGTCAGCAGGTTTGACGTGGGTGTGGTGGATCCAAGATGCAATGCCTTCTACTTTCAAGGCAGTGGGGGTGGACAGGATCACGACGTATGGTCCTTTCCACCACGGCTGCAGGGTCTCGTGTTGATGCCGTCGGACATACACTCAGTCCCCTGGTTGGTAGTTGGGAGTCGGCGGTGGTCCAGGTTCATAAAGGGCCTTCAATTTGGGCCACACCTGCTCATGGAGCCTTTGTAGGGTTTGGAGTGAAAAAAGGAGCTTTTGATCATCTATATCAATTAACAGTTCTATTTTAAGATTTGGTATGATTGGCGGGGGTACACCAAACATGATTTCAAAAGGAGTAAACCCTAGCTTATAGGGCGAGTTGCGCACCCTATATAGTGCAAAGGGGAGGAGAGTTACCCAGTCCCCGCCAGTCTCCCAGACTAATTTAGTTAAGGTCTCTTTTAGGGTTCTATTCATCCTTTCTACCTGTCCCGAGCTCTGGGGTCTGTATGCACAATGTAATTTCCAATCCGCCCCCAGTGCTTGGGCTACCCCTTGTATTACCTTAGAAATGAAGCTAGGGCCATTACATGACCCGACTTGGACCGGGAAACCATACCTAGGCATCAGATCTTCTAAGAGCTTCTTGGCTACCACTTGTGCAGTTTCGTTCTTGGTGGGGAATGCCTCTGTCCATCCTGAAAAAGTGTCTACAAATACTAGTAAATACTTGTATCCATATTTTCCTGGTTTTACCAGGAGCCCAGTAGGCTCCTGGCCGGTTCCCTCGAAGTCTGGTGCCCAGATTTTGTTTGGGGTTAGTTGCATTGACAATTTTACAGGCTTGACATTGGTTTACAATTTGTTCAATTTCTCGTCGGGCATTGGGTATGATTATATTTGTGTGGCGTATTAATTGTTCCATTTTTCTAGCCCCCAAATGGGTGCTTCTGTGCATTTTTATGAGTAGCCGTTGGCCCAACCGTTCTGGAAGGATGACATCCCATTTATGGGGGTCCTCGTCCCAGTGTTGGATCCACCACCAGCTGTCTGAAAACATAATTCCTGGTTGTCCACTTATCCATTTTAAATCTTCCTCTGTATAGTTCGGGCTCTCAGGTAGATCCGGGGGCCCGGGGTCTGGCAACGTGGTCACTAAGACATGGTCCACGGAAAGGGCTGCCTTTTTGGCCTCAGCGTCCGCCAGCCGGTTCCTTGTGCAATTGGTGTGTTGTCTTTCTGATGCCCCGGGCAGTGCATTATAGCCAGGGCTTTGGGTAACCAGAGTGCCTGTAACAACTCAAGGATTTCAGTTTTATTTTTGATGGTTTTTCCCTCTGCCATTAAGAGTCCTCTTTCTTTATAAATGGTCCCATGAATGTGTGCAGTTGCAAATGCATATCTGCTGTCAGTATAAATATTTATTTTTCGCCTTTTTCCCATGACTAGGGCCTTTGTGAGGGCGATGAGCTCGGCTCGCTGTGCTGAGGTCCCGGCCGCAAGCGGCGCTGCCCATAAAGTCTGTCTCTGTAGTCACTGCTGCTCCAGCATACCTGGTTCCGCCCTGCACGAAACTGCTGCCATCTGTGTACCAAGTCTCGTCGGCATCAGCTAAGGGCCGGTCCCGGAGGTCTTCCCGCGTTCCATGCACCTGTGCCAGGATATCTTGGCAGTCGTGCAAGGGACTTTCCTCATCTGGGTTAGGCAGCAGGGTGGCCGGGTTTAAAGTAGCCGGAGCCTGGAACAAGATTCTAACTGGATTCAAAAGGAGGCCTTGATAATGAGTTAGTCGGGCATTACTTATCCACCTGTCGGGTGGTTGTTTTAGGATGCCTTCAATAGCATGAGGGGCGGTGACATGTAGCTCTTTTCCCATGGCAATTTTGTCAGCATCCTTAACCATAGTGGCAACCGCTGCGATGATTCGCAGGCATGGGGCCCACCCAGCAGCCACGGGGTCTAGCTTTTTAGACAGGTATGCCACTGGCCTTTTCCATGGTCCAATTTGTTGCAACAGCACTCCCTTGGCTATTCCCTTAGACTCATCAACAAACAAGAAAAAGGGTTTAGTCAGGTCTGGCAGCCCCAGTGCTGGGGCTGAAATCAGCGCTTGTTTGAGAGTTTTAAAAGATTTGTTCATGTCCTCCGTCCATACGAGGTCGGACTTGTTTTTGGTGGTCTCATATAATGGCCGGGTGAGCTCAGCAAACCCCGTAATCCATAGGCGACAAAAACCAGCCGACCCCAGAAACTCACGTACCTGTCGTACTGTTTGTGGTTGTGGAATTTTCAGCACCGTTTTTTTACGGGCATCCGTTAACCATCTTTGTCCATCCTTTAGTTTGTAGCCTAGGTAGCTTACCTCAGTTTGACAAATCTGCGCCTTTTTCGCTGAAGCTCAGTAACCTAGGACACTCAGTTCTTGCAGCAAGTCTCTGGTGCCATCCAGGCACGCGTCCTGGGTTTCGGCGGCCAACAAAATGTCATCTACAAGCCGGGCTTGGTGGCTCAGCCTGTAATCCTGCGCCTTTGTGAGGCTGAGGTGAGTGGATTGCCTGAGCCCGCGGGTTCGAGACCCGCCTGGGCAGCGAGACCCCATCTCTACAATAAATCAAAAAATCAGCCGGGCGTGGTAGCGCATGCCTGTAATTCCGGCTACTTGGAAGGCTGAGGCGGAAGGATCACCGGAGCCCAGCAGGTCGAGGCTGCAGTGGCCGGGAGCGGCCACTGCACTCCAGTGTGGGCGACAGAGTGAGACTCCAACTCAAAAAAAAAAAAAAAGTCATCTACATACTGTAACAGGGTTAAAGTGGGGTGCTTAGTACGGAACTCACCCAGGTCTTCATGTAAAGCCTCATCGAAGATGGTAGGAGAATTTTTGAATCCTTGAGGAAGCCCGGTCCAGGTGAGCTGTCCGCTGATACCTCTTTCTGGGTCCAGCCATTCAAAGGCAAAGATGTCTTGGCTTTGTGGGGCTAATGGCAGGCTGAAAAAGGCATCTTTCAAATCTAACACCGTATACCACACCTTGTCTGGGGGCCAGGGCAGTAAGGAGGGTATAGGGGTTAGGGACTGTGGGGTGTATGTCCATTACCCGGCGGTTTACTTCCCGCGAGTCCTGTATTGGCCGGTAGTTGGTTGAGTTGGGCTTTCGTACCGGTAATAAGGGTGTGTTCCAAGTGGACTGGCAGGGTCACAGTATTCCTTCATCCAGCAGCCATCGTATATGGGGGGTTATCCCATCCCGTGCTTCCATGGAGATTGGATTCTGCCAGACTCAAACTGGGTCCGCTCCGGGTTTGAATTCCAAGAACACCGCTGGTCTGTGTCGGGCCAGCCCTATTCCCCCGGTCTCTGCCCATGCTAAGGGAATTTCCCGGAGCCAGTCTTGCATTTCCGGCACTATTTCTGAGTTAGGAGTTTGGCACAGTCTGTACTCATCTTGCAATTTAACAGTTAGAATTTGTAGGGGGCTTCCAATTGAATTCGTGACCTTTGCCCCATCTGACTGGAAGCTGATGTTTGCTTCTATTTTGGTTAGCAGATCTCTCCCAAACAAAGGGTATGGGCAGTCGGGAAGGACTAGGAACTCATGGGCGACTGTACCCATGCTCAAATTTACTGTTCTTTTAGTGGTCCAGTGTGCCGGTTTTACCTCGTTAGCTCCTTGAACCCACGAGATTTTGTCTGAGAGAGGGCCTTGGGGTTTTATTAATACCGATCGCTCCGCTCCTGTGTCTACATGAAAAGTCACAGGTTTCCCCCCTACCTCCAAGGTTACCCGGGGCTCAGGGGGGGACACCGAGCCCTGGCCCCCCTATTCGGTAACAAGTACAGTCACTTTGTCCTCCAGACGAGGAGGGCGTTTAGGGCAGTTTTTTATGTAGTGCCCTTCCTCCTTGCAGTAGAAGCACTGATTTTTTCTTACCTTGGGGCAGTCTGGCTGGGGATTTCCTGGTTTATTGTCAGACTCGGCAGCCAGCTTCTTTAACCACTTTTGCTTTTCCTTGGGGTCCTGGGCAGTGGCGGCCAAGAGGATTTTTGCCAGTCCTCTGGTTTGTTGTTCACTGTGTTTATCCTGCCGTTCTTCCAGACTTTCTCTATTGTTATAGACTTTCTCTGCCACTTCCAGTAAATCCTGCAAACTCTTTTCTCCTAGTCTCTCTACCTTCTGTAATTTTCTTTTTATGTCTGGTGCTGCCTGATTAACGAATGCCATGATCACAGCCGCTTTAGTTTTGGGCACTTCCAGATCCATTGGGGTGTATTGACGGAAGGCTTCCGTAATACGCTCCAAGAATGCGGCTGGGCTCTCGTCCCTATTCTGCCTTATGTTGTATACCTTAGCCAAATTAGTGGGCTTGTGAGCAGCCGCCCGGAGACCTGCCATCAGAGCCTGGCAGTAGACCCGGAGTTTCTTCCCTTATCTTCTGCCATGTTAAAGTCCCATCCAGCCAGGATAGAGGAAAGGCAGCATTTATTAGGTCAGGGTTGGTGGTGGGCTGTCCGTCGACTCCCGGAACTAGCTTCTGGGCCTCCATCTGGATTCTTTCCTTCTCCTCGGTAGTGAATAACACCTGTAACAACATCTGGCAATCATCCCAGGTGGGCTGGTGGGTAAACAGAACGCTTTCCAGCAAGTTAATCAGGCCTTTAGGATTTTCAGAGAAAGTGGCCGTTTGTGTTTTCCAATTATATAGATCACTAGTAGAAAACGGCCAATAATGCATAGGCTGGTTCCTGTCCTCATCCAGGGGCCCAGCCACCCTCAATGGCAAGACTACCATGGAGCCTGCGGGCCCTTCTCCGGGACCAGTCGCTCTGGGACCCTCCTCCGGGTCCCTGCGGCTGGACCGTCTACCTCCCCCACCTGCCCTCCCTCCCCAGCCGCCCCTGATCCTGCTTCTGCAGCAGTGGCTTGGGGTTGGGGTATCGGTGCTGGCGGGGCTGAGGGTCCTGGGGGAACTGACTGGTATGGGGGGGGAAGATTATTTCTTCCATGTTGTAGTCTGGGAGAACAGGGTAAAAGGGGTTCTTTGGCGATTTATGGAAGGGGTTCAGCTTCTCCCAAGACTGCGACGGCCCACTCTCTGGAGGCCCTGAAGGCTCCGTTCCCCTCTCCTGCAAGGCAAGCACTTTTAACGCTTGGGTTGGGGTAGGAAGGTAGGGTTTCACCCAAGGGGGTGGGGATTCCACTATATCTTGCCAGACCAGTATATAAGGCAGTTGGTCCGGGTGTCCCTGGGAGCCTTTTTGGAGAATGATATTCTTGACCTGCAAGAGAACACTTGTTAGGAAAGTCCCTTCTCGTGGCCAGCCCACATTGGAGGTGGGCCACTCAGAGGCGCACAAGTCCCGGAATTTCTTCTCGTGTATTTCCACACTCAGATTGTGTGCCCTCTCCTTCAGTTCTGAGAAGTGATCAGTCGTGAGAGTTAACGGTGTCTGTGCCTGTCCCATCTCACTTGTCAATACTAATGTCACAACAAACACAATCAACAAGACAAACAAGAAAATGACAAAAGGCAAACGGTAGCGGCCATGAAAACAGATCTGAAAGGAGGCTAGGGGAGGGACAGATCGTTGAAGAGTCTGACCTTTCCCACAGATGAAGACCTCGTCTTCCGGACGGGGTTGTGGTATGTCTCCCACAAGCCCTGGTCAGCGGCTTGCCAGTGCATTTGCCTAGCCAATGCCGACCTTAGAACAGAGAACAGGAGTGTGGAGCTCCACCCAAGGTACTGAACACAAGCGCGCTTACCCGGGAGCGACTTACCGAATGCCGGCCTGAAGACCCTCTGGACTGGGGGCTTTGGGGGGGGGGGTCTCTGGGATCCTGGACGAGCCCCCAAATGTTGTGGCCAAGAATTCGATCCGAGAGACCACCAAGAGCCAATTCCAATGAAAATTCAAAAGGGTCTTTATTTGCAAGCTCGAGCCTGGACCTCTGGGCCAACCGATGCAGCGGAGTGCACTCAGAGGCCCTGAACTCCCTAAGCAGGTGATTTTTATTGCGGTTACAGACAGGAGGGAGCTTGGTGGGGGATTTCCAAATTCGTTAATAGTTTATTGGATAGCAAACATTAGTGGTTACCACATGTGAATGGGATTGGTCCATCTTGTTTTAGTCAACCTCAGACCACCAACTTCAGACCACGGTCTGTCAACTGGGGAAGTTGCTGAGACATCTGAAATTTTAGATATCCCTTTATCATTACCCGATTGATTCGTGTTAGGGGGTGGTGGGTGGTAAGGGGAAGGGTTGCAGCCTAGGCTGTTATCTTTTGGTTTTTCTTGTAACTGAAACTGCAAGTAGCTGCAAGTTACATTCAGGCTGAAAGTTAGGAAGCTAAAATGGCTGTGCTATTATTGCCTATTAGTTAATTACGAACTGATTACAAAATTGAAGTTATATACCATGCTTTTAGCTTGAACTGTTATGGCCCTCACCCTCTCATTTCCTTACATGCTGTTTCAGTGTTAACTTCCCTGTGCTCACACTCAGCAGAAACATGTAGGCGAGTGACTGCTGGTGAGCAGAGATGATGTCCCACCTTTTCATCACTGACAAGCATGGCTAGCACAAGTAGATACTCAAAAGATACTTGTTTATTATTCAATAAAATAGTACATAAATCAGAAACTGTGAAATATGAAGATCAATGCATATTTTAAGTTGAAAAGAACAAACCAAAAAACCCCCCAAACTACAGTGTTTGGAGTAGTGTCAACTTGCAGGCTGCTTCATGTACATTGTAAGCCATAAACATGTGATAACACATGTTCATGATTGCTCTGAGGATAAAATAAACTGTTTTGTCATTTTTGTAAACATTTTTATTTTGTTTGAGAACCGGGGTGCCTGTAAAGATTTGTTACATAGATGCGTGTGAAGAAGTTTCAGTTCCCGATGAGGCTCCCCCTGGCTGTGAGTGTGGTACCCAAAGGATATTGCTGCATCCCTCATTTCCCTCCCTCCCTCCCCCTTTACTAGTGTCCAGTGCAGGTTGATCTCATCCTTGTGCCCAGGTTCCCAGTGTAGAGTACCCACTTATGAGGGAGAGCATGCAGGATTCAGTTTTTTCCTCTGTGATAATTCATTTAGAATGAGGGCCTCCAGCTGCATCTATGTTTCTGCAAATGATTTCATTCTTCTTTACAGCTTCATAGTATTCCATAGTGTAGATGTACTATGTTTTCTTTATCCAGTCCGCTGTCGATAGGCACCTGGGTTGGTTTCATGTTTTTGCTATTGTGAATTGTGCTGCGATAAACACACGAGTACAGATGTCTTTTCGACAGAACGATTTTTGCTCTTTTGAGTATATACCCAAAAGTGGGATTGCTGGGTCAAGTGGTAGATCTATTTTTAGTTCTTTGAGATGTCTCCAACCTGCTTTTCATGGAGGCTACACTAGCCTGCATTCCCATCAACAGTGTATATGCATTCCCTTTTCTCCACAGTCTCACCAACATCTGCTGGGCTTTTTTTTTTTTTTTTTGACTTTTTAACAAGTCATTCTGACTGGTGTGAGATGGTATCTCAGTGTGATTTTGATTTACATTTCTCTAATGACTAGCGATATTGAGCATTTTTTCATATGTCCGTTGGCTGCTTGTATATCTTTCTTTGATAAATGTCTGTTCATGTCCTTTGCCCACTTTTAAAAATAATTTATTTGTTATAGAGTTATGGGGTAAAAGTGAGGATTTACTACATAGTGGGCTGCATATAGGGGAGGTTTGTGCTTCAACCTCACTTCTACTGATAGCGGACCAGGTACTCTTTGTGTTGTTATATGCCCTTCCCCCTCCTTCTTCCCTCCCACTCCTAGCAGTGCCCAGTAACTACCAGTCCCACCTTTGTGCTAATCTGACTAGTGTTCAGAGCCCACTCATGAGTGAGAGCATGAGGTATTCAGTTATTTGTTTCACTCAATATGATGGTCTCCAACTGTATGCAGGTTGCCACGAAGGTCATAATTTTGTTCCTATTGGTTGGGTAATACGTCATTGTATATGTACTACATTTTCTTTATCCAGTCCACTTTCTTTCTTTTCTTTTCTTTTTTTTTTTTTTGAGTTGGAGTCTCACTCTTTCGCTCAAGCTGAAGTGCAGTGGCACACTCACAGCCAATGCAGCCTCGACCTGCTGGGCTCAGGCAATCCTTCTGCTTCAGCCTTCCAAGTAGCTAGAACTACAGGTGTGCCTCACCACACCTTGCTAATTTTTTGATTTATTGTAGACAAGGTCTTGCCAAGTTGCCCATGCTGGAATCGAATCCCTGGGGTCAGACAAGTCCCTTGACTCCACTTTCCAAAATGCTGGGATTGCAGGCATGCGCCACTGTGTTCAGCTATCCAGTCACTTTTGATGGGCAAGTAGGGTTGGTTCCATGTTTTTGCTATCATGAATAGTGCAGCAACAAACAAGTGTGAGCAGTATCATTTTGGTAGAGCAATTTATGTTCCATCGGGTATATTCCCAATAAAGGGATAGCCGGATTGTAGGGAAGATCCATTTTTAATTCTTTTAGAAATTGCCACACTGCTGTCCATAAAAGTTGAACTAGTCTGCACTCTCACCAACAGTGTAGAAGTGTTCCCATTTCTCAGCAGCTGTGCCAGCACCTGTTGTTTTTTGACTTATTAATGATAACCATCCTTACAGGAGTTTGGTGGTATCTCACTGTAGTTTTGATTTGGATTTCTCTGATGATTAGTGAGGCTGAACACTTTTTCATGTCTGTCAGCTGCCTGTATATCATCTTTTGAGAACTGTCTGCTCATGTTCTTTGCCCACTTTTTAATGGCATTGTCTGTTTTTTACCTTTTACTTCATTTTATTCCTGGTAGATCCTGGATGTTAGGCCTTTGTCAAATGCATAATTTCCAAATATATTTTTTTTATTCTGTGGGTTGTCTCTTTACCCTCTTGATGGTTTCTTTTGCTATGCAAAAGCTTTTCAGTTTGATGAGGTCCCACCTGTCTATGTTAGCTTTGTTTGCCCACTTTTTAATGGGGTTATTTTTTGTTTCTTGTTGATTCATTTACATTCCTTCTAGATTCTGGATGTTAGGCTTTTGTCCAATGCATAGTTTGAAAATATTTTCCCCATTCTGTGGGTTGTCTGTTTACCCTCTGGATGGTTTCTTTGCTGTGCAGAAGCTTTTTAGCTTGATAAGGTCCCATCTGCCAATTTTAGTTTTCTCTGCATTTGCTTCTGATGATTTGGCCATGAATTCATTGCCTAGGCAGATGTCCAGGAGGGTGTCCCCTAGGTCTTCTTCTAATGTTTTTATAGTTCAAGGTCCTTGATTCATTTTGAGTTAATGTTTGTATATAGTGATAGGTAGGGGTCACATTTCATTCGTCTGCATATGGTTAGTCAGTGTTACTCTCACCACTTGTTGATTAGGGTGTCCATTCCCCAAAGTTTGCTTGCATTGGCTTTGTCAAAGATGACATAAATGTAGGTCAATGGTTTTATTTCCAGGTTCTCTATTCTGTTCCATTGGTCTGTGTGTCTATTTTTGTATCAGCACCATCCTGTTTTGATTATTGTAGACTTGTAAAGTTTGAAGTCCAGGAGTGTGATGCCACTGGATTTGTTCTTTCTGCTCAGGATCTCTTTGGGTATTCAGGCTCTCTTTTACTTCTTTGTAAAAGTAAGTATTGTCTTTTTGAGGTCTGTAAAAAATGTTGCCAGTGGTTTGATAGGGATTGTGCTGAGTCTACAGATCGCTTTGGGTAGTATGGACAATATTGATTCTTCTAATCTATGAGCAATTTTCAAAACATCTTTCACTTTTAAAATTTCAGTTTAAAAATAATTTAATTTGACATAGTTTGTGTAGGAAGGCAAAGGATATATCACATGCTCTGTCAGCTGTGACCACTCTGCTGTCATCCCAGCTCTCCTCCCATCCCTCATTCACATTGTTCCAGCCATACTGGCTTCACCCAGTTCAGTTCTGGCTTAAGGATCTGCATTTATAGTTCCTCTCCCGAGGTGCTCCTTCCCCTGTGCCTGCAGGGCTACTTCATCACCCCCTCAGCTCTCTACTCATGCATCCTCTTCTCAAAGACACACTCACTGACGACATGGTGCCAAACAACTACCCTGCTCTCTAATCCCTTGTTTTGATATCATTTTCTTCATTCCACTTGTTGCCACCATATTATTTATTTGTCTATTTGTTTACCCTAGTTCTCTCTCAACCAGAATATAAGTTTCAGAGAGCAGACTTTGTCATTTTCTTCACTACTAAATCCTCAGTGTGTAGAATTGTGCCTGACACACAGTGGCATTCAATAGGCAGATATGCATTTCTTAAATAAATAACTCAATCAGTTGCTTTTGTTCATTTAAAAGTATATTTTTCATGTGTTGTGAATAAATTAGTCCAGACTTTCTTAGTTCATTATAGATTAGAAACAGAACCGCCAAAATGTTCTGTCTGATTCTGACTTTCTTGAGACGTATTTTAAGAATATTTTGTGAAAATATTCACCAATACTCATTACAGCTATGGAGTTACCTAGGACAAAAGGAATGCCTCAGTTTACTATGTTACCTTTACCCAGGAAGTATTGAGATGTGCAGAGCCACAATTGGCAATATCAATTAAGTATTTTATGAAAGTTTTAATGAACTCAGAAAGGATATTTGTGATTTTTTGTTTCTGTTGCTATGTGATGGGCATTGTACTTAGTACTTGACATGGATTGATTTATTGAATTTTCATCCCAAAAAGACTCTGGAGGTACTATTATTGTACTATTTGTTATGGGTTGAATTGTGTCCCCCTCAAAATTTATATGTTCAAGTCCCAACCCCAGTACCTTAGACAGTAACTGTATTTGAAGATGGAGTCTTCAAAGAAGTAACTTAGGTAAAATGAGCTTATACAGGTGATGCCTAATCCACAGCAGAAGACTCATAGAGGTGAGAAATGGGATTTCTACACTGTCCACTACAGGTTCTGATGTATTGCAGACACTGCTAGCTACCCACCCCAGATATAGACCCTTATTTTTTCTCAATAGTGGAGTTCTAATTTTATTCTGCAGAAACTGTGTGTACAAATAAATATTAAATTATCCAGTGTCCCTTAACTGTAGGTGTGGTATGTGACTGGCCATTGCATTGTGGTAAATTCTGGCCACTGAGTCATACACAAAACTATACATCAGAGTTAGCATGAATTTCCTAGTTGCCAACCACTTCCTTAAGTTCTCTCTGATGCAATTCACTTTTTAAAATTATTTATCCTAAGACCATGTCCTTCCTTAGCTTTCAAAATAAAATTCTGATTTTTTTCTCTAATATTTTAGCAAGTTCATTCAAATATCTATTACCACTACTTTAATGAAGATCTCAGTAATCTCTAATCTGGGCTACAGCAACAAATTCTTAATCAATCTTTCTTCTGCCTTCAATTCAAATATAGCTTTTCAGTTTGTTATGTCCTGCACATTTTCAGATATGACTTTGAACCAGCCCTGTGTGAGGCTAAGAACATGAGACAGAGAATTAGGGAATAATTATTATTCCAGTGACGGTATTATTCCCAGGATGAAGCAAACCATCAGACTTCTGGAACAGTGGGGCTTGCCACAACAAATAAACTTAGCCACAAAGTCACACAGGGGATGGAGATACGAAGGATTCTTGGAGATAATAGGAAAATCCATCAAAGATTGGGTGACATCAAGGTGAGTCTTAAAGGATGAGTAACAGTTTCAAAGGCAGGAGGGAAGAGCTCATCAATAGAAGGAAAATAAACAGGAGAAAAATTGCAGAAGTACGCACGAGTACCCATGTGTGAAGAATGCAAGTGAGCCAGTGTCTTTGGAATTCAGAGCCCGCAGAGGAGAGGTCACATAAGCCAGGAGTCATCAACTCACCTAGGCCACAGGACATCTCCAAGAGGCACTTGGGCATGGGAGTCCTTTTAATTCCTAAATATACTTTTCCCCAAAATGGTCTGCTTGAGAATGCCCTTGCTTTCTAGAGGTCATGCCATTTTTCTTTCTTCCCTTCTCGTTTACAAAAGATATTCTCCCACTTCAAAAAGCAGAGGTGTGCACACCTGGGATTCTCCTACATGTCTTACACATCTGGGATTTTACTATGTCAACTTGCCCAGGGGTACAAATCCACTGATCACTAAAAAAAGAAATTCTTAAAATACTTCATAGATACATGATAGATAGTGCATGCCTGTGCATAATTTAAAAAGCTATATTCTTGTCAATGCTGGGATGTTTGGAATAATTCAGGTAAGGCAGGATTTATTGCATTTTCATGTAATGACTTCAGTCTCATCCACCTCTGCAAGATCATCAAAGGATACTTTGCTCTAGTGACTGTGTCTCATGAGAGCAAAGCAATGAGTTCGTTGTAAGAAATGCTAAAAGTTGTGATGTTGTATTTTGTGCAAATGTCATACTGGCAACAAGGCTGAATGATCTATTTACCTGTCTCTCACCCATCCCCCATCTGTCATCTATCTCTCCATGAACTATCTTAAAGTCCAGAAGGGAGGTAATTCTCATGAAAATATGAATTTGTATGTTTACTTAAACTGAAAAATAATGATTGATTTGACGAGGGCTGACTCTACCAGTTAGGTTGCATGGTACCATTTCCACATATTGAATATGCTAAATTATATAACTCCACAGTTTTGACAAAAATATATTCAAAATACATAAAATTAAAGTATTTTAATCAAAAATTATTGTCACAGCAAAGGTTTTTAAATTAGCAATATTTAAAATTTCCTAAACTTTTCTGTTTCATAAGGTGCCTCTAAGTAAAAGAGCCTAAGAATTAGTCAATGTCATTGAATAATTATTGGTAAAATCTATTTTTCTATATTTTCTAGCAACTAAAAAGAGAAGGGAGACTCGATACGACAGTCATTCAGAGCAAAGTCTGTGCCCAGCTTCTTTTCCAGGAGATGCCTGCTCAGAGAAGTATAGCTGGCAGGTGGACCCGGCAGCCACATCCTCAGAGCCACTGTGACTTCCACACAAATGACACCCTTTCCTGGACTGCTCACAGCCAGGGACTGAGCCTAGCACAGGTACCAGGGCTGGTCCATTTCTGCTAAGCCAGGATCATCACAGGAAGTTTTGCTCTGAGACTCTCTTCCAACCTAAGACCTTCTGAGGACCAAGCTGTGTTCTGAGCCCTTCAAACCCAGTCTCCTCACCTCTCATAAGACTCAGACCTGCACTGCAGCCCAAGGCCCTCCTCTGCTCCTCTTCTTCATCTCTTATAGTCTCTGTAAACTTTTGACACTTGAGTTTTGTCTTGGAGTCTGTGGCCCTGAGACACTCTACTACTAGGGCATCAGATTTTTTGGTTCTTTGCCTTCCACAACATTGAGAGAGGATCTAATCAAAAGGTTCTCTGTTAAGTAATTTAAAAAATTTGATAATGAGTCTAGTAGTGGGTTAAACCGCATAATAGTATGATATTCCCCTTCTTTGGGATTAGCTCGGAAACTCGGACCTGGGCTGACTGTGAGACAAAACAGTCACAGGAATGGGCTCAGGACAGGCATACAATTCAGTCTGGAGAAATGAGACAAAAGAATTTGTTGGGTATTTTGGTTAAGAGATTTCTTGTTTAAAAACAAATAATCCAACTACTTGGAAGGCTGAGGTGAAAGGATCGCCGGAGCCCAGCAGGTCGAGCCTGCGGTGGCTGGGAGTGTGCCACTGCACTCCAGTCTGGGTGACAGAGTGAGACTCCAACTCAAAAAAAACCCCCAAAACCAAATAATCTTACTGGAAGATACAGCTTTCACTTCCTCTTCATGCTGTGTATGTGACTATGATATCAAAGGCCACCAAATCACTTTCATCTGCGAGGAAAGGAAGCCAACAAGCAGAGTGCTCATGAACAAGGGAACGGCAGAGAGAAAGGGTGCAGCCAGATCAGGCGGATCCCAAGGCCCGCCTGCCTATGGACATCTGGCCAAGGGGGGGGCACATAATTTTCCCTAAGTCTGCTGGTCAGTTTCCCATCACTGCAGCCAAATGCATCCTGCTTGCTTTGACAATGTTGGCCTCTCATTCCTCCACTTGTATTTAAACAAGTCCTGGCTCCAACATGGCCTGGTTCTCTCCCACATGGAGGAGGGGACCTGTCCCTCCCCCCAGAGTCTCTCACCATCGCTTCCCTGATGCCGGGCGTCGCCTCTGCCTGAGCTCTTGCACCTCACACTTCTTCTATGGGACCATCTGGATGTGGAGACCTGAATGAAGGTCTCCCTGATGCTGGATTGGAGGTTCTGTGGCTATATCCTCCACCCCCAGCCTTCACAACTTCCCTATCAGTCGTTGCCTTTGAGTGTCAGTGGGTGGTTAAGATTTCAGAGATGATGGCCAAGACAAGCTTGTAAAAGAATTAACTTTTAAGCCTATTCTGCTCATTGATTTTCACAAATATGCACATTTGTGTAAACACATTTGCATGGTGTTGTACACAGTGCATGTGCATGCACATAAATATGTCTGTCCAATTCTACACTTGAGACTGTTCTTCCAGTGACATGTCTAGCTCATCACAGGTGGACCAAGCTGAACAGAGACTGGCAGGTTACAGGACTGGTGCAGGGCTCTCCTAGGGCCTACTGCCTCATGACCTGATGCTTTCATTTCTGAAACTCAGGAACTGTCTAGGGACAGTTCCAGAAGCTGAGGCAGTGAGGTAAGAGGCCCGTGGCAGTGGCTCTTTGCCAATTATCATCACAAGATTTACACATGTCAACGACAGGCATGACTGTGATGGGGCAAGCCAACCTGCACGTCACCACTTGTCACAGCCACCTGCCACCCAACCTCTCAACTCCGTCAGTCCCTCCGATGTTCCTGTTCATGCTGTGGCCTTCTCCTCTCTCTTCCTTTGCTGTTCCTGGCTTCTAATTTCCTCCATGTCTTACCTTTTTCACTTACTATCAAGGAAGTAAAAAACACACACAACTGAGTCCCTCTTAAGTGCACACTCTTCTCAGTCAAGTCCTGGTAACTGCTCACAATTCTTTCTAAAAATTCTTGTAAGTCTAGATGGCCCATCTTGGAACCTCCGCCCCCCATGACACTCCGGACACTCTGGTTTTCTTCTAATTTCTCCTACACAGGAAGCTTCTCCCCAACTCCGGGCCTTGGCACGTGTTTCACTCAGCCACATTCGACTGACTCCCTTTTGCCTTTTTGGTTAATCCTCATTTTCTGGGTTCTTGGATGTCCTTCCCTGACCACTCAATTTAAAATAGATGCCCCGTGTTATCCTCTTTCTGAGTGGCCTACAACACAACACTTTGCACAATTTGTAATTATGCATTGTTATGGCTTGAATTGTGCCCCCTCCAAAAGATTATGTTGAAGTCTCAATCCCTACACCTCAATATGTGACCTTATTTCAATATTGGGTCTTTATAATCAAGTTAAAGCGAGGCCATTAGGTGGGCCCTGATCCAATAAGACATGTGTTCTTGTGCAAAAGGGTGGACCCAGAGACAAGGATAGAGGGAAGTCAGGGTGAAGACACAGCCAGAGGATGGCGTGTGATGGGGGGAATGCCAAGGATGCCTGGAAGCACCAGAAATCAGGAGAGGAAAGGAAGGGCCCACCCAGATGTCAGAGAGAACACAGCCTCCAGACACTTCGACTGCAGACTTCTGGCTCTGGACCTTTTAAGCCACTCTGTTTTTCCTTTTTGTCTAAGGCAGCCCTGGAGACTAAAACACACACTAATTGGGATTTATTATTAATTGTATGATGTCTGCCTCACTAGACTTTTAGCTTTATAAGGGCAGGTATATCTGTTTCATTTACCTTTACTATTTACAACAGCACAGATGATTATGTTGGCACCTATTAGTAGTGGAATGTTTGTGGAATTAGTGAATTACTGAGTAAGTGGATGCACAGGTGTTCATATTTTAATGCAAAATGCTTCAAAAGATTTTAGAATCTAAGATTGTTCAGATAAACCACTTAGAAGCAATAATAATTTAATCTTAAAATCAGTAATCATAATACTCAAAGTAAGAAGAAACAACATTTGATGCATAATTATCAAATGCCTCATTTAACCAGCTTGATTAGTTGTTAATTTGCATGTTGTGGGGTGATTTCCCTTAAAAAAGGAAAGCATTGTTCCTCCAATCTTACCAAAGGTTAAAATAGAAACAATCTCTTCCATCTCCATGCTGTACATCAAGAGAAATGCAAACAGGAAATGTGGAAGTTGTCTTCCCTTCTGAACATGTCATTATGACCTTAAAAAGCTACAAGAGCTGAAGTGGAGGCAGCCATGTACACAGCTGTCCCGTTTTAAGGAACCTCGTTGCCCAATAACCTTAAACATGAACATGAATACATCTTAAAGCCTGGGGGATTGTAACTCATGAGAAGAGAGGGGGGTGAGTCATAGTATGGTGCAGCTGAGTTCCTGCTCCACTGATTTTTAATTCTTATTCTTTTCACGAGTGACTGCACACACACACCACACATGCACACAAACACACACACAGAAACCCATGTATATGGCGTGAGCTTAAATACATGTCTGTAGCTATATAAATTCACATATACACGTGCATCACATCCTGAACTTACCCTATGATCACACCTTACTTAGTACATGAGACACTGTTTTGTCTTATCTCAGGATTCAGTAATGGAAGGATTAGATGCAAGTATTTAGTGGGTAACAAATGGTAGCTGAGGCAGAACTTAAATACTTTTTACAAAATTCAAAGTAAGTAAAGTCAGCTGAAGGTAATTTATTCTTATACTTTCCGGCAATGTAGATCTGGCAGATTAATGCCCCCCTTCCACAGATGGGGAATTGGGACCTAATATAGTTAACTCATAAGCTGAGAATTTTAAATGTTAAAATGCCGTTTTTTAACAGTATGTTCAGAATTTACTTCTAGCTCTAACAATTCTAAAAGTTTATCCAAAGTCATTATTAGATATCAGTATTGGTTTGCCAGAAAGAATCTATATCCAGATAACCTTCGTTTTCCCCTGAGGTTAAGCTGCTCATGGTTTACACTGCTGTAACACTGCTTACGATTAAAAAATAGCTAGACAGCCGGGCTCGGTGGCTCAGCCTGTAATCCCGCTCCTTTGGGAGGCTGAGGTGAGTGGATTGCCTGAGCCTGTGGGTTCGAGACCTGCCTGGGCAGTGAGACCTCATCTCTACAATAAATCAAAAAATCAGCTGGGCGTGGTAGCGCATGCCTGTAATTCCGGATACTTGGAAGGCGGAGGCGGAAGGATCGCCGGAGCCCAGCAGGTTGAGGCTGCTGTGGCCGGGAGCGGCCACTGCACTCCAGTCTGGTCGACAGAGTGAGACTCCAACTCAAAAAAAAATAGCTAGGCAATGGGATAGTTTTCTCGATTAATACACGGCCTGTAAGCTTGTCAGTATCGAATAGTTGCCTGTTTCTATTTCAGATTATGTAGCGGTCAAACTGGTTTTCCCATTTGGGAATAAACCTATGCTATATGATAGACTTTTCTAGAAAAACAATTATATTCTTTCAAGATCCTTTTTACTATTTTTTAAATGTGTAATCTGTACTGTATTTTGATAGACCAGGTAAAAGGAAATTAAGTATTTTCCGAAAGTCACAGAACAAGCCAGAATATAAACCAAAGTGTTTTTCCAAGGCTCAAGTAAGCAAAGGAATCGTTTAGCATATTCTTACCTAGTGAACCTTCCCGACAAGGATATCATGCTGCTACTGAAAATGCAATGTTTGAACTGGATTCATCTGCATCGCCCAGAAGTTGGTCAGAAATGCAGAAATCCAGGCCTCACGCAGCCCTACTGAGTCAGAATCTGCAGATTAATGGGACTCCCCAGGCCATGCAGGTGCACGTTCAAGTTTGAAGAGCAGAGGCATAGCATACGTGGACCTTGGAAAGACATGCATCATGGATCACAACATCCGTTATTTCCTAATTGCTCATCATGGACAAGATAATTTTTGTAAATTCTAGTTTTCTCATAAGTGATAGAGTTAATGGTACCTCTGCTTCTGCACTGGTAAAAAGTTTAAATGAAAAATATAAGAACTAAGTCTGACTTACCCATAAAAATTGTGCAATACTTTTTCTGTCAATAATCTCAATAACTGACAGATATTACATATATTTCATATATTTCATAAGTTGATATACAGTTCATGGAGTGCTCTTTAAATTGTTTAACATAGTTTACGCTTCCGATAGGTTTAGAATTCCTGAAAAGAATATACCCCTTCTTTTACAATAATTAATTATATGGTGGAGCAAAACGTTGAAATGCCAATCAAAACTTGCATCTCCTTCTCTCTTGTGACTTTAGCCTCTTCCTGACCCTTGTGTGCACATGAGGCACTGCCAGCCTCCTGAGATGGTGCAGGAGGCCAGCCGAGAAAATGCAGCGATTCCAAAGTTCAGGCCCTGATGGGCTTGAGGCAGAAACAATAAATTTAAAGAAACAGAATCAAGCCGGGCTCGGTGGCTCAGCCTGTAATCCCGCGCCTTTGGGAGGCTGAGGTGAATGGATTGCCTGAGCCCGCGGGTTCGAGACCCGCCTGGGCAGCGAGACCTCATCTCTACAATAAGTCAAAAAATCAGCCGGGTGTGGTAGCACATGCCTGTAATTCCGGCTACTCGGAAGGCTGAGGCGGAAGGATCGCCGGAGCCCAGCAGGTTGAGGCTGCGGTGGCCGGGAGCGGCCACTGTACTCCAGTCTGGGTGACAGAGTGAGACTCCAACTCAAAAAAAAAAAAAAAAAAAAGAAACAGAATCAAACTGATCAAGCAGAGCAGAGTACAGTAGGTTCCTTACACATAAACAAGTTCTGTTCCAAGAGGGAGCTCATAAGTTCTAAGAGGGCAGTTGGCTACATACTACTGTACTGTAACAGGTTTACAATACTTTTCACACAAATAATGCAAAAACACCAAACGCACATGCAAAATAAATATTTTAATCTTACAGTACAGTACCTTGAGAAGGATAGTTGTACAGTACAACAGCTGGTACATAGGGGCTGTGTATACCCCAGACATGTGAACTAACTTATATGATTGAACACATAAACACACGTTTGCATCTTTAAAAGTACGCAACTTGAAGGTTTGTATGTAGACTTGCTGTATAGATTTTGAGCTTTTGGATTCCACTGACCAGTGTAGTTTCAAAAAAAAAAAAAGTAGGAAAACAAAAAGAGGTATATTAGTCAGGATTCTCCAGAGAAACAGAGGAAGGGTGGAGGAGAAAGAAATTTATTATAAGGCACTGGCTCACGTGACTGTGGAGGCTGAGGCCTGAGGCCTGTGGTCAGCAAGCTGGAGGCCCAGGAGACCAGATGGTGTTATTCCAATCCAGGGACTGACAGCCTCGAGACCCAGGAAGAGCCCGTGTTTTGGTTCAAGTCCAAAGTCAGGAAAGAAGGCAACGTCCCAGCATAAACTAGGTAAGGCAGAAGGATTTCCCTCTTACTCAGCATTTCTGTTCTATTCAGGTCTTCAACTGACTGGATGAGGCACATCCACATCAGGAGGAAAATCTGCTTTACTCAGTCTATGGATTTAAATGTTAAACCTCATCCAAAAACACCTTCATGGAAAGCTCTGACCACATATCTGGGCAGCTCATGGCCTAGTCAAGGTGACACATAAAATTCGCCATCACAAATGGTTAACTTTTTGTTTTGTCAGGTAAGGACACTGCAATTATCATTACTTTATAAAAGAGGCATATTCATGACATTGAAAAAGACTTACAAAGAATACAATTTTAAAACAAATTTCAAATAGAATCAAATCTGGCTGTATAAAAATCACATTATCCTTAATTTTTTCACTTTGCTGTGAAAAAGAAAACCAAAGAAAACTCTGCCAGGATGAAATGTGTCAGCACGCTGTAGTTTGGAGCACATTTGGACCAGGCCGATGTCAGAGAGCCTGGGGAGAACATGAAGGCTGCTGGGACTGGGGTGATGTGCACAGGACTTGATCTTCTTTCTGGTTTGGAGGCCACTCGGCTAGTCAGAGAGCCTGCAGGGGAGAACATGAAGAGAGCCCTCTACTGGGCCCAGGACTTGATTTTCTGATTGTGCCAGGGAGAATACAGAAGGAGGGACCCACAGACGACAGACGGCTGCTCCTCTGAGTGTGTGTCTTTCTTATGTGACAAAGGCTGACTGAGGTAACATCAGGGTCTGGTTCTGAAAAGCCACGATTCTAGGCTGATTCAAAAGTGGTTGGAGATATGTGGAAAAGGAGACAGATTTGAGGCATATGGTGGTTAGGGGGTGGAATTCCATATGGAGGGAAGGGCTTACCGGGTTTGAACTGCCTTCCTGTCGGTGCCAAGGAAGGGAGCCCTTGGGATTTCTAAGCAGTTTGCCCAGATGTGGGGCAGAATGGGATGAGGGAGGGTAAGACACAGTTGTCAGCGTCCAAACATCAAAAAGAGAGTCAGGTATGTTATCACAAACAGTTTAAAAAGTATACATGGCAGTACTTAACTCATTTGTAACCACTGACATGAAGTGACGTCATTTCAAATACTGTTCCTGGTTGCCACTGATGTGCATTTCTGTCTTTGCAAATTCTGTTTCTGAATGCTGCAACATTGTCATATATATGTGTTATTATATTTTGCTTGAAAATGAATAGTCAGGGAAGGAGAGAGAAAGTTAATTGAGACTATTATCTGATATCAACTGTGCAATGTTGTTATTGATTTACATAGCTGGTCAAAATTACAAGCTGGTCATTACTCTGTGCAATTGGTATTGGATACTTGTATCTTGATATTTTAGGGTTTTCATGCTTCAACGTTAAAAATATTTACCATAATTATGGATAACGAAAAAATATATGCTGATGAGATTTCTGAGGTCGAAGTGAACTTACTAGTGATAGACAGATAGTGATGTAATGATGCAATGTAAATGAAGAACTATAAAACAGATAATCTATGACAGTGAATCTAGTACTGGTGAGAATGAATTAGACATTGAGTGGACAAAATATGATCCAAAAAGAAACTCAGAAGTGTTTAGTGGTAATCCAGGTGCCAAGGTATTTCCAAAGGATCCTCAGAATGTAAGTGAAGTTGTTGGACTATTTATTGGAGATGATTTTATAGGATTTATTGCAATGGAAACTAACAGGTATGATCAGATGCACCACAGATATAAATGTCTAAACAAATCAAAAAAGTGGAGCAATACTAGTGTCCGAGATGAAAAAAATCCCTATCATTAAATATTTTGACAGGACAAGTGAAGAAAACCACAATACATGATTATTAGTCAATACTTCCATCAATGCGACACCATTCTTCTCAAAAATAATGGCATGGAAATAGATTCCTCCAAATGTTTCAGTTTTTACAGTTTTTCAATAATACAAAAATGAAGTTAAATCCAAGAAGATTATGCAAAAGTGAACCCGTAATAAATTATGTTTTAAATAAGTTCAATACAGTGTGCAAACCTGAACAAGAACTTTCTTTGGATGAATTCATTGTGGAAGACTGTCTTTTCAGGTTTATAATTCGAATAAAAATACAAAGTATAGAATGCTTGTCAGAGTGGTGTTTGAGGCAAATACTGGATATGTCTGCAACTTTTAGCTGTATTGTAAAAAGGGTGACAATTCGGAAAAGACCATTTCACTTGTGCTTAACAATAGATGTTTACTGCAACCAGCTTCAGATTTTTAAAAAAATTTTCACCTTCTCTCAGTATTAGGAAAGTGAAAAGTTTGCCGGTTGCTAATGTGTTAAGAAAAATGTTTTAGTTTTATATTTATATCTGTGTGTATAAATGTGAAGATCTTGTTTTAGTTAAGCAATTTAAATGCCTGGTTTATTTTGTAATAATACCCAAACTATAAAGTAATGTATGGACTGTAGCATGCATGATCAATACCTTAAATTTCACTGAAGTATAGAGAAATAACTATGTTCATAAATTAGCAAAAATTAAATAACCAACATATTTAGTTTCTTTATATAGCCATAAAATTAATATGCATCACTTGGTATGATCAATATTACTAGCACATAAGCTCTGAGAATGAATTTTTTTTATCCCTGTAGACCATAAGCACCTACAACTGTGCTTTGCAAAGGAAAAAAACTTAATAAGTGAATGAGAAAATAAATTTGATAATCATTGCATGTCTTAAAAAATAAAAGCTAGAAATGATTTGTGGAATATGTAAAAATGTCAAACAAAAGAATATACTTATTAGTGGGAATATGATTACATAAGAATATCTAACCAATAACCCAAATAATTTAAACCTATCTTTGAAACTTTTTTCTATTGTGAAAAACAATTACTTAACTTATAACAAAGCAACTCTCAGTTACCATTAATGTTTAATAACGTTAAATTATTTTTGTATATTTACTTCAAATTCCTACTATCAAATGAAATAGGACTTCACAGAAAATTACGATGAGATAAAAGTAAATGCACAGAATTTAACATATGCAGAATGCACAGAATTCTAACATATGCAGAATTCATTTTAGAGTCTGCTTTTCGTAGGTAAACGGCCACAGTCAGCAATTTCATAGTAAACTTTTTATTAAACTGAGTCTTCACAACATATTTAAAATATGATGTTGTACAGTCAAATGTTTAAGAAAAAAATTCTAGATTGCAATTGTTGGCACACAAATTTAAGAACATAATTAAAATTAAGCTAAATATCTCAGTATCTATATAGATACATATCTATACAGATGGACACATAGAACTCAAAATTCATGTCAATGACCTGCAATTCCTGAGTTTTCAAGTTGTTGGTTTTCCAGATTGTACAAAACATTTTTCATCCACTTTACAAAGGACATGGCAGATTCAGAAATAATAGCTTTGGTTGATAGAGGCTGTCTCCCAAAGGGCAGACGAAAGTCCTCGACGGGATTAAGATTTGTCTTCAGAAGCTTCTTCCAAGTGAAGGTCAGTCTGAGTTGTAAGGAATGACTCCCACGTGGCAAGACCCTGACCAATGGAAACACACCATCAGGCAATCAACGACAGTTTACTTTCAGTGTTAAAAAAATAAATCTGGACATATATGCTCCTGTAGCAATCTGCCCTACTCCTCTCTTCCAACAGCTTGTCAGAACCTTTGTCATTTTCTACATATTTTTTTTTTTTTGAGTTGGAGTCTCACTCTGTCGCCCAGACTGGAGTGCAGTGGCCGCTCCCGGCCACCGCAGCCTTGACCTGCTGGCCTCCGGCAATCCTTCCACCTCAGTCTTCCAAGTAGCTGGAACTACAGGCATGCGCTACCACGCCCGGCTGATTTTCTGATTTATTGTAGAGATGAGGTCTCGCTGCCCAGGCGGGTCTCGAACCCGTGGGCTCAGGCAATCCACTCACCTCAGCCTCCCAAAGGCGCGTGATTACAGGCTGAGCCACCGAGCCCGGCTAGGTTAACATTTTAAAAGATAAAAAATATATATCATGAAACACATGCCAAAGCAAAGCTAGAATGGCTACAATAACATCAAGTAGATTTCAGAGCAAAGGTTCTTGTCAGTAATAAGGAAGAATATTTCATGATGGCAAAAGAGCCAATTCATCTATAGGACATACTTTAAAATGTTTATACACACAATAAAACATGTTTAAGATATATCAAACAAAAATGAAAGAAATGCAAGGAGAAAGGCAAATTCCCAATCATAACGTCAAATATAAAAATGAATGAAATATAAAAATACCAAAATAAAACTTTTCAAAGTCTATCTAAGTGCTTACAATACAGAACTCCACACCCTATCTAGTATCTGCTAACACTGTAGGGCAGCCCCAAGCAATTACTGCTTTCAGAAAATAGCACAGCTTTTTGATAACTCTGTAAAACTATCATTTAAATACACTTCTGAACATTCTCAAGGTAAAATTCAAAATGAAATTCTGCCCTATTCAGAATTCCTGTCAAATACGTGATCCAAATTGCATCAAAGATGGCAATAGTTCTCAAGTGAACACACTTCCATCACTGTCAGATTCTGCTTCAACTCTGCTGATTTAATAAAGGTCTAAGTAAGATACTCAATAGTCATCCATGCTGATTAGTGCTGCGAATCAACATTTTCATTTCTAAGGTAAGAGCTAAAAGTCACAGTAAAACATAAGAGAGATAAATTAGCTATTTAACAATCCCCTTACCATCCTCCATACTAGAGGCACAAAATATTCATCTATTTTAAAACACAATAATACTGCCATGTGTTTATATCAATACTGGGTGAAGTATTACTATGACTTCTTTACATATCACCTTCTTTAACCTCACAACAACTGTTTGATTCCCGTTTTACAGACGAGAAAGCCAAGGCTAAAATGGCTTAAGTATAACTGTGATATTGCAGTCTCATAAGTGGTATAGCCAGTATTTATTCACCAACACATAGAGAAAAACTGATCTCCTGAACTACCACCAGAGTCCGTGTGATAAGTCACAGGGCCATTGGAACAAGATGCCTTCCTTTTACAGAATGGAAGAAGGGCTATTGTAGAAGGAAAGGTGGAAAAAAATGTATGACATTAGGTCAATCATATTTTAGGAAAGAATACACACAAAAGTTGGGTGTATTGCAAATTCTTTGTGTATGAGAGAGGACTAAAAAAAAAAAAGAAATTATCTTTTGGAGGGTGGGCCCCTTGTAGTACAGGCTTCCCCTACTGGGTAAGTATTCTAGGAACTCATATGCACCCATGTATCAGCCAGCGTTGTTGTGAGAGTTGTGTTAGGCCTCAGTGAATTTTTCTAGAGACTCAACGCGTTTGTCCATTTCACGATGCACCCGCCCAATCTGCTCTTATGGATGCACCTGCCCAACCTGCTCTGAGTGTTCAGTAGTTTTTGACCAAAAATGGCATGACCCCTGATCTTGCCCTAGTGACTTTTTTTTGTTTCCCTGGATGAGAAAAGTCCTTAAAGGAAAATGTTTTGCTGATGTGAAAAGCTGAAACAAAAAACTGCAGAAGCACCAAAAGTCATCAAAATGGAAAGTTCAAAAACTTTTGAGCAGTGGAAAAGGTCTCTTAACAGGTGTATTGCATCAAATGGAGACTACTTTGAAGGTGACTGAAGTTTAAACATATAAGAGTAAATATAAAATTTTTAAGACATAAATTCTGAGTTTTTTGGGATCACCCCTTGTATTTATTGGTGTCCATATGTACTTCGAAGATGACTGAGTTAATCCATGCCAGGCATATGTATGGTAAGTGTTCAGGAGATGAAGATGATGACAGAGAAGGAAAGTATTGACCAACTGACGCTTATATGCTGGTCATCATAAAAACTGCATTTTTCTATCTGAACACAAACCAACTGACATACCTTCTTAGTCTCAGTCTCTCTCTCTCTCTCTTTCTTTGTATCAAAGTCTCACTTTGTCACTGGCTGGAATGCAGTGGTACAATCACAGTTTACTGCAGCCTTGACCTTTTGGGCTCAGACAATGCTCCCTCCTCAGCTTCCCGAGTAGCTGGAACTACAGGCTCACATCACCATGCCCTACTCATTTTTTTTTTTCTTTTTGGTAGAGACGGGGTCTCACTATGTTGCCCAGGCTAGTCTCAAACTCTTGGGCTCAAGCGATCTTTCTGCCTCAGCTTCCCACAGTGCTGGGGTGACAGACATGAGCTACTATGCCTAGCCCAACCTGGTTTCCACTGCTCTCTAAACTTAAGTTTTGCTGTAAAACTTGATCCCCCTTCAGGCTTCTGACCAATAAGGATTCTGGACCTGCAAAGCTGAGGATCTAACCACATGTTATGTAGCTCCTGACACTATCACATCTGTAATGACAGCACAGTTTTTACTAAATATACCTTGTATGCTAATTGTCTCTCCCTACCAATGTTTAAATTCACCTGAGTTAACTGGACTCTTGCACATATGTCCAGTTAATGCACATAAATCTTTTAAAAACAACAAAAAAGATGAATCTCTAACATTCCTTAAATATAAAGAATCATTAATAAAAAACAAAAAAACTCAGAACCCAGTGTGAAACTTACTTATAATTGTAAATTGTATTTTTTAAAAGGTGTTTATATTTGTTACTTGTCTTTGCATCACTCTCAAGCAATGACTTTTTTTAACTTTTAAATGATTGCAACTAGTGAAGAAAGTTAGTATCTTTCAAGATCAGAGTAACTACCTACAATGCAAGCATTATGGCTAGCCTTGCCTTTAACGGTCCTGATCAGCACATCCCAGCCTTGGGTTCCCATTCTGTCACAGAGAATTAACAACAGGGGTCCCACTGGTGTTTGAATTAGGTGCCTTCATTCCCCATACATATTACTCTATTTCATACAGCATCTCTCTGACAAAATCAGGCAACTTCATGTCACAGGAAACGGATTGTCACAGTACAACGCTAAGTTTTTTCCAGCACTCCTTATGAAGCCATTGTGACATGTAGGAGAAGCAAGCCAAGAGACGCTATGTGTGCAGCCAGTCAGGATGTGGGTGGTCAGAGAGCAAATGCCTCACAAATCCCCCTCAACTGGGAACCCAGTGCCTGCTTTCTCCAGTGGCTCCTGCTTCTTTTTGAAGACCAAACTCTGAGAAAGAGAGCCATCACAGTTGGGAAGGTGAGCCTGGGCCAGAGACACAGAGCCAACAGGTAAACAAAGCCATCTGGCTCAAAACCTTCTCACATACAGTACACAGAGATGGAATACTTAGGAAACTAACTTTTAGTTTTGAAAATAAATCTTTTGCTATTTCAGCAACAGTGGTGATGATTTTCTGCACTGGGAGGGGTGAAGGTCTCCTCAGGTCTTATAAGTGGGTAGCAATCCCACAGCAGATATGCCCACATTTCCTGTAGAGTCAATGGTGACAACAATCTCAATGTTTCAGTGGATTCTCTGTAGTTTCTGGTGGAAACTTCCATAGTTAAGAATCAATATTGCTTCAAGTTTGTGGGGTAGGGAGATTCTGCTCCCCATGTGACTTCAGGCAAATCTCTTTACTTTTCTGGGCCTGTCAACTTATGTATAAAATTAGAGTCCTGGACCATGCATGTCCATTAAAATTCCATTAAAAATGGAAGGTTTCCGAGGCTAACTGTGTCCAAGAAGAAGTTGGCAAATCAGATCACATATAATTCGTAAACATGTCTTGCTCTGCTTAGATTGACCCTATGCAGAGTACAGCAAGCAAAAAATTTACTTTTCACTCCCGGCATTTGGTATTTATAATTGTCATTATAAACAACCTCCAAACATGAGAATCATAGATATTATGAGAAATGTCCTCCATCGCCACCGTAACTGATTTTACTACAAGTAGTCTACATTTACTGAATATTTATTCTGCGCTGGACGCTGAGTTAAGTGTTTTTATTCATTCATTAAGCAGCTTTAAAACCCGTTTTTCATATTGACAACTTCAGGCTTAAGTAAAATTAGTGATTTAAGGCAAATGTTGGTTAAGGTTAAGACTCTTGGAAAGATTATCTATGTATGAGCATAAACGCTTCAAAACACTTTATTTTGGTAACTCACTTGGAATATTGAACTTTGCTTCTAAGACTATTCTTTCATCTTCATGTATTCTGTTCCATACATACATACATATATGTATGTACATTTATAGTCTAATACCCAAATGAATCTATGAAGTAGATACTATTATTTTCAGCATTTTATAGATGAGGATACTGAAGCTCACTGAAATAAAGGAAAGTCCTCAGGATTTTTCCACTAGTCAGAAGTCATGCCTGTTCAAAGCCCCATACTCTTAGCCACTGTGTGATAATGCCAACATAAGATAGGCAGTGACACCAACTTGTTCGTGGAAACAGCTAACAGAAAATTTAGTTTCATCCAAATTATTATATAAGTCAAAATTAAGAAAACATGGTCTATGTACTTCTCTGATAATAAAGTAAAATAGCCAGAAATGTGCCTAATAACAATGATACCTATTATTATAGAATGTGTAAAAGTCAAACCTTACCATATATTTCTTTTGAAACCAGAAATTCCCATATTAAGCCAAAAATTGCTGCACTTCCACTTTTCTCCTTTAATCTAGAAGTACCTTTTAAAGAATATCATGAGAATTGCACCTTTCATAATAAATTAACAATGTGAAATATTATTGAGTGTCCACTAAGTACTCAATGCTCTTAAGCGATCTTAGGCACAGATGACATCATTTACATCTTTGAGAAAATACTGAAGCCCAAATTTGTAATCATTTTTACACTAGACACATATCATCATGTGATTACTTAGCATCTATAAAAATTATAAGGGTACGGGGTGTGCAACATTTTAGTAACTGCTTTTTTATTACCTAAACCTAAGATTCAAAACACTAATGAAAACTTTCAGGAGCTATATATTTTGAAATTCTGAAATGATTCAATCTAGAAAGAAATCAGGGTTGATGCTGCCAGAGGGAAGCAACTTCTATTATTTTGCAATAGCTCAAAATTATTCATTCAATTTCATTTTTAGAAAAGTCTAAATTCGGTTTCCGAGAATCACCTGCCAAATTACACTTTTAGAAATACCAATAACTTTAAAATAACAGGCTTTGCATATTATTTTTTTAAAATTTACTTTTACATATCTCTCAAGAGCGCAGTGATAAACTTGCACTTGCAAATACTTAAATAACTGCAACTCAGTTCATGGAAAAGGACCCATTAGCAACAAACGCCATCTTGTGGTCCATTTTTTAATTATTCTGTAGCTGTCTAAGTCAAGATCTAAAGATAGATGGAGCTTAGATATAATTTATTCCATTTCTCTCACCTTTACACATGGGGAAACTGGGTCTGCAAAAGGTCTAATATATTTGAAGGAATGAATACAAAAGCCAAAATTCGAATTCACGTTCTTACAACTCACTTTCTTTTTACCATATCACTCTTGTTTACTTACAACAAGCTAATGACATAGAGTTTAATAAGATATTTCTAACATCAAGTTTACTTGTTTTTGTTTAACTATACACTGAAAGTACCACAAACTCTACAGAAGAGTGCATTTACCTTTGGATAGGTGGATAATGATCAAGGCACAGCTCTGATGTTTAAGTGCATTATTTTAAAGCATTTCATGTGTCCTAACTTTATTCTTGTGAAGATTTCTTGTGAGGGGTGTGTATGTGAATGGAATGCAGAGTTGGAGGAAAGTGAGGAGTGCCAGTACCTCATCTGACAGATCAGCAGCCTGCAGAGAAAGGACACGAGGAAGGGTTGACAACTAGCCTGTGGCAGAAATGGCAATATCCAATGTCCCATTTTCTTACAAGAAGACCCATCTTCTTTATTCAAGATGCTCCATCACACAGTGTGCACGTGTGTGCCTATGCTTGTGAGCATATATGTGTTTTAAATAATTTCTTCCTTTTCTATGTAGGGACTATATATTGGCTCATGGTATATAGTCTCTCATTTACAAAGCACAAAAATTAGACAGTCCTTAAGTACAAAACTAGATTTTTTTTTTTTTTTTTTTTTGAGTTGGAGTCTCACTCTGTCACCCAGACTGGAGTGCAGTGGCTGCTCCCGGCCACTACAGCCTCGACCTGCTGGGCTCCAGCAATCCTTCCACCTCAGCCTTCCAAGTAGCTGGAACTACAGGCACGCGCTACCACACCAGGCTAATTTTTTTTTTTTTTTTTTTTTTTTGATTTACTGTAGAGATGAGGTCTCGCCAAGTTGCCCAGGCAGGTCTCGAACCCGCGGGCTCAGGCAATCCACTCACCTTAGCCTCCCAAAGCGCGGGATTACAGGCTGAGCCACCGAGCCCGGTTAAAACTAGATTTTTTTAAAAGAAATTATTTCATTATAATATGCAATCTCCTTCTATTCAAATCCCTAATTAACTTCAGAAAAACTTTTCTATCCAAAGGATGAGAAGAGGCAAAGACGGTGCCAAGAGACAGTCTATCTTCAATTTTATTTTCAAAGATAGTTGAGGAATAATTATTTTACAGAATATGGGGCAACCCCCTTGGGTTCCCTCCTGCTGTGAGAGCTTTTCTGTCCTCTCAATAAATCCTGCTTTCTACTCTCAAAAATAGAAAAAATAAATAAAAAAAGAATATAGGGGCAGGCGAGAATATTTTTCATCAGAGTTTTGAATACAACAGAAACTTGCAGAACAACACAAATCTTTATGACTTACATGAGACGTAATAACAGAGTCCATAGTTGTGTGGAAACATCAGTGGTAGCTATTGCTTTTGAATATTTACTTCAGAACAGAAAACATCTCTTAGTCAAACAACAAAATAGGTACATATGTAATACTTTATAATGCTAAAAATGACAAGTACTCAATTTTAAAATTTTCTTAAAAGTAAATAAAAATCAAACCCTGCTGCATTTAAACTCAATTTCATTGCTGACTGTGTCTTATATGCTTTATATATGCTTTATTATTAAATAGATTATAAACTTTTACCTGAGAAAGGATACTACCTGTATTAAGAGTAAGAGAGGAACAGACTCTTTAAAACCAGAAGAAACTTCAGAGCAATGCTTCTCAAATGATCTAATGAGTGGCCACTAAGTGGCTCTACTGATTGAGACTAGTCTATAGTTCATGCCACATGAAAACCACCACGAAAGCTGGAAAACCTAAATTATTCTACAGCATTCAACAAATTAAGTCTCCTAATCACCTACGTAGATATCCTGACAGTGTGCTATTGCTTTAGAAGATTCTAACTAATTAATTTCCATCTCTGGATTCAATCTAATAACAACTTACAGAATGGCCATCAGTCTACACTTTGAGCATTACTTTAGAGACTAACATAGTTACCCAAAGTTTCCCAAACAGTGTTCTGTGGAACACTAATCCTGCAAATAGAAACAAGAATCTAGTCAAGAAAATTATGTCTTCAGCTTCACAAGTCATACAAGCATATGCAATACTCTGAGAACTGCTTTAGTAAATAAATCTGCTTAACTATTTAATAGTAGTTAAACCATTAACCTTTCTTTTCAGTCAGAAATGTCTTCTAACATAACAGAACCACAATATGACTCTCATCAAACTTAAATTTTGAAAAAAGTAAATTTCAAAGAAGCAACCAAGACAAATACCTAGTGAATTAAATAAACTGGTCTCTAAAATGTATACTATCATTCTACATGTCAAAGGTTGTCTAATGCAAAATAACTTTGGCTGGAATATAAAGATTTCTGCAAAAAGAAACCATTAGATATACCTCTTGCAACAGAGTTCAACAACACAGAGGACGTTTGCCTCTATTAGCTATGGTAGGGAATGCTCATCTATACATCAGCAAAAAGCTGTATCAAATTATTGAGCTGTAAGTTCGAGAGGTAGTTGACAATCACAGAGCCGTCTTTTAAGCCATGTTGAATTGAAATTTACTCTGCTGTGGCCTCATGCTTTCCTAAACTTCTTTACGTGGTATCACAATAAGGACCCTGACGAGCATTAGAAATCGCACATGTCTCTCTGTGTTTCCCTCGGTGTTTTCTAGAGAACATTTCAGACATTTATTCCATAAATGGCTTCTGTAAGCAAATATATTTAGGACATAAGAGGATAAAAAAAGGTGAACAGATTCTTTCCTGTAGAATTTCTTAGAAGGTTGAATATGCTAAGACTCACTGCCAAGCTTCTCCAGTGCAGTGGCACCACACCACCTAGATGGGATGATTGAGCTGCCAGGCTCAGCAGCCACAGTCAAGTCAGTGAAGGTGAGTGACTGGGGGACCAACTACTCCCAAATATGCAGTCATGGGAGACCCAAAGAACTATGCCCATGGGCTTTCTCTGACATTTATATTAATTCCATTTTTTTTAAAAGGTATTTATAAAATGTCTTAAGTGTAGATTTCCCTGAGTTCTGCTTGTACGTCTTACTTCTTCACTTATCCACAGTTACTGGTAACAGTCTGCCAAACTGAGAGACAGTTTCCTGAAATCTATGGTAGCTCATCTCCAAGGATGGCCCTTAGGCCCACAATCAACCAATAACAGATAATCATGATAGCCTCCAGAGAGCAGTCTGAAAGAGCTTCTCTTGATGATCTGACATATCTACAGTGAATCCTCACATCAGACAGTAATACAAAGGCTCAAAATCCTAAGATCATATAACATTTTTTCCTCTCTGTTTATCTTGCTCTGATTATTTTTGCTACGTATCTTTAGATTCTATTTAAAATGAGAATTGACTGCTTTGCCAAAACATGATTTCTATGGTATATATGGGAAAAGAGAGCACAAGACTATTCATTAAATAATCCATAATGTTGGTCTGTTTATTAGAAACACAAGGAGAAAACTCCTAAATGTTCAGTGGTTTGCAATTTAATGGCTTCAAGAAAATGAAAAAGCTGACATTTTCCTTTGGATGAAGATGATCATCCCTAATGAACTGGATGGTTATAGAAAAGTCACATGATGTAGCCTGGATTTCCTAGTCCTTTCAGGCTCCCGGCAGGAGCCTCCCAGTGGTTAAGACAGAAGATAATGTGGTCACAAGGATGTAATGGATTGAAAATTTTAACAGGTACAAAAATGGCTAGACTGAGTAAATATCTAGGTCTCGTAGCCTCTCAAGCTGGTGTGTTTGCTTTGCAGGAAATATGGCTGATATATAATGGGAATCTACTTAATCTTAGGGTGTCTAATACAGTTCTGAAACACTCTTCACATAGTTCCAAAGACACAGACTGTTCTTCTCTGAAGGGCTGTTTTTAGTACCATCTGGAAATCTGTCTACCTGGATCCTAGGGTTCGGGTCAGGCTTTGTAACTGTTATGAGGCATGATTGTAAAGAGAAATGCACCTTCATGTAGATTTGAAAATCTCTGTGCTGATAGCTCTGCTATTTCAGCTCAAGTCAATTTCTTTGTTTTTTTATGATAAGGAAAGGGAGTCTAACTTTAAGGAAGGCGCCTCTTTACTCAGATCCAGGCTAGGAGATGGCCAATATAAAAAGGAAGTTAATGACCCAGTGACCATCTATTATGCCTTTGTCCTGTAAAAGAAAATTGAAGCACTATCTGCCATTCCTCATGCTCACAACAATGCTAACCAACTCAGTCTGGGTAAATCTTCTATCACGTCCAGCCCTTTCTCTCCAAGACAGACTGTTCATGAAGAGTTGGGCAGTACTAGGTGACTGTATAAGAAACCACAGAGGATGGTGACTGCTTTGAAACAGGTGTCATTGCTCTAGTGACCAAAAGCCTCCTCTGGAGATAATTCTAGTATTCACCTGGGAAAGGAACATAGCCTGCATTTCTCCTGAGTAGGTGAAGTCTGTTCATCTTTTCTCTATGAGTAAGTTTAGAAGGGCTTGAACTGGGGCTTTCTCAGCACTGACTTCAAGTTTGTAAATGAATGGCTCTTGTACTCCTCTTTGAAAAAAGAATATACCCAGCCTTCTCTTCTTCTGGCATTTAGTTTTATAACCTCTTCAAATATACTGAATTTTAGATATCTTTTGTGTTTGCTTGATCCTTTCAATTCCCTTGATAGAGAAAACAGTAGTGAAATAGAAATGAGACAGTTGTTTTCTCAGTTTCGACTAGAGATTCATTTGATTGATTTCATTATAGCTTATCAATTCCTAATTTTCTCGCTTCCAAAGAAGATCCTCATTTGACTCTGGTACTGTCTGAAGGTTCTTCACTTTCTTTTCCCCCAAAAAAACTCACTTCTCCCTGGAACGTGCCCTCTCTAACACTTGCTGTTTTTTTTTTTTTGTCTTCATCTTTGTGTCCTCTCTGTCATCCTTGTGTTCCACAGGCCAGGGACCACAGGTGCAATTGTACCTGATTCTTTAGGTGCTTTACTATTTTTGCTTTTTGGAACAGCCCACTCCTCTTAAGTCAAATTCTTAGAGTCTGTGACTTGGAAAGCATAACTAACTTTGCTGTAATGTTTAAAGCCCTTGACTAAACTGGAGGGAATATGACTAAGAACAACTGGGACTTTCTTCCTTGGCTTTCAGCTATAGATTTTGAAAACAATCTTCTCCCCAGGTGACAGGCCTGCCGAAACTATGGCTCTTCCTTGTTAGAACCATTTCTAGGGAGGCTGCCCCCGCGTTGCTGCTTTCAACTCACAGAGACAAGCACAGAGCCAATTTTTTTTTTTTATTTTCAGTTTTTAAAATAATAAGATTTCTGAAAAAAAATCTAAATGCCACTCACCAAAATTCACAATCATTTTCAATATAGTTAAAGTCAGAATACTTGGGAACTGTTCTGGATTGGACCAGGGAGTTTTCTAGTAAATATACACAAAATCTACAAAATGCTCCCAAGCATGTAGTGTAGCACTAAGCTTAAATCAACCCCTTCACTAGAATTTATCTCATCCTTTCCCCAACATTACAAGGAATAAAACTCTAAATAAATAAAAATACACCCGAAGAAACTTCTGGACACTTAGTGCTCATCTGTGATTTAGTCTGTGGGAGGCTGCTGTGAGATCTACTTTTTCAAAATTTCTGTAATTTTAAATGACCCATAAATAACTGGACTTGGAAATTTAGGAAAGCATTGGCAGTATTGTTCAATTGGCTAGATGGTATACTCTTGTAGTGATTTTTTCTTTTCTTATTTATCTTCCAGAAAAATGTCCTTCACTGTAATTGGTTTTTCTGCTTCCTAAATGTCTGTCTCTCTGTCTCTCTCTCCCTCTCCCTTCCTCCTTCCACCTCCCTCCCTCTCTCTCTCACTCTCTCTCTATAGATATATAAATATGCATATATGTATATGTATATATACACATATGTTCTCTCTATATGTATCTGTTTATCTGTTTGTTTTGTGTTATCTACTAAGGACAGAATCTTATATTAAATCTGTTCAGTACAATTCAATTATAAAGCAAATTTAAATACTCTTCTATTCAAAAAATTAACTTGTAGAGTTGCATTAGTCAAGTGAATAAATAATTAATTATTCCCTAATAAACTTTAACCTCCTAATTGTAATATTTAAGTTTGAATTCGGGTCTCCTAGTGCTTAGCACAAGCCTTTGATGATAACAGTACCTAAATGAACAACTTCACAGGAGGCAAAGGACATTCTTAAATAAGACTGACAGCATTTAAAATGCAGCAACCATAGACCTGGTTATTTCTTAAAATTCTTACCAAGCAAGTTTTTAAAAAACTTATGTTTATAATTATTTTAATAGTATTATTTATGATAGTGAAAAAGAAAAACACAAATATTCAACTAATTCTCAGAGCTAATGAAGACATGTCAGTATGATGTATTATATGAAGATTATGATACTATGTGGAAAAGTATGTAAAACAAATGAAAAACATGGAACTCTACACATTCAATTTAATGATCATGACACAAAATAAATAAGTAGATATGAGCTTTTGTATTGACACTCAGAAAGAACCATGCAGAAAATTTAACATTAATATTTTAATATTAAAATATCAAATTACTTTTGTATAATTATATTCAAATGTACCATTCCCTAGGAAAAAGAGTTATGGGCATTCTTTATTTCTTCTTTGTGCATTAGAGTACTTAGCTTTTATTGCTTGTATTGTGTTTTCAGTGAGCCTTACTAACTTTATAATTAATAAAATAAGGCTATAAAACAAAGACTTCCATATAGCCACTAATAACTGTAAGATAAACTATGTAAGATAATAAACTATATTCTAAAATAAACTATGCAAAGGAATAAACTATATTTCTTTATTGTATTCACTTATCTACAGACTGCTTAATCTGGCAAAAACCAACATTCCTGGAAACGTTGGCCAGCTAGATTGAGGGCAGGAGGAGAGAGCCACCTCCAAGAGTCACAAAGGTCTCATGAGACGCCACATGTGACATGCGGGTCAGGACCTGGTCACAGCAGGGGCTCAGAAATGCTAACTCAGCAGCACATGTTAAGAACTCATGACCAGGCCAAGGCTCCCTGTCCTGACTCCACCCCTCACCAGAACTCTTTGAATAGTCCGTGAAGCCCCGACCCTTTCTTACTGTCAAGCTGTCCTACACATGTTAGAGACAAAGAAAACCCAAAACACCACAATGAACACAAAGACCTTCAAGTAAGAGGGGAAGGTCAGGGCTGCCTGTCATGCCCTTAATAACAAAGGTGACTCACTGGGCTGGGTGGATGGCTCCCTATTTCTGTGCCCATCCCTCTAAAAGCTAATTGTTCTCTTCTATAGTTCTTGCCAAGCCCAGAGCTATGCTAAAGTCGTTCCTAAATAGCTGCGCTGTTCTGCTAAAAAGTCTCAATAAGCTTTCAAAGTCTAATTGTCAGAGGACATGGAATAGCTGAGTGAATTCAATGACAATAAAATTAGGTTTTGAAAGAATAAACTCTTCCAGTTCCTAGTATCTGCCAAAGATCACTCCCGCTCAACACCCCTCACCATCAGCATCATCAGTATCAACAGGAACAAAGCAGATTGTCTTTTGTACCCACAAGGGAACAATTAGGAAACAGCTGTGAACTTTATCCAGCATGTCCTTATTGTTTTAGAATCCTTTTACATTAACAGGAAGTCAATTTCTTTGGTTATTTAGATATCAATGTACTTTGAAATTATCCACCCTGCTCAACTGGACTTGGTTTTATTTTTTAAAGTCTCAACACATTTATCCTTAATTATTGGTCATATAGAACAAGATGGGAATAACAACATTTAATCTATTTAAAGTTTAGTTGGAGACACCTGTTTTATCAATGTATATGTGTATTTACTTATTTATTTAGAGTTAGTGTCTCACTCTGTCATCCAGGCTGGAGGGTAGTGGCATGCTCATGGCTACCACAGCCCTGTCCTGCTGAACTCAGGCAATCCTTCTGCCTCAGCCGTTCAAATAGCTGGAACTACAGACATGTGCCAACAGAGTTGGCTAATTTTTCTGATTTTATTGTAGAGATGAGGTAGCACCATGTTGCCCAGGCTGGTCTCAAAACCCTGGGCTGAGGCAATCCTCTCACCTCTGCCTCCAAAAGTGCTGGGATGACAGGTGAGAGCCTCCACATCTGGATCCTGTTTTGTACTGAGAATCAACTCCCAATAAACTCATACATCTAAGCACAACATTTCAATATGATAATAATTAGAGTCTGGTACAGCACCATATATTTACAATCCGATTTTCCTCTGAAACTTTGATATTTATGTTTTAATTTATAAACAAGCTGTAACCATTTCACTTCATACAAGTAAATCCAAAGCCAAATGTAAATACCCTGTTTCAACTATGAAACTAGGAACAAACCTCTTTGGGAATACTGAAGAAAAGTTACGTTTTTCCATTAGAATGTGATTAAATTAAACAGGGCACGGAAGGTCCCTGGAACATCACACTTCTCTGTGCATCTGAGAGATTCTGAAGTCAACAGGTAACAGAAGATTGTTAATGTTTTGGCCAGAGTCTTTCTGCTAGGAATACTTGAAGTTAATAAGGGCTACATGTTTCTGATTTTTTTTTTTTTTTTTTTTTGCCAATGTGCCACATCTGTTAAGTTTTTGTCAGGAAAAAAATAATAATAACTAGAGCTGTGGGGACCTTCTAAAATTACACTGAAGATAAACTATAATCCTCCCAAATTTATACACCCAAGATGCAGTATACTTGACACATTTCTGTAATATTTAGAAATATAATACTTTTGGGAGAAAGAGATAAAACATAACACACTTATAGAAACTGCTGTGAAGAACGAAATTTGCAATATGGCACAGTGATACAAATTTAACTTTCTAAGAAAATAGTGTTTTGTATAAATGGAATTTAATCTATAAAACTAAAAACACTACATATTTATGTTAGAAGTATAGTTAAAAATCTGAAAATTTTAGTCATTTTAGTTGAAGTGCTATGAAATTGTTAAGAACGCTTTCTTTAAAAAAAGTCCAAATTTAGAAAAAGTTGGCAGACTTTATCCTTTAATGGAAAATATATAGGTGTATTTGTCATGTGATTTTCTTTCTTTTTTTTTTTTTTTTTTTTTGAGTTGGAGTCTCACTCTGTCGCCCAGACTGGAGTGCAGTGGCCGCTCCCGGCCACCACAGCCTCGACCTGCTGGGCTCCGCGATCCTTCCGCCTCAGCCTTCCAAGTAGCCGGAATTACAGGTATGCGCTACCATGCCCGGCTGAATTTTTGATTTATTGTAGAGATGAGGTCTTGCTGCCCAGTTGGGTCTCGAACCTGCGGGCTCAGGCAATCCACTCACCTCAGTCTCCCAAAGGCGTGGGATTACAGGCTGAGCCACCGAGCCCGGCTTGTCATGTGATTTTCATACCCTAATTTACCCATGTCTTATAATCATAATCATGTATAGTATATTGCATGTTCTAATTTCCAAGATATTTTCTTCTAAATTATCTCAGTTAATTTTCATAATAATCCTGTAATGTAAGTGTAGACAGGTTCTACCGTAAAGGAGTGGTGGAGAAGTGGGAATAAAGCTGTAATGTTGATAAATGTGCTTTACTAAATAAAAACATTTTAAATCTTTCAAAATCTGAGATTTATGCAAAATTCCTCTTAGATACTTGAATTTACTTAAGATTGCTAGTAAAGAATAAGAAATTAAGCCGGGCTCGGTGGCTCAGCCTGTAATCCCGCGCCTTTGGGAGGCTGAGGTGAGTGGATTGCCTGAACCCGCGGGTTCGAGACCCGCCTGGGCAGCGAGACCTCATCTCTACAATAAATCAAAAAATCAGGCGGGCATGGTAGCGCATGCCTGTAATTCCGGCTACTCGGAAGGCGGAGGCAGAAGGATCACCGGAGCCCAGCAGGCGAGGCTGTGGTGGCCGGAAGCGGCCACTGCACTCCAGTCTGGGCAACAGAGTGAGACTCCAACTCAAAAAAAAAAAAGAAATTAAGAAGATAGATGTGATTTTCTGATGCCCCCCAACACATACATCACAAATCTGCTCACTAATCCCTGGCCCACCAGCATGAAAGCCCTAGGTCCACTCACACATCTGCCTTGGTTGCTGCAACCGCCCCCTAGCCAGTCTCATCCTGCCCAGGGTTGCTCCACTCTGACCCACATACAGCCAGAGTGACTGTTCCAAAAGGCAAGTTCGATTCTGTTACTTCCCTGCTGAAAACTCCTCAGTGGTTACTATGACCCAAAGGGTGAAAGACCAAAGACTAAATGCACAAGGCGCTCTTCAGCGTAATCCTTCAACTCACCCTGCCTCCAGTCCTGCCTCTAGAAGGAATATGAGTGACTTGAGCATGTTCTCTGTCCCTTCCAGGCTTTGGTACATGTGTCTTCTCTGCCTCAACCTCTGATTCATCTATATCTGATGACCTGTAGTCATCACTCAGGGTTCAACAAACACATTCTCCAAGGAGCCTTCTTCAATTCTTCTGAATTAGGTTAGATACCCCACAATGTCTCTCTGTCCTGGGACTTACACCTTGATTTTTCTTTATGTGTATTTAATATTTTTTTATTTTAAAGACGTGGGGTACAAGTGAGGATTGGGTACATAAGTGGTTTACATACAGGTGACGTTTGATTTCTTGTATAGATTTCATAAATTTATTAATTCAGCCAGAGACAAGGTTAAAGACATATGTTTAAAATATAATTTCTAGGAAAAGTATATTTAGGATAGACTGGGTAGAGAAAAGTGACAGTATTATAAAATTCAGTTTTTTTTATAGGCAAGAGGACTGCCTGAGCCTGTGGGTTTAAGACCCACCCGGGCAACTTGGCAAGACCTACAATAAATCAAAAAATTATTTGGCATGGTAGCGCACGCCTGTAGTTCTGGCTACATGGAAGGCTGAGGCAGAAGGATCACCGGAGCACAGCAGATTGAGGCTGCGGTGGCTGGGAGCGTGTCATGGCACTCCAGTCTGGGCAACAGAGTGAGACTCCAACTCAAAAAAAGAAAAAAGTAGCTCCTTTGAGGAACAGTTACTTGTAAAAAAAAAATTAAAATCAATCACTTGCAAAGCAAAATGCTGACAAGTCTCTTTCCTGAAATTAAGAAAAATTATTGTTACTCTTTTGGTAATAGACTAGCATACTCCTTTGTTGAAGATTTTTGAATACAGAAGGTGATGAGAGCAGGGACACAGGGCACAGACCCCGAATTGATTTTCTGCTCATTCAAACCTCAGCTCCTTCTCTTCCTTTGCAAACCCTTTATCACATAGAAAAGAGAGAGAAAAAAGGAGGGGATAGAAGAATCATCAGGAAGCATCACCAGTGGCTTCTGAAGAATTCATATCCTCCCAGAACAACACACTGAGGGAAAAGCTAACAGGACAAAATGGTGGCAGCGATTCCATGGGCACTGAGCCACCAAGGAGGCTTCCGGGTGCAACACTAGGTTCTTCACAATAGACTCTTGGAACACAGGACAGATAGAAAGCAAAAGACCACGACTTTCTACAGAAGGAGTGTCAAGCTCCACTCATTACCTGTTCATAATAGTAGATGTTCTCCTCAGCCATGTCCATGAATGCTGACTTGAGATCATTTTGCATGCTCTGAATCCATCTTTCCCAGTCGGCCTTCAGTGCATTATTGGCACATTCCACTTTATCTTCCAGCTTCCCAATCTCTTCCGTAAGCTGAATTAGATCACAAAGAAAGACAAATTGATCTATGTATTCTTGCCATTAGGTGATTTCATCAAACTTGAACATTATATCAAAACAGCCTAAGAATAACTCTTTTTTTCAAAAAGTCAGCAATATTTACTGTGTTTACTAAAGTAAAAAGAACACTGGACTTAGCTGTTGAGAGTGTCCTATGATTGGCCACTGATGAGCACTTGACCTTGGCTAAGTCTCTCGAATCCTGGCTTCAGTTCTACTACTTATAAGATACCAGAAGTTGAACAAGAAATCAACTCTGAAGTATTTTGTACTAGCACTTTCACCACCATCATTTCTACTGATAACACTTAGGCTTAAGGTACGGTTTCATTCACTTCAGCTTCCCAGTTCTGGTCCTCATTTTCTAATCGCTTTTAGCAAAAACCTCAATTAACTGAGATGTTATAACATCCACACAGACTACGTAAAGGGGATTCACTTGCCAAATTTCACTCAGAGAGCTTGTAACAAAGGCATGTTTATACCTCCAGATGTCTGACTCCCATCCATGTGCTATCAGACAGGCTTATGCAACACTTAATTTGTCCCCACCTTGCCTGCCAGCCTCTAGGCATGCAACTCACTAATTTATTCATTTGTATCTGGCATATTTATACTATGTATTTATCTATGCATAATTATTCATGCATTCAGCCTATATTTATTCAGTGCCTTGTCTGTATCAGGCATTCTTCTAGGACCTGAAGATTCAGGAATGAAGAAAACAGACAAAAATCCATGCTTTTACCAGAACTTATACTCTGCTGGAAAGAGACAACCAACAAGCAAGATAAATATGATTCCTCTCTAATTCAAGAAGTAGTAGTGTCTTGCAAGTTATGGAATAACAAAACCCTAAGACAAAATACGCAAATAGACATCTTCCCCTGACTCTGAAGGTACCTTAGAATATACTTCCTAGTACCTAAAAAATTCTGTCTAGCAATGTAAGAAGTATAAAAGCAAAGACTACCAGCCCTTTAGTTTTTATGTATTAGAAATCCATTTGTAGAAAATATATTAGTTCATCCAACAACTATTTCTTGAGCACTCACTTGCTGCCAAGTATCAAACTAGGCACGGTGCCCCTATGTGAAACATTTTTTTCCCTCTCATTCGTTTTTGAAACACTTCTTTCATAGAGGCAAATCTTTACTTAACATCAAGGAATCCTCCCAATTCTAACACAGTTTCACAATGTGACCACTATGAAATGCTTTAGTGTGTGCTTCCCAAATTGAGATTCCTATATGAATATCAACACTCAGTGACAGCCTACAGATCACCAGAGTCATGAATAAACATGGCATAATCTTTCATAGATATTTTACAGAGATCAGAGAAAACTATTTTTAAGTTAACATGAATATGAATATATCATGCAGTAGGGATACTCACATAACATTTTAAAATAGGAGAACTTAAGAAAGCATTGAACTTGTATTGGCCATTGAGTGATCTCTCTCAGATTTACTAGGGTATACATTCCAACTTTCCTATACTATAGAAGTAAATTCTTTTGGTAAAATATTTGAACTACATGCCAGATCAAACGTGTTGGAAGCAAATCTCCTCGGCAACTTAACTATACACTTAATAGATAACCAACATACTTAGGCATGATGATTCTAGAGATGTTAATTGCTGTGACTACCAACAGTTTTGTAGAAGTATCAATTATAAAATTATTCATTGAGATATCAGCTTCCCTGCAGTCTGTTGCTTCAGGAGTAGCTGCCAGAATGAGAGAAGAGAATATCCAGTCAACTTTTTCAATCATTGTGATTTATCTCTGCTCAAAAGCAATTTTGGGGAAATTTCACTTATCTCTCTAAGAAAGAATCATCCCCATGTTGACTATTTAATCATGGATCCTTTGTGGCTTATCCCTGACATTATAATCTAGAACTAGTGGCAGTAAGCATCTCTTACCCTTACCCTGTTACTGTCTCTATTTACAAGAACAAAAGTAAAGTCATACAGGCAGCACAATGAAAATTTAGAGTCTCTCCAATACAATGACTGAGCCCCTAATGGCCGAATAGCTTATGAGGTCGGCTCCTGGTGCATTATTGGAAGAGTTATTTCTGCATTAACAAATGATGGCAATCTCACACATTAATCTAGTGTGTAAAAATTTGTGAACCCCCCATAACTTTGAAACAAAGCTGACATTTCTGGCATAAGCAACTCTAATTACAAATCATTCTTATTCAGAAATGTAGATACAAAAGTCAGAAAGAGAAGACACCAAGTGAATGGCCAGGGAGGGTTTACCCCAGGGATCCGAGGATGATTAACAAGGGAAAAAAATCTATTAATATAAACCTTTATAATAAGAGAGTAATAGATAAACATCATACAATTATTTGAGTAGATATAGAAAACCATTAAAAATTCAACACTCATTTAAGAATCAACTTCTCATCTAATAGAGTAGATAAGACCTGCTCTAACTTGATTAAAAATATACAGGAAAAAAATCATTACTAATGAAAAAAAATCTTGGAAGCATTTACTTTAGAATCAGTACTACAAAAAATGTTCCACGACTAAGAACATATGCTTTTTTTCTGCCAGATTACTAACAAAATGAAAAAAAGAAATACAATTATTAGATAAATGGGACAAAATTATCAGCATTCAGTCATGATAGAATTTTCTATATAGAAAACTGAAATCTACAAATTATTAAAATTAAAGGTAACTTAGAAGATCATTAAATATAGAATAAATACTCACAAAAGAACTACACTTCCATAATCCTAGCCAAAAAAAGTTAGACAACAAAATGTTTTAAAATATGAAATTTATGACAAATACAAACCAAAAAATTTGTACTTAGGAATAAATTTAGTAAAAAATATAAAAATTTTTTGGATAAAAATTAAAACTTTATTGGGAGATATTAAAAGAGAGAATTAGATGTCTGAAAAACTATTCATTTAAATTTTATAGCTAGTTTTCTTTAATTTCAGCTTAAGAAAAGTTCCTCAGATAATCCTGCCCAGAAAAGTATTTATGTTCAAAGTAGGGTTTGTAGTTTTGTCTTGTACTGTTCTCATCTCAGTCCACTGTTTCCCTACCATTTGTCAGAACTCATAATTATTTCATAGACTTGTCTTTATTATAATTTCCAATTATTTCATGGATTTTCCTGTTGGAATGTAGGGTCTGCCACGAGGGGCCATGTGTTCATCCATCTTTTCACCACTATCCCCAGTACTTACACTATGTGGGAATTTGATAAATATCTGTAGATTAAATAATTTTAGAAAAGTGAAATAAATGTCAGTCATAAGTCTAGG
Source organism: Cephalopachus bancanus (assembly GCA_027257055.1). NCBI lineage: Eukaryota > Metazoa > Chordata > Mammalia > Primates > Tarsiidae > Cephalopachus > Cephalopachus bancanus. Next base: position 3,056,141 of record JAPVLO010000176.1, on the reverse strand, counting down.
CTTATTTTTCTATTGGTCTCCCAACGATTATTTCTTTATGCTTTTAAATACCACAAAAACTTAAAATGTGCCTGATATATGCCTAAAGTCATACAAAATTTTTGATTAAAGCAATATAATTTGAGGATGACAGTTATTCATCCCGAAAAATATCATTGTTTTTCTTTTAAAATGGTTTTTCCATTATTTCCTTTTATGGAAAAAAAAATCATACAATCCTTTTATTCAAATGCTAAAATTTCTCTCCATAATCAGAAAAGCTGGGAAATTATCATTTTGAAAAAGTTCTTGAAAATAATATACCTAAATAAAAAGATTTAGATTGCCACTCCATCAGAAGACAATAGAAAATTCAAAAATTCAATTCCAGTCTGACAGCTACCTCTTTTTAACAAGCATTAATTAAATTGCCAGGGAGAGATGAGAGGGCTCTTCACAATAAAATTGTATTATTTTCTGATTCGTGAGAGAGGTACGATGTGTCTGAGGAAATTAGATGCTTGATTATACAGTGCTGCTTAGGAATACATATGATTACTAAGTAGTACCTTTTTTATATTCTTTACAAGGCTCACTTTTCTTAAAAAGTGGAAACCTCTCTCCCTGAAACCCACTGGGGATTTTGTTATCCAAATGTAACTTGTTCAGTAAAACACAATACATTTTCTAAAAGTGACAAATTGAGTCATGAAACACCCACAAATGAAGTTGACGTGTCATCCACCAAGCCAGCACCCTCAATACCATTAACACCCCCGAGTAGTAATTATGGTTTCTTATGACACTGCAGGTGGCAGAAAGGCAAGTGTTGACACAGTTATACTTTGGGGAGGGCTGCAGTCTCGTGAGAAGTTTGTGCACAGCAAAGGCACAGTAAGTTCACATGGGATGAGGAGGGGTCATTTTCTTCCAAGGGCTTTCCTGAGTCCTACTAATATAAACCTTTTAAAGACATGATGTGGCTCCTTAAAAATGAACAAGAAAATTAGTCTTTTAACTCTTTAGATATGGTAATTTCCTGTATTTCTGAAAAACATTATCTAAGCCTAGGGAAACAATATGCTATATTACCATCAGGTTTTCTGAAGTCAAAAACTATTTGAAAGCCAAAATCAAAACTGATTTATTTCACAGACCTTCACAGGGCAGACTGAGACTTAAATGAGATAATATGTGAGATATTGTTTAAGCAGTGAGCAAAATAAAAATATTCTACAACAGGAAATTGTATGTCCTGTGCTTATTTCTACATGAATGCTTCATTCAAAACGTAAAAAATCCCATCCATATATGTGAGTTAAAATATGTATTACAAAGTTAATCTAGTTATTGAAACTCAAATTTAAAATTGGACAGAAATCTTATTTTTGGAGAGGGAGCTTCTTTGGGAAACGCTCAGGGCAGCCTCAGCTGTGCACGTCTACTTGGGATTAATGGAGTAAGGACCACACCTGCCGCCTCTCTTGCTATCCATCCCACGACCATGTGTCGTGTTCCCCGCCCCCGGTCATCCCATGGCAGAGTGCCCATCCCACGTCCCTCACCATCCGACCGGGGTGCACATGCCCCTATTCTCCCCTCATGGTGGAGTGCCCATCCCTCATCTCTTGACCTCCAGCCTGCATGCACGCCCTGTCATCTCTCATGGCAGAGTGCCCATCACACGATCATCACCATCTGACCCATAAACACACACCCATCATTCCTCATGGCAGAGTGCCCATCATACGTCTTGCACTTTCCAGTGCAAGGATCTGCGGCAGGTCTTTTAATGCTTTAAAGTTCACTTGGAATGCATTTTGTGGATATCTCTGTCCTTTTCCTTACTAGTTTTACATTAAAAGTTTCGTGAGAGGGTCTCAGCAGCAACAAACCTGCCTCCCAGGAAGGGCAAAATTTGTGGAAGTTATACATTTTGAAAAAGCCTCTTACTCCCTCCCTGGCTACACTGCTTCTGAGAACCACTGTGCGACACAAGGGAAGAAATTGTATCTCCTTAACTAACTTCATACCCTCTTTCTGACAGAGAGATAAATAGGGCAGGCCAATTTAATCTAAAATAAATACCATTAAGACTGCCAATTCACTATGACAAAATATTTGAAGTCACCAATAATATTCTGCAGCAAAAATGACAGATAGAATGCATCACACATGCAATCTCCAAGTGACTGGGTTGATTATCTGAAGTCTGTTAGTAGGTATTTTCTGAGGGCTGTTTTGGGCTCGGAAGTAAAGTTCCCTCATGAACCAACAGTTTCTGTTATGGGTGGCAGAGGAGTGGCGCTGGGACGAGGGGTGGCCCTGGGACACAGTTTTCAGGTCCTGCAATTCAGTAACAGCACAGTTTCTGGAGTTATGCTTCAACGATATCAACATGTGCAATGTGACACAGTCACTTTATTTCTCTTTCACTCAGCTGTCACCTTTATAAAATGAGGAAAATAATCGTACCTCTCCTCACTGTACTGGGTGAGACTTAGAAGAGACAGTGTAGGGAGAACACTTAGAACTCTGGCACATACTATGCTCAGAAGATATGTTAGCTACTATTATCATCCTCAGTTAGTTTTAGCATAACTTATTGATCTATTTAAATATAAATCTAGATCATAATTTCTTGAAGAAATAAAAAAAAAATTTCAAATTCCTGAGATCATAAGTCTACATGTTCCACAGTACTCCACTCAAAGTGTTTCCAAGTTGCGGTTTCCAATTCACTATGAATTCTAAGTATATTTTTAAAAGAATAAAAGAAAGCCCCACACTCTTAAAATTCCTTTATGTTTTGATTTTAGTGGTAGTTCACTGTTATGTATCTTTAAATTTTCTCATCCTTCTGGACCTCAGAACCACCCATCAGAAAAAAAGACTATAAAAGACCAGGGATTGTAGGGCTAGGTTATGCTTCTGGTTCTGCTATTTCAAACCAGCTGTTCAACAGTGGGCAAACCACTTTCGCCTTTCTCCTCAAGGTCCCACTGCTCTCCCCTGGCTTATGCTGTCATCATCTCCTTCCCATGGTGATGGACCCTGAGCACAACCTTCTGTCCCCAGGCAGGAATGCAATGAGCATCTGGAAGCAGCTCAGCTCTCCTGTTTCCCTTCCTGAACAGTTCAGTGCTAAAGCTTATTCGTTGGGACTGAGCAAGTCTCACGTATATGCTGGTGGAGGAAGGGTGGCAAAGTCGTGGTGGCCCAGGGTAGGAGGTCAAACAGTAAGATGAGGAGGTCGCCCCTGCATGGGGAAGAGGACACTGTACCAGGTTGGAGCCTGGCAAGGGGAAACAGATCCCTAGAGTGGAACAGTGGAGACCTTCCCAAGCATGGCCCAGGGAAGGGTGTCCATGCTTACAGGGACATGAAGCAGGAACACCGCTACTGGGGAAAGGAGATGGCATGGGCTCAACCAATTGGTCACATGTGTGGGGACTAATCAGATCAGCAGGCACATGACCGATAACGGGAGCCTATCTCTTATTGTCAGAAAGGAAACCACATATACAGAAGGAAAAGCTTCTGGAATGAACTCTTATGATAGATGGATTAAAACTGGAAGCACTACAGAGAGATATGAATGAGCACGTATGTGGGAGATGTGATTACACATGGATGTGCTCCCAGTTCTGTCCACAGAGGAGCTCCTGGATGGTGATACCTCAACAGCAATGAACACCTTAAATGCCAAGATACTGTATTCTAAGTATAATTTTTCCCACTAAGAGAAACCAGAGCTCATTAGAGAAATGACTGATTCCAGGGCAGGCCTAGGTAAGCCCAAGAGGAGTCCAAACGTCTTGTTGTATCAGAAGTAAGTCAGTGCCTACACATGATGGGAGTAAGTCAGTCAGGCAAGGACCAGCCCGAAGGTGACCTCACTGGTTAAACTGGGGCAACTCACGTATCATTGTACTACCTGACAAAAACCTACTTTCTGAAATGAAAAAAAACTCCCACAAATACATGAGTAAATGGAGAATTTAAAGTATAAGATGCAATTATCATATCACCTTAAAGCAGCTCCTTGCGTCATATTTATTAATTACAATGAAAAAGAAGTGACCTTATCATGGAGGAGTTGGGTAGGTGCCACCTTAATCAGCGACCCAAGCATACATCATCACCAATGGTACAAATAAACATCACATACTACCTGACAGGAATCCATAGAAAGATCACAGCATCACTTCAGTAGCATTCCTATCAAAGGCTGGTAACTAAATCTAATCATAAGGAAATACCAGACAAGTTAAAATGGAAGGCAGCATTCTACAAAGTAATCTTCAGTTATGGAACAATCACGAAAGTCAAAGAAAGATAAGGAACTGCTCCAGGCGGAAGGCCATGTCCAGCCAAATGCCATTGCGAATATGATAGAATGGGTGAGGCCAGATGGGTCTGAGCACTTGATAACAGGAATGCATCAGTGACGATCTATTGATATTGGTGGCTATCTTATGGCTATCTAGGAGAATGTCCTTGTTTGTAAGAAACACACTATTCAGGGGTTACGAGCAGAAGGTTTACAACTCACTCTCCAATGGCTCGAGGAAAATAAAGGCCTCTGAGCTGCACTTTCAACTGCTGTGTAAGTTTGTCCCTTCAAGATAAATCATAAAGGCCATGACATATCAAATCCCAATGTTTCCCTGCGTAAAGTCCTCCAGGGCACACCACTGCCACCAGAAGAAGCTCCAGACCCACACTCTCTCCTCACTGGCTTTCTGTCCTCACGCCTCAATCCTGCCTCTGTCTTCCAGATTCTGGCTCTTCATGACCTGGAGGGCTCCGGAGCACAGGAGCTCCTTCTACTTCTTCTTATCCTGGTGCACCAGGATGTGGCTGGATGACCCAGTGCCGTCACTGTCCTCCTTTCAATGTCCCCTTCTTACGAAGATCTTCTCTGCTCACTCTAGCTCAATTCTCTTCCTCTCCTAGTGTTCTGTATCCATTACCCTGTTTGATTTTCCTCACTGCACTGATCACTATCTACAATGATCACACCCATTTAATATGTGTTCAGTAAGCACCGAGGGGAGAAGGGCTTTGCCAGCCTTGTTCAGTGCGCTTCCCATCACCTAGTGCGTGGACAGTGAAGAAGCTAGGGACCGCTTGCTGATTGATTCTAGGACTCAACTTTCTCATCTACAAAATGGGAATAAACTACTATCTACCTCATAGGATCAGTGGTTAGATGGCATGGGTAAATACTGGCACAGTGCCTGGTTTTGTTAAGATGTCAATTTCCAAAAGGAAAACACCTAGAACTTGGCAAGTTGAATGGGGAAGTGATTGAAGCACTTACCCCACTGGACTGACTTCTCCGTGGACAATAATTCAGTAGAGAGAAAAGGCTCACTCTCTGGAGCTGAGAAACACACATACATACTTTTCACTGCACTGCATTCTACTGTGTGTTGCCAACACTGTTTTTCACAAATTGAAGGTATGTGGCAACCCTGCACTGAGTAAGCCCATCACAGCCATTTTTCCAACGCAAGTGCCAACTTTGTGTCTCTGGTCACATTCTGGTAATTGTCACAATATTTAAACATTTTGGTATTATTCTATCTGTGATGGGGATCTGTGATCAACGATCTTTGGTATGACCATTATAACTTGGGGTAGGGGAGATCACAAATTGGGTCTGTATAAAATGGTGAGCTTAACCCATAAACATTGTGTATGAATGATGGCTCCATCGACCACTCGTTTTCTGGTCTACCCCATTCCTCAGGTCTCCTTATTCCCTAAGACACAGTAATATTGATATAAGGCCAACAAATAATCCCGAAATGGCCTTTAAGCATGAGTCGCAAGTCTCTCACTTTAAATACAAAGCTAGAAATGATCAGGCTTAATGAGCAAGGCATGTCAAAAGTTAGGCCTTTTGCAACAAAGTAAGTCAAGTTCTGAATGCAAAAGAAAAGTTCTTGAAGGAAATTAAAAGTGCTACTGCAGTGCACACATAGATGACAGAAAGCAAAATAGCCTTATTGCTGAAATGTAAACTGTTTTATGGGCTGGATAGAAGCTCAAACCAACCACAGCATTTCCTTAAGCCAAAGCCTCATCCAGAGCCAGGCCCTAATTCTCTTCAATTCTAAGATGGCTGAGATTGATGAGGAAGCAGCAGCAGAAAAGTCTGAAGCTGGCAGAGGTTGGTTCATGAGGTTTAAGGAAAGAATCCATCTCCGTAACATTAAGTGCACGTGAAACAGCAAGTGCTGACAGAGAAACTGCAGCAAGTTCTCCAGAAGGTCTTGCTGAGGTTATGGATGAAGGTGGCTACTCTAAAAAACAGCTTTATAATGTAGACCAAACAGTCTTCTACTGGGAAAAGATGCCTCTAAGACTTCCATAGCAAGAGCAGAGAAGTCAGTGCCTAACTTCAAATCTTTAAAGGACTGATTAACTGTCTCATTAGGGAATAATGCAGCTAGTGACTTTAAGTTGAAGCTAATGTTCATTTAGCATCCTGAAAACCCTAGGACCCTTAGGGATTATCCTAAATCTCCTCTGCTTGCTCTATAAATGGAACAACAAAGCCTGGATGACAGCACATCTGTTTACAGTATAGTTTGATGAATATTTAAGGCTCAGTGTTGAGACCTACTATTTAGAAAAAAAGATTCCTTTCAAAATTTGACTGCTCACTGACGACATGCCTGGTCACTCAGGAGTCCCAGTGGAGAGGTACAAGGAAATTAATGTTGTTTTCACACTTGCTACTATAACTTCCCCAGCCCATGAATCAAGGAATCCTTATGATTTATCATATTATTATTTAACTTACCTTATTATTTAAGAAATACATTTTATACCAGGCTTAGTGGCTCATGTCTGTACTCTCAACACCTTGAGAGGCTAAGGCTAGGAGTTCAAGACCAACTTGGGTATCATAGTGAGATTCTGTCTCTAAAAAAATTTTTTTTAAAGTAATACATTATTTCTAAGCTATAGCCACAAATACATTATTTCTAAGCTATAACTTCCTCTATGACTCTCCTAATGAAAGTGGACAAAGTAAACCAAAAAACCCTCTGGAAAGAATTCACCATTCTAGATGCCATTAAGAACATTTGTGTTTTATGGAAGGAAGTAGAAATATCAACATTTATAGGAGTTTGGAAGAAGCTGATACTAACTTTTATGGATGATTCTGAGGGGTTCAAGATGTCAGTGGAGGAAGTCACTTTAGATGATAGAACTAGCAAGAGAAGTAGAATCAGAGGTGACTGAATTGCTCCCATGTCATGATAAAATTTGAACAGATAGTCAGGCATGATAGCTCACGCCTGTAATCCCAGCACTTTGGGAGACTGGGCAACATGGCAAGACCTCGTCTCTATAATGAATCAAAAAATTAGCCGGGTGTGATGGTGCATGCCTGCAGTTCCAGCTACATGGGAGGCTGACGTGGAAGGATCTCCTGAGCCCAGCAGGTCGAGGCTGCAGTGGCTGTGAGTATGCCACTGCACTCCAGCCTGGGTGACAGAGTGAGACTCCAACTCAAAAAAAAAAAAAAAAGTGAACAAATGACGAGCTGTTTCTTATGAACTAAGAAAGTGGTTTCTTGAGATGGAATCTACTCCTGGTGAAGATGTTATGAATATTGTTGAAATGACAACAAAGGATTTAAGATATTCTGTAAATTTAGTTGAAAAAGCAGTAACAGGTTTTGAGAGGATTGACTCTAATTTTGAAAGAAGTTTTATCTCTTCTTTCAGAATGTGATCCAAGAGTGGCACTTAATTTAGTAATAGCTGAATGTGCTAGAAGGAAAACTACTGGTTATCCACTTTGTGGAAATGCATTTTTTTCATTTTTAGTACTTGTTAAATTATTTGTACTTTAAATAATGTTTTATAATACCATTATGTATTCTCTAATATTTTACACTTTCATACTACAACTTACCAAAATTTTACTAGCACAAATTCTGGAGTTATAAACATTAATTCATCTTTAAAAATTTTCTTTCAAGTAAGCAAACTTCTTCATATTCCTGGATAAGGAATAATTAATGTCTGATTAAGGTCACAAGTTAAGTAAAATGGAATCAAAGTCCTCTCCAGGCATTGGATCCCCAGTGTGTTACTGCCCTAAGCATAATGAAATATTTACTGTGTGCCCAGGCAGGGCCGGGAGTAAAAGAGATATTTAAGAAAGATCCTTAGGATACATTTCTTATTTACAAAAAGCCTAAATTAAAAGGAAATTGAATTCATGTTGAGTTTTTGCATAGAACTGTTGTTTATTTGATCTACAGCAGACAAATCCCACAAACCAAACCACAAATCCAAAGGACCCCATAAGTAGCATTTCTTAAAATCCCAAGAAATGACTGGAATTTAAAACTACCCCTTTTACTTCTCCATCTGCTCCTTTTTCTTTTGCAGTTGAAGTGAGAGAAAAAAAATGTTCCTAGAGAAAGACACAGAGCTTACAGTCTTTCTTTAGAAGGTCGTCTACAACAATGTCACACTGCCTCTCTTCTTCCACAGTCTTTTATTGTCTCTTCCCTTCTTCCCCCAGTCCCCCTCACCCACCACAAACACACACAGGCCTCATTCATCAGGACTGTACGCTTACATGTCCTATTCTCACATTAGCAAACCTTAATATGCAGTTGCTTCCCTCAGCAAAGTTCATTGGTAACATTCTGAAAGTAGTACTTTTTCATCTCGCCCTCCATATCTCCTATCTAGTTTTCTGGGGAACGGTGGCATGAGTCATTTGGTGTCCAGGTTTGTGTTCACAACAGACATGCTAGTGTTTGTGGATTCTAAAAGAAATAACTAATAACACATTTCTGAAGGGGTCAAAATATGTTGTAAGAAATGTGTTCTTCAAGATAATTTGGAATGCTTTACTTCCATTTCTCATTTGTTAGTGTGCTTCTAACTTATTCCATATTATTTAAGATAGCATTCAAAATTGAACTCTACAACGAGTTTAAAGATGGCAAGTAAATATAGACATTAGTGCAAAGAAAAACAGGAGCAGGGAAAAAGGTAAATTCAGTGGTGAGTTCGATACACAAAAGACACACTTGCCAGACAAGTGGGTCAGAGCTGGGCTCCCAATTGTCTAGTGAATCCTGAAGAGTGGGATAAAAAGAGGGACAGGATCAGGCACAGAAGCCAAGATGTGTAAGTCGAAAACACAGAAGCAGCTCAGGAGAAGCGAAATCAGACTGCTAGTGCTGGGTGCAAACCAAAACTTCCTCATCAGTCCTCGTCAGGGAAAATGCAAAGCAGTCCATGCTGTGATGCTGCTGCCCTTATGTTGCCCCTTGTTCTATATCACTGGCACACTTCCAAGTGGGTCTACTCAAAATAGTTCCATGGGAGTTCACAGCATAGTTTTCTGGTAGTTTGTGCAAATTCAGATACATTTTAACACGTCTATTCAATTGCCTGGAGTGGCCAGGCATGGCAAGTGGAGACAGTCACTATACAACTTAAGCAGGGCAGGAGGAGATGGTCACTCTTCAGCTCAAGCAGGGCAGGTGGAGACAGTCACTACTCAGCTGAAGCTAAATGCTATCTCGGTTTTTCTCCTATTTTAACAACTTGAAGATCTAGCAAGTAGGACTGTAGCTCCCACTTTCAAAACTTTGATCTAAAAGAACAGAACACTCATATACTTCAAAGAAAGTTCCTGTAATATTTGTGCTAAGAATATTTACACCCTGCTCCTGGTTAGGCACTGGGATAGGGTTTCGATATGCTCATTTAACAACACTCTAGGGAAGATATTACCCACGTCATTTTACAGTCGAGGAAATGAAAGCATGGAGAATGTAAGTAACTTGTCCAAACTACAAAGGGAGTAAGTGGTTCTCGCTACACACTGCCATAATTTGAATCATGCACAACTCTGCAACCGGGCGTAAGTCCTTATATTTCATACTTCCCAGAGACCACTCTGCTTGAAAGTGCTAGGACCACAAAAAATAAATGACAGAGGGAAAAAGCCATCAAAACCACTACTTACGTCCGTATTATTTCTTTAAAGCTTTCTAGAATTAGAGAGAAGGCAATCTTGCTCTGAATAGCAGTAGTGCACTGTCAAGATCATTTGAAAATTAATAACCATTATTTGAAGATAAGAGTAAAACACTAGTTCAAAAATAGCTAGTCATACGGAATAAGGACCTGCTTGAAGCATGTGGTGTCTGTATCCACTGAATGTAGCTATACACAGATTCAGACTCTCATGATCTTATGAAAATGTGCTTTTTTTCCTATCACATAAGTATACTGCTAAACAGCTACAGCATTGTATCTAGATCCAGCTTTCTGATTCTGTGCACATATTGCTAAATGTCAAATGGATTCATATTCATTTATATCCGAATGCTGCTTTGAGTGGAAAACTATAAATCATCCATTCAAAAATAAAAATAAAATAAATATGCAGCATTACTTAGCACCACAGATGAGCCTTATTTTCTTTATAGCTAAGTAGTGAAGAGAAAAAGCATCTTCAAACAGAAGCTCTGACTCTACAAACTTATAACTAAATCGCAAAACCCACAAGTTTCTCCAAATTTTTGAGTTTTCCTCATAATCTGTTATTATTAAACCTTTATTACCACAGTCAAAATTTTTTTTACTTGCATACAATAGTATCTATTTCATCTGATTTTTTTTTCCTCTGTCACCCAGGGTGGAGTACAGTAGCATGATCACAGCTCATCACAGCTTCAGCCTCCTGGACTCAGGTGATCCTTCTACCTCTGCTTCCTGAGTAGATGGTAGGAACATGCCACCATGCTGGACTAATTCCTTGATTTTTTTTTTTTTTGGTAGAGATGAGAATTTGCTATGTTGTCCGAGTTGGTCTCAAACTTCTAGGCTCAAGCAATCCACCTTCCTTGGCCTCCCAAAGTGCTGGGATTACAGGTGTAAGTTATCCTGCCTAGTCAATGTCTTCTTTATCAGAATCCGTAGTGGAAATCAACGTCTCTTGAAATATTTTATTATCTACACTTACCTTAGCTATTCTATATCAAATTGTTTTCATAAATGCCTCATAATTGGAGACATGGGGAAAAATGTTGAATGACCCTGATTAGATCTGTGTGGTTCCTCTTGCTGGTGTAATGACTGGTCACCTGTCAAAGCTTGGTCAATGTCTTTCTCTTCTATTTATCAGCCATACTTTCCCTGATTCTACTACCATTAACCTCTCAATGTTGGAGTCTGCCAAGACTCGGTCCTGCAACCTCTTTCTTCTCTATTTTCTCATCCTTTTCTTACCCCAACAAATCTTATCTCATAGCTGTAAATATCACCCATTTGCGAACAGCTCCTAGGCACCCATCCCTGACTGGGCCCCTTCCCGACCCAGGGATGATTACCTGTTAACTTTCTATTCAACATCTTCACTTGGCATCTAACAGGCACTTCCACTTTACACGTCCAATCTGGTGTCCTCAACTCCCTCCTAAGCCCATCCTTTCCAGAGGCTTTTCCATCTCAGTGCCAATGATCACCATCCAGTTGCTCAGTCCAACTCACCTGGTCCTCTCAAGCCTCATCCCACCAAACACAAACAGTTCTTCCTGAGAATTAAACTCTGCGTCTAACCTCTACATACCACCTTCCCTGGGCTTTTCCAGCCACTCCACCTTCCCTGTGCTTTTCTAGGCACAGCAGTCTTACCACCACGCACATTGATTGTGTTACTCCCTCTGTTCAATCATCTCCACCACCTTCGCTGAGATCACAGCCTCAACAGGTCCTATGTGACCCAACCCTGTTACGTCTCTGACTTCATTTCTCACGACTCTTCCATTGGCTCCTTCCATTCCTGCAGCTCTGGGCTCCTTGCTTCTAGTGGGATGTGCAGGGACACGTCTACTCTGCACTTACTGTTCCCCCTGCCCAGAAGGCTCTTCTCCAGGTCCACACATGACTCAGACATCTTCTCCTTGATAAGCCCTCCCTAGAGCCCTGATTCTAGACTGCTCTACTCCTCAACCACTCTCACCTCCACACCCACCACTGCATGACAATATGCTATAAATTTGAATGAATTATTTACTTCGGATTGTTGGTCTTTCTCCTCCATTAGTATATCAGACTCATGAAGACCTGTTTTCTCAACTGCTGTTTCTCCAGGGCATGGAATCATGATACCTGTATGGTAGTTCCCCAGTAAACTCTGTTGAAAGACTTTTGTTGGCCATTGCCTTACTAGACTCTGGAGTGGCCATGCACTCTTAGGGCTATGGCCGTTGCCATGTTTCCTGGCTTTGATCCCTCCCCTACCTTGTGGAAGTGAATCTCCTCTTTCTCTCTCTCTTTAATTACTTTCTAAATAAACTGTATTTTCTAATCTAAAAAAACAGGTTTTTGAATACTTCTCCCTTAAATGTCATCTTATCATGCAGGACATAAAGCTGCACACCTCCAAATTTCTTCTTCCTCTTTTATTCTATAGCTTGGCTAAGAGAGCCACAATCTGCCCCCCTGTAAGCTAGAAATGTTAATCATTGACAGTGTGAAACACTGGCGGTCCTCCTCTCTTTAAGTATGTGGATTCTGCCTCCCATCCACCTCTCTCTAAATCAACTCTCCCCTGCAACTTGGCTGCCACATCCTCAGTTCTGGCTTCCTGGATCCATGCTGCTCCAGAATGAAGTCCACAGCCCGCAACCTGACAAATAGACCTCTTCCCCTTGACCCAAGCTTACCTTTAAACTACATCCCCTCCAGCCCCCAGCCCTGCCCTCCATACACCAGTCCTGTTTCACCAACTTGGCAGGCTTGGTGAGCTTCTACTACTTCTTGTAATATCCATTCTACTTTAGATATTCTCCTTGCTTTTCAGTGAACCATTCCTTAGTCACACCACAGGACCCATCTCAAATACTGCTTACTGTACAGTCATCCACACACAGCTACAGCTGAGAGTGCTTAGTGATCCAAGCAACTTACACTTTATTATTTAATTCTTAAACATTCCCACTAGAAAGATACTCATAATTTCCCCAAAGTATACATAATAAAATGAGGCTAAAGGAAGGAAGTTAGGAAACTTACCGTGGGTAGCCAAAGTTAATAAGCAGAGGAACTAGTATTTGGTCCTAGGGTTATCAAATTCCAAAGCCTAAGTGACAAAACTCTAAATGAACAGCTGAGCTGACTTCAAGTGAATTTTCCAAATGTGTTCACTAAGTTTAGGTCTTTTAGAAACCATGAACTTTATTGCTGTGATATAAGAACAATAAACCATAAACTCTAAGAATGAGCTGCTTTACCTACCCAGGCAATACATCAAGGATTCATTACCAAATACTATTTTAGTTGTAAACCATGTACCTTATGTGGGCATAATTGTGTGATAAGAAAAAGTAACCATAATGTCATTTTTGCTAATTTACAACAAACACAGAGTCACAGGCAAGGTAGAGGGCTAGAGCCTTGTCTTTGCATGCCACAGGCCCACATGAAGACCACTGGTGTATCCAACATGACTGGAATGTTACATCACTGCTGTCTTTCTACCATCATTATAATCCTCCAAGCTTTGCCCTTCCTGCTGGAGCTTCATTTCTCTGATCATTTCATTATGAGTCACTTTGCTGGTTTGCACATAGCACCCCACCCAGAGGTGACTTTGATGGAACTGCTGATGCCAGCACCAGCAGGTCTCCATAGAAATGGCCCCAGGGTTGTCTCAAAAGTGGCTCTGTCTGAGTTGTCATGGTAAACACCAGGCAGATTGCTATATTCAGTCCTCTGCCAGGGTCGTCATGGCAACTGCAAAGGATGGCTCCTTAGAAGGACCTCACAAGGGCACGTTTCCATGGTGACCCTATCCTACATTTCTAGGCAACTTCCCTTCAGTATTTTTCAGTGACCAATCATGGCAGGTTCATTTTTACAGTAACTCTGGGAAGCTTCTCCCAAACATACCATCAAACATATGAAGATTTTAAAGTGAGAAGAATTGAAAACAAATCAACTGCTTAAAAATACAAACAGTGCCACTCACAAATCATTAAATAAGTTCGTATAAACTTCAGAAAGGATTTGTTTTGTTAAGTAATAAACACACACACACACACACACACACACACACACACACACACACACACTCCTGCAATACCTTGGTTAAATGTGTCTACCAAATCTTAATTAATAAAATAGGTGATATTTACTTTTGACAATCTTTCCATTAAGTATTTTACAGACTATGAAGCAGATAATTATTTCAAGTATTTCCAATCTTACAATAGAGCTGCTATTTGTAGGTTTTATGCATTTTTCAGTGGATAAGACACACAAAAATAAAATAAAACATACAGATTGATCACCGGGCTATCAATAACATTTTTATAGAGAGAAAGACAAAATATTTGCAAGTTAAAAGGAAAAAAAAAGTTTTTTTCTTTTAGTTGAGTAGTGAAATTCTGCCATATTTGATCCCAAGCTACTTTTTTTCCTTGTGCTTTTTGTGGTTGGAACAATCCCAACTAATCTTTCTTTCATTTCAAAGCATGAATATAGGCCATTCTGAACACATGCTTGGTTTTTAAGCTACGTTATTATTTGCCTGAAACTTTAAGCTACTCTACTTTTTCTAGTATTTAGGCAAGAGAAAATTTTTTCTACCCATTTATTTCATCATCTTTAAAATTATTTAACAAATAAAAAACAAATTTTAAAGTTCAAAATATACAATTACAAGTTCTGGCCATGTGTCTACTTTAGAATACTTCAGCAAAAATTTTAAAAATGAAAAAAGATACATTTATAAAGGTTGAGCAAAATGTTGAGAATTAATGAAGCCCAAAGATAGATAAGAAAGCTTATCATACTATTAGATCTTGTTTTTTTTTTAAAAATGCCCATAATAAAGTATCTTAATAAAAGAATAAAACTTGGGAAAAAAATAGATAATGCCTTTGTAAAGACTGTCATGATAATGAGAAAAAACTATAGGAACATTAACTTATTTTGTATAAATATTTTATCAAACTAGCAAAAAGTAGATTAATTTCCTGAATATTTACTAACCTAGAACATGCTAAGTACATTTTATCCCTTCTTCTAAGTCAATAACTTCTTTCAAAACATTAACTTTATACTTTCCCTACAGTAGAGGTAATGAAAGTCAGAAAACAGAGAAGCATCAATGTTAAGCTTGCAAACTTCATGGTACTCACTATGATATAGAATTTTGGAACAAATTTCACTATCACGTGCTGAAAACTTAGATACAATCCTGTAATAAAGCTCTACGTTGCTGTTAAAAATTTTAGACAATGACCCCTACATGATACATTAAGAAACATAAGAACTTACCAAATCAGTATCTGCCTTTTTATAGGTCAAAGCTTCAACTTTGGAATCCAGTTCTGCCTGTATTTGGTCTCTTCTTTTCATAACTCCCTTCATATTAAAACATATTAAGGATAAAATAGGCGATATTTAGTTTTGATAATCTTTCCATTAAAAAAATACATTTAAGAATAAAAATAGCATCTCTTCCCCAAGCCATCAGTCATTTGGGGATATAATACATTTTTAAAAGCTGGTATTGGTTTTTTCTTTTTTTAATCTCTAAAAGCTAAATTGAAAGCAAGTATTTAAGAAGATTTTTTTCATAAATCTTTTATTAGTTTTCCCAATGCACATTTTACCCATTTAAGTATTATATATATGTACAACATTTGATGGCGCACCCTAGGCATACAATTCTTCAAAAAGAACAAATAGCAAAACAAATAATAAAACAACAACAACAAAAATCAGTGGAAGCACCAGAAATAAACACTATGGCATAAACTGGTTGTAGCTAGGAGTCACATGAACCACTCACCTGGAAAAATCTACAGTCAGAGGCAGCTCTCTTATCTGACTCCAAAGGGACAGTTAATCAAACAGGCAACTGCAGTGGGAAATCAGAAAACTGAAGTGTGCATTCACGCCTTCAGCATTCTATTTTAGCTCAAAATGCATAAATATTCATCAATTAACCAAGTTTTTGATGAGAAATCATGGCCTCCTCTTTAACTTAGAGTTTCATCTTGTTTTCTTGAATAACCATAATTTCATGCTTCAGTGTTTTTAAACTTAAAACACCCTTGTGAAGCAATCTGAGGGCAGAATTCATCTACATCTTTAATAATTTTTGCTGATTTTTTTAATAATGTCTTTCCATTGGTGGCTCATTTTTCTACCAAGATATTCAATTTTGACTGTGTAGACACAAGGACTCTTTTTATTTGTACTCCTCTTTCTCTGGTTTTCACAACATTAATTAAATAGCAAAATTCTAATAATAATCACAAGTGGTCTAAACAAGTTAAAGAAAAAAAACACTGACTCTAGGTCAGTCAACCAGTGAGAAGCAAGTACAGGACATATAAGAGAAGAGCCTTAACAAGGCACAGGCCTTCTGCATGCTTTAAGAAGGGAACCTAGACATAAATCAGTTACATGGAATCAGACAAGATGGTACTATACTGTTTGCATGACAGCTGAAAAGCATGAAAGATAAAAAGTATCCTGAGATCGGCCTAATCCAGTTTTGCACCGGGTGAGATCACTCTTAAGATATTCAGAAGGAATTAACACGTCTCCTATTTGCTAAGAAATCAATAGCAAATTCAACTAATTATCACAAATTTTTTTATATTTACGTCAATGTTTAATGGTCATTATTGTCAACAAACTCCTTTTTTCCTCCAATTCAAATGCCTCATCCTATAATTTAGTTCTATTTATTTCATGACTATTTCCATAAAGATGAAGTACTGTGCCTCATATGCATAAATATATTTTAAGTAAAAGTTTGCTTTGGAAGATAACCAGTGAAAATTACACAAATTTAATCATTTTTGCCAAAGGATTATTTTTCATTATTTTGGCTCAGATAGTAGAAAACATTCCAATATAAAACAGAATGAGAACTGCAGTATAAATACTGCTGATTATACTCTAGAAGTCTACAAGATATCAGTTAAATAATTTCTATCTTGATAAATTATAGGGAAAAACACTATCCACTTAGGGGGAAAGAATATACAAATCAGATCTTCTTGAAGATTCATGCAAAGGGAATGATCAATAATAAAGTAAAACCACAGGATGACACCAAGAACATTGTCAGAGAGAAGCAGGGAACTCCTCAGCAAAGAAACCCTGGGACCTTGGGGATGTAAGAGGGTTTGTTGCCATGAGGAAGCCAGTAAAGTCGAATAACAGCAGAAACCTGAAATATTTAATGACTCTGTCAAAGGAGACCTCAACATGACCAACAAGACACAGGAAGATCTGATGCTGAAGACTAAGGGAGCTTTTCTTACCAAAATGAGGCAAAGTTAAGAAAAAAAAAAGGAATCACTAGAAATCAAGGGTACATTACAACAGAAACCAGACATGGCTCTGATTATAAACCACAGAAGAAATGGGCTATGTTTAGACGCATGCTGACACCTTCCCCTCTGCTACCCCCAAAGGCCAGATGCCCAAGGGTGCCAAGTACCACAGACTTAGGATCACAGTGACTGAGAAACATGACTCCGCAGACAGCATTGCTAAATCCCAAGTAGCTGGAAACCTTAAATTGAACTGAGAAAGAAAAAAACAAAACTTTGATATGAGAGGAATGAAAGCCCTTTCAATAGTGAAAGAAAAACATTTCAGCTTGAAAGATTTCTCTCAAAAGCAATCACAAGGCAGAACACACATCAAGATTGTATTCAAGTACTTTCTGCATAATGGTACTAAATTTATTGCTAAACCAAATGTACCTAGTAGTGGGAAAGCAGTTCTTTCATGAAAAGAAATCTCTAAAGCACTACAAATTTTTCAAAGTAAAATTTCAGAAAGGTTGGAAAAACTATTCATATTCCCTGAGTAAATCTTTATGGAGGATATTTCAAGTATATGTATACTTGTAAAAATGGTTGGAGTTGTTATTGAGTTATTGAGTATCAATGCATTCTTCCCTGCATCTATTCATGCACACAGTGAACACATATTTACAGTGCATCTACACGCAAGACATCCTGCAGGATAAAAAGATAGTGGTGAGAAAAAGAAAAAGAACAACAACAACAACAACAAAAAACAAAAAGAAAAGAAATAAAAATGGCCTTTCTAGGGCTTATAGTCAGGTAAGGGACTGAGGCAGAATTGGAGTGAGGTGTTCTTACCATCAGCATCTCACTGTACAGCACATACTCGTGCACGACAGGAAGCAGGGCCTCCGAGAGTCCAGACATCCGCTTCTCCGTGGCCTTACAGCACTTGTCAATGCAGCTGGCAACACCTTTCAGAGCATCGGCCAGATCCTCTTCGGACGCCGACCACAGAATGTGAATTGGGCCATATTCTTTCATTTCATCAAAATATTCTTTAAGAAATAACTTAATAAGTTCACCAACACATAAAATTTTTCAAAATACCTATATCCTGGACTGTAAGAGTGGCTATTATTTCTTTCATTATGTACATGTTCTTACACACAGACATAAGAAAATGGATTATCATCCTTCACTGAATTGACAGGCCATCCTAGGTTAGTCTTTCAATGACAACTGTCAAAGTGTAATCAATAATTGCATGCCTTTTCATTGTTAAAAATGTGCTGGCTTGAAGAATAAATTATATGACCACCATATCTGTTATGGACTTCTGTCTACCACATATCTACCTCTGAGTGTCTATCAGACAACATACCCTAAACAACAGTTATCTTCTTTCTCTCCTTCTGACTTATCCTACCTAATGATAGTCACTATCCAGAGATCTAAGCAAAAAACCTGGGAGGTTATTCTAGATCAATAGCCAGTTACAATATACCTAGATATCTCTCTCTTCTCCCTTCCACCACCTCTCTCTCTATCATCTATCTCTACCTACCTACCATATCTCTCTCCATCCCTTTCTCTCTATCTCTACCTACCATCCCTATCTCTACCTATCTGTCTCTCTCACATCTATCTCTACCTACCATCTCTCTCTCTCTCTCTACCTATCTACCATCTATCTATCTACCTACTAACTTATCTACCAACTATTTATCTATCTACCTGCCTGCCTGCCTACCTACCTACCATCTACCTACCTACCTACTTACCTATCTACCATCTATCTATCTTTACCTAACTACTGTCTTATCTACCTACCTACCTATCTACCATCTCTCTCTCTCTCTACCTACCTGCCATCTATCTACCTACTATCTATCTATCTCTGTCTACCATTTATCTATCTACTTACCTATCATCTATCTATCGATTGACCTACCTGCCTACTACCTACCATCTATCTACCCACCTATCTACCATCTATCTATCTTTACCTATCTACTATCTATCTGTCTATCTACCTACCATCAATCTACCTATCTACTATCTACCTATCTCCAATCTATCTATCTACTTACCTATCTATCATCTATCCACCTATCTTCTATCTATCTATCTATCTATCTATCTATCTGCCTGTCTATTGATCTCCCTCCCTACCTGCCTACCTAATCTGTCTACTTACCTATTTACCTACCTACCTACCTACTTACCTACCTATCTACTTACCTACCTACTCACCCATTTACCCATCCTCACTCCCAGCACCACCAGCCATCTCCAGCCTGCACTCCTCAGGGGACTCCTGACCATTCTCCCTCTTCCCACTTTGGTCCAAGTATATAAACCCTGAAGCTTCCTGGCTAAATCAAATGTCCTCTAATGGTCAGTTCTTACCACCTGCCTCTTCAGGCCCAACTCTTGTGATTCTCTGACAAATATATTTTGACACAAGTCAAATAATTTGTTCATTCACGAAGATCACATGGTTTTTCCTAACTCAAACATCTACACATGTTCCTTTGCTTTGTTCTCCACCATTTCCAGAAGTTGACAAACTACCTCTAATTCCTTAAGTTCTAGTTAAAATATCTCCCCTGATTCTGTTCCAAAGGATTCTCAGTCCCTTTTGTCTTCAATGAGTCCATCATAATTTTATACTCTATTAAAGCACTATCCCACTCAATTATAAGTGCTTGGTAACTTACATACTCCCAGGTCACATACTCTTAAAACAGGGGATAGGACTTAATATTTTTGTATCTCAAAGCCTAATATGTAATGTGTTTCAATAAATATTTTCATTCAATGAAAGAATGAATAAACAATATCCAATAACAGATAATAATAATGTATAAAGACTATCCAATGCTTGATAAGCCATGTATTTAAAAAAATAAACTTCATTTTAAAATATCAATATTTCTACATTTTTATTTTTATACTATCAATTTTCAAACGACATATAGCTATTTTATGGTGGAGAAGTTATAAGCAGTGAGCATTTTTTGTCCAATATACATATAAATACAATGAAATTCACTATATTTAACATTTTACTACTTATTAGGATTTTCTGAAATCTACCATATATTGTTCTACATTAAAACATTAAAATTTCAAAAGTTTGATCAAATAAACTGAAAAAGTTAAAAGAACTTAAAAACAATGGAAATATTAGTTGTCATTTAACGAGGGTATTAGGTTTAATGACCCCTGGAGTCCTTCCAAACGCCACTCTCCTGAGGTTAGGCCTATTCGTTGTCTTATATAATGACCGTGTTAAACTAATATTTCTAGAAAAGAAAATTGTCCATGTTACTTATTGTCTCATTTGTGTATATGTCAATTTGTGCCAATAAACTGGAACGGTATTTATTTTTATATACAGAGCTCCCCTAAAATTCTAAACTGTGCTTAAACAGCTCTCAAATCACATCTGTATGCAAACTTCTAATAAGTTGCACTGTAATTCGTATATTTTCCAACCATACTGTGAGCCCAAGGACAGGTGCCACCTAATTACTCCTTTAATCTCCAGCATAGAGAAGTGGTACAACATATGACTAATACAATCCTGCTGAATAAACTGGGAAGCACAAAATAAAACAAAACCAAAAGGGAGAAAATTAAGTAAAAAAAAAAAAATAGAAAGAAAAGAGAAACTACTAGTTATGATCACCAAAGTTTTCATGATCTGAATATTAATTAATCACCCTATATAGCTTAGATTCCCAAAGTTACAAAAGAAACATCCCATTATTTTGAGTGCAGTCTTGACAAGTGGCCTCTCATTGTTAAGACCAGGAAGACATTCAAGTTGGCCCAGTGCCTTCACCCCCTGAAAATGAGAGCTCAAGTTATATAGTCTATCAGAGAACCTTAAACTATTCCCTTGCACCAGTAAGTGTACAGCATGTTGACAGCCTATAAACTTGCCAAGTGCCATGTTCCCAGAGGCTGCTTTGAATTGCTATAACACCTCACTATGCACTAAGAATCTACCTAGGAGAATTGCAGTCACAGAGATGCATTAAAATAATTAACTACTTGAAATTTACAAGAAAAGACAAATGGTAAATACAGGGCACACCAAGGAGGTATAAAGCAAATAGTTAAGCTGTAGTCAGTCACCATAATGTCTCATTGATTGTCTGCATATGAGAAAAGTGGACAGGCACAAGGGCATCCAGCTAGAATTTCTTTTCCTGTCTCTTTTAATAACTAATCCATTCTCAAGAAAGCAAATTTTCCTATCACCATTCCAAATCTTATGTTCATTCATTTATTTTTTAATCATTGAACACATTTTAATGAATATTTACTATGTTTAAGCACTATCTAGATACAAGAAATAACTTTTCCCAGCATACACTGCAGGGCCTTATGGATTATTGGGAGACGCAGATACTTAACAAATAAGCCATCCACATAGTGAAGTTTTAAAGTAACTCTTTATCTTTAAAACCAACTTATGTTAGAAAATCATTTGCTGCCTCACTCATCTATTTTTAAAGTAGGCAAATGCAACCAGAAAATTAGAAAAAAAATCATGGAATTAGAAAAAAATCATCACACAGTCAACTTATAAACTAAAAGTAGAAAATAGGAACATTACATGGTGGTAGAAAATAGGAAAACAGGTCAATTTGCCAGTGTTCCAATATATTGATCTCTCTGCCATAAGGTTTAATACAGAGCATTCATTTCCCTTACCCCAAAAAATAATTACTAGAAAATGTGGAAAACTTATGCCCTGAAACATAATATGTCTGATTTTAAGTGCCATATTGAATACCAACTTTCTACAACCACATCCAAAATCTTAAGCTCAGGGCTTACTTTACCATTGCCATCTGCAAATGAGAAGTAGAACAATTACTGATTGATGAGAGCTACATGGGGACTGGCCATGGCAATTCTTGAAGTCCCCTGGAAAGGAGAAATGTTCACAGCACACCTGGGCATGAGTCACTCTCTGAAGGTAAAATCCCAGTCGAATGTTGTTCCCCAGTACTGGCACACTTGAGGACCCAGCAGAGACCAAACAACTGTGAAAGCACATTTTAGGAATTCTACGTACCCCTTTCTTCCTTGTAAATTCTCTGAGATATTTTATCTATCAAGTTTATTTTCTGGCTAAATATTTCGATAAAGTCATTCATCTCCATGAACTCCTCTGGGCGGTTTTTAACTCCTCTCATGGAGGATGCCACTGCTCTGACTGTCTGGCCCATCCTGCTCAGCAGTCCAGGCCCTTGCTTCTTATGAGAAGAGAGTTCCTAGACACAAAAAAAATAAGACATGTTTGGTGAAACAAGTAACAATATCCCAAGACTCAATTTTAAAAACCTAATTCACGGAGTAAAGTGAAGATTAAACTGTCTCATGTACATCTTTCCTTTGAATGTTATTTTGAAGTAGGTAAGTTTTATCAAGGTACAATTTCTCCTCTAAGTTTCAGTCTCCTTGACAATATTCCCTTTCAAAGTACTCATGTAGAACAGGTAAACAGTCCTTCCTCAAAGCATAAATCTTTAAAAGAGTAGGGTTTAACCAAGAGAACAGTGCTTCAGGGGATACCAGAAGAATAAGAGAATGATAGGATATGCCACGCATATTTTATAACTGTAATTTAATGGAAAAGGGGTTAAGAGAAGATTTCTCAAGGCCTAAGTTACTCCCTGAAAAAGAAAATTGGAAAGCTTCATGAATTCTGTAAGTATAACAGTAGCTAACATTTACTAAGTGCTTATTATGTTTTACGTACTATATTCACATTTTTGTATACATAGCTTACAATAAATGTATAAGGTAAGTATTATTGTTTCCATTTTATAGAAGAAAATCGAGGCACAGGAAGGTTAAGTAACTTGCTCAAGATCCCGGAGGAATCAAGTGGTAGAACAAGAATCAGAATCCCAGAAGTCTCATCCCAGAGGCTTCATTGTCAAGCACTAACAGGCTCTGCCTCCTTAAAGTCATTAGATAGTGCGTAAATAGACACTACCTGACCACAGCTCTTCAGCTAACTGCTGTGGGTGAATTGTGACGACCTCCACTGGCTGGCTGGCCGTAGAGAAAGATTTCTAATAAGGTATGTAGTCAGTTATTTTATACTTAACCTAGGATGGATGGCTACATATTTGCAAAACAGACAGAAGAAATGCTATAAAAGGATACACTACACACAAAAGCATCCCTGCAGAAGTAGGCACACTTTACAAGAACAGCAAGAACAAGGACAAGGGATTCTGGTGATGGATGTAGCACCTGTTGAAACACAAGTCTGGGGTCAAATAAAGTATCTGATCAGATAAAATACTGCTGACTACCTAATCTATAGATAAGAATATCATTATGTATTATATACCCAAATATGAAATAACATATTCTCTCTCTTTTCCCAGGTGTTTTTGCCTGCAGGTCTTACAGAAAATCTATACAAAGAACACTTGTTTATTTCCTAGTCAGTGTGATTTTGGGTACAAATAATAACAGATCCCATCCTTGACCAGGCAATGTGTCCACCCAAGAGTGTTACAGCGTCTTTTGATAGAGTACACATTATCAGAGACAGCACAAGTCAAACTGGCAAGCTGTCACTGCACCTGTGGACTGCAGAGAATAGTTCTAATAGCTTTCAGGTTCTGAAGTGAGACCACATATCTACTTCACATTAGTCACAAGGGGCTACCAGAGAGTAGGATCATCTGTCTAGGTTGAGATGAACCACTTTTAGCTTCTACCACTTTGGCAACAACTGAGCAAGAGAAAACTCAACATTGCTCTGTAATCATTGAATATTGCCCCTTTGTCCTATCTGGTATCTTTCTGTCTGGGCTATAACTTCATAGAATGAGAGGAAAAGGAAGTAGAGTATGTAAGGTTTCTGAATTAGTTACCCACCTAGGTAACTGAAGGAAAAGTAAGGAGATGATATTATCCATCTATCCATCCATCCATCCATCCATTCATCCATCCATCCATCCAACTATTTAATAAAGACTTTTATTCTAACTTAAAAAGCCCTGACCCATTATTATTCAAAATACAGCTGACCATTTAACAGCATGAATTTAAATTGTATAGGTTCACGTGTACATGGATATATTCCAATAAAGACATTAGAAAATGTGTTGGCGTGGCTCACATGAACAACTGTTGCAAAGGTATATTATGTGATATGATGTTGATTCTTCCAGTCCATGAATATGGAATATCTTTCCATTTGTTTGTGTCATCTTCAATTTATTTCAGCAGTATTTTATAATTTTCCCCAGAAATATTTTATCTCCTTAGTTAGATATATTCCTAGAAGTTATTTTTTATTTGTGTCTGTGTGTGTGTGTCTATTGTAAATAAATTTGTGTTCTTGATTTGGGTCTCAGCTTAAAAGTTATTGGTGTATAGATATGCTACTGATTTTTGAACATGATTTTATATCCAAAAATTTAACTGAAGTCACTCAACAGTGCTAGTAGTCCACAAAAGTTAATAAAAAATAAGATTTGAAATTTGAAAAAAAAAAAAAAAGAAAATGTGTTGGATGCTCGTAACAATTTGAAAAAACTTGCAGATAAAATACATAGCCTAGAAATACGGAAAAAAGTAGAGAAAAGAGTATATCATGAATGCACAAAATATATGTAGACACTGTTCCATCATTTACTGCCATAAAATACACCCAAATCTATTATAAGTTAAAATTTACCAAAACATATGTGTATACTTACAGACTGCACACAGCCATTTCCAGATGAGAGAAATGTAAACAAAAATAAAGATGCAGTGCTACATCATAACTGCACAAAAGTTAACTGCAGTTACACTGTGCTACAGTCATATCTTGTGACAACCTCCCAGTGCTGCTGTGGTGAGCTCACACAAGTGCGGTGAGTATTCATGAACACATTGTGTGGCATTCCTCATCTTGGCGTGAGCAGTTCATCTCTCCGGGAAGCTGAGTATCACAGGGGCATGAGATCTCTTGAGGTTTGCATGCCTTTTGCATCATGTGTAGTCCAATACTGTAAACCTTGGATAACACCATGGGCCCCATACACAGCACCACCAGTAATGTTGGAGTGCTTCCAATCAGCAGAGAGAAGCCAGGGCATGACATGGAAAGGCTGAGCTGCGGAACACTGCGGGTGGAGGTCTGCACCACGCTGCCCCGTGTTTCCCACAGACGATTCATCTTGCAAGCAGACAACAACATGAACTTACAGTGCCAGGCAAGTCAAGCACTCTTTTCTCATGATTTTCTTATACCACAGCTCTTTCTCCACCTTTGTAGATTGCAGTACCTGATACACATAGTTTATAAGACGTGTACTGAGCAGCTGTTTATGCTATGTTAACTGTAAAGCTTCTAGTCAACAGTAGTTGATTAACAGTTAAGTTTTGGGGCAATTAAATGTTACATGTGGATTTTCAACTGCACTTGGGGTTGGCTCCTGCAACTCCTGTGCCATTAAAGGATCACCTGCAATGTCAATAAAATAACTATATTTATATCTGCTCAATAGTGATTATATATGCAAGGTGCACCCTGACATAAAAAAACAAAACAAACAAACAAACAAACAAACAAAAAAACCCAAAACTTAAGGCACCAGAAAAATAAGAGCACATGTGTGTGAGGAAGACAGGAGATAACATGTGAGTGTAGATGTGGCCCAGGGTTATGCCTGAGGACATTTCTCCAGTGTTTTTAAAAAACTCCACCTCATTTATAAAGGGAAGCAGGTGGAAACATCACTCCATGATACACATAGACACCGAGGGATTATACGAGTACAAATGAAAGGTATTTACCCAAGCTTGTGCAGTGAGAAAAACTTTGAAATCTTCATTAAATGTTAAAGTTGGATGATCAGCAATTCTGTTCAAAAACTTATGTAACGCCTTCCTGCGTGTCTCAATGAAGCCATCACTAAAGCGCTCTACCATGCCTTTCACTATGAACTTTTCTGGCAATGGCTGAGGAAAAAAAAAGATATCTAAGCACTATGTGGCAACGGTTTCTAAGGAATTCTACACTTTTCCTTTTTGGAAGACTAGTTAAATATTTGATAATTTCTTATAAACAGAGTTTTTAAAAATTCACAATGCTAGAATAATAATGTAAAAACATATTACAAAAGTTTAAAGAACAAATCTGCATACTGATTGAAACATTTGGAAATAAATGTTTCTAAGATAAGTGAATTATACCGAATTTAAAGATCTACAATCAGATTTTAGGCATTCTAAAAGACTCATAAGAAATACAATAGCTATTCTAAGAAAAAAAAAATCACAAACTTACTGGGATAATCAGAGTTGGGTGAGCTTCTTCTAGTCTTCCCTTCAACCAAAGGAAATCTTGATAACGTCTCCTAACTTCAAATTCACTGGAGTCAAATTCCCCACGAGATGTCTGAAAAAAGTAGGAGAAAATAACAGCACATGCAATATAAGATGGGAGATATTTGCCTACTGTTATTTCAGACACTGTGAAATAAATGGGTCTCTAAGAAAAATTAACAGATCCTAATTATTCAGTGTTTGTCAGCCTGTATTTTTTTCATCTATTCATGCAACAGATGAAACAAAGCAAACTTTCCGGTATTTCCAGAAAGAAAGCAAGTATCATGCTTAAATTTAAAATCCAAACTGAAAAATCTGTCTTACAACAACCATCTGCCTTCCACAAGATTTTAACTACTATTATCTTTGGCATGACTTTCTTGCTAACAAGAAAGTGTGTTCTGAATTTAGGTTTAAAATATATTTCTTTTCTCAAGATGATTAGAATTCAGAATTTGAGGAAACTCCTATTTTTGTAACTTGGAAAATAACCTGAGTATAACTGAGAAAAACGTTTTCTTGGAATTTGCTCAAATGAATGGCTGTGCTAAAATTTGCTTTTGGCATATGAAAATTCTAACATTTTACAAAGTGCTTTTACCACTGTTTTAAAAGATGTAATTAATAGACATTTGATGTGAAAAGCAAATCTTCCTTGTCATTTCTCAAGGAATTTTATTTTGGGTTATATGCCCAAAATTCCAGAAATTAACCAACTATATTAAAATATCTGTTCTCAACAAACCAAAAACTGATGCCAACACATGAAAGAGGATCATGGGTATGGTACCAAACTCACTGCTACTGCCTGAATCCCAACCAAAACCAAAAATACAGGTCATCTCATGCATATGTACCTCTGTAAGAAAAGTCACTAACATACTAATGCCTTATTTACTGAATTTTTGCAATATTAAAAATTATACGCAATAATATTTAGGTTGAGATTTTCCTGGAGGAGTAAAGATGAAATAACGTTGCATATAAAATTCACATTCACCGAAATATCAATCACCCACACAGACGAATATTATTGTAAAATTAAACAGTTCAAGTCATAAGATGCCATCTTAATTGTCATAAAATAAGGTTTGTGAAAGCTATACTTTCTGAAGTTATTCTCTGAAAATGAATGTTTAGAATATCATACACTATATCTTGGTGAAACAGTCCCTTTGTAGTGGGGAAATAAGAAGCAAATGAAAATGCAGATGTCAAGAAACGAAATGTTCACAAAACACTAAGAAATCTTGACCATTATGCAAAATGGCATAAGATATGGAAACAAGAAAAGTAGGAAAACTAAATCTAGAACCAACACAGCCTAACAAGATATACACTGGTTGGTATGTAGACATATATATGCAAATACACACACACATACACACAAAACATGGTTTACAATCACTCCTTAAAAAACACTCACTGAGCAACTCCTTGTACCAGGTACACAGGTACAGGTTCCCTACCAATTTCCAAGAAAATAAATTGGCATCACTAACAAAAGCACCAGAAAATGGACAGTTAAAAAAGGATTGAGCTGTATATGTCTTCAAGAATATCTAACACTTTAAGTAAACATAAAACAATCTGAATCAAATTCTAGCAAGAAGAAGATATAAAATCAAGTCAAATAATTGGCTCATTCTGCTTTATCAGCTGCCAATGACTTAAACGAATTCTCCAACACAGTGCACGAGAGGAAGAAAACAGAGGGGAAGTGTAAGGTCCAGAGAGAGTATGTCACTTCTTCCTACTGTAAGACTTCATTGCTCCTGAAGGATCATGAGGTTTATACATGGAGAAACACAACAAGGAAACCAGCCATCATCAGCCGGGTTCAGATCAGGACCAATTTCCCTAAAGTACAAATCAGAATCATCATTCCCTCTACAGTGGCCAAATGTGGTCATTAGAAGACAGATCAAAGCCTCCAAACTATAGGAACAAGTGAATTTGATGACATATCTCCAACTTCAAAATACCATGTGTCCTAAACATTCATTTGGTATATAAGTCAAGCTGCTGAAAACAGTTTTCCATGGGACCATTATTGTAAATGGTGGTTAGTTTGTCATGTCTGACCATAAAAGCTTGAACACTTAAGTCTCTGGACTCCTGTGATCTACACTCCAAAATGCATTAATCCAGTGAACACCATCTCGGGTTCAGTGTGAATAGTTACTCTGAACTCTGAGGATTCGGAAAATAGGTTTTGAGGGAACATCAATCCTATCCGTCAATCCAGTCAATCAAGAATGCAACTTAAGCCCAATCTGTGGACTAGCAGGCATGTATAGGTTTGTCTTCACAATGAGGTAGTGGAAGGAAAGTCGCTTGTGAAATCTCTTAGTTCTTATTTCTCCATGTGCTAAGGGAACAGACATCTCTCCATCCCCAAAAGAGAAAGTGCTTCTGTAGAGCAGCCACCTCAGACATGCTAACCTGGAAAATAAAGGGTCATTTCCCATCAAAAGAACAGGGGCCAGGAACATGGTCTTCATGGTACAATTATTTACAATTGGATCATTCTTAAGTATTCCTGGATGGGAGTTTGTTGGAGTACACATGTGCTTAGATATATGTGCATTTATTCTTATAATTCTTAGCATTTATGAATATAAATAGTTATAAAACTAAGACTTCCCAAGGAAGCCATCCTTCAGTGTCCAAATCAGTGGTATATCTCCTGCTCATATTTTTCTTCATAACATTCATAATATTTATAACTGTACAAAAACTAAGCATAAATTTAATTATTTAATGTAAACACACACACACACACACACACACACACACACACACACCCCTTCCCCAGACTGAAAGCTCAGTGAAGCACAGTACTTGGGAGACACATGGCACTTGATAAAACTGTGTGAAATAAATCAGTAAATGAATCAATGATAAGTGAATAACTAAGAAAATATGATCTGGTAATATGATATACACCCTCCAGATGTTTATATATTTGCATCTCTAATGTATACTTCAGTATATACAGTCTATGTTCTAGGATGTAGTAAAAGCAACGAGAAGGAGAACAGGGGAACCTTATAAGAGTTCATCTGAAGATAGTGGGCCATACCCAAACACAGAGACACAAAAATATAACTTAAAAAAATGTACATTATGAAAGTAAACTGTTTGGGTATAACTGTCAGCTCAGCAAGCTACTATTTTGTGTAGCCTGTGCCAAGCTATAGAGTTTCAGTGTCTTCATGCATGAAATGGGAATACACCATAAAATCTAGTTCACAGGATTTTTTGTGAGCTCATTTAAGAGTTGGTATGTAGAAAGTGGTTAGAATATTGCCTGGTACAATGCAATCACAGAATGAATGTTTACTATTTTATATGCTCTAACATGATTACTACTACTACTATCACTACTACTACAAGAGCAGTTCATTTAAAGTCTGATGTAAATGTGGAAAATTAAGAAAATCTATATGTCTATGATCACAGTAAAATCAGAAGCTGACCTACAAAGAATGCCTTTCTGAGGTTGGGCACTGAGGCTCAAGTCTGCAATCCCAACACTTTGGGAGTCGAGGCAGGAAGATGGCTTGAGCCCAGGAGTTTGAGACCAATCCAGTCAACAAAGCAAGACCTCATTGCTACAAAATATCAAAAAATTAGCTGAGTGTGGTGGTTCATGCCTGTAGTACTAGCTACTCAGGAGGTTGAAGCAGGAGGATCGCTTGGGTCCAGAAAGTTGAGGCTGCAGTGAGCCATGACATGCCACTGCACTATACTTCAGCCTGGGTGATGGAATGAGACTGCAACTCAAAAAAAAAAGAAAAAGAAGAATGCCTTTTTGAAGCAAATGATGGGAAATTATTAATTTCACTAATGCTTTGCAAGGACAGATGATGACAATGGATAATTATAACAGCAGTCATAGGAGAAACCTGCTCCATTCCTAGCAGCATGCCTGCATCGACATATTCAATCTTCATGAAGGCTCTATGAGGTCAGCACTGCTGATCTAGAGAGGTGAATTACACTGTCCAAGACCCACAGCAGGGAAGGCAGAGGTCAAGATTCAAGCCCATGCTTTCAGTCCTGCTGCCTCTTGATAGGACTGCGATTCTGCGAATTCCTTCATTCATCCGACAAGAAGTTCAACTGCTTACTTCTTGTCGGATATCCCAAGAATTGTGTTTAGAGTTATAGCTAGATTAAGACATAGCACCTTCCTTGAGAAGTCTGCAAACTCACTGGAAATAAACACAAATAAACACATAGTTATCAATTACTGAACACTTATCCAGTGCTAGGCATGCTGCTAAGCATTCTGCATGGATTACTGATCCTAAATCAACCCTTACAGAAACCCTACAGAAAACTAGGTTCTATTATCATCTCAGTTTCATATACTAAAAAAGCTGAAGCTTGGAAGGATTCAGTACATGCTTCTGATTACTTTGCTGTACCAGCTGACTTGAATACTTATGTTCTTTAAGAGTGCAACAAACCACATAAGAAAACAGAGGAACGTTTCAGCCCAGGGACAGAAAACTACTCGAGAAGGCTTCAAGGCAGCTAACATTTAGAGTTGTATACTGGAAACCAGACATAGTAAATCCCATATATACGAACCTTCAAGTTGCAAACTTTCAATGACATGAACGTGCATTCGCATGTCCAATCATGCAAGTTAGTTCATGTGTCTGAAGTACACTGTCATGTGCTGTACTGTAAGGTTAAAAATATTTTATCTTTTGTGGGTTTTTTATGCATTATTTGTGTGACAAGTATTATCAACCTGTTACAATATAGTACTATATAACCAGTGGTGTTAGTGGGGTGTCGAGGCTAACTTTGTAGGGCTTAGGAACAAATTGGACTTATGAATGCACTCTCGGAACAGGCCTCATTCGTTTGTAGGGGATTTACTGTGCTAGTCTTCTAAGAGGGGGAAGGACACCACAGACAGAAGGAAAAGCATGTGCATAGTGATGAGAGTAGGAAAGCCCTACATGTTCAGAGTCTGAAAGCAGCTCTGTATGTGTGTGAGCAGGGTAAGGGTGCTGAACAGGTGTCATATGGTCTCACAGGCTGGCACCGACTGAGAAGCTTCTTTACGTGTCACACACAGGAGTCTGTGCTTTGTTCTGCAGGTAGTGAGGAGCCAAGAAAGCGTTTGAAGAATCCGAGTGAAGACACCAGCTGTACACACTGTTAAGAAGCATAACCAGCAGTGGTGTGGGGAATCTGTCAGAAGAAGTGACTACAGGAACAAAGCTCAGAACCTTTTAGGCTCAAAGAGACGTCCTTTTACATTTATGAGCAATACAGGCTGAGGGCGAGTCTTCATAAACAAGATCCTGTAATTCATATAGTTAATTCTGAAAGACTGTTATTAAAATAAAGGACTACAAATAAAATACAGGTTATACCATCCTGGTGTCCTCACTTGTCAGTTAAACGTTCATTTTGCAGAGCTTTGTCCTAGGATTAAGGAGACCTGCATTCCAGGCCCCCTTCTGCTCCTGAACTCCTGGACAAGTAACAGCAGTTCATATACAAGATAAAAGGGCTTCTTGCCACCTCTGGGAAACAAATGGTGTTATATTTTGCAATCTTCAGAAGAAATTTGAATGCAAAATATTATGTCATGTTTAACTACTTGTTTTTCTTATGAACAATTTGAGGCCCTTTTTCCAAAGGCATTTCTTTATGCTTTTTAACTAAAAACCTAAATATTATTTGAAGCACAACTGCTATGCAGTTGGTGACTATTTCTTAAGTCAGTTTGAATTTCACTGACTTCATACAGGACAAGTGAAGGGCAGATAAGATGCAATGTCTTACCCAAAATGGCTGAAAAAAATATGTCGGCTCAGCTAGAAGTCTGTAACATTAGGAGTTATAATGAACAAGAAGCACTTCCAGAAGTCCCAAGAAAGCAGTCATATTCACAAAAGCGTTCATTCCATGTTTACCTTCGTGATGATCCTGTAAGTAATGAAGGTTTCTATTGTAGTCACATGACTTTCAGGTTCATCAACGGTGATGAAGAGATCCTGTAAGTCTGGCTCATCTTCAAACTTGACTTGGTTTATCATAGACAAAGGAGATGTTGGCATTGCAGGGCTGAAGGAGTTCATGTCCATCAGTGAGGCATCCTAGGGGATAAAACACTCAAAATTAGTATTATCAGAAAAAGTGCTCCAGTGCTCTATTTCTTAGACGCTACCAACAGCAACGAAATGTGTCAGGAACAAAAAGGATTACTGGGCTTCTGGTTCAATACATATGGTATGTTGGACATGTATTTTTGCCTCTGCTTCCTCCTAAAAATCTCACCCCAAAAGTGACAGGAAAGAATGAAGCAGACCACAAAAGACATAAACCCTCAAGGACTGCTATGGTTTAAGTGTTTCTGTTTCCTCCAAAGTTCATGTTGAAACTTAATCCCCAAGGCAGTGGTACTCAGAGGTGGGGCCTTTTGAATATGATTGAGTCATAAGGGTGGAGCCCTCAAAACTGGAATGAGCAACCTTGTATAGAGGCTGAAGGGACGAAGCGAGCTCCTTCTTTGCCTCTGCACTTCCCACCATACAAGAACACAGCAACAAGGCAACACATGGAAGCAAACAGCCCTCACCAGATGCCAAAGTTACTGGTGCCATGATCTTGGACCCCCCAGTCTCTAGAGCTATGAGAAATAAATTGCTATTATTTATAAATTAGCCAGTCTCAGGTATTTTGTTACAACAAAATGAACAGACTCAGACAAGAATAAAAAGAAACTTTTGCAAACAAAATATGTCAACTACCTTTTGGAAATTGGAAATCTGATTGTCAAGTGGTAATTGAAATAGCAGTGTGGAGAGAGCCGAAACGTAACCTGGAAGATAATGTAAACTAGGAAGAAGAAGGCATGTTGATGATGTAGGAACCCAGAAAGGCCCAGAGGCATCAAGAACTGTGGACACAGAGGTAGTGGTGGAGCTAAATCAGAGGACAGGTTCAAGATCACTGCAAAAAGTGAGAACCTCTGATTCCCTCACCCATCCCAGGCAGTCAAGTAGCTTCCCACCCCTATTCTGCAGAACACTGGGTGTTTTGCTTTCCAGGGGGCTGGGGGGGTATCTCTGAACTTGAGGGAACCTAGGAGAATGGGGGAGAGGCCTTACGAAAATGCAAATATCAAGTAAAAGTACTATGTACTAGACAGAAACACATCCAACCATCTTCCTTCCCTTGGTCCCAAGGATGCCAGCAGGAAGGCACAAACACCATTGCCTTACCTTAGGCTGTTCAGGCTGCTATAACACAACACCATTAGCTGGGGAGGGCCCATTTGCTAGTTCACAGATGGCTTCTTTTTACTGCAAACCCACATGGTGTGTGGAGTGAGATCTCTCTGGGGTCTCTTTTATAAGGGCACCACTCCCATATCTCAAGAGCTTTACCCTCATGACCTCATCACCTCCCAAAGGCTCCACCCCTACCCTTATCCCCTTGGTAGTGGGCACCTCAACATGGGAATCCTGAATGGAAACAAACATTCAGACCACAGCACCACTGTGGGTGGAGGGTTCCTCTCTTGGCTGATCATTCTGAGAGAAAACTGACAGTTGCTGTCACAAAGCCCCTACCACTCATGTGGAAGGTTTACTCAGCTTTCCATTACTTGACACAGTACCTGCCAAACATCCAAAGGAAAAGCTCTGATGTAAAAGAAAGTCTCACACACACACACACACACACACACACACACACACACACACACACACAATCAGAGGAAGCAGATGGAGTGGAGTAGAAACGCTTTAAAAAACTAGGAAACTATTAGAAAGGTAATAGAAGATACTGGTGAATGAAATCATGCTGCTTTTAAAGAGCAGGAACACCAAGAAAAAAGGTGATGCATGAAAATTAAAATATGGCAGCCAGGTAAAAACTCAACAGAAGGTCTGAAAGCCAGAACCCAAGAACAGTCCCAGTACACTGAGCGGAAGAGCAAAAGGTGGAAAGTGAGAGAGAAAAGCTTTTTAAAAATTAAAGAGTCTGGGCTGACAGTGCCTGAGTAAGAGAAATTCTAGAAAATGAGGAAGAAGAGAATGTCCTTGAACTAATGCTTCCAGGACACACTAATGGGGCCTTCAGTACTGCCCAAAATGAAGAGGACAGTGGTGGGAGAAGCAGCACTCATGCAGGGAATCATCACCTGACATTTCCTAACAGTGGAGATGCTTACCTTCCTGAAAGCTTCCAGAGAGAATATAGGCAGGTGAAATAACATGGAACTCCTGGCAGTCAGAACAGGATCAGATCTCTCAACAGTGACACTGGAGACTAAATGACAATAAACTGATGTCTTCTACATTTTGAGAAGAAAGGATTTTCCACCTAGAATTACAGATATGGCCATTCAAGTATGTAGAGAGTGAAACCATTTCAGAATCCACGATTTCAAAAACTAATAACTCCCCATGTACCTATCCTTTGGAAGCATCTTTACTTCTCCAAAATAGGGGCATATACCAAGAAGGAAGAAATAGAATCTGAAACACAAGATCCAACAGAAGACAAAAGTGGAAGAATGCTCCCTGGATGACAAGAGAAGAATGTTCCTGGTTAATGGCTTTCAGCAAATCTAGAACACAGCCTGTACAGACTGAACCAGGAAGATAAATAACCAGGGAGCCAGGGAGAAAAAAATAAAAAATGAAGCAGAAAGGAAGGGAGGCAGGAATGGAGGAAAAGAGACCAAGAAAGGGAAGCAAGCAAAGGAAGAAAGAAATAAAGAGGAGAGAGAGAAAGAGGGAGGGAAGCAAAGGGAAAAAGGGAGCGAAGAAAGGAAGGACAAAAGAAATAGAAAGGGAACCTAGGTTCCCTCAAGTTCAGAGATACCCCCCCAGCCCCCTGGAAGAAAGGGCAGCTGAGAGAAACCTGATGACAATGTGAGAGAAAACTCGCTCATGTCAGATTTCTAGGCAAGTTATAATTGGTACAAGAAAGTGAAGAAGGAGGGAGAAGGCAAGAAAGGGAGAGATGAGAGAATGAGTAAATGAATAGTGAGCACTCAGAAAAACAAAAGCTGTACAAGAATGAAAATGGAATCGTAGTTCACTATATGGCTTGGCTGTGAATGAAAATAAGTTTTTCTTAATTCTGAATTTACCTGGAAATGGTGATATAATTATACTAAGATGATGGGAGAGAGAAAAACTTATGTATATGTTTGAGGAAAGGGAACACTGCCTATAAAATAGCTTCCAAAAGGTCAGTACTATGATGAAAAAACAAAGATGAGAAATGGCTCAGACTAGTACACCAGAGAGGCAGCAGCTAAATGTGACATGTGACTCCAGAACTGACTCTGCACCAGAGGAAGAACATCTTTTCTCTCTCTTTAAATGATATTATTGGAATAGTGACATTCAGGTGTGATGATGTATGCCTGTAGTCCTAGTTACTCGGGAGACTGAGGTGGGAGGATTGCCTGAGCCCAGGAGGTCAAGGCTGTGGTAAGTCGTGATCATGCCACTGCACTCTGGCTTAGGCAACAGAATGAGACATTGACTCAAAAAATAATAATAATAACAATAATAAAATAAAATATATATCGCTATTTTTTATTTTTCAATTTTGCTATAATCAATACTCTTCCCACTAAGGAGTATAAAGAGTGTTTACAGTATTTAGTTAATTAATTACATGACTATTGATTTGTAGATTCCTATTTTACACAATGTGTATAATCTATTAATCTGTAATTTATTTTGATGTTTAAACAGCTCCAAATTTGACTGGTGGGAGCCCCCTAAAGCTGGCACCTGTATGCTTTTGATACCTGTTTCTTTATTATTCTTTGAGCACTTTATTCTCTGGAACAAGATGCTTCAGGTTTATTTCATTCTTTCCCTGTCCCAGTCCTGGAATCAGACATTTCTCCAAGGAGACTGATATTTACAAATCAAGAAATGAGTGCTAGGAAATAAATGACACACACACACACACACACACACACACACACACACACACACACC
The DNA here is from genome assembly GCA_027257055.1 of Cephalopachus bancanus. Taxonomy (NCBI): domain Eukaryota; kingdom Metazoa; phylum Chordata; class Mammalia; order Primates; family Tarsiidae; genus Cephalopachus; species Cephalopachus bancanus. Next base: position 3,019,439 of record JAPVLO010000176.1, on the reverse strand, counting down.
GTGCGCGCGCGCGCATACATTCAGATATGGATCCATGAAATTCCAAGAGTTCATACTACTACCACTAATTCTAATTTGACATGACACAGCTTATCACAGCTTCCCCCTTCCATATTTATAACTCCTTTCTCCAGCAGTAAGAGGCCTGGTGCCCAGTATTCTGAATATATGCGTTTATCAGCTGAAACCTCTTATATCGAAGCAACCTCCCAACCACCCCAGCTGCTCCTCAGCTCTGACCACACTAGCCAAGGCAGCCGTATTCTCTATCCCACCATGTTGGCTGTCTGCAAGCCCCAGTCTCACTGGCTACACTGGTCACCTGCTCAGTCATTTGCAACAATTTTGTTTTGTCTAAATAAAGGAAAGGAAAAAATGGGAAAGAAAAGGCTACATGTTATTTTTTAATACAAATTGTAAAAATGAAACAAGGAAAATATATAGTAAACTTTAAATACAAACAATGCTTCATTCACATGCAATGATAAAACTAACACTTTCAGTGGAATATTAAGTTACTTCTGCAGTAAGGGCTTGTTCTCCAACTCTCAACTTTCTCTTTTGGACACAACTTTTTCCCTTTAAAATAAGAACTTAGATATTAGGATCAAAAGTTTTGTCTGTTGTTCTGTAAAAGACTAAAGTTAACTGACATATTTGAAGATTAAATCCGCAACAAAGCTCATCTTGGAAACAAAGATGGCCAGTACTGAGTGAAACAATCGTTATAAAGACCAAAAACGGCTTCTCGTCCTGTCTCTGCCTTTCACTAAGCAAGTAACCTCGAACCATTAATTCTACCTCTCTAGTTTAAATTAAGAAGTTGGACTTGATAATCTCCAAAATCTCTCCCAAATCCAAATACCTTGATACAGAGAATGTAATAAATTCTGATGTTTTAAGAAAAGGTACTTTTTTGTGAAACTACAAGGGAAAAAGAGAATAAAATCATAATATGGAGTTGTTTTTCCTTCAAACCCAAATCAATAAAAGTGCTTCAACAAGGAAGCATTGACAATCCTTGGAACACAAAAAGCTTAGCTGTGTGACCTACAATGCAGTATCTGGGCACTCCTTCAATGCAATAACACAAGAGACATTCCAGTCAGACACCATGTGAAGAGTCAGGAATAACAGTGGCCCTACAATTAAGAAAGGTCAGCCTACTGCAGTCACAAAAAGAGCTGTCATCCCTTAGGCAAGATGTGGACCATGGACTAGAAGACAAATTTCCACTGAGCTAATTAGACATACAAAAATAGAGGAGAAATAAATGTCTTGCAAAAAGAAATTGGTGAAATAAATCATTTTATATCCTTATGATAGGTTATAATAAACTGATCTCTATGATAGAGTATAATAAAGTGACTAAAAGTAATGTTTTTAGAAGAATATGCAGTAACTTGGCACATGTTTCACAGGATGTTATTAAGAAAAAATGGCAGGTGATAAAAAGTGTGTAAAAAAATTCCAGTATGTAATGAGCGCATACACCTGTGGTAATGGGTGGAGAGGAGGAGAGAGAATTAGCAGCTCTACAAAGAAAACGAAAGGCAATCAAAGCTATTCCAAATGTTGGGGTTGCTGTTGAGTTAGTATCTGTCTATGTGACTCTCTGTATTCTCTAAATATTCTAAAGTAAACACACATTTTGTAACCAGGAAAAAAAATGTGAAAATTGTCAGAGTCAACACTGTACATGACATGTTCAGAGATGGTAAAGTCATAATGCGAAAAGAGTTGTAAAGGGCCATTTTGGCAGAATACCTTGGATTAAATCTGATTTTTTTTCTTAACTCAACAAGGATGCATAGTTCAGTAAGAAATCTGAAAATACATCTAGAATCCAAGGAAAATGACACTGCTGAAATAAATTATGGAATGCTAACATAATGAAATACCAAACTTCTATAGCTTCCAAATAAATGTGTAATCAGCATGTACAAAAATCTCTCTTGAACTCACTTCATCTAAACAGCAGTTCTATAAACTGGCAAATGTTATGTGCCACCTCGAGGATGCATGCCCAGCCATGCACCCGACATTCCTTGTGACCTCCCAACTCTCTACAGCCTACCTGCCACATAATTTAGCATTCTATTTCTTCTGTTTGAAATGCATCCTTTTGTCGAGTGGGAGAGAACTGCATGAATTTACAAAGACTTGCAATCCCAATGAGTGTAGTGTGGTGTCATAAAAATATGCCTCAGTATCTAGCTCAGGCAGAAAATTATAGGCTGAAATTTAGCAACATCCAAGATTTCAACAGAAGGATTTAAATTACCATGCATCACTCAAAAAACATTCTTAAAACCTCAATGAAACTGACTATCCAAAGTGTGTTATTTTCCCTTCAAAAAAAGGAAAGAAAATATACTGACAATACTTAAAAGACTCACATTTGGACATGAATAACTGAAGAAAGCGTTTAGAAGATCCAAGGAAGCAATTAACCAAAAGAAACTTCACTTAACCTTTTGTGGTTGATACTTTAGAAATGGATCATTAGAACTTGTTCTTCCAAACAAAGGTCTCACCTTCAAAGTAATGTCTCTCTATCTGTCTCCCACTCTCCCTCTCTCTCTGAGTGTTTGGATAAATGCCCATTATCTAAGGCCATTTAAACAATGAAAATACATCTTTTTATTTTTTCTTCAAGAGGTTACAGCAGGATAAAAATTATCTATGGGATAAATCCCTACTTCTTAAATAACATTTAATACCTTTCCTAGAGTTAGTATGGTGAACACACACACACAAAACCAAGAAAATATTGGGATCACTCCAGGTTGGGATCGAGTATGCGTGACAGAGAAGAAAGTCCAACATGGTACAAGAACTCATTATATTTTATCCTTGCTCCTAACAACACATTCACTGGAAGAGAAACCACTTTAACTTCCCTGAGATAAATGGATTAGAATGGTGTCAGCATGATTATTGGAATGCATTAGCAATATCACTTACACATAGCATATGTTTTCCTATTGTCACTCTTGCCTGATTAAAAGCATTTATATGTGCTGAATCATGTCCCCCACAAAGTCACATGTTGAAGTCCAGACACCTCAGGATGTGACCTTAATTGGAGACAGTGTCCCTGTAGATGTGATCAGGTTACATGAAGCCACTAAGCTGGGCCCTAATCAAGGTGACAGACATTTTTATTTAGGAAGGGAGACCTGGTCACAGAAACCTGCAGAAAGAAGAGGATGTGGTTCAGCCAAGTACCTGGGCTGGAGCCTTCTCTCTTGGCCCTCAGAACAGCCACCCTGATGACTCCTTGACCTCAACTCCCACCTCCAGGATGGATCCATATGTTTCTGAAGATGCCCAGTCTGTGGCACTTTGCACCAGCAACCCTGGCCAACTAGCACAGCACTTCTGCACCTGAAGCTGTATGCCATAAAAGCATGAGGACAGAAGCAAGATCAGGAGGAAGAAGTCATGATTCAAATGTGTCCTCCTTGCTCTATCCATGACTTTTTTTTTTTTTTTTAACAGGTTAGTAATCAGCTCCAGGAATTTCTGGGAATGAGTTTTGCCTCTCTCCTTTAATGCAATTAGATGGTTCCAAAGTTCCACTACTGAAATAAAATACATAGCTGAAATTTAAAACAAATGATGATGGCTTGTTAGTACTTTAGTGCTCAGGAGATAAACATCAATACCAAAAGAAACAAGTTAAAAGGTGAGACACAAGTCCACCAAGCAGTGTCCTTCCTTCCTGGCCCTAATGAATACCTCAGCACTGTCTCATAAATATAACATGAATTACTCTAATAACACTAAATCGCATCTACCATCTGTGCACAAACAGCTATTTTCTTTTTACCAGTCAAGGGAAGAAAAATCAATGTGAGAAGTGTGATAAATCAGAATGCTGGCATGAAAAGGCCATGCAAATAAAATTGCTGATACACAAGAAACGTGCACACCAAGAGACATCTGGTGAAAAAGCAACTCAAAGTGGAAGGAGTTTGAGAAACCATGTTGTTAAGAGGGACACTCATCTTGATAGGCCTAAATTTAGAATTACCAGCTGTGTTTTGGTTTACAAATCCTCCCAATCTGCCTGCTTATAATAATAATAAAAGATGAGAAAGGCTTTCTGTGGAACACTCTTAAAAATGTGATTGGGGGGAAAGTCAGCCTGGTGTGGTCTATAAAGGGGCACACAACACTCTAATCTTGTTTAACATTATTTCCATTGCTTCTCAGCATATATACCCTTGTATGCATGTATCATGGTTTATTTATCCATCCTTCTGCCCCTGCCTTTTTCTAGTGCCACCTTGAATGTGTTTTTACTTCCTCAGGTTCTGTGCACTGCCAAACTATAAGCTGACCGCAGAAAGGGTTCACATCATTTTATTTAACATAATTTTCCCTCTGGCAGAAAATATAAGAGTGGCATGTAAAAAGAAAAAGTCTCTGCAGCCAGTCAGTGCTACACTTAATCCAAGCTGAGACAGGGGTCAGCAGTGTGAACTTGCCCGAGTCACTTAGCTTTTCTGAGGTTCAGTTTTCTCACCTGCAACTTCCTAGCATGGCCATTCCTCAACCGGAGTGGGTCGTAGAGGGTTAAGGACAATAACTGTGATGTGCACAACCATCTGTTGGGAGGCTTCCCATGAATCATCTTTTGGAAAACTTACCACAGTGCTCTACAGTAAACTCCTCCCTCCTGTTAAACAGAGAGAAATACTGTGAGGAGGTGTTCTTCCCCCCCTTATTTTCAGATGAGGAAATAGGATAAATCATTTGTTCAAACTCTGCCAGTAAGTGGAGGAACCAGGATTTGAGCTTCTAATGACCAAGAAATCAAATCTACATAAAAACCTGACACGCGTCCCTGGATGTCATCACTGAATTCACTTTTTGCAATTTCCCATGAAATTAAATCGAAAACGAAGTCAAAAATAAATAAATGTATATGGCTAGTGTATAGCTCTGTAGTGCATAAAACCTGAGGAAGCTCAGGAATATTCAAGGCAGCCCTGTTGAAAATTAGGAAAAAAACTAGGAATAGAAGAATGAATAAACTGAGCAACATGCACATAAGGTATGTACACTTCACAGCAATAAAAATTGACTACAACCACCACAATATGGACAGCTCTCATAAACTCAGTTAATATGTAAAAAGTACATCAAAGATAAAGTCACACAGGATGGTATCATTTTAAAAAGCTCTAGAACATACAAGGTCTAAAAATGCATAAATCTTTAAAAGACAGTACTTCAAGATATATATATGTAAACATTCATGAAAACCAAACAAATGACAAGCACAAAATTCAGATGATCAGTTTCTTTTAAACAGGAGAGAGAGAATGAGAATCCATGGAGGGGTCCACACCAAATGTGGGGACAAGTCTTACTTCTTAAGCTGAGGAGTAGTGTAAGATACAAATTTTATCATTTTATTATCAGGAGTCTGCAAATATTTTCTGCTGAAGACCAGATAGCAAATATTTTGGGTTTTACAGGCTACCTGGTCTCTGTCACAACTTCTCAGTTTTGTCACTGTAGCATGAAAGCAGCCATAGACAACACATGCATATGTGGGTATGGCTGTGTTCCAATAAAACTTTATTTATAAATAGCCAACCAGACTGGGCCCAAGGCTGCTGTTTGCTCCTGCTTTACTTTGTATATACTGTGTAGATAGCTATATAATATAGAGAGACAGGCATCTTGTAAATGTGGGTATTATTGCATTTGCATGAGAATATTCTACAATAAAAATCATCTTAATGGTTTTGAAAAGGTATGTTCAAGTAGGATAAGTATATAGTCTTGATTACTGAAAAGTGTCCATTAATTTTCTTCTTACAGCTTTCTAATGAAACTTAGAAATACAAAGTCAGCTGGGCTCGGTGGCTCAGCCTATAATCCCGTGCCTTTGGGAGGCTGAGGTGAGTGGATTGCCTGAGCCCGTGGGTTCAAGACCCGCCTGGGCAGTGAGACCTCATCTCTACAATAAATCAAAAAATCAGCCAGGCGTGGTAGCGCATGCCTGTAATTCCGGCTACTCGGAAGGCTGAGACAGAAGGATCGCTGGAGCCCAGAAGGCGAGGCTGCAGTGGCCGGGAGCGGCCACTGCACTCCAGTCTGGGCCACCGAGTGAGATCCCAACTGAAAAAAAAAAAAAGAAATACAAAGTCAGTTGGTAGGCAGACAAGGCAAGTTCCAGAATTTTAGCATTTGCATTTCTACTAGAGACTTTCTTTACACCCAAACACACACTCACAAATCAATGTTTTCCATCACCTCAGCAAAGACCGCTGCATATACAAGGAAAGACAAGTGAAAAACTAAAATGCTCAGGCTGAGGTGGGTAAGGTCCCCTCACCGTGTCCTCTAGCACACTGGTGCAGACTGCATGTGCCCCAGAGAGACTGCATGCTACTGAATGTCACTGACACTTAAAATCATGAATGCTGACTCCACAGATGATAAAAGGCCAACTGACACTGCCTTGAAATAAGTTTGGGGTCCCAGATACCCTCATGAAATACAATGTCAGCCAACGAGCCACTGTGGATTCAGTGGTGACTAACTGGAAGAGCATGCCAGAAGAAATAACTCCTCCACCCAGAACTTCTGAAGAGGTTCCATATGTGTCTTACGGACAGATAACACTGCAGACACAACTCAGAAATGAATCAGATATGGTTTCAAGGAGCATAAACAGTTGACCGTGCATTTATACACGTGGCTACATAGACCCTGATCCACAATGAGCTGACACTAGTCCCCAAACCAAAGTGTTGTCTCCATGGCTATTCTCCAGGGAAAGGGCTGAGCTGTCTAGATAGCTAACCCTACCAGCAAACTGAGCATCTCTGAAGAGATCTAACATATATGCATATATACATACACATGTGTATGTATCAGGAAAACCAGTGGATGATCAAAACAGATACAGCAAATATTCTTGTCTCTTAGAAATTCTAAGCTGCCTGGCAGGTATTACATGTACTGACTCACTCAAAGAGGGAATTATGCACATACCATAGCATTTAAGAAACAATATCAAAATTTTGGTATCACTCTCAACAGTAATTTAGAAACACATACTCTAATTATTTGAAATTAAAAGTACTCTCTCTCCTAAATTCCCATCTTCATGGAGCCTCCTCTGAGTGTATGGAAAGTTTTTGTATATTGCATTGCCACAATATTTTCCTTTAAATAGATATAAACACAAAACTCCTTCAAGATAGAAACAAGTATGTTTTTGTGATCCTCTGAAGATCTCACTACAAATTCAAAGTGGATGCTTACAAGTCAAAAACATGAATCTTATATACTGCATTAGAAAACACCAAGATCTTCCTAAGTGCCCGCGACTGTGCCTTAGCAACATATACGTGCATTATTTCATTTAATCCTCTCAACAACCTGATGGAAGTATCCTTACCATGGTTCATATTTTAAAGGTAAATAAACACGTGGCCTAGAGAGGCCAACAATTCTCCCCAAATCACTTATCTCTTAATTTATAGAGTCAAGATTCAACCATCGTCAACATCCACATGCACACAAAACACATCCAATGCAGTAACTTTATTTCACTTATTGACTTCTCTGAATGTCAGCCCTTTGTCAGGCACATTCCTACTTTCATAAAGCACACACCTCTAGTTGGGTGGGATGGGAGGGTACATATAATAAACAAACAAATGCAGAAATAAATAACACAATTTCAGATAAAAAGGTAAATGTTAATAAACAAGGGAGTAAGTTCCAGAATAATTGGAGCAGACTGCTAGGGAAAGGCATTTCTGCGAGCAGGAAGATGCTTCTAATAGATCTTCAGGGAGGCAGGGTAAGGAGGAGTCAGCAACAAAAATCGAGGGAAGGGATGGCAGTCAGGATGATCAGCAAGGCCCAGGGCAGGGAAGGACTGACTGAGGACCAGAAAGGTGACAATTGGCTGGAGCACCCCTCAGATGAAGGAATCACCAGCAAAGCTCACTCACTCCAACACTCACTGTGTCAGAGTTTCACGCATTCACATCTTTATCTTAGACATCTTTAAATAATGAGAGTCCCACAGGAGATCCCTACTACACAACCAGAGATGGCTGGGTGTCTGCGTGATCCTCCTTGGACTAGTCATGATAATCAATCAACTGGAAGAGGTGCTAATCGCAAGTCCTGAAGCTCCACTGACCTCAACTGCAATGAATATATTTCTTACCTGGTAGAAAACGTTCTTTTCTGAATTTAATGCTTATTTTTAAATGTGGTATTCTTCAGAAATGTCCAACACGCCCTTTGCCTGTAACTTTGCTGCAAAAACATTCCCTGAGGTGGTATGAGTGTTCCCTCTTCTTCACATGACAGGGCTACACCTTCTGGCCAAAAGTCAGGTAACTTCTCTGTAGAAGGAAACAGTTCCTGACCCCAGCGGGTCTGCTCAGGGACTTGCTTTGGACAATGGCATGTATCTGGGCAGGTTTGGGCACCACCACACCTGCTTCAGACAGTGCTCATATTCTTCTCCTTCTAGGGGTCACTCTTTCAGACTTGATCTCAAAATGAAGACACATGGAGTACAGTCAGAATCTACCACAGAATCACAGCTCACAGGTACATGACAAGAAAGATGTCTCCATTTCAGTAAGCCTCTGATCTTGAAGTCACCTGGGTACAGCAAAACCAGTGAAAGCTGATGAAGACACCACTTCATGTTCAATTAGAATAAAAAATGCACACACACACACCCAACTTTCTCAGAGTCAGCACAGGAGAACAAACAAGGGATTTGTTTTTTTCCAATTTTGAACATTCATATACCAAGAATTTGCCATTTGTTTTTGGACACATATAATAAGGCTTTCATTTTAATTCTAAACAGACTTTCTGTTCTTAATAGTTCAATTTAAATAATTAAGCTCTCTGTTTTTCATTTTAAAACAAAAACTTTTTCCTATCTCAAAAAATAAGAACTATGATATAAAATTACAATATAAATAAATCTCAAAAATATTAGGCTAAATTAAAGAAAGTAGACATAAAAGACCACATACTGTATGATTCTATTTATATGAAGTTACTTGAAAACACAAATCTATACAGACAGAAAACAGTAGATGCAGGATTGTCTAGGGCAGAGACAGAAAGTGGCAAATGGTGAACAGGTATAATGCATCTTACCGAGGAGAGAAGCATGTTCTAAAACTGGCTTACAGTGATGATTATACAACTAAGTTAATGTACCTAAAAAATCACACAAAATGAGTAAATTTTATGGTAGGTAAAATATACCTCAATAAATTTGATTTTCAAAAGATAAAAGAGCATGCCTGATAAAAGCATTTACCAAAGTCAAAAACATTAATAAAATTATAATTTGAATTGTATAACTACCTGCTTAACCCTCTGTTTTATCATAATTGAGTTTTATGTCAGTATTTACTAATCATTTTGATTTTCACCTTTTTTTACTAATACTACAGGTAACACTGTGTTATCTCACATGACTAATATAAGCAGTCCAGAGTGAACCAATATTTTTTTTAAAAAATATTTTAAGCACAAAACTCTTCATCCATTTGTTGATATAATTTTAAAGTATATACTTAGGGTAATTAAAAATTAAATGTTTAACTTTTAGCCTTATGTCTTATTTGGAAAGTTTGGAATATAAACAAATAAATATATTAGTAAAATAAAGTTGAATGCTGAACTGCATATTCATTGAATCTGTTTCCTTCTGTTTGTCCTAGTTACTTGCAAAACTGCAGCAGGTTATCAGTTCAGAGTTATGCTAGAGTATACTACCAGGACTCCCAAGGATATAAACATAAAATTCTACTTTTAAAACTCAGTAATATAAAATGTGCTTTTTAGGGCATATTAAATTTAAATCTGAAGTTTTTCAACATCATTTCTCCAAAATATTTGTAATAATTTTCCACACTGCCCCGACCAATAAATAAATAAATGAAACACTGTTGTTTTTGCATAAAAGAACTGTAGCTTTCTTTATTTTTATATTTTTTGGCTATATATCATCTAATCTTTCTAATACACTCATGCATTGCTTAATGACAGGGATATTTTCTGAGAAATGTGTTCCCGGGCAATTTCATCATTTTTGTGAGCATCATGGAGGGTGCTCACACACACCTAGATGGCATTGCCTACTGCACACCTGGGGTTTGTGGTGTAGCCTGTTGCTCCTGGCCTCAAACCTGACAGTATGTGACTGACAATACTATAGGTGACTGTAACACAGGAGTATTTTTGTATCTAAACACAGAAAGACACAGGAAGAATACAGTATAATCTACCAGGAACACCGTGGTATCTGGGGGCCATCGCTGGCAGGGCAACTTCACGGAGTACATGACTGTGTGACACTGACTACGGCTCCTGCTAGAGTATGTACCTTCCTGCACCTGCATTTCCAGTCTTCACATCTGCTCAGTGACCAACATAACATTCTCCACTTTACTTCTTTCTGCCAGAGCTGGCCTACTGCTTGTAACCAAGTCTTGACTGAGGAAGTCAAGTCCTGTTTAAAATGATTTATTTCTCCAAGTAAAAGGAGTTTACTAAATGATCCTCTTGTTTGTTTTATGCTTTGTGCTTATTTCTTCTAATATAATCTAATTAGGAGATTTTGTCCAGAATTGAGGCTCAACATAGCTCTGTGTCATCCAATAATAATTAAACATTGATTAAGACCAATTTGTTTCAATTCTATTTAATGTAGTATCCTGATTGGAAAGACCATACAATTCAAACTGAACTCACTGAAAACAGATCATTGGTAAATTGCTGTAATAATTGGGTCTATAAACATGAAAGAATCAGAGGTTGTGCTATTCATAATGCATTTATTCCATAATGTTTGGAGTTCTTAGCTTCCTATCTTCAAGGAGCTTATTCTATGGAAAACAGATAAGCCATCAGTTTTCAAATAAAAGAAATGAACACCCACTTACAAAGCAGAATGGGTGAAACATTGGGTGATGAAAAGCACTGCTAGAGAGGACACAAAGTGGAAAGAAATTCCAGTAGGAAATGGAGAAAGTTCTCAGGGAAGAGGGGTTTTACACTGGATGATAAATAACATAAAGGATTTTGCTTTTTGGATTCATTAACAATTACACAGAAGTAGGAAAACACAAAGTAAGTTCACCCCGTGGCAAGTGGACCACTCTAGATCAGTATCTTTCAAAGTGTCAGGTGCAAACAAGCCACTAGAGTGTCCTGATTAAACACAGAGTTGGATTCCTGAGGTCTGGGGTGGTCCCAGGGTTCCATCCTGACCAGCCCCAGGTGAGGCTATGAGTCTTAGTACACTGAGTTGCACAGTACAGAGGAGAGGGAGGGAAGGGAGCAGACGCAGTCTGGCCACCAAAGGTCCTGCATAGCTAGACTTATCAACACCATCAGAGTTGCGAGCTCAGGACATGTCAATTTGCTGGGGGCACAAAGAATAGAGGCAGCAGATTAGGAGAATGCAGACTTCACAGACTTTGTAACAGTTCTTGGAGCTCACTACATACACGAGCACTGTGATTGTAGCAGAGGAAATTGAAAAAAAAAAAAATAAAACAAGAAGGCAATAATTCCAGATACTAGAAAGTAAGACTGGTGGAGGCTTTTCAGATATAAGCAGATAGAGAGTGTATGAGAGGACTACAAAGAAGGTGAACCAAGAGCATGTTGTCCTGAACATCCAAGGAATTGCTGCAACAACAGAAAATTACTTGGAAAAGACAACAGGTTTGGGAATAGAAATATAAGAACTGAGGAACAGAGGGAGGAGCACAGTTCAGGTGGGAACTAACTTGGAGGGATGAATAGGTCTTATCTAAATAAGACCTTCCACTGCTCTTACAGTTAAATTTAGTAAGGTAAAATTCCATTGGAATGGCCTCATAGCCATGAAAAAGGACAATCCAACTATCACACCCTCCTCTCCTCTGGGACATGCAGTCATCCAGCTTGTAGGACAATAATTTTAGTGACAGAACTCACGACTGCACTGGATAATCCTTTTTATTCTAGATCCCTTGGTTAGAAAACTCTTCTTTAAATTGACCGGATATTTCTCCATACATTTTTGACTCAGCAGTCCTAGTTTTTCCCTTCAAAACTTTAAACATGTAATCCACCTAGGTCATCATGGCTCTTCATAAAGAGTTGTTCAAAGAACTAACCCAAGTCTTTTCCAAGTTAAACTACTTTTGCTCCTCCTCAGACTCTCTTCACAGGCCATGGCTACCCGAACATGCCATCAGTGTTAACCCTTCATGTACCCTTCGTGTCAGCCCTTCGTGTACACTTCACAGATGGCGAATGCGTGACAGGACAGTCCTACTCCCTGTGCTGATGGAAGACAGTGTGAATGAGTCCAGACCCACTCCCTGTCGAGCCCATCGCCCATTGGGCCCCTTCTCAACAAGCATTCAGCAAGGCACTGGCATCCGGAGATGAGATAATGCCTGTCACTTTGTGACACAGACTATCAACTCTCCTTTTAAAATGCAGAGTGTGTATCCAGTCCAGCTTTGATGGGCAACATGGTTGGTTCCATGCTTTTGCTATTGTGACTAGAGCTGCAACAAACATATGTGTGCAGGTATCTTTTTTGTAGATTAATTTGGGTTTCTCTGGGTATATTCCCAATAGGAGAATTGCTGGGTCATATGGAAGGTCAATTTCTAATCCTTTCAGAAATCACCACACTGTCTTCCAAAGAGGTTGTACTAGTCTGCATTCCCACCAGCAGTGTAGAAGCATTCCTTTTTCTCCACATCCGTGCCAGCATCTGTTGTTTTTTGTTTTATTAATGATGGTCATTCTTACAGGGGTTAGGTGGTATCTCAGTGTGGTTTTGACTTGCATTTCTCTGATGATGAGTGAGGTTGAGCACTTTTTCATGTGTCTGTTGGTTGCCTGTATATCACCTTTTGAGAAGTGTCTATTCATATCCTTTGCCCACTTTTTAAAGGGGCGGTTTGTTTTTTTTCTTTTGGCACATTTGAGTTCCTTATAGATCCTAGATGTTAGGCCTTAGTTGGATAAACAGTTGGCAAATATATCTTCCCATTCTGTGGGCTGTCTCCCTGCTCTCTTGATGGCTTCTTTTGCTTTGCAGAAGCTTGTTAATTTGATGAGATCCCACTTGTCTATGTTATGTACACAATGGAATATTATGCAGCCATAAAGAAGGACAAATATATGGAGTCTGCAGCAACTTGAATGGATTTGGAGTCGATCATACTCAGTGATTTATCACGGAAACAAAGAACTGAGTTCCATATGTTCTCACTCATAAGGTGACCTAGAACAATTATAATATTATATGAAAGCAATTGACAGTAGTGGAAAACTGTCAGAGGAGGGGGGGGTGGGACTGGCAGTTGAGGGAAACTGCTAGGGGAGGGAGGGGCATACCTCATCAACAACATGATCAATGTTTATATACCTAACCCTGAACTGTACCCCACATCTTTATAATAAATAAATTAATTAATAAAAAAATAAATAAAAGAAATGTAAAGTAAAAATATAATATACCTGAAACACTGATGCAAATTGCATGGGTAAAATTTTCCCCATGCATATTAGCATATTCTCTAAATCCATTTTTTTATAAAAGAAAAAGTGGAGATAGTCTTTTTATATTTCCTTAAACTGATGCAGAGTTTATTCTTAGACTAGCAAATTAATAAAACAAATTTTTTAAAAGAAAAAATAAAATAAAATGCAGAGTATGGAATGAGTCTTCCAAAGCGGCATGGATGGTTCAAATCACAGGACAATTAAAACTTCTCATGACCTTGGAAAGATGGTGTCTGTTTAGATATAATATCATGTCTTTTGTGTATAATGATTTTTCAGTCACTGAGAACCACTGGGAATATTTGTACATAAAGTGGTCCTATACAAGGTCTCCCCAAACTTGTTCTGAAGTTTCCTGATTTGTTTTAACTTTATTGTTGATCGCATATGCTAACTCAGAGAACTTGAGGAAGTTTCCCCTTTGTCAGTTACCTAGGCTTCCTCCCCAGAGAGGAATATAAAAAGGGAACTTGACATAGAAGAGAGCAGTGATGGCAGCAAGTGGAATTTTTAGTGGGAAAAACAGAAACAGTTCTAAATCAGCCCCATTTCCTTTGTTTTATTGGATTCTTTTTTTTCATCAAAAAAGTACATAATCATCAAAATGTAAGACCCACTAAGCCAAGACAGAACACAGGTCTTAGAGAGAGGGGAACATGTCACTTAACTGCCATTTTATTATTAATCCTCATTTTACAGATAAAAAATCTGAGACACTCATGTTAAGTAATTTGTCCACGGCCACAAAACTAGCAAGTAGTGCAACTAGGAATTCAGACTCAGGCAATGCAGGTATACCGTCTCTACTCCCAGCCACAAAGCTTGTGTCTTGATGACACATATATTTTTTTACAATGACCAATAAAGCTTTTCTCAGAACTTAACATTTAACCCAATTACATTTCATAGTCTGCTCTTGAACACAGTGTTCTGACTTACCAAAAGATTTGGAAGGTTGACTATGTAATACAGACTAGTCACTATTGTTTCAGCTACCACAGCTGCGCAACCAACCACCTGAAAACTTCATGGTATAAAGCAATTGTATTGTTTACATTTTATGACACTCACTGGTTTACTGAAACAAGAATTCAGACAGCCCATGGCAGAAATGGCTGGTCTCTCCCCCATTACACATGAAGCCTCAACTGAGATTTGACGGCTGAGAGCATCTGGCAGCTACAGGCAGACACACCAGAGATGTCTTCACCTGAGAGCTTGCCTCTGTCTGTACCTGGCTGGAACTTGAGCAGGGGCTGCTGACCAATGACTCGCAGGTGCTCTCAAGGCAACCTGGGCCTCCTCAAAGCACAGAGGTCTCAGGTAGCATTTCTTCTTCCATGATACTCCAAAAAGCACTGGATAAAGGAAACCTGCATCTCCTTTCATGGGGAGCCCGACATGAGTTGACAACATCACTTCCACCACCCTAGGGGTCAAAGCAGTCACAGCCCCATTGACTCAAGGGGAGCAGCACTGCTGTCTCTTGATGGAGGGTATGGTGGGAGGAGAGCATGAGTGGGAGGTACTGATGTGGGCACCTTCACCCCCAGCTCCCCCCACACCTCTGTGCCATGCCCTGTGCCTGTTGGACTTCATTCTCCCCCTCAGCCCTGCCTGTCTATTCTCTGCCCTCTAGCAGGCCGGTACCTATGGGTAACATAGCCTCAGCAGCTCACCCAGCAGAAGCACAAGTAAGAAGTCCAAGGCCAGGAGGAGAGGGCCTCAAGGAACACCTGCCTGCAGCCATGGCACCATGCTTTGGGTGCAGTTACCTGGCTCTGTAAATATAGTTCCTGCAGGAGTGGCCCATGCCTGCAGCTCTTGCCCGGATGGTGCCAACACCATTTCCGTGCCCTGCCTCTTTAGAACTAGGAGTGCTAATGGCTTTTTGCTACCGAGGTCCCTAAGTGCCTCAGTATCCCTTGTTTGCTCGTGAATTCTGCCCGTAATTCTATATAGTCCCTGTGTTAAACTCATGCAAACTATTGGAGATAATTCTGGTTTTTATCAGCATGATGACTGCCATAGGCACACAACAGAAGCTACAAAGACATTGTTCAGAGAACATATATGAAAAACCTATGAGCAGACTTCCCAAATCTTTTTCTAAATATCTGGTTGAATTGTTGAGTAGTACAACTATGTCTCTCCATCACTATGTTGAATTTCTGAGTTAGCAGAGAAATACCAGTGTGTGTGTGCACAGGTGCATGGCCTGGCTGTCTCAACAACTCAGATCTAGGATTCTTTCAAAAATAACCTTTTCTGCAAAAATATGAGTAAATCTACCAAAATGTAAGGAAGGAATTGGAGCAATGCAAAAAAAAAAAGAAAAAAGAATCTTCAAAACCCTTGCTCAAATAAACATGTTCATTATATTACTGATTTACCATTAAAAAAATCCTTCGTTTTTCATGATTCTTATAAAATATGTTTGCTAGCATCTATTGATCACCTTTTTCTTTGCAAAGTGTTTATAAACAAACTACTAAATAATTCATGGTATGGCTTTGCTAGAAACTGAAATTATGCCTACCACTCTGTACCTTCCAGAACCTCCTTTTTGTTCATTATTCTTCAAAAGAGTATTTGCCTGTCTCCAGTCTGGGGAAACCCTTCCTGCATTCCATGACTTCTCAAGGATGAAGAGTGGTGATGGGATGTGTATCTCACTTTATGGTCCTGAATACCTTTAAAGAGGCCAATAAAAGAGCTATCATTTACTGAGTATTAGATAAGCATCACTGGGCTTCATTGTGATCTATTCACATATACTGTGTTTCAATTGCTCTTTCTTCTATACGTTACAGTGTTTAATAAAAATAAAGGCAACTTATTTTATTTTGATAAACTGTTGTCCCTTCAAAGGAGACTTTTCTGTCCTTTTAAATGTGAAGAAACTGGTCTTTTTTCTCCAGTTAAATGTTTTGGAAGCTTCACCTCATTTTGGCCGAGTTCTAAAACAATGTGTCACTATCGTTACCATTTGGATCTTTTTCTTTTTTTATGTTATTGTTTTTATGCCATTGGTTATGTACTCCTTTGGCTAACATCAATATCTGTTCTTTTAAATCAATGTCATCTGCATTCCCTATGGTCTCTTGAGATCTGGCATCATTTTCCCTTCACTGGATTATGTGAAAACTCAGAACAACACTGTTTTACTTTCCACTCCTCTTGATGTGTACTCCCATTAAGAGTTTTGTTCACATCTTCTACCTAGATAACAAGACTGTCACAGCAAGAATTGAATCTTGCATTTCTTTTTTTCTAAAGGATACTTAGCAAAGCCTCTTGTACAAAAGCATGTATTTGCCAGGTACTTGCAGGAACAAAAGTGATAATAAGTCAACGTTCA
Organism: Cephalopachus bancanus; assembly: GCA_027257055.1. Taxonomy (NCBI): domain Eukaryota; kingdom Metazoa; phylum Chordata; class Mammalia; order Primates; family Tarsiidae; genus Cephalopachus; species Cephalopachus bancanus. The sequence continues at coordinate 3,002,479 of JAPVLO010000176.1, read as the reverse complement.
GACTCTTTAAAAAGTTTCTGGAGGGAGCACCAGATACACAGTCACAGACAGTGTAAGGGAATAAGGGGCCTCCCCTGTGAATGTAAACATGACCCTAAAGGGGCCCATTGCAAAATCCAGGGGGAACAAGGTTCTGCTTCAGGAGTGAGATGCTGGCCTGGTGGGCTGGATGGGGCAGTGAGTACTATAGAGGAGCAGCTGTGAAGGGAGGAGAGGTCAGCCAGATGCGTACAGGAAACTTCTTTTTTTATTTTTTATTTTTATTTCTTTTTTAGTTGGAGTCTCACTCCATCACCCAGGCTGGAGTGCAGTGACACACTCGTAGCCAACCCAGCATCGACCTGCTGGGCTCTGGTGATCCATCCACCTCAGCCTTCCAAGTAGCCAGAACTACAGGCATGTGCCACCATGCCCGGCTAATTTTTTATTTATTGTGGAGACAAGGTCTCGCCAACTTGTCCAGGCTGGTCTAGAACCCACAGGTTCAGGCAATCCATTTGCCTTGGCCTCTCAAAGTGCTGGCATTACAGGCTGAGCCACCAAGCCCGGCTGGAGACTTCTTAAATGATCTGTCTAACCAGCGGATGGTCGAAAACCTCAACTTACCGAAATAGAAGCAAGGGGCTAACTTAAAACTATTCCAAGTATTCTTTTCAGATTTTAATCAATATTATGTTGATGAGGTCAGTTTCTACACAAGAAGCTCTTGACTTTTTCTGTGTCCAACTGGTGTAGTTAACACTGACAGAAAGGGCCGATCCAGGTGAAGGGCCTAAAACTTTGGAATGTTCCCTTTTAAAATGAGTATGGAGCCGGGCTTGGTGGCTCAGCCTGTAATCCCAAGCCTTTGGGAGGCTGAGGTGAGTGGATTGCCTGAGCCCGCAGGTTCAAGACCCGCCTGGGCAGCGAGACCTCATCTATACAATAAATCAAAAAATCAGCCGGGCGTGGTAGCGTGCGCCTGTAATTCCGGCTACTCGGAAGGCTGAGGTGGAAGGATCGCCGGAGCCCAGCAGGTCGAGGCTGCGGTGGCCGGGAGCGGCCACTGCACTCCAGTCCGGGCAGCCGAGTGAGACTCCAACTCAGAAAATATAAAAAAATAAAAAAAATTTAAAAAATAAAATGAGTATGAAGTTACAAACATAAACCTAAGTGGGAAAACAAGTTTGTTTTTTGAGTCAGAGTCTCACTCTGTCCTCTGTCACCCAGGCTGGAGAGCAGTGGCACGCTCATGGCCACCACAGCCTCGATCTGCTGGGCTCAGGTGATCCTTCCACCTTAGCCTTTCAAGTAACTGAACCCATAGGCATGCACCATCACACCTGGCTAATTGTTCTTGATATTTTCCAAGAGACGAGGTCTTGCCAAGTTTCTCAGGCTGGTCTCGAGCCCCTGGGCTCAGGCAACCCTCTTGCCTCTGCCTCCCAAAGTGCTGGGATTACAGGCATGAGCCACCACGCCCAGCAGAAAACAAGTTTTTATTTAGAATGAGAAAAGAAGTCTCACACTGATGGGCGCCACTGTGATCTGGATTCCCTGTTTTCCAAAAGCTTCAGGTGACTCCCCAGGAAAGCTTAGTAGAAAGGCATCCACTGCAACCTGTCCTCCCCTCCCCCTTCTGCCAACATCTGCAGCCCCAGAGCCCCCAACACCTCCAGAGTCCTAAGCTGGAGCAGCTCCAAAGCCTAACTCTGGTAGCTTCACCCTGGATCCTCCTCTTCCAAGAGGGCCTCATTACAACAGGGATTCTTAGAGCAAGCTGGGACACTTAGAAAGTGGAGAAAGATAATTCCCCCTCCCAACAAATTTAAAACAACCCCAGGGTCAGGCACAGGGCGAGACTCAAGTCTGTGATCCCAATGCTGTGGGAGGATGGCTTGAGGCCAGAAGTTTGAGATCTGATGGGAAGCATAGAGACCTCATCTCTTTTTTTAAAAAAGGAGAAAAGAAAAAATCCCAGATGATTCTGATACACAATTGCCACACCCAACACCCCCTTCCAGACTGGAAGTCCCACGATGCATAGTGAAAGACTAATATTCGGAGACTTGAAAGGCAACTGGCCAACCGGTCCTGATCTGACCATAAAGTATGCGCGGCATATAAAAAGGTAGTGTTGACCCTTCACAACTAAACTTGAAATCAATCCACTGTCGTACCACTGAAAGACACAGAAAAGTCAAGAGCACCAGCCTGCGGCAGTCTGCTTAATTCTCTGGAGTACAACCGGACCTGTCATTCCATTTCGCCCTAAGTAAAAATAAGTTTTCCCTCTCTTCGACTGGAGTTAAGGCACGTTCGTCCGCTTTCTAATTTCGTTCGCCCTACCAGGACAGAGGCAGCGGGTTAGCAGGTGGGCTGCTTTGCCCCGCGTGTCCAGGTCGCGTGGAACCCCTGCACGGGCTTGGTCTCTAACGCGGTGTTCCCATCTGGACCGAATTCCTCCGGCAGCAGCAGCCCAAGACCCTGGAGCGACCGCCCGCCTCCCTAAAGAAAGGCATTTTTCTCTTCCAAAACCCTGTAAGACGTTGCAAGCTCCCGTCAGCACGCGCCCGAAGTCCACCTCTCAGCCCCGCGGGTCGACTTCCCTGCCGCCACACAGCAAACCCGCAAGGCCCTTCGGTCCCGGAGTCCCCGGCTGCGGCCGGGCGGCGGGTCTGGCGGTCGGAAGACTCCTCGGGCTCCGGCGTGACGCGTCCTGCCGGGCTCGGCCGTCCTCCCCGCGAAGGGGACCTCCTGCACCCGCGGGATCGAGGATCACCTCGGGCGACCCCGCGTCTTGAACCCGCCACCCGAGGCACAGGCTCGAGAACAGCCTCGGCGCGCGGCCGGCCTCCGCCCCGGGGCTCAGGGCTGGCCTCGCCCCAGGAGCGGCCCCAGGGCAGGGAGCGGCCCGTCGGGGAAGGGGAACGCGGCCGCAACTTCGCAAACGCCAGCAGCGGGGCGGGAAGTCGCGGCCGGGGTGGGAGGGCCGCGGGTGCCAGGGTGAAGCAGCCGGAACCCCCCACACCCCAGCCAGGAGCCGCCGCCCCGGGGCGCGCAGCCGCCGCGGAACTTTCCCGGGACGCGCCGCTCACCTTGCTGAACACCTCCAGGTCGTCCTCGTCCGCGTCCAGGTCTAGCAGCTCGGCCTGCAGCAAGGCTGGGGAGCTGCGGCCAGTCGAGGGGGAGCCGCCCCCCGGCCCCTCAGTGTCGGCGCCCCCGGCGGGGAGCTCCGCGGAGCGCGCCTGGCGCTCGCCCTCCATCCCGACAGTGCGCGCCCGCCGCCTTGCCGCCGGCCCGAATTCCCGAGCGCGCCCATTGGATTCGGCCCCACGCACCTCCCCGCCTTCCGCCCCGTCTCCCGGCGCCCCGAGCACGCCCATTGGCTCCCGCTCCTTCCCCCTCCGCCCACCTCCCCGCCTCCCGACCCTCCGAGCGCGCCCATTGGCCTTCGCTCCTCGCTTCCTCCGCCCACCTCCCCGCCTCTCGGCCCCCCGAGAGCGCTCATTGGCTTCCGCATCCCGCGCCCCACCCCTTCAGCCGCTCCAGCCCCTCGCTGGGTCCTCCGAGCCGCGCCCCCCCGCCCCGCCTGCCTCGGCCCATCGCGCAGACGCAGAACTGCGGGCATCCGAACCTGGCCGGGATGTCTCATCCCTCCTGGCCTGGGGCCAGGGAGGCGCGGCCGGGGCGCTCGGGACTGGAGCCAGGGTGGGGCCGGGACGCTCCGCGGCCCGAGGAAGGGGGCGTTCCCACCCGAGCTGGCTCCTGGCAGCGGAGCGAGGGAGGCGGCGGCGGAGAGAAGCGTCCACGTCGCGGGCCCACCCGGCCGGCCGGGAGGAAGACCCCGATACTGAATCTCCCGAGCGCCGCGGCCGCCTTTCCTCTCGGTGATGTTTTGAGCTAATGCAAAAATAAAAGGCTTGAAAACTTCCTCTGTTGTGCCATTGACTTTGATCCAGGAACTGGCCTCTGCGGACGTGTCACTGTCAAGTCAGGAAAGCTGAGCTTTGGAAACCATTTTCAGTCACTTCCCCATGCCTTTTGACTCCTGGAAGGCTTCCTGGAGTGAATGAGCAGGAATGTCACCAAGACCCAAGGACTACGAATGGGACTGGACATCGCCGCCGAGGAATACTCTTCAGTCCTTGCATGCTGAGGCAAGGCTGTGATTATTTAACTCCTCATTGCTTATTATTAAAAAAAAAAAAAAAAACTTCCAAAAATAATGGAAAATGGAGTGCACTTTGATATATATATGTATACTATATATATAATCATCTTCAGGTTTGATTGTTTACTTCTCTCAGCCTCGCCTCTTTTCTGTAGGCCCTGTTTAAATTTTTTAAATAAATTAAGATATAGATAAGAATTCCTTATTTAGGGAAAGAGATCATATCTTTATTTCTGATTAGAGGACAAGGCCTTAGTAATACATTAACCATCTGCATGCACCTCCAGCTATTTCAGGACCTGCACCTACCTCTCCTGTCAAGTTGGTCACCGTCCCAGTAATATCCAGGGTAGTTTCTCTGGATACTTATGGTTATGGTTCCTGCACCCCCACATGTCATCTCCTGCCCATTCTTTAGAAATTAACTGGATTCTCACCTCTTTCTGAAAGACTTTTTAAATGACATTCTGTTCCCAATTTGACTCTTCACCATATTCACCCTATGAATTATATTTGTTTCATGTATATGTCTTATATTTACTAGTAAATTATGACATTTTTAGGTCAGAGATCATGATATGTATTAACCACAGTATCAGATGTACTTACTCAAAAAGAAGACAAGTGATTAAAATACTTAATTTTTTCCTCTCAAAGCTAGTGAGGAAGACTCAGGGTTTTCTTTTTTCCTTCTTCTTTTTTTTTTTTTTTTTTTGAGTTGGAGTCTCACTCTGTCACCCAGACTGGAGTGCAGTGGCATGCTCCCGGCCACCACAGCCTCAACCTGCTGGGCTCCCGCGATCCTTCCGCCTCAGCCTTCCAAGTAGCTGGAACTACAGGCATGCACTACCACGCCCAGCTAATTTTGATTTACTGTGGACATGAGGTCTTGCCAAGTTGCCTGAGTGGGTCTTGAACCCTCAGGCTCAGGCAATCCACTCGCCACAGTCTCCCAAAGTGCTGAGATTATAGGCTGAGCCACTAAATTCAGGATTTTCTAATGGCAGTCTGAACCAGGACATTCTTAATAATACTGTGACTGACTGAATTGTTAGAAAGCATAGAGAATAGGCTCAGAAAGTGGGCAGAACCAACAAGGCTGCACAGCCTGGATCAGAGCCAGCACCATGCTCAGAAGAGTAGTACCCTACACTGGATGCCATGCCAGCTTCATGTGTTGCCACAGTTGCTGATGTGGCCAGATCCCAGTCACAGCCCCTGACATTGGTACCACAGCCTCGTCTGAGAACTCCCTCTCCTAACCACAAAAAAAGCCACCACAATCCTGTTTCTCTGTGTTGATTGGTCTCATTTTACAACCCTGGAGGGTATGTCTGCTTGGCCCATCTGACCAAGCTTCATGGAGATTTCTAAGGCAGAGGATTTTCTAAACATAGGCTGCATTGTTGCTGGTCAGCCTGAAAAGAAAAAGGAGGAGAGGGAATAAAAGGATGAAGAGTGGGAGAAGGAGGGAGAGGAGAAAAAGCATTCAATTCACCCCTTTAGCTGTCCAACATTAAATCACTTTCTTCACAAACCACCACCACCTCGCCCCCACCCGTGCCTTGAGTATATGGGCATTCAGTCACCATCCCTCAAAGGAAAAAAATCTCACAACTACTTACTGTTAGCTCAACTCCAAGCCTAATATGTCTATTCCATTTGTGTCTCAGCTTCCCATTGAATGGAACTATAACTTGGTTCTTTAATGGAAGAATTCTTATTTGGGTACTAAAGCCTATAGACCAGCCTTGTCCAAAACTTTGAGTACAGGTATAGTATAGGAGGGAGTCCTGCACAATCCTGTCCTGTTTAGGAGACACACTGTCATACACTAATGTTTGGTTCCAAGAATATACTTCTTATTCACAAGCTTTCTCTCCCCCATGTTTTCCAGATGGGGTCTCCTAAGACCGTAAGTGGGTCCTTGGTATACCCCTCCACCACCTAGAAAGTCTGCTTTTTCTAGTAATGGGTCTCAAGATAAGACAAATCACCCTAAGTCTTTACTTATTTTGCTAGAAAATGTTTTTTTTTTTTCTTTTTGAGTTGGGGGTCTTGCTCTGTCATCAGACTGAAGTACAGTAGCACTATCGTGGCTTACTGTAGCTTTGACCTCCTGGGCTCAGGCAATCCTCCTGCCTCAGCCTCCCAAGTCACTGGGATTACAGGTGAGTGCCACCATACCTGGCTAATTTCAGGATTTGTCATAGAGATGGATTTTCACTATGTTGCCCAGTCTGGTCTTGACCACCTGGGCTCAAGCGATCCCCCCACCTTGATCTCCCAAAGTGCTGGTATTACAGCTGTGAGCCATTGTGCCCAACCTAGAAAATTATTTAACTAGTTAGAAAAAAAAAATGTGATGCGCAAAATCTGTTGAGGAATAGATAGTCAATATGCTCATGGATGATCTCATTGAGAGAAACTTAGTGAGCCACAAAAGCAAAGCCAATGTGTCTTTTCCAGTAAAGACTGATCATGGCATCCTCCAGTATGGTGGAGGAGGACCACAAGGAGCTTCTGTCGTTGTAGGTTGAGCACTCAGCAATGGGAGAAGTTGGTGATCCTCTGTGGGGGAAATCCTTACTGGTGAGCCAGCTTGTGACATGCACCCTTGCCATCTTAGCCACTGGGTCTGTGAGGCCCTTGAGCTGGAATTTCTACAAAATCAGTAGGATTAGCCTCCACAGAATCCGAATTTCTAATGGAGCATCTTTTTGGAAAGCATTACCATTCTATAGTTCCATGCTTTTATTCTGAGACCATTCATAGACATCTTCCCAGACCTTCTTGACTCCAAGATGCTACTGCATTTCTTTTAAGTCTCATTAAGTCAGACCTTTAGTCTTTGTCCTGGAACCAGCATAAGAATTCCTGTCCTCGACTCTCCCATGCAGCATAGCAGATGCTATCGTGGACCAAGAAGAGAACTGCCCTTTTCCTCAGCCATCCACATCTAACTGGTTCCGGCATATGATCAAAAATCATCTGTAAACCACATTTAGATTTGTAATCCTTGCTGGGCTAGAACTCCCTATGAGATCTTAGGAGTAGAACTGTGGAGAGTGAGACCCAAATGCTCATGCAACGTACACTTTTTGGGCCACCTTTCAAGGGGAACATTTCCACACAGGAATGGTTTGTTGAGAGCGTACCCAATTGTATGATTTTTCATATTTATCTGTTTTATATTTTTATGATGACTATAGCACCCAATTCATGATGAGCTACTCAGGTCACAGGGTCACCTAATGTCCCATGCTCAGGTGTTTAGTCTTTGCCAAAATATGATAGCTAGCCAAGGGCTATCTTCTCAAATCTCACAAAGAGGACATGTTTTTCTCTAAAACGTTATTGTTTTTTATTTTCTTTCAGAACTTGTTACAGGCCCCAGAGAGCATCTTTGTTTTCTACAGATTTGCCAATAAAATCAACAGTAAAGGGTAATTGGTGTCTTCTTTGAGTTAGACACTTTGTGTATGCTTACTTATTTAATCCTCACAGGCACCTGATGATGTAAATGTTGTTATTACCAACCCCACTGTATAGATGAGGAAACTGATGAACAGAGGAATTTAGTAACTTACTCACAGTAAGTAGTAAGTGGCAAGTAATCTACTGCTCACTGAAAAGAATGTTGTATATGTTGCCTTGAAGACAGAGAAGATAATTTATAAGGTTATTTTGTGATTCTCAGTTCTTGGAATTTAGTGGAATAGATACCACTACAATTCTCCCTCTACAAATCCTGAAAACTGTAGCAAGAATCTTTAAGTTAGTGGCTGAATTTGCAACAAAGTAATTCAATTGCAGGGGCAAGAAACAAAGTAACCTTACAGGAAAATGAAACTGGTAAACATTTGAGCTGATATTCTGTCAGTCCCCAACCTGGAGTAGATAGGATTGGTCGCAGTAAGCTGAAGATTTGAGTTTGAAATTTATCACGAAGAAACAATAGAAATGTCAACTTGTAAATATTCACTCAGTAACAAAACTCATTTGGATCAGCCTGAGTTCCATGAAGGAAAGACATAGCCCCCCTAATCCTAACTCTGGTTTGGAAAGTCACATTCAAAAAATTAAAGTGTTCCTGGGTGAGTGATATATCTGGGATTTCTGGCATAAACCAATAAAATAATCTTTCTCAATCCACTTCTGACAGTTTCTACAAGTAAAACCATACTGCAGATGAGATCACAAGACAATTTAAGACATTCAGGAGGTAATCTATCAAGAATCGGAATCACCATACAAAACTGTTAGAGGGAGCCTTAGAAAACTTTAAATATTAAAACAATTCCGGGCACAGTAGCTCACGCTTGTAATTGCAGCAATTTATTTATTTATTTATTTATTTATTTATTTATTTATTTATTTATTTGAGTTGGAGTCTCACTCTGTCGCCCAGACTGGAGTGCAGTGGCTGCTAACTGCCACCACAGCCTCGAGCTGCTGGGCTCCGGTGATCCTTCCGCCTCAGCCTTCCTATTGCAGCAATTTAGAGGCATGAGGATTGTCTGAGCCTGGGGGGTTGAGAGCAACCTGGGCAACTTGCCAAGACCTCGTCTCTACAATAAATAAAAAAGTTAGCTAGGCATGTTGGTGCTTACCTATGGTTCCAGCTACTTGGGAGGCTGAGGTAGAAAGATCACCTGAGGCCAGCAGGTCAAGGCTTCAGTGGCCACGAACATGCCACTGCACTCCAGCCTGGGTGACAGTGAACTCTGATTCATAAAATAAAATAAAATAATCAAGCAATATACCAGAAATATAAATTATTAAATAAAAAGAATAAAAATAACTACAAGTACTTACTATTAAAAAAAAACAAAGACTTAGAGGTGAAAAATATAGTTATAATGCTGACTGTTAGTTTTTGCCTCTTGCCTCCTAATTGGCTCTGCGGCCTGCTCTCTTGCGATGGAGACAAACCTTATAGCTATGTCTCCTTTGCCACTGAGCTGTCAAGCTTTGTCTGTGAGGGACCTGGAGGGACACTGGAGGACGAAGCGTTCCTCCTCTTCCTATTTCTGGTGCAATCTTGTGCCAGAGTCCTGCAGAGCATTCTTTCCTCTGCTGTCCAGTGGGAGGCCTCTGCAGGACTCACCTTTGTGTAGTGGTTGACTCACTGGCAAGCTTGGACAACTGTGTTAGCAGAACTCAGAGGCCCGGATCCTGTGGGCCTGCCCCAGCCCAGGCTGCTGTGCCCCCACCCTCTTCTTAGCCCCAGGCATGGACTTGCACCAGCAGTACTGGAGTTCAGCCACCCCCTGGCCTCTGTCCTGCACAGCAGTGCAGAGCTGACCCAGGGCACTAGACTCCTGAGAGGGACCCGTTGAGCTTTCGGCTCTTCAATGTCAACAGGGCAGTAGCTTCCCCTGGCACCCAACAAGTTCTAAGGCTCCACATCTGCCAGAGGACGGATGTGCAGCAGGTCCCACAAATGAGGTACTTCTGTGACTTCTCCAGCATTCAGGGAGTCAAGATGATGCTCTTGCCAGGGATGCCTGGATCTCTGCCTTGGTTCAGGAGGTCTGGCCCTTGAGTTGCCCCTGTTAATAATGCCTTATACTAAACTTTGTTTCTCTAAATGATTGTGTGGTTTTTATCTCCTGACTGAACACAGAACAATATAGAATTGCTGGCAGAAATGGTCCCAGAAAACTGACCTGCAAAAAATGGTGTCAGGGAATTGCCTCACCAGTCTACCAAGGAGGGGATACCTCTCACCTGGTTCAGAGCTGGGTCTTCACGAGTTGCTGGCACCACTCAAGGATCCACCTGAAGAATGGTGGTGAAGGAAAGTCCTCCCTGTGGCCACAACCTCAGGTAGGATGTGTGGTCGTCTGCTGTGCCCGAAGAGAGGAGTGACCAGAAATACTGGTCTATGTTAATTCTCAGGTAGTTACAAATGGATAGGTTGGGTGGGCAGGGACTGGGAAGAACAGTTTGGGATGGTTAGTGAAAAGGAAGCTTACAGAAGAACCATGTAGATGGACTTTTTGTTTTATCTTATTATTTATTGTGTATTTATTTAGTAGGGGCTCTCTGTCACCCAGCCTGGAGTACAGTGGCACAGTCATGGCTCACAACATCTCAGCCTCCTAGGTTCAGGTGATCCACCCACCTCAGCCTCCTGAGTAGCTGGGACTACAGGCGTGCTCCACTACACCAAGATTTTTTTTTTTTTTTAATTTTTTGTAGAGACAAAATCTTGCTAGGTTGCCCAGGCTGATCTCAAACTCCTAGGGTCAAGTGATTCTTCCACCTCAGCCTCTCAAAGTGCTGGGATTATAGGTGTGGGTCACCATGCTTGGTGGATTGACTTTTTAGAGTGGTCACAAAGATATCTGTGAATATGATATAACCACTAGAAAGCTACCACTGCAGAGAAAGCTCTTAAAGATCTGGTGGGCTGCAAAGTCCATATGTTGGTTCTTCTTTATGGCTGCATAATTTGCAGCAATTTGGATGGATTTAGAGTTGATCATACTCAGTGATCTATCAAAGAAACTAAGAACAGAGTACCATATGTTCTCATTCATAAGCAAACCTTGAACAATTATTATAATACTATAGGAAAGAGATTGGCAGTAATGGGAAACTGTTGGGGGGTGGGTGGGATTGACAGTTGAGGGAAACTGCTAGGGGAGGGAGGGGTACACCTCATCAGCAAGGATACCTGCATAATCGATGTTTGTATATGTAACCCTGAATTGTACCTCACATCTCTATAATGAAAATAAATAAATAAATGTCCAAAAAAAAAAAAAAAAAAAAAAAAAGATCTGGTGGGCAAAATTACACAAACTGGGATGTCAGTCCACTTTTCTCCCCAGCTGTTGTGTGTCTTGCTTAATGGGCCCATGGACTAGGGTGGCAGGGATGGAGTCTAGGCCTGACCCCAGTAATGTGAGTCTTCCTTTACCAAGCTGACCTGGTTAGTGCTGTGTGTTTTCTAATCTGCCAACAGCACAGACCAACTCTGAGTCTTCAATATGACACCATTTCTGGGATGTGGAGGCCAAGCCAGTCAGTGGGCAGCAGGCTGATTACATTGGAGCTCTGCCCTCATGGAGTGGGTGGAGACTCATCCTCACTGAAATTCACTGGGTATGAATTCACCTCCCCTGCCAGCACCACCATCCATGGATTCACAGAATGTCTTATTCACCACCATGGCATGCCACACAGCATGACATCTCATCAAGGAATGCATTCCACAGGAAAGGAAGACATCAGGGTTTAGTCACTTGGAAGCCACTTTTCTTAGCAAGTATTCCAGAACATGGAAGTGGCTGACTTGACTGAAAAGTGGACTGGCTTACTGAAAGCTCAATTATGGTTCTATTTTGGAGATAAAATGGAGCCACAAATAAAATGTACTAAAATAGCGGGACTCTAGCTTAGAGGATGCTTCAGAGTCTATTCTATAATGCTGTCTCCACCACAGGTAGAAAATGGACTCAGAAAGTAAGGCATGAAAATGGGAGGAATTCCCCCTCGCATTTGCACCTAATAACCCATTTGCAGAATTTTTCTTTTCTGTCCAACCTCTTCTGGCTCAGAAGTGACTCGTGTTTCTTTTGCTCACAGCTCATTGGCCAGAACCCATCACATGGCTCCACTCAACCTGAAGGGGTCATGAAGTACGGTCATACCATTCATTCAGTATTCAGAGGGTCAAAAATACTTGAATAACACAAATAATAGTTGCGGCCTAAAAGCACTTAATTCTAGGTGATTAACTTGAGGCAAAGACATGCTGATGGAGGGCCATATCCCCAAGCCTGTGATTAATACCCAATTATTCTTAAGTGTACAGTTCTTCACATGAAATTCCTTACTGGTTTAGAGAAATCAGGCATGTATTTTAAATTATTAGTTTCAATTTCCTCATCAACGAAGTGGGGATAATTAATAATATATACTTCAAAGGCTATGAGGATCAAAGAAACTAATGCATGTGAAATCATTTGTGAACTACAGATCTATACAAGTCTTAATTGTTTATTATTATTATTGTTAATATTGTTAACTTGAGTAGTAGCATACAGCTGCCATATTTGCCCTACAATTTCATTTGGACTCCTGAGTAGTAATATTTGGGTTAGTTCTTATAACTTAATGCTTTGTAATTTTGATTAGAATATGTGCTTTATAGAAAGGTTTTCCCTACTGGCATTTTCAAGTCCTCTGTCATTTACTGTAACAAATAAATAAATACATGTGTTAGAATAATAAGGCAACATAATTTAAAATATCTTTAACCCAGCAAAACCCAAAGAACATGGAATATGCATGTAATCCCACGATCTATGGTGGCCTACTTTTCTTTTAAACTGGATATAATAATTCTATTACCAAAGGCAGGAACCTGAAAATGATCATTATTAAAGATGGGAAGTAAATTTATTAGCTAACAAAACTGAAACCATAGAGGTAGCATGACCTCTAGGCTTAGTCAGATAATTTTCAATAAGTATTATCTCATTAAGTCTATGAACACACTGATTTAAATCCAACTTAACATTGCCAAGCTTGTTTTTAAAATGTTTGTGTCTTTAACTGGAAACAAACATGTAGCTGTTTTCGACAGCTTCTCAAACCTCCATATTTGGTTTCTATGGACAGACCTATAAGACAGATTATTGCTCTCATGGAATTTCATTTAAGTCATGCTATACAATGACAATTTACCATAGTTAATTTCATTTCTAGAACACAAGCTTCTTTGAAGATTTTTTTTAAGACAACTTTAGGAAAAATTGTTCTAATAAATCACCTATGTTTGTTGATTACTTTAAGTGAAAGTGTTATGGAATATAGAGATATTATATCTGAAAAGCAAGACTAATGCTGATTTTCTCTTTTAAAAAATAGCAACTTTATTGACAGTTCACATACCGTACAATTCATCCATTTAAAAACACATAAGCCATTGATTTCTGGTATGTTCACAGAGTTGTGCAACCACCACCAAGATCAATTATAGAACACTTCCTTTACTCTGAGAAGAAGTTCTTTGCCCACCCACAGTCACTCCCTTTTGTCCCATCTCCCAGGCCCGGGAAACACGGATTTATTTTTGGTCCCTACAGATGCGCCTAGTCTTTGCAGCTCATATGAATGGAATGATATAACATGTGGTTGTGTGTGACTGGCTTCCTTCCCTGAATGTGAGGTTTTCAGGGTTCCTCCAGACTGTAGCATGCATGAGTGCTTCATTTTGTAATCACCAAATAATATTTCATTGCATGGACACACCACATTTGATGTATCCATTCATCAGGCGATGAGCATTTAAGTGATTTCCATCTTCTGGCTATTGCTAATAGTGTTGCTATGAGCGATTATGCACATATTTCTGGGTGGATGTCTATTTTCTCGTCTCTTGAGTACATGCCAGTAAGCAGAATCACTACGTCGCGTGGTAACTCAGTTCAGCCCTTCCAAAAACCTCCTGATTGTTTCTCTCAGCAGTGGCAGCATTTTACATGCCATCAGCAGTCGATGGAGATTCCAATTTCATCACCTTTCTCAGTCATTGGAATTTTCTTTTTGGATATAGCCTCCCTAGTGGATATGAAGGGTTATATCCTTGTGATTCTGATTTGTATTTCTCTGATGGCAAATGAGATTGTCTGTTTGTTTACTATTTATTTATTTTGAGTCAGGGTCTCTGTTGCTCAGGCTAGAGTGCAGTGGCACAATCATGGCTCACCTCAGCCTCAACTTCCTGAGCTCAGGCAATCCTCTTGCCTCAGTCTCCCGAGTAGCTGGGACTACAGGTATCACTCCACCACACTTGGCTAATTTTTTTATTCTTTGTGGAGACGAGGTCTCGCTATATTGCCCAAGTTAGTCTCAAACTCCTGAGCTCAAGCAATCCTCCCACCATGGCCTCCCAAAGTGCTGGAATGACAGGCATGAGACACTATGCTCAGCTTTGAGCATCTTTTTGTGTGACTGCTGACCACGTCTGTATCTTCCCTGGTAAATGTCTATCTTGATCTTTCCCCCAATTTTCAATTTGGGCCATGTGTCTTTTATCACCTCCCATCACAGGCTCTGACCCTATACCTTGTCACAGAGTTCTGCAGTCACACCCACTGCAGCTCCCGCAGGCCAGGTGCAGTGTGGGCTGTACCCAACAATGTTGTGGGGTTGTACCCATCTCCACCTGCAGCTCAAAGGATGCCCCAGAGAGCCAGGAATCACCGGCAGAGGACTGCCATGGGGGCGGGGTCACCAGAGAGCCCCTAGGAAGACTGAGCAAGGCCAATCCCTCAACCCACATAGGTAGAGTCTGCAGCCTGTGAGTACAGCCAGGAGAACTTCAGGAACTTGACATTCACTAGTGATGGCGTCAGGGTGGACTGCACACAGCAAAGCTGTGGGGCAAGGGTGCCCAAACCTGCAGGGTGAGAATGCCATCCCAGGGGACCAAAAAATGTGCAGCTGTTTGGGGCAGTGTGCCAATTTATAATATCAAAACCCAATTTCTTGATAACTAAATCCAAGGAACATGACCTTAGATGGTATTTAAAGCTACAAGATGTAATGGCCTCATATAATGTGTAGACGACAGAGGAGAAATCTGAAGACTAAGCCCATAGTGTTCCAGTGTTTGGAGTTTGCGGGGGACAAAGGAGAACCAGCAAGCAAGATTCAGAAGGAGCAACCAGTGAGTTAGGGGAGAATAATGTTAAAACATTTCCTAATTTCGAACACATAATCACTCTGCTGAATTATGCAAAATTTATTATTTTATTCAGTAAAAAAAGTACTTAATTTTCCTAAAAGAAGAAATATATCCTATGTCTACCTTACTTTGATAAAAGTAGAAACTGATGTTTTGAAAAAGCTCATTAAAATGTGCTAAGCATGTGCTGGGCTCGGTGGCTCAGCCTGTAATCCCGCGCCTTTGGGAGGCTGAGGTGAGTGGATTACCTGAGTCCACGGGTTCGAGACCCGCCTGGGCAGCAAGACTTCATCTCTACAATAAATCAAAAAATCAACCGGGCGTGGTAGCGCATGCCTGTAATTCCAGCTACTTGGGTGGCTGAGGCGGAAGGATCGCCGAAGCCCAGCAGGTCGAGGCTGTGGTGGCTGGGAGCGGCCACTGCACTCCAGTCTGGGTGACAGAGTGAGAGTCCAACTCAAAAAAAAAAAAAAATGTGCTAAGCAGTTTTAAGGCAGATAAGTCTTTCAGATAAACTAATATTAAAATAAAAGTGCAAAATAAATTATAAATTAAAATAAATAAAGAAGTTTTTTTCTGATAAACTAATATTAGCATAAAAATATAACAAAGGCTTCCAAATCCCCCTCTCTGGAAAGAAGCATCAGACTCTCAAATCTTGCTGTTCAATGTGCCCACCGAGGAGACATAGACCAGCAGTTTCAGGTTTCCAGGTTTTTAAATTCTGATTTTACCTTGAAGTATTATCAGAATACTAATGGAAACAACAAAGAAAGCATAATTGCAGTCGCATAGAAAACCAATTTGGTTTGGATTGTCACTTACAAAGATGGCCACATGTCTTTCATTTAAAGATAAAACATGAGAAATATTTCATCCCAGAAAATAAAAGCAAAATTGGGGTGCATTTTGATGTCAGAGCTAGAAAAGCATTCTTATGAGTGCTGGGTGGTATCTCTTCTCCTCTGAAGTAGCAAAGCTAATATGATTTACATCCAGATGTGAATACGCTGCCATCCACTCTACTCAAGTTCTTGTGGTGTGTCATTCTCTTTGTTCAATTTCCCAAATACATGCATACCAGATTGGAACAGTCTAAATGTTCTGAGATTCTGAGATGCTTATTAAACTGAATTAGCCTGTATTTGCCTCTGAAGAAAATGCCTTTCATTTATTATCTATTATGTGAATGCATTCTGTGCTATTGTAGATGTAAACATAAATAAATGTTAGAACCTCAAAGAAATCCCTATTTGCTGGGAAAGATGTATGAGTGTGTAGTGTGATGTAAAATGTGCTGTTAGCGGTAAGATCGTCACACTGATGGGCTCTCCTGGGCAGGGGCACTGTTGATACCCCCATGTCCTGATACAGCGCCTGGTCCTCGGTACATTTTTTGAACACTCTCCTACCTGTTGGCACTGAGAGCATTCTAGTGGAGGTGTCAGCTGGTTCTGGAAATGTGAGGGTGTTTCACAAAGCAGAGAAGGGAGGACAGCAGGATCAAGACAGAGAAGAAGGACGTACAAGGACACAGAATTTGGGAAGTGCAGAGTCTCTTTGGATGTTGTGATGGATGTTGTGAGTATAGTGCAGGAAAGAAGTAAGAAGTGGCTGTTGTCAGATGGTCAGTTGCCTGGTATGCCTCGGTGTTAAGAAGCTCAGGCTATGTACTGCAGGCAGTATGGAAGCATCAGTGCGGTCTGTTTGTTTTGAGTTGGTGTCTCACTCTGCCACACAGGCAGGAGTGCAGTGACATGATCACAGCTCAGTGCAGCCTCCTCTTCCTGGGCTCAGGCAGTACTTCTGCCTCAACCTCTCAAGTAGCTGGAACTACAGGTACATGACACTATGTTCAGCTGATTTTTTGATTTTTGTAAATCTGTGTTGCCCAGACTGGCCTCCGATTTCTGGGATCAAGCGATCCTCCCAACTTGGCCTCCCAGATTGCTGGGATTAAATGTATGCATCAACTGAAGATGTCTTTTAATAACATGGAAATTTTGTTTATATTGACCATATTGACCAAAATGTTCAAAAATTTTATCATAGTTTCTGGTACAATATGTTTGACTTAATTACACATTTGCATGCAAAAGGGTGTGAGCAGGGGATATAACTGAGAGTCTGGATGGATGTATTGCCCTAGCTGGATTCTGTTATGGATGGCAAGCCTATGTCCCCCAAAATTTCTGTGTTGAAATGGGATGGTACTGGGAGATAGGAACTTTGGGAAGTCATTGGTATTAGATGAGGTCATGAATGTAGTACCCCCATGATGAGATCAGTGTCCACATAAGAAGAGAAAGAGTCTTGAGTTTTCTCTTTCTCTGCTATACAGGGATATCATAAAAAGATGACTATCTGAAGCCAGGAAGGGAACCCTCAGCACACACTGAATCTGCTGGCCCCTTGAGTTTGGACTTCTAAGACCTCAGAACTGTGATGAATGAATGTTTGTTTTCTAAGCCACCCAGTCTGTGCTGTTTAAGTCTGACCTAAGACAGCTCCCCACAATTCCTTCTTCCTCCTCCTCGATTTCTTCCTTCACATCTTTGCTGAAAGAGCCTGGAGGGCCAACAGTCAACCATTGGCAAAATATTGAGATCTATTCTCCAAAGCAAAAGGAATATGGGAGTGAGGACAGGGTGAAGGCCAGGGCCTTGAGACATGGTATTCCCTCCCTCTTCTGGCTTGGGTATCTGCCTCTCCTGACCTGAAGGCCAGAATCCAACCCACCCATCACAGTGTGAATGTTAACAAGCCCAGCTCACAAGAGCACCAAAACAGACATCACCTTCACAACAAGGACTGTGCAGTTACGTGTAACTTAGAAAGCCTGAGACTGTACTCATCAGAGAGGCCCACATGCAAGAATGGCTCCTGTTGGTTCTTGGGAAGTTGGCTTTCAGAACATTTCCAGTCCATCTGTAACTGATGTGTGTGGTTCGCAGGGCCTATACTTGAGGAACAATGTGGCGGGTGCTAAACACTTGAATTTTTTATTTTTTATTTTAAATGTGAGTCTGAAATTTTAAAATATGCTAGGAAGAGTGTGCTTATATAACAAACCTCCAATAACAGTCTTGAGTACTGAGTCTCTATTGAATTTCTTGGGTCCATAATGCTTTGCATACGTGGTCTCAACTGATCTCAGGAGAAATTGACTGTGTCCTGTGTTCGCTGGAAACTCCTGGGGATTTGTGCCTGATTTCCATCAGACATCTCTGTCTGTGAACTTTTCCCTCTGTGGTGTTGCTGTGTATGCTTTCACATTCTATAGGAAACCATAACCGTGAGGATTCAACTGCACGTTGAGTTCTGTGTAAACTTCTAGTGAGGCACTAAAGCTGGACATGATCTTAGGCCTCTCAAAGCAGGGACCTGGCATAAAAGAACAGGCCTACAAATATAATCCACATCAGCTATTTAGAAAAACCAACTGAGTCTTAAATCTTAAAAAAGAAAATTGCCCAAAATGAATGAAGAAATACCTTCACAAAACAGAGATGTAGAACACACACTAACAAATCACTCAGAAAAAATGATTAGCTAATCCAGAGAAAAATGAGAAAAAATAGGAAAATAAAGACAAAGCAAAACAATAACTACTGTAATCAACTTGAGAAATATTTGAGATTTATTGCCAAAAATATCTTCAAAGTAGTAAACAGAGGGGGAAAAAAGTTCTTAAAAATTAAACATATAATTGAATAATTTAAAAAATGCTCTTAAATTATATCCCTTTTCATGGAGAAAAACAAAGGGACAGGAAGTTTGAGAGAAATAATCAGATATAGATAATGAATTCAAGTGGTTCAAAAATTCTGTAAGAGTTCTAAAATAAGAGAGTGAAAATAGAGGGAAAAAGGAACAAAGAGATAATGGAAGAAAAGTTTGTAGGGTTGCAAAGAGACACTGGTCGTCAAATTAAGATGTTCACTGTGAATGGACTAAATGTAGACAGATCCTCAAATAGACATCATCATGAAATTTCAGAACACCAATTATGAAGAAACAGTCCTAAAAGTTTAAACAGTGAGGGGAAAAGTGTCATTTATCAAGGAATGTGATTCAGGTTAGCATCTGATACTTCATCAGCAAAATTAAATTTTAGAAGATTAAAAGAGAAAAAATCCTCCAAACTTCTAATTGAAATTATTTTCATCCTTTAGTTCTATAGTGAAACTGTTCATCAAATCTGTGGACAAATTATATCTTTTCTGAAATACAAGGTTTCTAAGCATTTACCCACTGGAGAATTATGCTGAACAAAAGGAGAAAGAAAAACAAGAAAAGGAAGAGATACATCAAAATAAATGATGAAAGTCACCCAGGGATTCAGTGAAAAGGATCCCTGGGATGGCATTTTGCAAGAGTACCTGGTCCTAAGTAGATTAGACAATCTGTGGATTCGAAGAAAAAAAAATGTGATCAGGAAGAATAATGAGGTGGACAGCAAGAAACAGAGATCCCATTAAAGCACGGGACATAGGTGATAAGAGGAGCGATGGTCTTCTCCCAATAAAGAAAGAAGGAAGCCGAGCTGGGTGGCTGAGCCTGTAATCCCGCGCCTTTGGGAGGCTGAGGTGAGTGGATTGCCTGAGCCCGCGGGTTCGAGACCCACCTGGGCAGCGAGACCTCATCTCTACAATAAATCAAAAAATCAGCGGGGCGTGGTAGCACATGCCTGTAATTCCGGCTACTCAGAAGGCTGAGGTGGAAGGATCGCCGGAGCCCAGCAGGCGAGAATGCGGTGGCCGGGAGCGGCCACTGCACTCCAGTCTGGGCGACAGAGTGAGACTCCAACTCAAAAAAAAAAAAAGAAAGAAAGAAAGAAGGAAAGCAAGTAGGAACATGAGAAAAGCGGTGAAGCTGTGTAAGTTAACCGCTGTTCAGATAGGGGAGACACTACCACATGGTACAGCATCTGAAAACCGATGTAAAGAAAGTTCCCTTGGTGGGGACTCTTCTTTCCCAGGAACCATGATTAAGTGATGGAGGTGTTAGCAAACTGCCTTGCCCCAAAGCGAATCTTATTTACATTCCATAGTACCGTAGGCATTATTTATTGCTCTTCAACTTTCAGTCAACCTAGAAATAAAGCCTGGGAGACTTGATTACAGGATAAACAATAAAGGAGACTGCACAGTGAATTTCTTTCCTGAAGTACTTCAGGCAGTCATGAATCATGCCAGGCATAGTAGGTACTCAATAAATATTTACTGACAGAATGAATAAAGCAGATATAAACACACAAGAGATATCCAAAAGCATAACTTCTTGGAAGTTAAAAAATATACACATCATAACATTTTAATTAAAAAGATTTGAAAAGAAAATAGCGAAATAACCAGAAAACAGTGAAAGAACACATCATACCACAATCTCTGGACCTAGTGAAGCCTGAGTCAGAAGAAAATGTTTGGATTTCTTTACTCTCAGTGCTGAAGAAGAGATGAACAACAAAGCAAAACATCTAAACACACATCAAGAATTTAGAAAAACAATGAATTTAGAAAAGGAGAAAAGAGGAAGTAGAAATTACATAATAAAATCTGAAATAATTAAGAGAAAAAAAGAAAATGAAACCAAAGCACATATAAAGCCCACTTGTAAAAGACCAAGAGAGAAAACTCTTCATAAGCATAATGGAGAAAAGAGAGAAGCAAAACACACAAGATTAGAGACTGGAGAGGAGTCATCACCATAACCACAGAGCGGATTAAAATACTCATTAAATGAGCTGGGTGTGGTGGCTCATGCCTGTCATCTCAGCACTTTGGGAGGCGGAGGCGAGAGGGTTGCCTGAGCTCAGGGGTTTGAGACCAGCCTGGGCAACTTAATGAGACCCACGAGGTATGGTGGTGCATGCCTGTAGTTCCAGCTACTAGGAAGGCT
Source organism: Cephalopachus bancanus (assembly GCA_027257055.1). Lineage (NCBI taxonomy): Eukaryota > Metazoa > Chordata > Mammalia > Primates > Tarsiidae > Cephalopachus > Cephalopachus bancanus. Next base: position 2,981,717 of record JAPVLO010000176.1, on the reverse strand, counting down.
GAGGCGGAAGGATTGCCTGAGCCCAGCAGTTCAAGGCTGTGATGGCTGTGAGTATGCCACTGCACTCCAGTCTGGGTGACAGAGTGAGACTCTGACTCAAATAAGCATCATCATCATCATCATCGTGAAATGTTACAGGAACTCGCAAAATGCATAGTATGGAAACGACAAGACCCCCAGAGAAAAGCGGAGAGAAAGGAAAAACAACAGCAGATACAGTCTTTACTTCTGAAAATTGAATGAATAACTGCCAGTGAAGAAGTCTCCAGGAGAACATACCCTTGACTTCTCCCTCATGGAACCCCAAGGAAATTAGAGCAAAAGAACAAAAAAGGCATCAGCACGTGAGGACAAAGGGGAGGGTGAGCAGATAACAAGAAACCAGACAGGGAGTCAGGGGAATTGAGTCTAGCTGAGTGGGCAGTCTCGACAGAGTGCCCCTGAGAACTGACAGCAAACCTGCGGGGTGGAAGAGAAGTGGGCAAAGGAAAGTCATAGACTCCCTGGAAACCCTGGAATGCTCAGGGATGGAAAGACCCAAGGACCTTCAACTGCATATGCATGGACTGAAGGTGAATGAGAGACACTGTCCTTAGAGCCCTTTCCCTGTCCCCTGAAGCCCGGTGTCTGTCCTCCCACCCCTCCCCAGAAGAAGACTGGAAGTTAATCCCGCCTGTCCTGTTGTGGATTCAGGGCAAAACTATCCTAAATACCAGGGGATGGGCACATCACTGCAGCACTCTTGAAAACAACCTCATGATATAGATCAAAGTATAAAACAGATCTATCAAAAATCTAAAAATTAACTTCTAGTCCTTAAAAATGAGAGAATCCCTTTATCACAACTTTTAATTGCGGCATATGTAAAAAATATATATGTATGTATGTATACCCATTTTAAGAGATGTTATCTATTATTACTTTTTGAAATTGAATTAAATTATGGTAGCAATGTGTAGTATGATGGTCACTCAACTGTGCTTCTGTCGTTTTCTTTGACTGTCCTGCCGGTCGCATGGTGATGCTAGCATTCATTTGATAAACACCATCTTTTGAGTGAATGTCATACTTATTATATATATATATGTAATAATATATATATAATAAGCCAAATATATATATGGGCTACAATTGGAAAAGATTTTAATTTCTAGCTATAAATGGGTAGGTGAATTATGACACACTCAACACTCTGAAATATTAGACACCCAGTACAATGAGTGAATTCCAGTCATACATGTTGGCTTGGAGGGACTTTACAAAGTATGGACATGAATTTAGGTAAAAAATATGTCTATGAACAAAAATACATTTTGTTTAAAACAGTGAGCTTAAAAACATATTTGTTTAGAGCTGAATTTGAGAAAATAAAAGTCTGAAGTGAGCCTGCATAGAAGTGGCTAGGAGGTGGAAAAGTACAACTTGGTAACACTGAAAGTCTGTCAGCTACAGGGATGGAGTGATTCTGTTCAGAGATTCTGTGCAGAAAGGAGACCAAGGAGCATCCTGTGCAGATGTTGGCTGGAGGCTGAAAGACCTCTCCTAGAGGTATCCATGTCCTGGGAGAGAAGGCAAGAGGAGGTGACTAAAACCCCTCTCCATCCTGGATCCATCCAGCAAGATAGCCTGGCTTGTCTCCAAGCTGCCTGGTGTAGTTACTTACACCTTAGATTCCAGATCAGAAACGGTGGTGACCATCTCCAAATCTGGGTATGTGGGGCAAACTCTATCAGTAGGTTGAGCAGCTGTTTTGCCGTTGACTCTAGAAAAAAAAAAAAAAAAAGCTGCCTGGAAAGCACTGACAGTTTGATCTAAAAGTCAACATACTGGACAAATAAAGTGAATGGATTTTATCCTCATGCCAGCATTTGATTACCCTTGCAAGAACAATTTTTTAATTTTTTGACATCAACGTCTTCCACATATGACTGTCTCTACTATGATGATTAAAAGGCCTTATGAAAAAAAATGTTCATGACTTACATTGTTATTTGATGCAGTTAATAGACATTCATTTGTAATTCAAAAAGAACTTTTCTATAAATGTTTCTTTATTAGTGTTTTTTTTAAAAATCCATGGAGTCTACAAAAGTGGTGACTCATATTTTATGCCTGACTTTACTTGTCAGTTCGGCTGATGTCTGAACAGCTTTTAAAAAGTAATTGATGTTAGGTTAGTACTTTAGGAACCGAAATATTGTGGACAGATTGTGTGAGAGAAACTCAAGCGGCTTTCGCCTTTCATGAGTATCTATAAATGGAAGAAAGTAGAATTTCAGGATGGAACATTCTCTAGCATACAGTATATTCAATAAAATCAAAGCCTTTGAAAAATAATAAAAGTCTTTTCAGTTGAATTAAGTCCTGAATATGATATCACATTTTAAATTCATGAAAGAAAAGTAACCATTTAGAATAATTATGAAAGTTTATGTGTCCACTTCAGTAATGAATATATAGGTCACTTCAATTTTCCAGTGTTAGTAAGTTTTGGTAACACTTCACTAAAATTAAGGCAATTTTAGATTAGTGTTAGAATTCAATGGTCTCCACATGATTTATTTTATTTTTCTAAGCTTTAATGACATATAATTGATATGCAAAAAATTGTATATATTTAACATACTCAGTTTGATGAGTTTGGGCATATGTATAAGCCCACAAAACCATTTTGGCAATCAAAGTAATAAAAATATCTATCTTCCCCTTTTCAGGTTTGGTTTGGCTTATTTCTTTTTCTCTTCTTTCTTGTTTTGTGGTAAGAACACAACATTTCTGCCAACTTTTAAACATTTTATTAGAGCAAATGAACTTTGTTTCAAACTTACAGATTTAAGTAAATGAACTATATTAATCAATTATTTTGTGATGTAAAAACTACACTTATTCATTCACACATTTAGAATAAAAATATTCCTTCCCACAATATTGTTTAAAAAAATACCTCAGGGAATCAGACAGCTAAAGAAGCAGCAGTGGAGCCCTAGATGTAAATTTCATGATCTCACGTAACAGCTGTTCTCCTCACAGTGAGTAAAAAGCTATGCATGGAGAGTCAACTAGCATTTCTGGATGATGTTTTGACCTTAGATTTGCATGTCCAGGATAGGAAGAATGACGTGAGAGAGAATGTTAAGAGAATATGAGATCTTTTGACATTGACTCCATGTTCCTTTGACAAGACCAGTAGTAGCCCTGGGGATTTTGCCATTGGACTGACAACTCACCACAAGGCACTTGCATCTGAAAACATGAGTGCAGAAGAGAAAGTAAGTTGACCCACTGCCACTGAGGCCCTCAGAGATTTGCCTATATTTGGCTATTTCACACATAGTTCCCACGAAAATTAGAATAAACACAATTTTCTAAATTTCTCCTTGAAAAATTTTGCACATTTAATTCTGACTACTCATTTCTAACATCTATACAAACAAAGCGCGGGACAAAAAGAGAGAGGGAGGGGGAGACAGACGGAGAGAGGGAGGGAGGGAAAGAGAGAGGGAGAAGGAGAGAGAGGGAGAGAAAGAGAGAGGGAGAAGGAGAAAGAGAAAGAGGGAGGGGTAAGAGAGAGGGAGAAGGAAAAAGGGAGGGAGCGAGAGAGAGAGGAGGAGAAAGAGAGTGAGAGAAGGGAAGAGAGAGAAGGGGGGGTTAGTAAAGGCCTCAGACCTCATCTATGCTCAGTTGACATTGTGTATGAATGAATAAGAATGAAAGACATTTTGAATTCAACTTGTTTTAGTAACTTTTCTCTTTTAATCCCAAAGCATTTCCTTGTTAATTAAAATTTTATCTCCTAATGAAATTGTTTAACCTGGTTAGTTGATCAAAGAGAATTAAATTTCTTCAATGACTAAAGACAGAAATGACCTGAAATATGCAGTCCAGATACATTCAGTCTGAGAATGAACTCACTATTTGAAAGTGAGAAAATTTAATTGCATGTTTTGAAGAGTCAAAAAATACAAATGTGATGGTATCTTACCATGAAGCTCATGAATATTTTAAAAGTAGTTTTAAGCCAAAGTGGTGTGAATCATCAAAGATAATGCATTTTAATAGAATTTAAATACAAAGTAACTTTTATCAAGAATTTCCCTAATGCTTATTTTTTTTCTTTCCCTTTCCAGAAAAGGCAAAAAGCTTGGGGAAGCGGGAGAAAAATCTCAAATTGTTTTCAGGGAGAAAATACTCCCTGAAACATAACATCCAAAGTAATACTCCATAACATCCAAAGTGAGATTTGATTTGATGGTTTTTCTAAAAAAACTAAATTAAAAAAACCACTTCCTGATTTTATATTAATGATACTAAGTCATTTCTATCAGAGGAATTGAAAGAGTTTTCCCAGAATACAGTTGACCATTCACTTTGCTTTTGTTGTAACCTGGTATGAGACTTTTTTGGGTGGGTGGAGGGCTGGAGTCTCACTCTGTAGCCCAGGCTGGAGCGCCGTGGCACACTCACGGCCACGCCAGCATCAACTGGCTGAGCTCCAGTGATCCTTCCGCCTTAGCCTTCCAAGTAGCCAGAACTACAGGCGTGCGCTAACTTGCTGGGCTAATTTTTTGGTTTAATGTACAGACGAGGTGTTGCCAAGTTGCCCAGGCTGGTCTCAAACCTGCAGGCTCAGGCAATCCACTCTCCTCAGCCTCCCAAAGTGCTGGGATTACAGGCTGAGCCACTGAGCCCAGCCTGGTGTGAGATTTGTATTGTTTATGAAGCAAATCTTTTTTATGCTCCTAACGACTTGGTAGTGTCTCCACTGTTTCACTATAATGGGGAAGAGTCTTCTTATCCCAGGCATCCATTTACCAACCCTTGTAAAGTTTTCTTTAAAATCCGGACAATAACTTACCTTATAGTGTGGTTGAAGTAATTAATTGAGATAAATGCTCAATAAGTGGTAGACACTGTCAAAATTACTCTTAAACATAATTTGATCATTAGTGCAAGGTTTTTTTAATGTCAAAAAGATATTATTTAATACTAAGAAAAACATTGATTTTGGAAAATTATTTTTTTTAAATTGCCAAATTTGTTGTAATTTATTTAAGATGTATATATCTTTATTCAAATTAAATTATTGTAGCTTTATTTTTTTCTGCTTCCTTTATTGATTTTGGTTTAGAATTATCCTAAATACATCAAATTAATTGGAAAAATCTTTTATCATTTTTCTTTCCAGCAATAAATTATGTTACCATCAGAACTATCTATTCTTTAAAATACTGAAAGCCCACATTCACAAAGCCATATGACTCAGAACCTTTTGGGCAATGGTAATAATAATTAATAAACTTTTCCCAAAATTATCTTATACATATAGTCTGTTTAATTGCTAGTACCTCTATGCATCAATTATGACAAATTAAAATTTCTACAGAAACATTCATGTCATTGAAGTATATTAGACTGTGTATATAGCATTCTTTTAAATTATAACAACCATTATTAATTTACTTTTTTTATATAACTTTTTTATTTTCTCACTTTTTATAATTATATTTTTTTGAATTTTTCAGTATAGTTGTTTTGCAGAGTTAATATTTCCAATATCTTCCTAATTTTTAAATTTATTTTACTTGTTATCATCTTAGTTTCTAAAATTTTTCCAAGTCTTTTAAAAAGTTCTAAATATCATGTCTTCATGAATATTTATGATTTTTTTCTTTGTCAAATAAGAAAATAATTGAAGCCTATTTATCTCTCTCTCTTTATGGCATTTTATATGTTGTCTGTATTTTATCTGGCTGGAATTTGTTTTTTATAAAGTATAAATTGAGAAGTTAACTTTTTTCCCACTAAGTGTACCTAGGGTTTCAGTGTTCTTCATTTACTCGGTCATTCTTTCCTCACGACCTTGAAACACCATCTTTTGGGGAAAAAAATGGCATTTACTTGTATACCTAATCCTGAATTATACTCCACATATTTATTTATTTATTTATTTATTTATTTATTTATTTATTTATTTATTTATTTATTTATTTATTTATTTAAGCTGGAGTCTCACTCTGTCACCCAGACTGGAGTGCAGTGGCCGCTTCCAGCCACTGCATCCTCGACCTGCTGGGCTCCGGCGATCCTTCTGCCTCAGCCTTCCGAGTAGCCGGAACTACAGGCGCGCGCTACCACGCCCGGCTAATTTTTTTATTTATTGCAGAGATGAGGTCTCGCCAAGTTGCCCAGGCGGGTCTCGAACCTACGGGCTCAGGCAATCCACTCACCTCAGCCTCCCAAAGGCGCGGTTCACAGTCTGAGCCACCAAGCCCGGTTCCCCACATCTTTAAAAAAGAAAAAAAAAAAGGCCGGGCTCGGTGGCTCAGCCTGTAATCCCAGCGCTTTGGGAGGCCGAAGTGAGTGGATTGACTGAGCCCGCGGGTTCGAGAGCCGCCCAGGCCACTTGGCGGGACCTCATCTCTACAACAAATCAAAAATTAGCGGGGTGGATCGCCGGAACCCAGCAGGCCGAGGCTGCGGTGGCTGGGAGCATGACACTGCACTCCAGTCTGGGCGACAGAGTGAGACTCCAACTCAAAAAAAAAAAAAAAAAAAGCAAAAACAAACTATGGCATTTGTAGTTGCATTGATGTTTGTGTCTGTTTATGGGCTTTTCAGTTTATTCTGATGATGTACCTGACACCTGCACCATCCTTGTAACATTTGTGGCATAATGATTAACTTTAATATCTGGAGTCAACATTCTTTTTTCTTGATCTTGCTTGACTTCTCAGTTAGTCAACAAATTAATCTCTTCTATATTATTGAATAGCCTTCCTCTCTTGACTTTCATTATTCCACATTTTATTGGTTTTATTCTGTCCCTCTCTCTCATCCGTTTTAGTCATCTGCAAATGTTTTCCTCCCATATCTAATCTTTAAATGCAATTAATATAAAAATATGTGCAAAAAACCTGATTGTATTAGTTTTGTCTGATTACAATAGTTATAAAAAGTTATTCACAATTTCAACACCTCAAAAATACCTAATTCAGACTTTCAATTTAGGCTATAAAAAGCTGACTTGTATCAGACCAATATTTCCACAATGAACACCTAAAAAAGCTTTATATTAATACATTAAAAAATAAAAAAAAGTCCATAAACAGTAGGAATCTACCAACCATTCTGAACCTGAGGGTCCTGGATCTCTGAGAGGAGAAAAATGCATTGGGATTAGTCTAACACTCAGTGTTACCATTCTCCTTCAAGTATTTATTGTTTGTAAGTTGTAGCTAAAGAGTCTAGAAAGTCAGAGAGCCACAACTAAACAGAGAATCCAGTAGAATTGTCAGCACTTTTGTGGTGTGAGGGAGACAGCACCTAATTCAGGACTTACCAAGAATAAGGGCTGTGGGTGTTGAGTTGAATTCCTAAAGGGTTATATCTAGAACATCCTTCACAGAGATTGACACCCAAGTTTTCAACAGCTCAATCCACATTGGAGAAAGGAAGCTCACTCTCAAATCAGTCTGACAGTCAGATACAAATGTAAATCTTCTCTGGAGCAAGATGATATCATCCTGACCTCATATTAACCTAAATATCTGTGTATACATTGTCTGGCACTGACAACAAAACAAAATTACCATAAAACAAGATACAATATTAAATAATAGAAGGTAAGAAAAAATTAGGCAATATAAACAGAATTACAAATAATTCATATATCAGAGTTACCAAATTTTGACTTCAAAATACTTGAATTCACTGGGCTCGGTGGCTCAGCCTGTAATCCCGCACTTTGGCTGGCTAAGGTGAGTGGATTGCTTGAGCCCGTGGGTTCGAGACCCACCTGGGCAACTTGGCGAGACCTCATCTCTACAATAAATCAAAAATCAGCCGGGTGTGGTAGTGTACGCCTGTAATTCCGGCTACTCGGAAGGCTGAGGTGGAAGAATTGCCGGAAGGCTGAGGTGGAAGAATTGCCGGAGCCCAGCAGGTCAAGGCTGTGGTGGCTGGTAGCAGCCACTGCACTCCAGTCTGGGCAACATAGTGACCCCAACTCAAAACAACAACAACAACAACAACAACAAAAATACTTGAATTCATAATTTTTTTTAAGAAACAGCAAAATGAACAATTTTAGTAGAGAATTGAAATTCATAAAATATAGTATGATGAAAATTCTAGAATGAACAAATACAATAATTGAAATTAAAAATAAATATATTGGTTTAATGGCAGGCTAAAGACAGCTAAAGAGAACATTAATATAATGGAAGAAAACTCAATTGAAATTATCTAAACGGAAGCAGGAAAATAACAAATAAGATGTTAAATTCAGCAAAAAAGAAAAGAAAAGAAAAGAAAAACCTAAAAGATATATAGAAATAATGAAAAATTCCAAATATTTGTACTCTGAGTCTCAGGGGAGAGGCAAAAATGAGAAGGAGGCAATTTTAAAAGAGAAAAATGAATGATAATCTTACAAATTAAAAACTGGAGTCATCAGTGAGAGATTCAAGAACTGTCACAAACCCTAATCAAGGTAAATATTTTAAAAAACACATTAAAGCACATCGGACAAAGAGAATATCCTAAGTTGTCAAAAGAAAACAGACACATTGCTTTCAAGTAGAAAAATAAGAGCTTCTGTCTCTTTTAAAGAAAAACACTGTAAGCCAAAAACTAAAGTCAGAGTGTTAAAGAGCTGAAAGGAACTTACTGCTAAGCAATAAAATTATTCTTCAAAAGTGAAGAGGAAATGAAGATGTTTTTGGGGAAAAAAAACCAAAAACTGAGAGAATTATTTCCCGGTAGATTTACAGACAACTGATATGAAAGTGAGTTCTTTAAGCCTTTGGAATATGCTGCCAGTTAGAAACATAAAAGCACAGATAAAAACAAAAAAGTACAAAATGGTATAAATGTGAATAAATCTAAGTGAAGATTAGCTGAATAAGACTATAGGTGCGGGTCACCATGCCCAGCTAAAAATTTTTGGTTTTAAAATAAATAGGATTGGCAAGGCTTAGAACAGTTCCTCAGTCTGTCCGTCAGATTACCAGTACAGTGAATAGTCATTGTCAGGTTCTCGTAGTACCTATCAGCCCATAAATATTCCGTACCAATAGAAACATATATAAATTAATTTAGCCACACTTCACTACCTCCAAATATAAAATATTCATTTTGACTTGCATCTTGTTTTTGATTTTATAAATTTATTTTTAAGGTATTCCACATCAACACATAGAAATAGAGAGATACATCTCAATTTTTTTTCTTTTTTGAGTGGGAGACTCACTCTGTCGTCCAGGCTGGAGTGCAGTCACATGATCACAGCCACCACAGCCTCAACCTGCTGGTCTCAGGTGATTCTTCCACCTCCTAAATAGCTGAGACTACAGGCACACACCACCACACTTGGTTAATATTTGTATTTTTTGTAGAGACGAGGTCTCGCCATATTGCCCAGGCTGGACTGGGCCTCCTGGGCTCAGGTAATGCTGTCTCCTCAGCCTCCCAAAGTGCTGGGGTTAAAGGCGTGAGCCACCACACCTGATCTCCTTATACTTTTTTATTACTACCAACGATGTCATTGTATAGGTGAGCCATAATTAATCCTCAAAGGAGATTTATACAACCCAGTCTTTTGTTACTAGGCAATGCTTCAATACAACGTTTACACATATTTGATCTGGCAGTTTTGCTAGCGGAGTGTAGCTATTTCTTAAAGTTGAGGGACTAGATAAAAGAGTTCACATTTCTAACTTTGGTAGACATTGTCAAACTGTTCTCCAAAAAGTATATGTTGGTTTGTAAACTGTCATATGCAGTGTCTGAGGATGCTTTTCCTCCCACACTCTCCAAAGTGTGAATTTTCAAACATTTTTTATTTTCTAAAATAATAAGATACCACCATTATCATTTTACATATCTTTATAAGGTAAAGCAACTTAAAAAAAAACAAGTGCTTAAAAAAATCTGAGAACAGTTCTTTGCTTTTTTATTGCTAGGGTTTTTATATGGTTTGAAATGCCTTTACAGATGAAATAAATTAGCCATTTGTCAAATGTATTGCCTTTTCCCCCCTACTTCCTGTCTTTTGATTTTATGTTTTTACAGGTATTTTACTTTTTATGCAGTCAAATTTTATTAATCTTTCCCATATGATTTTTGGATATTAATTATTTTAAAGGCATTTCTAGTTCTAAGATTTCTGGGGGGGGTGTGGAAAATCTTCCAATATTTCACTTTAGAATTTTTATGGCTTTACTAAATAATTGATGTTTCAAACTTAATTGGATAAAAGGAATGTGGTAATGGTTACTTTAATATATTTTATTGAATAACTGATTCTCTACCTTAATCATATATATTTTTATAAATGTAGTTTTAATTGCTGTAAATTTATAATGCCTGGTGAGATTAGTCTTTCCTTATTTTCTTTTTAAAAATTAGTTGTCTCACTAAATTGATTTTTTATCTCTATAAAGTTTAGAATTAACTTATCTAGCTTCAACATTTAGAGAACTCTTTTCTTTATAGTTTTGGGTCCTCTTATCTAAGAATATGGGGAGGGAACCCGAGGGGATTGCCCTTATTTAAGTATTTTTAAATGTCCTTCGGTAGCATTTACAACCTTTAGTTACATAAATTATGGAAGTCTTAAGGGGTTTTTTTTTTTTTTGGTTAATATTAGTTTTTGGTTGATATTAGTTTTGTAAATTTGACTTTTATTTCCATTATATTTTCTTTTTTTTTTTTTTTTTTTTTTTTTTTGAGTTGGAGTCTCACTCTGTCGCCCAGACTGGAGTGCAGTGGCTGCTCCCGGCCACCGCAGCCTCGCCCGCTGGGCTCCGGCGATCCTTCCGCCTCAGCCTTCCAAGTAGCCGGAATTACAGGCATGCGCTACCACACCCAGCTGATTTTTTGATTTATTGTAGAGATGAGGTCTCGCTGCCCAGGCGGGTCTCGAACCCGCGGGCTCAGGCAATCCACTCACCTCAACCTCCCAAAGGCACGGGATTACAGGCTGAGCCACCGAGCCCGGCTCATTATATTTTCTAATTGGTTAGAAATGCACTAAGTTTTTATATACCCAGTAAACTTACAAATTCTTTCTTTATATCTAATAGTTGAACAAGTTATTCTCTTGAATTTTTTAGGTATGCAATAATAGTATCTGCAGTTAGTGAGAATACTGCATTATCCATTTAAATGTTTATGCCTTGTTTTAATCTTCTGCATGTAGTCAGTCAGTTTTCCCAGCATCATTTACTGAATTGGTGATGAAGGCTGTGTCGAAGATGAGTTGCTTGAGCAATTGAGGTTTTGCTTCTGGAATCTCTATCCTGTTCCATTGGTCTATATGCCTGTTCTTGTTCCAATACCAGGCTGTTTTGATTATTGTAGCTTTATAATAGAGTTTAAAGTCTGGGAGTGTGATACCTTCTGCTCTGCTTTTTTTGTGGAGGATTGTTTTGGCGATTCGTGGTCATTTACGTTTCCATGTGAATTCCTGTATTGTCGTTTCCAGGTCTGAGAACGCTGCTAGCAATTTAAATCACCATATACAAAAATCAGCTCTAAATGGATCGAAGACCTAAACGTAAAACCTCAAACTATAAGAAATTGAATTGGCAAGCAATTCCTGATCAAAACACCAAGTGCTTATGCCATAAGAGATAAGATAGACAAGTGGGACCTCATCAAACTGACAAGCTCCTGCAAAGCCAAATAAACCATCAAGAGAGTAAGGAGACAGTCCAACGACTGAGAAAACATATTTGCCAACTGTATGTCAGACAAAGGCCTCATACCTAAGATCTACAAGTAACTCAAACATGCTGAAAAGAATAAAACAAACAGCCCCATTGCAAAGTGGGCAAAATATAAGAATAGACACTTCTCAAAAGAAGACATATGAGTAGCCAACAGATACATGAAAAAATGCTCAACCTAACTAGTCATCAAAGAACTGCAAGTTAAAACTACACTGAGATACCACCTAACTCCAGTCAGAATGACTATCATCAATAACTCAAAAAACAACAGATGCTGGACAGGATGTGGCAAAAAGGAAACACTACTACACTGTTGGTGGGAGTGTAAACTAGTACAACCTCTGTGGAAGACAGTTTGGCAATTCCTAAAAGATCTAAAAATCTACTTTCCATATAACCCCACAATCCCCCTACTGGGAATACACTTGGAGTAACCCAAATCATTTTATGAGAAAGATACCTGCAATGGGACTGTTTGTTTTTTTCTTTTTCAGCACATTTGAGTTCCTTGTAGATCCCAGATGTTAGTCCTTTTTTAGATATACACCTGGTAAATATTTTTTCCCAGTCTGTGGGCTGTCTCCCTGCTCTTTCAATGGCTTCTTTGGCTTTGCAGAAAGCTTGTCAGTTTAAAAAGGTCCCACTTGTCTATCTTATCTCTTATGGCATGGGCGTTTGGGATTTTTGATCAGGAATTGGTTGCCAGTTCCAATTTCCATAAGGGTGTCTCCTGCATTTTCTAAGGTTCTTTTAGTTTTGAGGTTTTATGTTGAGGTCTTTGATCCACTTAGAGTTTATTTTTGTGTATGGTGATAGGTAGGGGTCTTGTTTTAATCTTCTGCATGTGGTTAGCTAGTTTTCCCAGCACTATTTATTCAGGTTCTCCTCTCCCCAGTGGTTGATGGTGGAGGTTTTGTTGAAGATGAGTTGGTTGAGAAATTTAAGTTTTGCTTCTGGAATCTCTATCCTGTTCCATTAGTCTATATGCCTGTTATTGTGCAAATACCAGACTGTTTTGATTGTAGCTTTATAATAAAGCTTAAAGTCTGGTAGTGTGATGCCTCTTGCTTTGTGTTTTTTTGTTTTGTTTTGTTTTGTTTTGAGGACTCTTTTGGCTATTCGTGGTCTTTTATGTTTCCATATGAATTCCTGTATTGTCATTTCCAGGTCTGAGAAGAATGCTGCTGGTAATTTAATGGGTATTATTTGAAATCTGTAGATTGCCTTGGGCAAGATAGACATCTTAACAATGCTGATTCTTCCAATCCATGGGCATGGAATATTTTTCTATTTGTTTGTGACATCTTTGATTTCATTGAGCAGTGCTTTGTAGTTTTCATTGTAAAGGTTTTTCAGTTTTCTGGTTAGGAAGATGCCAGGGTATTTCATTTTTTTGTGGCTACTGTGAATGGGATTGTGCTTTTTATTTGGGTTTCTGTTTGTTTATTGTTGGTGTATAGGAATGCGATGGACTTTTCACATTTATTTTATATCCTGAGACTTTGCCAAAGTCCTTTATCAGTGCAAGGAGGTTTTTGACAGATTCTCTTGGGTTTTTGAGGTATAGAATCATGCCGTCTGCAAAGAGGGATAATTGACTTCTCTTCCTATTTGTATACCCTTGATTTCCTTCTCTTGTCTGATAACTCTAGCTAGGACTTTCAATACTATGTTGAACAGGAGGGACGAGATTGGGCATCCTTGTCTTATTCTGGTTTTCAGGGGAAATGGTTCCAATTTCTGTCTGTTTAACAGTATGTTGATTGTGGGTTTCTTGTAGATGACTCTTACTATTTTGAGATATGTTCCATTTATGCCTAGATGCTTGAGGGTTTTTATCAAGAAGGTATGCTGGATTTTATCAAAAATTTTTGTGTGTCTAATGATATAATCATGTGGTTTTTGTCTTTACATCTTTTTGATGTATTTAATTATGTTTATGGTCTTGCGGATGTTGAACCAGCCCTGCATCACAGGAATGAAGCTTATTTAGTCATGGTGGATGATTTTTGAGTTGTGTTGTGGGATCCTATTTGCTAATCCTAATCTTGTTGAGAATTTTAGCACTATGTTCATCAAGGATATTGGCCTGTAGTTCTCTTTCTTTGTTGGATCCTCACCTGGTTTGAGTATCAATGTTATGTTAGCTTCATAAAATATTTTGGAGAGCTGGGCTCAGTGGTTCAGCCTGTAATCCCATGCTTTGGGAGGCTGAGGTGAGTGGATTGCCTGAGCCCATGGGTTCGAGACCTGCCTGGGCAACTTGGCGAGACCTCATTTTTACAATAAATAAAAAAAAAAAAAATTAGCTGGGCATGGTAGTGCACGCCTGTAGTTCCGGCTACATGGAAGACTGAGGCGGAAGGATCGCCAGAGCCCAGCAGGTTGAGGCTGCGGTGGCCGGGAGCGGTCACTGTACTTCAGTATGGGTGACAGAGTGAGACTCTAACTCAAAAAAAAAAAAAATCTTTTGGGAAGAGTTCCGTCTTTCTTGATTGCCTGGAATACTTTCAATAAGATTGGTATCAGCTCCTCCTTGTATGTTTTGTAGAATTTTGCTGGAAAGTCATCTGGTCCAGGTCCTTTTTTTTTGTAGGTAGTTTTCTTATGGCAAACTTGATTTCCTGGATGTTATTGGTCTATTTAGGGTCTCAATATCTTCTTTTTTCAACCTGGAGAAGTTGTGTGATATCAGAAAGTCCTACATTTCCTTTAGGTTTTCAAGTTTGTTTCAATCAGGTATACATAGTAATGTCTGAAAATCTTTTGTATTTCTTCGGCGTCAGTTGTGACTTGATCTTTTGTATTTCTGATTGTGCTTATTTGGGCTTTTTCTCTCCTTTTCTTGTGAGTTTTAGATAGTTGTCCATCAATCTTGCTTATCCTTTCAAAAAACAGTTGTTGGTTTCATTGATTAATTGTATTATATATTTTCCGTCTATGTCCTGAATCTAGGTTTTTATTTTGGTGATCTGGATTCTTCTGCTGAAGTTAGGGTTTTGGTGGTCTTGCTTTTCCAGTTTTTTTAGGTGATTTGTTAGGCTTTTAACTTGTGATCTTTCCATTTTCTTCTTGTGTGTTCATAGAGATATAAATTCCCCTTTTATGACTATTTTCATGGCATCCCAGAGATTTTGGGAAGATATTTCTTCATTTTCATTTGTTTCTAGGTAACTTTTAATCTTCGTTTGATTTCCATGTTGACCCAGGAATTGTTTAGTATCATGTTGTTTAGTGTCTATATCTTTTTTTTTTTTTTTTTTGAGTTGGAGTCTCACTCTGTCGCCCAGACTGGAGTGCAGAGGCCGCTCCCGGCCACCGCAGCCTCGACCTGCTGGGCTCCGGCGATCCTTCCGCCTCAGCCTTCCAAGTAGCCGGAATTACAGGCATGCGCTACCACACCCGGCTGATTTTTTGATTTATTGTAGAGATGAGGTCTCGCTGCCCAGGCGGGTCTCGAACCCGCGGGCTCAGGCAATCCACTCACCTCAGCCTCCCAAAGGCGCGGGATTACAGACTGAGCCACCGAGCCCGGCTAGTGTCTATATCTTTGTGGGTTTTGGGAGAACTTTGTTGGTGTTGATATTTATTTTTATTTCACTGTGGTCTGAGAAGGTATACGGAAGAATTTCAAACTTATGAAATTTGTTTATGCTTGATTTATGACCAAGGATGTGGTCAATCCTAGCATATGTTTCATGTGGTCATGAGTAGAATGTATATTCCATGGTTGTTGGGTGGAGTGTTCTGTAGGTGTCAATTAAGTCCATTTGGTCAAGCATCACACTGAGGTTCCAGATCTCCTTGTTGACTTTTGGTCTAGATGATCTGTCTAGGGTTGTTAGTGGGTGTTTAAATCCCCAGCTATGATAGTGTTAGAGACAATATCTTTTTTTAGTTTACCTAAAAGCTGCTTTATGAATGTTAGTGTTCCTATGTTGGGTGTATACATGTTTAGGATGGATATTTCTTGTTGATGGATTGAACCTTTTATCATTATATAGTGACCTTCTGTATCTTTTTAAATTTTTGATAGTTTAAAGGGCATTTTATCTGATATTAAGATCACAATTCATGCTTTCTTATGTGTTTTTTTCACCTGAAATTTTGTTTCCCATCCTCTTACTTTGAGTCTGTGAGTGTCCTTTCTGGTGAGGCGAGTCTCTTGGAGACAATGTATTGTTGTCTCATGATATTTTATCCAATTTGCCATTCTGTGTCTTTTCATTGGTGCATTTAGTTCATTCACATTCAGGCTAATTATTGAGATGTGAGACTTTATCCCTGTCATGAGGTTCTTATAGAGGTTGTTGTTGTTGCTGCTGCTTGTTTGTTTTCTGTCTTTCTTTTGATTTTTGGGTTGATTCTTGTGTGTTTTCAATCTTTTTCCTGCATTCCTGGGAAAGGCATTGCCATTCTTTCCTCCCCCTTCTTCTATGTTTAATAATTTCTTAAGTGTTTCTTGCAGAGCTAGTCTGGAGGCAGTATAAACTCTTAATTGAATGTCTGGGAAGGATTTTAACTCTCCATCACTGATGAAACTTAGCTTAGCTGGGTAGGTAATTCTTGGTTGAAACTGTTTATCTTTCAGAACTTTGAAGATTGGGTTCCAAACTCTCCCAGCCTGAAGTGTTTCTATAGATGTTTGCTGCTATTCTAATTGGTCTTTCCTGGTAGGTAGTCTGACTTTTCTCTATTGCCGCCTTTAGGATTTTTTCTTTTACACCTACTTTGTGTAGGTAAATTACTATATGTCTAGGAGTTGGTCTTCTCATTTGTTTTCTTGCAGGGGTTCTCTGACTCTTTTGTGTTTGAATGGTGGCATCATTCATGAGATGAAGAACATTTTCTTGGATAATTTCATGGGTAGTCTCTGTCACTCTATCAGCCTCAGGGATTCCAATTAATCTTAGGTTTCACCTCTTGAGATAATCACTCATCTCTTGAAGGTTTTGTTATGTCTTTTAAAGTTTCTTTTCTATGTTTTTAACAGTTTGGGTTAGTTCCATATTTTGGTTCTCAAGTTCTGACATTCTTTCTTCTGCTTGGTTAATTCTGCTTTCCATGCTTACCAGTTTGTTATTTATTTCATTCACTGTATTCTTTATTGCTGTTCTCTCAGTTATCTGTTAGGTCATTTTCAAAATTAGTGTTTTTTCTTCAATAATTCTTCTTTCCCCTTGGCAGCAAAATGTTTTTTTCCAGGGCTCCTTATTAGCATTGTTTTTGTTCTCTTTTATTCATTTTCAAATACAGGAGACCTATATAGATGTTATACTTGTTTTCAGACAATAGAGATGCAATTTTCTTAGAACTCCTTACATACTGCTTGTTCACTTGGTAGACCTCACTTTTTCATATCTAGAACCAGAAGTTAGGCTAATATTAATATACAGTTCTTAGTTAAATTTCCAATTCTAAAAAGGTAATGGACAGGGAGAATTTGAGCAGCAAACATAGAGAACTATAACACTTCCCTTTACTTTTCATAAGAATATCTTTAAAGACACACACACACACACACACACACACACACACACACACTGCATGTGTGCTTGAAAATGAAGACTGAAGAATCAGCCTTACTTGGAAAGTTCTTACTAGAAGCATTTTCATAGGCTATTTTTTATAAAGTGTAACCTGTACACTCTACATTCTGAGCCAGGAAAGCATTATTGGCCAAAAGAAGTATGAAAGACTTTGAGTGAGCTCTAGACATATGCCTAACTTTGTTCAATTCTGACCAGAACATGAAGTGAAACATTATGCATAAATGTCAGTGTCTTTGCTGAACCTTGACTCCTTGGCCACACTAACATCTCACCTCTTCCTTTCTTCTTACTCTCTTACAGTATCAGGAGTTGTTCAATTTGTTCATCCATTAGGAAATTTCAACTTCCAAGAAGCTAATGCTGAAAATAGTAGATAATGGGTTATACATTATGTTCTGTATTATGTTCTGAGATGTGAAGTTATATTAGGAAAAATGCAACAGTAAGGCAAAAGAAGAACAGTCCTTGGAGGATGTCATGGTGTGACTATGATCCTCCCCCTCTGACACTCATGCTGACATTTGGCTGCCATTGTGGTAGTTTTGGAAGGTGGGGCCTTTGGGAGGTGGTTAGGTGTTTAGAAGTGTTCATGCTCTTCTCATGAGAATGAGTTACTTGTAGTTGGAGTTTGATTCCCTTTTCTGTCATGTGCATGTGCCCTCTTTCCCCTTTAGCTTTTCTGCCTTACTATGAAGTAACAGAAGGCCCTCACCAGATGTAGCACCCAGTTTTGGACTTCCCAGCCTCCAGAACCATGAGTGGAATAGAATTTGTTTTTTATAAATTACTTGGTCTGTAATATTCTGTTGTAGCAACAGAAAATAAACTAAAATGGGAAAAAGTGGTTAATATACACACACATTCATGCATGAATATTAAAAATTAGAGGAAAAATTTGGCTTTTATTTATTAACATGATCTCACTAAAATAAGTATTTTTCCTGTTTGAGAACATTCTGTGCTAATGTTAGAAATACCCAGAGTTGAGTCAAAAGAATACATTAAACTTCAATACATTATAATTCAGCAAAGTAACTTCATAACTTAGACTAAGCAATCTAAAAATAATGGCCCTATCACATCTCCTAATTTTTTGTGAGAAGCTTAAGTACTTCCATTAATCTCTAACTTCACATTCCTTTCCAATTAAATGGAGATAAAAAGATTGAGCTATATCATTGGCAAGTGATGTGCCAAAATTTAGAAACAATTGCATAGTACCTTAAATCTGTAACTTTATATAAATGCTATGAGAAGTGAAAAACAATGAATAATCCTTAAAGAATATTGGGTTTATATTTCCATTAAAAGTTATGCTCCCTTAAGCCTTGAATATTCCATGAACAATTCCATTAATATTTTATCTGTATCCGATGAAATTTTAATCACTGATATGTTATCTATAAACACTTAACAAAATGAAATTTTAAAAGATTTCATAAATTCTATAAATTCTAGTTTAATTAACTTTTCTATTTTTAAAAGTTAGTGATGGTAAAATGCAAAAGATCAATTATTTTTTCTCATATCACAGTCTAGTTTAGGTTTAATGTATTTTTAAGGTGTAGTGACAGATGAACTCACTCTGGTCTATGTC
Organism: Cephalopachus bancanus; assembly: GCA_027257055.1. Classification (NCBI taxonomy): domain Eukaryota; kingdom Metazoa; phylum Chordata; class Mammalia; order Primates; family Tarsiidae; genus Cephalopachus; species Cephalopachus bancanus. Next base: position 2,962,836 of record JAPVLO010000176.1, on the reverse strand, counting down.
ATTCAAAAAAATATGTGAGTATAAACTTTTCATAAGTGGGTTCTATAAAGTACACTGACTGTGTTAGCAATTTTTAAAAACTTTCCTATACCTCTTCCCCTTCATTCCAAGCTCTTAATGATCTTCAGTAGTAACTTATGAATAAACTTGCTCATTGCTGTCTCTTGTTGGTATTATTTTAGTTATGGAAAGAACATTTCTGTGATTTGGCTTGCATATAAACTTGAGGATAGAAATTACCTTGTAGTTTTCAAGCAGAAAACTGAAACAATTTTTTTTTTCTGCATCAGGATTTGTGTATTATAAATATGATCACCCATGCATTTGCTTATGTTTATACATACCAGGATAATGGTGCTATAAAGAATCAGGAGTGGGCAGCTGCCAAAGTGCTATAGTTTAAAGTATAAATAATTGTCCCAAATGAAGAAAATTCAAGCACCAAAAGAAAAATTATTTTAGTTCTGCAAAAATTTGTATGATTGCTTCCTATATAAAAACTATGTAACAGATAGTGATGGAGTCTTAGTTGGCATTCTATGTTAAAAGATAATTTTGCTTCATTCCACAACAAAAAAAAAATTTTTGTTAGATAGTTAAAAGGTATAGAATTGAAAGATAAAACTTTAAAACTTCTTAGAACAAAATATAGAATGATATTTTGTAACATTTGGAAAAGAAAGGCATCTTAGTGTGTTAGGGTTGCCATAACAAAATATCATAGATTGGGTAGCTTATAAACATAATTTTTTTTTCTTGTAGCTCTGGAGGCTGTGAAATCTTAGGTCAGAATGCCTGCAAGGTTAGTGTCCTGTGAAGGCCCACTTCCTGTTTGTAGATGGCCATCTTCTCACGGGGTGGAAGGGGAAAAGAAGCTCGTTGGATCTCTTTTATAAGGTCATGAATCCCATGCATTAGGTTTCTGCTTTCATGACCTAATGGACTCCCATAGACTTCCATCTTATAGTACTATTGCACTGGGGCTTAGGGTTTAACATGTGGATTTTAGAGAGACACAATATTCAGTCCATAGCAGAAGGCGTTATTAAAATAAGTACATCATGTGTCAAAGAAATAAACTTGGGTAATTTACTTACATATTTTTGCTTCAGTTTCCTAATTTATAAAATAGAGATAATAATCTTACCTGACTCAAAAAGCCATTTTGAGATAAAATTTGCTTAACTCGCATAAAGCAATTAGAATACCCGTCAGAGTAGGTCCGCTGAATCCCAGATTGAGGGGCAGCATGTCTCACAGTTATGATCTTATTAAGGCCAAGGACAGAAGTATTCAGAGGGGCAAGTGGAAACATGGTAAAGTCTCTTAAAGCCTAGGCACAGCACAGATTCCAGTGACCAAGACAAGTCACATGGAAAGCACAACTTCAACATGTCAGGCAAATATATATCTCCCATGTTGTTGTTGGGGTAAGAAAGAAAGGTTTTGGAAATATCATAAAATATATATCACCTGGTGAAACCACTGCTTGCAAGATTTGTCTTTTAGGGTTTGATTATGCAGAATTGTGGTGTGAAATGGTAGCTTGAGGAAAAGATGCTTGTACACAGTCAAGATTTCAAAGAAAGAAGCACAGACTCATCTGCATATGGGGAAGTAGAGAATAAGAAATATTGAGAAGTATGACTTTGATGGGTTTCCCCTGCATAGTATTTCAGAAAGGCAAATAAGGGAAAAAAGTAATTTTGAAAGTACTTTTTGTTATTTCTTTGTCATGCCATCAATTGGGGCAAAAGAATCACTGCAATCCCAATAAGCTGTCAAAAATAATTTTACAATGTAATAATTTAAATATCTCACTCATTTTGCCATACAGATTCATTATCCATAAACAACTGCTAGTAATAATTTGATCTATAAACTTTTCAAGATTTCTCTACTATGTGAAGATGTATCCAAATACACATCAAATTTTCATATGAGATATATAGTGAATATGTATTTGTATAATACAATATGTAAATTATTAATTTAACTAAATTGTCATAGTTGTCTTTACAAATCATCATGCATAGATCTATTTTACTTTTTAAAAATAAGACAGTTCCTTGAAAATTGTAATACAGTTATTATTTCCTATGAAATTTAGAGTAATTTTGTCTAGTTAAGAAATCTGTTAATCATTACATCATATGTAATTCAATTCCATTAAGTATACATATATAAACAGATACAAATAAATTGTAAATGATTGTAAATACTTTAAGGGTATTAGATAAGGTAATACTGCAACATGGAATGTTCAGCATTTATTCTAGTTATTTTGTACATCTCTCAAAAACACTATATAGTTTTCTATAGTAAGTTGTATTTCCCTTCTTAAAATAGCTCAATATGGTACAGAATGCACAAGTCAATTAAATCTTAATAGTTACTAAAATATTAAAATGATTTATTTTCTTATTCATCTATTTCATTTTCCTCTTATATACTAACTAATGAGCCCAATGATTCATTACTTGAGAAGTTGCCATACACTTGTTAGTAACTATATCCATTTTTCAAAAGCCATGAGCCAATTTATCAAGAATCTGTACCAAGAGATTCTGATGTGTCTGCAATTTTTATAACTATTCAATGCATTCTATGAAGATGCACAATAGTTGACACGTTGTGTTACACGATGTAGAAATTTTAATATTTAACTATAAAGATTATAATGTGTTCATAAATAACAATCACTTGTTAATTACCAGTGTTAACATACAAAGTGATAAGTGCACTCTGTTTTTTCCCTGCAGGATCACTAAATGCTGGTGCAATAATTGCTTGGCACCATCAAAAGAAAACAACCTCAGCTGAAGTTTGACAAAACAAACCTGAAATTAAAAATAGCTACTTTTAAATAGAAAATAGCTTAATAAGGGCATTAAGAGACATTACCTCTTCCACCTGGGAGTCTCTAGTTAGAGAAGGGCCAGGTGGTCTTCATCTGTCTAGCGGAAAGGGAAGAGTGTGCCTGCAGTGCAGTATGATATTCTAGTATGTAAATCAGCTTCAGAGCAAACAAAACATGGGACTCAAGAGTTCTTTGTGTGTTGGAGTTTATAACTTGTGAAGAAGAAATGTCGGATAACAGCACAAAGGATGGAGGGAGGAAATGAAAGTTTACTGTGTGAGGAACTTAGGCTCAAGGTAAAGTGGGAGAGTGTTACTCAGAGGTAAACTCTGAGGAGCTAAAGATGTATTCCACAGCCGCAGAGACAGTCACTGAGATAACTAAACAGTGTTGTAGCTAATAAGACAACAAAGAAGATTAGATGAAATAAAGGATACTTAACACATAAAGAAGGCAAAAGGGAGAAAAAGCAGATGGGATAAATAGCAAAAGGGAAAAAAGAGCAGATGGAGTAAACAAATGAATTAGAAAGAAAAAATAGATCTCCGGAATAAATAAAAACTTGTTGTTTGGGGGGTTGGAGTCTCACTCTGCCACCCAGACTGGAGTGCAGTGGCGTGCTCCCAGCCACCGCAGCCTCAACCTGCTGGGCTCTGACGATCCTTCCGAGTTGCTGGAACTACAGGTGTGCACTACCACGCCCAGCTAATTTTTGATTTATTGTAGAGACGAGGTCTCACCAAGTTGCCCAGGTGGGTCTCAAACCCGCGGGCTCAGGCAATTCATTCGCTTCAGCCTCCCAAAGTCCTAGGATTACAGACTGAGCCACCGAGCCCAGCCTAGAAACTGTTTTAGCCAAGATTCTCCAGAGAACCAGAGCCAACAGAATATGACCAATTGACCGTCAGTGTGTGCCAACACCCTGCACAGTTGAACATCTACATATAACCTTTGGTTTCCAATGAATTTAACTGAGAATAGCCTACTGCTGACAAGAAAGAAGCCTTACCATATTTTGTATGTTACATGTATTATATACTATATTTTTACAATAAAGTAAGCTAGAGAAAAGAAAAATATTATCAAGACAATCATAAGGAAGGGAAAATATATTTACTACTCAATAACTGGAAGTGGACCATCATGAAAGTCTCCATCCCTGCTGTCTTCAATTTGAGTAGGCAGAAGAGGATGAGGAAGAGGAGCAGTTGGCCTTGCTATCTCTGGGGTGACAGAGAAGGAAAGGGTGGAGGAGGTAGAAAGAGACAGGAGAGGCTTGCACATGCTGTGGTGGACACACTCCATGTAAATTTACAGAATTACATTGCAATTTCTGTCTGACATTTTTGGTTTTGATTTTCTCTAAAAATCTTTCTGTAAGGTACCAACTAATCCTTCTTCCACTGTTTATTTTAGTTTCACTGTTTGTATCATAGAAGAGTTCATGTCATAAAAGATACTAAAAGAGATCTTGAATAATCTGAATGCTTCTTCCAGATTGTCTAATGTCAACTTGTTTTCAGCACAGCTTCTTCTCTTCCTCCTCTTCATCTGGCAGTGGATCATCAAGCCATCTTCTGTTAATTTCTCTGGTGTGGGGTCTATTAACTTTTGAATTTCTCCAAGGTTCACATCTTGAAGCTTTTCTCACCCTCATTTTTTCCTCCACATCCACAATCTCTTTTGTGGTTATCTTGGTTGACTCTGTTGAAAATCCTGTGAAGTCATGGACAACACCTGGACAGTTTTCTCCAGCAGGAATTGATTGTTTCAGGCTTGATGCTTTCATGACTTTTTCTATAACAAGGTATTTGCTTGATGGGACCTTCAATGGTGTAATTCTTCCAGGTTTTTATGATATTCTCTCTGTTGGAGCTCACTTCTTATGGCACTGACAATCTTTTCTATGGAGTATCATGTGTAATGAGTCTTAAAGGTTTTTATGACCCTTGAGCTAGAGGCTGAATTAGAGATGTCTGTTTAGCAGCAGGGAGACCACTTCAATACATTCACTGTTGAACTCATGGAGTTCTGGGTAGCCAGGGGGCACTGTTCAATATCAAAAAAACTTCACAAAGCAGCCCCTTGCTGGAAAGGTGCTTCCTGACTTCAAGGATAAGGTAGCCATGCAACCAGTCCAGAAAAAGTGTTCTGATGTCTAGTCCCTCTTGGTGTACAATCAAAAGACTGGCAGCTGGTGTTTATCTTTTCCCTTTAAGGCTCAAGGGTTATCAGCTTTGTAGATAAGGGCAGTAAATCATAAACCCAATTGCATTTGCCCAAAACAGTAAAGTTATCCTCTCCCTTCCTGCCTTAAATCCTGGTGTTTGCTTCTCTCCCTTTCTAATAAATGTCCTTCATGACATTCTTTTTCCATAATAGGGCATTTTCATCTGCATTAGAAACCTGTTTAGGAAGACATTATTTTTCTTAATGATTTTCTTAATGGTGTTTGAGTACTTGTCTGCTGCCTCTTGGTTATTCTTCTGTTTCTTGATATTTTTAAGCCAAACCTCTTCCAAAAATCATCAAACCATCCTTTGCTGACATTAAATTCTCCAGCTTTATTTCCTTTACCTTCCTTTTGTTTTAAGTTGTGTTATAATTAGTTCACTTTTTCTAGAATCACATTCGAGTCTACAGGTATGCCTTTCTTCTAGCAACCTACATCCACATACAAGCTGCATTTATGTCAGATAAAACAGGTATTTTTCAAAAAACACAACATTTAAAAAAATATCTGCTAGCATAGCTACAGCAACAGCTTCACAAATTTCCTCTTCCTTTTTTATTAATAAAATAGTCTTGACACTGGTTTTATTTCTCTTGAAATGGCAAACAACCACAGCTGCAGATCTCAATCTGCAGTACATGGCAAGAAATTCAGGTTTTTCTTGTAATGTCGTGACTTTTCTAGGCTTCTTAGGAGCACTTTTGGCATCACTTTTTATGGGTTCCATGATGGCATCCAAGGTATACAGTGTTGCATTAAACAGAAGAAAAAATACATATGAACCAAGAGATTGATTTTTACTGCTATATGTAATTTACCAGAGAGATAAACAGCTCACGTGGTTTGTCATCAGCATTACATGGCATTTTAAGCAAATACTTATAACACAGTACGTGGCTCACCTCAATAGCAACAGGACATGGCTACAAATTATTACAGTAGTACAGCATATACTATTATCTATGCAGCTAATTTTATGCTGTTGTGTTTTAACATTGCATCTTTACATTTGTTTGCATTTCTTTCAACTGGGATGGTGCCATGTAAAGTCTGTATGCGTTTATGTGCATTAGTTTTACTAAATTTTACTTTTCATAATAGATTTGTATAAATTTTATAGTAGTAAATTATAAAATAGAATAGTATTTTATGCATTCATGACATTTTTCTTAACTTTTTCAATATTTTTAGGCTATGTCATTTATTGCAATTTTTTTCAAATTATTGCAAATCTCTAACAAATTTCCAACATATTTATTGTAAAAATCTTCATATAGGTGAACCACACAGTTTAAACCCTTGTTTAAGGGTCAACTATGTATATAATCAATAATTATATTATACAAATATATAATTATTAACATTTATATATTATATGTGATTTATTTCATATATTTAAATAAATAGTATATATTTATATAGAGCTAGATATTATAATTATATATCATATTATATATCTACAGAGAGAGCAATCTTGAGTTTGAAGACTGGAAACTCATGCAGAATTTCCATCTTGTAGTCTGGAGGCAGAATTCTTTCTTCCTTGGAAAATCTTAGTTTTACTCTTAAGGCTTTCAAGTGATTGGGTAAGGACCACCCATACTGTGAAGAGTGATCTGCTTTACATCAAGTCAACAAATTGTAAACATTAATTACATGAAAAAATACCTATACAGCAACATTTAGACTAGTGTTTGACCAAACAACTGGTCACCATAGACTAGCCAAGCTGACATATAAAATTTTCTGTCATAGAAACTATATAATACACATCTACATTTCCCATTGGTCAAAGAAGAAATTGAAAGGGAAATTAGAAATAACTTTTTCCTCTCAATACAGAATGAAAACACAATATGCCAAAATTGGTTAGATGAGGCAAAAGCAGTGCTTAGGGAAATTTTTATGCTACTTTTAAAGAAAGTCTTTTATTATCTTTTAAAGACAATAAGCTTGTACTTAGAACTTTTCCCATGAAGACAAATTTAGACCCAGTTGACTTCACTAGTACATTTTACTAAATTTTTAAGAAATTAACAACTTTCTCTAGAAAAGGAAAGAAAGAAGAATACTTCATAACTTATTCCATGAGTCCAGTATTATTCTGATATCAAAACCAGAGAAAGACACTACAAAATATATAGGGAGAAAGACCAATATCCTCACAAAATAATTACAAATATTTAAACAACATTTTAACAAATCTAATAAAAAATATATATCAAACCAAGTGGAATTTATTTTAGTAATACAAAGTTGATTAACATGTGTAAAACAATATAATTGAGCATGTCATATTAGTCAATAATAATAACAATAAACATGATCTCAACTGATGCTGAAAATACATTTGACAAAATACAATCTTCCTTTGAAAAAAAAATCACAACTAACTAGGAATAGAAGGGAATTTCCTCAAAGTAGAAGGCATCTTCAAAAAACCTGCAGATAACATCATACCTAATGTCTAAAGACTGAGTAATTTCCCCTAAGCATTACTAGATTTGTATGGAAAGTATATGCTTAACTTCAGAAGACATTGTCAGACTTTTTTTTTTCTGAGTCAGGTTTTCACGCTGTTGCCCAGGCTGGAGTAAAGTGGCACAATCATGTCTCACTGCAGTTTTGATCTCAAGTGATCCTCCCACCTCAACTTCCTGAGTAACTGGAACTACAGTACAGGTGAACATACCCATGCCCAGCTAACTTTTTATTTTTCATTTTTGTAGAGATGGGACTCTCACTATGTTGCTGAAGCTAGTCTCAAACCCCTGGGGTCAAGCAATCCTCTTGTCTTGGCCTCACAAAGTACTGGGATTACAGGCATAAGCCACTGCGCCTGGCCTAGGTGGATTCTTGCTGCAACTTTCTGCCTAGGGGATTCCTCTGGAGTACACAAGGCAGGCTAGAAGTTCCAAAGGACTTGCTTTTCTTTCTTTTAAAATAATTTAATTTGATATATACACAAACACCCATATCCATGCCTCTAAAAATATGTTGTTTACTTTGTGGTATTATGAATATGATATCATATGTTATGCAGAGTCCTAGGACTTGCTTGCTTTTGTCATTAAACATTATGTTTCCAAAACTCACCTGAGTTTTAGAGCATAGCTTTAGTTCTCTATCTGATTGCTGCGTACTACCTTGTGACTTACAGCGTTAACCCATCTCATCTTTTTGATCTGTTCTTTAGCAGATGGCCATTGGGATCGCCGCCAGGTTCTTTCTGTTATGAATAGTTTTGCTGTGAACACACTTCTGCAAGACTCTTAGAGTTCCAGGGCCAAACTCAATCTGTTATGGTGCATGAGAAGGCTCATTCCAAGTCACATTCCAATGTGATTGTAGTAATTTACACTCCCTGTATAAGAATTCCTGTTGAAACAGATTCTCTGCAATGTCTGATCTTGACTGATTTCCTTATTGAGTTGTAGTGCAACCTTTGTTATAGGTAAAGTTATCACATGTATTTGGATCTGTCTCTGGACTCATTGGGATAGTTATTGATTTATCTGTTATTGCACCAAGAGCATGTTGCATTTTTTACTAAGTTGGTAGAATAGCTTAATCTATTAGGTAGAACAAGTTTCCCTATTTGTTGTGGTTTTCTTGCATGTTTACGTAATTTAAAGAACAGTGACTTTTTATAGTACCAAGACCAAGAACATGGAATGCTTCTTCCTTTATTCAGACCCTCTCTGTCATGTTATTTAGAAATTTACAGTTTTGTCCATGGAGGTCTTGTGTAGTCTTTTAAAGTTATTCCTAGACAACTTATTGCACTCATTACTATTGAAAATGTTATCCATTTATTTATTCATTTATTTGAGTCAGGGTCTCAATCTGTCACCCAGACTGGAGTGCAGTGGCACATTCACAGCTCACCACAACCTTGACCTACTGAGTTCAGGTGATCATCCTGCCTTGGCCACCCAAGTAGCTGGAAATATGGATGTGTGCCACCACACCCAGCTAATATTTTTATTTATTTTATTTTATTTTTTTAGAAACGAGGTTTTGCTGTGTTACCCAGGTTAGATTTGAACTCCTGATCTCAAGCAGTCCTTCTGCCTAGAATTCCCAAAGTGAGGGGACTACAGGTGTGAACCACTACACCCAGCCAAAAATGTTATACTTTAAAAATTATTATTAGCCGGGCTCAGTGGCTCAGCCTGTAATCCCGCGCCTTTGGGAGGCTGAGGTGAGTGGATTGCCTGAGCCCGCGGGTTCGAGACCCGCCTGGGCAGCGAGACCTCATCTCTACAATAAATCAAAAAATCAGCCGGGCGTGGTAGCGCATGCCTATAATTCCAGCTACTTGGAAGGCTGAGGCGGAAGGATCGCCGGAGCCCAGCAGGTCGAGGTTGCGGTGGCCGGAAGCGGCCACTGCACTCCAGTCTGGGCGACAGAGTGAGACTCCAACTCAAAAAAAAATAAAATAAAATAAAATAAAAAAAATAAAAATAAAAATTATTATCTATTTGGTTATTTTTGGTGTAGAGAATCACATCTCTCCATCATTCACATTATCTGAAAATTATGGAAGTTTTATAATTTACCTTTTAATTCTGTTTATTTGTTTTTCTTTTATAGCTTTTGCCAAAACTTCTAATAGTATGTTAAACAGCAGCAGTGTTGGTGGACTTTTTGTCTTAATCCCAAAGGGAATGCATTAAAAGTTTTTCCATCAGTACAAGGTTTGCTGTAGATTTTGGTATAGCTTATATCTTTTTCCAAGTTAGAGATAGCCTCCTTTTATTCCTAATTTGCTAACAACGTTTATGAAGAAAAGGCTTGCCTTTTATCAAATGCCTTTCTAGCCTCAATGTTGAAAATTACATATTTTCTGTCTTTATTCTATTAATATAGTCAATTACAATTGATACATGAAATTCAATTTATTTGATAATTATACGACCATTCATTGGATGGGAAGAAAGAAAAATGTGAGATCCAGAGCTGCTGTGGCTCATGCAAAGACTTGGAGAACGAGAACAATGCCTAGAAAAAAAAAAGCAGAACAAAGCTAACAAGAGCCCCAGCTCCTGGGGACACCGCGTGCACCATGTCATCAAGCCAGATGTGAACAGATACTTCCCTAAACATTCACTGAGGGAGACAAGAAATTCTTTCTTTGTCAAAGCCAGCTTGAATTTGGTTTTCTGATACTTGATTTGAAAATGTTGCTCATTAATTCAGGTCTAATTATTTTTGGTTGTTGAATGCTGTTTATGAAATAGTCAATTCCATCTTCATGATTTGATGTGACTGTTTTACTGGGACTTCAATTTGGAAAAAAAAAAGACTTTGTTTCTGAGCACCGTTTCATTTCATCTCTTTTATCTATTCCTATACCCATGCTCTTCTTATTTGTTAATATTTATATTGCTTTTTAATTCTGTTTACTTTTTGAATTGTCCAAACTCAGAAAGTTTAAAACATGGTGATATATTAAACATTCTCCCCAGCTCTTGAGTCCAATTCAGGCATTTCCCAACAGAATGCCCAGTTTGAACAGGTTTTTGCACATCATCCCTAATACCTTTCAAATGTATCATAAGCCACAAAAAGTAGCACATTATAAAATTGATCTGCATCTTATTTTTTGTTTGTTTAAGTATATCTTATAGATTATTCTGCTTCAGCATATATAGCACAGTCTCATTCTTTTTTACAACTGGGTAGTAGTCGATTGAATGGATAGTACCTCTTGTGTAACCAATCAATCTTAGATCGATGGGCATTTGGGTTATGTTTTTCTTTCTTGTTTTACTATTACAAAATAAAAAAATCATGGAATGAATAACATTGTAGACCTATCATGTTGACCTTGGGAATGTTTAACTCTAGTGTTCATTATTTGTTGTGGAAGTATTGAGTAGGAGGGTACATATGTACATTTCAGCTTTTGGAAAATATTGTGAAAATGCCAAGACTTAAATGTTTACGTTTCAGATGGTGATCTGTTTCGAAATATCTATTTCTAAACCACTTGTCAAAATTTTAATTTTTTCTATACTGTTGGGTGAAAAGTTTTATCTTCTTTAATATTTTACCATCATGGTTATTGAGTATGGCTTGCACATGAGAAAATGCACCTATTTTAGTTATAAACTCCAACATGTTTTGACAAATTTCCACAAACGTGGAATGGTCACCACTATAAAGATAAAAACATTTTCATTTCCTTTTGTGTTCCTTTGAGCCTCCTTTGCGATCACCTAGGTAATCTCCCTGCCCATTTGTGGTATCTGGTGACCACTGACCTGCTTTCTAGTGCTACATACATACAGTCTATGACTTTTGCCTTCACAAGTCAGTAGGTTAGGTGTGCCATTGCCAGTGTGTAATGGGCTCATCAGGACATAACCTGTCATAAGTCCAGGAGCATCTGCATTAGATGTGCTGTTTGCAGAGTTTCACATATATGAAATGGGACAGTATGTACTCCTTTCTGCTCATAGTCTTTTACTTAACATAGTGATTTTGATACTCAATAATGTTTTTGTTTTTATAAGTAGTTTGTTCTCTTTTAATACTGAGTAGTGTTCCATTGTAACATAAAATTCATGTTATTAACATAACTAGTGATGGATATTTGAATTATTTTTAGTTTTTGATTGTTTTAATGAAGATACTGTAAATATTTTGGTACAAATTCTGGCCAGGCTAGGTGGATTATTCCTATAGTCCTAGCACTTTGGGAGTCCCAGGCAGGAGGATAGCTGGAGTCCAGGAGGCTGAGACTGCGGTAAGCTGTGATAGTGCCACTTCACTGCAACCTGGGCAGCAGAGTGAGATTCTGACTCCAAAATAATATAACAATAATAATAATAAGAAGAAGAACAACATATTTTTCTTTATTTGGGGAAAGTACTTAAAAGTAAAGTCTCTGGGTCAAACTTTATTAAAAATTGCCAAATGAAACAAACTGTAATTTTATATTCCCGTCATTAATGTATGAAGGTTCCAGTTCTACATCCTGGCTAACATTTAGTAGCATCAATCTTTCATGTATTTGCTATTCTAATGAGTGTGTAATGCCATCATATTAAAATTTAATTTCTACTTCTCTCATGGCAAAGGATATTGTGCATCTACATACACACATTATCCACTCATATCCTCTTTTATGAATGGCCAATCTTTTGTTAATTCAGATGAATTTAGTTGCCTGTTTATTACAAGGTTGTAGGAGTATGTAACTATCACTATTTCTGTATCAACCATCTATCATCTGTATATATACTTTGCACATAAGTATTTTGTCAGATGCAAGCTCTAATGATTTGTCTTCTCCTCCCTTGAGTTCTCTGTCAGTTTTTGCTCCATTTCTTGAAGCCCTGTATTTAGGTATATAAACATTTTAAGGTTGTGTGTATTTTTGGCAAATTGAAACTTTCATCATAATGAAATGATATTTTCTCTGGTAATATTAGTATTTCTTGTTCTGAAATTTACTTTGTCTCATATTAATACAGTCACTACAGATTTTGTATGTCCAGTACTTCACAGTCTGTACTTTCCTACTCCTTTACTTTTATTTTATATGTGGTTTCATATTTTAAGGAGCTACTTTAAGACAGCATAGGATTGTTTTTAAAAGAATGTTCATTATGCAGGTACCCTTTTTGATGAGGTGTGCCTCTCCCTCCCCTGGCAGTTTCTCTCAACTGCCAATCCCATCCCCCTCTCCTGGCAGTTTCCTGCTACTGTCTATTCCTTTCTTATAGTATTATGATAATTGTTCAAGGTCTGCTAATGAGTGAGAACATGTGGTACTCTATGTTTTATTTCTGTGATAAATCATTGAATATGAGTGACTCTAAATCTATCCAGGTTGCTGCAAAGTTCATATGTTTGTCTTTATGGCTACATAATGTTCTATTGTGTAGTTCTTTTTTTAAAAAAATACAGTTTGATAAACTCTGCCTTTTATCTTGAGTGCTTAGACCATTTCCATTAAGTGTAATTTCTCTGATAATTTAAACTTTCTTATATAAAATTTTTCTTCTCTTTTCTAGAGGCTTTATAATGCATATCTTTAACTTCTCACAATCTACCTTCAAATAATACAATGTCACTGCACATCTAATGTAAGACTTGTCAGTGTGTTCCATTCCTCTTCTAGTACTTTGTGCTAGATTTGTCATACTAAATCCCAAAATATATTGTTACTATTATCATTTTAAACTATCAGTTATCGAGTTACCACATGGCCCAGCAACCCTACTACTGGGAATATGCCCAGAGAACATAAATTAATCTACCAAAACCACACCTGCATGCATACGTTCATTGCAGCACTATTCACAACAGCAAAACATAGAAACAACCCAGATGCCCATTGAAAGTGGACTAGATAAAGAGCATGTGGTACATATACATGATGAAATGAAAGTCATAAAGAAAAACAAAATCTTGTCCTTTGCAGCAACATGGATGCAGCTGGAGATCATCACTCTAAGTGAACTATCACAGAAACAAAAAACTGAGTACTGCATATTCTCACTCATAAGTGGTCCCTGATCACTGGGCACACGAGCACAAAGGTGGGATCAATAGGCACTGGACATTGCTAAAGGAGGGAGAATCAGGGGCACACAGCCACCTACTGGGCACTGGGTCCACTACCAGGGGGAGAGGAAGCCCGCCAGAAACTCAAACCTCACCTGCACACAGTCTTCTTATGTAACACATTCTCACATGCACCCTGCATCTCTAAAATAAATAAATAAATAAAATTTAAGAATACAATAAAATAAACTATAAAATACAGTAAAAAAGTATCAATTATCTTTTAAATTAAACAAAGACCCAATAGTTAATATTCATCATTATTTATTTGATATTTATACTTAAGTGAAAGGTGGAATGGTTTCCCCTCAATACTGAAATGAAGGATGTCTCCTCTCTCCAGTATTGGACTGAATTCTTATTCTGTGCACAATGCAAGAAAACAAAATAGAAGCATATCAGAAAGAAAGATGTGGAAATGTCTTCTCTCACAGATAACATGAGGGGCCAGTTGTGGAGGTTCATGCCTGTAATGCCTGCACTTTGGTGCCGGAGACCAGCTCCAGCCGGGTTCAGGGTACCCCAAAGGTGGAGACGGCATCAGCTATTGGGGGGAAGAAGGAAGAGAGAAAGAGAGAGAGAGAGAGAGAGAGAGAGAGAAAGAAACAGACTGGACTCCAGTCTAGTGCAGAAGTCATTTAATGGGAATTAAAACTGGTCTTTTATACACAGTCGGGTGTGTGAGGGACGTTCCCCACCCACCAGATGTTCTTTCAGGTATAATCCCATAACCTAATCAATGAAACCTTAATCCATTTATTCAACTTCAATAAATCCTAAGATCATGACCCAGAAGGCTGTGACCAATACTAGAGCTCTTAGATGTGACCTGAGTTTGAATTATAAGTTGTGTGAAAGCCAAAACTGCAGTTTGTGGAAGAATGGGAGCAATGAGCTTCTAAAGTTAGCTTGTGTTCATCCCGGTCTAGAGTTTTTATATTTTGAGTTCACAGGAGCTTAATCTGGTTAGTGCTGAGTAGAAAGGGGGAGGAAATGGGGTCAATAGCTCCCGAATGCATCCTAGTGGTCTCGGGGTCAACGGCCCTTCCTGATCCCTAACACTCAGTGGGCCTCTGTGGCCAGCTCCCAACACTTTGGGAGACCAATGTAGGAGGATCACTTAAGCTCCTGAGCTCAAGACCAGCTGGGGCAATGTAGTGAGTACTCGTCTCTACAAAAATAAAAATAAAAATAAATTAACTGGGGGGTGGCTCACACCTGTAATCCCAACTACTTGGGAGATTGAAATGGAAAGATTGCCTGAGCCCAGAAGGTGAAGGCTGCAGTGAGTCGTGATGTTGCCACTGTACTACTGCCCAGGGAACAGAGTGAGACTCTGACTCAAACAACAACAGTAACAACAGCAACAACGTTATGACATGAGAATGTACACAGATTGCCTATTATTTTCTGATAGAAAATTAAACATATTGTTCCTTGCAATACTTTCTATTTAAAGATAAGGGGGTTTAATATCTAAGCTCAGATTTTAGAAAGATTTTCCAAAGGAGAACGTTTTTGTTTTTTTTTTGAGAAAGGATTTATTAAGAGAACATTTAAAATAAAGTTTACTTTTCTGCCTCTTTGAAAAGAAAGTTTTTCTTCATTTTATTTCATTTCTTTCTTTCTTTCTTTTTTTTGAGTAGAAGTCTCACCCTGTCACCCAAGCTGGAGTGCGATGGCACGCTCCTGGCCACCACAGCCTAAGTCTGCTGTGCTCAGGGATTCCTTCTGCCTCAACCTTCCAAGTAGCTGGAACAACAGATGTGTTCCACCACATCCAGCTAATTTTTTAAAAAAATCTATTTCATTGTGGAGACAAGGTCTCATCAATTTGCCCAGGCTGGTCTCGAATCCCTGGACTCAGATAATACTCTTGCCTCACCCTCCCAAAGCGTTGAGATTACAGGTGTGAGCCACTGTGGCTGGCTTCTTCTACTTTATTTTCTGGCCTCCCATACTTCTAGGAGGGAATGAAAATCCTCTCCCACACTTGGGTGACTTGTTACAGAGATTGCATTTCACCTGCCACACCATCAGAATGGCCATTAGACACCTGAGTCCAGTCTCCACCACTGCACAATATAGCCACATAATGAATTCGCATGTGTATCCCTGAATCAAAAAGAGAGGACCAAAAGACTAAACACAATATTCTCTCATTTAGCTTGTATGAAATAGATCATTTGAGTATTTGCTGAAGCATTCAGAAATCATTGTATTTGCTGCACTTCTAAAGAGTCACCATTTTGCTCATTATTTTCTAAGGGAAAACTCCAAATGTATTGTTTTTATTTAACAGGCAAAATAGTTTAACTCTACAGGACACTCTTATTCCTATATAATCTTGATATATCACTGCAGTTTAAAAAATATTTTCACCACTACTTCTGAAGAATTGAGAATAGTGTAATCATTCTTTATGTGTAGATACACTTGTCTGTACCATAAAAAATCAGTGATGGTAATAAATGTAAGGATAAAATAAATACAAATATATAACATGTATTGTATATTTATATTCTAAAAATATATTAAAAATATGCTTAAAGAGTGAGAATTCCAACTAAAACGGCAACAGTGAAATGACCTGATAAATGTGAAGTGATTTGAGATATATCCTCAGTGACTTGAGATTATTATTATTATTTTTTTTATTATTTTTTGAATTGGAGTCTCACTTTGTTGCCGAGACTGGAGTGCAGTGGCACACTCCCGGCCACTGCAGCCTCGACCTGCTGGTCTCCAGTGATCCTTCTGCCTCAGTCTTCCAAGTAGCTGGAACTACAGGCATGCGCCACCACACCCAGCTAATTTTTTGATTTATTGTAGAGATGAGGCCTCACCAAGTTGCCCAGGCAGGTCTCGAACCACGGGCTCAGGCAATCCACTCACCTCCGCCCCCCAAAGCATGGGATTACAGGCTGTGCCACTGAGTCTGGCTAATTTGAGACTATCGCACCATAGAATCTTAATTTGTTTGTTTGAAAATTTTATTTATCTTTGTCATACTTTATTAATGTTTAGGCAAATGCTTTCAGTGTACTTAAATGTAATTAGTATTTTTTCTACTTTAGTATTTCAACTATTATTTATTAATTTTAATATGACTATTATTAAAGTTATTATTATTATTATTTTGAGTCAAAGTCTCACTCTGTCACTTAGGCTGGAGTGTAGTGGCATGATCACCACTCACCACAGCCTCCACCTCTTGGGCTGAGGAGATCCTTACACCTCAACCTCTCGAGTAACTGGAACTACCGGTGTGTTGCAAACTGCTGGCTATTTTTAAAATTTTTTGTAGGGACAAGCTCTTACTATGTTGCCCAGGCTGGTATTGAACTCCTGGGCTTAAGAAATTCTCTCATCTTGGACTCCCAAAGTGCTAGGATTCCAGGCATGAGCCAGTGCGCCTGGCCAAGCTTTTAAATAATTTTTCTTTATATTTCATCTGAGATGTGAAGTGTGTGCTGGGATTTGACAGAATCATATTCCTAAAGGGTCACATTCATCATGTATTCTTGCTATTCATTTTTAATTTTAAGCATAATAAACAGTCTACTTTTATGTACATTTTATAATTGAGAAGTAATAGGCTTTTTGGATGTTTGCCAGTATTTCACTGGTAAGAATGACAGCAACAACAGATAATTAAGATTTGAGCCCACACTATTTCAGCAAATAGACTCCTATATTTTTCCAGGAAAGACTGTCCAGAATGAGACAATCTTTTTTTTTTTCTTTTATATTTTTTCTTTTTTATATTTTTATATTTTCTTTTAAATTTATTTTAAAATATTGTCATTTAAGACAATATATATTAAAAGAAAAAACCTAACTTTATTTCCGCCCTCTCTTCATTTTTGCTGTAGTGTAGAATTATAACCTAGAAATTAAGCTAAGCCTCTGAGTCACTCAGTCTGGCTCATCACTTCCTATTCTGTGACCTTAATCAAGTTATTTGGGCTTTTTGTACCTCTAGTTCCATGTATATATTTTAAAAAGGAAGGACAATAGGTTTTACTTCCTAGGATAAAGTTGACTGATGTATACATAGTACCTAATTAAAATTAGGGACCTCATTATTTTTCTGAATTCTTACAAAGTATTTAGTTATACACTGTTGCCACATTTAATAAAGAAAAAAACTTTAGGAAGATAATTCTTTCATTTATTGAATTTATTGAGAACTTATCTTCTGTTAGACAATGTGCCCAGGGTTGGGGCAAGCTTAAAAATGTGATCTCTGACTTAAAGGAAGTCACTGGTTGCAAGGAGACCAGCAGGAAGGCAGAAACAGATAACAACTGCTGAGACAAGACAGAGTAGAAGTGAAGAGATGAAGTCCGATAGTAAACATTTTAGGCTTTGTGGACCATGCAGTTTCTGCTGTAACTACTCAATTCTGCTGTAGTGCAAAGCAGCTGCAGAACATCTGTAAACAAGTGGGCATGGCTTGGTTCCAGGACAACTTTATTAATGGTCACTGAGAGTTAAATTTTATATAATTTCCATGGATAGTCTTTTGGTTTCTTTTCCAACTGATTTAAAAATATAAGCAGGGTGCAGAGGTTCACACCTGTAATCCAGTACTTTGGAAGACCAAGGTGGGAGAATTGCTTGATCCCACTAATAGATATCTATATTATCTATTTTTCTATGAAATAAAAGTGTTTTAAAATTAAGTGCTCTTCCTGAATTTAATGAGATGATACTGTCAATGTAGTGAGTTATAGTGATACATTTTTTTCTTAAATCCCATTTGGGTTTTGTTATTTATTTATTTTTTTTTTATTTTAAAGATGTGGGTACAATTTAGGATTAGGTAGATAAGTGGTCATTGTACAGGTAAAGTTTGGGCCTCTCTTTGGTCCCCACTTTGCTTGGTTTGAGGTCAGTTACTTTACTGAGGTTGTGTGCCCCTCCCTCCCCTGGCAGCATCCCTTTCTTATAGTATTATGATAAATGTTCAGGGTTCGCTTATAAGTGAGAACATGTGGTACTCGGTTCTTTGCTTTTTTGTTTTTATAGTAAGATTTACCGAGGTTCAATGTACACACACTAATGTTCATTCTCATTTGGTATATAATTTTATGAATATTAGCAAATACATACAGCAATACTACTTCTAACATCATAATTAAGAAATAGATAGTGTGCATTGTCCCAAAAGCTCACAAGTAGCCCTTTGTTGTTAAGCCTCTCTAGCCTGTCTAGCTCCTGACAATGACCATGCTGTTTTCTACCCCTATGGATTACCCTTTTCAAGGTTGTCATATCAATGAAATGACAAAATAAAGACACTTTTAAGTATAGATTCCTTTTCAGGTCATAGGTTGAAGACTATATATTTTTTATTTGTTCTTGAGTTAATACATATTTTGGAGATTGTTGAATTATATGATCGGTGTATGTTTAATTTCACAAGAGGTATACATACTTTTAATTGCGTGTTCGTCTATCTATCCACCTATATCTATAAATAGAATATACATATACATACTATATATATAAATGAGGGAAACCCCCAGAAACCCAGGATTATCTTTTAGAAGGCAGGCCTTTTTTAGTATAGGCTTCCCCCATTAGGTGAATGTTCTAGGAACTCACTGGAATCAATGAATATACCAGCTAGCTTTGTTGTGCAAAGCTGCAATGAGGTTCTGCTAATTTTTTTGGAGATTCTTTCAACACGTTTGCCCATTTCATGGTGGGTTGGTGGGTGATTTACAAGCACACCTACACATGCCACGTTGAGTGTTCAATTTTTGACCAAAAACAGCATGACCCCATGCCCCCTCTTCCCTATTCACCTGATCTTGCCCTGAGCATTTTTGTTTGTTTGCTTCCCAGATTTTAAAAAAAGTCTTCAGAGGGAAATGTTTTACTAATGTGAAAAAAGGTGAAGTACTAAAAGGCATCAAAATGGATGAGTTCAAAAACAGTTTAGAGTAGTGGAAAAAGCATTTTGATAGGTTTATTGTATCAAATGGAAAGTACTTTGAAGGTTACTGAAGTTTAAACATGTAAGAATAAATACACTTTTTTTTAATCCATACATTCTGGGTTTTGAGGGGTTCAACATATATATATTCAACTTATTTATTTATTTATTTAATCTTTAGTGAGTTTTGTACTTTTGTATCTTTCAAAAAGTTTGTCCATTTATTTTTGTGGAATTTAGTGGGAAAAGTCACTCTTCATATTTCCTTATGTTTTAATATCTGTAGGACCTGTAGTAATGCCCTTCTCTTATTCCTGATATTGGTAATTTTTCTGTTTTTTTATGATAAATTTGGCTGCACACTTACCAATTTTATTGATTTTCAAAAGATTAATTTTTACATTGGCTTTTCTCTTTTTCTCTATTGTATTTCAATTTTATTCATTTCTGCTCTTGTTTTCACTATTTTCCACTTGTGCTTACTTTTGGTTTAATCTATTCTTTCCAGTTTCCTAAGGTGAAATATTAAATCATTGATTTGCATATCTTTTCTTTTTCTAATATTTTATGCTAAGTATTTTCCTCTACTAAAAAAGACTTCTTTTGATGTATCCAAAATGTTTTTTCATGTGATATGTTTTCGTTTCATTTGATTAATATTTTCTCTGTTCCATTGTGGTTTCCCTGTTAACTCATGAATTACTTTTGAAATATATTGCTCAATTTCCAATAGTGGGTATTTTTCAAAGATATCTTTTGACTGTCGATTTCTAGTTAAATTTCACTGTGGCCAGATAATATACCTTGTATATTTTTTATTTTTTTAAGCTTGTTAAACTTGTTTTTACAAATCAATATGTTTTATCTTGGTAAATGCTCACATGTAGTTGAAAATAATATGTTCCTTGCTTATTTTGGGGCATAATGTTCCATAGATGTCAATTAGATCAAGGTGGGTGATAGTTTTGTTGAATTCTTCTATGTTCTTATTGTTTTTCTGTATATATGTTCTATCAATTAGAGAAGTCTATAAAGTCTCCAGCAAATGTGTTTATATATACTTTCAGTTCTATCAGTTTTACTTCATGTATTTTGAAGTTGTTAAATATATAAACATTTAGCATTGCTAAATCTTCTTAATGATTACATTTGTATTATTAGTAATGATAACCAACACATTATGTGATATCTCTATTTTTGGTAACAATCCTTGCTAGGAAGTTTACTTTGATATTAACAAAACTGGTCCATTTTTTCTAATTAAATTTTGCCTGGTATGTATTATTTTTTCATTGACCAAGTATGCATTTTAATCAGAGTGCTTAGACCATTCACATTTAATGTAATTTACTGATTGTTAAATTATATTAATAGTGCCATTCATATTTTTATTAGATTTTCTAATTAGATATTTTGTTAGTATACTTTATTTCCGCAGTTGTCTTATTAGTTAAATTACTTTCTCTAATTTTTTTCTCAGTGGTTTCCCTAGAGTTTATAGTAAATATCATTAACCTATAACCTAGCTTTAAATATTATAATACTACTTTATGTACCTTGTAAGAAATATAACAATATATTTTTAATTCCTCTCACTCATTTATTCTATTTTTGTCATACCTTGTATTTTACCAATATTACAAATTCAAAACATTGGTTTTTGTTTGCTTAGAGCACTTTAAAATTATTTCTTATATATTTACCTTATTATTGTTATTATTATTATTATTTTACTATTTCCAAGGTTCTTAATTGCTTTGTATATTCACAAGTTTCTGTTTGAAGGACTCCCTTTAGTATTTCTGGGAGTGTGTGAATGTTAGTAATAAACTATATTATGTCTTGTTTGCACAAAATATCTTTGTGTTGTCCATTTTTACTGGGTGTACAATTCTACTTAACACGTTTTCTTCCTTTCTCCTTCCTTCCTTCCTTATTTGTGACGTTGCATTTAGCACTATTCTTTCTAAGTGACAAAAGTAATACTTAGCTAAAGCTTAATATGTAATTTTTGATTATATAATGATTTCACCGTTGTTTGATTTTTAAATATTTTTATTATTTTAAACTTATTTTCATTTGAAATTTTTGATCTAAGCTAGGATTTTATGACTGACTTTCTTATGGGATTTTGTGGTCTATACTGTTTTCTGTAAAGAGACAGTCAGTAAATATTTTAGGCTTTGCAGGCCATATGGTCTCTGTCCAACTACTAAACCTGGCATCATAGTGCAAAGGAAGCCATAGACCATATGAAAATTAATGATCATGACTGTGCTCTAATAAAGATTTATTTATAAACAGGCAGTGGGCAATTGACCAACAGGCTAGTCTTGGATATTATACAAAGGTTTTTTTGAATTTTATAACAACTTAATTTTCAGTCTAATACATGCTAATTTTTATCAAAATGTTTTCCAAATATGCTTGAGAAGAATGTGATTTTTTTGTAGACATATTTATATACACATATTTCAAGTTATTTAACTATATTATCATGTTATTTAGATTTATTTTGTTTTATGTTTCCTTTTATAACATAAGTAACTAGCTTCAAAATTTGAATATTTTCAGATGCTCTTTGGAATTCACAGATAATAAAACAACAGACCAGCTGTGGTAACTGATGCCTGTAATCTCAGTATTTTGAGAGACTGAGGCCAGAGGATTGCTTGAGTCCAGGAGTTCCAGACCAACCTAAGTTACATTGCCAGACCTCGTCTCTACAAAAAATACAAAAATTAGCCAGGCATAGTGGCTACTCAGGAGGCTGAGGGAGAAGGGTCGCCTGAGCCCAGGAGGTCAAGTCTTCAGTGAGTTGTGATTACACCATTGCACTCCAGCCTGGGTGACAGAGTGAGACCCTGACTCAAATAATAATAGTAATAATAAGAATAAGAAGAATGAAACTATGAACCACTTGTCTAAGCATAGTCATATGGGTTTAAAATGAAAATTCCTCACTGTCTATTAGCAAGTAAAACCTGGTAATCCAAATGGGAAAACATGTTGGAAAGTTCACTTATATTGTTATTCTAAGTTCAAATATAAGATATTATTTTATACTTAGACATTATTCTGTGCTTGTTTCAACTTTCCTGGGTTGGTAAATATGGTTTTTGAAAAAACCATTAGCTCTCATTTTCCTTAATTTTTTATATAGCTCTCTCGGAGTCTATCTTAATTGTATTCAGAGCAGAACAGGTGAGGTTATAGACTGGAAGAACAAGAGACCAATGCTTCTGATTGTATTCTCTATTTCTCTCTTACTTAAGGTTTCTTGAAGCTCTCTTAGGAACACTGAAAGAAGTCTTCCTCTCCGTGTCTCCAACAAATGGTTTAATTTACACAGTTCAATTATTGAGAACTATGGCCAGTTGGATATATTGAACTTGCAGACAATCTTGACTTTGCACTTCCCATCTTCTGCTATTAGCACACCAAATATCCATATTCAGGTCAGTGGAATGGCAGATAAAATGAAACATAAGAAAGGCTAGAAAATATAAAGATAGAATTTAAAAATAAGATTAAAAAAGTTTAGTCTACCAATGTTCAAGGGGTGGTGCTGCCAAATTTTTAAAATTGAACTTCATGGTAGTCAAAACACAAATGGCGAATGCTTATCTAAATTTTCCGTGAGGAAAATGTGAACTTTTTCCTAAGGGAAGAAAAAAAGTTTTTCCTAGTTTTTAGGAAATTATTTGCCTCAAAAAAAAAAAATTTTAAAGACACTTCATCATGAGAAAATGAGTTACTCAATAACAACCCTATAGTAAATGTTCTAATGGTATCACACCAATGGTTTCAATGTCCATGCTCCATGCAGAGTTTTGGAAGTTCACAACTCTGAAAGGTATAATTTTCCATGTCATCCATACCAATGGCCTTCATTGACACAATGTAGGACTTGTATTGCTCAGCGACAGAGTCCCTGAGATATGTAAGCCAAGGCCACAGCACTAAATGCAGCTTAGAGAAAGGCATTTTTTAAGAGATAAAATTCCTGTGGTTTTGTTGAATAGTTCTCTCCTAACAGTGGTCCTCAAAGTAAGGACCAGGAAAATACCCAGACTATCATGCAAAGCAACCTAACTAACTTCCACCTCCACTGGCTATACAATTTTAATAGTTGTATGATTTTCAATGAGTTGGTTAACTCTTCAAAGTCCCAGTTTGCTCATATATAATGTAAGGATAATATACTCACCTCCTAAGTTAGTTATGAAATTTGTATGAGAAAAATTATATTTAACATTGAGCAGGTTATCAAACTTTTTAATTTAAATTTGAGGCAGCTCTTAGACTTCAATGCAATAAGTCACTCGGTTTCTGGATGCTAATGGAAATACAAATGTTCAATTCTCTGCATATTCTATATTGGTTTTTATTTTAATAGGGGGAGAACGAGTTAATGAAAAACAAATGAGCAATGAACCCTTATAAGTGACTTATAATGGACTATAAACCCAGGCCTAGGATAGGAAAAGTTGTCTCCTCCTTCCTGAGGAGAAACATGTAGGATTCAGTTTTGAGTGATGTCTCTGCTACTTAGTAGAAATGCATTCTTAGGTATTCCACTCAATGTCTCTGGGTTCATGTCTTCATCTGTGAAACTGAAGGGTTGGAGTAAATGGTGTTTGAGGTCCCATCTGTTCATGCATCCTATGTCATTGTTTGCCTCTTGTGGATGCTACTTTTTCGATAGTTCAAAACAACAGCATCAATAAATGTGGAATCTATCATGGCCCAGAAGTCTGAGATTAGTGGATATGAGGTAGTGAAGTTAGTGTATCAATAAATCAATATCCAACTGCCATTTTTCTGTCTTCAAAATGCAGTCCTTTATATCAAGACAATGATTCAAAGCTCTTTCTTGAAAAGCAATCCAAGAAAGTGTGATTTGGAGAGAGAAGCTCCAGGAAAGATAAACAAGTCAAGGAAAAACACAAAGGTGACTTTCAAAAAAAAAAAAAAGATCTAAATCAGGAATCAAATTGGTACTGGGACTTGAGCTCATATTGACTAGTTTCTAAGAAAACATCCGCTGTAAGAAGAAAATAATGCTTGAGAGGATACGCTTTTTTTTAGATGTCTATAAACATTTAGAAAGGAAGATGGAAGAAAAGAAAGAGAAAGAGGATGATATTGAAGCACGGACTCTCCTAGGTTGATTTAGTAGTAGAAATAAAGTGTCCAGATGAACAATGCTTTTCTTTGCTCCTTGGCCGGTCTGCTACACATAAGAAAAACTTCAGAGCCACTTGCGGTTTTGTTTCATTTTTGTTAAAACCAGCAAGCAAAAGATATCATTAGGGTTGCTAGTAATCTCTTCTATATTTCATGAACAAATACATCAGAATGAAATAATCCCTGCACTCCAGGGAGAACTCTGTGTAATTCCCTCACACTATCTTGCCACGAAGACTCAGCTCTCCATGCAGGGTTCACATTTGCATTCTGGCTTTTATCTCCTATTATCCATAAAATAGTGGGATGAGAGAATATAGGATCCTTTCTATTTTATGCCTGATACGTGGTGAACTGAGGAGAAAAGATGACATGTCGAACTGAGTCTAAATATAGCATTTCCATCAATGATTCCCCAGTTCTAAAAGTAGAGATATTGTGATGGAACCTTAGAAGAATTGGAGTTTTCATTCTTTAGCTTACCATGGAATTATCCCAGCTGGGGATCCAAAATAAAATTTGCTGTTTGTAATTGATTCAGCTTTTCTGTAGGTTTCAAATAGAAACATTGAAGCCCTGTGGGGAATGATGAACTGTCATTGATTTTGAACCGAATTATCAAATATGCCAGTGGGATGAGAGATAAACCTCTAGGAATTTGTATCATTTTCTAAAATGGCAAGGCTTTAAAAATTTCAAACCCCTTCAAAAAATCCAAAAAAGGAAAATCAGTGCCAGTGTTAAGAACTCATTGAACTATTGTTACCGGGAAACTCTGTGAATTTATTTTCTTACTTAGTTTTTAATACATAAAGAAAAAATGCATTCATAAACAATATGCCTCCTCCTTTCTGGCTTAGGCAAATCTACCACAGAAATGAGTGTGCAGCTTGTTTCTATAGTTACCATTTTATGATATTTGATGCTGTAAATCCTTTGTCAATCAATACCTGGAGGTTTCTGCATCTTCTTAAGTTTGAAAGTCTGATAAATCTTAAGCCTAAAATGTATGCTAGGTGAAGTGCTCCCAGGTCCTTTTTTGGTGGGGGCAGGTTCTAAAAACATTTGCTATGACCCCCTGGAGCTAGAAGTATTGATTTTTTAATGGGTACACTTTTCTCAAATGGAATCCTTTGCTTAAATTCAGCATCCGCTCCTTTGTTGAAGGAGCAATTTTTTGTTTCCAGTCAAGTAATTATGGTTCTTCCTTTTCACTTCGGATAATGTCATGTTTAAGAATCCATATGTTCTCTCAAGGAAATTTAAAGTTTGTCTTCTATGCCAGAAAGCAAAGAGGCAATTGGATGTTAATAATTAATAAGTTGTTACAACGTTATCTAAATGATTTTGAGCTTTCTTCTGCATAATAAACTTAATTTATATCTTTTTGAGATCAGGTGGGTAGACTACTCCAGATTGGCGTAGACAGAATCACCATTTTTTTCATATTGTACAGATTCATTCAAGAAGTTAGGAATTACAGAGGTTGTAAGAAATTAAGATTTTTTATTCTATGTTTTCAAAACAAAGATCTTTATTGGGAGGAATTACATTTGATACAATATCTGATCACTAAAAACTTAAAAAACTTCTGGGTGATTTGCTACACTTTAAAAAATGTATTTTAGAATCATGGGGTATGTGTGAGGATTTGCTACGTAAGTATATTGTGTGAGGGCAAGGTTCGGGCTTCCAGCAAGCCCTCTCTCCCCTCAGTAAAGGACATGGCACCCAATGGGTTGCTGTGTGCCTCTGGATTCCCATCTCTCACTCTCCCCATAGCAGTGCCCAACATCTGCATCTCATCTGGTCTTATCTGACTTTTGCAAGAAAGAAGAAAAACATCCTAACGGTGAGAAAGTTATGGTATTCATTTGACCAGATGTCTCAGTCACTTACATTGTTGATCATGTAACCACTAGGCCATCTTCCAACAATCTATGATATGTGGTGGTAGAAGGGATAGAGAGGGATTATAGAGACACAATAATGCTCTTGCCTTAGGCAGGGTAGAGTTGAGACTTTTCTATTTTCTCTTATCTTTTCCTAGCTCCCTGGGCAAGGTATAGCTCATTCATCCCTTCGACATCTACCTCTTAGGATGGCCTTGTCTATAGACCTAGGGTATTGGTCAATAGTCATTAATAAAAAATCTCTCTAATACTTTGGTAGTTCAAGGACAGTTTGCCTGGCTCTGCACAGCCTAGGAAAAGTAGTCTAGCTAGAAAAAATTGAGAGGACTTGGTATGATGGAAAATAAAAATGAGCTCAGTGGGTCTGTAATGTAACATTGAAGAGGCGCACTGTGAAAGATTAAGTTTAACGGGGGAGTCAGTGAAAGGTGGAAGGTGAATTGTTAGGTGTCCTACATGCTATGTTGCGAAGTTGAACTAGTTTCTGAATGCTGGGAGTCATTAAATAGCATTGGGCAGGGACACATTCATGAGTTGTTGTTCTTGTTTATTTTCAGAAAATTTGTGCTGGAAGCTCTATAAAGAAAAGCTCACAGGAATAAGTAAATGACATCTGACCAGCTAGGATGCTCTTTTAGCAACTTGTTTAAGAAACCTGAACATACAATGAATGTAACAACTGTGGATTGCTGTAAAAGGGACAGATTGGAAAAGGGGTTAAAAGAATAGAAAAGGTAACATTTATTGTTTAATTAGATAGAGTTTTAATTAAGTTTGTATTAAAAGTGACTACAGATTCTGATTTGTGAAATTGTGTGGAATTTTAAGTCTGCTTATATACCAACACCATTTTTCAAAAATGCCTTCATGTGGCTTAGAAAGAATTATAATTATGAAGATTAAAATATCAACAGCAAAAAATTTAGAAAGAATGCAAGACAAAGAAAATGAGAGAAATAGACTGTAACAAAAAGAAAGAAAGCAAATGGAAAATTATGGTGTTATAACACAGTGAGAGTAACCCAGAAGTGGCGTGAGGAGACACATGTATTTAATGAAAGCCCATAAACTTGCTAAAGGTGGGTCACAAATCAATGCAGCACAAAGGTGTTTGGTAGGTTATTCAATAAGGGAAACATAATCAGTAACAAGATCATGCAGCTGCCTGGAAGGTAGCAACAAATCCACTATTGCAGGAACTTGTAATCATTTCTGGTTCTGCAGCCAGAGAAACGCACAGCCGGGAAGGAGTGTCCTTTCCTGAAAGAAGGAAAATAAGGCTGTATTCAGTCTAGCCAATGTTAAGTCATGCAACCTCTAATTAAGTGAATTTCTTCTTTCAAATACTCCCTCTTCACTGTCCAACACTCAGTGTTCTTCTTGACTCAAAGAAACAAACATTTTTTTGAGCATCTACAATGCAATTTTGCTAAGAAAATTTCACTTACAGCAATGGCTTTTCTCTCTGCCTTGATAACCCTGTTTCTCCTAACCCAGCCTGATCTATTTCCTAACTCATTCATGCAGCTGTATAGTGTATCTCTACTACATACAGACAATAGTATGGACTGGGCTTCAAAGACCTTGAATATTTTAAATCTCCTTGCTATCTCCACCACCCAAATTCTATAAATCCAAGTTTTCTAAAGTGTGCAATGTGTCCCACTGATAGTCCTTGAAATGATTTGGGGAAACAAGAGCGTGGTCTTAAGTAACATGAATCACACAGCGAGGAAGCATTTCTCTTTCAATTCTCCCTCCTTCTTTCACATGCTCTGATTCATTCAAGAGGGAGATCTCCATTTTGTAAGTTTTTAAGAGTTTTTAATGCTAATCTCCTTTAGTCCAAAATCTCTCAGTCTTTTAGCTATCGATGATATGTAGCTAGAATTGAATAATTTCTTTGTTTTGTGTTTATTGGATTGTCTTCTATTTCACAAAGAAATATCTCACTATTTAGGGCAGTGAAATAGAATTTCCTTTTAAAATCAATGTATTTCCGTTAAGAAGTTAATCAAGTGAATTAATAATATTAAGAACCCAATATTAGATGGTGTGTGAATATGGGGATAACTTTTGAAAACATTATACTTGTTTCATAGACGTGGCAAAAATCAGAAACCTAATATGCATTGACTAAGTTCTGGGAATGCTGTGATCCCCACCAGACCAACCCACTTGCCTTTTGCAAAGATCTTCTGTTTCTACCCAAGATGCCTTTGCTGTGGGGTGACTTGGCTTGGAAGTCTCCTCCAGCCTTTCCCCTTGGTAATCCTGCCCCTGCCTCCAGAGTCAGCCTCTGCATCTTTTCGAATGTACCACCTGTTCTTATTTTACCTATTGTGCCTTGTACAACCCATCGCTTATTGAGCTGCAGTGCAAATATCTGTTCAAGTATCAAACTTCCCAACTGATTGCAAACTCTTTGTGGCAATGTGTCAATCATCTCCATATCACTAAATTCTAGCACAATGACAGACACAAAGTAATCAAATGTTTGATGAATGAATTGATAAAAATTGTGCTTAGGAATGTTTGATGAATTAATTAATAAAAATTGTTGCCTAGTTTTAAAATATTCTGTAAAAATAGTAAGTCTAGTTTGTCTGCGTGTGGGTTGTGTGTGTACATTTTAGCAGAACTAACAATGTAAATGTGCTTAAGGCCACTGAACTGTATACTTTAAAATGGTCATAGTGGTAGATGTTGTGTTACGTTAACCACAATAATAAAAAATCTACCAAAGGTAAACAAAAAATTTAATGTTACATATTAAGACACAATTTTTCCTTTGCTTACATTAGACTTTTTAAAGATGGACTAGCTAGGAATTACTACAACAAACATTAGAATCTAGCTTGATTAATCTGTCAACTTGAAAGATGGATTGGGCTTGTTTATGGAGATACAGCAAAATCCAGTAATACAAGTTTAATCCTATGCAGTCGAGAAATGCTTATAAGTAGCATAAATATTTCTTTGAGCTTAACAAGTGTGTCAGGTGTTGCTGGCTTATGACTGTGGCTCATGTGAAAAGTAGCTGTTTCCTCAATACTGCATATTCAGATGAAGCATGTATTGCCATTTATACATTATTTCAAACAGCCACTTTTGATAATAGAAGTGAGTGGGCACTAAACTTGATTTTGTGAATGTTATTTTCTGATAAGGATTCAGAGTGGGATCGTGGCAGTCCTGTCTGAGAAGGCAGAATGAGAGCCTGGAGGCAGTCAGAGACCAGGGACCCAGCAAGACCTCTCCTCCCCATCCTTGCCGTCTCAACACATCTGCTATGTTCTTCCTTACTGACGGACTTTTCCGAGGTGTGTCCACAATGTGGGTCCATGGTGGCTGCCCATGCTCCTGCCCCACACCCAAGCACACTGACTCTGTGTTAGTTCTCACTTAGTCTAGTCAACAGTACACAGGGAAGCATCTTGGTTTATGTATACGACTATGGAGTCAAATCCTGGGGATGGAAGAAAGGACAAAACAGGGGATCATTGAGAACTGGGCAGACATCCCGAAAGGTGCCTACTACCTGTGTTCAAGCCGAAGGGGTTGCCCACATGCTGATGTCTAACTACCATGCCTTCTCTACAGAATTTCAGCAATTTGAAAGAAAGAATGAAACTTCAGTGAGTCCAACACCTTCCCCCAAAACCCTAAACAATTGGATAAATGTCACCCACTTAAAAATTAATGTCTTCACACCCCATAGGCCATATATTCTCTATTAAATTCCTTTATTTTCTTCATGAGTTATCACAATTATCCATATATTTATGTGTTTATTTGTCTATTGTTATCTCCAACCCACCCATCCCAAGAACTTAACATTCATGAAAGACCTTATTTGTTTTGTGTGCTGTTATATCCCAGTGCCTAGAAGAGTTCCTGGCATATAATTATTATTCAGTAAATACTTATTAAATTGAATAATTTAAAAATGTCTCTCATTTGAAATGCACCTTAAGAAATGTGTGAATGTTAAAATGTAATATAAAAAGTAATAGAGCTATTAGGGTTTTACTCACATTAGAAAGGGTTGAGGTCATCTCACGCAGCATTTTATGAAATTTATTGAGTCACAGACTATTTAAACAGCAAAATTTATTGTGACACTTTAAACATTCTTAAAACTTTCTCATTGTTGCATAGTATATAATGACTTTATTTGAAGCAAAATGTATCAGACCAATTTATTATTAAATGATTTCACAAAATTAGTTTTAATACAAACTATCTTGTTCATAATATATAAAAAATGATGAATTTGACCTGTAAAAAATTTCCCATCTTTCTTGTTTTAAAATACTTATAAACAGAAAAGTGTATCATATAAATATACATTTTAAGACAGCATTACCTTTGTTTTATTGTTCATCAGTATAAATGTACTTGTAATTTAACTATTTGCTATGGAATCAAATACACAAAACCAGCTTCCATGATGTGATTCATTTCTGTTTGGATTGTTGCATAGGTGAGTTTTTTTCAGTACTTGTGTTTTGCTTCTAGATAATTAGAAAAGGAGGAAGTTTTTTTTCAGGCAGTCATGTCTAAGTACTTCTCAAAAAATTAGCAGTTGGAGGCTTTGGGCTAAATAAGGTGAATTAATTATGCATATTTTCCTCTGTTCCTCTTTATTTTCTGCTAAAAGGAAGAAAAATTGCAAAAACTCATAAGGACAAAGAATAAGAAAGAATGCTGTAATGGACTAGTGATATGAAGAAAAGTGTACAGGCTTAAGCTGTTTGGTGGCTCATACCTGTAATCCCAGAACTTTGGAAGGCCAAGGCAGGAGAATTGCTTGTGCCCAAGAATTTGAGACAAGCCTGGGAAACACAGCAGGACCTCATCTCTTCAAAAAGTAAAAAATTAAAAAAAAATTAGCTAGGTATGATGGTACACACCCATGGTCTCAGCTACTCAGGAGGCTGAGGTAGAAGGATCGCCTTAGCCCAGGAGGTTGAGGCTGCAGTGAGCCAGCCTGGGCAACAGAATGAGACCCAGTTGCAAAAAATGAAAATAGGCATAGAAGCAGGAGGATGGTAACAAATGAACTGAGTAGAAGGGGCTATAGTTCTATGTTTCTACAGAGTGATATGGCAAGGAGGAACAAACTACCTCCCTACAAAGAACCTTAGAAGACCAGGACTTGGTGCTACCACATCCAGTAGACAGATAAATTAATACATGACATTAAAACGAAAAACCATAATGAGGACTATAAGCATAATAATTTTGGAGCTTTACTTTAAAATATTCCGCAGGAAGAGAGAGCTGTGAAGGCGGAAAGGCTGCTCTACAAAGACACATGAGCTGCTTTCTGAAATTTCTGTTTATTTGCATGCTATTCATTGTCTCCTGGCACTGTTTTTAATTTTAAACATAGATAGTCAGGGGAAAGTAAAGAGTAGAAGCTGAGTCTGAGCGAATCACACTGCTGAACCATTCCTATTAGCTATTAGCAGGCCTAGACACACGTAGGCTACCAAGACAGAGAATTGCTGGGAATGTTACCAGACAACTGAGAGTACCCAGCCAGCAAAGTTATTAGAGGCATCTAGACTCAATAGAGGTGGTAGGGGATATATCAGAGTAAATGAACAGAAGGACAGAGCAACAGCTTCTCAGTTGGAAATCGGGGAGTCGGAATCATGGTTCGGAAATTAAGGCAGACAGGTAGATGGTTGAAAGAGAAAACATTGACCAGAGGTCAAGGTTGGCGGGGAGGAATGTCCATGAAAAGCAAGAGGGTGTTTTGAGAAAATGTTGAGGAAAATGAGGTTGAGGCTATTTTCTGTACCAAGCAGGTAGTTCATGGAAACTCACTACTAGCAAAAATATAAATAAATACCAGTCAGTAAATCAAGAAATCCCATGACATGGACAGTCCAAAACTCACTAGCAGGAGTAAGAAAATTAATCTGAAGAAGGGCTGATAGAGAATCTCTCCTGAAGTTATAGTCCCTGCTTCTTCTAGGGTGGAGTGGTTGGCCTTTCCCATTTTTATGGTGTGTTTCTCTATTATTACCAATCAATACCTGTGCAGAAGCTACTGGGAATTTTTCTACCAGAGGAAGACTTTCTCAATCAAGCTTTGTGTGGTCAAGTGTCATAATTTGGTATTATTTCTATTAGTAGGCACATGTAAAAAGTTGGTGTGGCAAACTTCAAAGAGAACTACATTTTAATATTCAGATGTTCAACAAAGTGTGTGAGGATTTATCAGAGTGCCAAGATAACTTCCTGTTAAATATTACAGCATAACAAACATTTGGTTTAACGTTTGTAATTTTTGCACCTCTAAAAATATTTTTAACACATGAAAGCCCATCTCTAACAATTTCTGACAAATACCTCACAATAATAATCAGAAAAACACAATAATTTATATTTCTTAAAAAATCAAACCTATAAGCTTTATTTGAGTTTAGTGAAAGAGTAAAGTTAAATGTATGATTAATTCAGTCTCTTAGAAATATATCCTGTTAACTTCTTATGCAAATATTTCCATTTTGAGTGTACAGAAATGCTCCTTATATTGTGGTCATTAAAATAAAAGATTATTTGCAGTCTTAGAACACTGGTCAGTTCCCCTGATGTTTCTTTAGAAGACTGATTTTTTTTCAATGTAATATATTGTTTCTATTGCTATTAGACCTGTGTCTTTGAAATTTCAAAACTGGCAGTGCCAGCAATCTTACTGCTGGATATGTATCCAAAAGTAAAGGAAATCAGTCTATCAAAGAGACATCTGCATCCCCATGTTTATTGCAGCACTATTCACAGCATGAAATCAACCTAAGTGTCTATCAACAGATGAATAGATGAAGAAAATGTGGAACATATATACACAATGGAACATTATTCAGCCATAAAACAGAAAGAAATCCAGTCATTTGCAACATCATAGATGGAACTGGAGAACATTGTGTTATGTGAAATAAGCCAGGCACAGAAAGAAAAATTTCGCGTGTTTTCACTCACATGTCAAAGATTAAAAAAAAACAAATGACCTCATGGAAAGTAGTATAATGGTTACCAGAGCCTGGAAGGGGTGGTGGGGAGCGGGGAATACAGAAAGGTAGGTTAGTGGATACAAAAACAGCATATACAAGGAATAATGTCTAGTTTCAGTCGCACAATGGGACAAAGGCCATTTATACGATAAATGACAAAGGTCATTTATAGTAATTGGTTATAGCTTACAAAATAACTCAAGATGTGGAATTGGAATTTTTCCAACCCAAAGAAATGATAAATGCTCAAGGTGATGGACATCCCAATTACTCTGATTTGATCACTACATTGTATGCTTGTCTTGAAACCTCACATGTGCGTGTCATGAATATGTACAAGTATTATGTACCCACAAAATTAAAAATAATTAAGTACAATTAGCAGTAAATGTGATTTTATAACTTCTAATTAATGCACTGTAGCATTCATAAAGTAATAAACAAATCAAAACCAGATATTTATATCAAATAATAGATTTTCATATTTTTTTTTCAACTCTGTCACCTAGGTTGGAGTGCTGGTGGCATGATCATGACTTGCCACCATCTGAATCTGGGCTCAGGTGAGCCTGCTGTCTCTGCCTCATGAGCGTAGGCACATGCCACCATGTCCAAGCAAATTTAAAATACATTTTTAATTTTTGTAGAGACAAATTCTTGTGATATTTCCAGGCTGAATCAAACTCCTGGGTTCAAGTAATCCTCCTGCCTTGGTCTTCCAAAATACTGGGATTACAGGTGAGAGCGCCATACCTGGCCTCAATTTCTATAATGTATGTGCAAAGTGTTTGATTTTAACTCGTACTCCTGGTATATAAAGGTTAGAGGTTTGTTTTCCTACAAAATAAAATGTGAAACACATTTTTATTTCCTCTTGACAAAGACATTACTATGTAAAGAGTATTAATTGATAATGGAACAAATTATTGAAATTTTCCAGGGAATAGTTATAGTGTTACCTCTAGAAGATTATGTCATATTACCACATATATTGTAAGATAAATATCCCTGATGTAGCATGTAATTTGACACAATACCAGTGAGTCTGCACATGTGGAGACTGCAGGATCAAGAGGTGATCCATATTGAGGAAGTTAATCAATATTAGCCTTAGCAAATAGTTAAATATACTCATGGGAATTCAAAAAAGTGATCTGAAATCAGAGAAGGGAAGATTGTGTCAAGGTCACTTAGTACAATAATTAAAAGGAATTCTTCATTTTAGGCCTAGTGGCATTTTACCCTGCAAGATTTTATCTCTGCTACCCTTTACATCAACCATAAACCTAAGGCCTAAGGATAAAGAGTGTGACTTAATTAAGAGGAAACCAAGGAAGGATAAGAGAGAGGAGCACAGAAAGATAACTGCACCTAGAACTGTGCATTAGGCTTGTGGAAACACTTAAATGCTTATGTGTGAGTGAGTAAATACATGAGTAAAAGAGTAAGTATTGGGGAAGAAATAAAAGGAAAAGCATTGTGCTTGGGTGTGGCCAAGGGAACTGACAGAAGAAGGGCTTTGAGAAGAATAAGAGAATTTGGACCTTCACATTGGCTGTAGTGACTCTAATGACCATTGGTAAAGCACTTTTGCTCCTGACTAACTGCTACTGGCTAAATGTGGTGGAGGGATAGCGAGGTCTTCCTCAGGCAGGAAAGTTCTTCCCAGTCCTGCATGGTATCCTTGATGGCGACGAGCCCTTCCCAGTTGCCCGCTGACACTGCTGCCTCTGCCCTTCCCACACAGGTATCAAAGAGCAAAGGAGCAAGGAGGACTCTTCCACAAATTCCGACTGCATCAGCAATTTTTGTCAGTGGATTAAGAAGGGAGCAAAGAGATGGGCTGCTTCCATATGCCAACAGGTCAATGCCCAGACATCTGCCCCCACAGCTCCCTGGGGAGAGGGTAGAGGAGGATTGGGGGGAGACACTACTGAACTACACAGCTGCCCTGTCTGCCTGAACAATACATCTGGGGCTCAGTGCTCCCCTGAGGGCACAGTCTCCAGAGAAGGCCATTGGGCCCACTAAAGGCAACCCCTGCTGCTGCTGCCCCTGCAGCCTGTAGTTCAGAAAGACAATGGGGAGTTAGGACATTAAAAGAAGTCAACAGACCATAACTGTCACAATCCACAGTCATATCCATAAGGGAGGAAAAAGAAAAGAAGAAGAAAACATTACAAGGCTCAATCCAGATGATAGACTCTTTAAACAATAAAAATAAAAAAATAAAATAAAAAGAGAAGAGTCTGCCTCTACAGATGAGAAGGAATCAGCACAAGACCACTGGCAATTCCAAAAGCCAAAGTGCTTTGACACCTACAAAGGAACCCACTAGTTCTTGAGCAATGAATTCTAACCAAAATGGATTAACCCTAATGACAGACATAGAATTCAGAATATGGATAAGAGAGACTCAGTGAGATCCAAGGGAAGGTGAATACTCAAATCAAACAGAACACAAAAGCAGTTCAAGAAGTGAAAACTGACTTGGCCATCCTAAGAAGGAACCAAACCAAATGCCTCAAAGTCTTCACTCACAAGCCTTAATAGAAGACTCACCTATGCAGAAAAAAAGATTTTTGTGATTTGAAGATTGATCCTTGAATTAACCCTATCAGACAAAAACAAAGGAAAACGAATATTTTTAAAAAATGTATGAAGCCTTTGGGAGACATGGGGTTATTATAGAGACCAAACCTATATTTGATCAGCATTCCTGAGAAAGAAGGGGAAATGAGAATGACATGGTTTTCAATATATTATACAAGAAAACATCCCCTATCTTGCTAGAGAGGCAGCCATCCAAATTCAAGAAATTCAGAGAACTCCTGTGAGGTACTATACAAGACAACTATCCCCAAATACATAATTATCATACTAGTCAAGGTCAACATGAAAGGAAAAGTTGTAAAGGCAGCTAGAGAGGTGAATACTACTTACCATGAGAGACCCATCAGAATAGCAGAAGACCTCTCAGGAGAAACCTTGTAAACCAGAAGAGATTAGGGACCTATTTTCAGCATTTGTAAAGAAAAACAATGCCAGCCACGAATTTCTTTTTTTTTTTTTTTTTTTTTTGAGTTGGAGTCTCACTCTGTCGCCCAGACTGGAGTGCAGTGGCCGCTCCTGGCCACCGCAGCCTCGACCCGTTGGGCTCCGGCGATCCTTCCGCCTCAGCCTTCCGAGTAGCTGGAATTACAGGCGTTTACTACCACGCCTGGCTAATTTTTTGATTTATTGTAGTGATGAGGTTTTGCCTGCCCAGGCGGGTCTCGAACCTGCGGGCTCAGGCAATCCACTCACCTCAGCCTCCCAAAGGCACAGGATTACAGGTTGAGCCACCGAACCCAGCAGCCACGATTTTCTAACCCTGCAAAACTAAGCTTCAAAAATGAAGGAGAATGAAATCCTTTTCAGACAAACAAGTGCCAAGGGAATTTGTCACCTCCAGTTCAGTCTTGCAAGAGATGTGTAGGGGAGATCTAAACATGGAAATAACATAACACAAGAGCACATGTAAGCACATAGTTTACAGACCACACAAACCAAACACAAAGCTGAGAACACAAATCAGCTTCTTAACAACAATGTAATAAAAACAAATCTTCACATATCAATAGCTAACTTGAATGTGAATGACCTAAACATGCCACTTAAAAGGCACAGAGTGGAAAATTGGATAAAAAACAAGAACTTGCCTAGCACAGTGTTTCCTGCCTATAATCCCAGCACTTTGGGAGAAAGTCAGGGTTGAATGATCGCTGGAGCCTAGGAGTCCAAGACAAACCTGGGCAACATAGCAAGACCCTGTCTCTAAAAATAATAAATAAATAATCACAATTCATCATTCTACCATCCTAGCCATCTCACCTCTAATAACACTCACAGGCTCAAGGTAAAGAGTTGGAGAAAGATCTTCCATGCAAATAGAAATAAAAAAAGAGCAAGGATCACTATTCATACTTCAGATGTAACAGACTTTAAGTCAATGAAAGTAAAATAGTACAGTGAAGGGTTCTGTATAATGATAAAGGGCTTAATTCAACAAAAAGAAATATCAGTCTTGAATGTATATGAACCCAAATAGGAGTACCAGTTTTACAAAGCAATTGTTACTCAACCCTAATTGAGGACATAGACAGCCACACAATAGTGGGTACTTCAATATCCCACTAACAGCTTTATTCTGATCAATAGAGTAGAAAATGAACACATAAAGCTGTGAATTAAATTTGACACTTTGCCAATGAAATCTAAAAGACATCTACAGAGCCCACCAACCAACAATGATAGAATACAGATTCTTCTCATCAGCATATGGAACATACTGTCAGACTGACATATTCTATCATAAAGCAAACTTGAATAAATTCCAAAAAGTTAAGATAAGGCAAAGCATCTTCTTGGACCACAGCAGAATAAAAATAGATATCAACACCAAGAAGAACTCTCAAAAACAAGCACACTCATAGAAATTAAACAACTTTCTCCTGGACAATACTGGGACAACAAAATCAAGACTGAAATTAAAAAATTCTTAGAAACAAATGAAAATAAAGACACAATACAATATACCAAAACCTACTGGATGACATTAAAATGATTCTGAGAGGGAGGTTTATAACATTACATACCACCATCAAGAAAACAGAGAGATATCAGATAGTCTAATGTTTCACCTAAGGGAATAAAAAAAAAACTTAAAGCTAGCAGAAGAAACAATCAAATTCAGATTAAAACTAAATTAAATTGATAAGAAAAAATCACATAAAGGATTAATAAGTCAAACCTTGTTCTTTGAAAGAGTAAACAAACTGACAGGTTTCTGGCTAGATGAGAGAGAAAGAGAGAAAGAGAGAGAGAGAGAGAGAGAAAGAGAGAGAGAGAGAGAGAGAGAGAGAGAGAGAGAGAGAGAAGAAAGAGAGAGAGAGAGATCTTGAAGAAATACAATGAAATGGATAAATTTCTGAAAACACACAACCTCCCAAGACTGAAACAGGAAGAAACTGAAACCCTGAACAGACCAATAACAAGTCACAAGTTTGATTCAGTAATAAAAAAAATCTACATACTAAAAAAACCCTGGAACAGATGGATTCACAGCTGAATTCTACCAGACATACAAGGAAGAGCTGGTACCAATCTTACTGAAATTATTCTAAGCAATTGAAAAGGAGGGACTCCTACATAACTCATTCTACAAAACTAAAATCATCTTGGTACCAAAAAATGGCAAAGACACAACAAAGATAGAAAACCATAGGTCAATACACTTGATAAACAAATGTAACAACAATGTAACAAAAACAAATCTTCACATATCAATAGCTAACTTGAATGTGAATGATCAAAAAATGCAAATATTCAAATGTGGCAAAAAATGCAAAAATCGTCAGCACAATATTAGCAAATTAGCAAAATATTAGCAAAATTTCAACAGAAGCAGAGAAGCAAATGCAATGAGAGATGCTTGTTTGCATCCTGCAACAAAAGAAAGAGAAATGACAAAACAGCAAATTTGTTTTTGTTACATTTTTGTTAAGAAGCTGATTTGTGTTCTAAGCTTTGTGTTTGGTTTGTGTGGTCTGTAAACTATGAGCTTACATGTGCTCTTATGTTATGTTATTCCCAGGATGCAAGACTGGTTCAACATACACAAGCCAATAAATGTAACGGAAATGAATAAACAGAAACAAAACCCAGAATCATATGATTATCTCAATAGACACAGGAAAAAAAGTGATAAAATTTAACATCCCTTCATGATTAAAAACCCTTGACCAGCTAGGCATCAATGGATTGCTCCTCAAAATAATAAGAGCCACTTATGACGAGCTTGACGGCAACTTTATATTTAATAAGAAGAAGCAGAAGCACTCCACTTAAAAGCCAGAACCAGACAAGGATGTCCACTCATGCCACTACTACTTTAACATAGTACTGGAAGTCCTAGCCAGAGCAATCAGGCAAGAGAAATAAATAAGAGGTATCAAATAGGAAAAGAGGAAGATAAATTATCTCTCTTTGCAGATGATAATGATTCTATACCTAGAAAACCCAGAAAAGTCTACCAGAAAACTTCTATCACTGATATGAAACTTTAGTAAACTTTAGTAAAGTTTCAGGATACAAAATCTGTGCTCAAAAATTAGCTGCATTTCTGTACACTAACAACAAACAATGTTACCTCACAGCTCTATGATTTATCTCCAGCATGTAACTTAAACATTTGGCGGTCCATGGTTAATTAATTGTAGTCATTACAAGGCTACAATCAAAGACTTTTTTATTGATGCAGAAATCTTCCCTACATACTGTTAACATACTGTTAACTGTAAAATTATATATACATACAAGTACATATATATATATATTTATAATCAAGTTTTTGTAAACATTTCTATATAAATCCCTGCCTATATACAAAGTATAATCAGAAAGAATACATCAAAGAATATTCATCAACACTTAAGTAAAAGTTATATTTGAGCTGTGGGAATCTCATTATTTTTTAGTTTTTTGTCTGTATTTTCTGATTTATTATGAACATGTATGTCTTTTATGATAAAAGTGTTTAAATTTAGTTTTACTTATGACAGCACACGTATTCAACAGTGGGGAAATGGTTTAATTGTGGCATTACATGATAAACTACACAGCAACTAAAACATTTCAGCAGAAGCAGAAAAGCAAACGCAGTGAGAGATGCTTGTTTGCATGCTTCAACAAAAAAAAGAGAAATGACAAAACAGCTGTCAAGAGCCATTGTTTGTACAACAGGGAGAATGTGGATACAAACTCAGCTATTATTATCATACACATATTGCTATCCTAGGTGTACAGTGGTTTGCAGTTATGGAGGAGAATGCTCTTGTTCTTAGGAGACATATACTAAAGTGTTTAAGGAGAAAGTGTCATGACATCTGTAACTTATTTCTCAATAGTTCATAATAAAAAGTGAGTATATATACATATATATATATATATATATATATATATATATATATATATATATAAAGAAAAACAGAGAAGAACAAATGTGGCAGAAGGCAACAATGGGTGGAAAGTCCAGAGATGTTGATTGTATAACATTATTGCTTGAAATAATAGGCTTGAAATCTTTTTAAAATAAGCTGCTAGTGGAGAGAAAAAGGTAAATTACAGTGTTGAGGACTGCAGTGAAGAAGTATAATTAAACAGGAAGAGACACAGCAGATAATTTGCAGCTAAGGAAGGTCTGGGTAGTCACTACTCTTTAGCATTTATTAAGTACCCACAGCATGCTCAATGAATTTTTAAGTGCTGAGCAAAAATGACTACAAAGAAATTTTAGTGACAGAAGGAAAGGTTTAGGCAGCACGTAAAGCAATTTGCAGGGGCATCACTGCTATATACAAATAACATAAATGCATAGAAATCACTATTAAGAAATATCCCAAGTTGTTAAGAGTGATTAGTTTTAGGTGTCAAATGGATGGGTAATTTTTACTTATTTCTCTATGAAATTCTTTATATTCCAGAATTTCTACAATCATTAAATATTACTTTCTAATACAAAATATATATCTCTAAAATCAAAGCACTATACCCTGTGGAATTTGCATACTCCTGGTTTATATCTGTGACATTTTATTGAGACAGGATGTTGGTAACTGTTTTCTGCTCTCTAGTTTGTGAGAACTTATGGGCTGTCATTAAGAAGACACATTTACCTGACCTCATCCAACAGCTTATGAAAGTTTATGTATGGCAAACAAAGCAAAACAAAAACCCCATCAAGTTCTGTGAGAAGACTCTATGGGGACATGTCAAAGCACTTAGAAGAAATTAAGGTAAATAAAAATTTTCACTGAAAATTAAGTTAATTAAATAAATATCTATCGGGGATAAGCAGACTTTCCCCACTCTGCCTTGCTAACTAAAGTCATTATTTTACCCAAAGAAGGGACAATGATCAGATTACAGAGGCAGTTATGAAAGGTAGATTCACAGATTTAAAAAGATATGTGGTTATCAGGGTAGTCCTCTCTCTTTTGGGAAAAGAAAGTTTCAGTATGCCTCATTTTGGTACAAATAATAACTATTTAAATTATTCTCTTGCAATTTATCCAATTCCACCCTCAATAAGCAACCTTCCCATTATTAATTCCACCTCACAGATACCTTAATGCTAGAAAAAGTTATTCAATATATGAATGAATAATGAAATCATTTATTTTAGGAAATTAACTTAAGGACTTGTCTATATCATTTGTCTACCCATCTACATACATATATTTCTTGGGAATTTGCTTAGTATGAGTTTATCACAGAGAGTCTAATAATTTCAGAGAAATGAATAAAGCATAATTTTTGGTGCTGCAAGTCTAAGGGCCAAATTCTGAACCATGACAGATTCACTAAGATATTAACTTCCCTGTGGGTTCTCTGCTTTCCCTTGGAAAACTGCATCATTTGTTTTGAACCTAATATCATGGTAACATTCATTTTAAATTTCGATTATAACTGTAGCAATGAGTCTGGCATCTATCAAAAGTATTATTTTTATGTAGATATCCTTGCTGATAAAATAACTTTAGCTTTGCATGTGCTGTCAGAGATAAAGGATGGGTTGTAGGCTATGAATAACAGATTGCCATTATTGAAATGAAAGCAAAGTGTTCAGGCACTTTAGTAGAAAAATTCTACTACGGGCCAGAGAGTCCGATTCAAGAAGAGAATTCTTGTTTAAATAAAACAAGTGAAATTTCATTTCTTAAGATCAGAATTTGAAGTTGATGTTAACTTGAAAAAAGAATCTAAACCCCATTCCTTTCCATAAATGACTACGGCCACCACTCACAAACAACAATCCCATCAATTAGCAAATGTAAAATATGACTCAATGTGGAATAATAATACAGCTTTGAGTGACTTAATCACATTTCTCCAAGTCACAAGATAAGCACCTTTAAAAGTTATTGTCCATAACTTTGTTGCAATATGGCACATTAGCTCAACTGAAGTTGAAACTTAATAAATTTATCAACATTATCCAAAATTATACTGCAGGAATTAAACTACCAAAAACACCAAGATAGATGCAGAAAAATCATATATTAATATTGAAACCATGAGTTCACATTTTTTTTGGTTGGTTAGTAACTATTGCTAAAAAAAACTCCCATTTAGTGTCTTTGTTTCCTTCTATACTATTTCAGTAAAAAATTATTGTTTAGGAACTTTTATTTCATTTTGGCCAATTGATTTCATTTTTATTCCTCTAAATGAATTGATAGTCTGAATAAATGTAGAATACCACTGAGGGGCATTATAACATACTGTAGACATATTTTAAAATATTTGTTGATTAACAAATGGATTCTATTACATTATCAAGAAAATAAGCATATTGACTATACTATTTATATTATTTTTGTGCAGCTTTCTTTCAACACCAAACTTTAAATTTGATCCAGAAGTTTCAACTCTCATAATTTATTCTGGAAATAATTGGTAAAATGGAGAAAATATATTTAGATTATTCTGGTAGTGTTAGTAATATTTCTTAAATGGAAACAATGTTGACATACAAATTGATTTAATCAATTTTGATGCTCCACATACACAAGTTAAATGTATGCATGTTTCTATTTATTGGTATGAAGATTGGTCTACTAGAAATCTTATAATGCATATAGAACACTAGTATAGTATTAGCCTTTCTAGGGTATATACGTCTGTGCATAATATTTTGTAGATGGAAAAATTCTATAAATCGTACCCCAAGCAGCAGGAGTCATAGAGATTGTAGGGATATTACACTTTATATTTTTTATCTTTCTTTTGTACTGCTTGCATTTAACACAAAATAAAGTCAATTTATAATCATACATATATGGAAATATATCCTAGTGGTCTAAGCAGTCACCTGTTCTTCCTCTAATCCTGTCTTCATTTAGTCAGTTCCTCCTCATCTTCTTTAGACTCAACTTAAACATCATTTCTTTTAGTGAAACCATTCCTAATATCCTGAGCAGATTAGGCTTTGATGTT
Organism: Cephalopachus bancanus; assembly: GCA_027257055.1. NCBI lineage: Eukaryota > Metazoa > Chordata > Mammalia > Primates > Tarsiidae > Cephalopachus > Cephalopachus bancanus. The sequence goes on along the minus strand of JAPVLO010000176.1, from coordinate 2,919,047 downwards.
ATAAACATGCTGCATTTGTATTTTATAATAGCATTTACATTTGCAATTACTTGCTTCTATCCGTCTCCTTGCTCTGTGATGCAGAGTATAAGCTCCGTGATGCAGAGACTGTGTTTGTCTCAATCTCTGCTTTCTCACTAATGCCTACACCAGAACCAAACTCATGGGGGGGTGCCTTTTTTCCATATGTCACTGAATGAATATTAAAATGTGATGCATTGGCTGGGCTCAGTGATTCAGCCTGTAATCCCAGCACTTTGGGAGACTGAGGTGAGAGGATTGCCTGAGCCCGGGGGTTTGAGACCATCCTGGGCAACTTGGTGAGACCTCGTTTCTACAATAAGTAAAAAATTAGCCACGCATGGTAGCACGCCTATAGTTCCAGTTACTTGGAAAGCTGAGGTGGAAGGATCACCAGAGCCCAGTAGTTTGACACTGGGGTGGTTGTGAGTGTGCCACTGCACTGTAGCCTGAGAGACAGAGTGAGACTCCAACTCAAAAAAATTTAAAAAATTAAAAATTACATGTGATACATTATCCAAGAAAAGATAACCTTCTAGCTTTCTTTGTTTACATAAAAAATTATAAAATATTTACATTAAATTAATATTTAATTACATGACTTAATTAAATGATTAAGTTACACAGGATTGCCTTAAGATGTGGAGAAAAAATAAGGTCTTTAAACATAGAACTGAATTTTACTTGCCTGAGTGAGACTATTAGACTCACTGAACTAACAGCTATTATGGATCCTCTTTGTAGGTTGGAAAGCATGACACATGTCTTCACTCTAAAAAAAATCTTATTAAGCTGGGTCTGTTTATGTGACGTGCATTTGGTTATCAGGTGGTAAGAGACTTGGAGTTGAATAGACATGTGTTTTAAGTTCAGTTTGCCACTGACTAGCTGTAAGTCCTTAACTCATTTTTGTGTTAATTTCTATTACACCATAGTCATAATTCAATACTTGAAATACATAATACTATGTAATGTTAAAACTCTTTGCTTGAGTTAGCAATACATTTTCTCTTCCTTATTGCAATTGAGAGGAAGCTGACGTGAAGACAATATGTATAGTGCTGTGTTGCCTACACTCCCTTGGCTCCTCGTTTTCTTTGTAGCTGCACATTTTGATTGAAGTTAGAAGGGGAGAAAAAGTCAAAAGGATGGGATAATTTTATCTGGCTGGTTGGCTTCATGCTCTCTGAGCTTGACAGGTAAAGTTGTTGTATCTCAACAGATCCCTAGAATATGAAAGCTATCTTTTGGAACATTTTCATAGGCTAGTCAGAGAATATTTTGTCTGTCTTCACTCCTTGAGTCCAATTTACTTAGGAAGATGCATCTAGTTTCCTTGTGGTTGTTGACTCTCCTTGTCAGTCTACTGAGTGTCTTACAGTCCACTCTTCACCTCATTCTGCTGAGACCTTCTAATGCTACAAGAGGCTCTATGAGACATAAGCAAGATAATGACTTGTAATGTTCTCCCTTGTACCCTACATCTGGATCACAGCATCCTTGCCTCAACAAACTCTGCAAAGGCAGATGACTTTGATTCATCAGTAGCACTCTTCTGTCACCAAGCAGATTTTCATCACTTCTGTAATGCTTTGATGCCCTGGTAAGAGGAAAAGCAAGTGCTAGCTTTCTCAGGCATAAAACTAGTATTCTATATTTCAAAAATGTGTATCGTTTTCTGCTTTGGGCCAAAAGGGGCTAACAGGGGCTGGATATGCCCTTACACCTTAAACAATTAAAAATACATCAAAAAGCCGGGCTCGGTGGCTCAGCCTGTAATCCCGTGCCTTTGGGAGGCTGAGGTGAGTGGATTGCCTGAGCCCGCGGGTTCGAGACCCACCTGGGCAGCGAGACCTCATCTCTACAATAAATCAAAAAATCAGCCAGGCATGGTAGCACATGCCTGTAATTTCTGCTACTGGGAAGGCTGAGGCGGAAGGATCGCCGGAGCCCAGCAGGCGAGGCTGCGGTGGCCGGGAGCGGCCACTGCACTCCAGTCTGGGCGACCGAGTGAGACTCCAACTCAAAAAAAAAAAAATACATCAAAATATAGGAAATAATGATTTTCAATCTGAGAGAGAATCATCAAAGGAAGTGAGATAGGTAATTTCCCCTAGATAACTGCCTGGGAAGAATTTTCCAGCAGGATCACACGAAAGAGGGAGCCAAACAGAGCCCCTCAGTCTCCTTGACTTAAGAAAATAACCCAGGAGGTGGGAAGGGGAGCTGTAAGGAAGTTAGAGTTCTCCGAACAGAGCGCAGAACGAGGGGCATGTCTCACAGAACTTCTTGTGATCTACAGTGACTCTATATTTCAGTCTTTAGCTGAATACCAACCAAAGATATGTGAAGAAACTACCCAAAGGCAGATAAAGTATCACCCTAAAACAGCAGAAGGAGCAATCCAGAATAAAATAAGACTGAGAATAGTTTGAATTTCTACCCACCAAAAAACAAATTTCATAATTCAAGGTGCATTGGGTAGAGTAACAAAAAGACATTTCTGGGCCCACATAACAACACTTAAATGCAACCTGAAAAGAATGAAGTAGTTTCCAAGTAAGTACAAACCAGAAAAAGCTCAATAGTATTTATAAAAATACAAAAATATGTAGTGCCCACCAAAGTAATATTTACAATGTTGACACTGAACCAAAAATTACTGGGTATGCAAAAAAAAGCAAAAAAAAAAAAAAAAAGCCATAAAAATGTTAGTCAGAAAACACTAACTCTGCAATGGAGCAGATGATGGAAACAGTAGACAGGACCTTAAAAACAGTTTTTGCCCCCAAACTCATGCTAAAATTTGATCCCAAATGTAGGAGTTGGGGTTTAATGGGAGGCATTTGGGTCATGGGAGTGAATTCCTCACAAAATGTTTGATGTCCTCCCATGGTAAGTGAGTTCTTACTCTATTAGTTCTCCTAAGAGCTGGTTGTTTAAAAGAGCATGATACTTTCCCACTCCTCATGCTTCCTCTCTCACCATGTGATCTCTGCACTTGCAAACAACAGAAGAATATACATTATTTTTAAATTCACATAAGATATTTACCAAGATAGTCATATTTGAAGTTAAAAATTTGAATAGACAGTTTACCAGAATAATCACATGAAAAAAATTATTAGTCATTAGGGAAACGAAGTCTAAAACATAATGGGACACTACCATTTACTCAAAAGAAAGGTTAAATTTGAATTTTGATCATACCAAATGTTGATGAGGAGATGGAATAAATATGTGATGGGAAGATTTGTGGACTGTCTTAAGCAAGAGAGAAATATGATAAGGTTTATGTCTTAAACCATTAATACATTGTGGTCATTATATCATTATCATAATTATAACTGATACAAATAATTCAAAATCCTTTTGAGTTCAACAACCAATCTTACTAAATAAGTATAATAAAACATACAAAATGCTCCTGATTTGACATATTCAGATAACTGATTAGATGAAAAATGAAAAAATCTAGAAATAATAATTCAATATTTTGACTCTGTGTGCTGACCATGCTATGCAAAAAAATTAATAATCTCTAAAAGTGAAAACTTGTCTTACAACAAAGCACAGTTTCATTTCAGAGTATTTACAGCATACTATAAAGGATTTATTTTATGTATCCCTTAGAGGAGTCTTTAGACTAATTCAAAGTCTTACAGACAGTAATAATAGCTTACTGCCTTTCATTTGACATAATAACATAATAGTGATTATTTGGGAAAATTATTGCAATATGTTTAATTTTCCTTACATGTCACCTATGTGCTTATGAAGAAAAACTTGTTAATGCTCTTGTTCACTTCATTAAAGAGCTTAAAATAAGAGAGAATTTAAAGTAAACCAGACAATGGGTGTTAACAGGAAACTGAATATATTTGATGGATCTTTTTTTTATTTCCCTTTGTTGTCTTGTGAAGGAATATGGGTGAAATTGGGCTTTATTTTCTGCATAGATGCTAAAGTTCTATTGTGCTAATGAGATAATGGGAAAAAGAAGAAAAAACCATGATTTTTATAGTGCAAAGAATGCCATTTATGCCATTTTTATTCAAAGCATATTCATGAAGCACCTCCTGTGTGACAAATGTTGGTCTAGATAGTAGGAATTCTGCAGTAAATACAGCAGGAGAAGTCTCTTTGAAAAAACTTGCATCCTAGTGAGAAATGCAGAAATAAATAAATACGTGTTTCAAGTAAAACTATTTACTGTTGAACACGTGGAACGGAATGGGAGAAAGGGAGTGCTTCAGTATAGGGTGGGGAGGCTGTGGGGGTGCTATTATACAGGGTGGTCAGAGATGGCTTCTTTCAGGTGAAGAAGTTTGAGGCAAGACCTGAAGAAATTTAGAGAAGTAGCTGTGCAGATTATCATAAAGAATCCCATTTCAATCTGAAGACACTACAAGTACAAAGCCTTCAGGAACTTGTTTAGGTTTTTTAAAGAGGAAGAAAATGTGTATGACTGATGCAGAAAGAATGTGGAGGAGAGTAATCAGATAAATTATCAGAAAAATTCAGAGCACCATGAAATATCTTGGAACTTTACTTGGAATGAGTTTGGATGCCACTGTGAGGCTGTAAACAGAAGAGGGCCCTGATCTGACCTACGTTTTAAAGAATTTATATGACAAATGAATTATTGTAGGGAGACAAAGCAAGAAGACAAACAGGAAGACTTGCTGATAGGCTCTGCAGTAAACTAAAAGAGACATGTTGTAGGGAAAGAAGAGTGTTGGCTATCAATGATTTCCTAACCAATTACATGTGAGAGAGAAAAAGTTAAGGATGATTCCAACTTTGGGACTGAAGATTTACAGGGAAGGAATGGAAATTATAGAAGACACAAGTTTGGAAATAGACAAATAGAGGTTCATTTGGAACATGTAAAATTTGAGATCTTACAGACATCTGTATTGGACTGAGTTAGGGTTAGGGTTCAGACCAACATAGCCTAGCACACTTAACTTTGGTTGGTAGTATACCAAGAATGACTTGAATTATTTCTATAGTCTTGGTGCCAGGGTATTACTACAACTGATACCCTTATAGACCAAAACATTTTAGTACAATGCTGTTCAGGATTTTTCCACTTATCAGTTAGCATGTCTCAAAAGAGTGCTACCTTCCACCCTTGCCTCAAGTATTCTATCTTCTTCCTTGGGGCTTCTCTGGAGACAGCTTGATAAAGGATGACGAAGGCCCGCACAGATGGTATACGTAAGTGAGAGGGTGATGTCCCATGGGTTGAATCCTTGACCAGTGAGCAACAGGAACTGGTGGATATATTCTTCCCCCTTGTTACGTGGACCCAAGGTCCTGAAATGCAGGAGTGTTTAAAGGATCAAAAAATTAGGCACACTTAGAAGCAGTTAGCTTTATAATGCATTCTTATTTTGACTCTCCCTAATTTTCTTCTTCACTTTTCTTATCTTTCACTCTTTATCCCTGGAATAGTATTTCATAATAAAGTGATAGAGGCATTCTGCGTCAAGCTAAGACAACTCCTAGGTGGAAATGTCTAATAAACAACAGAATAGACAGGTCAAGAGTTTAGGAAACATATAGAATATAAATTTGGGAGGTGTTAAGCATATTAATGGAATTTAAAACCATTAGGTTGGTTAAGAATACCTAGGAAATGAGTGTAGATAAAGAATATATCTGAGAACTGAGAGTTGGGCATGTCATTGTTTAAAGTTTAGACAATGAGAAAATATAGCAAGAGCAGCTAAGAAGGAATAGTAATGTAAGAGTAAAACCAAGAGAAAGTGTTGTATCTTGGAATCCCAGTGAAGAAAATATCTCCAGGAGGAGAGCCTAATCAACTGTGACAAATAGTGCTGAGCGATCGAGTGAGATGAAGATTGGATTTTGATCCTTAAATTTGTCAATAAGGTAGTCATTATTTTCTTGTTAAGAGTTTATTTTCTGGGGTACTGAGGTCAAATCCAGAAAGGAGTAGTTTCAGGAAGAAATGAAAAGATGAGAAATAGATTCAATGGGTACAGATAACGCTTCAAATTCACTTTATTCTTTTGATTTTTTTTTTTTAATTTTAGAGAAGGGGGTCTTATGCTGTTTCCCAGACTGGAGTACAGTGGAATGAGCGCAGCTCACTGCAGCCTAAAAGTCCTACGCTCAAGTGATTGTCACACCTCAGTATCCCAAGTAGTTGGGGCTAGAGGCATGTAGTATCATGCCCTTTAAAGCACTTTTTTCTACAATCTTTCTGCATGTATTCCCTTAGTGACCATAGCTAGGCTAAATGAGTTAAATACCATTTATATATTGAAGATACTAAGATGCATATCTTTAGCCCAGATCTCACTTTATCTCCAAAATTGTACATCCAAATACATTTTTAGAATCTCAATTTGGATTCCAAACAGATATTGTAAACTTAATGAAACCAAAACAAAATCCTGAACTCCTCATATTCCCCCCAAACCCTTCTTCTCTCTTAGTCCACATCTCAGTTCCTGGGCATTTCATTCTTTCAGGATTTATGCCCCCAAATCTTGTATTCTCATTCATAAATGGACCTTAAACAATTATAATACTATAAGAAAGTGTTTGGCAGTCATGGGAAACTGTCAGGGGAAGGGGTGGTGGGATTGGTAGTTGAGGGAAACTGCTAGGGGAGGGAGGGGCATATCTCATCAACAAGGGTATCGGCATAATCAATGTTTGTATACCTAACCCTGAATTGTACCCCACATCTCTATAATCAAGTAATAATAATTAATAAAATAAAATAAAAACCTCAAAAAAAACCCCTCAGAGTTATCTATGACTCCTTTCTCTCTACACACCTGACACTCAGTTTGTCAGTAAATTCTATTTAATATTGAAACTCTAATTCTGGTTTATGAAATTAACCTGTTTTTTTTTCATAGTATTTAATACTTTCTAACATATTAATATTTTAGTTCCTTTGTAAACTGGCTATTTTATTTGAGTAGAATATAAGTTTTTTGATAGACATTTTAATAAGATTTGTTCACTGCTATGTTCCTACTGCCTAGAATACTGCTTGGCATATAGTAGAAACTCAAAACATATTTCTTTCTTTCTTTCTTTTTTTGAATTGGAAAATATGGTTTATTTGGAAAGTACATTGGAGAGAAAGAGGAGATTCACTTCCCCAAGGTAGGGGAGGGAACCAAAGTTAGGAAAAACATGGCAGCTATAGCTCAAAGAGCTACGTAACCCAACTAGAATTTAACAAAGCAATGGCCCATATTTTTTTCTTTCAAAGCTGAAATGTTGGTACAATTTTTAATTTTTAATATTGAATCATAGTTTCAGGGTACAAGAAATAATCTAATACATTTACATAATTTGTAAAGTTCTTATCAGTGCACTTGGAATATCTTTATGTTAGATTGTTTTGAATTCTTCTCTACTAGTTATATTGAAATACACAATAGATTATTATAAACTATCATCACCTTACTCATCTAACACCAGCGCTCATTTCTTCTATCAAATTACATATGTATTCCCATTAATTAGTTTCACTTCATCCTCCCTCACCTCACCCTTCTCAGCCCAGTAGCTGCATCTACTCTCCGTCTTCATGCTTTATAGCTCCCATATAGGCATGAGAACATGCAATATTTGTCTTTTTATATTTGATTTATTTCACTTAGCATAATGTTCTCCAGCCCTATACATGTTGTTGTCATTGACAAAATATCATTATTTTTATGGTTGAACAATATTTCACTGTGTATATATACCACATTTTCTGGTGATGTGAATGGTGCTGCAATAAACGTGGGAGAGTGAGGTGTCTTTTTGAAATACTGAATTCCTTCCTTTTGGGTATATACCCAATAGTGGAATTGCTGGATCATATGGAAGTTCTATTTTGGGTTTTTTTTTTTTTGAGTCACTTCCATAGTGTACTTTATAGTGGCTGTATTAATTTAAATTCCCAGTAACAATGTATGAAGATTCTTCTTTCTCAGCATCCTCAAAAGAGTCCATATCACCTGCTTTTTAAATAAAAGCCATTTTAACTGAACTAAGATGATATCTCACTGCAGTTTTGATTTGCATCTCTCTGATGATTAGTGATGGTGAGCATTTATTTCACACCTGTTGGCTACCTGGATGTCCTTTTTGAGAAATGTCTGCTTAGATTTTTTTGCTCAATTTGTGATGGGATTATTTGGGTTTTAACTACTGAGCTGTTGGAGCTCCTAATATATTCTGGTTATTAATCCCTTATTAGATGGGCAGTTTGTAAATATTTTCTCCTATTCTGTAGCTTATCTTTGTACTTTGTTGGTTGTTTTCTTTGCTTTGCAGAAGACGTTTAGCATGATGGAATCCCATTTGTCTATTTTGCTCTGGATGCCTGTGCTTTTGAGGTCTTATATTAAAAAATTGTAGCCCAGACTCATGCCTTGGAGTGTTCCCTCAATGTTATCTTCTAGCAGTTTCATAATTTCAGGTGTTAGGTTTAAGTCTTCAGCCCATCTTGATTTTATTTTTGTGTATGGTGAGAGACAGGACCTAGGTCCACTCTTCTACATATAGTTGTTCAGTTTTCCCAGCACTATTTATTAAAGAGACTGTCCTTTTCCCATTGTACGTTCCTGGTATCCGTATGGAAGGGGAGTTGGCTGTAAAGGCATGGGTTTGTATGTGGTTTTTCTACTTTGTTCCATTGGTCTATGTGACTGTTCTTGTACCAGTACCATATGGATTTGGTTACTATAGCTTTGTAGTAAATTTTGGAGTCAGCTTTGTTATTTTTGCTGAAAGATTGCTTTGGCTTTTTGGGGTCTTTTGTGGTTCCATATAAATTTTGAGGTTTGTTTTTTTTTTTCCTATTTCTGTGAAGAATGTTGGTATTTTGATAGAGGTGGTATTGAATCTGTAAATTGCTTTGGGTAATATTGTCATCTTAATAATATTTTCTAAATTTTTATTACCCACTTTTTATTATAACTTTAATCACATTACTTTTTATTGGTTTATTAAGGTTTTCTCTTTCTTCATGATTCAATCTTGGTAAGTTGTATGTGTTCAGGAATGTATCTATTTCTTCTAGGTTTTCCAATTCATTGAAGTATAGTTGCTCCTGATGATTCTTTTATATCTATAGTATAAATTGTTACATCTGCTTTCTCCCTTCTGGTGTTATTTATTTGGATTTTGTCTCTCTCTTTTTAAAGTTAGTCTAACCAAAGTTTGGTCAATTATGTTTATATTTTCAAACAGTCAACTTGTTATCTCATTGATCTTCTGTCTTACTTTTTTAGTCTCAATTTTATTAATTTCTTATCTGGGCTTTACTTTTTTCTTTCATTAATTTTGGGTTTGGTTTATTCTTACTTTTCTAGTTTCTTGAGGAACACTGATAGGTTGCTTATTTGAAATCTTTCCACCTTTTCGATATCGACTTTTATTGCTTCAACCTCCTTCTTAGCATTTCTTTTGTTATATTTCATAGATTAAGGTATGTTGTATTTCTATTTTCATTTGTTTCAATAAATTTTAAAAATTTTCTTCTTAATTTCCTCGTTGATTCATTGGTCATCCAGGAGGATGCTGTTTAATATCTATACTTTTTTGAAGTTTCCAAGGTTCCTCTTTTTATGGATTCCTAGCTTTATCTCATTGTGGTCAGCAATGAACTTGATGTAATTTCTACTTTTAAAAAACTTGTCCAGACTTATTTCGTGGCCTAGGATATGGGTTATTTTGGAGAATGTTCCATATGCTAATAAAAAGCATATGTATTCTGCAGCAGTTGTATGAAACACTCTGTAAATTTCAGTTAGGGCTATTACATCTAGTGTGTAGTTTATCCCTGATATTTGTTGATTTTCTGTCTGAATGATCTGTCCACCACTGAGAGTGAGGTGTTCATGTCTCCTAATGTTGCAGTTGTCATCTATCTTTTCCTTTAGGTCTAGCAATATTTGGTTTATATACCTGAGAGCTTCACTATTGGGTGCATAAATATTTATGATTATCCTCTTGATGAATTCACCCCTTTATAATTATGTAGTGACCTTCTGTCTCTTTTTATAGTCTTGTATTTGTAGTTTATTATAGCTGATAGAAGTATATAACTGCTATTGTTTTTCTTTGGTGTCCAGCTGCATGTAACACCTTTCATTTTCACTCTTTCACTTTCAGTCCAGGTGTTTCTTTACATAGGAATTAGGTTTCTTGTAGGCAGTATATAGTGGGGTCTTGCTTATTTATACATTCAGCCACTCTATGCCTTTGAATTAAAGAACTGGATCCATTTAGATTTAGTGGTATTACTAATAAGTAAGGGCTTACTCCTGCCATTTTGTTGCTTGATTTTTGGTTGTTTTATAACTCCTCTCTTTATTTCTTCCTTTCTTACAGTTTTCCTTTGTGGTTAAGTGATTGGTTCTGGTAGTATGTTTTCATTTTTTAAAGATTTTTTAGTGAATTTATTAGAAGATTTTATGTTGTCGTTACCATGGGACTTACAAAAAACATAAATGTAACAATTTATTTTAAAGAGAGGATAAGTTATCTTATATTGCAAGGAAAATAATAAAAACAAAAAACCAAAACAAGAAAGCTCCTCTACTTGAACTCTGATCCCCAATCCCCAATTTGACTTTTAGTTGACTCAACTAATTACTTTCATATTTCCCATATTTTAGGAGGTTTTTATAGCTATTATTGTTTTTGATAGACTCTGACTTTTGGGCTGCATATTAGAGTTATGTATGGATTGCACACCACAATTACAGTGACATTCTGGGTTTGTTCATGTACTTAATTTTACCAGTGGGTTTTAAACACTCAAATGTTTTTTGTTTGTTTTTCTTTTTCCCTCTTTTTTTATGTCAGTGTTTTTGACTTTCAAAGTGAAGAACTTTTGGCATTTCTTGCAAGGTGGAACCGGTCATTAAAAATTCTCCCAGCTTTGGATTGTCTGAAAAGGAAATTATCTCTCCTTCATATATGAAAGATACATTTTCTGGATGTAGTATTCTTGAATTGTAGTTACTTTTTCTTTTAGCACTTTGAAAATGTCATCCCACTTTCTCCTGGCCTGTATTGTTTCTGTTGAGAAGTCTTTTGCCAGATTATTTGAAGCTTTTTTTATATGTTATTTGCTTCTTTTCTCTTGCTGCTTGTAGGATTCTCTCTTAGTCCTTAACTTTTGAGAATCTCATTATTACATGCCTAAGGGGTAATCTTATTTGGGTCAAATCTGTTTTTGTTCTTTGACTGTCTCAAATTTTGGAATGCTTTCTGTTATTATTCCTTTGAATGATCTTTTTACCTTTCTCTTGCTCAACTCCCTCTTGAATAAAATAATTCTTTGATTTGGTCTTTTTGAGGTAAACTCTGCATCTTGTAGTTGAACTTCATTGCTTTTCATTCCTTTTTTCCCCCTTTGTGTATTTTCAAATAGTCTGTCTTTGAGCGTACTGATTCTTTTTGTTTGTTTTTTTGACCCAGTCTGCTGTTGAAAGCCTCTAATACATTTTTTCAGTTTAACAAATGTATCTCTCAGTTCTAAAATTTTTGGTTTTTTAAAAGTTATTTAAATCTCATTGTTAAATTTTTTCTGATGAATTTCTGAATTGGTTTTCTGTGTTATCTTGGAGACTACTGAATTTTCTTAAAAGTACTATTTTGAATTATTGGTCAAAGAGCTCACATACTGCCATCTTCTTAGGGCCAGTTACTGTTCCTTGCTTTGTCTGTTTTGGGAGATGATGGCTTCCATTCACTATTGTTTCTTGTGGATATATGTCTGCGTCTTTGCATTGATGTAATAGTTATTTTTTGTAGTCTTCTCCTTCTGGCATGTTTTGTTTTTTATTGGGTATATGCTTACAGGTTCTTTACTACCAGGTTTCTACCTTCTTTTTGGCTCTAGGTGGCACCTTAAACCTGGGTTCACCTGGCTCTAATAGACAATTGGAGAGCTATTTTCTCCTCAATAGAGTTCTCAAGGGGGACAACTTGGCAGTGTGAGAAGGCCAGTGAGGGGTCCACTCCATGCCCAGGAAACTTGTGGGATGAACTGCTGGGAGCCGCAATCACTAGTAAAAGTAAGGTAAAAGGGACCTGAAAACAGGAAAAATGCCAGCTGGGAGCAAGGCCCCAGTAAAATGAGGCCATGATGGAGGCAAAGCCCCATGGATCCTGTCGACGGACCTTCCCTAACTTCGAAGGATTGCATGTATAGGCTTGAGAATGTTCCCTCTTTAATTGAGATAATAGATGCGCAAATGGATGATGGCATTTGACAGCAAAAATTATACATAAGCATAATGGAAGTAAAATTGCAGCAGAAAAGGTGCCCCTTAGGGTGTGTAAGGATGTTTTTTGGTAACAGCAGGAGGCCGAGAAGAATGAGCCAACCACTTCCTTGTAAACAACAGACCCCAGCTGAGAGCTGGTGGAAAACAACCATTTGAGATAAAAAATAGGTTAAGATATTTTAGGATTAAATAAGTAACTTAATGAAGATAGAATTTAGAATATTGATAATAAGATAGTAATAAGATAAACTAGTAAGATAAGAGATATATAATAGTATAAGAAAATATAGAGACATAAGGATAGAAATAAGATTAATAGAAATAAATATATAGTTGTATGTAAGTTAAATAAGACTTAGGGTTAAGGTTTAGCTTTATAGGGTAAGGATATTATAGGCCTATAATAGTAAATAGTTATGAGAAAGTTAGGAAGAAAACCAGGATGTTCGTAAATGTTTGACTTAAGAAAAACACCATCTGTGGTTGAAATTGTTAAAGGTCAACCTTATTGTGAGTGCAAAAAGGATGTACATGGGTGTTTGGTTAGCAACATAAGATACATTTGTGGGTACAGGGCTGAGTGGAAAACCTATATAAGTTTGTGAAAAATAAATAAAAATTGGCAGAGTCTTGAGCTCTCCCCAGGAAGAGGATTCCTGTCATTTTCATCTTTTCTTTTCCGCCGCTTCCTGATTCTCCCGTCTCAAACCCTGACTCTCTCCTAGAGCTGGACTCCAGCAATGAACCTCTTTCAGTGTGGTCTTACTGAATAGCCACTCTAATTTGTCTTCTTTAGCCTAGTTACAGAGAAGAGTTTCCAGGGCTGGGGTGGTAGTTTCACCTACCCTCTTTATCTCTACCTGTTTTTGGGGATCTTTCTCAATGTTTCCTAAGGGTAAAGGCAGAAGTAGCTCTCCTGCCAAGGAAAGGAAAATCGTGGAGAAGTTGATTGTCTACATTGTTCTCACTTTTTCCAGGGTAGAAGCAGTGAGTTGGAGGAAATATTTGCACAAGCTCGATGCCAACCAGTATGAGGAGAGGGGATTTGCAGATGTGGAAGTCTGATTATCTTACCTTCTACTAGGGGTATTTTCCATCTCAGTGGCCCCGGGAACTCTCTCATCTTCATATTGTAGTTCTAGAATACTTCTGATGATGATCTTGGTGCCATATTTGTTTTTAGTTTTCTGTGGGGGGAGGGCTGAGGAGAGTGAAGCCAGCTTGCTTCTACACTGCTATTTTGGAAATGGTAGTCCTGATAAATTCTTTTATATAAGCTTGACATCATCCAAATTGGAATCAAACTCCCTTCACTCACTATCTTACTTTAAAACTAAGGTAATCTTTTCATAGATGATGTAAAAAAGTTTACATTTTCCCCCTGAAGTTCCAATAATTTTAGTCTATAAAATAGAATGATAAAAGACAGATTGACAGGGGAAAAGGCATACAAATTTATTAATATGTATGTTGGCATGGGAGTCATACAAAATATGAAAACTTAAAGGAAAATCAGACGATTGATGCTTAAATATTATTCTCCTTGGGGAGATGGGGGGAGGAGAAAATGATTTGCAGAAGAAATGAATAAGTTCAAAGAACAAGGACCCGGAACCAAGTTTCTCTGGGCTCTGTTTGGAGAGGGGGTGGCTCACAGGTTACAGGAGAATGAAGGAAGGAAAGCATGTCCTGCAAAGGTGGCCATGTTGTACAGAAGAAAATATCTCAGGTAATCCTAGAGCTGACCCTAGAATGAATGGATGGTAGCCTGTAGTTTAGTTCACCTTTCCTTGAGACAGACACTAGGGCAAGTGGGTAGGGAAGGTGAGCACAGAAAACATGTCTGTTTATATCCCTAATGATTTTTTATCTGTGAATGAAATCTCCATAAAAGGCATCTTTTCAAGGCAATTCCTGTCTGCAGGCCTTTTGAATAACTATCTCAAAACAGGTCAAAGAAGTACCTTTTGGGGTGAAATATTTTTGGCTTCCTCTAATAACTTAAAATTTTTGATGTAAATGTCAAAAGTGCTTGCATGTTCTGTCCAGCATGTTAGAATGTTCTTATTGATGTAGAAAGTCAAAAATAAGGCAACACCAAGAACAAGATATTGGGATATTTGCTGATAAAGCACAGAATATGTGTATGTGGATATGAATCTATTATGCAGAGCCAGGTTGAGCAACATGACCCTTTTCTAAAGCTTCTTACACTTTCCTTATATTACTGATGTTCAGCTTCTGTTTTATTGAAGCTTTTGGTAATAAGGCATTTGGTCCCTGATAATCTAACATCTCCTTTTTTTCTTGAAGTCCAACGAAAGCACTTTATCACTTACAAATATCATATTTTTGAATTCAGATAAAAAATAGCAAAGAAAATAAGTTTTATAACTATGGGCTTTGTGAATTAGGTTTCAACCTATCATTGTAAAGAACATTTTCTTGCATTTTTAAAAACAATATGTTATTTTCAAAGACATGTTTTAACTCTCTTTTAAGATGCTCTGAAACTGGAGAAGAGGGGGCACACCTCATCAATAAAGGTACCTGCATAATGAACATTTGTATACCTAATCCTGAATTGTGCCCCACATCATTAAAGTTAAAAAAAAAAAAAGATCGTCATCAACAACAACAACAACAAAAGATGTTCTGAAGCTTAACAGAGAGAAACAGGTTGTTAGCACATGCCTTAAAAATAAGACAGCAAAAAGTCTTTAACACACTCTCAAAAGAAAACCCAAGAAAATGTACTCCCCTGGATTTTTAGCTTTGGTTATAGATGACAAGTGATTGCTTTAAAACCAAAGAAATCTTTCTTTTTTAAATAACATGAATATTTGCAGATTTGAAAATAATATTACAACGTAATGTAAAAATAAGACAATATAAAACAGTGGGCGGATGATTGGCAAAAACAACCTAGAATTTGAGATCAATGACCTTTATTGTTATTCTAGAATAAACATCAGAAGGAAAATAACCATTCATTAGATTCAACAATAGGCAGAAACCACAGCTGGCATGAAGGGTGTATTTCCCTCATGCAAAGTCTTTAAGTAGTACTTCAGATATGCTTAACAAGACAGAATGATTTACATTTCCTTATATTTCTTTTTCTTGCTTAGTTTTCACCAGAGTGTACTGTAGGGGCCTGTTTCTCTTAAATTTTAATTTGTTTTCTGATATATGAGCTCATTTTTCTATTTGAAGGAATGGAACAATTCCCACAACACAGTGAAAAGTAAAGCTTTCAATCATGAACCCAAGTTATTGTAGAAAACAAATGGCAATATGTTTAATAGATTACTGTATTCAAATATGTTGCATGGATACATTCTTGAATATTTTAATTCCTATTACCATTTTACTATGTTTCTCTGTGATTCCTTTTCTTTTTTCTGTTTTCTTGTCAGCTCCTTTTCTCTGTAATTTCATTAAATTTTCAAATTTTGATAAAGTTTATCAAATAGTTTCATTTGTCTTTTGAGGAACATAAATTGGACATTTAACAAACATAAATACTTGTAACATTAAAAAAAATTAAATCTGTTACAGGAAAATAATTGCTTTATTTTATTTTATTGAGTTTCACTCTGTCGTCTAGACTGGAATGCAGTGTCATGCTCATGGCCACCACTGCCTCAACCTGCTGGGCTCAGGGAATCTTTCTACCTCAACCTCATGGAAAGTTGCTTCATCCTTCCATGTAGCTGGAACTACAGGTACATGCCACCATGCCGGGTTACTTTTTTAAAAAAATGTTGTAGAGATGAGGTCTCGCCAAGTTGCTTCAGCTGGTCTGAAACCCCTGGACTCAGGCAATCCTCTCACAGAGAAAAGCAGCTGAAAAGAAAACAAAAAAAGTGCTGGGATTATAGGATTGAGCCACTGCACCCGGCCATCCATGTTGTTTTAATTTAAAATGTTCAAAGGTGTTTACATGTTCTGCCCAGTGTTTTAAAGTGCTCTTATTCGTGTAGAGAAAAAAAGATAAGGCAGCACCAAAAACAAGATGAAAAGAACATTTTAAGATGGGGCTATAGGGGACATTTTCTGATAGAGCATAGAATATGTGTATCCACATACTTAATATATAGCAATCATATTAAAATGACTACACTACTCCATAGTGCTTTTGCAAATGCTTACTACTGAAAGGTACAGATAACAGTCAGAAGGGCGTCTCCAAGATGACTCTGCCTCCCAAAGACAACAAAGGCCCTAAGCGGCTTTTCCCACCAGCGTGAAACTTAAACCTGTGCTCAAACAACCTCTTCCTATAGAAATGCTGCCTCATGGTCTTCTCCAATGGGATCCAGGCACGGCGCGGGCCAGCCCCTTCAAGGTTCAAGGTTCATAAATATACCCTTCTCCCTGCATAGCTCTCTCTTTCTTATTCCCTCTCTCTGTCCCCGTCACTCTCTTACTCTCTCGCTTTCTCTCTCTCTCTCTCTCTCTCTCTCTCTCTCTCTCTTTCTGTCCCTGCCACACTCTTACTCACTTACCTTTCTCTCTCGGTCTCTCTTTCTCTTTCTCTCTCTTGCCCTTCCTCGGTTACAGTCCCTTCATGTAACTGCCCCTTTAATAAATCTCTTGGTTCAGACTGGGCGTGGAGTCTTACTGGTACCTCTTTCAACTACTATATCAAATATATTAAGGACATGTAATATGTTCATTTAATAAGAATTATTTTAGAACTTGGCAAGAGCACAAAAAAAGTTATTTCTATATTATGTAAATATTTGCTCAAGTAATTTTACCTATGGGCAAGATGAAGTAGGCATACTCTCCCCTTCCTCTCCAACAGAATGCAAATGTAAACTCTGAAGAGAAGGCGTAGAGAAGCTATCTGAGGACTAAAGAGTACACGGTAGAGGGAAATTTTGTCCAGGAGTTTAGATTTTGATGTACCCTCCAACCAGAGGTTAATGTCCTTTTTTTCTCCTTTACCAGTGTCTCCTGTCATGGGCCCAAAGGCAGCCTGAAACCTAAAGTGCCAACTGGTAGGGACAGAAAAGATCTCATTTTCTATACTTAGAGGCTAGAAACAAGACTCCTAAAGTTCAGAAAGAATGGCATAATCCCTTGTTTTCTTCTCTCTTTGCCCTGCTCCAGGCAATACCCCAGTGGCACAGGTCTGAGAAGGCATCTGTCTTTCAGACTAGAAGATCACAAAATGGGAACACAGGGCAGCAGGGACTCATGTTACCATGCTGCATAAATATGGATCTGGCCAGAAATAGCACATCAAAGGCTTTAAAAGCTATGGTCTGTACAACTTCTCAGGTTCCATGCCGGCTATTGAGCTGTGGAAAAGATCTTCAAGAGAACCACGGTACACAGGATGTGTGTTGCAAATTTAGCCTAAGTAAGTTGGTTGTCTACTGAAACAAAACTAGCTAACAAAAAAATCAGCCATCAACCTAGAGTCTCATAGTCAGGATATCCAGAGTACAAGCCAAGTGAAGAACTAAGTATATGAAGAACAAGAAAATCTCAACTCATAAAAGAAAAAGAACAAATGTGGATACTGAGAGGACACACATCTTGGAATTATCTGATAAGGACATTAAAGTCATGATGCCTGTGTCCCAAGAAATAAGGCTGAGAACTTCTGAAACAAGTGAGGGAAGATAGAAAGTTGCAGAAAGAATGATAAGATATAAACAAGAACCAATTTGAAATTTTAGAACTGAAAAAAAAAAAACCCAAAATTTTAAACATTTACTCATTGTGCTCAATAAAATAATTGAAATAACAGAGGAGTTAGTGAACTTGAATATAGATCATTAAAATTCCATCTTAATATTAGATAGTCAAAAGACTGAAAAAAATGAACCCAACCTCAGGGATTAGTGGGACAATACCAAAACATTTAGCATTTGTGTCAGTGGAGTCAAAAAAAGAGAGGAGGAAGAATGTGGTACAGAAAAGATGTTTATATGGTTGAAATTTTTCTAAATTTGTCAAAGACCTAAACTTAAAATTTGAGAAATTCAGTGAGTTCTAAAGAGGATAGGCTCAAAGAAAGTCATACCAAGACACATCACAATAAAACTGCTAAAACTGCAGACCAAGGAAAATACTTTAATAAAAACCAGAAAAATAATGATGAATAGCATATAGGTGCATGTTGATCCCAATGATTGTGGAGTTCTTAGAGGTAACTATGTGGGCCAAAGGAAAATGGAACATTTTTATAGGGTTGAAAGTAAACAATTGTCATTCTAGAATTCCTTCATTGCTTTAGGAATGATGGTAAAATAAAGATATTTTCAGATAAAGGAAAACAAAAAGAATTTATATTCGGTAGACCTGCTAGGAGGTAAATAATTTTACTTGATTTGTTTAAAAATTAAATATAGTTTATGTAGGACAATAGAAATATTTGTCCGCTCAATAAATATAGACTTACAAATCTCACTGGGATTTAGTCTGTAAAAAAAAAAAGGCAAGGCAGGGCTCAGTGGCTCATGCCTGCAATGCTAGCATTGTGGGAGGCTGAGGCAAGAGGATGCCTGAGCCCAGGAGTTCAAGAGCAGCCTGGGCAGCATGGCAAGACCTCATCTTCACAATAGTATAAAAAATTATCTAGGTGTGGTGGCATACAACTGTATCGCAGCTACTTGGAAGGTTGAGGCAGAAGGATCACCTGAGCCCAGCAGGCTGAGACTGTGGTAGCTGTGTTCACGCCACTGCACTCCATCCTGGGAGTGCAGTGAGGGACGCCCATTCAAACAAAAAAAAATCCTCACCTACAAATTCCTTTGGAATTGTTTATGTTTCTGAGAATCATTGTAATGAAAGATAATGCCCTTAAGATTCTTTTAAGAGATGACTTAAATCTTATGACTGTGTCCCAAAGGATCTCTTAGTCACACCCTTGATCTGAACTTTACCTTGGGGCTACAATTTACTGGCAACACCCTGAATTTGATAAGTATCCCAAGACATTTTTTTTTTTACTTTGGGAGTTTTCTGTTGGTTGTAGAATCCAAGGATGAAAATCATTATATCTTTTAGGCTAGCAATTTCTAAATCCTTTATAGTTTTTGTAAAATCTGTCTTAAACTTGAATAGGACTTTTTATAAAGTTAATCTCTCTGTATCTATATATTCTCATATGTGGCTAAAACAAACCAGTTAGCTCTTTCAACATTATGTCTGGAAGTCTCTGTCAGCAGAAATGTGTGTTTGGGGTTCGTTGGTTATTCGTGAACAGAGAATTGGACACGACTCCAGATTCAGGAGAACAAGGCAGAGTTTTATTGCAAGCTGGTAAAGCAGAACAGTGTAAGCTAGTCCACTCCCGAGAACCAAGAGGAGTGAGCTGTTTAGAGAGTGAGACAGCCCATTTTTTTTCTCTGGGTTTTATAGTTTTCTTTGTCTTAGTCTGGTTTCAGTCAGTGAGTTCCCTCTTGGGCATGTTTTCTCTCTTTATGGTTAGGTCATAAATCCTTCATGTGACCTTTGACACGAACATGACATATTTAGATATTGTTAATTCTACCTTGCTAACGTTACAAGTATCTTTAAACAATTCTGGGGCTATGAATCTTCTATCTTTTCATGATTTATTACTCATACATGCAATGAGCTCTAGTTTACAAGATGAAGCTAACGATTACTTAAAACATGTCTGACACTAAATATCAATGTATTCTGTGATGGTTTTATATAAGGAAGGAATTGACCTAGTTAGAAAGGTCAAGAGAGGGTTTTCTAAGAAACTCATAATTAAACTAAAATGTGAAAAAAAAGTGGGGAAATACTTTTCCTTGCCATCATTTATTTTTATTTTTTGACAAAGTGGAAAAAAAATCTTAATAATTGGAAGTATTATAAGTTTAAGCTATCTAATTTCAACTGGCTAGTCCAAGTTTTTAAAAATTGTCTGAGTACCTTCACATTTTTATAGCATTTGTTTCTAGTAACCATTTCTACCACATTCATTGTCAGTACATGATGCCTAATTTTTTGGGATCCAAATAAGATCTACAAATACCTTTTTTTTTTTGCTTTTCTCACTTTTCCAGTTTTAGTCATGTTTGAGCCAGTCTTTTCAAATGAGTTGAAAAGTTTAAGCCAATGTAATATAAAGATGACTTCAATTTTTACTTATATTAGCTCATTTATCTTACCTTTTTATTTGATGCCGAAGTGGAGTCTCATGATGTTGCCCAGGTTGATCTCAAACTCTTGGCCTCATGTGATCTTCACACTTCGGCCTCCCAAAATGCGGGAATTACAGACATGAGCAACTACACCTGGCCAATTAGCTCATTTATTAAAAAATAAGAAAGGGTGTGGCGAAAAGGGAACACTTCTACACTGTTGGTAGGAGTGCAAACTAGTGCAACCTCTGTGGAAAACAGTATGGCAGTTCCTAAAAGCTCTAAATATTGACCTCCCGTATGACCCCGCAATCTCCCTACTGGGAAAATACCCTGAAGAACTCAAATCACTCTATAAAAAAGATACCTGCACACGTATGTTTATCGCAGCATTGTTCACAATAGCAAGAACCTGGAATCAACCATGCTGTCCATCGAAAAGAGGACTGGATTAAAAAAAGTGACACATATACACGATGGAATACTATGCAGCCATCAAAAAAGAACAAAATCATGAATTTCGCAGCAACCTGAATGGAACTAGAGTCTCTAATACTGAGTGACCTCTCACAGAAACAAAGATCTGAGTATCACATGTTCTCATATAGTCACTCAGTCATCACACGTCACTCATATAGTGGACGTTGAACATCCAACGTAATACTATAAGAAAATGACTGATAGTGGTGGGAAACTGAGGGGGGGAGGGGAAGGGAGATGGGATTAATGGTAGTAAATATCTGTCTGGGGATGGGGAGACACCTCTTGTCAACAAGGGTGCCTGAATGAAGCATATTTATATACCTAACCCTTAACTGTACTAAGAAATATTGATTATAAAAAAAAAGTTCTGTGCTTAGAATAATAAGTGCAACATAGCATTACTCCTGCCAATAGGAATAATGCACAGAAAGGCCATAATCTAGAATTACTGCATGCTCAAGGTCCTGCATGTTCTAGTGTCTTTCTCTGTACATGGGTCTAGCTGAAATTGTTCAGCTAAATTAACAGGTCTAGCTGAAGTTTTTCAACTAAATTAAGTAGGGAAGATGAAAAGTGAAGTAGGGAAGATGAGAGGAGGGAAATGAAAAGAAACCAAGCTTGAGGCATGATTGGTGTTCATCATGGGGTCAGCATGTTCTCTGACCTGCTTCCTTATAGTTGTTGGTGCTTATTGTCCTAGAATCATAGACCCTGTCACAAGACATTATTTCTCTTACCTACCCTATAGAGAACAATGTTGGACTTTGGGAAAAGCTAAGTTTTCCATTTGAGATATTCTTCCAGGTCCTGCATACTGATGAAACTATTAATGCCAGTTGATCTGCAGAACCCCACTCACACCAGCTAGCCTCAAGGACTCCATGAGGAACTGACTTCCCAAATAACAATGATTTCATCCCCCTTATCCTGACCAGTCAATAACTCCTGTTTTCCAGCTCCTTACTCTCTATGATTTGCTTTAAAACCCCATTCCAGAACCCCTCAGGGAGGTGGATTTGAGGGTCCCTTCTTTCTCTTTGCTCAGCCACCCTGTGACCATTAAACTTTCTCTGCTGCCAACCCCGCTGTCTCCG
This sequence comes from Cephalopachus bancanus, assembly GCA_027257055.1. Taxonomy (NCBI): domain Eukaryota; kingdom Metazoa; phylum Chordata; class Mammalia; order Primates; family Tarsiidae; genus Cephalopachus; species Cephalopachus bancanus. The sequence goes on along the minus strand of JAPVLO010000176.1, from coordinate 2,897,039 downwards.
TGTGTTGCTCTGCTTCTCTGCTCAGCAGTAATGTGAGATCGGTGGCCTTGTGAAGTGGCAACTCTGGCTTGTATCAGTGCCTCTCACATCAGAGGCTATGGGCCTTTGCACAAGCTGTTTTCTCTGCCTGGGTGCTTTCTGTTCACTCCAGTACTCTCTCATGATACTGTTCACAGGACGACTTATCTCCTCCTTGAGACCCCTGATATGAAGGTGCCTCCTCCTCTTCCTGACCTTCCTGTTCAAAGTTGGAACCTCCTCACTCTCTAGCCGCTTGTATTTCTATCTCTCCCTTTGCCTATTTCCTTAGCTCTTAATGAAACTGAAAATGTTTTGTTTGTCTACTTTCTTGCTTATAGCACACTCTCCCCTATCAAACTGTAAGCTGCATGAGGGCAGGACTATGCCCATCTTGTAAATCTTTGTGATTTCACAGACTAAACAAGAGTACCTGCTAGGTAGCAGGCATTTGAAAACATTTCCGAGTAATTGAATGAGCAAACAATGGCTGTAACTTTAGCATGCAAAAAGGCATTGTGGAAGCATTAAAAGTAGTGGGGAAAAAATCTGCCTGACAGAGAAGCAGGGACAGGGTTCAGTGAAGAATTTTGTGCAAGGCACATTTGAGGTAAGTATAGAAAATTCGAAGCAGAGGAAACCTTCTGTATAAAAGCTCAGAGGCATGAAATCCATGACCTGTGAGAAATTATATGGGACTAAAGGGATTTGCTATTTTTTCATTTTGAGACCATCCTTATATTCTTTATACACACACACACACACACACACACACACACACACACACACACATACACACACACACACACCACATATATGTATGTATATATGTATATGAAAAATTATATATATATATTTCTTCTCAGGGCAAATTCTGGCACTGGTATTCTTGGTCTGGTACTTCCTCCATTTTCTGTGGGATATTCCCCATGAATGTATCCTTTTCTTTTTGCTTTTTCTTTATATCTACAAACTTCTGCTCTGCTTTACATATATGCTTGGATAACATTCATGGTGGAAAAAATAAAATAAAACAAACTTTCCCACGAAGTCCATAGCCCCTTAAAATCTCTAAACTCTTTTTTACACCGAATTTACAAAACTGTCCTGCACACACCACCTTCACTTGCTCACCCTCTTGCCATGTCTTTTGTTCACTCCTTGATTCAACCACTTCCTGAAGGCAGTGCACCTTTGATCATTTTTTTCCTTGCCTACAATCTTCAAATGGACTTGTAGAGTCAGCTGGATAAAGGGTGAACTTTTTAAAAAATTTTTATTATAAAGATGTGGGGTACATTTCAGGGTTAGGTATACAAACATTGATCATGCAGGTACCCTTTTTTGATGAGGTATGCTCCTCCCTCCCCTAGAATATCCCTCAACTGCCAATCCCACCCCACGTCCCCTGACAGTTTCCCACTACTGCCAATTGGTTTCTTATAGTATGATAATTCAAGGTTCGTTTATGAGTGAGAATATATGGAACTCAGTTCTTTGTTTCTGTGATAAATCACTGAATATGATAGACTCCAAATCCATCCAAGTTGCAAAGTCCATATGTTTGTCCTTCTTTATGGCTGCATAATATTCCATTTTGTATGTACCACATTTTTTTATCCAGTCCAGCTTCAATGGGCAACACAATTGTGGCAATTTCTGAAAGAACTAGAAATTGACCTTCCATATGATCTAGCAATTCCCCTATTGGGAATATACCTGGAGGAACTCAAATCATTCTACAAAAAAGATACCTGCACACGTATGTTGGTTGCAGCTCTATTCACGATAGCAAAAACAGGGGTGAATTTCTAAGCTTTGAATCCCTCAACAACCCTGGGTTATACTTTTAAATGTTCTACTAATACACCACTGTTTAACTTAAACGGGCTATTTTACAACATGCCTCCTTTTATTGGTGGCCTTGGCCATTGCTATGTCTGAGAAGTACCTCCTGACCTTCATAGGCTAAGCCCTTTGTTGCAAGGACTGTCTCCTTGCTCGTGATTGTAGGTCAGTTGTCTAAAGAGGCCTAGCTACCATGGTGGGCATCAGTGTGATGACTGAGTGAGGATGACTTCTGCTTGAGCTTGACCTTCGCTTCTATAGGAAAGTATGTCCATGCATGCCTAAATCTCAGAGTTCAGGCATCCTCTAGAGTTTTATAGGTGAAAAGACACCACTCACTGTAGTCTCTAAAAAAGAACAGGCAGGTCATTTTGAATAAATTAATAGCAAAGTGAATGAGTCAGAAACATAACTACTCTTAATATGCTTTATTTTTTAATTTTTTATAATTTTGTATTTTGAATTTGTGGGGTACAGTTAAGGGTTAGGTATACAAATATGCATTGTGCAGGTATCCTTGTTGATGAGTTATGCCCCTCTTCCCCAGACATATACTGACTACCGTTAATAGCATTATTCACATTAATAAAATATTTGCACTTGATTGCAGTATCAACAGACTCCCCAAAAGAGAAAAATCCACAATTTTTTCATGTATTTAAATTTTATTTCAGATTCTTCTACTTTAATTTAATTGAAATGTATGTTGTAAGGACCTCATTTTGGCTTATTCTTGTGTAAGGCACCATGGAGAATATAAGAAAAATAGGACATTAATTGAATGAGGGTTGTAGATTTGGATCTGAACTTGAAAGAAGCTAAATACATGTAAAAGACCACTTCACAGGTTTCTGAATTTTAACAAGAAGTAATACCACAGGTAGCGCTGTGAAACTTTTTAATATTATGAACAGCTGCTGATTTGGCCCACCCAAAGTTAATTTTTTTTCCTCTGGGTAATTAGACATTGTCACTGATGTAGTTTTAGAAACTAATATTGTCCTTAATGGTAGAAAATGCTGTGATTCGCCATTGAATCTTGAAAGTAGCCATGTCACCAGTAGTCTGCTCAAAATGCTCCTAAAATTTTGGAAGCAACACGCAAGAAATTGGATGGCCGTTCAGAGCAGGAGTTTTTGTGCTTTTCATTTTCTCAAATAAGAAAGAAAAATGGCTGGGAATTAAAGACTAGGATCACCCAATGAACATCTGGGCTTCAGTATCTGGCTGTAGGTTTCTTTAAGGCTTCTCTGTCTACCATGGTGGTAGAGGTGGGGGTATGGTGTGGTATAGGGCAGGAAAACTCATCAACAAGGGTACCTGCACAATGCATATTTGTATACGTAACCCTTAACTGTACCCCACAAATTCAAAATAAAAAATTTATATAATTATAAAAAATAAAAAAAGAAAGCATTTGAAGAGTAATGTTTCTGACTCATCCACTTTGTTATTCATTTATTCAAAATTCAACTAAGAGGAAGAAGAAATTCTCTTTCTGACATTCAAAGTAGATGATGTGACAGTCACTCTTCTTGCAAGCCAGGCCACTCCCCTAAGAGGTCTTCAAAGTCTCTATGACCTTCCTCATAACCGCAGTGTGTGCAGAGAGGGGTGGGCGCCACTGAAGGCAGCAAGGCCCAGGGACCTTTCCTGGCAAGGTGATAGGGAAGGGAATGGTTGGATGTGTGACTTCTAAGTCCCTCCAAGAACTTCAGTTCAATGTGAATGTGTCAGGGAGAGGAGTGAGGAAGTCAGGGAAGAGGGACACAGAGATGCTGAGAACCCAGAGGGAAGGGGGCTGGGGAGCTTGTGTCCCTACTCCCTGTTTGGGACTCTGGGAAGCAGCCAGCTTGAAGTCAACTAATACAAATATGCTTTCACGAGGCACTCTAGCTTACTGGGTTTATTTTAGGGGCACAGAAATGTGAGAGCATCTACCTGGAGTGCTTGCCAGAGGGGGCACACAAAGGATATCATGGGTCTATGGAGCACACACAGGGGCTGAACTGTGCACAGTCCAACCTCAGATCACCTGAATGAGCCAAGACCAGCTAGGCCAGCCATGGAGGGCCACCGGCTTCACCTGGACTGACAAATACTACTATTTCAGATCCGTCCAGACAAAGACTGCAGACACAAATGCTGACTGGTAAGCAGTGCCCCAGTGGACAGAGCCTGGAAAGACCTGAGATATCTCACCCAAGAATTTCTTCACCTATGCTGTAAACACCCACACTGCATCTGGAAAAAAGAACTCATGAGATGTTTCAGAGGTAAGAAAGATCAAGCAATCGAAGTAACCAATGTGATCAAAGGAATATTTTACAGTATTAGACTTGGCTAAGTTTAAGGGGTCATATCATCTGCCTTGCAAAATCAGCTAAACACTTTACTTTGTTACACACGTGTGAATGAGCATGTCTGAACGTATGTGCTGTTATATGTTTTCAAATACCTCTCTCTCTCTCTCTCTACCCTGCTCCCCAACAAGTCTTTTAACTTAAAAAGTTATAAGAGTGGTAGCGCATGCCTGTAATTCCGGCTACTTGGAAGGCTGAGGCGGAAGGATCGCCGGAGCCCAGCAGGTCGAGGCTGCGGTGGCCGGGAGCGGCCACTGCACTCCAGTCTGGGCAACAGAGTGAGGCGCCAACTCAAAAAAAAAAAAAAGAAAAAGTTATAAGAAAATGTTTTCCAAGTGGGTGATAAAACATTATCATTCCAGTTGCATAACTTTTGAGAGAAAAAAGGGCACTATTAATAGTGACTCCTAGACAACACCATCTGGGATACACTCTATAGAAGAAAAGTTGACTTCTGTTTTGATGAGAAAAAAATTCTGATAAGAACTTTTCTTTGATTGAAATGGAAAGAGGACTGGGAGAAAACTTTTACCTTAATGTGTATATTTGTTTATAAAAGTGATATTTCCTTGATCCTAGCTTAGATCCGAAAGTTTAAACAGATGAGACTTAAATTATTCTACTTAAGAAATAAACAAAAATTCAGTGGATGCAAGTCAGCTAAAAAGCAGGGAAAAAAGAGCCCTGAGACACTGGAAAGAATGGCAGAAATCTATCACCAAGAGACTGGGTGGGGTGTGGAGGGAAATGGCCAGCCAGGGTTTCCAGTGAACAGAAGTTACAGCTTTTCTGGTGTGTGTGTGTGTGTGTGTGTGTGTGTGTGTGTGTGTGTGTGTGTGTGTGTGTGTGTTTGAGTCAGGGTCTCTGTCGTCTAGGAGGGTGTGTAGTGGCACAACCATGGCTCACCACAACCTTGACCTCTTTGGGCTCAGGTGATGCTTCTGCCTCATGGGCTTAGGTAATGCTTCTGTTTCTTTCAGCCTCCTGAGTAGCTGGGACTACAGGCATGTACCACCATGCCCAGCTAACTTTTTGACTTTTTGTAAAGATGAGATCTCTCTATGTAGCCCAAGTTGGTCTCGAACTCTTGTGCTCAAGTGATCCTCCCACTTCAGTAGCCCAAAGTGCTGGGATCACAAGTGTGAGCTGCCATGCTTGAACTGATGTGGATTTTAAACTTCACCTGAACTGTGCTTTGCTGCCATCTCTGTTCATATTCATCACGGACAAACCTCTGCAACATCTAGAGTGCTCTTTGATTGTAATTTTGGGAAGTTGGTGGGAGGGAATGAAGGTGTAAAAGCTGTCTCTACTGAGGGGTGAAGTCAAGGCATAATGGAAATAATTCAGGGAGCTCAGGAACTAAGACCTAGTGGAAACTGAAAATGCACCAGAGAAAGGAAATCAAAGAAAGATGCGACCCAAAGATCATAAACCCCTCATGAATCTAGAAGTGATTATTGGTACGGTAGGTGGGTATGAGTTAGTCAGCTGAGGGTTCTGGTAAACATACCAAAAGATTCAGGGGAAATGTGACTTGCCTAAGCCAGGAAACCTCTAAGTAACAGGGCTGCAGAAATGTAGGCAAATTTCAACACATTTTATACAATTATATACAATTAAAATGTGATTCCAGTTATCAGTCCATAACATTTTTTGAGTAGCCATTACAAGCAGACTGTTGTGGTCTAGGCAATAAAAGTCTGGAATGCATAAACATAGTTAATTCCATAGTAAAAAAAATCGGGAAAGAAACTCACATTAGCTTTTCCCTATGATTATTGAAATGTTCTTCACTTCCCATGTGTTAACTGTAAATAAATAATACCAATTCTCAATCATCAAGTTTATTATTATTATTATTATTATCATTTGAGTCAGAGTCTCACTCTGTCTCCCAGACTGGAGTGCAGTGGCATGCCAATGACCACCGCAGGCTTGACCTGCTGGACTTAGGTGATCCTTCTGCTTCAGTCTTCCAAGTAGCCGGAACCACAGGCACATGCCACCACACCTGGCTAATTTTTTTATTTATTGTGGAGACAGTCTTGCCGAGTTGCCCAGGCTGTTCTCAAGCACCTGGACTCAAGCAGTCCTCTCACCTCTGCTTCCCTAAGTGCTGGAATTATAGGTATGAGCCGCCATGCCTGACTGTTTTCATCATTATTAAATAACGATTAGTTATAAACAATGACAAACACTTATACTTCCTGTTCATTTATTTTTCAGATTAGAAAATATAGATTATTTATAAAGTAAATTAGAAAAAGAGAGAGAGAAAAAGTGGAGATTCACCTCCTCAAGATAGGGGACTTGACCAAAGCTTAAGAAAATATGACCTAGTCATAGCTCAAAGAGCACATGGCCACACCATATCTTAGCAAGTCAATGACTCATCTTGGTTATCTAAAGTTCATGAAATTCCTTCTGAAGAAGGAATACTCTATCTGAAGAAAATACACTAAATACATATAAAATGATAATAAAATAATAATATGCCCAAGGATAAACCATGCTCCTATGTTTTCATACTGTGAGCATCATGGGCATTTCGCACCACAGGTTGTTTATAAATGAGGCCCCCAGCTATGAGTGAAAGACTCAGACAGAAAAAGGGAGTAAAACACAGGATGATAATCCTGATGATCAGAGGAGGCAGTTTCTGTAGTGAACCAGGGTGAGTTACATTCTCCCTAGAAGCAAACTGTGCTGTCAGTAGCTCCTACGAAGTACCATGAGGTAAATTACCTCTTTCCAGGCACTAAATAATACCTTGATGCCTCGGAAAAATTAATGGGTGAGTGGTTTATTCTGATAGCATTTTATTCCCTCTGAGTTAACATAGGATTCTGCCCAATTGAATTTTGGAGGACAGAATTTGTCCTAGAAAGAGAATTTTTAAGGTTTAGAGTTATTGGCGGAATATCAAAACTAGTCCCTGATGTATAGCAAGACAGGGCTTTTTACCATGGGTAAGATTTTCATTATCAGCAGAGTTATTACAGTTCCCTCAGTGGTCAAATGAAGAGGGGGAGAGTGGGAGCATCTATTAAAACATGAAATACACTAACTTTTAAAAAGATTTGTCTATGTTGATCAACTATCTCTTATTCTCTTCTAAAATGTGCTAAATCACTTGGTCTATCTCTGTGTCAAAGACAATTCAGGCTGTTACCACATCAGGTAAATAAAGTTGCTGTTTTCTCTAGAAATATGTTTTCTACACTTAATGGTTCATGTATTCATTGAAACAGCGTAGAATTTAGTTGGGCACAGTGGATCACACCTGTTATCCTAGCACTTTTGGCAGTGGAGGTGAGAGGATTGCCTGAGCCTAAGGGATCGAGACCAGCCTGGGCAACTTGGGGAGACCTCATCTCCACAATAACTCAAAAAACTAATTGAGATTCTGACTTAAAAAAATAAATAAATCCAATAATGCCTCTAGCTTACACACTTAAATTCTATGCTGTTTCTTTTTTTTGTTTTTCCAAATCAGAGTCTCACTCTGTCACCCAAGCTCTGGTCTACAGTCAGTTAAATTAACACAAATGTATTAATAAACGTTTAGAAGGGTTTTCTTTAAAGATTCTGGTATTGTTGTGATTATTTAAACAAAACAGATTTACATTTCTATAAGGTAAAAACATTTAAAGGGTTTTTTAATCTAGTAGAAGTATACATTATCAAGTAAATATTTTTAATAATAATTGTTTTAGGTTGCCTTATTAGGTGATATTAATATTATCAAATTTATAAAACACTTTTATCTTCTGGTACACTTTACATATTTTCTTCAACATATAACTTTTCTCAAGAGACTTGTAGGAAATAGGAAGAAGTAGTCGATATTTACTTTTTTAGAGTTGGGGGTCTCACTCTGCTGCCCCTGTTGGAGTACAGTGGCATAATCATGACCACCACAGCCTCAACTTGCTGGACTCAAGCGAGTGGCTTGAGCTACTGGTGCACACCACCACACCCAGCTAAATTTTTTATTTTTTGTGGAGATGAGGTCTCCCTATGCAGCTCTAGCTAATCTTGAACTCCTGGGCTCGAGGTATCCTCCTATCTTGACCTCACAGAGTGCTGGGATGACAAGTGTGAGCTACCATGTCCGGTGATATTCAAGCTTTTTAGACGCTGAGGATCTAGGGGTGGACGCTGCTGAAGAGCTTTCTCAGACTCCATTCTTCTTCCCAGTCCTCCAGCATGGCCTTTCTTAAAAAATGAAATTCTGATTATGAAGTTCATAGATATGGAAATGGATGAGTCCATGTAAATCCATGTTTTTTTTTAATTATAGTGATGATGGAGAAATGAATTGCCCAAAGTGCAATTTTATTTATTTATTTTTTAGAAACTAAGAGTTTATTAAGAAGACAGAAAAGCTCTCCCAGCAGGAAGGGACCTGAAAGAGGGTTGCCCCAAAGTGCAATTTTAATATCAGAATTGCATTACTTGGATCTGCCTCCTGTCATTGCCACAGAGCTGCTTGGTCACCTTGTTAAACTATAGCTTTTGCATCTCTAAGGTGGAGCGATAATCTCAGTTAACTCATGCCTTTGTTCAGTGGCTATGGTAAGATAATCCATTGAAAGCACTTGACACATTGCCTAGAAATGACAAGTCCTAAATCCATGTTGGCATTATTATCACGTTAATATCGGCATTATAATGATTATTTTATTTTTGGGACCAGCCCTGGGCAATGTTGTGGAGAATATGAATGGCATAGAATGCATGGTTCTTGCTATTTGAGAAAATTACCTGTAATTAGGGAGAAAATATTAACAAAATAAGGGGGAAATGATGGTATATTGTCACTTTTAGGAGTTCCTAATGCTTCTATTCTAAGTAGTCTTAAGAATTTTAATAACTAAAAATAAAAGGAGAATCCCTCATGCAGACCAGTGCAGGAAACTTTCTGGGTTAATGCAATTGTTCTATTTTGTAATTGTGGTGGGGATTACACAACTGCACACATTTATTAAAAGACATCGTAATGTGCACCTATCATTGGAGAATTTTATTGTTTGTAAATTATGCCTTAATAAAACTGATTTTTTTTAAAAAAAAGACCATTAAACTTGGTAAATACCAGGGTAGTATTACCCTTCAAGAGAGCAGCATCATTGGTATATAGAGGTCAAAACATTGCAAAGGAATGAGTGGGTACTTTAGCAGAGGAAGCAACAAATATTGATTTGAGAAGTATGGTGATGGGGAGAAGGGAGGCAGGACAGGAGCATGGCAGAGCAGGATGACCAGAGAAGATGTCTCCAGACCACAATGAGGGAGAAGAGGAAGTGAAACCCTTAGAGATTTATAAGGGAAGAAAGAGAAAAAGTCATTGTTAGGGCAGTTGTTGTGAACGAGCAAGAGAAAAATGGGGAGAAATTGTCTAATTAATAAGAAGGTTCATTTTTGTCTTTTTTTTAGTTGTAGTCTTACCTTGTCGCCCAGGCTAGAGTGCAGTGGCTTGCTCATGGTCGCCTCAGCCTCAACCTGCTGCACTCAAGTGATCTTCCACCTCAGCCTTCCAAGTAGCTGGAACCATAAGTACGTACCACCACGCCGGGCTAATTTTTTATTTATTGTAGAGACAAGGTCTCACCATGTTGCTCAGGCTGGTCTTGAACCCCTGGGCTCAGGCAATCCTCTAAACTACACCTCCCAAAGTGGTTTTTTAAAATGATTGATCCAAAGAAAACAATAATGAGATATGCTCCTACATGTTGTCAAAGCAGTGCTTTTATCAGCAGTTTGGGCAGTTGAGTTTACACTTCGCCTTCCTGGACAGCTGTGGTTTATCTCTGATGCCCTGCCATGACTCTATTCCTTCACTTGTTTCCACCAAGAATCCACTTGTAACAAGCATTTCATGAGGTTTGTCGAGTTTTACCGAACATCCTGTCTTTTGATATGGGGATCATGAACAATGCTTAAATCTAATCGTAATGAATTTTCTCTGACAACATCATGTTGCTTTTCAAATCTGAGTTAGACGCTTCGCATGATTTTATGATGTCCTTAGACCCTTCGGCTGGGTCACCTTAAGACATTCACAGGCGTGGGAAATGACAGATGTGCTCAATTTCCTGTCTGTGGCCAAAATTGAGTGCACTTTTCAGGACTATTCAAGTCCCTTTTGAAAAATATGAGGCTTTTAGCTTTCTGCTTTCTTCTCTCACTCAAATTGGAATTAATCTTATACTAATTGAACTTTTGCCTCCCTTTCCATTTCTATTTCCAAATGTACTCGTAGAAAAAGGACTTCAGAGCCAACTAGAAACTGGAAGCAAATTTCAAGGTATTTTCTTCATTGTCCCTGCTGTTCAGTCTTGCCCCAGACCCTCTAGAACCCTACCTTTTCGATTCTAAGAAACCTGTGGAATCATGTGGGGAGATTGCTCCTCAAATGCTGCTCAGATTCTTGTCCTTCTACAAGGGGCAAAAATGGCAAATGATCAAATTCTCTCCTATGCTCGACCTGACCATGTGGCACATTCCTAAGTCTTTAGTCAGAAGCTGCTTTCAGTGCGTCACTGACCAATACCTCTTTGATCCTCTGATCCTCTTGCTTTCTTAACTATCCTTGACAAAAAAAGTGTGTACAGGGAAACCTTTAATGAGAATTTGTGATGAGAACTTCTAAGCCACCATGTCTTAAAAATACATGAGTTTTGAGGAAATGTTCAATGCATATTCTCAGAAACTAAAATGCTACTGCTTTTTGAACAATTTCAAATGAATTATCCCCTAAAGAGAAAATCATATTCATCACAGTATCCTTTTTGAGATGTAGAGTGTTCTTTATACAGAGATAAGAAGTGAGAACTAGTGACTTCACAGGAAAGTGATAACAAGGAAGGTAGAGGGGAGAGGGGCTAGAGAGGATAAGCAGTGTGTCCTTGTGGGCTGTGAGTGCTTCTGACATCTCTAATCATTAGTAAAAGTTTTACAAATTGTGGGATGCAGTAGACGAGATGTTTTTTCCACTAAACTCTGATGAGGTAACTCCTACATCCAGAGAGTCTTGGTTCAAATAGACACAACTGTGAGATCATAGGTACAGACTGTATCTGGCTGCATATTCAGTTTTGAAAATGGACGATTTGGGAAGATTGGGAAATGTATTCACTTGTGAAGTTTGCACACAATTTCAGAGCAGCTAAATGGTGGTAAAAGCAGCCTGAATTAGAATCTAGGCTCCACTTTGTACTAGTTATAGACTTTTTTTAGCTTCTGTGTGTGGCTTTTAAGTAAATAGCATATATAGAGCACAAGCCCATGTAAACCTTCAATAACATCTTCCATAATGATGATGATGATGAATGTGTCTAACATAATAGCTGATAGGTTGTGGCTGCTCAGTAAGCTATAGCAATGCTACTACAGTAGTTATTCACATTAGCATAGCAGAGTATGATTTAAATATTAAGCAAAAATTTTTCTGTTGATATGTGTGTATATGAGAACAAGGTACAAAGTGACTATGAGTATGAGTATGAGTGAGCAAAGACGTGTATTTCTGTATCTTTAAATTAGCAAACTTAGCGGTACTAGAAATAAAACTCATAGCCCTCTGCATCCATTTCCAGAAAGATGTATTAGAGTCACTACAAAACTAAGATCATAAGACAATTCAATCCAGAAACTACTCCTAAAATAACTTCATTTGTCTATAATAAACATAGACATGAGTTTTCTGGTATATGTAAGTGTGGACTTTTATCAAAAGTCAGACCATACTCATTCTATGATTCTAGGGCACTACCATAGACCTTCCATAAGGACTTGGCCTTCTAGAAAGGTATAAATGTGGGGCAACCCCCTGGGTCTCCTCCCACTGTGGGAGCTTTTCTGTCCTCTCAATAAATCCTACTTTCTTACTTAAAAGAAGAAAAATATAAAAGTGCATTTCTCCTTGGGTTGGCACAAATATGAAACCCCAGGAGTCTTTGGGGATATGTCTTTATAAAATATCAACAAGAGGAAAAGTTTTGTTGTTTAAAGCATACTTTGTAACAGCCTCCATACTTCAAGGAATCTATAGCTAACAGAATGAACTACAAAGGCAGTTAAACACAGGCAACAGTTGTCCTTTAAACCACTTATGGAAGAAACTGTCCCATCTTCCCAAGAAGCACTTTTGTCAAAATCTTAATAAGTCACTGAGGTTGATCAAAGAATCAACAACCTCTTAAATATCTTACTATTAAGGAGAATGTTCAGTGTTAGTATTTCTAGCAACACTAAGTACTGGCCATGTTACAGTGCATGAGCAGTGTAGCATTACACTGATAAAAGAGGTATAGATATGAGATTCTTCACCTTTCTTTGTTTTTCTCCTAGTTAAAGTTGTCTTTTAGCTGTTTGCTAAGGTTCTGGTTAATCAGAAATGCTATGCAACAATTTCCTCTTAATTACTGAAATAATATTTCTTACTTTAATTTTTCTTCCATGGATTAATGCCTGCTTTAGAAATATAAATTAGTTGTATTTTAGATGTGTGTAAGTAGTTGTAACTATAATAATATAGTGGCAAATTCCTTATTTTCTTGACAAATGTAATTTCTACTATATTCAAATTTCTACTGTATCTTTTTTTCTTTATTCCAGCTTTCCTCTCTATTTTTGTTTGAAAATTCTAGCACAGAATTTTATGCCAGAAATTTTTTTCCTTCTGGAAGCTGGAAGAAATCACTTCAAGCTTCAAGACTGTGAAAATTGACTATGCCTGACTTTTCCCAAACGACTCGCAATGCTTTTTGCCTGGCAGATTCTAGGACCAGTTAGTTTATGATCAAAACTTACAGATGGTACTTACAGAAGACTAGGCAGTAGGGCATTTTTCGAGAATGTCAAGATCAAAAACTATAATTAAAGGTTATTTTTGGAAAAGCCAGAGTCCCCATCACTAACTCCACAGGGGGAAAAAGAAGGGGGAGAAAAAAAAGAAGAAATGATTTTGTGACAAAGTAATTGCTGACAAAAATATTATAACCCAATATGTCATTTGAAAACAATTGAATTTCTGATCTTTTTATTTCAGAACCTCAGCTTTCAAGTGACGGTTAGGCTTATCATATGTAATACTGCCTTTTCCTCACAATCATAGGTTTTTTCGAAGCTGTCAATGTTACACAGCCATCTTCCCTGTCACCAGGTCCTGAGCTCATCCCTGTTGGTTGATATCTTTATGCCAAACCCTCATGATATTTAATCACCACAAGATGAGGTCACATGACAGTAAACTTGTGATGGAGAGGTAAAATTTTTACCTCAACATAGTACAAGTGAAAATTGTATGCACTGGGACAAAAGCAGGAAAATAATGAATATCTACAGTTTAATCTCCATGTATTACTGCTTGTGGCAGTGAAATAAATACTAGTGTGAAATAAGAGAATAGTTAAAGGGGTGACCTGGTGGGTTAAAGGAGAGAATTAATATCCATGATTAAAATGGCATGTATCTTTACCATGGGCTCTGAAATGTGTCAGTTGCATGACTATATCTATTTCAGGGACAGAGAAGAAACATTTACAATTTAATAATAATTGCTCTCTTTTATTATATAAAACAAACTAAAATTATCATTCCAGAATGTTGCGAAACATAAATGTATTCCATGAATATCTGTTTTTCAAAATGATCATCTTTAATTATATATATATTTTATGTACTAACTTATAAGTAGTTTTTGAATTTTTCTTTATTTAAAAAACTGCTTCCACCAATTTAATCTTGTTCATCTTTTTTATTCCTCACTAATTCTGTAGCTTCCAGATAATGATTCTGTAGGAATTCTATAGAATATTTAATTAGCCTTGATTTAATTTTCATGGTTGAAGTGTACATTCTTTGATAACAATAATGAATTTACAGTATCCTGTTGCTGGGGAAAATGGCAAAGCATGTTTTCAGTATTATTTATTTATAGTTTTAGCTGCATTGTGTGACTAATAACCATGTGTAACCTTAAATTGCAACCTGCAAATGACAGACAACTTGGTGAGGTAAATGAAGAATATGCAATCATAAATGTGACTATTTATTTGGACTAAAAATACATCAGATTTTTATGGTAACTACTGCACAGTATACTTCTCTGCATTTCAGAAGTCCTGGTTTTCATCAGGCAGTTAAAGTGAAAAAGTAACCTTCCAAACAAAGACTACTGTGCAACCTGGAAGAACATTTTTTTAAAAGCATGTCATACAAGTTATATTGTTATTTTTCTAAGAATTCTTGTCTTTAAAAAAGACTATCAATTCATCACAATGAAAACCTCTCAAATGCAAAGCTTTTTAAGTATAATGCTTTATTGACCAGGAAAGACCCGAGATAGATTAATTTTCTAGCTATCAAAAACAAAGTCAGACGCACACATATATACACATACACGTATCCAAAACCTTGGTCCAGATTCTTTTTAATGCTATAATGCCATACCTTGCTCCATAGAAGGAGATAAGTACGGTGCCCATTGTTTTACTCAGAACTGAGTACTTGGTCAGCACTCAACAAATAATATGTCATAACGACAAATGCTGAATCTAATTTAAAACTGTAAGGCGGAGATTCAAGTGGTCTCAAATGTCAGTGTTCTACGAGTTAACTCCATTTGCCAGGAGCTGTAATTCCAGATTTTTATGTTTGTGAAATAATTCAAATTATTCTCTTCTATTTTTAACTTCTGGATGGGACAATGCGATGTTCTCACTGAAGATTACAGTAATGGCTTTCACCAAGCTGAAAAACAAGCTTTAATGTGATGATCCACACAAGACCCAACTTGAGAAATGTAGGGTGTTGCCATGGCAATCTCATTCGTTGGAACTTTTCTCTGTTGGCTTCACTCTGACATTACATTCTGAAAAGCATCATATGAAAAGGTGTGGTGGCTGTGAAGACAAACGCGAAGCCAGGAAGGCAGAACTTCTCTTTCCCGCTCCAGAAGAGGGAACGTGTAGTCACTGTGCAATGCCACCCACCCCGACAGAGGCAGCAGGCTGCCTGGGGAGGTATCATCCTGAGATGTCATGGAAACCCCGGGGTCTAGTTCTGATCGACTTAAGCGCAAACAGACAATGCCAGGGTTGCAAGCAAAATGATAACGTGAAGAAGGGTGTTTAGGCTAAACCGGAAGGTGTTATGGCGCTTGCTCCCACGAGAACGAAGATCAGTTTTGCTGTGGTGGTGGAGGTTGTATTATTGGGTTTTATTTCACTTTTAACAGAGGCTTTAATAGAACGCAAATCATTCAAGTTTGAATACCTGGTGGAGACTTACTCACTCACTTAATATTGCTTCTTTGCGGACTGATCCTCCTATGGAGGTCGTGATCAGTCCAACTGTCTGTAACAGCCACCATAATTGGGATAGCATTGCAGGAGTTGTGTGAAGAATTTTTCAGATTAGTCTCAAACTCTTCGCAAGCATTTCCTCCTAGGTAGGCACTATAATCATCTCCATTTTTCACGTGAAGAAAGGGAGGTTCAGGGAGAAATGTAACTGAGCTAAGGTCAATCATCTAGAAAGAAGGAAATCTGGGAGTTAAAGCCAGAACCAAGATCTCCATCAATGTGTTATGAAACAGAATTAGTTGTGCCAAAATTCAATGGAGGGAGGGGATTCCTAAGCGATTTATGAATACGCAGCAAAAACTGTGTTTTTGTTGTAGTGTGCAAACACCCTTTTGCATCCTACAAAATACAACAAAGAAAATAACACAAGGAAGGTGACTTGTCAGAGATCTTATCTTAAAGTTAATCTTTTGGAAAATAGATTTAATCCAACAATAATTATTTATTACACTCTTGCCATAATCTCTAAGCATTAAAAGACATACCAGTTTCTGCCTAAGAATAATTTATCAGTTACTGGAGGAACATAGTAAACAAGTAAAGAAGCGATTCGCCTGTTTAGGAGAGAGCAGAGTATATTTAGCTATCAGACAGAGGCTATAACTTAGCAACCTGATGGCTTATGTGGTCCTTAAACATGTTTAATTTGACCCACCCAATGTGGTCTTGAAAATTTTCATTTGATGACCATGTTTGAAAATTGAGAGATTCCACCCAGAATATACATCTTTAGCTTATCTTTAAAAAAATCTAAATATGTGTAAACAGAGTGCATATTCCCATTTGGCAAAAATTACTGGAGCTAATCGACAGTTTCCACTGTGTTAGAGGTGTTAGTAGTATATAGTGGTGTATAGTCTTCCAGATTCCCACTCCATTCTTTCTTCCACACTAAGTTTGGTGACAACTGTCATTCATCAGAAAACTTTCGCCCTTGTTTTCTTTTGCCTATTAATAGGGTACACATGACCATCCTGACTCCTGTAGGCTTTTGAGGTTGCGACTGCCTTTTAAGATACGAATATTAATAGGTACGAATAAAAAAGACCACCATCTCGATAGTCTGTGAATTCCCTGGAATTGCTAGAGAAGAGATCTGGAATGTGAACTGAAGTTCCACCACTCTGATTTTCAGAGGTATGACTTATTGCAAATCAACTCTGGTTAACCTAAAAGTGGACAGGATGTTAGATCATTAGGATGCCCAGGTGCAATGTATAAATATTTGTAGAAAAGCGGCACAACTTATGTGCAAAGAAGATTCTGTGGTTGGGGGTGGGGGTCACGGCGTAGGGAGACAGATCGAGAGAGAAGGGAGAGACTGTAAGACTTGTGAGCTTAAAACCCTCCAGAGTCCTAAACACTGCCCCGGGGCTTGGCCCTTTCAAGCCATTCATCTAGCAGTTTATGATGAAATTCACTGCAAACCTTCAAGTCTCATCACTTGCTTTTATCTTGGCCTGTAATGACTTTTTTCTCCTGAAAACCTTTAATTCATCTGATTTTCCTCTACTCACATTTCAGCACCTGGTTTAGGAGGATTTTCTGCTAAACTTTTCTGTTGCCTTTAGGGAAAGGAAATAAATTCTTCCCTCACACTGTGATTGTATCTAGGTTGAACTTCATTTATTGGACTTACTACATCCCACTGAAATTACGTATTTATGTGTCCATCTTCCCTAGTAGCTATGAATTCTCAGACAGTAATACTTTACTTATTTTGAATTTCCATCTTCCAGCAATACAGAATAAATATTTGTTGAATAAATGAGCAACTATATCCTTAAGAGGAAGGCAGTTTAAAGTATCTCGTTTAAGTTCTCTTGACCTATTGATCCAATTACATAATTTTTTTTTTTTTTTTTTTGAGTTGGAGTTTCACCCTGTGGCCCGGACTGAGTGCAGTGGCTGCTCCCGGCCACCACAGCCTCGACCTGCTGGGCTCGGCGATCCTTCCGCCTCAACCTTCCTAGTAACCAGAATTACAGGCATGCGCTACCACGCCCGGCTGATTTTTTGATTTATTGTAGAGATGAGGTCTCACTGCCCAGGGGGTCTCGAACCCACAGGCTCAGGCAATCCACTCACCTCAGCCTCCCAAAGGCACAGGATTACAGGCTGAATCACCGAGCCCGGCCAATTACATAATTTTAAGGAGCTAATATTTCACTCAAAATAGCTAGTTTGCATATGTAACATATGTAATTATTAATCCAATTGATACAATTTTGATGACATTATGAAGTTATGTGTGTGTACATACATATACATGTGACTTTTTTTTTTTTTTTGAGTTGGAGTCTCACTCTGGCTCCGGCTATCCTTCTGCCTCAGCCTTCTGAGTAGCAGGAATTAAAGGCGTGCGCTACCACGCCCGGCTGATTTTTTTGATTTATTGTAGAGATGAGGTCTCGCTGCCCAGGTGGGTCTCGAACCCGCGGTCTCAGGCAATCCACTCACCTCAGCCTCCCAAAGGCGCGGGATTACAGCTGAGCCACCAAGCCCGGCTACGTGTGACTTTTACATGGATATCCATATCCTTATCCATACATCTATATCCAAATCATTGATAATCGGTTGAGCATGATCTTCATGTGGAGCTCTATGTTAGACACACTGGGGAGCATCTAGGTGAAAGTTGATTACAGAATTAGACGAGCCTTTTTTCTACTATAAATTTTACCAAATATACCCCCTATCTAGCCACTCACCAAAGTTACCATATCCTTTTTAAAAAATGTCTCATTAAAATATTAACTGAGGCACGAAAACAATCATAGGTCTTTGATACAGTACTTGGCGTATTTTTTTTATTTCATTGAAATATAATGAAAAAGGTTGCACATAGTGTACTGCTCAACTGAACACACTCATACATACATAGCTTTCATAAAAGAACACAGCATTACCACCAACTCTCCAAAGCCCCTTATTTCCTCTTGGGTCATTATCCCTCTTACAAAGTTAACCACATTCAAGATTTCTAAAAGCACATATGACTTTTTTTTTCCTTCTGATTTTAGTCATTGGGATGTTTACTACATTGAAAGTATTTATTGCTTCCTTAATGCATGCATTATAACGACCTTAAAAACTTGCATCCTTAATTTCATGGAGCTAAAAAAACAAATAAGATATCATCTTTCTAGAAGTTTACAGCCTGGTAGATCTTGTGATGCTGGCCATCAGATAATACCCACAGACTCATAGAAGTACCCAGCAAGTGGTTCTGAGTGAAAGTGAAGTCTTACAAAGGGACTCTCGTCTGGTTTCATACAAATGTGGATTTGATACTGAGACTCCAGAAAAGGTATGGTTTTAGTAATGGGTTTCCTTCAGGTTGCCAGGAGCAAAGTTACTTATCCCTTCATTAGTATGATAAATGTATCCCATGGATAGATGCAGACCTTCACCATCTTCCTTCTGATGAATGTCTCTCAGCTCACATTAGAAATGGGTGGAAGAAGAGAAGTTGGGCAGTGACCATGACGACAAGCACCTGTGCCATCACTTTCTGACTTTCCTTTGGAGAAAGAGCTATCAGTCCACTGCCATCGTAAATGGTGGCTGGAGAAGCACATGCAAGGGTTCCTTTTTAAATCTCCTCACATCCAAATGAGAAGTCACACAAAACTGGACAAGAAAGCTTTGCCACAAAGCCATCTTCCACAGGCTATGGATGGCCTGGGACTGACTTCCAAGAGAAAATGCTTCTTGGTTGCAGAGACAGGCAATGGGTCTTTGGTCATCTCTGAGTGGCCGGGCAGTTGCTGGAGACAGGAATGGGAGCTGGTGTGGATGAGATGCCGATTTGAGATTTAATGCTCTGATAAAAGGTCAGGCCTGTTGTCAAGTCATCTTCCTTAGAAGCAGAGTAGAACCTGCTCTGTCCCCGCTGGTGTCTGTCCTGGAATCTGCTCTGGCTCCCGGGCCACTTGGTCTCCCAGCCAAGGACCACCTGGTCTCCCAATCTAGAGTGGGTGTTCAGGTCAGGCTCGTGGGCCATGTTTCCTACACCAGGACACTCCTACTTTGTGGCCTGTTTCTGACGCGCCCTTGGCACTGGCCCAGAAAGATGCTGTTTGTTTTTCTGCTAACCATCAACAAGAAAATTCTCACACTAAAATTCTCTTTTCAATAAACTTCCATTGGTTTTTGGGAAGAAAAGAAATGTCTTCTTCAAATAAAATCGAATGCTCAGCGACTATGACTGGAATTTAACTGTGCATTGTTTTCAAAAAGGCAGCAGTGTTAGCCACACCTAAATTCCAGAGGACCCATGTTCCCAGGGTCATGGCAGAGAAACCCTTTCCAGGGCATGAGAAAGAGGGCCATGTGCAGCCACCCTAGCACTCAGGTAACATAATACAGTGGTGTTAACATAATGGCCCTAGTGGCACATCCCTGCGGTCCTGCAAATGGATGTCCCTTGGTCACACAAGAGAAAATGTTTCCTCCGTGCCCTTTTGGGAAATCTCTCCCAGGATTTGCATCAGGGTTGAATTGTTTCCTCCAAGCCCCAAATCATGTCAACACTAGTTCTTGGATTCATTTGAAAGCTGTGTCGAAAATAAACTTACTTCAAAATATAGTCTCTATTATGAAACAAAACAAAACACAACTATATATTGTAGACAGCTTTAGAGAAGGGAATGTGTATAGATACGTATATATTTCTTTATTTATATATATAGTCATCCTTCACTTAGTGACTTAGTGATGGGGTTATATTGTGAGAACAACATCCTTAGATGCTCTTGTGTATGAACATCACAGAGTGTATTTACACAAACCTCATTGATACAGCCTACTACATACCTAGGCCCTGTGTTGTGCTCCCAAGCTGCATGCCACATAGCATGTTATTGCATTGAGTACTGCAGGCAACTGTAACATATTGGTAGGTATCTAAACATAAAAAAAGATGGAATAAAAATGCTCTGTTTATAATGTTAGGGCACCACTATTGTGTATATTGAAATGTCCTTATGTCTTATGTGGCAGATGATATAGACACACACTCTCTCTCTCTCTTTCTGATAGATAGATAGATAGGAGGAGGGAAATCCTCTCCCCCGAATGGAATTATCTTTAAGAGGATGAGTCCCTTGCAGTACACTCAAAATTTGTTCCTCTAAACCAAACGACCAACCAAAAGTTTTTATCTGAAAGTTTAGAGAAGGTTGCATGGTAATTTGTGAAAAATACATCCCAAGTGTGGCAAACAGGTGACTGGTTCTTCCACCATGACAAAGCACCTGCCCATACCATGCTGAGCATTCAACAGTTTTGGGCCAAAAATGGCATGACCCCCATGTCCCACCCTCCCTATTACCTGATCTTGCCCTGAGCAACTTTTATTTTGTTTTGTTTTCCTGAATGAAAAACTTCTCAAAGGGAAATGTTTTGCCAGTGTGGAAGAGGCAAAACAAAAATGGCAGAAGCACTAAAATGCATCAACATGGATGATTTCAAAAACTGTTTTGAGCAGTGGAAAAAGCATCTCGATAGGTGTATTGTATCAAAAGGAGAGTACTTTGAAGATGACTGAAGTTTAAGCATGGAAGACTAAATACACATCTTTTATAAATAAATTCTAGGGTCTTTTTTGTCCCCTTAATATATACAGAAAATAAGCAAAATAAAATGTAGCCAGTGATTTGCCTTTCTGGGTTTTAGATACATTTTCTTCTTAAACTCACTTGTAATTTTCTAATTGTATACACCAAGCAATATTACTTCTGTGACCAGAAAAGAAACCAAAACTGTTATTTTTTTAAAGTTACCTAATGCATGATAGAGACTCTGATTTGAACTCTGAGGAATAATCTGTGCTCACACTGACATGATTTAAAAAGTTCTGTCAAGACTAGGGTGTTCCCGGGAGTAAGTGTGAGGTGAGGAACTCCTTTCTCCACCCCACAGCTGCTCTATGTACTGTTTAGCACACTGAGTCTACATAGGTCTATACATTGATTCATATGCATTTCTTATTGGTTGTTGACCTCCTTTAAATAAACATATAGCCCTAGCAAAGAATCTGGGATCAATCAATACATATTCAGTGGATACAAGAGTGAATGAATGAATGAATTGAATGCATGTAAGAATGACTGAATTTCCCAACAACCACTTGTGAAATTTTTAAATATGATCTACAATATGGCCTGCAACAATTTTAGTTACCACCATTTAAAATTCAAACTTTGCTTTAAAAAAGAGTGTAAGCGAGAATGTTTTTTGATTTCTTTATTTCTTCCTAGAAATATACATCATCTATTTTTAAAGTATATTGTATCTACCTAAAGCAACAATGTCTGGTAAAGTATGGAATCAATTTTAACGGGGAAAATGGGAGCTCTTTGGTTGACAGTATAGATTAGATGACAGAAATTACACTTGGGAAAATATATTTATAAAATCAAGTTAGTCTGTCTTATGGAATCAAAATAACCATGGCCAGTGTAGCTGTAGATGAAATTTTTTAAAAATCATTTGATTATAAATCCTTACCTTGACTCAAAAAACAATGGGGTAATGACATAAAAATTAACCAACTTTTACTAAGATATTATCTCAATACTTTACATAAATAATTCAACTATGAGGTCATCGGGGAACAGGATAATTGAATTACTAAGAATAATGTAAAACTTTCCATGATATTAGGTTATTTGCATATATATGAATTCATAGAGTTGTTCACTTTTTAAAAATGTAAATTTTACATACTTCCCAGTAGCAGAAGGTAGTATTATCAGTTACATATTATTATTTCAGGAATAGAACAAAACAGAAATAAGAGTAGCAAAGCTATATTTTATGAGGATTCCACTTTTTAAAAATTTTTAGGAAGTTTTCATGGTACTGACGTGATTTTCCAAGGAGTCTGTGACTCAAAATGAGCCAGACACTCCATGTGCCTTAAAGTTTATCAGACTTTTTTTTTTTTTTTTTTGAGCTGGAGTCTTACTCTGTCAGCCTGGTGGGAGTTCAGTGGCATGCTTACAGCCACCACAGCCTTAACCTGCTGGGCTCAGGTGATCCTTCTGCTTCAGCCTTCCAAGTAGCTGGAACTACAGGTGTATGCCTCTACACCCAGCTAATTTTTTGATTTATTGTAGAGACGGCATCTCACCTAGTTGCCCAGGCTAGTCTCAAACTCCTGGTCTAAGGCAGTCCTCTCGCCTCCACCTCCCAAAGTGCTGGGATTACAGGAATGAGCCACCACACCCAGCTTATCAGACTTTTGGTTTCTCAATAGCTAGTGTGTTGTGAAGACATCAGGAATATAGTCTGCCTCTTTTGAATGCAGACCATCAGACTGTGCAACTTATCTGCTGAGTTGAATATACCAGAAGGGCAGATGACTTTCTTGAGAAAGTTGATATTTTCATAGAGATCAAGCAAATTCCATTCACCTGCAGTGAAGGTCTGGTGTAACAACATTGGCCTCTAGTTATGACTAAAATTCTGACATAAAACACAAAGAGAAATGGTCAGTGAAGTCACAGGTATAATTTATTTTCTGTTAATTGCTCCTGTGTCCTGCAAAGACCTTCACTGGAAGTCTGTTCTCCACGACTTATTACAGTATCCTTCTCCAGGTAAGAGAAGCTTTCAGTTCCTGGACTATTCACATGATAAATGAGTGTGGCCCTCTCAGTGACATGTCTATTATCAAATTGAACTGTTACTTAAATCTCACATTGAAATTTAATTTTCATGCATGTATGTTTTGACTCTTCACCTGGAGTATAAGCTTTGGGAAGGTCATAGACTACTATTTCATCCCACCCACAATGCCCTTCATAGTCTCTTATAGGTACTCGATAAACATTGATGGACAGGAGAAGACTCAGCTGAAAATACCAAACTTGAGCTTTGTCCATCAGTGGCCAGTTCAGTTCTGTGACTTGCCAATTTGATTTTGAGTGAGTACAAAGTAACTTATTCTGCAAAATGAAAAACAGGTCAAACTTGGAAAGTATTGATCTTCTCATGTCATCAAAATTCTAGATTTTTTTTTTCTCCCTGAAAGGCCCAAATATCTTGCACATGTCTACTACATTTATATACAAAAATTATAATGTCATTTTTCAGATTCATTATTTCAGATAAAATATACTTAAAATATAAGACATTTCTACTTAGAATAGGTTTTACTCTACAAAGAATTAACGACTTTTATGTGCAAATTATGAAGCAATTAACATAAATATTCTATCTTGAAACACCAGCCTCCTAATTTTGAATTAATATTTAATAGAAATTCTATCCAGAGGGCAAATGGAATTTCTACCTTTTTGGGGTCAGGTCTTCCTCTTTCTTCCAGGCTGAAGTACAGTGTCTCCATCACAGCTCACTGCAGGCTCAAACACCTGGACTCAAGCAATCCTCCTACCTTAGCCTCCAGAGTAACTGGGACTACAAGCACACACTACCAAGCCTGACTAACATTTTAAATTTTTTGTAATGCCAGGGTCTCACTAGATTGCCCAGGCTTGTCTTAAACTCCTAGACTCAGGTAATACATCTGCTTCAGCCTCTCAAAGTGCTGAGATTACATGCATGAGCTACTGCGTCTGGTGGAATTTCTACTTAATTTGTTTGTACCACATTGCAAAAAAAAAATAAAGGTAAATCATCGTACTCGGAAAGGATAGACTATTTTCTGTTTACTGAGGAAATAGCATTCATTTCAAGCAAATGCTCAGACTTGAAATTGGTAAATTATTTTAACAAGATATTTTCTTAATGATGTGGAGGAATACAAGCAAGAAGTAATCTTTAGTACAACAGCAATGTAGTACTGTGCCATTGTTTTCTGTATCATGTTAGGTATTTCATCCCAGCAATAGTTTAAACATCCTAAACAGATAAGAAAAAAATACATTGTCAAATCAAAGGGAGACCAATTTGATAGCATCCGTTTTATAGTATCACTTGAACCTTTTTAAACCAAATGACACAATACTATCAAAGATATCAAATTGGGATAAACATTCCATTTGGGAAACTTGGAAAATGACACTGGAACTAGATATTTGAAAAACAGAAACTTTATACTTATAATAGCCTTAAAATGCCTCCCCCCCTCATTCTCTGTAACTAAAAGAACTTTGAAAAAGCACCTTACCTTTGACGAGTTTCAGAATGCGAGGCAAATGTACAGGCATGTAGGTGCTAATAGCCACTTAATTAATGTTAAAAAAAGCCACATGGTATTATACAGGGGTTTTTTAAATTTGTGTCCATATTTATTTTGATGAAATGCTAAAGAATTTAACTTTTGCAGCTTTCCAGTGAATGCAGTATTTCCATATTTTTCAATCAAAATGCAGGGAATCAGCTAAATTATGACTCTATTGCAGTGCCCATTACATGTCTCCAGTACTTGATAAGTTGGAGAAAAATTAAAGCTAAATGACTTTGATAACACAAATTTAATGCTGAAAATAAATTACATTTAATATTTTGTAAAAAAAATGCATTTTTAAAAAAACCTGTTTCAAAAGATACATCTCTTCTACACAAATGTACAATAAGGCACTAGAAAAATGGTAAGGCTTTAGAAATAGACACCAGAACTCCTATGTGCTTCCTTTGTTTTGTCGTTGTTGATGATATAGCCACCATCCACATAGATTTAAGACCAGAATCCTGCTCAACAATCTCTCAGTGCCAACTTCTTCTTCCTAGTGCTATACATACACTGACATCTACCTTTTACAGTAATTTTATTATTTTCTTTTGTTCTTCTTTGCTATCTTAAAAACGAAAAAACATCTTAATTTTTTTTTCTGTAGGCATAAAATCTCTCAGTTTCTTTACTATTCTGGCACAAAGTGAATGGAAATGATGGCATGGATTAGAAATAATTATTTAAATTGCTTTAGTTTCAGAAGATTGAAAAAGACAAAGCACATTTTCATTTGAGTCTAGCTCATTTTAAATCAGCTCCTTCAGGAATCTTGGTTACAACTTGCCTGACCAGTGTCCACTAGATGACACTGTTGTATAAGCACAATAATGACTGGTGGTAGCTTTGACAATAATTTATCATACATATATATTTAGATATTGTCAGTGTCTCTCTTTCAAGATGAAACTGGCTTAGCATTTTTAATTGGATACGGTTGATAACTACAACTTCATATAATTCAGGGTAAACATCCTAAGAGGTTAAAATTTAGGGGGTGAGAAGAAACATCTATTTCACAGCATTCATATTTTTTACAATAGAAAAATCTTTTCAAAATCTTTATGTGTAACAGTGAAAATAGATGTCATTATGAATTTTAAATTGTGCCATTTAAAATTGAGTGGCAATGGTTAAACTGACAATGTTGGTTTTCAGGTAATGTTTGGTCAGTATTTTTTTTTCTTCTCTCCCTACTTTCTGGTTTCCTCCCATCCTTCTGGTCTTTTCAATTCTCTGTTTCTTCTCTCCTTGATTCTGGCTTGAGAGCCCTTTGAGTGCAGTGCCCAAATCAGGGGCAGAATCAATTGCCTTAAGCTAACAGCCTCCTTGTCACATTGTTGCCAAGCTAGGAAACTTTAGCCTCAGAAAACTCTCAGAAAAACAGACAAAATCAAGATGTTCCTGTGTACATAGAGCCACACAGGAAACCTTGACTACCTGGAATTATAGACTACAAATTTCTGGTCCTAGCAGCTTTAACATCAAGTCTACTGTTTGTAGTGATCATGTCGATTATTGAGATTTTCCTGATATTAGAGTTCTTTTGTAATACCTTATTCTTACTTTGATGCTGAGAAAAATCACTGTTAAATTAAGCTTGTTTGCTGTGGTTTCAATTTACCAAGAACAGTGAAGTAAAAGCATCCACGCTCCCTTCTCTAAGTCGCTCCCTTCTCTAATCTCAGGCTGTTTACCTGAAAAATCTCGAAGGAGGAGCCAAGCCTAAAAGGAAATTACTCTGAGTGTGAGTGGCAACTGAGGTGTTTTATGGCATGTGGCATGCCTCAGAAGGAAGTGACAGACATGTCACCTCGCTTTTTATCTCTCAAGCCAGGCATGCTGGAGCTGGGGAGCGCGTGTGGGATGCGTGTGCTTGGGTGAGAAGCTTGCTGCACACTGCATCCCTGCACCAGGGACCCGCCACCCCTACGGCTGAGCTTCCAGACTGCTGAACTTCCAGACTGTTCCGTCGATGCGACTTGCAAACAGAGCTCTCAGACTATGCCACTGCAGCTACGACAAGGTGGGGAAAAGAGTAGAAGCAGGAACCACATACCAAAATATTTGTTTTCAAACACACACACGTCATTCTTAAACACCAAAACACGTACTTCGTATGGGGAGGGCAGGGATTCGGATCAGATGAAATTCATGCAAGATTAATTTCTTTTTCACGTTTTTCACTTCTCAGAGTCTTGGCTTTCTTTGTTTTCTGTTTTATTTATTTATTGTTTAATCTTCTTACTCCAGAAGGAAACCTGGTTTCTTCAACCCTAACTGAAAACTATAATGTTGCTAATGGGGAATTTTATAGAATTGCATTGATCTTAGAGTCTCAGCATATTATAGAATCTCACCGAGTCTTAGGTTACCATCCAGGCATATTATATAATCTCACTGAGTCTTAGATTTCCCAGAACATCATTTTGCATAGGTTGTTCTGAAGATTAAATAGGATCACAATATGGGTGAAGTTTATGGCAAGTTTTGACATACAGTAGGTGTGCAAAGAAATACAATCTATAGAAAGCTTCCAAAACCAAAGGGGGGATGAAGGGCTTCAGGGGTGGTGGGTGTCAGCAACGACTCCAGTCAACTCAAAGGTGGCCTGTGTGGTACATTTTCAGGTCTCCATAGAAAGCAAAGGTGTAAAGAGAGGACTAAAAGAAAATAGAAGGTACCATCTGAGATGGAGAAAAGAGAATCTGGCAATGGTGTTACAGGCAACATGGAAACTGAAAAGGAAATATTCTCTTGAGTGAAAAGAATGAAATGGCAAAAGATCTCCCATTTCTCAAGTGAATGCTGTGTGCCAGACACTTTCTATGCATTCTCTCGTTTGTTTCTCACGACATCCCTGTGAAGAAGTATTATAAGCATCTGCTTTTCTCCAGCTGAGGAAACCGGGGCTTCTTGGAGTTCAAGTATCAAGTCCAAGGCTCTTGGTTTTCAAGATAAAGCCTGTTCAAAATCCAAAGCACTTTTCACGGCCATTAGACCAACCCCTCTCCCAGTACTTTACAGACAGAGCAAACAGCTCCAATTCCCGCATCCCTGCCTTCAAGAACTGATAAATGTGGTACTTGAACATTTTTACTTGAACACTCAGAATGCATTTTCCTCTAGGAATAAAATACTTACTGCTGGTGAGTGTTTTCAACCTAACTATCAAAGCTTATTGAAGTCAAAATGTAGCTGACCTGTAGATTACAGAAACAATATCCTATAGTCCTACAAGATAGCCTACAGCAAACAATACTTTCTTAATCCTAAATTAGCAAGTCAAGAGCATATCACCCTTTACCCTAGCAGTGAGAAGCCATTGCTCAATTCTCATCCCATAGGTAGGGTTAGTATTTGTGAAAATGAAGATGAAGAATGGGTTTTCCAAAATATTCAGAGGGTGTTGAAGTAGCCATTACTGTGCACTGCTATCTGTGAGCTGCTTGTAAATTGGGAGACCATGCAAGGTGGACGACGGAATGCACGTTTTAGCAGATAGGTATGCATATGTCTCTAGGTCTCAGAAGTTCAGAGAAATGCATGGATCCATATGCAGATAACTCTCCCAAGACCTGTGTAAACCAGGTTTGGCATTTGCCCTTTTTCTTTTTTTTTTTTGAGTTTGAGTCTCATTCTGTCGCCCAGGCTGGAGTGCTGTGGCACACTCACAGCCACCCCAGCGTCGACCTGCTGGGCTCTGACGATCATTCTGTCTCGGCCTTCCAAGTAGACTGAACTACAGGCACACACTACCATGCCTGGCTAGTTTTTTTGTTTTTGTTTTTTGTAATTGTAGAGACGAGTTCTCACCAAGTTCCCCGGGTTGGTCTCAAATCTGTGGGCTCAGGTAATCCATTCGCCTCAGTCTTCTAAAGTGCTGGGATTACAGGCTGAGCCACAGAGGCCAGCCTTCATTTGCCCTTTTTCTAGCATGGCTTCACATGTCTGAAATCTGAAATATGGATTTATTTTATTTTCATTTTGAGGCAGGGTCTTGCTCTGTCATCCAGGCTGGAGTGCAGTGGCATAATCTTGGCTCACAGTAGCCTCCTAGGCTCAAGCAATGCTCCCACTTCAGCCTCCCAAGCAGCTGAGATTACAGATACATGTTGCCACACCGGGATATTTTAAAAATATTTTTGGGAAAACAGAGTCTCACTGTGTTGAACAGGCTAGTCTCTAACTCCTGATCTCAAAGAGTACTCCCATCTCAGCCTCCCAAAGTACTGGGGTTACAAGTGTGAGCCACCATGCCAGGAGTGAAACATGGCTCTCTTACTACTGAATTACTTTAACAAGTTTTGCTAAAGGCACATGAATTCGGCAGTTGTTTCTAAAATCAGAAGTACCTCCCTTCCCTTCTTGGGTGTCAAATTTTGGATTTGAAACATGTCTACTAGTTCAGTTGAGCAGACCTGGTGATGTGATCAGTATTTTCACTAGGACTCCCTCGACTTCTGAGGCTCTCATGGCTCTCTGTCTGGTCTTTCCTTTATGAAAATCTGCTGAGTACTACCAGGTGATGAGGGTGCCAGTGGCATGCAGAATGAATCATTTATTCTCCAGCCACTGTTCCTCACCAACCTTGCAAAAGGCGGAAAAACTGATTGTGATTTGCTGTCTTTTTAATTTTTTTTCCTGTGTCTAGCAATCCATCTCCCTGCCTCCAGCCTCCACCCTCCACGAACATTTTTTCATCCATCCTCCAGCATTTTGTTACTTATGACACTGCCTACGTGCTATGATTATTTATTTTCTGATTATAAATTACACTTATCTCCCTATCTCGAAGGTCACAAGGTACAACATATGCCAGGCAGTTAACATTATAGGAATAGGTAGGAAACTCTAAAAGATGGCTCTGTTCCCAGGTGTCTATGATTTTCTGATTAGGTTTCTTTAAGACTTGAATATTTATAATTTAGTACAGAAAAGAGGATTTGGGGGCTGTTATCTCGGGGATCAGATGCTGTCCAGCGCATAAGAGTGGCATTATACATTCTTGCATTTGGGCACCTCTTCTATTAAACAAGGCATTTCAGAGGACTGGATTTCAAAGCCTTGCCTTTGGTTAAAAAAGAATGCTCTGTGTTTAAAGAGGGACTTTTCTAGAACCTAATTGTACCTTAGGAACATTAAATGGATTCTCTTATCTCTTTCTTTAAATTGACATTATTCTGTGACCTTTGCAGCTAGAGAAATCAGATTTTCCAAGAAGGAGAAATATTTTATGCTGAGGATTTTAAAGTAGCACAAGTGCCTGAATGAGTAAGCAATTCTGCTTAAATACAGGGAGATGAGCATCTAGAGAGTTCTACCTCCCTGGCACATGTGAGTGACATGCTTTTTGAAAAATTAAACACTTTAGAAGCTAAAGCTATTTTTTTAATACACAAATTGCCAATTTCTTGGTAATAGGAATGTTTCATTTGAACAGGAAGGAAATGGTTAGGAGACTTATTCTCAGTGATCAGTCAAAGATGTATAAGACTATAAATTGCTCTTATTAAACTAGCATTGTAGAAAGACAAGGTTAAATTCTGACCATAAGGATCAAATCATCAGGAAAATAGATGTCATTCCCTATTTCTTACTAGATCTGAAAAAGGGTGATTTTTTTCAGAGCAAACACACTGGTATCTCTCCAGACTTTTTTTGTGTCTCCTCAGTATATAACCCAGATTTCTGCCAAAACACTCTCTTAACATCTGAGATTCGGTCACTTCATTTGGAGAATGGAGATACTATTACTTTGGAAGTCACTTTAGGGAATAAGAGGCAATAGAAAATATGAGTATGTGAACTTTTTTGTTGTTGTTCTACAAAACTTTGTTTATTTAATTATTGATAAAATTAACAGAAACTCACTTTGGATGCGTTGGTAAAGCCCAATAGATTATGAGCAATAGGGCTCCAGAGTGCAGGGGCATGGTTACTTTCCCCCAGAATTCAATTTTCACAGCTTTGTGAACAAATTTTTTAAAGGGTGAAGTAGTAACAAGCATAGAATATTATCATCATTTTTGTAGTACCGTGTATATATCCAGGATAAAATCATGTTGAAAAAAACAAAGTCAGAACTAAAGTTTTGAGATGCCCTTGGAATCATGTGTAGCGCAACATAAAGAGTTTATTTTTCAATCCAAAGGGCTGCCATTGAGGTGAAATTTTCTTGTTTGGTTATAGACAACTAAGATTTAGTTTCTATATAAGAAAAAAACATCTTGGGGGTAGCAAGTAGCTACCTTCTGGTGCAGGGGGCTCCTGTCCTGGGAAGTGTTCTCATGTCATCGTCAAGGTGATAGAGCTCATTCTGCGATGAGTGTGACAGTGGGCTTTTCTACCCCAAAGAAACAACCCCTGGGTACCTCCTAGTTTTTCCCTTAACTCTTGTCTCCAACTAACCCACTATCCATTTTACGTACTAGTTTTATTGTCTCTCTTGTTGACATGTAAACTTCACAAGTTGGTTTATGCTATTCGCCAGTGTACTTCTCGTTTTTTAAAATGTGTCTGATTCAGAGTAGGTGTACAGTATATATATTTTTAACATATAAAAGACAGGCTAGATGCTAAGATTCCTTCCAAATTCTAAGAAGCTAGAAAGATGTGGTGACGACTTCTATGTTTTAATAAAAAGGTTACTGACGTTATAAGAAATATGCAAATCTCCTACAGAATGTTGTTCTTTACTTTGATTATCTTTGCTGAATTTATTTAATCCTTTTGAACTTTGGGGATGCAACAGTGCCCATGTATTCCCAATTCCAAAATCAAGGTGTAAGGAAAAATATAGATTGCCAAAAATAAGAGAAGGAAAGGGTATGTTTACTTTTCCCCAACTATTTGAGTTTAACATGAAAGAAAATACAGACTCATTTATTTATTCATCAGACACTTATTTATTCTGTACTTTATGTCAATACCCGATAAAACACTGGGGAAAAAAAGACTATCCTGCAAGAATTCACAGTCAAGAATGGAGAGTACAGACATGCAACCTTTATATGTTTGTTTCTCGGAACCTAGGAGAAACTCCTGGCCTCCTGGACCCCAGAGCAGGGCAGGAGGAGCCAAGAATCAACATGATGGAGCAAAGGATAGTCAAGGCTGAGGGTTTTGGTGACAGGAAACCCTGGAGCCAGGACTTGAAGGCTGAGTAGAAGCCCATGTGCAGGTCTAACTGGATCACTCCAAAAGGAGAAAGAACATTTGGAAGAGTGCCTGAAGGGCATTTCTACACAGATTGGAACATGTAAGCGTGTCTATATGCCTAGAAGGTTTTCTGAGAATACCCTTTGCTATCATGAACTGACAGCAAAGAAACTTCACAGTTAAAAGTGTTCTCAGAATCTGAGACTTGTGAAGAGGCTATTGGAAGGCCTTCAGTCTAATCAAGGTGAGACTACTAGTTGGACGTAGTTTTTGTTTGTTTGTTGTTTTGCAGTATGATATGAAATCACAAAGTAATGGCTCCCTGGGCAAAATATTAATACATGCTATGAATTAAATGCTTTCTTCAGTCCATGTAAGTTGAGACTAGATAGTGTTTTTTTTTAAACAGCTTTAGTCTCAAATTGTTTCAAGAGTATAATTGGTTCCACTTCTCTTGATGAGAAATTATTCTTTGTTATACAATTAGTCTCATATCTTTTAGTTCTTCTGAATCTCACATATGTGACACACTGAAGAGCTGATTTATAAATATGGTCCCCTTGTCTACTCTGGGCAGTAGTACGACCTGATACAGTAGTTTTCAAACTTTTTAGAAATGAATTCTTACACAGAACTCTAGCACTTGAGAGAAGTAAAAGCAAAGAATGGTTTTCTTGGTAGTTTAAATCTTCACTGTTTCACCGAAAATGTTTTTTTTTTCCTTGCCTCACACCCTGAAGCACTGCTGTGAATACTCGGGCTTCTTTTGGCAGCAGCTTAGAAGTTATTGACCTCAACAATAGGGACCAAAGAAGTGACAGGGTCCCAGGTCCCAGGTCCAAATCAACCAGTGTTCCTCAGTTTTAAATTAAATCCTCCCCAACTTCGAGTCACATGAAAAGCCAGGAACCTTCTCAAGGATGATGGCAATGCCTGCATTGACACCTCCAGGATGGATCCATAGGGCGACTGGGGGAGCCACAAAGTCCCTTCCTACCTCAGGGCTTGTCTCTGTAAAATAAGGCTGTGAGCCATCCCCATGTCCCGCCTTCGTCACAGAGATGCTGGGAAGATTCACAAATGGTTCCCAAGGCTCTTAAAGGCCCTTTGACGACAGTCTGTAGATAAAACAAAAAATGAATGTATTTTATTTGATCTTAGCCAGTAAGTACTCTGCAAAAGTCCAGAAACAAGCATCTACAACCCTAAGTGGATGGTGTCAGCTCTCATTTACTTCCTCACTTGGACGGAGTCGGTGCTATTAGAGCCAACCGAGGATGCAGGCGATGCTTTCCTGAGCTCGGTGTGCTCCAGGAAGCTGTGGAGAGAACCATGAAGGCCAGAGACATGTCTGGAAACCTATGAGATGAGAGAAGCGAGTGGAGTGAGGTGAAGGGGACTGAAGGAAAAACAAACAAACAAAAGTCGGCCAGAGGAGCCCTTGAGCACTGCTGGGAAGCAGAGTTGTTGGTATGTGGGTAAACTGATGGGAGCTGGCCACCACACAGACAGAGGCATGATCAGGAGAGCGTCCTCAGGTGTGCTGAGCAGGGAGGGAGGCATCCTTGGCCCCATGTCACGGATGCTGACACTGGCCAGCAGTTGCTGAGCACCAAAGCTGCATCTCCTGCATTGTCTCCATCTTCCCTCTAATGCCGGCCTTGAACCCTTTGCATGACAGATTGTTCTCAGATGACAAGGAAGGCACTATGGTGTTCACCTCTTCGGTGTCATTGCCCCTCCTCATTCAAGGCCTGAGTGTCTGTACTTTCAGGTCGTTCTGAGCACAGCCATCTCAGCCTGCCATGCCTTCCTTCCACCAACTGCAGGCTGGTGCTGGGAAATCTTCCTGAAGCACCTCTGACCTCAGCTGCCCATGCTGAGCAGTGTCCCGTGGTGACAGTACCACAGCCGGCTCCTTATGGCTTCAAGCCCCTTCATTCTCAGAAGCTAACTCCTACGCAGTCCTGCGTCTCCATGCATGGTCCTGATGTTGAACGCCTCACACCTCTCATGGCTCTCAGAATCCAAACCGCCGCCTTCTTTTTCTATGTCCACCCTCCCACTCACCAAAACAAATTGCCTTTCCATCTTGAGTAAATATAAAACCGCTGATAACTCTCTTCTAACCCTTGGTCAGACGATGGTCGTGGAAGACTTCTGGCATCTCCTTCCCTCCCTCTTGACCTAACCTCACACTCGGCTGCCACAGTTACTCTATTTATTTTCCCTTTGGACACTGGTGGTGGGCTTGGGCTCAAAGTCCTCGGGTCACAATAACCCTTGCCTACTAGTTGTGCCTTAGAATGCGTAAATCAACTTCTTGGAGCCTTCATTTCTTGACATGTAAGTGAAAATAAAATATGTTTAAATGGCACAAAGTGTAGAAAAGTCTCTAGCATTGTAACTGGCACAGGAGGGAGTGAATAAAGAAGAACATGAATGGACAGGTCTTGACAGGATGCAGCACACTCATTGTGTCCAGGAAGAGTGGAAACACTCATCCTTGCCTTTCTGCTCCTGCATGAGAAGCATCCTATCAAGGTGTCCCTGTGAGATCCACATCAGCCTGCAGGTGGAAGGACAGTCCTGGGCAACGTGCTGGGTGCAGGTTGGAGGGCCACACAGCTTCAGTGTCTGCACGTCCTTCCTCTGCGCGGATGCAGCTCTCTGCTCCTGAGGAAGGTGCTTCTGATGAGTTTACCTGGTGTGTATCCAGTTTCCAGAATTGTGCCTGCTTCACTGTTGTCGCTCTGTAAGTTCTCTTTCACCAGATGCAGAGAAAAGTTTGGCTTTGAAGTTGCAGGAATCCGCGTTGTCAGTAAGGTGGGATCGTAGGAAGTCGCCCGTGAAAGCAGGCAGTAGAGACGGTGGGGGTCAGAGGGCATTTCAGAAGCCACAGGAGACATTCGGATGCTCTCTTATCTAAAGGGAATCTGATGCCAGGAGAGGGTGTGTTGGACTCTTCTGCACCAGCAGTTTGAAATGTATTTGTGGTTTAAGCCTAGAGAGTCCTGATTTAAAATTCCCATTTTGGGCAGAGAGGGTGGTGGGAGAATGTTTTCTGTTCTAGGAGTCTTCTATGGCAGTTCTTTCTGAGTAACCATATGCCATGCTGTTCCACCATGTCTGCGATTCCTGGGGAAGACTTAGAAGCAGGAGATAAAAGGAAGACGAGAAGATGGTCGCTCCATTTATTTTTCTTGCCTGTAGGAGAAAGTGATTGTTTCTGTGTTGAACTCTGACACCAATGCATGAGAAGGTCCAGCAGACATTAAGCAGATATTTGCAGATCGATCTGCTGATTTAAAGAATCACTGGTCCATCCTGTGAGGCAAGGATCCTTGTTTTTCAAGTAGCGAATTTAAAGAAAGAAATTAGGTTAGCTGTGGCAACTCTGCATTGCAGTTTCTCTGACAACAGAGTTTGGTGACTGAGAAGGAGAGGCAGGAGACGGTCCCGGTTTGTGCTTCCCTGTGTGCAAAGTGATAAAGTTGGGGATGAGCAGACTTATTGGGCTAAATTGTTATGCTGCATGTTCAGGAAAATTGAAGACAGAAAAAATGCACAGCAGCTGCTCCCTAAAAGCCTTTTGTGGGCAAGGAAAAAATATGTCCCTGCTGGTCAATTTCCCTTCCCTGATAGAAGAAGAATTCTCTCTTGCCACACACAGACCACGTGACTCTCACACGGTTATTTCAACTACCAGAGCCCACTGCTTGATGATGGCGATCACTTGGTTAAAAAAAAAAAAAAAGTGAACACCAAAATTAAATGTCATTACTTTTGTATAGAAACATAGAGAAAATAATTCCATGGCTCTCTCAAACTCGATGGAGTTTCTCAGTTGGAGAAACAGCAAACAACAGCAACAACTCTTTTTCTCCCTTTATTTGCCTCTCTGCATTGTATGCCTCTTTAGGAATGAGAGGGGACATGTTTCACAGGACAGAGATCAAAGCACACTGGACTGAAGGGAAACCACAGCAGTGACTCAGGTTCAACTTCTTATGTAAAAGTTATACTGTATGATAATGTAGTTGTACTGCATATTCAATTCTGATATGTAACCTTTGAAATAAATTGGAATATTCTTTCCTGCGACTCTTGGCACACACCGAGTGATCATAAACAATAATCTCATAAAGGTCACTTGCTCGATAAGTTCTGCTCTCGGCAAAAAGGGAAAAGTACCAGGCAGAGATGCCTTTCCCTTTCTCTGAGACTCTCAGTGTGTTCTCTCTTCTGTCTTTGAAGTGCCAAACAACAACACACATTCTCTCCTATCATGTAGACTCACGGAGTTTCTGGAATGTTTATTGTTTTTCTCTTCTTCTTATATTCTGCTCTCTCTCTCTCTCTCTTTTTAAAAAAAATTAAATTGACTGATAGAAAGTAGGCAAAGTAGTTTGGGGCGGTGGGGAAGAAAGTGAAGTTACTCAGTCAAAAACTATTTGAAGGCAAATGATGACTTGATTTCAACTTCTCTTTACCCAGATTAATTTATGTGAACAGACACTGCTAGAATAAGTAGGCATATATACTTGTGATGTTGTGTTTTTCGGAATTTTTTCACTGACAAAATGTATTTCAGGAATCTTCCAACAAAGCCCAAATGAGCCTAATATTACTTTCCAACAGTAACTTCCGCTCCTCACACGACAGCTAAAAGCTAGATTGTATTTACGCGGAGCTCCAGTCAAACCAGTTGTGCTGTCTTCTACCTAAGATCACAAGCAAAACAGCCCTCATCAAAATTATCCTACTTGCAGACAACTTATCTTAGTATGTGCCAGTTACACATACTGCCAAATAATAAAGATGACTGTCCCTCTTACAAAGTAATGACATAGAGAAGGGCTTCCTTGCCACAAACATAGCTAAGGATGTTTATATGAGTCTTATCCAGATCTAGCCAACTGAAATTCTCTCTGGAAGCTGCATGGACAGGGCAGTTGAGATAGAAAGTCACACAAAACCCTCAGTGGGGAGCACTCACCTACACCCCCAACATAAAGTCCGTTTATTTTACATCTTTTTACAACTTTTAATCCAAAAACGAGAATGAGACATTTTGGGGATGAAATTAGTAAAATAAAAAATTTCATCATTTTTTAAATTCCCCACCTTGTTATAAAAGGAGGATTTTTAAGCAATTGAACAAGCATAATTTCAATTTCAACTTACTGTATGCCAGGTTGTTTTATTTTTAAAATCCATACATTTAAAGTGTCTCTCTTGGATGTTGTAGAGTAACCCAAGCAATGAATTTTGTTCTCTCTCTCTCTTTCTCTCTCTATGTGAATTAACACCTTAAGTTTTCAAATAAGGATGAATTGATTTGATTTCCAGTGAGGGTTATGATGAGAATTACAGAGTTGGTGCATTTGAGCTGGGCCTTGAGTGGGGGTGGATATAGAGGGACCTGGTGCAGGAAGGCCATTCAGCATGGGCATGCTGGGGAGGACATGATGAAAAGCTTCTTTGTACTTTATGTCAAATCTCATATCTTTGTGTTTTCTTATAGTTATTCTTACTGTTACTGTCAAAGTGGACTTTTGAAGAACTATAGAATGTTGGGAGATATTTCCTTTAGATTTTATGTTATCCTATAATTTAAAACGGAATTAGTCAGGCTCAGTGGCTCAGCCTGTAATCCTGCACCTTTGGGAGGCTGAGGTGAGTGGATTGCCTGAGCCCGCGGGTTCGAGACCTGCCTGGGCAGCAAGACCTCATCTCTACAGTAAATCAAAAAATCAGCTGGGCATGGTAGCACATGCCTGTAATTCCGGCTACTTGGAAGGCTGAGGCGGAAGGATCGCCGGAGCCCAGCAGGTCGAGGCTGCGGTGGCCGGGAGCAGCCATTGCACTCCAGTCTGGGCAACAGAGTGAGACTATAACTCAAAAAAACCCAAAAAACAAACAAACAAACAAAAAAAAAAAAACCGGAATCTCTCCTATAATTTAAAATGGAATTTTATTATTGAGGAAACATCCACATTAGCTAGAGCATGTAGTGCTTGGAATTTAAGAAATAAAAATCTGGAATGGATCTGGATGCAATTTACAAATGCTGTTAAAATGTAGATTATGCTGTCTACTAAGTCTTTTTGTCAGTCACTGAAATTATGGAAGATTCTCATAGAAGCTCAGCGGGAGCTGACTTTGGGAAGAAAGTGGGCATTTGTGGCCCCTGGGAAGGGAGAGACTGCAGTAATGGCGGCTGTTCCCAGCATTGCTTTCTTTGACAATGAATATAAGTGGGGGAATTTAATAGACAGTCAAAATTGCAGTTTATTTTTATGAATTAAGGGTGTAGTCATTTCTTTCTCTGGGTAATTTTTAGGTTGAAACTTAAGTAGGCATGAAATACTCGAAACAAAAATCTAAGGTAATCCACTTTCATGTTAAATATTTAAAAATAGGAATGTATATCTTTGAGACAAATTGTGGTTTTAATATATGGGAGGTCAGATGGACCAAATAAAAATTCAGAACTGAACACATTTCAGAAGCTGCAAGTACATTTCATAGTGTAGCTTCCATTTCTTCTTTTGTGTCTGTTGTTTCCTTCTTTATTATGCCACTTCAGTTGCTAACAACTATAGGAATGCACCTAGAAGATGTGGCTGGAGTTAGTCCTGTAAGAATTTGCATTTCTCTTTGTCAAGAGGATAACTGAAGGCAGGAAAGTTTCTGTGAAATATTCTAATTAATCCAACTCACCATATTTTGTATTCTAAAACTCCCATCAACTAAAATTCAGGTCTTATCTTAAGAAGGAGGAAGAGAGCAGAGGTGTCCCTGAGGAAAGAAAAGGGAGGAATTAAAATAAAAAGAAGCGAATAGAACTAAATGGCAGAAGCAAAATAAGAAACGTCTGTATCAACATCACCTGTCTTTCTGCCTTCCTTCCCACAACCCCTGACCTCTGCCTTCCTGGAGACCCAGTCCTGTCGTCGGTAACACACTTCTCTTCCAGAGAATCTAAGAACTTTCACCAAGTTGTTTTCAGCTCAGTCAACTTGTTAGTCAGTGTCTGCTTCTGGCTGTCATCTGCCACACATAAGCAGGGGTCCCCAACGGCCAGCAAGTGTGGGTTTTTTTCACTTGCAAAATATGCCTCTCGGTACTAAGGAAAGCAAAAGAGGGCCATTTTCTAAGACTTTGCACTTGAGAATGTATTTGGACAATCTTTGCCCAGATGTCAGTGTGCAGATGCATATTTCAGACGTTCTTTTCCCTGATTAGCATGCAGCCGGAACACCTGTTTTGCTGCCTGAAGGAATCATATTAGAAATGAAGACACACCTGCACAGTCAAATATTTGCACTGTATTTATAAACAGATCTCTGAGTGTTTGGGTCAGTACCTTCCCATTAATCCCAAGGAGTGTAACTGCCCCCTGAAATGACTTCGGTCCCATTTGGTAGACTCTCATAGGCTTTTCTTTTAACTGCATTTTAAGCAGATTTGAAATGTCCTATTTTCCAGAGGGGTTACTCAGCACTTATGTTTGCATACTGGAGGGTAATTGTTCAAAACTAGATACAAAGATCCCACTTGGACAACAGGACAGGCCAGGTATGATGCATGCTATTTCTGAATGCTGAAAAGGATAGGCGGGTTATGGTCCAAATGCATGCCTTTTTTGGAAGATCTAAAAAGATTTAAAGCTTTTTTATCATGTAAAATTTAAGTTTAAGGCTATAATCAAACACATGAAATAACACATTTCTAAGAGTGAAGTAAAATGTGCTTGTTTGTATAATTATTTTAAATAAAAATAAATGACACATTACTTAAAACACCACAAAGGACAATGATAGGAAGACTTAAAATCTTTTTAAAATCACATTTGAGAATGTATCAAACTTATGTAAGTAGACAGTCAGGAGGAAAAATGAAAGAATGATGGTCTTGTGGCTCAATTTATATGATAGAATTTGAGTAGCATCATTCTTTTTTTTTTTTGAGTTGGAGGCTCACTCTGTCGCCCAGACTGGAGTGCAGTGGCCGCTCCCGGCCACCGCAGCCTCGACCTGCCGGGCTCCGGCGATCCTTCCTCCTCAGCCTTCCAAGTAGCCGGAATTACAGGCATGCGCTACCATGCCCGGCTGATTTTTTGATTTATTGTAGAGATGAGGTCTTGCTGCCCAGGCAGGTCTCGAACCCGCGGGCTCAGGCAATCCACTCACCTCAGCCTCCCAAAGGCGCGGGATTGCAGGCTGAGCCACCGAGCCCGGCTGGCATCATTCTTTTTTGTGATTGGTATGCTTCTGGGACCTAAGCTTTTGAACTTTTTAAAGTTCATCAAGCACTGCTTTCACTAGGTACTTCCATGGATAAATGATATTCTTCCAAAGTCCTTGGAATTGAGAACATTAGAATTAAACTCTATCAGTTTGCAATAATTGCACATAAGCCAGATTTCAGTCCTTCATAACTAAAATTGTGAACCCCCTAGCCCAGAATAAGAATGGAGAATCTCAAACAAGACATTTGGGCTGTTTGAGAGAACAAAAATATAGATTGGCCTCATATTTTTTCTTTAATCTGTCTAAATCAATTAGACATTTGAATTGTGGTATTGTATTTCCAGGAAGCTTCATTGTTTTCTATTATCCTCATGACAAAAATAAACAATTCCTTTTGAAATCATAAAGAAAACTGCCTCCCACTGAGTTGATGTTGTATGCTGTTGTATGCAAGAACATATGTGTAATAAAAAATGAGAAATTATGGATCAAATAATGATGCTGGAGCCACTTACATAAACAATAGAGAGCATTTTGGATGAGCTCCAAATATCATCATTATTGTTTAATTTCAGGCCCAGTTACGCATCTGCCTAGGCTAGTGTCAAAGATAATAATCTCACCAGATAGATATAAAATGCACAACTAAAATTACACAGCTCCATTATTCTGTTTACACATAGTACTAAACCACTGTTTTCCAGCTTATTGACCCAGTAGAGCATTTTGTGCATTGAACTGTCTTACAAATCCAGTGGGCTGATACCCATTTCTCTGTATATATTAGGTCATTTTCTATCAACGTAGGAATAAAGTAACTAAGAAGAGGCATGAATATGTTTGCCCTCTAATGAATCTGTTCTTTACATCTTGCTCTTTGCCTTTCACATACAATTATGGGCTTTTAAAGCAAGAGAGAACCTTCCTGGAAGTCACAAAATGCCAATTAAAAGAAATGGACAGAAGCTGAGTGCCAAGTCACTCATTCTGAGAAAAAGAGGAGATAAAGACAGCTAGGTTTCCAGTCCCCTTCACTGAAATGTCTTCTGCCAATCAACACACTAGATGAAGTTCAACAGGAAGAGGATTTAGAAAGCTACTCAATCCAAGACTATGACTTCCATCCCAAACTCCCTTATCAGAAGAAGTCTTCATGTATACTAGTGAAAAATAAAACAAAAACAAGAAAAGAAAATGCTAGCTAGAAATTTTCATTGGTGTATTCTCAAAATAGGGATTAAAAAGTAAAACACATCCCTAAGGTAAAAATAATTCAGAAAACCATGATTTGTTGGTGAAAATAAATATCACTTTCTTTTGTTAAGTTACGGATAGAAATACAAAACTTTTGTCATTTGTTTTCTTTGAATGCAAAGCATTGCACTCTAAGTAGAGCCAAACGGGATCTGCCTCTTCATCACTGACAGTTAATAATTAAATCAAACATTATATTCAGCAATAGAACATATGCATCAGCTTCTTTCAAATTGCATTTCCTTCCTGTTAGGTCCATTAGCGTAAGCCAGACTGCCTTTAGAAACCCCTGATTGCTGCTGTCTTTCAGCACAGTTCCTGAAATGGATAATGTGGTCCATATTACGGGCAATTACACAGAACTCCCCAGCGATTGGGTTTTAGAGCTACAGAATGAAACAGCTGGAACTACAGAGCTATAAGCTAATCAGAAAAAAGGGAAATGGTTAAAAAAAAATAACCTGGACAAAGAAAGAAAGGGGAAAGCTTGAGAGGTTCTAGAAAACCATTGTTCTTAGAGAAGCTGTCCATACCTGGAAGGATCTCCAGGGTTCACAGTACAAGGTCTTCTGAATCTAATCATGTCATTTTTTAAAAATGGGCTTTGCCGAGTCGTTGATGATCATGGGGCAAAAGCATATAACAAAGAGCAAGCAAATTTAAGGTATTGAAAACAATAACGTTTTTCTCACCAGTTTTATCAATGCAGTGTTTCCGTATTAGCAACACTGTAAGAAGCCTAGTCTTCTTTTTAAATTTTAGTTCCATGAAAACATATGTGGTACTAAAAGATAAAGTTTCTATCCACTAAATGAGCCATGCACATAATATTTTCATCTTGTTATTTTAGACTTGGATGTGTAGTGTTCATGCCATAAAGACCAAAAAATTACATAATCTATCTCTCCATTTGGTTTGGGTACAGCAATTGGAAGGTTCTGCTTGAAAAAATCAGATACAAACATTAGATGTATTCCTAAGGGAAAAAAATTCATATTCAAAGGGGAAAATATATATTCTGATTTCTTTCTCAGTTTTAAGGAAAAAAAGTAATAATGGGTTTTGATGGCAAAAATGTTGCTTCGTTTGGTTGTAAGCAAAGTACAGTCTTTAACTCGTACCAATGAAGTGTTTTGAAAATTTTCAGTAAAATTACTTTATAACTTGAGAAATAATGGAACTATCTGCACAGCAACTACTGGGAAATGAAACAAAAGTGGGTGCAATTTCAAACTTTAAATATAGCCACCAAACTATTTTCAAATCTGTTACTAAAGTATTGTACAAAAATCTAAAGATATTAAAGTCAGAATGTTGGTACAGTTCTTGGAGGGCTATTCTCTTTCTCTATAAAGAGATGGATTACTTAGTCATGGCCAGATTTATGTGGCTACTTAGTACTTTCATAAGGCTTCAGTAGCCAATATTTATTTCAGCAACAATGCAATAGCAGCAGGAGAAAACAGAATATAAAACATGCTACCAGTTTGATATGCTGAGCATTGTCTCCTACTTGCCTTAAGAGCAGAGATTCTGTGTTGTTGCTGGTTTGTTCACCCTTCTAGTAAAAGTTTTATTATGATGGAGTAGAAAGAAAGGAAACAGAGATATAACAAGACAAAACGTTTAAGTCAAAGGAAGACTATGTCTCCTCATTATAAAAAGTAATGTTCACTTTAACAGTAAGACCCTCATTTGTTTTTATTATTTAAGCTATATTCGTGACTGCATAATATAATAAGTGAATATGCACTGAATACCCAAACCTGTTTGTTATGTAGCAAAGTTCAGGAGATATAATTGGACGTTATGTTCCTATAGGTCCCTGTTTTTCATAAGAAGGATCATCGAAACGCAGTGATAAAAGACATACAAGAAATTGTGGGTGTATTGGACAGAGAGTGAAGCTGGCAGCTGATATCTAGAGAAATTGCTCACTTTTATTTTGATCTACATTTACTCCAAGGGGGAGAAACACTGTTCTCTGTCTATTAATTTATAATACAAAAAATTACAATTATGTATCTCTTCTTTGTATTATTAAATATCTATATTTTGCTTCAATGTGGTCTGAATAATAATGTCCAGCTCTGTTAACCAGTAGTTCTTACAGTATATTTAGTTAATCCATGTCAAATACTAACCTAAGCATTTAAAAAATATTAACTTATTTATTCCTCCTGAATACACTGTGTTGTCAGTACTATTATTATTCTCACTGGCAGATGAATAAACCAGATCAGAGGATTTATCTAATTGCCCAGTCACACAGTTTTATTAACGTTGGAGTTGAGATGGGAGCCCAGGCAGTCAGAGTCCCAAATCTGAGTACGAACGAGTTATAACATACTGTATCTGAAGATAGACATACTGCAGACATTTATAGTACATTAATGATCAGGGCTCAGGACATAAATCCTCCAGAAAATATGATGCTCTTCTCAACTGGGTCCAAGAGTGACCAAACAGCAATGAATAGCACATCCATGTCTGGGAACACACACTATGGTTCTGCTGTGTTATTTTGATTACTATTGGAAAGTCTGCCCAGTTTTCACATTTACCTTAAATCTGCTAATATCATGCTACATTTAGTGCATTACTCTGCTAATTTAAACTACTTTTCCTCATTCTAACAGTTACTCTTTGTAAGGCTTTAGACTCTTGGCTGGAAGGGCCTTGAAGGCATCTGGGAAATATACTCTGATAATCCAGTGAACATGAGATATGAAAATGCTGCCTAGTTATAAAGCAGCCCATCATGCATAATAAATTAACTGTACGTTCACATCCCTTAAAATTTATTATGTTTTGCTTCCTATAAAAAGTGTTGATCACATTCAGAAGTTGTGTGATTTTGCAAAATGAAAATATTAAAAAAAGAAAAATATTTGTATAATTTTGAGTTGGGTGAGCTTCTTCTCAGGGAGCCAAGACT
This sequence comes from Cephalopachus bancanus, assembly GCA_027257055.1. Classification (NCBI taxonomy): domain Eukaryota; kingdom Metazoa; phylum Chordata; class Mammalia; order Primates; family Tarsiidae; genus Cephalopachus; species Cephalopachus bancanus. Next base: position 2,852,622 of record JAPVLO010000176.1, on the reverse strand, counting down.
CTCATAATTCCTAAGTAATGGGATAAACCCTCTTGAATATATAACAATTTTTAAATGTTTAGCAAAATACTATAAATTAAAATTTAAAAAATCCAGATTACAGAGTAAGAAAACATGTGCCACCCATATGACATAAAAATAGCTAATATATATTAGCAGCTGTAGGTACTGCTTACATTGAGATTTTTATCTGAATGCATTCTCTATACTAGTCTTTCTCAACCCACACATAAATCAGTTGGAGAGCTTGTTAAAATGAAGACTGTATTTCAGCAGGGGTTAGGCCTGAGACTGTGAGTTTCCACTAGACTCTGTGTGATCTGCTGCTGTGTGGTGTTGATCTGGACTGTTCCAGTTTGCACAACACTGTAAATGACCTAACAGATCTCAAAACATTTTAAAGAAAATTAGTTGAAGTGATGTTATTTAAAATTGTTTGAACATCTATTTTAACCTTGGATAAAAGAAAGTATTTCTACATACATATAACCTAAAATCTAGATGAGATCTTGCTTTTTACTTCCCATCTTCCCTAAATATAAATTTGAAAATAAAAATATTTCACTATTTCAGTTAAATGAATTCCTAGATTTAAAAAAATTATTTGTAGCTATTGCAAATGAGAGTGCCTCCTTGATTTGGTTTGCAACTCGATAGTTGATGTATAGAAATGCAACTGAATTTTATTTATTTTATTTTATTTTATTTTAATTTAGATTTAGGGATAGACATGCATATTCATTACATGGAAATATTGTATAGCAGTGTATTTTGTATCCTGAAACTTCACTGAGTTTATCAAATCTAGGAGTTTTTTTTTTTTGAGTTGGAGTCTCACTGTCGCCCAGACTGGAGTGCAGTGGCCACTCCCGGCCACTGCAGCCTCGACCTGCTGGGCTCCGGCGATCCTTCCGCCTCAAATCTAGGAGTTTTTAGGAGTCTTTAGGGTTTTCTAAGTAGAAGACCACATTGTCAGTGAACAGACATAATTTAACTTTCTCTTGTCCACTTTGGATGTCATTTCTTCCTTTTTCTTGCCTGATTGCTCTGGACAGAACTTCAGTACTATGTTGGAAAATATATTTAAATAAGGAGGTGAGAGACCTCTACAAGAATAAACCAGAAAACACTGATTAAAGAAATTGTAGAGGATACAAACAAATAGAAAAACATCCCATGCTCATGGATTAGAAGAATTAATATAGATAAAATGACATACTGCCTGAAGCTATCTACAGATTCAGTGCAATCCCTATCAAAATGTCCATTTTTCATAGAATTAGAAAAAAATCCTGAAATTCATGTGGAATTTAAAAAGAGTCCCAATAGCCAAAGCAATCCTAAGCAAAAAGAGCAAACCTGGAGGCATCACATTAATTGATCTCAAATTATACTATGAGAATATAGTAACCAAAACAACATGGTACTAGTATAAAAACAGATACATAGATCATGGAATAGAAAAGAGAAACCACAAAAAACCCACATATCTACAGTCAATTGATCTTTGCCAAAGTCGACAAAAATATACACTGGGGATGGACACCCTATTCAATTTTTTTTTCTGGGAAACTTGATAGCCACAAGCAGAAGAATGATATTGGACTCCTATATCTCACTATCTACAAAAATTAGCTCAAGACAGATCAAAGGCTTAAATGTAAGACATAAATCTATAAAATTACTAGAAGAAAACCTAGGGAAAGTTCTTCTGGACATTTGTGTAGACAAAGAATTCATGACTAAGACCTCAAAAGTGCAAGCAACACAAACAAAAACAGACAAACGGGACTTAATTTAAATAATAAGCTTATACACAGCAAAATAATCAACAAAGTGAACAATCTGTAGAATGGGAGAAAGTATTTGCAAATGGTGAATACAATAAAGGGGATTTATATCTAAAATTTACAAGGGACCCAGAACTCAACAACAACAACAAAAGGGACCCCATTAAAAAGATGGCAAAGGGCACAACTAGACAATTTCCAAAAGACATACAAATGGCCAACAATCGGATGGGGAAAAAATACTTACCATCACTAATCATCAGAGAAAGTAAATTAAGGGCACAATGATATATCATCTCAAACAAGTAAGAATGGCTATAATTAAAAATAACAGTAATAGCTGATGTTGGTGAGGACACCACAAAAAAGAAATGCTTACATGCTGTTGGTGACAATGTGAATTAGAACAACCTCTATGGAATATGAATAACTAGAAACAGAACTCCCATTTGATGCAGCAACTCCACTATTGAGTTTCTACTCCCCAAAAGAAATCATCATATAAAAAGACACCTGCATTTGTATGTTTATTGCAGCACTATTCACAATAGCAAAGATGTGGAATCAACCTATGTGTACCAACAAATGATTAGGTCAAGAAAATATGGGGCAGGGCTTGGTGGCAAATACCTGTCATCTCAGAACTTTGGAGACAGAGGCAAGAGGATTGCCTCAAGCTAGGGATTCAAGACCAGCCTGGGCAACTTGGCCATTGCACTCCAGCCTGGGTAACACAGTGAGACTCCAACTCAAAAAAAGAAAAAAGAAAGAAGGAAGAAAGAAAGAAAATAGAAAATACGAGATATATAATGGAATACTATTCAGTCATAGAAAATAATGAAATTATGCCTTTTGCAGCAACATGAATGTAACTGGATGTCATTAAGTGAAATTACTCAGAAAGTCAAATACCATGTGTTCTCTCTTACAAAGTGGGAGCTGTATAATGTATGTACATGGACACAGAGAGTGAAATAATAGAGTCAGAAGGATGGGAAGGTGGGAGAGGGTGAGCGATGAGAAATTACTTAATGGGTACGATGTACACTATTCGGGTGATGGCTACACTTTTAAAAGTCCAGATGTCACCACTACCCGATATATTCACATAAACTGTATTTGTAGTCCTTAAATGAATAAAAAGAAAAAGCAGCAATCCAATATAAGCTTGGGCAAATAAGCTTAATTACTTATAAAATAAGTACATAAGATACGAATCAAGGATATTACATGCCTTCTTTATCTACTGTGTTGTCAAAAATAAAGTGACGATAAAACTTTTGCTTCTGTGGAGGATGTACCAGTTTATGGCAGGTCAATGTTCGTGGTGACTAGAGAAAACAGCTTAATAAATTGCACACACACATACACACACACGCACATACTCTCACACACACAGACACACACACATAACCGATGAGAAAATAGAGACCCAGGGAAGGTAAGTAATTTATCCAAGTTCACACAACTGATAAGTGATCAAGCTGGACTTTGAACCCCAATATTCAGGACCCAGATCTTACTATTGTTTGATTATTAAACTCTACTGACTCGAAAAATGTACTGATTATTTATGAGGTGTAAGTGATTTAATGTAATGCTAAAGTGAGCTCTGCTTTATGCAGTTTTTTTTTTTTCTTTTTTGAGTCGGAGTCTCACTCTGTTGCCCAGGTTGGAGTGCAGTGGCACACTCATGGCCACCCCACCGTTGCCTGCTGGGCTCCTGCGGTCCTTCTACCTCAGCCTTCCAAGTAGCCGGAACTACAGGCACGTGCTACTGTGCCTGGCTAGTTATTATTATTATTATTATTATTTTTATTTATTTTTGAGTTGGAGTCTCTGTTGCCCAAACTGGAGTGCAGCGGCTGCTCCCGGCCACCGCAGCCTAGCCTGCTGGGCTCCGGTGATCCTTCCGCCTCAGCCTTCCTTCCGAGTAGCCAGAATTACCGGCATGCGCTACCGCCCTGCTAATTTTTTGATTTTATTGTAGAGATGAGGTCTCGCCTGCCTAGGCGGGTCTCGAACCTGCGGGCTCAGGCAATCCACTCACCTCAGCTTCCCAAAGGCGTGAGATTACAGGCTGAGCCACCGAGCCCGGCTTAGTTTTTTTTATTTATTGTAGAGACAAGATCTCGCCAAATTGCCCTGGCTGGTCTCGAACCCGTGGTCTTAGGCAATCCACTTGCCCTGGCCTCCCAAAGTGCTGGGATTACAGGCTGAGCCACCAAGCCCAGCTTTGCGTTATGTAGTTTTTGCAAGTAAGGTTTAAGTGGAGTGCTTAGGGTCTATGATTACAGTGAGGCAATAAAATAAACTAAAAGAGCACTGACTTCCATGCACCCGCTCTAATTTATATACTGTCTTTTGATAGCAAAACACACTAATAATAATAAGGTCATTGTAAATAAGAAGAAAAACTCTAAACATATAATTTTTAAAACACCACTCCTTAATTTATATGCTACAGAAAAATACATTCCAGACAGCTTAAAGAGTTATGTGTAAAATCAAAGAAAGCACAAACTGTTAGAATCAAATGTAGATATACGATATGATTAAATGTAGATATACGATATGATTTTAGGATAGTGAAGCCCAAAAGTAAACAAACAAACAAAAAAGAATTAAGGATTCATAGACATGCTTTAGAGACAGAAAGAGAAAGAGAGAGAACTTCTGTCTCAATAGCATTTTCCTGTTAAACATTCTAAGCATGTTCATTTATAAATTGCATTTATTCTAAAACTAGGTTGTTTATGTCCTTGGCCGATACTTCTCCGTTAATTTGTACATCATTTTCTTGTTGATTGATAAGAAAACTTTATATTAATGGCATTTACCCTCTTTCAATTAAATTGCAAATAGTATTTCTCTGTTCATCTTTTTTCTTTTTCTTTTATTTTTAATGTTTTGGCATTAATTTAGCATATCCCTTTATAAAATACATAAATAAGCCCTCTTTCAAAGAAGAGACACAAATGTACAAAGAGCATAAGAACAACAGTTCAACAAGACTGCTAATAAAAGAAATATTTTTAAAGTGAAATATTTATTTTCTCCCCAAAATCAGGAACAATTTCTAAACAATGATAACGCTCAGTGCTGAAGCAAAGTCAGTTATAGGTTAACTCACTCTTATAGACTTCTGGTGGAAATGTAAATTTGCACAATGTTTATGGAAGATGATTAAAGAATTTATATCAATAGCATTGAAAAGTTCAGTCTCATAAACCCCTCTATTAAATGTGTTCAGAAAACTTGGTTAACCCCTAAGCTTTCGAATAAACATTACACAGTGTCTGTCCTTAGCGAATTTAGGAATCCACTGCAGAACAGAGTCAAGTGCACGCTGAAGCAGATGTAGCCTCTGGTAATGGCAAAACAAGTTGTTGAAATAATCCTCTTACAAAGATCAGTGAAACATTTTGGATGACATAATAAAAACATCTTTGAAGACATAAACTTGCAGGGCGCGGTGGCTCGAGCCTGTAATCTCAGCACTTTGGGAGGCTGGGACTAGAAATTGCCTGAGCTCAGGAGTTTGAGACCAGTCTGGCCAGCTTGGCAAGACTCTATAGTAAATCAAAAGATTATCCGAGCATGGCAGTGCATGCCTGTAGTTCCAGCTACTTGGAAGGCTAAGGCAGAAGGATCACCTAAGCCTGGCAGGTCGAGACTGCAGTGGTCATGAATGTGCAACCACATTCCAGCCTGGGCGACAAAGTAAGACTCCAACTCAAAAAAATAAAAAACTCAAAAAACTCTGTGTACTAACATTTTATCCCTGCCTCCATCTAACCCTTGGAAACCACTGATTTGTATACATATACATATACGTACATATGTAATATACACTTAGTTCAGATTTCATGAAGGTTACAGTGGCTTCATAAAATGAACTTAGAAACTTTGCTGTGCAGTTCAGTTTAAGTAATATTACGATTTTCTGTAATTTATAGATAATGCAGAATTCAACTGAAAAGTCATCTGATTCTAATATTTTATATAATAATAGATTTTTAATTACCTTTCCAATCACTTCTATGGTAAATAATTGATTCAAATTTTCAGATTTTTTTTCTTGGTTAAATTTTAGTAATTTATATTTTACTAAGGAACTATCTGCTTCATTTAGATTTTTAAATTCATTGTTCTATTGCACATAATTGTTTAAGTAATTCTTTTTAGCCCATGTAATCTATGATTATAGTTTTTTTCTCATTCCTGGTTGTGCATGTTTTTCTTTTTTTATAATATATATTTTTATTTTAAAGTTGTGGGGTACAGTTAAGGGTTAGGTATACAAATATTCATTGTGCAGTTACCCTTGTTGATGAGGCGTGCCCCCCTTTCGCCAGACAGATATTGACTACTGTTAATCCCACCTCCCTTCCCCTCCCTGCCTCCCCCCATAGTTTCCCGCCACTGTCAATCCCTTTCTTATAGTATTACAGTAGTTGTTCAAGGTTCACTTATGAGTGAGAACGTGTGATGCTCAGATCTTTGTTTCTGTGGGAGATCACTCAGTATTATAAACTCTAATTCTATCCAGGTTGCTGCGAAATTCATGTTTTTCACTTTTTTTTTTTTTTTGAGTTGGAGTCTTACTCAGGCTGGAGTGCAGTGGCATCCTCACAGCCACCGCAGCCTTGACCTGCTGGGCTCAGGCAATCCTTCTGCCTCAGCCTTCCAAGTACCTGGAACCATAGGCACGTGCCACCAAGCCCAGATAATTTTTTACATTTATTTATTGTCGAGATGAGGTCTTGCCAAGTTGCCCAGACTGGTCTTGAATCCACGGGCTCAGGAAATCCTCTCACCTCGACCTCCCAAAGTGCTGGGATTATAGGTGTGAGCCACTATGCCCGGCCTTTTTTCCTTTTTTCACTATTTTTCTTTTCTTTTCTTTTTTTTTTTGACTTGGAGTCTCACTCTGTCACCCAGACTGGAGTACAGTGACTGCTCCTGGCCACTGCAGCCTCGACCTGCTGGGCTCCGGCGATCCTTCCGCCTCAGCCTTCCAAGTAGCTGGAACTACAGGCACATGCTACCATGCCCGGCTAATTTTTTGAATTATTGTAAAGATGAGGTCTCGCCAAGTTGCCCAGGCGGGTCTCCAACTCATGGACTCAGGCAATCCACTCATCTCAGCCTCCCAAAGCACGGGATTACAGGCTGAGCCACCGAGCCCGGCTACTATTTTTCTTTTTAATCAAGTGCAGGAGGGAGTTACCTGAAATAACTTATTATTTTATTTAGAAACCCAGCTTTGGTATTTGTCTAATTTTTCTAAACTAATTTCAGTTTTTGTTTTTACTACTGATATGTTTCTACTTTGAGTTGATTTTTTTTTCTGATTTCTTAGGAAATTACCTTTAAATACCAAGATCCTTTTTTATTTATTTACTAATGATTTTATTTATTTGCTTGTTTGTTTGTTTATTAGAGACAATGTTTGGCTATGTTATCCAGGGTGGTCTCGAGCTCCTAGGCTCAAGCAATACTCCTGCATCAGCCTCCCAAAGTGCTGGTATTATAGGCATGAACCACCATGCCTAGCCTATTTTTATTTTTTAAAGTGGACTTTAATTTTTAGAGCAGTTTTTGGTTCACAGTAAAATTGAGTGGAAAGCACATTGATTTTCCATACACACTTCTGCTTCCACATACATGGTCTCTGCCTCATCAGCATCCTATGCTAGAGGGGTACCTCTGTTACATTCAGTGAAACTACAATGATACATCGCTATCACCCACAGTCCACAATTTACATTGAGATTCATGCTAGGTGTTGTGCACTGTATGGGTTTTGACACATGTGTAGTGACATGTGACCCCCCCCATTATGGCATATTTCCACTGCCCTAAAAGTCGTCTGGGCTCTGCCTATAAATTTCTTTCTCCTACTAATTCCTTGCAATCGTTGATTGTTTTACTGTTTCCACAGTTTTTTCTTTTCCAGATGTCATAAAGTTGAAATCATAGAGCATGTAGCCTTTTGAGTTTGAATTCTTTTACTTAGAAATATGGATCTAAGCTTCTTCCATGTCTTTTTTTTCCTTTTTGTTTTTATAACTCATTTTTTCTATAGTACTAAATAATATCCATTAGCTGGATATACCACAGTTTATTTATCTATTCATATACTGAAAGACGTCCTGGTTACTTCCTAGTTTTGACAATAATTAACAAAGCTGCCATAAACAATCATGTGCAGGTTTTTGTGTGGAAATAAATTTTCGACTAATTTGGGTAAATACTAGGGAATGCTGTTGCTGAATTATCGGGTGAAAGTTAGTTTAGTTTTATACTGAACTACCGAGTTGTCTTTCTAATATGGTGGTGTTATTTGCATCCACTCCAGCAATGAATAAAAGTTCTCGATGTCCCACATCCTCACCAGTGTTTGGTGTTGTCTGTGTTTTGAATTGTTGCAATTCTGATATATGTGTTGTGGTATCTCATTGTTGTATTAATTTGCAGTTTCCTAATGACATATGACATTGAGCATCTTTTCATATACTTATTTTGTCTTTTAAAATTTCACGAGACTGTCTCTTTGACCCATGGATTATTTAGCAGTGTGTTGTCTAATTTCCAAGTATACAGACAATTTCATGGTATCTTTTCTTTTTATATCTAGTTTGACCCCATTTTGGTCAGAGAACATAGCTTTTAGGAATTCTAATTTGTAAGATTTGTTGGTTTGTTTTGTAGCCTATGATATTGTCTACCTTGTTGAATGGTCCAAGTTTGCTTGAAAGAAATGTGCATTTTGCTGTTATAGGGTGGTGTTTTCCACAAATATCTATTAAGTCCCATTGGCAAATGGTGTTATTGAGTCTTCCTACATACTTGTTGATTTTATGTCTAGCAGTTTTAACAATTACTTCAAAAGAGGTATTCAACTACCCAACTGTAATTGTAGATTTATCTGTTTTTCCTTTCAAGTTTGTCAGTCTTGCCTCCTGTACTGTGAAACTCTATTGCTGCTGCACACATATGTAGCACTGTTCCATCTCCTTGGTGAATGGACCTTTTTATGATTATGTAATAACCCTCTTTGAACCTGCTAATTTCCTTTGCTCTGAAGTCTACTTTATTATTATTATTTGGGGGGGGGTTGGAGTCTGACTCCATCACCCAGGTTGGGTAGCAGTGGCATAGTCACAGCCACCTCAGCATCAACCTGCTGGGCTCCAGTGACCCTTCCACCTCAGCCTTCCAAGTAGCCAGAACTACAGGTGCATGCTACCATGCACAGCTAATTTTTTAGTTATTGTAGAGACAAGGTCTCGCAAGCTGCCCAGGCTGGTCTTGAAGCTGTGGGCTCAGGCAATTCACTTGCCTTGGCCTCCCAAAATGCTGGGATTACAGGCTGAGTCACCGAACCTGGTTTATCTATTATTAATATAGTTTTATTTAGATTAATCTTTGCAAGTGTATTCCCTTCCATTCTTTTACTTTTAAGTTACATATAATTATAGACAACGTGTATTTTTTATAAACAATATGTAGCGGAGACATGTTTTAAAAATATCCGTTCTGACTTTAGGAAAGGGATTTGCAGGAGTGGGAAACTGCCAGGAAGAGGGAGGGTGGCATTGGCAGTTGAGGGAAATTGCCAGGGGAGGGAGAGGCACACTGAGAGACCCAAGAGATTCAAAAAAACTCAAAAAGAACTATTACTATATGAATTCTGCAACTGCTGCTAGCAGTTTGTGAATGTTAAGCAATAAGCCCCTTCCGGACATTCCTTTGCTTAAATTGTGGTAGCCTCTGTGGCGTCTCTCTCCTGGTAAGCTCGGTGTTGTTTCAAACCTCCTGCCTGCTCACTAAACCTAGCTTATCTGGCATTCCATTCTGCCCGTTTGGCAGTTACTTGTCCATCACAAGTAACTAAGCCTGAGCCCGTGCAAATCAAACTTAAATCAACCAATCAAAGTCTTTGTAACTGCGTCATATAGTTTTTATCCAATCCTGTGTGCACAAGTTTGTAAAGCCACCCCACCCCTTCAGAATTATGTATAAAAGGTGCATGTTAGCCTGGGTTGGGGTGCTCGTCCCTGAAGCTGCTGCATTGGTTTCAAACGTGAGCCCAGACTCGAGCCTGAATAAAGACCCTTGTGTGTTTGCATTGGAGCTAACTCTTTGGTGGTCTCTCGGATTTTGAATTTTGGGTTTAACACACACTTCATCAACAAAGGTACCTACATAATGAACATTTGCATAGCTAACCCTGAAGCGTACCTCATATCTTCAAAATAAAGAAAAATAAATAAATAAATAAATGTTCTTAGAAAACTCCTGAATTTCTAATAATTGAGAACATGTTGTTTAAAATCTGGCACATCCATTAATTGCAATTGGGCAAATATAAAATATAAGTTTGAATTATCTATTTATTAATACAGAAAGAACCATGATGTAAATTGCTCTATGTTGAATGAAATTTTTATAAAGGTTACAAAGTATAAAAATAATCCATTCTGCCAATCCCTATTTTTAAATGATGTGATTAGACCATTTGCATTTCATGTAATTTTATTTTATTTTTATTTTTTTGAGTTGGAGTCTCACTCTGTCACTCAGGCTGGAGTGCAATGACATGCTCCCAGCCACCGCAAGCTCGACTTGCTGTGCTCTGGCAATCCTTCCACCTCAGCCTTCCAAATAGCTGGAATTACAGGTGCTGCGCGTTACCATGCCCAGCTAATTTTTTGATTTATTGTAGAGACGAGGTCTTACCATGTTGCCCAGTCTGGTCTCAAACCCTCAGGTTCAGGTAATCCTCTTGCCTCGGCCTCCCAAAGTGTTGGGATTATAGGCTTGAGCCACCGCACTCGACCTATTTAATGTAATTTTAAATGGTTAATAGAGTATCATCCTATATTCTCTGTGGTCATAGAACTCAAGAGGAAAAGACAGAGGCACGACCTTATTCATACAAAGCAGGATAATCATCAGGGTTCACCCACAGTCCCCATAACTATAGTCTGATGTATTGGCAAGTGCCATGGGCACACTTTAAACAGCACATACCTTGAGTAGGGCAGGTTTAGTCAAAATAGCTCTGTTCTTCTGGATGATCTTTTTCCTGGTTCTTTGGCTAGAAAGAGCATGCTCTTCTTGAGGGCTTTTTTGCCTATGATCTTTGGCCTTTTCTGATTTTGGGATTCTCTTGAACTCAGGTCTGATTATATAGAAAGCACTATTTTTGAATGATTATGTTCCCTCAAATTCCTATGTTAAGTTCCTAACCCCTAAGGTGATGCTAATGGGAGGTGGGGTCTTTTGGGAGGTTAGCATTCCCTGATCACAAAGCCCTCTTAATGGAAGTAGTACCCTTGTAAAATAGACCCAAGAGCTCACATGCTGCTTCTGCCATCTGAGGACGCAAAAGGAAGCTGCTGTGGCTGAAGGAGTGGGATTTCACCTGACGACATCTTCCAGCACCTTGAATTTAGACTTCTAGCCTCTGGAACTGTGTGAGATGCATGTATGTGCTTTATAAGGCACCCAGTTTATGGTATTTTGTTATACCAGCCTGAATGATCTAAACAGAGTCAACAAAACAGAACAGACTAGGGAACTCACCAGCAATCCCTGGTCAAGCTGTTACTTGTTACTTTCCAGTCTCCTTTTTGTATTTTGTTGCCCTTTTGTAGTTTGTCTAGAGTTTCAGCTTTTATTAGCAGAAGAAATAGGGTGGGATGTACTTATCCCATCTGATCTGGAATCAAAAGTCTTCCTAGATCCTCGTTTAAAAAAATATTATGTTCGGTAGAATTGCTCGTTACTGTAATTGATACCTTAAATATTCCTTACAGTAATAAATTGTTGAAAGCACTGAGCTTTATCACTTTATTAAGAATATTTTGCTTGAATGATATTCAAATAAATTTTAAATAACATGAATCTTTTTGAAGGAAATGTAAAACCCTTATTTCATTTGTCAGACTATGAAATGAAGGGGAAACTTGTCCACTGAAATGAGCATTATCATCAAGAAATTTAGGTTCTGGGGAAAAGTTTTGGCTATTATTTTATTGAAACAAATGATCTTTTATTTCCAAGGAGCATATTTTAGATATAAAATTCACTAAAACGTGTTTTCTATGTTTTTATGTATTTTATTTTTGACTTAACATTTGTCCCTAAATAGTAATTCTGGTTGCACGGGTGCAGTGGTCCATTACCCAGCCTAGCTCCCATGTGCAGTACTCATGGCAAATAATGAGTGCTCAACAAATGTTAGCAAACAGACTGAGTACTTCTTTGATAATTGATAATAATTTTTATACCTTCTTTCAGATTTTAATCACCAATGAAATTGTTGTTTTTGTCATTCACTTAATTAACGTGTGCTGAATGTCTTGTGTTCCATTGTAGACAGAGAGAGAAGAACAAAATGTGGCCCCTGTACTCAGAAGATTTTATTTATAATTTAAGAAACAGAAACAAAGATCTGCAGAGAGAGGGATTTGGGGTTTAAGGAAGCATACAGTAGAGGTTATCAATTCTACCATAGGAGTTATGGGGAGTTGGTCACCTGAAAATGTTTCAGAGTGGAAGAAGATGGGGAATTTTCAGGCATCATGGAGGCAAGAAAGACTGGCCCTGCCCAACTTCAAGTTTCATTACTTTTCACCTCCTGATCGTATCAAGGGAGATAGAGAAGGAGTTTCTATATGGAATATTTCAAGGGCACAAAGGTGACATATGTTCAGATTAATTATATATGAGCAAGAGGGGATCCAAGGTATTTCTTAGGGGGGGACAGTCTCTACCCTTTACTGGACTTAGGCTGTTTGGTAATTAGTGGTACTGAAAAAAGCTTGTGAAAAGCAAAGCAGAATAGAAAGAGAAAGAAGACCCTCTATTTTGGATAAGTTGTTCTGATGGCCACTATACATCCACGTGGCTATATCCAGGACCAACTGTACAAATGTGTATAGAGCTTGAGGGAGAAACAGTCTCACAATAAAGATTCTGGAGTGAGTAGGACAAAATAACCCAGGGAGAGTGTGAAGTGAAAAGAGACAAGTCAAGGACGCATCTTGGGAAATAGCAGGGCTTAGTAAAAATGGAAGTAAGAGGAGCAAGAAGGAAATCGACAGGAGAGATTGAAGAGCGGGGAGGAGAACCAGCAGGGGCAGTGTCGCTAAAACCAAGGGAGGTGGAGTGTTAAGAAGACAGAACTGTCAGAGGGTCAGATGCAAGAGAGCAGTCCAGTAGAATGAGGATTGTCCAAGTCCATCGATTCTGTCAACAGATGGTGTAAATAAACTCAAGACTGGCTGCTTGAAGTGTAAATGGGAGGTGAGAAAATGGATACAGTGTTTATAGATGCTTTCATCAAAGATCTTGTCTAAAATGGGAAAATGGCAGATAAAGAGGGTGTCTATGGGCAGGCAGCCAGAAAGAAGGAACAGCTAAAAATTCAGGTGAAAGAATTGCTGAGGGAGCAAGACCCTCACAAAGATAAAAGCACATAAAGAATGTCCAGTCTTGGCTTGGTCCCTGTGAGCCTCAGAAACTGAGAGAGAGAGAGAAAAGAGAGAGAGAGAGAGAGAGAGAGAAGCAGAACCTGTGCTTTAAAGCGAGTATTGTCTTTTAAAAGATCATCTTGTTGAAATGTCATACAATTATTACAATTTTCACTCAATTGCTTAAAGGGTTTTAGGAATATCTATCTCTTAGCTTTACTCTTAGAGAGTGTGGATTTCTCTGTCTCTCTCTCTCTATCTCTCTCTCTCTCTCTCACACACACACACACACACACACACACACACACACACACACACACACACACACATCCAAGTTTTCTTGTTTAAATGTAGGAATGATATTTGGAAATTGCCCAAAGTTATTTTAAGTCACATGTGATGAACATAGCAAGCTTGTGGATAATCCTTTGGTGTAAAACAATGTTTTCTAGAATAGTTTTATTAACTGGCACAAACATAAATTTTAAAAAGAGAGCCCCCAAATGTTTGCTGTTAACAAAATATTCAATAAGGGCATGGTAATTTAAGTCCAATACTTTCTACATTCATTCAATAAAAATGTATAATGATTTCACTGTGTGCCAAGGATTAAGTTAGTATACTTTAATGAACAGGACTCGGTCATATTCGCTAAATTGGTTATAAGTTAGATTTATGTAACAACACATGCTAACTTGATATGACCACACATTCTTCTCTCTCTTCAACCAGTTCAAGACAACATTTGGCTCATTGATAACTCTTCCAATGATCAATCATATTTGTATCAGTTCTGAAGCACTTAGATGTAATGCTCACAGACTTGACTTGCAATTATGTATTCTAACAAAAGAATTCAACTGAATAGAGTCAGTCCTAAAATGGTATAATGTATTGTTGAAAAATAGGAATTCTGGGTTTACTGAGTTCAACATAGCTTATAGATCTCATTAGACTTCTGGAAACCTTAACTACCCAATAGCATGCATGGTAACTTTTCCCGAGGTTTCATTATTTCTTTGATGATGTCTCACTCAATAATGTGCCTTAACCTTCAGATCACACTTTCTCCAAGTGTGGTCACATGGAGAACCTGCAATTTTCACAAGCTTTTCAGGTGATATTTACGCAGTATAAAATTTAAGAATCACTCTTCAAAGAGTTTGAAATCACTGGGCAAGTTAAAAACAACGGCAACAACAACAACAAACTATTTGCATCAACCAGAGACAATATGCTTCGATGTTGAAGAGCTATGTGCATCTGGTCAGGTAGTACAGTGGGGCAGGCAAGCAGCACAACCTGTCACCAAGAACACTGCTTTTTAATCAAGCAGACCCGAATTGGGTCCCACTTCTTTTCGGTCTGTATGCTTAAGAACAATGACATAACTCTTTGGTCATTACTCATCTGTGGAAGGATGGCAGTCACTGCCTCATGAAGTTACTAAGGAGATTAAATGGGAATAGATGTTCAGTGAGCATCTTTCTTCCTTCCATCTCTTTATTGAACCTGCATTTATTTCCTCACCAGTCTGCATTCCAGAGGTGCAATCTCAAACACCTTTAAGATTAGGCCAACAGGTAATGTAAATCAGGGGTCCCTAGTCCTGGGCCATGAACTGGCACCAGTTGGAAGTGGCCACACAGCAGGAGGTGAACAGTGGGCAAGCAAAGTTCATCTGTATTTATGGCCACTCCCCATCACTCGTGTGATCACCTGAGCTCTGTTTTCTGTCAGATCAGTGACAGAATTAGATTCACATAGGAGCACAAACTCTATCGTGAACTGTGCATGCATGGGATCTAGTCCCATGCTCCTTATGAGAGTTTAATGCCTGATGATCTGAGGTGGAGCTGAGGTGGTGATGCTAGCACTGGGGAGCAGCTGCAAATACAGATGAATATTAGCAGTGAGGTTTGACTGTACAGAGACCATCATAAATCAGTTGCTTGCAGACTCCCATCAAAACCCTATCTGTGAGTGGCAAGTGAGTTGATGCACTTCAGTTGTACAGCTGCATCTGGTGGCAAACTTTCAGTCAGAATCTGACACTCATTTTAGTCCATATGTGACCCACCCATTATTTTATTTACCACGTCTATCTGCAGCTCTCTTTTTAATGATGAGTTGTATAATTATTTCACTATATATTACAATGTAATAATAATAGAAATAAAGTACAAAATAAATGCCACGTGCTTGAATCATCCCCAAAGCATCTCTCCCATTCCCCCCTCAAATATCCCCCCCACCTCCTTGCTACATGGAAAAATTTTCTTCCCTGATGTCAAAAAGTTGGGGGGACCCCTGCTGTAAATGACCTAAGCGGCCAGGGAGATCCTTACAACATTACAGAAACTGTGGTGAGCTAGAGAATGTATATTCCACCCAAGGGCATCCTAATGCAAATATATTCTAATTAAAAAGATGTCCAATAAATCACTGTGGGCCACACAAAACCCATCTGCTAATCAAATCAGACATATGACAGTTCCATCCTCTGCCTTAAATTGGTAAACTCGGATAACTTAATAACCTAAATGCTTGTGGTGATCATGACTGTTTTTAATAATCTTGGTACACCTTCTCAGCTTCCTGAACTAGGCAGATGCACTTTAGCTCCATAACCATGGGGCTTTCGCCCTTATCCTGGCCTTTTTTGGGGGTCAGAGTCTCACTCTGTCACCCAGGCTGGAGTGTGCAGTGGCTTGCTCCCGGCCACCACGGACTCGACCTGCTGGGCTCAAGTGATCCTTCCACCTCAGCCTTTCAAGTGGCTGAAACTACGGGGTGCACCACTATGTCCGGCTAATTTTTTGATGTATTGTAGAGATGAGGTCTCGCTATGCTGCCCAGGCTGGTCTTGAACACCTGGGCTCAGGCAATCCTCTTGTCTTGGCCTCTCAAAGTGCTAGGATTACAGGTGTGTGCCACCGCATCTGACACTTCTGGCTTTTGCTTCAGGTGTACAGGAGAACAGGTCTTTGCTGGAGAACAGGTGTTCTTTTAGTTACAGTTCTACAAAGGTTGGACCTCTCATTTCTTCATTCTGCTCAAACTTCTCTTCTGCTTGATAGTGGATAACAGAGGAGACACCACAGAAATTGAGGGTGTGTTGAGTCACCCATCTGTCCTAGCAAGGGGTGCTGACTTTACCGTTTTTCAAAATCTAAAACAAGGGGACGACTGGCAGGCACCTGACATCCACAGGGAAGTAGAAAAAGAAGTGAATTTCATTACATCAAATAAACGTGAGGTTTTGTTTGCTTGTTTTGAGTCAAGGTCTTACTCTGTTGCCCAAGTTGAAGTGGCATTGCATGATCATGACCTACCACAGCCTCAACCTCCTGGTCTCAGGCAATCGTCCCACCTCAGCCTCCCAAATAGCTGGAGCTATAGGCATGCACCACTATGCCCTGCTAATTTTTTTTTAATTGTAGAGATGGGGTCTTGCTATGTTGTCTAGGTTGATCTCAAATGCTTAGGCCCAAGCAATTATCCTGCTCTGGCCTCTCTAGGTGCTGGGATTACAGGTGTGACCCACCACAGCCGGCCAGTTTCTTTGTGAATCTATATTTGTTTCTGTGGTTTCCTGACAACAACCCAGGTGAGCATCTGCCTAACCTAGTGGATTTGTCTTTTAAGGAACCCTGGATTCTCTTCTTAACATGGACCACTGTCCCCAGCCATTGGCTTGACTTCTCGCCTGTCTTCTTCAGTCTACGTGCACACCAGTATGCAAGTGTGTATATGCTCCTGTTACACATTTTTGCTCCTTACTGGGTCAGTACCTGTCTTCATGTGGATAGATCAGTCCTGATATTTGGATTTCTTCATTCTAATGTTGTCCATGTCTCCCCAGTCCATCCCATACTTCCTTTATCTCCTTCACTTGGAGAAGCTATGGATACTACTGTTAAAGGCATCCAGTGAGGTGTATGGAGGCCTCCTTCCACCTTCTGATCATAATTCTAGACTTCTTTTGCAAGCTGAGAATTCAATCTGATTGAATTTTCCAATGATCTTTCCTACATATTTTGGAACATGTCAACAAGATCAAATATAAATAAATGTAAATTTTCCCCAAGTCTGTGCCAATCGTACTTCTCTGGCCCTTCCCCAGAAACAGGAAAAGCAAATCTAATATTGAGGAAGAGTTATAAGTGTCTATGGCAGGTAATGGGTACTGTTGATTACTTGGGTGCTATAGAAAGTTACAGTGCTGTGCAATACAGTAGTGCAAATAATAGCTTGCCAACAACAGGGAGGGAAAGATTGAAGGCAGTGCCCACTTTGTAAGAACTCAAGTTTCCAAATTCCAAGATAAATCAGGGAGAAATCACTTGGCTTACAAAAAATTAACTTGATTTAGGACAGGTTTCATCAGAGTTCTTTAAAACTGTAAACTACCCAAATGAATGTAAAATATGATTTTGATTTCCAAATGTAAATGTGGGTCTTTCCAGCAATACAACAATGGTAGAAAGAATGAAATTCACCTAAAACATTAAATACACCAAAAACAACTCCTTGAATATCGGATACACAACTAAAATTCAAACCTAGCAGAAAATTATGCCAACTTCCTCATCATACTGGATCATCTGCTTTTAGAGCAGAGATGATCACTTGGTTTGTATCTCTGTTCTGGATTGTTTCTTAGTTCTTCTTAATAGGTGAAAAAAAACCTACACATAATTCTGTTGGGTTTGGTTTGTGTTGAGGTTCATGGCTAAAATTTTGCTAGAAGATACCTTTTGGAGTAGAAAGAAACATGAAAATAAGTAGACACAGCTTAGAGACATGCATTTACAGAAATAAAATTTATGATAGAGTAAAATTTAACTTCATATATATATGTTTTAATTCTGAAGCGACTGCAAAATAATTAAATCGTTTTTGCTATACTTTTTGTTATGACATAAACAAAAAAAATCTGAAAAACAACACTCAACCAGTCTCACACACAAAAATATATGGTTCAGAACTGCATCCTAATGCACTTATTAAAGGAAAAAAGTTCCTAATCTGACAAAGAACATTAGTGGTAACATTACAATGGCCAGAACACTAAATCCAGGTTGTGATTGACACAGGTTTGCCTTCAGGAAATAAATCATAAATAAACATTTTATCTTCTTGTCATTATATTCTTGTTTTATAACATAAACATCAAAAAAAATCTTTGGACAGGAATTATAAGAAGGAGATTTATTTTAAGATGGATACTGAAATGCTGATTTATGCTTTGTAACAACACCATTGTAGAAATTAATTAGGATCAGCACTTTTTTTTTTTTTTCGCCCGTGAAATAAGTGTGTGCCTTTTCATGAAAAAATTTTTTTTTGGCATTTGAATGTTGATTCAAGAGGTTGAACAATGCATGCAAAAAACAAGATTTGAATCAGTGACTATAATTGTACTAGGAATGTTTTATATTATTTATATTTGCTTGAATGTGGTTCATCATATGTAGGTTTTATGCACTAATTACTGCATGTTTTCTGTAGATGTTGTTAGCTTTAGAAATGTTTATTTTTCATTAAATAGCCCTGCTTCATTCACCCAAGAAGGCCTGTACCTGAAGACCTCATGCCATCTTATCGTTGATAGCAAATGAGCTTCATTATTTGTTTGTAAAAGTGTGACACTGTTTTAGTCACTGTTGATAATTTTGGATTCACTTAGTCTTTGTGCTTTCTAGGAACAATATGGTCAGATAGCATGAGCATTCTGTACATATTTTGTGTTTCAGGACAATCTTTCTTCTAAGCAAGTTCAGGATGATGCTTCTTTACATGTATGTAATTGATTTCTCACCAGTAAATTTCTGAGAGCAGTGATATTTAGTACCCATTACGCAGATGATTAGCTGGGACTCAGAGTCTTTAAGTGAGTCACATAGCTAGCATATTCCAGAGCTTGGGCTTGGATTCAGATGTTTTATAGTGAAATCTCTTCTCTTTCTTCTCCATTCTGTGTTGAACATCAAGCACTGACCCTTCCGTTGCCCAGCCAGAGGGTCTGCTATGAGTCATACATGTAGATTTATTTCTTTCATACACTAGTTGGATCCACAAAGTATTGCAGGAATCTATTATGATGGAGTATGTACATGCCTATGCCAAACTCATGCATAAATGTCTCTGTTTATGTACTGGTAAATATTTATACAGATACATTTTCAATATCACTTCACATTTCAAAAACATTACAACAGATTTTAAGTTTTCTATTTAATTCCATGAACATTTATTGAGTAGTTACTATGGTATATATCTAGACAACCATCATGAAATGGGCAAACATGTTGACAGAATCTCCAAAAAAAATTCACTGGAGCTGAACACAGACTCTCACAACAAAACTAGCTGGAACATTGATGCCATGGATTCCTAGAAAGTTTATCTGGCAGGGAAATCCTGTACTATGAGAGACTCACCTTCCAATAAACAGTTCTGTTTTGTTTTGTTTTTTTGATCCCCCTCATATAAGTGGTACCAGACAAATCTGGCTGAACCATAAAGGCATGGACTTTCAGTCTATCCTTTTATGCTTTAAAGTTGGTTTAATAAATGGGAATTCAGCTGTCTCCACATGGAAATTGCCATTTTCCCAGTAAATTGATAATAACATGTATTAGTGCAGACTTTTAGCCGTGTTGTCTGACTGCGTCAAAACCTTAAACTGCCATGTGCTCATGCATTCTAGGTGTGATGCATATGGAAAGGACCTAGACCTTTGTGCTTGACTGAGGAAGTGAGCTGTTTTGTACAGGCACACGACTCCTGAGTACTTCATGCCACCTGTGAGCTCTGTCGTCCAGAGGGGCAGGTTGGGTTCCCAGCCGGGCCCCAGAGTGTTTCTTGCAGGTGACTCGAGAAGGTTTCACCGCTCTCTCTGGGAGAGGCTGGTGCTCGCTTCCCGGAAGTTTTGTCCACGGCTCTGTGCAGAGCCTGCCAAAAGTGCTGGGATTGGCTGTGCCAATAGTGTTGGTGCTTTATGGTTCTGCTTGTCTTTAATGATCTGTAGCCGCTCACCATGCAAGCTTCTGCATCTTGGCTCCCTCCCAGCGGCTCTATTGATCTGAAATTTGGCCAGCAAGCAAAATCTTTTGTTTGTTTTTGGGATTATTTTTATTATCTGGCTCCAGACAGGGAGCACAGAGTGAGATGGAGACTTCCCAGAAATGAGGACATCGTTCCTGTGGTAGGACTCCTGAGGGCCTGAGACCAATCCTCTGGTGCTATAAAAGAACAGTGCTCAAAGCTGTAAAGAGAATTCACATTTGCATCGTACTGATGGCAACAACGGCTTGTCAGGCCCCATCTGTCAGAACAGAAGCTATTCTGCAGTTCAGAGTCCAGGCTCTGGGGCACCCCTTTCCAGAATGATAGGCAAAACAGTAGACATACGGAGGTCTAGCTTCAGGCGTAAGTGGAGGAGCCCTTTCCTATCATTTCAGGGCTGGGAAGCCAGGTCTGGATTTGTTCAAGCTCACTGGAGTTTTAAATTTCTCTAAACCCAAAACCTGGTCTTCAAAACTGGATGTTTTAGGCACCCTGATAACCGAAATGACAAAACAATTTCTCAAAAAAAGACCTATATGGCCAAATATTTTAGGGAAAATCTATACATAATATTCATTTCTTGAAGATTTATAATTCGTATTAATGCATTTAGAAGCTGCAAAATCCTCTGAAACAAACTGTTCTCTTTTCTTTATACCAGCATTTTCCAAATGACCATAAGGCCCTATTTAATGGAGTTTTTGTGAAGTGCATCTTAGATTGGGATGTAATTTTTCCCTATGCGAAGTCTTTCAGAAGAGGTATTGAATGAAATATTCGTAAAGCATATATGATTAATATCATGCTTTTCTAGGAGCAGATCTGGAGAGAGTAGAATGTGTGAGTTTATGCATACGTGTGTATTTCTGTGTCTGTGTAGGTGTTAGAGAAGGTCAGCTTTCTAAAACAAATCCATTATCCTCTTCCACTGTCATAGAGTTGTGTTTAGGATGCAGCTGTCCAGCTAGGCACTACTACTTTCTGGCTTCTCTTGTGGCTGGTCACAGTTACGTGATTAATAGTTGCCAGTAGAATGTGAGCAGAATTGATGTCTACAACTCTGGCTGAGGTTGCCTTCACAGAACAGATCACAGCAAGGCCCTAGGCCATGGCAAAGCCATCAAATAGAAGGAGTGCATTCCGTCAATCAACATCTGAAGCATGGGTCCCAAATCCTCGGGGCTGTGGATCGGTACTTGTAGCCTGCTAGAAACTGGGTCACACAGCAGGAGGTGAATGGCAGGCAAGCCAACAAAGCTTCATCTGTATTTACAGCGCTCCCTATCTCTCGCATTACTCCTGAGCCCCTTCTTCTGTCAGATCAGCGGCGGCATTAGATTCTCATAGGAGCATGAACCCTACTGTGAACTGTGCATGTGAGGGAACTCGATTACACGCTCCTTGTGAGAAACTTATGACTGACGATCTGAGGTGGAGCTGAGAGCGGCTGCACATACAGATGAACATGAGCAGTGAGATTGGACTGCACATCCCCACCTCCATCCGTGGAAAAATTGTCTTCCATGAAACTGGTCCCTAATGCCCAGGAGATTGGGGACCACTGATCCAAAGGATAGTAATTTAATAGGAACAGAAACCTAACTGCCTACTTAATGAGAAATGAACTGCTGTTGTGTTGAGATATATCTTAGGATCTATTCGTTACTATACTTTAAACTTAGGTCACTAGTACTGTATTGGGGGGGTGATGATGGGAGATAACGTTTGAAAAGACATTCAGAAAAGAATGAGGAAAATCACTTAAGAGCATTCTATGCCTGCAGTAGTTAAATGTTAAGCATCTCCAGAGAGGAATGGCCGGGACTGATGGTCTTACATAATTTTGCTTTTTCCACCAAATCTAAGTGACTAAGGCCACTAGCATTAGAAATAGACAACACAGTCTCAGTGTTTGGCTCTTCCAGTGACTTGTTTTGTGTCTTTCTCAACTTAGCTTTCACATGATAGAAATGGATAGTGGTTTTCAGTCTGTAAAATTATTTTGGTAATTAAGCAGGAAGATGTATTCAGGGTTTGGCACAGTATCTAGCCAGAAACATACATATAGGATAGTCATTAAGGCTAGTCATGAATATTTTATGTGTGCTCCTTCTGGGCACATAGTATGATTTCATTTCTCTTTTAAAATTAGTCACCATCATGTGACCTTCTAGAAAAAGGTTTTAGGAGCCAATACACGATGTTAATGTGCACCATCGCCTACCTCAGTGGAAAGCATGGAGATGCATCCCCCTTTGGCCTGTTCCTGGGGAGAGGACCACTGGGAAAGCGTCCTCAGCTGACCTGTGCTGAACATATGTTGTGAATAAAAAATAAAGCATTGTGCTTTTAAGCCACTGTAGCCTAATGTAGCCTTTACTGAATGATTCAGAAATCAGATACCATAATTGCAGTTCATTAACAACATGAGCCTAAATTGGGCTCAGCTGAAAGTCAGTAAATGCTGGAGGCTGGAAAGATGGTAAACTATGTTATGAAATTGCAATATATTTGGTAAACCTGTTGCCTGCAATGATTTGGAGGGCATGCAAGTCAGTACCTAATGAACTTGGAGTTCTAGAAGAGACTAGTACACAAAATGTAAGCCTGTGTTAGAGTGAGTCTTGGTCGCATTTGATGAGGCATCACAAAAATCAGATAAGCGCCACACAGCACTGGCATCTTTGAAAGCAGAATGAAAGGGGTTTGAGAGAGTGCAGACTTCAGAATTGTTATAGGGTTAAAGAAGACAACTGTGTCTCAACTCCGAGGTTAAAAGAAAAAAAAAGCCAAGGAGACTTCTGAGCAGCAAAGGCCTATTAGCACTAAGCCTCATAAGGGGAATAGAGTGAGGAATATGATTCTCACATCCACTATTAAAATCCCATCCATTAATTAAACTAATTTCAGAGCAAATACCAATTGCAATAGTGGCAATGGGTAAATCCTTTTAATTGAACATTTATTTGGAAAAAGAGGTTCAGAGCTACTGTGTGAAGAGAGCGAGACATGTGGTGAGTGGACACAAAGAAAGAAAAAAGAAAAAAAAAGGAAATACTACAATTATGTCAAAAACAAACAAAATGGGTATGACGATCTACTAATGGGTCTGACTGTAATAAATTGGTAGACCCAATTCTTTGGAGAAATTTGTACTATCAGAAAGATTATCAACCTAAATTAAAAGGCACTTTATCTGATATATGATGCCACCAACTTCCCAACCTCCAAGGTATAATCTTCCAGACTTAACTCAAATGTGAGCAAGAAGAATGGAGAAGGTAGAATATTCCAGAAGGCAGAGCCAGAGACCACAGAAGACACTCATCATCACTAGCATGCTGGCCTTTAGGCTTGATGAGAGTTGTGTATTGAGTTCAGTATTTGATCCACAAGGTTGTTGCGGTAGTTATCAGGTCTGTCCATAAATACCCAATTTTTCTTCTGTTTGGATACATAGTGAGATAAATATCTCTGATCTCTTCCATCTGAGGGTGTCCATGTGATTTGCTCTGACAGATAAAGTGGGAATGGATATGACTCACGATGCCAATTCCAAGTGGAAATTTTGCGAGCCGGCTAATGATTTGCCACATTTATTTTTCCTACTTGGCAACAATGGTAACATGGAGATGGAACACCCTTGAGGGTGAGTCCTTACAAGAGGGCGATGCACAAGTCAGACATGCACGTGAAGACTGAGAAATAAATCGTTGTGTTTTTAAGCCAGTGGGACTTTGGAGTTGTTTGTTTTTGCACCATAATCTAGCCAGTCTTGACTGATATGGAAATTCAAGCCAATTTTACAAGGATCAGCAATGTTACATTAAGTCCAATTAGAAAGAAAAAACGTAAAAACAGGTGCATTTGATCAACGATTTTCTAATCATGGATTGTGGCTTGCTTACTAATGGACCATAAGATCAGTTTGATGGGTTTGGGCCCAGCTTTTTCTAGAACGGACAAGAAAATATAATCTATAAGATTAAGCATGAGCGCGTGCGCACGTGTGTAAAAGAGAACAGGAGAAAGGTCAGAATAAAGTGTATTTCTCAGTATGACTCCCTGTCAAAAAACTTGAACGTTACTGGCCTGAAACTTAGTTAATTGGAATGCTTGGTTAATCAAATTTAGTTATGAATGGCTTTCCCCAAAGTGTTGTGGGTTCTGGTGAGTTCAAAGGGCTGTGTTCTCAAACTTTTCCTGTTCAAATATTTGTTCAGAGGGTTTAATTAAAAGCTTATCACTTTTTATTGAGTTCAGATGAAATTAGTTCACATGAAATTGATAAACCAATGTTGATGATGTATGAAATGCTATGTCAAGCAGCAGCTATAGAGAATGAGAAAGATTGGTAGATATTGTCCCAATTTTCAAAATAGGAGAAAGTTGGTGACATCTATGAGCCATTGAGCTTGATGTTGTGACAGAAAATATTATAAAATGTTAAAATGGCATATCTACGAAGACTTAAAGAAGTGACAGCATGAGATCTTGTGACTAAGTCATGCCAGATGAATACATTATTTTTGATAGTATTCTTAGATATTGGTTTAGAACTATGTTAAAGATTATGTCAGGATTTCAGAAAATCATTTGGAAGAATTTCTTATAATATACTTTTAAAATATGAAGAAATTTGCTCTAGGTGACTTACTATTGGGTAGACTCATAATTTCTAGAATGACCCTCTCCAAAGGGCATTGTTAATGAATCTGTTAATCTGAAGGGAGTTGTGTAAGGATGCCTTAAAGGGTCTGGTTTCATTTCTTTCCTATCCAAATATATGTTCAGTGTCTTCAGTGAAGAGCTTATCTCATTTTGGGTGACATAAAACTGACATGGATATTGAATAAAGTAGGTTAGAGGCTAAAACTTAAGAATGTCTTCCAAAAGGTAGAATTATGAGTCAGTCCTACAAAAGGAAAACTCAAGAAGGATAAATATAAACTTCAACACTTAGTGTTTAAAGGCATGAATGAATTCAGACTAGATAAAATTATAGCTACACAGATATGCTTGTGTTTCAGACAAGTGCAAGTAGTAAGAGAAAACTCTTATGTAGCACTTACATTGTGAAAATTACTTTTGTAATGATTTTATTTGTATTTTCTCATCACTACAACCCTATAACATAGGTACCACAATTCTCACCAACTACTGATGGACAAACTGAGATATGGACTTTTCAAATAACTGCCCAAGAGCACAGAGCTGTGAAATAAAACATGGAGAAGAAGCTAAGTAGTCTGATTCCAGAATCTATCCTATCTGCTCACTGTAGTCAACAATGTGGGAAATTACTACACCATGTCATGCGCTTTCGGGTTGAGGCAATAAATGCACAGGACAGATCCACACCAAGGGAGAAGCTGTGTCTGAAATACCATCCACAAGTACTGCCTAACTCTCTAAGAAATGTCGCAACAGACAACAGCATGTTTAGAGAGGGATTAAGATTAGACAGAGCAGGTAGTTTATGGAAAGTATCAAACTGATCAATAATCAAAAGAATTGATGATATGTTGTTGATACTGAATCTGAAAATAAGAACACGTGAGGATTACAGTAGCTGCCTTCAAAGATTTAAATCTATGTCATGTAGAAAAGAGATTTGTGTCATTGTGATGAGTGAAGAGAGGAGTCTTGGCCCAGTTAATGAGTAGTAGACTGGGGACTCAATATAAAGAATAATTTCCTACAATTTAAGCCACTTGCATCAAATTAAGGCATAGGTGCCCTTACTAGGTGAATATGTTTTTAATATCAGAGGTGTTTATTAAAGGGTGCATAATAATATATCAATATATTATAGAATTTTCATACACATGATTGAATTCAGACTACATAACTATAAGCATTTACAGATCTAAGAGTCTAATCCTAGAATCCTCTGTGAATCTCTAAAGAAGAGGCAAAGGGGTGTCTTTTTCCTTAGTTACAGACCACCAGAAACGCATCTATATTTGACCCAATTTGGATTTATCGACTTGTTGAGTTATTAACTTGTGAAGCATCTCAAAAAAAGGATCTCAGAAATTACTTATTTTAGGATTTGTCTGGGGTTTGGTGATTTGGGAGGCTTTAAGGAAGTGAGGATTTATTCTGAATTTGATGCTGGGAGGAAACAGGGAATTCCATGCTTAGGCATCCTAATCATTCTTCTCTTGAAGGTCAAAAGAACAGAGTGAGGCAAAATTTTCCATTGTTAGTGACTCTGCCACTTATATTGGCCAGGACAGAGGACCTTTGGTCTCTATGTAAAGAATGACTTTCTTGCTTTGTCTTTGCTCATACATGATTATGCAGTTGTCTTGTTTTTGCTTTGGTTTATCACAATCACACGATGGGCTGATGATAGTTCTCTGTAAAAATTGTTTGTGTTCAACAGAGCAGAAGCTTGGCTGTGAGTGCCAGTGCATTTCTTCCTTAATTGCCCACCCCACCCTGGCATTCTTTCATGGCCACATCTTCTGCACAATAGGCCTGCCTTCCTTCCAATATCCATGGGTAACCTGAGCTCCAGGAAAATTCTAAACATGTGGTGAACACCACAGTGAAGAGCCAGAGAGCCAGTTCTCAGTGAAAACCAACCACCGAGGCACAGTCTACTTAAAGGGTGTTGGTGGTACTGACAATCTTAGTTCAAGCAACAGTAGTCATGAAATGAGGTCTTGCATTTACTCACAATATAGTCTAGAGGGACGGAGAAAATAAATGCACCTTCGTCTTACCTTTAATTCAGACTTCTTGAGCCCAGCACACTGGATATTGAGGGGGAAATGATTTTTAGTACCATCTGTTTTAAACCTTAGTCTGACCTAGAAAATTAAGCTATTCCTTTAGAAAATGCTTAGTCCAGATTAGGAAAAAGTCTTGGGCAGGCCCCTCAGGTCCTCTCCCACTCTGGGAGTTTTTCTATCCTATCAATAAATCCTGCTTTCAGAAAAAAAGAAAAGAAAGAAAAAAAAGTCTTTGTTCCATATAGTTCTATGTCTTCTGCCCTTCTCTGAGCTTTCCTTGAGAAGACATCCAGGAACCAAGAGGGGATGTCAATATTGAGGCAATATGTGACAGAGGGAGGGCAGAGTCCTCAGGGGTAGTATGGCCGCTCTGTGACCCTTCATTGTGATGCATCTTGTCTACCTGGTTGTTGATCATCAACAGTCCTAGTGACAGAATCCCGTCACTCCTGATTTGTGGCCTCTCACATCTCCACTGTGGGTGCCACTGCAGCCCTCTGCAACCTTTGAACCCCTGAATTGTTCATGCCTCATTCTCCCTGCTGCCCCCCAGTAGGTACAGTTACCCCAGCCTCTGCTTCAGGGGCACCTAGCCTTTTCCCAAGAGAAGCCCACCGGCTATCACCTTAAAGGAGGCAGTGGGGACCTCCAAGTCCTACGCACACCATGGATTCCAGATTAGTCTGAAAAAGCTGAACTGGAAGTGCTTCCTCAGGCTAATCACTATGTCCCAAGATTGTTTAGGTGTGTCTGCACACCTGGTTGGTTGGCCTGCTCACAGAGTCCCAGTGGGGAATGAAAGTCAAACTCCCTCTTCAACCCACACTCCTACTACTTCCTCTTCCTTTCTCTCCCAAGCTCTGAGTATGCTCTCTCCTACTTTTGCTTTATATCTGGATCTCCTTGATGCTAAATTTAGCACTCTGGACAGTTGAGTATGCTATGTTAAACAGGAGCTGAAAAATTTTAATAAAAAATTACTTCTACACAATTCCTCACTTTCACATTCATTTCTTCTTGGGGAAAACAAGATCAATGCCAGAGATGATCAGTTTAAGAAAAATGTGGCTTGCAGATAAATTAAAATGTATTTGTCTAACACAAAGGTATTCTGCTGTTTTTCTAACAAAACCCATCACTTATTTACCACTCACTATGTGCTCAGCACTGGACCCATTAGTTATTCTTATCTTATTTAATTCTTACAACAACCTGCAGAGGCATTATTCTTCCTGTTTTTCAGATGAGAACACTGAGGCTTAGAGAAATTCCATGATTTGTGCAAAGTCACACAACTAATCAGTAGCAAAGGGAGGACTGTGGGAGGAGCTTGCTTGATTCCTCTGCGGGGACTTCTAGCCACATAGATATGCTGTTGATCATTATGCTCTAATGTTATCACATTTTTCAAAGGGCATCATGTTATTCATAATATATAAAAGTGTACTTTTTATTTGAAATTGACACAACATAACATCTTTGCAGATGGTGACCTAGAATTTGTAAATATGTTCAGCTATGCTAAGGCAGTAATGAGTGTACGGAGGGAGCCATCAAGGGTGTGGGAACATTTTCAGGACATCTGGGGCCCATCAGCATCAAATCATTTAACAGAGTGCAAACAATTTAACACTGAGAGGCGCTCAATTATCTACTTGCAAATAAATAAATGATAAAGTGTAAATCTTTACCCCATAAGCAAGTAAGTGCACGCCTGGGTTGACTTCTCTAATTTGGAATCATTAGCTGGTGAATGTTCAAAAAAATGCACACAAAATTTGACATCTTTCTTTGCAAAATGTAAGTTAGACCACTATGTCACGTATGTATAGATACTCCTGAAAGCATGACAAGCACAAAGTCAAGCAGAAGTTCACTGCAGGTGACACACCAGATTGGCTTGCTCATACTGTTGTTCTCTTAACATACATGTACCTGAATCATACCTGGTGCCCTAATACTTCACATTTTTACAGAATTTCTGGTAACGTAAAGGGTTCTCAGACCTGAAAGCCAGAGAGATGGCATTGGGCTTGCATTTACTAACTGTGTGTCTTTGGTATTTTCTAAACATCAGTTTTTTCATAAAAAGAATGAGGACAATAATACCTACCATTTCATAAGGAAAATCAATATTATGGTGACAAGAAATATCAAGCCCATGAAATGACATACCCAGAGGTATTCTTTGTTACAACACGATCACAACTTTAGTCAGTCAAGTTTTCATGAGAGTATTTCTCATGTTCCTGAGCTTGGCTTGACATTCTTCTTTCTCACTCGTCAACTTCTCTTCTCTCCCTTCCAGGGGTCACACTATGAGTCCCGAGAAAACTTCTCCCCAATATAGATTTTTTTCTTAAATGCAAAACACAAATGCTGAAACAATTCTACCCATTTATGCCTATAAAAAAGAAAGAAAACCCCCTAAATCATTAAATATCTTCACATTTAGTATTTTGATCATTCTTGGTATAATAATAATGAATGATTCAGTCTTGGTAGGCTTGCATTCAGGAATTTATTCATTTCTCCTAGGAATTGAGGTCCAGGGCTCTCTAGTGAAAATATTTATATTAATTTGCCTAGATGCTGGTCTTTGTTTAATGATGATACAGCTGGAGGCGCCAGAGTCTTCAGGTTTCCCTGGTGTCTCTGTTTTTGTCTCCCTTTTGACTCTTAGTTTCCCTAAATGCTCCTCCTCATAGAGGCTTTGTCTTTTTCTCTTCCATTCATAAAAATTTTATTCTTCTTACATAAACTTAATACACGTATTCTTAACAATTATGTTTGGATTGTTTATGAAAATTTCATAAGACAAATCACAAAAGCAAAAAACCTAAAAAAACTTAAATACATGGTTTTCTTTTGTTTTACTGATGTGCTTGATACACATGAAATAATGACTATTAAGCAGTTCGTTTTTACTTCATCTTTACTTTTACATCTGTTCTTGGGTTGCCTAAAACATTTAAATACAAATAAAATGATTGTAGCAAAAATAATGAAAGCAAACAATAGGTAACTTTACCAATAATGGAATGTGAACCATTTCTGCCTTGATCCAGAGTAAATTGAATCATAACTTTTGTCTAATGGACCACTCCTGCAACTGTAGTCAAAGACATGCACATGGAGACTGAGTATACTGAACTTGATACATTAAGTTAAGAGTTACACAAAGACATCATGCTAATAAGGCAATTACTGAGGGACAACTTGACATTGTGAATATCAGGTACCCAAGGAGATGAAGCTGAAGTAGGAAAAGAAGGGGAGAATTAACCAGTCTTCCAACTTTTGTCTGTCTCATTCTAAAATTTACACAGTAGATCATTTGTCATCCATGCCATTACACAGATAGCTTTTTGTTTACGATTTATGACAGTCTTTGTCTTGAATCCTTTCAGCAACATCTTCTGTTCTTACTCTGGAGCCTTTTGGTGTGATGGTGAGATGTGGGAGGCAGGACATCCTACATTCATGATTGGTTAAGTCTCAGTCTTTTAGGGGACCTTTGGATCTGGGCCATGACCTTCACAGTGTTTCTTCTACATAGGCCTCCTCGTCCCTCGAGAGGTGACAAGAAGGCTCCAGGGTCTGGAGTGATAAAAGAAAGGCCCTTCTGCCATGGTTCTGGGTGAGGCTCCCTGACGTCTTTCCCCTTAGTGAGTCAACTTTTGTTTTGGGGCTCTGGGAGTGTTCTGCAAGGTTCACTCTTCCACCTCCTTGACAGAGTTATGAGGAGATCGTTCTGAGTACTTCATTATGTAAACCTGGTGTGGTTTCTGGAAGTAAAGCCATGAAAGTGTGTCATCCCATCCTGTAATACTCAGTCACTGGAAATTTGTCAAATTACTGGGTGAGTGATGCCAGTTCATGAACCCAGTAACTCCAACTCAAGCAAGATATCAGCAATGACCCTCTGCATTTGCATGTCTCCCTAGATTTTGGGGTGGTAGTTTATCCTGCAAACTCAGTACTCTCATAAGACAAAGAAAAGTAGATGATGTTATGCTTGTCCTTTTTTTTTGCTATTGTGAGAATGAGAGTGATGACTTTCAAGTTCTTTGCATGTCAGAGCTGAGAACAGAAGTTTTGATTAGTTATTTTTTAAAAGGGATACTTGACCTCAAAGGAATATGTTTTTATGATTATAAGTTTATTATGCTCACAACAAAAAAGATTAGAAAACAAACAAGATTAAAAATAAAAACAATTTAGTAAACTTTAGATGCCTTAGTAATTTCTACTGCTAAGATTTTTATGAATTTCAGCGTTTATGCATATACATATTTTATTTGTCCTTTTCCCTCTATGCCTATTTAATTTCCTGATTTTTTAAACTTCCCATCATAAAGATGATGAGAAATTATTCATAAGCATCATTCTAATGGATGGATAATATTCACCATGAGAATGTTCTTTAATTTAGCATGCCATCCGGTTAGGGATACTTTAATCGTGTTGTGTTTGTGAGCGTGTGCAAGTGTGTATGTGTGAGCATGCTGTTTAATCAGCCTTCCTTGTTTTTTGCATATTTTAACACCTGTAAATGCAAGTTCTTTTTCTTTTCTCCCTCCCTCCCCCCCACCCCTGGTCTTTCTTTCTTTTGAACTAGAGTCTTTCTGTTATCCAGACTGGAGTGCAGTGGCATAATCATGGTTCAATGTAGCCTCTACCACCTGGGTTCAAGCAACGTTTCTACCTCAGTCTCCCAAGTAACTGGGACTACAGAAACCACCATTCCAGGATAATTTTTTGCTTAATTTTAGAGATGAGGTCTTTCTATGTTATCCAGGCTGGTCTCAAACTTCTGGGCTCAATGATCCTCCCACATCAGTCTCCTTCTGAGTTGCTGGGCCTACAAGTGCATACCACCACACCTGGCTAACTTTTTTATTTTTGTAGAGATGAGGTCTCACTATGCTACCTAGGCTGTTCTTGAACTCCGAGGCTCAAGCAATCCTTCTGTCTTGACCTCCCAAAGTGCTAGGACTATAGGCGTGAGCCACTGTACCCTGCTACGAGTCTTAATT
The DNA here is from genome assembly GCA_027257055.1 of Cephalopachus bancanus. Taxonomy (NCBI): domain Eukaryota; kingdom Metazoa; phylum Chordata; class Mammalia; order Primates; family Tarsiidae; genus Cephalopachus; species Cephalopachus bancanus. The sequence goes on along the minus strand of JAPVLO010000176.1, from coordinate 2,820,487 downwards.
CTTATCTTCTCCTATTTTCCATCATCTACACTATCATTCTCAACAATTATTGGTACTAAATATAATATATTTGATCTACATCCTTAAACATTCAGGTAGACTTTAAAAACACAAAATGTTTCATGTTTATATGTCTTTCTTACTTTCCAATGAATGGCTTAATGTTGCAAAATTTCCAACATTTTTAATCCAGGTATTTTTTCTTTTTTAAGGATACGCATTCAGCACAATATACATATTATTTGTTCCTTCTTATTGCCATCTAGTAAACACTAAAATGAAACCTATTCACCTGTCCATTCTCCACCACCACACACATCCTTATATGTGTCTACTTCCATATTTGGTGAGAATTTCTCTGAAACATGTAGCCAGGAGTGGAATCATGGAATAAAAGCCCATGTGTTCTTACAGCAATGCTGCTGAATACTGACATGCACTTCTCAGGGTGGTGGAGTTTCCAATCACATTAGCTATTGATGAGAGCTTTTTTGTCCCACTGTCTTGTCAGCACTTGGCATTATCTGGGTTGCTAATTGTGCCATTCTTCTGGGTGCAAAAAAACTTCACTGTTGTTTTAATTTGCATTCCTTAGATGACTAGTGAGCTTGGCCATCTCTTGATATGCCTCTTAGTCATGTAGACTTCCCTTTCATGCTCTGTCTATTCATTTCCTATGCTTATTTTCTTTGTGTTTCCTTTTTATAATTTTAAAAAATACCTTCACAAATTATTGTATTGTTAAGAGGTGAGTCTTTTTTTTTCTTTATTTCAATAGCTTTAGGGGGTTACAAATGTTTTTTAGTTACATGGCTGCATTGTATAGCAGCAAAAAAGTCAGGGCTTTAAGTGTACCCCTCCCACCATGTGAACTCTATACCCAATAGGTGATTTTTTGTTCCTCCACCTGTTCCTATCCTCTCCCTTCTGAGTATCCTATGTCCATCATTAAGAGGTATATCTTAATTCTCTTCTCCAGTGTGGGCTAGACTTCTCAAGAATAGAATATGGCCGGGCATGGTGGCTCATATCTGTAATCCCAGTACTTTGGGAAGCAGAGACGAGAGGATTGCCTGAGCCCAGGGATTTGAGAGCAGCCTGGCAACTTGACCTCGTCTCTACCATAGATTAAAAAAATAAGCTGGGTGTGGTGGTGCAGAACTGTAGTTCCAGTTACTTAGAAGGCTAAGGCAGAGGGATTGCCTGAGTCCAGAAGGTCAAGGTTGCAGTGGCCGTGAGCATGCCACTACACTCCAGCCTAGGCAACAGAGTGAGACTCTGACTCAAATAATAATAATAAAAAAGAATAGAATATGGCAGAAGTAATGGTGAATCACTTCATAAAAAGAATGCTGAGGTCTTCAATTTTAACCTGAATATTTGTTGATGCTTACTCTTCCATATTTATTTTAGAATGAGTTTACTGACAATTCCACTGATACCAGCTTAAATTTGGATTTTCTTTTTCTTCCTTCTTTCTTTCCTTCCTTCCTTTCATTCATTCATTCGTTTTTTGAGACATGGTCTTGCTCTATCACATAGGCTGGAGTGCAGTGGTATGACTAACTGCACTCAACGTCCTGGACTCAAGCAATCCTCCTGCTTCAGCCTCCTGAGTAATTAGGACAATAGATGCACATCACCATGCCTGGCTAGTGTTTATTTTTATTTATTTTATTTGATTTTGCAGAGACTGGGTCTTTCTCTGTTTCCCAGGCAAGTCTCAAACACCAGGCCTCAAGAAATCCTTTCACTTGGCCTCCCAAAGTGTTAGGATTACAGGTGTGAGCCACCATGCCTAACCTAAAATTGGATTTTCAAAAATAAAAATGCTATCAATCTAGTACAAAGAAATGAGAATTTGCTCAAAAAACTTCAGATCCTTCTTATTTCTTAATAAATACAATGCTTGAACAATATGTAGCTACTACTTCCAGTACTTTTGACCCATCCACTTTTCAAGGAGCCTGTAGCCCTGATCTAGTATGAGCACAGACATCAGAATGAGTGACTGACACTGTTAGCCAAGACTCAGTCATATATTTCCAAAAAACTGCTTTTGCAAACAGGAAAATTTCTGATTTTTCTTTTTCAGCAAACTTTCCTGGAGCAATTGGATGGCAATATCTAATCACAAAAAATTCTTACTCCTAGGCTAGGTGCAGTGACTTACACCTGTAATCTCAGCACTTTGGGAGGCACAGGGGCAAACATCGCTGGAGGATAGGAGTTTAAGACCAGCATGGGGAGCTCTGGGACCCATCCCTAGCTGAAGCACCCAGACCTGCCTCCAGCTGCCACTGCCCACCCACAATGGCTCTCAGCGTCCCCACCTCTTGTAGCTCCAGGTCCCCCCAATTGAAACACTCTACCCTGCTCGAAGCCACCACTACTTACAGAGCTCTGGGCTCCCTCCCTGGCTGCAGCACCCAGCCCTGCCCCAAGCCTCTACCATCCAGGAAGGCCCATGGCTCCCTCTCTGTGGAGCTTCAGTTTCCCTTGTCAGCTACACTGCCTCACCCCCAGCCACCCTGAGTGCTATGCTGACCAGCAATGCCTGGCAATCTTGCACTCTGCCTCTCTTGACTTGCCACTGACCACAGCGGGACCAGAGAGCAGCTGGAGTTTGAGACCAGGCAGAGACCTGCATCGCCCCATGAGCTCCAATCAGCTCTGTGCAGCCTACAGCATAGGAGGAAAAAGAGGCCCCAAGCTGCATGTGACATATCAACCTACAGCACCCAGAAGTCTTGCACTCTGCCTCCCTCAACTGGACCTGGCTGCAGTAGAACCTGAGATCATCTGGAGCCCTGTGACCAGGCAGAGACCTGCAGTGTCTAGCTCACACAGCTTTGCCCAGCCTCCAACTTGGGATCTAAGACATCATGTTTGTGTAAGGGACTGGTACATTATAAGGAGGTTGGTCAGCTTGTGTGTCTATATGATTGTATGTCCTAGTTTGTATGTTGCTGTTGCTGTTTTTTTTGTTGTTGTTTTTTGCTTGATAGTTTGCTTTTGTTTTTGTTTTCTCTTACTCTTATCTGTCTTCCAGTCTATTTTCATTTATTAGTAGGTACCTTTGTCTGTTTTCCCTTTTAATCTCCTCTGTCTCCACCTTCCGCTTCCCCCACTCCCTGTACCATTTCTTTCCCTTTTCTTACATCATTTTACTTTGAGGGAGCAAACTAATACCCCCACATCATGAACAGATTGCCAGGCAGTGGGAAGCAGGATCCAGCATATCCATACACTGTCAGTGGATACGGGGATCTGCAAACAAATTTTGAATCACAGCTCCCCCCTCAAATAAATCTAAAAACTACAAAAGGTATAATCCTCAACCTACAGTCCTGCTTCAGAATTGAACAAAGTCAGAGGATTCACATAAGGAAGAATTGGAGATTGGGCAAACAGAAGTGAAAGCAACCCCGCCACTCTTGAACAACAGATTTAAAGAAGACAGAGGGGGAAAAAGATAAAAGTGGGAAGGCACATCTACACAAATGAAGAAAAACCAAAAGAATATAGGTATCACACAGACCCCTGGGAGATAAGATATTGAGAAAACAGACTTTGAAATGCAAGCAATGAAGAGACCCCAGAATGACTGATCACACACTACAAACCCAGATATCAAGATATTAATAGAGAGAATAAAAAGAATTGAGGAGAGACAATAGGAAAATAGGAAGGAGTGGGTAACTGAAATAAAAGCAGTAAAGAATACTGTGATTGAAATAAATAACAAACTAATAAGCATGGAAAGCGGAATTAGCCAAGCAGAAGACAGAATCTCAGAACTTGCAGACCAAAGTTAAACCAAACTGTCACAAACATGGAAAAGAAGCTTAAAAACACAGAACAAAACCTTCAACAGATGAGTGATTGCTTCAAGAGAACGAACCTAAGAGTAATTGGACTTCCTTAGGCAGAAAGAGAGACAAAGACCATGCTGGAACAAATATTCCATGAAATTCTTCAAGAAAACTTCCCTCACCTCATAAATGATGCAAAAGTTCAAACAAAAGAGATTCAGAGAACTCCAGCAAGACAACAAATGAGAAGACCAACTCCTAGGCACATAATAATCTGCCTGAACAAAGTAGGTATAAAAGAAAAAAATCCTAAAAGGAGCAAGAGAAAGGTCAGACCACCTACCAGGGAAGACCAATCAGAATAGCAGTGGATTTATCTACAGAAACACTTCATACTAGGAGATCCTGGAGTCAAATATTCAAAGTTCTCAAAGATAAACAATTTCAACCAAGAATAACCTACCCAGCTAAGCTAAGCTTCATGAGAGAATTAAAATCTTTCCCAGACATCCAATCCCTAAGAACTTATGCTGCGTCCAGTTCTACAAGAAATTTTAAGAAAGTATTAAACATAGAAGAAAAGGGAAATGAAACAACAATGTTCTTCGCAAGAGTACAGGAAAAGGATTGAAAACACACATGAACCAACCCCAAAAAACAAAAGAAAGACAACAAACAAACAAGTACAACAGCAATTCTGTAAGAACATCATGAGAAAGATAAACCCTCACATTCAGCCTGAATGTGAATGGACTAAATGCACCACTGAAAAGACATAGAATGGCAAAATGGATAAAATATCATCAAGAAACAATATATTGTCTCCAAGAGACTCATCTCACCAGAAGGGACACTCACAGACTCAAAGTAAGAGGGTGGGAAACAAATTTTCAGGGGACTGGAACACAAAAGAAAGCTGGAGTTGCAATGTTAATCTCAGACAAAATACATTTTAAGCTATCAAAAAAGATGAAGAAGGTCACTATATAATGATAAAAGGATCAATCCATCAACAAGAAATATCCATCCTAAACATATATGCACCTAACATAGGAGCATCAATGTTTGTAGAGCAGCTTTTAGGCAAACTTAAAAAAGATATTGACTCTAACACTATCATAGCTGGTGACTTTAATATCCCACTCACAACCTTAGACACATCATCAAGACAAAACTCATCAAGGAGACCCAGAACCTCAATGAGACTCTTGAACAAATGGACTTAATTGATACCTACAGAACACTCCACTCAACGAAGACAGAATATATATTCTACTCATTGCTACATGGAACATACTCCAAGATCGACCAAAGCATTGGCCATAAATCGAACATAAACAAATTTCATAAGATTGAAACCTTGTCATGTACCTTTTCAGACCACAGTGGAATAAAAATAAATATCAACACCAACAAAATTTCCACAAAGCCCACAAAGACATAGACACTGAACATCATGATGCTGAACAATGACTTGGTCAACACTCAAATCAAAGAAGAACTGGGCTCGGTGGCTCAGCCTGTAATCCTGCACCTTTGGGAGGCTGAGGTGAGTGGATTGCCTGAGCCCACGGGTTTGAGACCTGCCTGGAGCAGCGAGACCTCATCTCTACAATAAATCAAAAAATCAGCCAGGCATGGTAGTGCATGCCTGTAATTCCAGCTACTTGGAAGGCTGAGGCAGAAGAATTGCCGGAGCCCAGCAGGTCGAGGCTGCGGTGGCCAGGAGTGGCCACTGCACTCCAGTCTGGGTGAAAGAATGAGGCTCCAACTCAAAAAAAAAAAAAAAAAATTAAAGAAGAAATTGAAAGATTCCTGGAAACAAATGAAAATGAAGAAACATCCTATCAAAATCTCTGGGTTGCCATGAAATCAGTTCTAAGAGGGGGATTTATATCTCTATGAACTCACATCAAGAAAATGGAAAGATCACCAGTGGAGACCCTAACAAATCACCTAAGGAAACTGGAAAGAGAAGACCACCAAAACCCCAACTTAAGCAGAAGAATCCAAATCACAAAAATAAGAGCCCATGCTATACATGCTATAGAAGACAAAAATATCATAGAAAACATCAACAAAACAAAAAGCTGGGACTTCTGGCAAGATGGCAATGAGGCCGTTTGGTCCGTGAGACCCTCCGTGAAAGAGAACACCCATAAAGACTCTTGCTCTTCCCTGGGGGCTGCAGCTCTCATTGTTGCCAGCCAGCTCTTCACATGCTGCTCAGCCACCTCCTCAGCTGCAGCTGCTGCTGCTGCTGCCACCACCACCGTTACCACCACTGCCATTGCCTCACCCCTGCCTGAGGTGACCATAACTCCCGGACCCTTGATGCCCCCCACCAAACACTGCACAACTGAAATCACTATCGCCACCACCACTGCCTCACCCCACCCCTTACCCAGAGCCAGGCTCATGGCCATCACCAATACTGTTGCCTGCTCCCTCCTGCCCTGGCAGCTTCTGACTTCCACCCAGCCTGACCCAAGTAACCCAGTGTTAAGCTGGCCTGCATTGCCTGGCAGTCTCAGACTGCAGTGGAAAAAGAGATCATCTAGAGTCATGAGACCAACTCCACCGACCTCAGCCCATCTCCCAGCTTGGGATCCAAGGTAACAACATCAAAATGGGAGGAACAAAAGTCCTTTCCCCATGCTAGATAGACACAGGCTAGAACTGAGTGGCAGATTTGGCAGGCAGCCCAGTTCTGAACCATCCTCCACATTAGCCAGGGTCAACTGACCCTAACTGTGAACAACTCTATCAGCCTGCAATGAGAGCTAAAAATCAGAGCTGAAATGACGTTGGACATTGGACTTAAAGGAAAAGTATCAGAGTGTGCTTGGTTCCCTAGTTTTAATTGTTTTTGATTCTTTGTCTGTTTGTTTATCCATTTTTCCCCCTATTCTCTCCATACTGTTATCAATAACATTTTCATACTTGCTTTGGTTCTGTTAGTTTACTGACTTTATTCTATTCTATTTTTTTTCCCTTTAGATCTCAAGTTTGCATAGGCAAATAGTACACCAATAAGGAGGTTGGTTAGCTTGTGTGTCTGTATGATTGTATGTTTTAGTTTTCTTGTATGTTTTTTGTTTTGTTTGTTGTTGTTGTTTTTCTTTTTACTCATATCTGATTTGTGTCTCTTTTCATTTGTTAGTCAGTACGTTTGTTTGTTTTCCCTTTTACTCTTCTCTCTCTCCACTTCCGTTTTCCCCCCACTCCCTGTTCCATTCTTTTCCCTTTTCTTACCTCATTTTGCTTTCAGGGAGTAAACCTATAACCCCACTGCATGGACAGATTGTAAGGCACTGGGAAGTGGGTCCCAGATTATCCATACACATGTCGTTAGATACTGGGATCTGCAGATAGATTTTGAATCACAGCCCCTCCCCCCATTTAATCTCAAAACTGCAAAAGGGATTGCCTCCAACCTATAGTCCAGCTCCAGAATTGAACAAAGTCAGAGGATATACATAAGGAAGAATAGGAGATTGAACAAACAGAAGTAAAAGCAATCCCTCGACCCCTGAACAACAGAATTAAAGAAGATGGAGGAGGGGAGGGAAAAAGTGGGGAGGAATATATACATAATTGAAGAAAAACCAAAGGAAGAATGTAGGTCTCACACAGACCCCTTGGAGGTCAGATACTGGGAAAACAGACATCAGAACACAAACAATGAAGAGCCCCCAGAATGACTGGTCACTTACGACAAACCCAGACATCAAGACATTAATAGAGAGAATAAAAAGAATTGAGGAGAGACAAGAGGAAAATAAGAAGGAGTTGATAACTGAAATAGCAGCAATAAAGAAAACTGTGATTGAAATAAATAACAAACTAATAAGCATGGAAAGCAGAATTAGCCAAGCAGAAGAAAGAATCTCAGAGCTTGAAGACCAAAATACAGAACTAACCAAACTATCAAAAACATAGAAAATAAGTTTAAAAAGACAGAAAAAAACCTTCAAGAGTAGAACAATTACTTCAAGAGACTGGACCTAAGAGTAATTGGACTTTCTGAGGCAGAAAGAGAGACAGAGGTCACCCTGGAACAAGCATTCCATGAAATTATTCATGAAAACTTCCCTCACCTCATAAATGATACAAAAATTCAAACACAAGAGATTCAGAGAACTCCAGCAAGACAACAAATGAGAAGACCAACTTCCAGACACAATAATTTGCCTAAACAAAGTAGGTATAAAAGAAAAAATCCTAAAGGCAGCAAGAGAAAAAGGTCAGACTACCTACCAGGGAAGATCAATCAGAATAACAGCAGATGTATCTACAGACACCCTTCAGGCTAGGAGAGCTTGGAGCCAAATCTTCATTTAAAAAGAAGATAGACAATTTCAATCAAGAATAACCTACCCAGCCAAACTAAGCTTCATCAGTGAGGGAGAATTAAAATCTTTCCCAGACATCCAATCCCTAAGAACTTATGCTGTCTCCAGACCACCTCTATAAGAACCACTTAAGAAAGTATTAAAAACAGAAGAAAAGGGGAAAAGAACAACAATGTTCTTCACAAGAGTACAGGGAAAAGATGGAAAACACACATGAGTCAACCCAAAAACCAAAGGGAAGACAACAAATAAACAGGAACAACTCTATAAGAATCTTACAACAGGGATAAACCTGTAGTGAACTAAATGCATCACTGAAAAGACACAGAATGGTGGAACTGGATAAGAAACCATGCCCCCATTATTTGCTGCATCCAGGAGACTCATTTCACTATAAGGGGTGCACACAGATTTAAAGTTAAAGGATGGAAAACGAGTTTCCAGGCAAATGGATCACAAAAGAAGGCAGGAGTTGCAATCTTAATATCAGACAAAACAACCTTTAAGCTATCAAAAATTAAAAAGATGCAAAAGGACACTACATAATGATTAAAGGTTCAATCCATCAACAAGAAATATCCATCCTAAACATATATGCATCCAACACAGGAGCAACAGAATTTATAAAATAGCTTCTAAATAAACAAAAAAGATTTTGACTCTAACACTGTTATAGCAGTGGATTTAAATACCCCACTGACAACCCTAGATAAATCATCGAGGCAAAAAATCAACAAGGAGATCCAGAACCTAAACTTGACACTTGACCAAATGGACTTAGTGCATACCTACAGATTATTCCACACAACAACCACAGAATATACCTTCTACTCATCATCACATGGAACATACTCCAAGATTGACCACATCCTTGGCCATAAATCAAGCATAAACAATTCCATAAGGTTGAAATCTTGCCATGCACATTCTCAGACCACAGTGGAATAAAAATAAATATCAACTACAACAACATTTCACCAAAGCCCACAAGACATGAACACGAAACAGCATGATGCTGAACAATGGCTGGGTCACACTGAAATCAAAGAAGAAATTAAAAGATTCCTGGAAACAAATGGAAATGAAACATCTTACCAAAACCACTGAGATGCCATGAAATCAGTTTTAAGAGGGGAATTTATATCTCTATGAACACACATCAAGAAAATGGAAAGATCACCAGTGGAGAGCCTAACAAATCACCTAACGGAGCTAGAAGGAGAAGACCACCAAAACACCAACTTTAGCAGAAGAATCCAAATCACAAAAATAAGAGCCCAAATACAGGACATAGAGAACAAAAATATCATAGAAAACATCAACAAAACAAAAAGCTGGTTCTTTGAAAGAATTAGCAAGATTGATGGGTCCCTAGTCAGAATGACCAAGAAAAAGAGAGAAAAAGCCCAAATAAACACAATCAGAAATACAAAAGATCAAATCACAACTGATCCCAAAGACATAAACTGATTATCAGAGATTACTATGTATACCTATATGAAAACAAACTTGATAACCTAGTTGAAATGGAGGACTTTCTGACATCGCACAACCTCCCCAGGTTAAAACAAGAAGACACTGAGACAGTAAATAGACCAATAACAACCCAAGAAATTGACTCTGTCATATGAAAACTACCTACCGAAAAAAGCCCTGGACCAGATGGCTTTCCAGCAGAATTCTACAAAATGTACAAGGAGGAGTTGATACCAATCCTACTGAAAGTATTCCAGGAAATTGAGAAAGATGGAATTCTCCCCAAATCATTTTACGAAGCTAACATTACACTGATACCCAAACCAGGTAAAGATCCAACAAAGAAAGAAAATTACAGGCCAATATCCATTATGAAAATAGATGCAAAAATCCTCAACAAGATTCTAGCAAATTGGATCCAAAAACACATGTCAAATATTGTCCACTATGACCAAGTAGGTTTCACCCCCAGGATGCAGGGCTGGTTCAGCATTCACAAGAACATAAATGTAATTAAATACATCAACAAATAAAAAAACAAGAACCATGTGATTATCTCATTAGCTGCAGAAACAGCTTTTGATAAAATTCAGCATCCCTTCTTGATAAAATTCCTTAAACACCTAGGCATAGAAGGAACATACCTCAAAATAGTAAGTGCCATCTATGACAAACCCACAGCTAACATATTGCTTAATGGACAGAAACTAGAAACATTTCCCCTGAAAACTAGAACAAGACAAGGTTGTCACTCTCACCCCTCTTGTTCAGTATTGTGTTGGAAGTCCTAGCTCAGGCAATTAGACAAGAGAAGGGGTATCCAAATAGGAAAAGAGGAAGTCAAGTTATTGCTCTTTGCTGATGATATGATCCTATACCTTGAAAATCCAAGAGAATATGTCAAAAACCTGCTGACACTGATAAAGGACTTTGGCAAAGTCTCAGGGTACAAAATAAATGCACAAAAGTCAGTTGCATTCCTATATAGCAACAACAATCAGGCAGAGACCCAAATAAAAAGCACAATGCCATTCACAATAGCCACACACACACACACACAAAAATGAAATACCTCACCACCTCCTAATCAGAGAAGTGAAAGACCTTTACAATGAGAATTACAAAATGCTGCTCAAAGAAAACCAAGAAGACACAAACAAAAAACAAATGGAAAAATATACATGCTCATGGAACGGATGAATCAACATTGTTAAGATGTCCATCCAACCAAAGGCAATCTACAGATTCAATGCAATACCCATGAAGTTTACCAACATCATTCTTCTCAGATCTGGAAATGACAATACAGAAATTCATATGAAAACATAAATGACCGCGAATAGCCAAAACAATCCTTAGCAAGAGAAACAAAGCAGGAAGTATCACACTCCCAGACTTTAAACTCTGCTATAAAGCTACAGTAATCAAAACAAATTGGTATTGGTATAAAAACAGGCACATAGACCAATGGAACAGGATAGAGATTTCAGAATCAAAGCCTCAATTCCTCAACCAACTCATCTTTGACACAGCTTCCAACAAAAACTACTGCGGAGAGGAAAACCTATTCAGAAAATGATGTTTGGAAAACTGGCTGACCACATGCAGAAGACTGAAACGGGACCCCTACCTATTACCATACACAAAAATTAACTAAATGGATCAAAGATCTAAACATAAAACCTCAAACTATAAGAACCTTAAGAAACGCAGGAGACACCCTTATGGAAATTGGAACTGGCAACAATTTCCTATCCAGAACCCTAAAGGCCAATACCTTAGAAAATAAGAGGCAAGTGGGACCTCATCAAATTAACAAGCTTCTGCAAAACAAAAGAAACCATCAAAAGAGCAGGGAGACAGCCCACAGAATGGAAAAGAATATTTGCCAACTGTATATTTGACAAAGGCCTAATATCTAGGATCTACAAGGAACTCAAACACACCAAAGGGAAAAAAGAAAAATACCCCCTTTAAAAAATGGGCAAAAGATATGATTAAACACTTCTCAAAAGAAGATATATGGGCAGCCAACAGACACATGAAAAAGTGCTCAGCCTCACTCATCATCAGAGAAATGCAAATCAAAACCACATTGAGATACCACCTAACCCCTGTAAGAATGGCCATCATTAATAAAATGAACAACAGCAGATGCTGGCGAGGATGTGGAGAAAAAGGACTGCTTCTACACTGCTAGTGGGAATGCTAACTTGTACAACCTTTCTGTAAAACAGTCTGGAGATTTCTGAAAAAACTAGAAATTGACCTTCCATATGACCCAGCAATTCCTCTATTGGTAATATACTTGCAAGAACTCAAATTATTCTACGAAAAAGATACCTGCACATGTATGTTTGTTGCAGCTCTATTCACAATAGCAAAAACATGGAACCAACCATGTTGCCCATTGAAACTGGACTGGATTAAAAAAATGTGGTAGCCGGGCTCGGTGGCTCAGCCTGTAATCCCGCGCCTTTGGGAGGCTGAGGTGAATGGATTGCCTGAGCCCATGGGTTCGAGACCCACCTGGGCAACTTGGCTAGACCTCATTTCTACAATAAATCAAAACATTAACTGGGTGTGGTAGCGCGCGCCTGTAGTTCCAGCTACTTGGAAGGCTGAGGCGGAAGGATCGCCGGAACCCAGCAGATCGAGGCTGCGGTGGCCAGGAGCAGCCACTGCACTCCAGTCTGGGTGACAGAGTGAGACTCCAGTTCAAAAAAAAAATGTGGTACATATACACGGTGGAATATTATGCAGCCATAAAGAAGAACAAATATATGAACTTTGCATCAAATTGGATGGACTTGGAGTCTGTCATACACAGTGATTTATCACAGAAACAAAGAACTGAGTCCCATATGCTCTCGCTCATAAGATGACCTTGAACAATTATAATCCTATAAGAAAGTGATTGACAGTAGTGGAAAACTGTCAGGGGAGCAGAGGTGGGACTGGCAGTTGAGGGAAGCTGCTAGGGGAGGGAGGGGCATAGCTCATCAACAAGGGGTACCTGCATGATCAATGTTTGTATATCTAACCCTGAACTGTACCCCACATCTTTACAAAAAAAAAAACAATTGGAATTTGAAATTAAAAATACAGCATTATTTATATTAGCCCCTCTTTATAAAAAAATACTTGGATATCAAAATTCCATATTGTTAAGATAGCAATTCTTCCCAATTTGATCTATAAATTCAGTTTAAATGTAATAAAAATCTCAAGCCATTTCTGGATATTGACAAACTGACTTTGAAGTTTGTATCAAAAGGCAAAAGATTCACATTTACCATAATACTATAAGAAAGATATTGGCAGTAGCCAGAAACTGCCCCTGGGGGGAGGAGGGATAAGGATACCTGATCTCAAACCAGGCAAATTGGGGACCAAAGGGAGACCCAAACTTTACCTGTATGATGATCACTTGTATACCTAATCATGAATTGTACCCCATATCTTTAAAATAAAATAAGAAAGGCAAAATATTAAAAAGATCATAAATGTCATTAAATACATCAACAGATGTAAAAACAAGAATCATATGATATCTCATTAGATGCAGAAAAACTTTTTGATAAATTTAAGCATCCCTTTTTGATAAAACCCTCAAACACCTAGGTATAGAAGGAACATACCTCAAAATAATAAGTGCCATCTGTGACAAACCCACAGTTAATATATTGCTAAATGGTCAGAAACTAGAATCATTTCCTCTAAAAACTGGAACAAGACAAGGCTGCCCACTCTCACCTCTCTTGTTCAATATTATGTTGGAAGTCCTAGCTCAGGCAATTAGGCAAGAGAAGGAAATCAGGGGTATCCAAATAGGAAAAGAGGAAGTCAAGTTATCCCTCTTTGCTGATGATATGATCCTATACCTTGAAAATCCAAGAGCATCTGTCAAAAACCTGCTGACACTGATAAAGGACTTTGGAAAAGTCTCAGGGTACAAAATAAATGTGCAAAAGACAGTTGCATTCCTTTACACCAACAACAAGCAGGCAGAGATCCAAATAAAAAGCACAATCCCATTCACAATAGCCACCAAAAAAATGAAATACCTCAGTGTCTTCCTAACTAGAGAAATGAAAGACCTTTACAATGAAAATTACAAAACACTGCTTAAAGAAATCCAAGAAGACACAAACAAGTGGAAAAATATTCCATGCTCATGGATAGGAAGAATCAACATTGTTTAGATGTCCATCCTACCAAAGGCCATCTACAGATTCAATGCAATACCCATTAAGCTACCAACATCATTCTTCTCAGACCTGGAAGTGACAATACAGAAATTCATATGGAAACATAAACCACCACGAATAGCTAAAACAATCCTTAGCAAAAGCAACAAAGCAGGAGGTATCACACTTTCAGACTTCAAACTTTACTATAAGGCTACGGTAATCAAAGCAGTCTGGTATTGGTACAAGAGCTGGCACATAGACCAATGGAACAGGACAGAGATTATGCAAGCAAAGCCTCAATTCCTCAATCAACTCAATTTTGACAAAGCCTCCAACAACAACCACTGGGGAGAGGAGAACCTATTCATTAAATGGTGCTGGGAAAACTGGCTGATCACATGCAGAATATTGAAATAGGACTCCTACCTATCACCATACACAAAAATTAACTCTAAATGGATCAACGACCTGAATGTAAAACCTCAAACTGTCAGAATCTTAGAAAAGGCAGGAGACACCCTTATGAAAAATTTCATAAGGGAGACACCCTTATGAAAATTGGAATCGGAACCAATTCTTATTCAGAAATCTAAAGGCCAATGCCTTAAGAAATAAAACAGGCAAGTGGGACCTCATCAAATTAATGAGCTTCTGCAAAGCAAAAGAAACCATCAAGAGATCAGGGAGACACTCCACAGAATGGGAAAATACATTTGTCAACTGTTTATCCAACAAAGGCCTAACATCTGGGATCTACAAGGAACTCAAGCATGCTGAAAGAAAAAAAAAAACCAAACAGCACCTATAAAAAGTGGGCAAAAGACATGATCAGACACTTCTCAAAAGAAGATATACAGGCAGCCAACAGACACATGAAAAAGTGCTCAGCCTCACTCATCATCAGAGAAATGCAAATCAAAACCACATTGAGATACCACCTAACCTCTATAAGAATGGCCAACCATATAAGAATGGTTCATCATAAAATGAACAATAGATGCTGGCGAGGATGTTGAGAAAAAGGAATGCTTCTACACTGCTGGAATTCAAACTTGTTCAGCCTCTTTGGAAGACAGTGTGGCGATTCCTAAAAGAACTAGAAATTGACCTTCCATATGACCCAGCAATTCTCCTATTGGGTATATACCCAGAAGAACACAAATCATTCTACAAAAAAGATACCTGCATATGTATGTTTGTTGCAGCTCTATTCACAATAGCGAAAACATGGAACCAACTGTGTTGCCCATCGAAGCTGGACTGGATTAAAAAAATGTGGTATGTATACACGCTGGAATATTATGTAGCCATAAAGAAGGTCAAATATATGGACTTTGCAGCAACTTGGATGATTTGGAGTCAATCATACTCAGTGATTTATCACAGAAACAAAGAACTGAGTTCCATATGTTCTCACTCATAAATGGACCTTGAACAATTATAATGCTATGAGAGGGCGATTGGCAGTAGGGAAACTGTCAGGGGAGGGGGGTGGGACTGGAAGTTGAGGGAAACTGCTAGGGGAGGGAGGGGCATATCTCATCAACAAGGGTACCTGCATGATCAATGTTTGTATACCTAACCCTGAACTGTACCTCACATTTTTATAATAAAAATTTTAAAAATATATACATATGTATATCTATATATATAAAAGAAAGTAGAGTTTGTGACGATGCAGTTACAGGCTAAAGATTGCCAATAAACCACTGGAAGCTGGGAGAGAGGCATGCAAGAGATTCTTCTCGCAGCCCTCAGAAGGAACCAACTTGTCATCACCTTCTTTCTGACTGCTAGCCTCCAGAGCTATGAGACAGTTTTTTGAAGCCTATCAGTTTGTGGAAACAACCCAGTATTCATCAGCAGATGGATGGATAAACAAAATGTGGTACAGATATACAATTAAAAAATTATTCAGGTAACCTTGAATTGTACCCCACATCTTTATAATAAAAATTAATAATAATAAAAAAAGATCAGCATGGGCAACACAGGGAGATCCCATCTCTACAAAAGCCGAATTTTAAAAAAAAATTAGTCTTCATGTACTTAAGCTTTAATTCATTGCTCTATTAGAATTGAACAAAAGAGGTAGAAGTTTTTTGTTTGTTTGGTTGGGTTTTTTTTGAGTTGGAGTCTCACTCTGTCGCCCATACTGGAGTGCAGTGGCCACTCCCGGCCACTGCAGCCTCAACCTGCTGGGCTCCGGCAATCCTTCCGCCTCAGCCTTCCAAGTAGCTGGAACTACAGGCGTGCACTACCACACCCGGCTAGTTTTTTGATTTACTGTAGAGATGAGGTCTCGCCAAGTTGCCCAGGCGGGTCTCAAACCCACGGTCTCAGGCAATTCACTCACCTTGGCCTCCCAAAGGCACGGGATTACAGGCTGAGCCACCGAGGCTGGCAAGGAAGAAGTTTTAAATAAGAGTATCTTCACAGCTGAACAGAATTCTGATAAGGGCCTGTATTTGTTCTGCTCAGGGAACACTTGCTCTGTCTCTTATAGGAAAGTCTCCAGCCAAGAACAAGTACTATAATATTAGTATCTTTCCCCTAATTTGAATAAAAAATATCATGGCATAGTATGATTAGAGGGATTATTGGTCCCATTTATAGATTTTTATTAGAAACAGTCCATAGAATTGTTTATTATATTAGTAATCTGGAAAATTAAAATCACACAGAACTCTATTTCTAGCTAGTTTCCCATGCAAAATAGAGCCTACATTAATGTAGCAGAGGCCAGGTGCGATGGCTCACTCCTGTAACCCCAGTACTTTGGGAGGTGAAAGCAAGAGGATTGTCTGAGGGTTTTGAGACCAACCTGGGCAACTTGGCGAGACCTTATCTCTACAATAAATCAAAAAGTTAGCCAGGCATGGTGGCACACGCCTGTAGTTCCACCTACTTGGAAGGCGGAGGCGGAAGGATTGCCTGAGCCTATCAGGCCGAGGCTATGATGGCCATGAGCGTGCCATTGCACTCCAGCCTCGGTGACAGAGTGAGATTCTGACAAAAAAATTTAAAAATTAAGTAGTAGAGATGCTGGATGAAGCCTCAACTGAAATGAGTTATCTTGACACTTCTTAGTTGTGTGGACTAACACATTCCCTGTTTTGTTTGAACCAGTTAGGGATGAGTTTTATGTTACTTGCACATTTAGAAGTCTTAAGTGACATTGCATGATATAAAGCTCATGTTAAATTAAGATTTTAATGATAAACTTTCCAAAATTGTCTGAATTGTTGGGTCTAACTAACAAGGTTAATTTTATTTGAAATACTCGGTGCTTCTAATCACATTGCAAATATCCCAAGTCTTCCCCTGTGGTAGTCAGAAAATGACCTCTAGCTTGCATCTGTCAGGTAGTAGAAGTAACTCATGGAAGAAGAGAAGAGATCATTAGAAGATGCATAGAGCTGTACTGGAAAACCAAGTAGAGAAACTATTGCTTCAGAATTTTCAGAAGTACTAGAGATATTTGCTACACTATATGTAGGAGCATAGAACACCATATAAACATTTTATTGCAATTCTTTTTATGATTACTATTTAAAATGCAGTGCAAGAAATCTCCCAGTAGCTGATAATGGTTTAAGATAAAATGTTCTTTGTAAAGCAATTTCCACTATTTTACATCTACACCAATTTAATGTATTCAGTTGTTTAAAACAGCTATTTTTATATTCAGTTAAATGCAATATTACAGTTCATATCATTTTCTTTTCACAGGAAAGTAACTCTATGAATCTGAATCTAAAAATTTAAATCAAAGGAAAACAAATGTAGTGCTTTTACCTGAAAAAAATGTGGAGCAATAAATCAGTTATATGATTTATTTGGGTCAACTAATTGTTTCTGCAAATCAACCAATTATGTGATGAAATTGGTCAACTTAGTTAAACTATTTATCCAACATTTTTAATAGAAATCTTTATTTTACTTGCCTATCTCTTACTTACTCATCAAGACTCAACGAAGATGAAATCTTTCAGGAGCTCTTGGACCTGACCTTCATATCAGTTCACTCCCAGTTTCCCAAATGTTCCAAGAGCATCTTGTGATTATCTCTGTTATAATAACAAGAGTTACCTCTGTTGAGTCCTAGCTCTCTGTCAGGCACAGCTCTTGACATATGTCATCTCACTTGATCTTCAACAAATCTACGAGACAATTTTGTTGGTGGTGGTGTTGTCTTGTACTCTTGTTTAACAAGTAAAGATACTAAGACTCAGCAAAAGAGTTAGTTAATAAACAACAAAGACAGAGAAGGTATGGTCCAAGAGACAAGAGGAAACATATGAATGTTTTTTAGTCTCAGAAAAAATAAAAAATAATTCCAAGAAGGAAAGGATGGTCAAGAAAACCAAGGCAAGAAAAATAATAACTAAAACAGGGCAGTAATTAACAATGTGTAGCTGTAGTCTGGTATCTGAATTGTATTATAAGACTGCAGTGACTAAGAAAATAGGATTCAAATCTGGGTCTGCAATTCACAAATATTAGTATGCATAAACAGAACCTAAGGAATTCTTGTGAATACAGGTTCCTGAGACTCACAGCAAACGTCTGGAGTGAGATCTTCCATCTTTAAGAAGCTCCACCCTTGGTGACTCCGACAAAGTGGCCAAAGGACCACATTTTTAGAAACCCTGCATTCTCACATTGACTCTAACCAGGGAGCTTCTCGAAAGCAAGGACTTCACTGTGTTTTCAGGAGTCAGCATACTGCTTGATTTAGAGTGAGAATTTAATGTAGTTTTATAGAGCTAACCTACATGTGACTTGAAACAAATAATTGATTATATTCTGAAACTATTTATCTTACATGAGCCATGCGTTTCATAAGCCCTATTGTCTGTTTGTGTTTTGAATTTACACACTGATTCTAAGAATGACTTTCTTTGCTCTATAGTGCAATCCTGAAAACTGATACAGTGGTTTGGATCTTTGCTCTATATATGACTTATTTCAATCTATAACTATTTGCAGTGATTGTCATCTTAGTTCATTTGACAGGGCTTTATTCTTCCTTAAAATAAATTGGCTTAATCTCTACTCATTAAAGCTTTTTGCCAGTTCTTGTCAATTTTTTATTACAAAAGTCATATATGCTTATTATTGAAAATTTCAAAATTTTAGGTAAGCAATATGTAAATAAATTTCTGAAATTATTCCTAAAGAGACACCATGTTAGTATACCTTCTTTCAATCTCATATTTATGATTATCTACACACATTTATAAAAAAGTATTATAATGTCTATATCATTTTGTAACTTCTTTCAGAACTTAATTTTAAATTATTAATAATTTTTACTGTTAATTTTCCTTAAAATTGAATTTTAATTGACCACATGGCATTAAAATGAATGTATTTAATACAGTGTCAATATGTTTGTATATTTGGAACTATTAGGTTATTTTCAATTGTTTGGTATTAAAAACAGAGTTGGAGAAATTCTTATATTTAATTTTTTTCTGAAATTTTGAAAGTTATTTACTTAACATACATTTCTAGAAGTGGAAATGTTAGCCCAACACGTAAATATTCAAGCAAGATTGGCTTCTGAAGTTTTACTACTAGTACGGCCCAAATGTACACTTTGTATGCAGTATAGGAAAATGTCTGTTTCTAGGGCCCTCATCAACATTAGATTATGTTACTTTAAAAAATGTGATCACTTTGAGAGTGACAATTTTTTTTTTTTTTTGACTTAGAATTTCACTCCGTCTCCCAGGCTGGAGTGCAGCGGCATGCTCACAGCCACTCCAGCGTCGACCGGCTGGGCTCTGGCAATCCATCCACCTCAGCCTTCTAAGTAGCTAGAACTACAGGTGTATGCTACCATGCCCGGATAATTTATCTGGTCTCGAACCCACAGTCTTAGGCAATCCACTTGTCTCAGCCTCCCAAAGTGCTGGGATTACAGGCTGAGGGTGACAATTTTAACTAATGTTTTAACTTGGTTACAGGGAAGCGGGATTATTTATTATAAGTTCATTATTTTTTCATATTTATTTTGTCTCAAATGCTTCTTATGTTCTCTCTGTTGGATGGAACTAGCAATTTCTCAGCACTTTATGAGAGACCAGAAAGAATGACTCTTCAACATCAGATCCTGATTTCATCATCTCTGAGCATACTCTCTCTACCAGGCACTACTGTTCTCTGCTGTCTGGCTGGCCCTGAGTTATGGCCAGGTCAAGTGAGACAGAAAGTAAAGTTCTTGTCTTTATACCTGGCACATAGTAAGCATCCAGTAAATGGTGAAAATGATTTCTATACTAATAGGCAAACATAATCCTTGAAGTAACTGATAAGCAAAATGACCATGCAAACAAAGCTTATAAACAGGAAGATATAAGCATATCCTGATGCTTTTTTGTGAAGCCGAAATAAGATAATATATGTGGATAGTTCTTGAAATCTACAAAGTTCCATGTAGCTCTAGGTTGCAATTATCACTGCCATTAAAATAGTTTCTATAACCTGTTGAATAACTATTGAACAGGTATTGTTTCAACTGGAAGATAAAAATTGTAGACAAGAGTAGTTTAAAACTGGATCAAGATTACAGAGCTAGCAAGTGATAGAGCCATGATTTCCAGCAGGGGGTTGATGTAACACAAAGCTCCATCTTGTAGCACATGATGAGATGACTTTGAAGGTCGCTGCAAAAGCGCACATCGGTGTGTAGTCTGGGCCAGGAGTTCTATTCTAGCTCTGCTTTTGCTTAATGGGATGGTCAAGCACTGCTTTGGGAATCCTACAAAAGCCCTTACCTCAGAAGTCTGAGGCTTATTCGTTTTCACTGTGATAGGATATACATGTGTACTACGTGTTATATGTGCCACAATGTATTTTTCCATTGTTCTGTCAAAAGGCATTTTTTGGGGTTTCCATTTGCTTTTCTTTGTTTTGTTGTTATAAACATGCCATACGATTTCAGACATGTTTCTTGATACACATTTGCAAAAGTTTCTTGTGAAAAAGAACCAGCAGTGAAAATTGCTAGGTGCCAGATTATAAAATATTTAAAGGAGCAAGGCATAGTAACACTTTGCATATAATTTAATGCACAATTTTACCAACAGTGTATAAATGTCTACTAGCCTTACATAATGAGTTAGGGCATGTCTCTCACTTTGTCTTTTTCTCTATTCTCCCATTCTTCAGAATGATATGCACAGATTTAAAAATATTTATTATTTTAAATGTACAGCAGAATCCTATGTCTATTCTTTGAAACTTGTGTTTATTTGACATTTTTATGTATCAATTCAGTATTCTTTTTTTCATGTTATAGGAATAAGCACATTTTTTATTTCTTCTTGAGTCAGTTTTGGTAAATTGTATTTTTCCAGGAATTCTATTTTGTCATATGAACTTATTTGTTAAATAAGACATTTTCTTCTTAATGCCTTATTCAAGTTGTAACCAATCTTTAAAAATGTCTGTCATTTAGTCTTTAGACACACCGTCAAATTTTGGCATTGTTGATCATCACTATATCCTTATTTTTTATCCCATCAATTTCTGCTACTTATTAATTTCTTTCATCTGTGCTTTTTTGTTTCTTTTTCTAACTTTCAAGGTGGCTACTTAGCTTATTAATTTTCATCATTTTCTCTTTTCTAATAAAGGTATTTAAGGTTACAGTTTTCTTCTACTTGTCTCTCCTTTGAAGTAAAATATTTATTAGATTAAGTTTCTTAATAGTTTTGCTCAAGTACCCTAGAACAGGGATGTCCAACCTTTTGGCTTCCCTGGGTTGCATCAATTATAGAGGGATTGTCTTGGGGTCACACATAAATTATATAATATAGTTAGTGTATATACATAATAAAGACTTCTTTTTAAAAATATTTTTATTATAAAGCTTAAAAAATGAGAACTAGTGGGAAAGTTGACCTTGGTTTCTAAAACTGATCTACTCATGTCTGGTTCAGTGGAAGTGGTTGCAGTTCTTAGTGAATTCTCAAGGTGCTCATCAGAAATGTATGTTTGAATTTTTCTCTTTGTGTGCTTCATAAGCTGCTCACACATGTATGTGCTGCCAAAAAGTGATGCCATGAGTAAGGCGTGATGATGAACTTCAAAAACAGAACTAGCCATGGGATCATGAAGAAAATAAATGCTAAAAAAACACATGATGTGAGAAGATTTTGTGGGGCCTGGGGCCACAGGACTAGCTGTCCTGGACAACATGAGGCCCATGGGTAGTAGGTTAGACATCCCTGCTCTTGACTTTTTCATATTTTTTGTGTGAATTTAACAATTCCTTCTAGTAGTTATATTATTTTGCTATATAGATTTTATAACTGTAAGTACATGTGATTAGAGATATTATATACATCTGGTAAGCTAAAACATTATCAATTATTTCTAGAAATGCTTTTTTTTCTACAGAAAACTGTGTATTGCTAAAAGTAACTATACCACCTTTTAAAATATAGTTTTTGTGTTCTAATAGCATTCTCTTGAATTGAGCCCAGTAACTCCTTACCGTGTCAAACTTTTTCATTCACTGAAGTAGAACCCATCATTATAAAACATAATAAATAAATAAATAAATAGTTTTTGTAGTATTTTAAAATTTAAACTGCTCTCTTTCCTGTTTTACGTGTTAATTTTATAATGCCAATGGCTAATACATATGGTTTCATTTCTACCGGTTTTCTTTTACTTGTTTTGTATTTTCTTTTTTCTCCGTTATCATCTTTTAATTGTTGGAAAGGATTTTCTTCTATTTTATCGAGTCCTATGAAAAATACAGAGGTTGTATGCTCTACTTTTCTTCTTTGTTGTTTACTCCATAAAAGTCAAGTTCAATCATTGTTGCCCTGTTCCAATAATCTCATTTAGATTTAGCCCTCACAAAACCCCTATGAGATGAGCACTATTATCATCCTCATTTTGAATGTGAGGAGAATGAAACCTTGATGTTTCTTTCAGTTGACCAATGGCATGTCATCAGAAGATGTCTGAGACGGGAGCTGAGCTGAGATGGTGAGGGCAGGAAGTCGTGTTCTCCAGGGTCCGTGTTTTAGGTTTCGTGTGTGTGTGTGTGTGTGTGTGTGTGTTTAAATTCCCTAGATTCAATTTCTGTTATTTGTGGACTCAGTTTATATTTATATTTACCCACATGTTTATCATGTGTTTACTCAACTTGTTCTTCCGTAATGCTAACCTTCTTTCTGGGATCACTTTTTCTTATTGAAGAACATTCTTTACAGAGGCAGCCCGTTGGTTAAGATGAGAAAATCCATCTAAAAATGTCTTTATTTCACCTGAGAATACTACTGTAAGTGGAATGTTATTCTCTCTTGGCACTTTGAAGATATGGCTCCACTGCTCTCTGTATCTATTTCTAGTAGTCATTTCATATTATGATTGCTCTTTACATAACGTGCCTTTTTCTCTGATTATGTTCTCTTCATTAACTTGTATCTTGATTTTAATGTATCTAAGTTTTTATTGCTGTTTGGGATATCTTTGCTTCCTAAACTTGAGGGTTGCTATGTTTAATTAATTCTAGATTTTTTTTTTCTGAAGCTACTCCTCTCTCCCGTTTTCTCTATTGCCACCTTCTGAAAATTAGATGCCCTGACTCAGACTCTCCTTCATGTCTCTTATGGATCGTTTCATCTGACCCATACTTGTGTCTTTCTGGCCACAGTTTTGGGTAATTTCTTCATATCTATCTTCTAGTTCACTAATTTACCTTTCCATAATCTCTAGCCTGTTCTTCCATGGTTCATCTGATAGTTTCAATTTTGATACTTTCCAATTTTAGAATTTGGGCGGACATTTTTCCCCCTCAACTGTATTTTGTCATTTTGATAGTCTCTTGCAACTTTTGTTTTTGACTTACTGTTTATGTCCTTAAACAAATGACTGCGTCATTATTATTGTTGTTGTTATTGAAATTTTGCCTTTGCCAGATACTTTAAGGCACTAATAACTTTTGTTGACTCTGATAACAATTCTGAACTGTGATGATTAAAATTGTAAAATTAATACAGATTCAAGCTTTTCAACCACAAATGGGACAACCGAAATCTATGATTTATCAGAGAGATACCGTTTCCCTTACCATTCAGGAACCACGCTAAGATCTATGAGCTCTCTTAACATCTAACTCGGAGAAAGAAAGCTTTTCCACTGGCATTGACCCTTTTCCTACAGTTATGGGCTTTTCTGACCTCTGGCTTTGGACAGGGTAAATCTCTGATTGGAACCCCAGCCCTGTGAAGGTCCAACGCTTTTTCTCTTGCCATTTCTCCACACACAGCAATGTAAACTATGGGTGAGACTTCTCAAATTCCAGAGGTACACAGATCACATGGGTACAGAAACAAAAGACAGGTTCTCAGTAAGTAGGTTGTAATTCTGCTCATCCAAAAAATTCTCAGGTGATGGCAGTGCTGCCGGTTTGAGAAGGGACATTGAGCAGAAGGACCGTGACAGTCAGGGGCTGCAGGCCAGGGGACATGCAGGGCCTTCAGCCCCTGCTCTCCTCCAGGGATTTCTCCTCCCAGTTTCTTGCTGGCCACAGATATCACTTAATCTCTTACACCTTTATCAATTCATTTAAAGGATGTCATATTTTGTTTAGCATGTTTCCATGTTTTGTAGTATGCAGGTTTTAGTGTACTATGTTGTTAGAAACAGAATTCTTCTCCAAATAAGAGAAAGGATTCTTTTGATCCTTGGTTATTCATACTGAAACTAGTCCCATTAGATAGTAGTTGCACACCATAAAATACTGTATAGTACTGATATAGATTTAATCAGACACTTACATGGAACAAAAATTTTAATATTTAAAAATATTTTTATAGATTGATTTTGGTCATTTTAAATGCCTTTTATATTTTCTTCCTTCCTTCTTTCCTCCCTCCCTCCTTACCTCCCTCCCTCCCTCCCTTCCTTCCTCTTTTTTTAGTCAGGATCTCACTCTGTCAACCAGGCTGTAGTGCAGTGGCAGTGGCATTGTCTCAGCTCACTGCAGCCTTTAAATTCTGGGTTCAGACAATCCTTCTGTTTCAGCCTCTCAACTAGCTGGGACTATAGGTACATTCAACCATACCTGGAAAATGCCTTGATTTTTGATGGAGACAGGGTCTCACTGTGCTGCCGAGGCTGCTCTCAAACTCCTGGGTTCCAGCAAACCTCCCACCTTGGCCTCCCAAACTCCTGGAATTACAGGCATGAGCCACCATGCCCAGCCTGAATTTTCTTTAATGATGTATGCAACAAAAACAAAAAATAAAATCAAGATTCAATGAACTTTTACATAACTTATACAACGACAGTTGAAAAATAAATCTCATACATAAAAAAATAGATCTTATACAAACATGTTAGAAACCCATGACTTGGCTGTTTTCTGAAACAGGATTATATCAGAGGAGACATTGTATTTTTGATTAATGCATTTTAAAATTTATTTTCTACATTAAAAAAAATCTGAATTGCATTTTTCCCCTCATAATATCCAAGTTGATATTTATCTTATAAATGCTTAGATGACTTAAAAATATTCGTCGATTCTTTGTGTTAACTTTATAGCTTTGATTAGATATTTGATAAAGAAAAATAATTGGTTTCTGGTAGTGTTTTTTTTTTTTTTTGAGTTGGAGTCTCACTCTGTCACCCAGGCTAGAGTGCAGTGGCACACTCACAGCCACCCCAGAATCAACCTGCTGGGCTCCAGCGATCCTTCCACCTCAGCCTTTCAAGAATCTGGAACTACAGGCGCGTGCTACCATGCCCAGCTAATTTTTTATTTATTGTAGAGATGAGGTCTTGCCAAGTTGCCCCGACTGGTCATGAACCCGCGGGCTCAGGCAATCCACTGATGTCAGAAAGGTGAAGTCTGTTAAAAACTTGCTCTCTAATGATTAAAGTCCCACTGCAATGACTATTTTTTTAAGTAATAAAAGGTTAATAAAACTATTATTATTTTGTTTAGCTGCCTTTTAAGACAGCCAACCTCTTAAAGGTTATTCTAATCAAAATCTCAAAAGGCTGCTCAAATCAGCAATGAAAATTTGACATATCTAGTGGCATTTGTATCTCAGATGAACTCAAGATCAAACAAATGCTAAAACCTTGAATATTATTTATGAGTTTTATTTATGGATAAGTCATGTAAGACTATTTATTTATTTATTTGAGTTGGAGTCTCACTCTTGTTGCCCAGGCTGGAGTGCCACCGCAGCCTTGACCTGCTGGGCTTAGGTGGTCCTTTCACCTCAACCTTCCAAATAGCTAGAACTACTGATGCACATCACCACCCCCAGCTAATTCTTCTGTGATTTATTGTAGAGACGAGGTCTCACCAAATTGCCTAGGCTGGTCTGGAATCCCCGGGCTCAGGCAATTCTCTTGCCTCAGCCTCCCAAAGTGCTGGGATTACAGACTGAGCCACTGCGCCTGGTCCATTCTTTTATTTTTAAAAATAAAACAGAATGTTTATAGGTGCAAATTGTAAAGTACATTTTAAAGAAGTACATGTCAGCAATAGATTTAAGAAGTAAAAAAGAATCTATTTTTTTTTCCACAAAAAATGTCATCCCAGGAAAGAAACATCTACACTGGAAATAAAGAAAGGAAGAAACTCAACTAAGCATAGTATATCTCAACTAAAATGTACAAATATAATAATCAAAGTCACAAAGCAGAATGAATTGATTATATAAAAATGAGGTGAGTGAGAGAATATTTCCAAACACATCAAGAGAAATTATGCGGCTAGCAAAAGGCAAAACACATATCTCTAATGAGTAAACAAGGCTATGAAATAAATAATTGCTCTTAATGGCTAATGTTCTGAATTAAAGGAGACATAAATTGATTCACCGAGAATTATACAGACCCTGCAAAAAGGGTCATTGACAAAGGATACATTAAGGAAATCTTGGGATAACGTCAACAGGCACAAATTTCCAAAACTGGATGCTACAGAATCTGGACTCCAGGAAGAATTCATGTTCATTTCCACTGACTCTCTTAAAATTATTCTCAGAATACCCTTAAGAACAAGATAAGCTTGAGAAGAAAAAAACAAAATAGAAAAGATGAACCTGACTCTCAACAACTGAGATGAGCGATCTTGGATATGACTCTGTGTAAGTCTGTTAAGAAGTAAATGTTATGAGGCTACACCTCATAAATTGTTGAAATTCCTTCAAAGTAATAAAATTGTATCTTTTCAATAAATTTATAACATTCTTGGTGATTGTTTCTCTCTGTGATAACAGTAAAGTTACAGATAGAACAGATGTCAGATTTTCCAATTCAGTGGTTCTAATGAGAAAACACACACACACACACACACACACACACACACACACACACACACACAAAACAAGGAATACTTAGTGAGATATGAAGATCATCTATTTTGTCCATCTTCTGTTTATGCCTGTATGTGAGGCTAAGTCAGAGAAATAACACCTATGCTCCTTATGAAAGGACATAAAATCAAATCACATTCTCTCAGTCATTATCTGATCAAAATGGCTCACACCGCATTCTGTGTTTTCAGCTGTTTTTGCTAAGAAGTAAAGGAGGTGGCGCCTTATCACATAAAATGAGGAGACTAGAAATAATGTTCTAAAAGACATTTATACAGCTTACATTCTAAATATCTCATATAATAAAATTCAAAACAATAAGCTATTAATAACCCATGTTCACATAACCTTATAAATAAGGCAGTGTACTTTGAGAATCTTAAATCACTAATGTTTTTTATGTCTGTGTTTTTTTCTCCTATATGAACAGGTCTGCACTAGTCTGCATTAATTAAATTTAAGTAGGATTTCTGAGCCTGGATCATCATTAAGTCTGTGGCCCTGATTTAAATCTGCAGTAAAACATTTCTCCATTAAGTCTTGTGCTTTTGTGTCATATTTCATACACTAGTTGTCTCTTAATTAAATCCATGATGGTCCACCAACACAGACTATTAAAATAACTATACTTTGCACTTGACATATTTATGAGACAGAGTCATAAGACTATAGACTGATACTTGAACTACTCACTGAGAAATGCTAATAAGATTATGATGAAGGTAAGATTAGAACATTTCTCTCCTTTCTTTTCTCTTCTTTCTAGAGATTTATATTTATAACTGCGGTTCACTTCTATTTTGGGTTCTGACTTTTTCTCTAGACCATTCTACTTTCATTGTAGAATAACTGCAAATTAATAGTCAATGGAAACTTTGCAAAGTGTGTTAATTTATATCACATGATGTTAATATAAATATTGGGATAGGTTCTCTTCTGAGTTTGGCTGTAGTCACAGAGGCAAGTAAATGCATTAATCTAGATATATGTTTCCCAAGCCCTCAGGTATTCAGAGTGAAGAAAATTTACAGGGACTGAAAAGAGAAAATAGCCCTGAGTGAGAAAGCAGTTAACTTTTAGATAGGGTGAGAGGAAGTCCACATATGTCAACCTCAGACATACTGAATTTTCAATCAGCTCATCACAAGAATGATGCTTTCTCTCTTCCTAGGTGAATTTTCAGAGAACAAATTGCATCGTATGGTAAAAGAGAGGGGTTTTTTTTCTGATTTTGTTTGCTCTCCATGGCCTGATGCACTATCTTAGAATGTAGGATCTTTATGGGAGAGAAGCATGCTAAAGGATCAGGATGTATCAAATTACTGAGAGTTCTGTCAAACCAGAGATACTGGACAAAAACAACAGATAGAGTCTTTATCAAGTGAGCTAACGCAAGCAGATGTTATCTAATACAAATACAGGGAGGAGCTCACAGCCTTTAAAGCTATTATCTGCTTCTTACTAGTTCAGTAGATGTTGTGTGCTTTTAAAATAGTGCTGTGTAACCCATCATTCAGCTCAATTTTTTTTTTTTTTTTTGAGTCTGAGTCTCACTCTGTTGCCCAGGCTGGAGTGCAGTGGCATGCTCACGGCCACCACAGGCTCAACATGCTGGGCTCAGACAATCCTCCTGCCTCAGTCTTCCAAGTAGCTGGAACCACAGGCATGTGCCACCACACCCAGCTAATTTTTATAATTTATTGTAAAGATGAGCGCTTGCCAAGTTGTCTGGACTGATCTTGAACCCCTGGGTACAGGTGATACTCTTGCCTCCACCTCCCAAGGTGTTGGGATGACAGGCGTGAGTCACCTCATCCAGCTTCTGCTCAATTTTTTTTTTTTAATTTGAGTTGGAGTCACTCTGTCGCCCAGACTGGAGTGCAGTGGCCGCTCCCGGCCACCGCAGCCTCGACCTGCTGGGTTCCGGCGATCCTTCTGCCTCAGCCTTCCGAGTAGTCGGAATTACAGGCGCGCGCTACCACGGCTGATTTTTTGATTTACTGTAGAGATGAGATCTCGCTGCCCAGGCGGGTCTCGAACCCGCGGGCTCAGGCAATCCACTCGCTTCAGCCTCGCAAAGGCGCGGGGTTACAGGCTGAGCCACCGGCCCGGCTCAGCTCAATTTTTTTAGCAAAAGTTTTTTTTTTTTTTTTTTGAGTTGGAGTCTCACTCTGTCACCCAGACTGGAGTGCAGTGGCCGCTCCCGGCCACCGTAGCCTCGACCTGCTGGGCTCCGGCGATTCTTCCGCCTCAGCCTTCCGAGTAGCCAGAATTACAGGCACGCGCTACCATGCCCAGCTAATTTTTTTGATTTTATTTTATTTGTAGAGATGAGATCGCGCCTGCCCATGCGGGTCTCGAACCCGCGGGCTCAGGCAATCCACTCACCTCAGCCTCCCAAAGGCGCGGGATTACAGGCTGAGCCACCGAACCCGGCAGCAAAAGTTTTTTAAAAAGTATTGCGAAGTGAGAGATTAACTAAAAATAAAATATAGTTTTATTATGACAGCAGTGGTCTGAGATGAACAATGCAAGTATAAAATAAATCCTAATGTCTTGTCGAGAACAGCAGCCACAGTCAGACGGCTCCACTAAACACATTAAATCTAATAAAATCACCCGCACGTACTCCTGGCACTAGTAGTAATTAAAATAACTTGTTTCAAAAAAATTGGTCCTATACATGAATACTTATTGGCAATTATTTCTTAGTTCTTCAAACCAAAGATAACATAATTTGATTCTCACACAATTTTCTTGTAAATGCAGTTCATATTGGGTTTTATATGCAGCTTAAGACTGTTAATTGCGATTTTGAGCCTCACAGTAAAATAGGGTTCAATATGTCGCTTTTCTCAAGCATAGAGAAATGTTTGAGAAATGCTTGTCTTAGTCTAATGAACTGTGAATAATTTACATCCTGAGTCCTGTTTTTCAGTATAAGTGGTTCTGACTTTTCTTGAAGCCTGTAGCCTAATCAACTTGTGACATTCATCTGATTAGAGAAAACTATGGAAAAGTAGAAGGATGAATGCAGTGCTTCTTACAGGCTGCTGTGGTGTTGTTTTGATGTTTTTTCTTTTCTGCTTTATTTTCTTTTATGGAGTCAGGGCCCAGGCTGGGGTCCAGTGGCAAGATCACCGCTCACCACAGCCTTGACCTCCTGGGCTCAGGCAATACTCCCACTTCAGCCTCCTGAATAGCTGCAACTACAGTCACGTGCCACTACACCTGGCTAATTTTGTGATTTTTTTTTTTTTTGTAGAGAGTGGGTCTCAGTATGTTGCCAAGCCTTTAATTTTTCAAATTTTTATTTTAAAGATGTGGAGTACAATTCAGGGTTAGCTATACACTTGGGTCAGAGTCTGTAATACTCACTCATACGCAGACCCTGAGCAATTATCTTAATACTACAGAAAGGGATTGGCAGTAGTGAGAAACTGACAGGGGAAGGGGGGTGGACATACTTCATCAATAAAGGTACCTGATCTCAAACCAGGTGACGTGGGAACAAAAGTGAGGCCCAAACTTTACCTGTGATGTTCTTAAGGACATTTTTTTCATTTGGATCTAATCTTCCTTCACCTCTCGAGAGAACATATTGTAAACTAAAGATTTTATTCTCCATTTTTGTGAGAAAATAATATCTGACTTAAAATATTTTCAAAATCCCCCACCTTCTGGTAGGCACACTCAATAACTTCTTGAATTTACAGAGACCTAGCTGGTCTGTCAGGAGGAAAAAGGAGCTGTTTCAGGGTGTGAACATTTTTTTTTTTTATTTCTGAAAGAATC
Source organism: Cephalopachus bancanus (assembly GCA_027257055.1). NCBI lineage: Eukaryota > Metazoa > Chordata > Mammalia > Primates > Tarsiidae > Cephalopachus > Cephalopachus bancanus. Next base: position 2,789,486 of record JAPVLO010000176.1, on the reverse strand, counting down.
ACAAGACTGAGATGTGATTCCAGCTAGTTCTGAGCACATGTGCATTATAGAAATACACCAAAGAAACCAAGACGGTTGACTTCCCATTCAGCAACCACCACTGCAAGCAGCAGCTTCTGTTATCAGCAGGAGAGGGTGGTACAGACATTTTATCTTGCACAGGGAGCTTGGGGGACAAAAGTGGATTAATTTAACATTCACTCAAGGATCATCTTTTGTAAATGGCATAATCTTAGAGAGAACTGAAATGTTAGGGAATCTGTAAGATGCAAGGAATTTTGGATAAAATCTGGTTTTACTCCTCATTTTGTGCCCGAGGAAATGAGAGTCCAGAAAAATAAAGGGACACATTTATTGTTCCATAACCATGCAGAACAAAGGGGAATGATTATGTTGTTGACTACTTAGAATTAGAGATGTGAGGAAGAGACTTGGGAAATGCCCAGGAAGGGACAGCAAACAGATCTGCTTTCTGGGACCCTGTCACGTAACTGCCAGCTGCATGGTTTCTTCACTGTGAATGTTAAGGGAACTATATGTAGTAGAAAATGAAGGGGAAGAAACAAAATTTATTTGCATTTTGAATCTTTCCAAATACTGAAGTCCATGAAGTTAAATAGCAGAACGGAATTCGATTGTGCTTGAATATGTAATTCAACATACCTATGTTGTTCTTGGGCATACCATTTATTAGAATGTGGCAGAGGAATCATCAGGCAAAGCTAGAATGTGGAAACCAAAGAAAGACAAAGGAAACACTGAATCAGATTTGGCAGCAAGTGAGCAACCAGGAGGAGGTCAAGTCCAGGGACCCAACCCCAAGACCAGAGCAGAAGAAAAGATGACTTATGTGTTGCAGACAGTCGGAGTCTAGGTCAACACGAGAAAAGTTTATGAGTGGGGCTGGCAGAGCTTTTTCTATATTTACTGTTTGATAGTAAAGATTTGGGGCACTGAAGATTATGTAATCTCTGCCATAACTACTCTGCCAGCCATAGGCAATATGAATAATGAATGGGCATGGTTGTCTTCCAATAGAACTATATTCACAAAAAAGAGGTATCAGGCGAATTTGGCCTGTGGGGTATAATTTGTGCCTGTTCTGGATGGAATGGTTGATATAGATAGATAGATGATAGGTAGATGAGAGAAAGAGACAGAGACAGAGAGACAAAGAGACAGAGATCGCTACTGATATAAACCTTTTTGCCTCTGTAAGCAATATACCTCCCTATGCCTGGAGATGTGTCTAAATATACTCTGAGAATGATAGAGGTTTCTATCATTAGAAATGACAATGAAAAGGTTTCTAATGAAATAAAGAACAAAAGAAAAAAGTGTTGATGAGGATGTGGAGAAGAGAGAACGTGTGCACACTGTCAGTGAAAATGTAAACTCATACAGCTATTATGGAAAACAGAATGGAAGCACCCCAAAAAACTAAAATCAGAACTATTGTATGATCCTGCAATCCCACTACTGGGTGTAGATCCAAAGGAAACGACATCAGCATGCTGAAGAGATTGCTGCACTTTCATGTTTATTCACAATAGCTTAACATGGAATCAAAACATGTGTCCATGATTAATGGACAGAGAAAACGTGGAATATGGAGTACTATATGCTATATAACACAATGGAATACTATTCAGTCATAAGCAAGCTCCTGTCATTTGTGAATAACATGGGTAGACCTAGGGGATATCATGTTAAATGAAATAAGCCACACACAGAAAGACAAATACTGCATGACCTTGCTCACATGTGGATCTAAACATACATTTGTGTGGATGTGTGTGTGCATCTATGTGTGTGTATACACATGTGTATATACGGGGGGTGCCAAAAAAAGTATACACATTTTATCTATATTAAATTGAATTATGTAGCAATATGTAACAACCATGCTCCTATAATTTTCTTTGACTGTCCTGCCTGTCACATGGTGATGCTCACATTCATTTGATTAATACCATCTTTTGAGCGAACGTCATACTTAAAATGTGTATACATTTTTTAATACCCCCATATATGTGTGTGTGTGTGTGTGTGTGTGTGTGTGTGTGTGTGTGTGTGTGTGTGATATAGAAGCAGAGAGTAGCACAGTGGTCACCGGTGACTGGGAAGTGGAGAGAGAAGGGAAGACCGTGGGAGGTTGACTGTGGGCACAGTCACAATTAGACAGGAAAAATGAGTCCTGGTCTTCTGTTGTACAGCAGAGCAACTGTGGTTAATAGTAAAGTTTTGGTCTGACAAAGGCTTAACATCCTGGATCTACAAGGAACTCAGACATGCTGCAAAGAAAAAAACAAACAACCCCATTATAAAATAGGCAAAAGATATGAACAGACACTTCACAAAAGAGGACATCCGAGCAGCCAACAAACACATGAAGAAATGTTCAACCTCACTAATCATCAGGGAGATGCAAATCAAAACCACACTGAGATACCACCTAACTCCAATCAGTATGGAAATTATCAACAACTCAAAAAATAACAGCTGCTGGAGAGGGTGTGGCGAAAAGGGAACACTTCTACACTGTTGGTGGGAGTGTAAACTAGTGCAACCTCTGTGGAAAGCAGTGTGGCAATTCCTAAAAGCTCTAAATATCAACCTCCCATATGACCCCGCAATCCCCCTACTGGGAATGTACCCTGAAGAACACAAATCACTCTATAAAAAAGGTATCTGCACACGTATGTTTATCGCAGCGTTGTTCACAATAGCAAGAACCTGGAAACAACCATGCTGCCCATCCAAAGAGGACTGGATTTAAAAAATGTGGTACATATACACGATGGAATACTACGCAGCCATAAGAAAGAACAAAATCATGAATTTCGCAGCAACCTGGATGGAACTAGAATCTATAATACTGAGTGACCTCTCACAGAAACAAAGATCCGAGTATCACATGTTCTCACTCATATAAAGGACCTTGAACATCCAATGTAATACTATAAGAAAATTACTGACGGTACTGGGAAACTCTGGGGGGGGGGAGATGGGATTAACAGTAGCAAATATCTGTCTGGGGATGGGAAAACACCTCATCAACAGGGTGCCTGAATGAAACATACTTGTACACCTAACCCTTAACTGTACCCCACAAAACCCTAATAAAAAATATTGATTATGAAAAAAATAGTAAAGTTTTGTATAAAGAGAGGTTTGGATGTTCTCATCACAAAGGAGTAATGAATGTATGAGGTGATAGAAAATTAATACCCCCGATTGGATTACTAATACATATGTCTCAAAATATCAAAGTGTACCCCATAAATATGTTCAATTACAATGTGTCAATTAACACATTTAAAAAGTAAAGAACATATCTTTGCTCCAAATAACTGTCACACCATAGCCAACACAGCTTTGAAAAATATAAATTAGACCATATCCTCTTATAACTAAAACGCTTCACGGCTTTCATTACATGTAGAAGAAAGTCAAGGTCTTACCTGACTCTGTTATTTATCTCCCTTATTCACTACACTTGAACCAAATGCTGGTCTTTTGAGTTTTTTAGACATTGACATTGATACCAAAGTCATTTATTGCTGTCCCCTCTGTGTGAAACCCACTTTCTCATATCATATGTATGATTAGCTTTATTTCAATATTCAGGTCTTAGCTTCAATGTAGAGTTATCAGAGATGCCTTTCTCTTTTTTGTTCTTCATTGCATGCTCATCAAATGTCTGAAATTTCATTTCCCTGTTTATTTTCTATGTCCTTCGCTAGAATAAAATTGCCGTAAGGAAAAGGAGTATGTCTGTGATATTCTGTGATATTCCTCACTATATTCCAGGACTGACACACATAGATGCTCATTAAATATTTATAAAGGAATGAATGAATGAACCAGATTCTACTTTTTCACATATTTTCTTTTGTGATTCACAGAAAATCCTTGCAGTTTATTGCAAGTATTATTGTCAGACTAAAAAAGAAAAAAAAAGGCTTCAGAGAAGTTCCATGATTTGTCCACATTTGCTGACCTATAAAATGGCATAATTACAATATTAACCTGAGGGTTTGCTTCTAAACCCAACTTCCTTTCTTAACACTTGTTATCTATCGAAGGCTCTATGTTTTACAAATATTAGCTTTTTGTAAAACCTCAATGCCATACGTACTACTATCCTAATTATTGTATAGATGAAAAAAAAACTGAGGTTAAATACCTACAAAATCTCACAAATAGCAAGTGACAGAGCTTGGAATCCACACAAGATGTTAGAATTCTAGAGTTCTTAATCAGTACACGATGCTATGTTCATAAGACACAGCCTATGTGGGGAAACACTTGGAGTTGAGCAAACATTCTTACCATTGCTGTAACAGATTACCTCCAATTAGTGACTTAAAAACAACACAAACATGTTCTCTTACAACTTGGAGGTCAGAAGTCTGAAGTGAATCTTATGGGGCTAACGTCAAGGTGTCAGTTGGGCTTGTGCCTTCTGACTCCAGGAGAGAGTCCTTGTCTTTGCCTTTTCAAGTTCCTGGGAGTCAGTTGTATTTCTTGGCATAGGGCCCCTCCTTCCTCTTCAGAACCAAGGGCACAGCTTCCTCTGTCTCTGACTCTGCTTCCCTCAGCTTCTGTCATCACAGGGCCTTCTCCTGACTCTGACTCTTCTTGCATCTCTTTTATAAGAACTCCTGTGATTGTATCAGGCCCACCTCCATAATCCAAGATGATCTCCCATCTCAATATCTTTAATTCAATCACATCTGCAAAGTGTCACTTGACATATGAGATAACATTTGCAGGTTCTAGGGATTAAGACGTGGAGTTTTTTGGAAGGCTACTACAAATATCTACCCAGCTGCTCAATATCGATTATTTTAACCATTTTAACCACGTATAAATGAAATGAAAGAGCATTAGTAATTCTGCTACTAACCAAGTGTCAACTCAGTCAAGTCTACCCCAATTCCTTATTCTATTAATAAGTTGCCACCCCCCCACTCATCCCCTACATTCCAGTTCAGCCTGCTATAAGTTTCCCCACAGTACCTCTATTACTCACAACTATAAAACTTACTGTTTCTCCTCTGCTAGAACATCAACTCTGTGAAAGAAAGGATTTTGATGACTTTGTTCATAGATGCACCCTATCCCTTGTGTCTAAAATAATATCCTGCACTTAACAGGCACCAAATAATTATTGGGTAAATATCAAATACATGAAAAAGCATCAGTGGGCAGGTGGTCTTCTGAGAGAGTGGGGTAAGTTTAGTGAGATGGGCAGGGCACCCAGGGAGGGCATGGAATCTCTGCCAACTTCCCTCATTCCTTTCCCTTTGCGTCTCTCCAACTTCATCCTTTGTAACAACCTTTATAATAAACTGGTAAATGTACAAATAAATAAGTACGTATTTTACAGAGTTATCCTGCTACAATCATGTGGTTTCATTGCTGGGCTCTTTTATGAAAAAAGCATAGCCGGGCTTGGTGTCTCAGCCTGTAATCCTGCGCCTTCGGGAGGCTGAGGTGAGTGGACTGCCTGAGCCCGCGGGTTCGAGACCAGCCTGGGCAGCAAGACCTCATCTCTACAATAAATAAAAAAATCAGCTGGGCGTGGTAGCGCATGCCTGTAATTCCGGCTATATGGAAGGCTGAGGCGGAAGGATCACCGGAGCACAGCAGGTTGAGGCTGTGGTGGCCGGGAGCGGCCACTGCACTTCAGTCTGGGCGACAGAGTGAGACTCCGACTCAAAAAAAAAAAAAGAAAAGAAAAAAGCATACAATCTAACATAATACATGCAGAGAACTGAGTAGGATCTGGCACCTAGTCAGCACACCGTGAAATGGGCTGAATAAACGAATTGATCACAGATTCAGGTACAAAAGAGTTGATGTTTTTGATATGCTCATAACTGAAGACGAATCTTTTCATATGCATAAAACTATGTTTATTGATTATATTAGAAATCTTGTGTGTGTGTGTGTGTGTGTGTGTGTGTGTGTGTGTGTGTGTGTGCATTTTGTTGTTGTTGTTGTTTTGAGTCGGAGTCTCACTCTCTCACTCAGGCTGGAATGCAGTGGCACAATCATGGTCACCACATCCTCCTGGACTTAGTCGATACTTCCACCTCAGCCTTCCAAGTAGCTGGAACTATAGCTAGGCATGCACCACCAAGCCTGGCTATTTTTTGGATTTATCATAGAGATGAGGTCTCACCAAGTTGCCCAGGCTGCTCTCAAACCCCTGGGCCAGGCAATCCCCTTGCCTCTGCCTCTGAAAGTGCTGGGATTTCAGGTATGAGCCACCATGCCCAGCTGATTATACTAGAAACCTTATAGTTTATTCCAATTCTGTCCAGTTGCTTCTTGACTGACAACAAGGTTATATCCCAATGATAAGCCCACTGTGAATTGAAAATGTCCTAAGCTGAAAGTGGTGTTTTCGACTTACTATATTTTTAATTTGCAATGGGTTTATCCCTAACCTAGGTGGAGAAACATTCTGAATGCATATCACTTTCACACCGTTAAAAAGCCAAGAAATTGTAAATTGAACCATCAGGACCAGCATTAGAATTTAAATATACTGTATTTGTCTTCCATAGTTTTCAGTACTGGTTGTGTGTATTAATGTGCCTGAGTGCATGTGTGAGAGAGAGAAAGAAAGAGAAATAATTAGAATATCACTGTAGTGAAACAATTGTATTTTACTAAAAAAAAATTTCAAATTAGAATTTTATCTACTGTTTTGGTACCAAAACTTCCCAGAATTATTTTGATAGTAGCAGATGAGGGCCTAGAGCCCGTTGACTTAGTCATAGGACCTGGAACTACCAGTCAATTTGTAACAAGCAGTGTCATATAGAAATGATGACACTGATTTTTTTGACCACACTATGATCAAGATAAATGTTTAAACTGACAAGTCACTGAGATGATGTGTAAGATTGGAATGCACTGCTAGATGAAAATTATCTAAAATCTGAAATTAGCCAGCTCTTATTTAGTTGTGGTCACCTCAATAATTTTTTTCTAGCTATTTTATAATTTGATTCTATCAGTCATTTTGATATGAATAGATGATATAGTTAATTTTGACATATGTCACTATATTGACCCTGTAACCTGAAAAATGATTGTCTGCGTTTAATTTTAGTGTTAAGAGCATTCTTGATTGAATAGGAAGGTGTAATTTGACTGGTCTGTCTTCCTCCTCACCGGTTTACTTTTTGCAATCACGTGGATATCCATGAGTAACTCCTACAAAGCATTCCCTGCATTTCAAAGTTCCACTTCGTCTTATCTCAAATACCTGCTCATGTATATTTTATTTATGTTATTTTGCTTTTAAAATATTATCCTCTTCTGTAGACAATGGCCTTCTTCCATTTGAATTTACTAGATCCCTTCATCGTTTAAGTATATGTGGTATACATTTTTTTGAAATTGAAAGCAAAGATCCTAGCTTTCCAGAAAGCTTTTTAAGATTAATATGAAGCCGGGCTCGGTGACTCAGCCTGTAATCCCGCGCCTTTGGGAGGCTGAGGTGAGTGGATTGCCTGAGCCTGCGGGTTCGAGACCCGCCTGGGCAGCGAGACCTCATCTCTACAATAAATAAAAAAATCAGCAGGGCTATGGTAGCGCCTGCCTGTAATTCCGGCTACTTGGATGGCTGAGGCAGAAGGATCGCCAGAGCCCAGCAGGTCGAGGCTGTAGTGGCCGGGGGCGGCCATTGCACTCCAGTCTGGGCAACAGAGTGAGACTCCAACTACAAAAAAAAAAAAAAAAGATTAATATGAAGTGGCTGTGCTGCCTGTGTAGGAACCTCAAACGCATCCTGTCACAGTACCAGACCAGTAGTTAGATGTGCTGTGAAATCTCCTGTGAATGTAGAATTCAAGCTACCTTGTGCTATTGTATTGAGGTGTCTTAATTTCAAATGACATAAACTGTCAATTCTATTTAAGTAATGTTCAGCCTCATAAAGACTGAGCAGGATAACCCGCTTTGACTCCCCCATCCTTTCTCTCTCTCTCTCTCTCTTTTTACTTGAAACTATCACAAGGCTAGAATTGTGAGTTTTTTACTTGAATTTTTTAAAAGTAAAAGTTAAGTTGGCAGTGATGTTAAAATTTATTGGCCCACTTCAGTAAAAAAACAAAATCTACAGATGGACTTGTAATATTTCACTTTTATTCTTATTCCACATAGCTGGACTCCTGCTTAAGTAGGAGGTGTGGAAATTAATTATTTTCCTCCCATGTGCACCATCCTCTTGTGGCTTCTGTCACAAATCAACACACAGTGTGGTTTTATAACCAGAATACCATTTCCAAGAAAGCCTCACGAAATGGACGACATCACTATCCAACCTGGTGACTGGCTTATTTCAGTCACGTGACTCACCGTCCCTTCGGCATTGAGATAGGGCAAAGTCAGCCTCTTATAGTTGTATTTATAAAGTGGTAGAGTTTAAAAATGAAGAAAGGGAGTGAAGATATTTCAGGACAATGCAAACTCTAAAATCATTTAGTCCAGCCTCCTTATCTGCAATGAGGAAAACTAGTCTGGAGAGTTGATACTATTGTCTAGGGACCCATGGGAGGTTGGGCAAGGCTGGTTGTAGAGTTCAACACCTTTCTCGCTGTTCTGTGCTATCACTCTCAGCCAGAAAAACAAAGTCCCCTCATCAGTAGTCAAGTAAACTTGATACCAAGCGTCTTGTGTATTCTAGACTCAATTCAGAATCCTAACCATGTCACTCTGCAACCTAAAATCATGTCATGGCCTCCCACTGACTCAATTCAGAACCCTAACCACGTCCCTGTGCAACCTAAAGTCATATTATGTCCTCCCACTGCCTTTGGCATAAAGTTCAAACTCTGATACATATGTTCCTTCACGATCTGTATTAAGACTACCCGACAGATGCCAAGTGTGATGGTGTCTCCCAGCTACTCAGGAGGCTGAGTTAGGAGAAGCGCTTGAGAGACCACTAGTCTGAGGCTGCTGTAAGCCACTGTGCTCCAGCCTGGGCAACAGTGTAAGACCCACCCTGTCTCTTAAAAAATAAAAATAAAGAAAGGCTAGCCAAAGCACCCACCCTTATTAGAGCTCAGTAACTATGCTGTGTTCTAACACATATCTTTCTCCTTTTAAGTATTTTTATCCATCTGCTTATTCTCTTTAGTGAGAGGCAACTAGCAAATGACACCACACTTCATGATCAGAACAAGAATTCTTTGTTTGAAAGTATTTCTAAGCCTCTCCAGAGCCCTCAGAGACCTTTTTCTATGCTTTCGCCATAAAGCTTAATTCACATACCTCTTTTGCATTAGTCATAACATTATTATAATCAAAGGTTTCTAGAATCCTCCATTAATTAATCTTCCACTTGGATCACAGAAACTTTAACTTGTTCATTTCTTTCTTTCTTTCTTTCTTTTTTTTTTTTTTGAGTTGGAGTCTCACTGTCACTCAGGCTGGAGTGCATTGGCATGCTCACAGCCACTGCAGCCTCGACCTGCTGGGCTCAGACGATCTTCCCACCTCAGCCTTCCAAGTAGCTGGAACTACAGGCGCACGCCACCACTCCCAGCTAATTTTTTGATTTATTATAGAGACGAGGTCTCGCCAAGTTGCCTAGGCTGGTCTCAAACCTCTGGGTTCAGGCAACACTCTCACCTTGGCCTCCCAAAGTGCTGGGATTACAGACTTGATTCACCGTGCCTGGCCAACCTTTTCATTTCTATATTCCTAGTGACTAACATAACATTTCCCCCTGGTAAGCATGCAATATGTTTGTTGAAAGAATAAATCTAAATAAACATGTGTTTGGTGATCACACCTACACTTCTCTTCCTTCCATTTTACCTTCATTTCCATCTCTACGCTTATAGCTACCACTCTTTAAACACGTCATGCTTCTTCCATCATTTCTCTCTCTGAAGATGAGTATGCAATTTCTAACAATAAATTTCTTCCCAGAAACTCTTTAATTGCTTTCATTTTCAACTATAATTCCCAGGGGTACATAACAAAGACTGGGTCTGTGTATCACAGAGTGAAGTAGGGATTTGGCAGTCTGACCATTAATTGGATCAAGGTAGATAACCAACCCAAATAATGTAATTCCTGCAGTAGAGGCAGTAAGTGACTTTAGCACTGTACTTCACATTTTGTTAAGAAACACAAAGCTTGTGGCAATTGCATGAGTATTTCAGATTGTGTCATCTTCCTGAGATGTTTACATGGATCAAATTAATGACCTATATAATGAATGTCCACTTCACATTTTGTGTACTCATTGTCTAAATGGTGAGAGTTTTTTTCTGAAATATCTCCACTGGGAAGGTATAAACTATGTCTCAGACGAAAGGAGTCCTAGCCGGGCTCGGTGGATCAGCCTGTAATCCCGTGCTTTTGGGAGGCTGAGGTGAGTGGATTGCCTGAGCCCGCAGGTTCGAGACCTGCCTGGGCAGGTGAGACCTCATCTCTACAATAAAATCAAAAAATTAGCTGGGAGTGGTAGCACGCGCCTGTAATTCCGGCTACTCGGAAGGCTGAGGCGAAAGGATCGCCGGAGCCAAGCAGGTCGAGGTTGCGGTGGCTGGGAGAGGCCACTGCACTCCAGTCTGGGCGACAGAGTGAGACTCCAATTCAAGAAAAACAAAAGGAGTCTTATTATAATGCTGGGTTAAGGGATGGCAAGAACAAGAAAATATTGGATTGAAAGCTAGATTTAGTAGTAGTGATAGCCCAGATTATGTTATGAGTCATGAAACTATAAATAAAATCTCCTGCTTAGCTTATCAAAAGAAGTATAATAAAAAATTTATATAATGATATGTTTTTTAAAAGAGTAAAATGTTAGTCTTCCTACATCTATTAGTTTCTATAATTAGAAAACTTTGCTAATGGGAATATAGCAGACATATACAGAGTTCCTTATGCAGCAGTTTTAAATACACAGTTTTTTTTGAAATACATAAAAGTACAAGTTATATTAATATTTTGAGATAAAAGGTTAATGTTGCTAAATGTTTCAAATGTGGCGCTTTTTAATTATTCATCCCCATACCTAGAATGACCAATGCTTAGAAAATTTAAGGGCAAAGAAAAATTAAAATGTACACTATTAAATAGGTGTTTTAATGAGAAATAACATATTGCAGACTGATAAAGAAAGCTAAATATTCTTTATGTTCACAGAAAAAAAAAATAAACCCCAAACTTGTTTTTTTAATTTTTTTAGAAAAATGCTTCCAGGTTGGGTGTGGGAGCTTATGCCTGTCATCCCAGCACTTTAAGAGGCTGAAGGGGGAGGATCACTTGAGCCCAGGAGTTCTAGACCAACCTGGGGAACATAGTGGGACCTAGTCTTACCAAAAAAAATCACAAAATTAGCCAGGCATGGTGGCACATGCCTAATAATCTTTCTGGTCTTTGAGAAGGGATGCGGGAGTGTGTGTTTTATTTGCTGAACCAAAACCAAACTATAGCATCAGAAAAAAGTAAAACAATAGAGTATACCAAGTATTTTCTTGCATATTCAAGACAGTTGTTCTCTGGAAGCTTATAGAATATTCATTTCTTTTCCTCTTGATGACCATTAAGATAAATCTTGCAAAGTGATAGGAGTACTAGAACTCAGGATGATGGCTTCCTTCCACACAGGGGGACAAGGAGGCCAAGGGCTAGGAGAGCTCTGTGAATGGGGATGTCTGGCTGGTCTTCAGGAAAACTCTGCTTCCTTCTTGAAGTAGTCCTTAACACAACCAGAGGAGCACCACTTACACTCTTCCTGCATTCTTCACAAGGTCTGCTAGAGTGTTTCCCACCCCAAGGGCAACAAGTGCTGGATAGAAAATAATATCTGATGTTCAGGGGCAAAGGCACTCATACCCTGGAACCAAATTTCAGTTACCTTTTTCTTTGGAACTTTTCTAAACTTTCTCTGAGCACACTCACAGAACCATAGGAGAAGAGCACTCTGCTGGTGAGAAGACAAACTTATAGTCCAGGACCTGACCAGAGTAACAATACCAATCAGAGGCATGTCACTGAGTTAGTGTGATATACAATGAGTTAAAGTGCAACAGCATTTATACACTATTAAGATGCTAGCCTTACATATTAAAATTTTTGTAATTTGGGATACCTCTATAATTTTTGTTTCTTGCAATTTTCCCTCTACTACTCTTAAAATGTTAGTGTTTCTAAGACTGTCTATTGAGTACAGAAATTTTACTTTTACTTACTTTAGCTTTCTCTATAGAACCTAGAGAATTTCTACTCACCCATAATTTCTTGGTAATTTATAGGTACTTCAACAGGCATTATGGTCATTTCCTGATAGTTGGAAGTCATCTGACCCATGCTATTTGTGGTCTTACTTTGTTTTATCAGATGTTCACGGTAAACTTGGCTTGATTGCTCAATGACAAGATTTCTTTCAATGAATCATTCAGTGAAGCTGTCAGGTTTTTATTTTCTATGAAAAGAATAATCACTTGCTGTTATATCAAAGGTTAGAACTGGGCAGAATTATATCTATGGAGTATGCGAACACTGTATGAACTTTCACAAAATTATTATTATTTTTAGTGACAGTCACTGTTATTCCAGGTGTCCTCATTCCAAGACACCTTATTACAATGAGCTATGTGGCTTGTGCTGAATAAAATCACTCCCTTCTCTTCTGACGGCTGGACTCGCCCACCTGCTTCCCGTCCTGTGTCTCACACCCTCAGCTTTAGAGAGGCGTCTTTCCCAGCTAACAGAAGTCTTTGTCTCTGGAGTAACACCAGCATCATTTCAAGGAGGAGAATGGGCTCCATCGTACCTGTGGTTTGACGTAATTGTTGTTAGGCTGGGGTTCACAGAGAGGAGTTTCTCATAGCTCAGAGACATTCAACATCTGCCATAAGCCTTGACCCTATTCTACAGCGGTATCTAGAAGCTGTGGGGGAACGTGATTGAAGGACGTCTGATTCCAAGAACCATCACAGCTGTCACTGGGGTCTGTTCTACCCACTGGCTGATACGCCTATCATAAAACCACAAACCTTGTATTGATTCGTGTTCAGATCTTGACTGTTTCCATTACACGAGAAAGAGTTAGAAAATAAACACTCGTAGCAGTTTCAGCTTAATGCTTTTTGGAATTGTGTTGGCTAGACAGCAAATCAGATATTCCCCTCCCTCCTCTTCTCCCTTGCTACTCTTCCATGAAAACAAACACAAACATCAAATAAAGCCTCAGATCATAGATATTTGTGGGCTGGTGCTGGTGCTGAAAACTTGAAAACTGAACCTAAGGAACAGATAGGATTTTCCATTAGTAGAGATATGTAAATCAGCACAAGCTTGTGAGTTATGACCCATTTTTTAAAGTCAGACTTGGCAGAAGGGACGCTCTTTGAAAGTTAGAGTCCAAGTATCGATGCTATGTTGTTGGTATTTATGGCTATCAGATAGATCGTCCTAGATATCAAGACAAGGGAATCAAGCAAGCAAGAGAATGGAAATATTTTTTCTTATGCACTAGATTGGTCACCTCATCTGAGAAAATCTCTCAACAAAATAGCTTTTGCCATTCCAGTGTCTTAAAAGTGACTAGCAATTCTTCTAGAGTTGCTGTGATTGTGTCACAGTCACATGGGGCTAAGACTGCATGTCACCTCACTTTGTGTTTAACTAGAAGGAGCTACACCCACAACCATGCATTGTTCTTTTTGCACACTCTAAGAAGTATACTTGGCACAGTATTAGAGAATGTAATTACGCATAGAAAACAATATGTCCCAAGAACAAGTGATAAGTTGGTCTGTAAAAACAATGCTTTGTTGTGACTATGACAGCAAGTTTCTTCTGCCCAACACTCATTAGCAGCACAGAGCTGTGTATAGGTTGTTTCTGTCCAGATTCTGAGGAGTATGGACTCCCAGACTCTTTCTCCTCTGATTGTCGCTGATTCACTGACAACCTGAATGATCTGGACGCCAGTCATGTATGCTGAAGGTCCCTGAAATTTAAGCCTAGCTGTGTATCATATTAGGGGTATCCTGTTAGAATGCTGATTCGCATGCCCCATATTCTATCCATATCTGCTGCATTTGAATATTGGTGACAGCAGTAAGGGGAATAAGTTATCAAATAGAAAACTGTTCATATTTAGATTTCTTGAAATAGATTCCCTCTTTACTCTGCTCAATCCTGATCTGCTGATTTGTACTTGAGAATTACTTTCATTTTGTGTGCAAGTAAAAGAAATTTTGCAGAACAAGATGTCAGTCCTTTGATAAAGTCAAGGTAGCTTATCTCTGTCTCCCTCCACCTGCCCTTTTCCCTATTTTGTAGGAGTGCATTCTGTTAAGAAAGGAGTTTTGATATGTTGGACATTAATACATCAGGTGGTAATTACACTTAAAAAATAATTTTGTGATGATTTTTCCAACTCTGGACACAGAAAATTCATTTTATTTGATAAGTAGCCAATGACCATTCATTATAAATATTTGTTAGCTGGGAAACCACTATATACCAGGCACTGTTTGGATGTTCTTCTTCTCTGGTGGTTCCCTAAATGATATACTCATTGTCAAGTGTAATTAAGAATTAGTGCTGTAGATAGATCTCAAGGGAAAGTCATTGGAATAGGAATATTTGAATGACATGTTGTACAGAAGTTCTTGATATTCTAATCAGATCAACAAAGCACAGAAACCATTTTGTCAGGCATGAAATGCCTTTTTACCATAAGCACTTCATGGTGATGGCGTCCATGGGTGTGACACAACACCTGGGGACCATGGTGAAACATAGACGCTTTCCTGAGAGACAGATGAGGAAGTCTTCAACCTGTTAAAATGTTCTGGGACCAGATTATTCACCAGCAGGGGGAGAAAGACATCCTTAGAGCCACAGTTTTATGGAAGAGCATCCCAGCCGCAGGAGACAGGGCAGTGATCCTGTTGCAATAGCAAGACCATCTGTGTGGCAAGGACTGTATCGCAGGTGTCCATGGTTTCAAACCTTACCCAAGTACTCTGTCTTTGAAACATTTTCATAATGCAATAATGCAGTCTAGGAGTGATTATAATATAATATAAACCATTTTATAAATACGGTATAATACAAACCAAATTATAATACAAGTCATTATGATTGTTTATATTTATATAATCTTTGTAGTTCTCTCTCTAGTGCTATACTGAAAGTTCAGTTTGATTGTTCTAACGTCCTTAAAATTTGTAATGGAAGTCAGTCTCCAGGGCTCATCAAAAGAGTGACTGCCAAGGTTTATGAATGAGGGAGTGGTACCGTTAGAAGATAACTTGGTCCTTAATTTCACTGCCACTGAGATCTTAGTACAGTGACTGAAGACATCTTCATCAACTACAAATTCCTTAAAGGCATGGGCTTGTCATTAATATAATATGTAGGGATAATTTTGTTTGTATTATATTTATTTCCTTCAAATGTCCTAATGCAACAAGACTGAGTCCATAAAAATTACACTGAAGACAATAATAACAAAGCTGTAACTGTAGGAAAAAAACTAAAAACCCAGCACACACTAAGAGAGGAAAGAGAGGATCAACATTCTGATAATCCTGTTTAAGTTACGAGTCTTTACTGACACTACATGGTTGCCTTATTGATACTAGTCAGTGGTTGTTTCTAATAATTTACCCAGAATATTAAATTTGAAGCTTTTCATTTCTTTTATATTTATTTGCATTACCTTTTTGCTTGAGACTTTGTTATCTTACTCTAAAATACTGTACTAGCCAGCCAATCTTCCTTCCTCCCTAGCTTCCCCCACGGCCTCTGGAATTCAACTTCTTAAAACTCTACCTGCATGGGCTTTAGCTCTTCATTGGCTTCTTTCAGCCTCTGGATCTGTAACTCCTCAAAAAAGTCTGCGTGGATCCTCTTTCTGTCTGAAAGCATTCTTTCTCTCCTGTAAACATTTTTTGTGCTCTTTTAATGGCATTTGATGCAATATTAGTTTTGTTATGGTACTTTCCTTCCAGAGCTTGTCTTCTCTTCTCTCCTTTCTACTGTTGGTGGCAAGTCTGTCTCTGATTCATCTCAAGTTCCCATCAGGCCTCTGAAAGAGTGCTGAGCTCATGGGACTATAGAGTTTTGCTCAGTGACTATCTGTAGGATGAACCAATGGAGAATCTTGGCACTCTAGAAACAATGCTAAAAATTTCAGATTCTTTACCCAATGCTGTGTATAATGGTCTCGGACAAATATATTTATCCAACACTTGGAACTCCATGATCTTATATCTAAGATTTTAGAAATTGCAGCAATGGAAGCAACAATGATAAGCGTGACACCTGGGATGTTGTTCCTGGCCAGGTAGCCAAATGTTTACAAAACAATCTAGCAAACCACTGTCTTGGTTTTATGATCCATGAAATACAGATATTATCAGCCTCATGTGACTGTTGGCATGGTGGCCTGAGATGCTCCATGTGAAAATGCTACAAAAAATACCAAAAACTATGTAAACCTTATGGTCATTGTCTTATTTTACAAATGCCAGTTACTGAATCAATTATTTGCTTGTCAGTTTGTCCCACATTTTCACATGTATAAATATATGGACAAATGCAAAATAAGGGAAAAATCTACTTAAACAGTTCCCAGACCAAATATTTTAGTATTCTTTGCTATGCTTCTAAATATTTAATAGATTATTAGTAGACACAAACATAGAAGACACTATTTCACATTTGCATGTTAATGAAAAACCATGAATTATACATTATTTGCTATGTGGAGTGGTGGAAACAGTATTCATTTTTTATGGCCATAAAAACTTAGATTGTCTCCTGAAACACGCATCAAATCCCCTTCTGTAATAGCGCCAGAAAGATCTGCGAGCTTTTTAAAACCATCTTCAGTGAAATTAGATAGATTTGCTTGTGCTGCTTTGCAACACGCTAGTGTGAAAGTTCATTTTAAACAAAACAGTTTTAATAATGTCATTACTAATGTATATTTAGTCATCACTAAAAAATGGGGTTTTAATATGAATGTTTCATTTTAATAAACGGCAGAGGAAGCAAGTTGCCCTGAGTCAGCAGGAAGTGGTTATACACCAGAGAACAGCTTGATTGTGTTAGATTCATCCAACACTGAACAGCCCAGAGACAGTCCAAGAAAAAACAACTGGCTTTATTCACATGATTAGGCTTACTGCAGCTCAACAGTGAGATTCACACATTCTTCTATTATTTCTTGACCTTGTGCCAAAAACTCCCACTTACAGTAATAATTAGAATTAGTGTTTCCAGTGCATGGCTCCATGTTCCCAACAAACAGTAAAAAAAAAAAAAAAAAAAGTGTGTGTGTGTGTGGGGGGGCATTTATGAACTACGCAGCTAAGGAACGCTTTCTTTTCTCTGTTTGATTAATACAGCTCAATTCTCCAAACTCTTTACCATTATGCTTGTATATCCATCCTCTGTTACTAAACCTCTACAAGTACTATCACTAGTACCAGCAAGCCTACAGGTTTGAAAAGAACTCGTGTTTCTTTCTACCTCTCACCAAATTCCAAGAAACTCCTTTTATTTTCCTGGTCAGAGCTGTCTTTGACAGCTGTCATTCCGGCCCTGTGTGTTTTTTGGTTCCATAATGGCGAAAACAGTCAATACCTCAAGTGCTGGACTCAATACCACAAGTGCTGGACTTAGCATCTTATTACAAATTTATTGTGTCTGCTACTTTAATGAGACGCACGGCTTGTGAGAAACAAGCCCATGGAATGGCCCATGGAATCCCTGTGGAAGTCGGTGAAACGCTTCTGTCTACACAGTCAGTATGAGCCCCTGGCCAGGCATCTCCTTACGCTTCAGTCTGCATTTCCACCAAGGGAAGGACGAGGAAGGAATCATGCCACACTTAGGCGTGTAATGGTTCTTGGAGCATGGTGGTTATTACCACTCACAGAAGCCTCATACACACACCCAAGGAGTTTATCCTTAAATAGCAGGGCCTAGAGGGAAATCAGATAGAAATCAGAAGGTGTGAAAAACAAACAGGAGAAAATAATCAAAACTTAAAGATATACTAATAGAATAAATCTCATTGCTAAGCCGAGTGTGAACTGAATTCCCCAGAAGAGATGCAGGCCAGGACTGGAATCCCAAAACATGGGTGGGATCTGCAGTTCTGCCACCAACCCACCTGACTCGACCTGGGCGGTCACAGAGCTGGCAACTTGGGTTTTCTTATCAATGAGGTTGGGAGAGCAAAATCCCTTCTCCCAACACCTCATGGGCTTGTTATCAAGGACACGTGCACGGAGGAACCTCTATCTCTACGTGGCTACCTGCAGGTGACATTTTGAGTTGGCGAGAGCCCGTGTGGCAAATCCACCCCTGGCATCACGAGGCACTCACTATGCAGGCTCCTCACATAGCCTTCAAGGCCCTCCTGGCCTGGTCTTTGCTGCTCTTTCCAGCTGTCCGAAGTGTGCAACAGCCACAGCAACCTAGGAATAGGCCAGAATCGCCTTGCTTCCCAAGCTCTTCAGGGACAGAACCCTCAGAAAGGAGTGCTCTTTCCCCAAATCCCTGTGCAGCTGGCTCCTCTTCCCTCTGGCCTCTGGAACTGGTCTTTTGCAGCCACCAGCTAAGGTGTCCTCTCACCACCTCAAAGCATCCTCCTTACGTTTTTGTCTACCTGTTTTCTGTAGGGTCCTCAGAGAATGTAAGCCCTTTCAGCACAGGACCCTTGCCAGTCTTGTTCATGCTTCAATTTTTACTTTTTGATTCAGAGTTTCACTCTGTTACCCAGGCTGGGGTGCAGTGGCATAATCACAGCTCACTGCAGCCTCCAAGTCCTGGGCTCAGATGATCCTCCCACCTCAGCCTCCTGAATAACTGGAACTATAGATACATGCCACCACACCCCACTAATTTCATGTTCACTTTTCAAAGCAGCATTTGGAAAAGTGCCCAGCCCACTGCAGGGACTCAATGACACTTGTTGACGAACTGAATAAATACGGCAGTTGTAATTCACTAGGAGGGACAGACACCAGGGAAGCCCAGCAGGTGTTTGAAGACCCCACTACTGACTTTTGTAAGCCATCCCAGATGTGTCCTCTGCCCTCAGATTGACTTGTCCCTGCTGGAACCACCCATGTGGTTCCCCTCTCTTTCCTCTCCCAAGATAAAATAAAATAATGTAATAATAACAGTGATACTGGGTATGGAGGCTCACACTTGTAATCTCAGCACTTTGGGAGGCTGAGACAAGAGGATCGTTTAAGCTCAGGAGTTCAAGACCAGTTTTGACAATATAATAAGACCTCATCTCTACAAAAATTTTTGAAAAATTTAACCAGGCATGGTGACATACACCTGTCATCTCAGCTACATGGGAGGCTGAGGCGGAAGGATTATCTGAGCCCAGAATATTGAGGTTATGGTAGCCATGAGCATGTCACAGAGTGATAACCCAACTCAGAATAATAATAATAATAATAATAGCAATAATCATTATTGAGCACTCACTTGAAGCTAAGTATTCTATACACATGATCTCATTTAAATCCTTAGAACGTTTTGCTTCTTTTTAAATATTTTATTTTAAAGATGGATTAGATATACAATTAGGTATACAATTCAGGATTAGGTATACAAGTGGACATTGTACAAGTAAAGTTTGGCCCTCCCATTGGTCTCCACTTTGCCTGGTTTGAAATCAGGTACTTTTATTGAGGTTGTACCCCACCTCCACGCCTACACACCCCAGCAGCACCCCTGTCAATCCCTTTTTTATAGTATTATGGTAAATGGTCAGGGTCCACTTACGAGTGAGAGCATGTGTTACTCTGTTCTTTGTTTCTGTGTGACAGATCACTCAGTGTTATAGACTCCAAGTTCATCCAAGTTGCTGCAAAGTCCATATGCTTGTCCATCTTTTTGGCTGTATAGTCCATCGTGGATAAGTACCACTTTTTTTTTAATCCAGTCCATTTTCAATGGGCAGCATGGTTCATTCCATGTTTTGGTTATTGCGAATTTTTTACTTCTGAGTGAACTGAGGATTAAAGAGACTTCACAATCTGTGGGAGCCTTGCTGCAGGAGGCCACCTTGTCCTTACCGCAGGTTGCTCTGAGCCCGCACTTTCCTGTGCTGTGCTGCTCTGTCCTGCAAGGCCTTGCTGCCTCCCTTCTCACTTCTCTAGCTCGTTGCCCATCCTGCTTGGGGAACTGACTGAGTTATCCCAGGAATGACCCGGGGCTTACGCTCTTGCTCTCCCATGGAATTGTGTCTGGTCAGGAGTCTTCTGAATACAAAGTGACCAACAAGGGTGTGCTCCAGGTCGATGACCCTAAGATGTTCTCCATTGACAGAACCCTTGTGAAATGTGAGGCAGTTGCCTTCATGCCAGCTCTGAGGGATGCATTCTGTTTCTCTCCTCATCTTAAATGAGGAAACTGAAGCATGTTAAAGTTTAATAACTTGCCCCCGTCACCCAGCAAGTGAGCGGTGGAGCTGGCGTTTGGACTCTCGCGTGTGACTCTGTAGGCTGTGTGCTTATGTGACGGGCCTGAGGCAAGGACTAGTTTACTTGGCCTATGTGTTAAAAAGAAAGGAAAAGAAAATCTCACTTTTAATGGCAACTTGCTTTTCCATGTAACATCTGGTCTAAGATGAGCCCTTAAATAAATCACTTTCCATGTTTGGCAATGTTAGTTAATGCCTTAGTCTTGTGATTATTTTTAATATTAGAATGATAAAAAGTAGCACAGTCTTGGATAAATAAACAACCTATTTTTCATTTGATACTGATGAGCCATCAACCAAATAATCTCATTAATCACTTTAATCTATCTATCGCCATCACTTTCTCTAGACTTGTTTCTTTCTTTGTCAATGAGAAATGTATGAAATAAAACAATTGTGTTGTAAGAAATCATGTAAAGAATTCACTGGTATTTTCAGTTTCCATTTTAGGTTTGTTGTTGTTGCTGCTGCTGCTGTTAAAATCTCAAATCATGCGGGTTTTAGTTAGATCCACGCTTTCACTAAGCTTTAGATTAAATACAGGAGAATTTTTAAAAAGAACAGAGGCTTGGTCTCAGCCTGTAATCGCGCCTTTGGGAGGCTGAGGGAGCAGATGCCTGAGCCTGTGGGTTCAAGACGGAAAAAAAAACAAAGGGCAGCGAGACCTCATCTCTACAATAAATAAAAAAAACCAGCGGGCATGGTAGCATGCCTGTAATTCCGCTACTCGGAAGGCTGAGGCGGAAGGATCGCCTGAGTCCAGCAGGTCGAGGCTGCGGTGGCCGGAAGCGGCCACTGCACTCCAGACTGGGCGACAGAGTGAGACTCCAACTCAAAAAAAATAAAAATAAAAATAAAATAATAAAAATAAAAAATAAAAAGAACAGAAATAGAATACAAAGTAAAGATAGTTTTAATGAGACTTTTTTTTTCATTAAAGATGAGGCTTTTTTAAAGGAAAAAAAAACAAAGAGGAAAATATATGACAGAAATCGGTGTACCAGACACCTTAGTAATTAACCACCAAATTTCCAGATGATAGAGCAGAGATCAAGCTATGTCTTAGAGACATTGCCCTAAGGAGAGAAAAGAAAGGAAAAGCTTTGAGTTTGACAGAACTACCGGGCACAGTGGCTCACCCCTGTAATCCCAGCATTTGGGGAGGCCAAGGTAAGAGGATCGTTTGAGCCCAGGAGTTCAAGACCATCCTGGGCAACATAGCAAGTCCTCGTCTCTACAAATAATTAAAAATAAGTCAGTTGTGGTAGATGGCGCATGCCCATAGTTACTCTGAAGGCTGAGGTGGGAGGATGGCCTGAGTCCAGGAGACTGAGGCTGTGGTGAGCTGTGATTGTGCCACTGCACTTCAGTTTGGGTGACAGAGTGAGACCCCAACTCAAAACCAACAACAATCAAATATGACAATACAACCTTGTCAACACTGTCTTCTTCTTCCACTGGCTCAAGGGGTTCCAAACTTCCTTCTGTAAATCATCATTTCACATCTATTTACCATTTTCTTGCTTAGTGCACAATGCTATCTGTCACACATGGATACCAGCAGGAACACACGGGGCTCTGGCATAAGAGACAGCAAGCTCCATGCTGATCTACCTTCTGAGACCCATCCCACGACGTGGAATTCCTGCTCACACTGTAGCCACCATGGGCAGCAATTAAAATGAAGGTGCTCTGTGTCGAGTATTCACTCCTCTCTACTTGATCATGCGATGTGATGAGGCCACCAGTGCCATATGGACACAGGAAGTGTCTGACTGCCTTCGAGCAGCATAAGGTTGAAGAGACTATTTTCTTGCTGGGAGAGGGGGAAATTGAACAGGACTTTGGTAACCTGCGTTACAAGACACTTGTATATGCAGCAGCACTGTTTCTCTTCTGTGCAGAGCTAAAATAAACTGAATCCCACACCCCTGCCAGAATGCCACAAAAATGTTAGCTGTTTTTTGCAAGAGAGGAAATCAGACCCAGCGGAACAAAAATTAAGATTTTTAAATGTATGCTACATTGCTGTGGTTCTCATCATGGACTTAAGAATTATCTGAAAAGCTTTAAAAGACCTAGACATCCAGAGCCCATCCATGAGAAAATCTGATTAAATTAGTCTAGGGCAGAACCCAGGCACTTGCATTTTAAAAAAATCTTCTTGTAATTCTAGCTGGCAGGCAAGATTCAGACCTGGTCTGGAGGCAAAACCTGAGAGCAAGCATGGTGGTTTACCTGTGAGACGCCCACAAGTCATTTGGCTATTGTTTTCTTTAGGGTCTCATTTCTCACGAAGAGTTGTCATAACCATTAATTAAATCTTAAGAGACTAATTAAACCACCTTGATGAGCAGAAAATGCAACAAAAACATGTAATGAAAAGGAAATATTTGAAATCATAGAATCCTGAGATCTATTGTCAATTCTGACATGATGGTTAGACCTGGGATATTTATCTGACATCAACCACATCTTTTTTAAACTTTAGTTTCTTTACCTGTAAAATGGAAACGATGTATTCAATCTGCAGCTGACAGAACAGAGAGACAAATGAATCTTTTTTTATAGAAGTGTGAGGATTACAAGACAGTGTTTTTAAGGTACAGTTTCAATCCATTTTTGTTTTTTTTCCTTCCTCCAAGGTTTCTCTGAGGATTAAGTAAGTTAATGTAGGAAGAACTCATTATAATTATAATTTATCATCGCCATGCTGTTATTATTATGTTGTCATCATGTTTTCTATTTTTTTCAGCTGTAAAATGATATATTGAAATAAATCGTTCTCAAGATGTCCTCCAAGCACTAAAAATCTGTGATTCTTAGACAAATAATCTTTGTATTCATTTGCTTCTTGTGTGTGTGTGTGTGTGTGTGTGTGTGTGTGTGTGCGTGTGTGTGTATGTGTGTGTGTGTGTGTGTGCATGGTGTGTGTGTGTGTGTGTGTGTGTGTGAGAGAGAGAGAGAGAGAGAGAGAGAGTTCCAGAAAGCATTCATGGAAGGAAGTCTTCTGAGCTGTATTCAGCACAGCCTAGTGTTCATCTCACTTCGTGACTACATTCCTTCTTCTGGGAAACCTCATAGGAGAATGCCAAGGAGTTCCAAACAAGTATTGATATTGGCCTTGATCAGCACATGGCGTCTGTGGGTTTTAGCTGGGTTGGCTGCTAAGATCCAGCTCTGTCTCAGGTCAGAGACTAAGGGAAGGTTTAGGAAGCTGCTCTCCAGTCCAGCCTGCAGATGCCAGTTCATGCTGCCACATCCAATTCACTTAGAAACAAGGGGCCTCCTCGGGCAAGACCTGGGATCACATTTCTGATGCTGGGTTTTGGGAGAGAAACACACCTGGGTGTGTCCAACAGTGTCCTGAGCTTGGCCAGCAGCCCCGGATATAGACCTATGTGGCTTCCTGGCCATATGGTGAATCTGCCAACGTGTCCTCTCTCTGGGCTCTTTTTCTTCAGGGCATGCATATGTTCCAATTTCTCCAGTCTTAGCAGCAGCATGAAGACAGGAACCGCTGGTTCCTCTTCCACCCAGTGTGGAAGACTACCCACTTCCTGCTTGCAGGGCCTGCACACTCTGGGAGCTGTGTCTATTTTTGGCCAAGGTGGGTAATGGCTTTCTAGGTGTTCATTGTAAGGTGTTACTTCTTCCTTGATTTGGCCTCTAACTCCCTCACTCCTCTTCTCTCAGACTTTTTCCTCCCTTGAATTTAAAGCACTGATCAGTACTAAGTTTTTTCTCCCTCTGTGCCCTGCCAGTGGCTTGTTCGGGACCTTCCTCATGATGTTTGAATCTTATACGAGAGGGACCCTTCCCCTCAAAGACCCAGAATTATCTATGGAGGGCAAGTCCCTTGGAGTGCAGGCTTTCCCACTAGGTAAGTGTTCTAGGAACCCATCAGGATCAACTAGTGTTGTTGTGAGAGGCTGTGTTCAGCTTCAGTGAATTTTTTGTGGAGATTCTTTCAGCACATTTGTCCAGCTCATGATGGGTGATTTATGAACACACCTGCTCACACGGCACTGAGTTTTCGGGAGTTTTTAACCAAAAACAGTATGCCCAACCCTCCCTATTCACTTTTTTTGTTTCCCAGATGAAAAAAGTTTTCAAAGGAAAGTGTTCTGCCGATGTGGCAGATGTGAAACAAAAAACAGCCAAAGCACTAAAAAGCATCAAAATGGACAAGTTAAAAAACTGTTTTGAGCAGTGGAAAAAGCATCTCAATAGGCATATTGCATCAAATGAAGAGTACTTTGAAGGGGACTGAAGTTTAAACAAGTAAGAATAAATACACAATTTTTCTAGATAAATTTTGTTTTTGACATCCCCCTCGTACATGGGTCTCCCAGAAACCTAACCCTTTGCCCTTCTTCTGATCACCCCGCACACACTTTGGGGTAGGCTCACCCCTATAAATGGTTGCAATCACTGTCTGTCCTAGATTCCTTGAAGCAGTCAAACATAGACTTATCTTCATGCTACCACTTTTTTTAGAAAGTACAATCACAGAGAAGCAGGAATGAGCCAAGGGGAGAGTGAGGGGAGGAAAATAATGCAAAGATGTCACTGCCTACAGTTTTCTGAAAAACATACCTGATTTCTCTCTCTTGGTTTGCATCAAAAAGGCAACATACAATCCCATGAGTGGGGGCAGTACAGCCAACATATACAGCATTGCATTCACATCCTCTTCACCCCTACACCTATTATTTGCTCCTCCTACTGTGTCTCATATCTTATGAGTGGTTCCTTGGCCAACCTGAGAACCCAAATTAGAAAATGAAGAGTCATCCGGATCCCTCCCTCTGCCTTACACACCCCTGTCCTGATATCTTGAGGTCACCTGATCCCAGCCCTCTCCCGTTTTTGCCATTCCTCCCCCGTGCTTGATTTTTACTTTTTCCGAACTTTTCGTCATTCTTCCAGTCATCATCTTTCTAATCCATGCTTTGGCTTCCAGCATTTCTTTCTTACATAAACATCTGATCAAGTCATCCCTTGATGACTTACATAAACATCTGATCAAGTCATCCCTTGATGACAGATCCCTAAATGACTGGCCTATGCCTTCAGGATAGGGTTGAACATGCCTGGCACAACACCCAAGGTTCTCATGATCTGGATTTGATCCCACTTGAGTGACGCCTTGCTCTACTCCTCCTTCTAAGGCTCAAGCCTCAGTCACACTGACCTACCTGAGCTTTCTCCAGTGAGCTGTGTTGGTCATGGCATCCTCCTGGCACATTCTTTACGTGGATTGGAATGTCCCCTCTCTCATGTCTTCCTTTCGTGACTCATTCCTACCTGTCCTGCAAGGCCGATCATCCTCCCCAAGAAACACAACTTCATCCGTCCCCTCCCGGCACTGCAGACTCAGCACGCTTCCTGTCTGTTCCCTTCACTTGTTAATGTGGCACTTGCTGCCCACCCTGCTGTGAAATATGATTTTATATAACATCGGTGTGGTGGATAAGTTTACAGGTACTTGTCTGAACTGAGGGAGGCCCAGGTCACTGGTGAAACATTACTTCTGAGTGTATCTATGAGGGTGTTTCAGAAGAGATTCACGTTTACATGGTAGACTGAGAAGATCTGCCCTCATTCATGTGGCTGGGCATCACCAAATCTATGGTGGACCTGAATAGAAAAAAAGGAGGAGACAGGGGGAACTTGCTCTCCTTGTTTGAGCTGGGATCCCCATCTTCTGTGCTCAGACAGCAGCACCCCTGTCCTCAGGCCTCCAGACCTGTCTGAAGGATCCCAGCATCTTTCCTGGTTCTCCAGATTGCAGACGGAGGCTGTGAGGTTTCTCGACCTCCATGCCTACATGAGCCAGTTCTCAAATTAAATCTCACATACACGTGTCTCCTAATGGTTCTGTTTCCCTGGAAAACCCTGAAAGTACAATCAATCTTGAAGGTTGTCTATCTGTAGGCTCTGCCTAGCCAGACTGGCCAAATCTTGGGTGCCTGGCAAGACTGAGTGAGATGGAGCCCATGGATAAATGATACTATGCTAACAACAGCAACAGCACAAGAGTTAGCAGATGCTGATCCATGCTCAGCATGTGCCAGGCATAAGGCTGAATATTTCACATGCATAACCTTATTAATTATCAAGTTTAGTTCATAGTTATTCTTTTGGTATTCCTTCTTCAGACTCAGGGCCTGGAATGGATAAAGGAGTCCAGGCAACCAGGGTCAGATTTCCTTTCCAAAATTCCTTGCTACTGTTCTAGGACACTTCTTTCTGCTAAGCGCTAACAGTTCTTGTCTCTTACTATATTTGAGCCAGGCACTGAGCTAAGCCTATTAATCTTCACAACAACAAGGTGTGATAAAGACTGTTTTACTCCTACAATGCAGAGGAGAAAACTATAGCACAGAGAGATAAGGGAACTTTACCAGGATCATATTTATAGTAAGTGCTGGAACTGACGTTTCATCACAGACCCCAGATGCCAGAGCCTGCTCACCGCTCGACATAGCATTCCTGTAGCCAGAGGCTGCTGTGGCTAAAAGCACAAGGGTCTATAGGCATTAGGAGACCAGGCAACTTGGATGGATGTAGAGTCCTTCATACCCAGTGAGGTATCATGGAGACAAAGAACAGAGCACCACGTGCTCTCACTCATAAGCAGAACTTGAAAATTTACCGTAATACTATAAGAAAGAAATTGGCAGTAGTGGGATCTGCTGGGGTGGTGGAGGGGGACACGGCATCCATAAGGGTACCTGACCTCAAACCAGGCAAAGTGGGAACCAAAGGGAGGCCCAAACTTTGCCACTTGTATACCTAATCCTGAATTGTACCCCACATATTTAACGTGAAATATATACATGTGTAAACAAAGAAAATACAATGGAATATTCTTCAGTCATTAAAAAAAGAATAAAATTCTGTCCTTTGCAGAGAAATAATTTTAAAAAAAGAGACCGGGCTTCTAATCTCTGCCCATTTTTATAAAGCTAGAGAACCTGGCCTTGGCTGTGTGGACTCAGTTTTCCCACCAATCAAAACGATAGAGTTTATTTCTGATGTTCACTATGGTTTCTTTTGATTAATAGTTTGGAGCCTCTATCACAAGCATTGCGCTGAGCTTTACAGTCTCCATGGAAAAGGGAATCAGTTATATTTCTGATGGCCAAAAACCCGCTTACAAAAGGTGAGAAGAAAAGAAACAAAATCTGTCCACCAGAAAATTGACCAGACAAGTCCAGGTCTCCATGCCTCTGACTTGGTCCAAGCAACTCTTTGTATCAGTCTTCTGTAAATGCATTCACTGTCACTCTTTAAACTTTATTATGGAAACAGTTTATAAACCACTGTTCCTTTATCCAGTACTCTTGAGTTTGTATCCTGGTTTTTTTTCCAATTAGATTTTAAAAAGTCACTTTCCAGACTACCCTGGCCCATCCTTCAGAGTCTAAACAACCAGAGAGAAGCCACTTTATTGCTCATTACTCTGAAGATGAGGCCCCGCCCCCAGCTAAGGAAGACACTAAACACTATATTTTCGGGCATACATTTAGGGGAAAAAAGTGATTTCAAAAGAAAGCAGCCTCTGTGACACAGCGTGCTTCTTCCTAGTTTCCCAGTTTTGAGATCATGGTTGTAAATAATGCCGAGCAACCACAGAAGTGGGAATGAGTTTGTGTGCGTGCATGTGCACACGTAAGGAAGTATCAAGTGTATGTATGTGTGTGGGGGGGGGGGTCTTTTTCCAGCAGAGGTCTCTAAACTTTGCAGTTAGCAAAAGGTTAGGGTCCATGGTTTCAAGCTCTGACTTTTAGTCCAGGCTGAACTAGCGACATGGCCTCTGATGTCTCTGAGTATCTGTTCAATTGCCTACAAATTGAATATTTTAACAAAAATATCTTAAATTCCTCATTGTTCTAGCATTCTATAATTCTGGTTTTTACAAAAGCCCCAAATTTGAATTTATTCTGCCATCCCAGATATTGTCACAAAAGTCTCTTTTAAGTCAATTTCATAAGCTCAGAATTTCATGCTCGATGAAAAACATAGGGAAGGCAAACGAAAAGATTATTCTTCCTCTCATCAAATTTAAGGATGAGAACTTGACTGCAAGGGACTGTCTTGGGTCAACTGCCATGTGTCCTCCTTGCCCTAGCCAGGAGCTCTCCTTACTCGAGTGGGAGCCAGACCAGCTTCCAGAGGCAGCTGATGGCCTCCTGACATCTCACAGTAAGTGAAATTTGAATGGAAAAATTGCAAATAAAACCCAGAAAGGGTTCTTTTTAGAAGTCAACAAATTGCTGTAACTAAAAGACTGTTTGGCCTCTGAATCAACTTTATTTCTTGTCTTTTTGCTATTTTGAAAATAAAAAATCTCGTTTCCAGCTCATAAAGCATCATTAGTTCTTATTATTCCATACATTAGAAGTCAACTGGTAATTCATATAAATTAAATTAGCGATTTTACATTTAATTTACTGATGACAAGCTATAGAGTTCAGTAGCTTTGTTCTGGTAACCTTTAAAATGTATTAATTTCACCAGTGATTTACATAGAGTTTTATTTCCTACACCCACAGCTTCATTCTCCAAAGCAGAAATGCCCCCATGGTTTTTCAATTTGTTACCTAATCAGCACAATATATTCCTCCTTTTCTTCCTTTTATATTGTCTCCTAAATTTGAGACTCCAATATCTGAAGAAATTGTACCAAGAAATCTCACATGGCTTTTCCATTTCTGTGAACCTTTAAGGGAATAAACTGAGGAAAATTATTCCATTGAACTAGGGGTACTGCTTGCAAACACAGCAGTCTTAAGATGATTGCATTCAAATGAATTTTTTTTCAAATTGTGATACTTGGACATTTCAAAAATATTTCTACAAATCCACCCAAAGCTCCTAATATCAATATATTGAAATCCCTGAGAACTACAGCAATGTCGAGTGCTGGCGTTCTGGGAAGCTGCATCCTAAGGTGACTCTGATGAGGTACGCTGTGTGACTAAACCCGCTCTATGCTCCCTAAAGGCCCCATGCTGGCTCCAGACTGGGAAGACAAACTCTCTCCAGGCTTGTTCCTCTCTGTTGTTATCTCCAGGTTAGAGGACCCTAGAGACAGCGTGGGGGACCCCAGAGTTCAGAACTTGTGGGCCTTGCTAGTCAACAGAACTCCAGTTTCTTTAGCCTGCCATAGTTCTGTGAGCATCATAACCATCGATTTATATTGAGTTAAACCTGTGGCCAAAAAAAAAAAAAAAAAATCCTCTTCCAAGTCTAAAGCAGTTTTGGAGGTGTTTGACTTGGCTAAAGGCAGTGAAATCAAACTGTAAACTTAAAGTACAGATTGACTATTTTTCCAAACTCAGTTTGACAAAAGTGCTTGCCCCAGGAAATAAAGATGGCTATGAGGATTTAGGAACTACCAAAGTACCCACCGGTGCCCAGTGCTCCTTATGGGGGGAGGGGGTGGAATGTTTGGCTGGACCAAGGGTATTGACAAGGGGGTGGCAAATGTTTGGAAAGAAATGATGGTTTACTTGTAGTTTTATATTGAGCAGGGATAAGGGCTACAGAGACAGTGGGACATAGGTTGGTCATTTGAGTAGAAATATCTACTTTCCAATAGGTCTTAGAAAAATGACAAAAAAGAGCCCTGTAGGGGAACAATTCTTTGAGGGTTGCTCTGTGGAAACTTGCTTTGAATACAAAATGGAAAGACAATATGATAACAGCCTTGAAGAGATTCTGCAGTCTACAGGGATGACACACAATTAGCTTTTCACATTCGTGCATCCGAGGATTCAATCGACCGCAGGTCAAAATATTCTAAAGAAAATTTTAAAAATAACCATACAACAATAAAAATAAAACAAATCAAAATACAACATAACAAACAACTATTTACATGGCATTTACACTGCATTCGGTGTTAAGAGTAATCTAGAGATGAGTTCAAGTATGTGGGAACAATGTGTGTAGGTTATGTGCAAATACTCTACTCTTTTACATCAGGACTAGAGCACTGGCAGATTTTGGTATCTGTGTAAGGTCCTAACCAATGCTTTGCAGATCCTGAGGGACAATTGTGATACTCAGAAAAAGTCATTCATTTTCAGTCACCTCATTCTGTTGATTGCATCTTATTTGTTGTATGTTTGCTTTACCATGTTTGCATTCCTCTGTCACTGATTCTGTGAAGTAAAAATATATGATTTTTACAAATTTTATTCATAACAAAATTTATTCATGACAAAATAAGACATACCATGATATAAAGGGTAAAACACTACATATATATTACTACATTTATTTTGTATTTATGTATGTTTCTTATCAAGTACAGTTCCTTATGTAAATATCTAAATTTTCTTGGCACACTGTTTTTATAAACAAGCTCCTTGCCTTTTCCTTAATGTTTACTTTTATGAAAAAGGCTCAGGTTTTATTTATTTGTTGATATTGTGTGACATTTAAGCCAATCCATTCATTAAGTCTTCTGTTTTGTAGTTTACATTCTCTGGTGTAGTTGCTGTTCTGAATGAATGTTAGAAACCTCATTCTTTCATTTTCCAGGACCAAATAAGCTCTCTCAGTTGAATACTGTCCTGTCCTCATTTCTTCACTTGACTGTGTTGTCTAGAGTCTGTACTTCCACAAAGAGGAGTTTTGTCTTCATCTCCTCAGTAGCCTCACTATATTCCCAGTTTCTAGAACAGTGACTGGCACAAGGTAGGTAGGCAAAAACATTTTTCAAGAAACGAATTTTTAAAAGCACTCTCAAGATCAGCTAACCCATGAATCTTCCCAAGGCCAGCTCAAGAACAGTGCCAGCCCAATGGTCTGCACCAAGGTAAACCTGGTGGGGTTTCTTCCAGGCAGAACAGAAAATGATCTAGTGAGTCCTGTCCCAGAAGGGAAGCTGGAGGTCAGTCAATGTAAAATGTCATCCTTCCAAGAGTACAGGTCATGTGCCAATTCTTAGTGTCTTCTTCCGTGCTCCATTTTGCTCCTACTAAAGGGGCATGGTCCATTAATTTCCAAGGCAACGTCTCTGATGTCACTGATCATAGTGTAGGTACAAATGGAAATCGAAAGGGTAAGGTCATGTCTTATATCTCAACTGACAAGTGACTTTCAAAGTGTTACAAGTAATACAAAGCATACCAGTGAAATAAATCAGAAGTAAGCCACTAACCCAGTTATTATCTCAAGGCTACACAGTTAAGTTCTCAGCCCTAGTGAGCTGGTTAGTTATTTCACTGAGAAACAATGTATGTATCAGTTGGCAGAATAATATCATATATACATATGGTATACACTATATATATGCCTCATGATAAGCATTTGGAATATTTTTTTAAAGTTATGTATTCTAATATAATATCCAATTTATTCAGTATAATATTTGTGTTTTATTTAAACACTTTTATGCAATGTATGTATATCAGAGACTCTATAGCCTAGAATATCTGGAATGTCTAGAATGTCTGACCTGACCAATTTTGGATATATTAACTAGGTCTCTATAAAACTGCATTAGTTTATTATGTTAATTAAAGCCAAAGTTTCACATTTGTTACATGGTACAGAAACATCCACATCCTTCTCTTTCTTTTCTTTTTCTTTTTTCTTTCTTTCCTTTTTTTTTTTTTTTTTTTTGAGATTCAGACCATGCCATGATGCTTGAGGACACTAACCCACAAACAAGAATCCCACATATTTTTTCAGTCTCTCCTTCTGGCATTTTACACTGTCTGAGGCAGCCTTCTCTGCAGTTCATCCCTACTTCCTACATTTGGAGAAGTTATCTGCTAAGGACATTCCAGGAGTCAAGTCATGGGAGTTCTGGGACAAGATTCTGATTGAAACCAACACAACTAATTCTTTCCATAACACAGAAAGGTTTCTAAAACTTGCAGACTGCATATATTCTACTAGCTGCTCCATATGTCAGGTCATAATCCGCCTGTTTGCAGGTGGGAACAGGGAAGAAAAGGCATCCTTGATGCACAAGGAACATCATTAACGTCTCTGAAGGTGTTATTTTGCACTTTGTGAACGTAGTACAGCATGCTCCTCGGTGTGACGATTTGGTCAATGATGGGCTTACAAGTATCATAGTGGTCCCGGAAGACTGTAAGGGATCAGCATTTTCCTATACCTAGTGGCATCATAGCGCATGGGTTTGTGGTGATGCCAATGTCATCCAACCATCTTCTCTTCAGTCGCTTAAAAGACTCGCATGCACAATTATGTAAGGTGCTTAAAGTTTGACAGTGATGATAAGCAACTGTGTTACTGGTTTGTGTACTTAGGACGCTATTCTATACTATACTTTGTATCGTTCTTTAAGAGTATACTCTTTGTACTTACAAAAAAAGTGAACTGTGAAACAGTCTCAGGCAGGTCCTTCAGGAGGTGTTCCAGAAGAAGGTATTGTCATCACAGAAGATGACAGGCCTTCTAGTGGGATAAGGTGTGGAGGTAGAAGACAGCGATATTGATGATCTGAACCTGCTTAGGCCTAGGCTAATGTGTGTGCTTACGTCCTTGTTTTTAACAACAACAACAACAACAACAACTTCAAAAAGTGAGAAAAAATTTTTAAGGAAAAAAGCTTAAAGAATAAGAATATTAGCATATTTTGTGCAGTTGTACAATATGTTCGTGTTTTTTTTTTTTTTTGAGTTGGAGTCTCACTCTATCGCCCAGACTGGAGTGCAGTGGCCGCTCCCGGCCACCGCAGCCTCGACCTGCTGGGCTCCGGCGATCCTTCCGCCTCAGCCTTCCGAGTAGCTGGAACTACAGGCGCACGCTACCACGCCCGGCTGATTTTTTGATTTATTGTAGAGATGAGGTCTCGCTGCCCAGACGGGTCTCGAACCCGCGGGCTCAGGCAATCCACTCACCTCAGCCTCCCAAAGGCGCGGGATTACAGGCTGAGCCACCGAGCCTGGCCATGTTCGTGTTTTAAGCTGAGTGATTACAAAACTATCAAAAATTTTAAAAAGTAAAATCGTTATCAAGAGAAAACATTACAATAAGCTAAGATTAGCTTATAATTGAAGAAAGACATTCTAAAATAAATTTAGAGTGGCAAAGTTTACAGTGTTTACAAAGCCTACAGTGGTGTGCAGCGATGTCCGAGGCTTACACTCACCGTGACTCACTGACTCACCCAGGGCAACTCCCTTTCTTTTACACCTGATAAATCCCTTCTTAAATATTGAGAAAGTTCATTCAGAATCTTCTTTAGGACATTAGTCTTGACCTCCTGAAAAAGCACTGGTCACCCTCCCCTTTGGGATCCCACCACAGCTCTGTTGTAGGACAAGCCACAACAAATGGCGTTCACTTGTGTCAATTTCTGTGTCAGTTTTTAGGCTGTGATGACAATGCCCGGTGACTAGAACTTAGTCATTCATCTGAGTAGCCTCCTTACCTAGCATATGCTGGCACTCATTATGCACTCAATACATGTGGACTGAATTGCCACAAACCATTGGTTGTTATTTGGGATTCAGAACACTTAGAGACCAGTTATAAAGCATGGATCCATAATTTCAGAAAGGTGTGTTACACTTTTTCTATTTGCTAGACTTGCAGAGTCCACAACTAACTCATAATGTGACTAATTATGTAATGAAGCAGCCCTCATTTCAGTCTCTTCCATTAGGAAAGAAATCGCATCCTTTCATTGAAAAAATATGCAACTGGGATAAAAGTGAATTCCAAGTCT
This sequence comes from Cephalopachus bancanus, assembly GCA_027257055.1. Lineage (NCBI taxonomy): Eukaryota > Metazoa > Chordata > Mammalia > Primates > Tarsiidae > Cephalopachus > Cephalopachus bancanus. Next base: position 2,755,239 of record JAPVLO010000176.1, on the reverse strand, counting down.
GAGGAATAGCAATTAGCAAAATCAGTGTCTGGGGTGCTGCCTGTATGTAATTGGACTCATGGACTATTGCCTGGAACAACTGCAATAACAATATCGAGCACTTGCCTTGATCTGCTTTGTGCACAGTAATCCATTATAGCAGGCTGATAGGTCCAACAGCAACAAACCACACCCCTCCGCCCACTGTGAGCCACTGTCGTGCTAAGTGTATTACTCTAGATGCTCTTGACACTGCACCTCTCAGCGTCCTGCTTCCCACATCTGTGGCCCTGCCTCTATGAATAGAAGAGGTATGCAAGACTCACCTTTCTAGCCAGAAATGTCATGCTTTAGCATAGCCAGCCTACAATACTTAGGACCCTTGAATCTATGGGAAAGAGTTGAGCCTCTCCTTTCCCTCAGTTTTTCTCTTAAGGACTGATGAGAAATTTTAGTGCCATTCTGGCAGGACCTTCATTATGGAAGTGGAATAGATTTCAAAAGCTCTGCTGAGTACTAGAACTGTAGCACCATTAGGCAAAGATGTGGAAGCCTCTTTTAGGTCTGATTTAACACCTATCTGTAAACTCCTCAGAACTGGCATTTGTGTCTAATTTCCACTACCACTTCTATTCAGGTGATCCCTAATTATGTCTCTAGTTCTAGGGACTCTCTGAGCACTAGACCTCAGATGTGGACAATACCATAAAGAAACCAATTCAGGTTGGGTGTGGTGGCTCACACCTGTAATTGCAGCACTTTGGGAGGTGAAGGTGGGAGGACTGCCTGATACCAAGGGTTCAATACCAGCCTGGGTAACTTTGCAAGACCTCATCTCTACAATCAAAATAGATAAATAAAAATAATTGCCAGGCATGGTGGCACGTACTTGTAGTTCTGGCTACTTGGAAGGCTGAGGCATGCAGAGTAGAGACCAGCAAACTTTTTTTTTTTTTTTTGGTAAAGTGCAAAGTAGTGAATATTTTGCACTTTGCAGTCATAGGATCTCTGCTGTAGCAACTTGACTCTGACATTGTAGTGCAAGAGTAGCCATAGATAATACCTAAGCCAATGTGCAGTGTCGTGTGACAATAAAAATTTATTTACAGAAACAGTGAACTGGATTAAAACCATGTAGTCATTTTCTACTGCTCCTTGTGGTGTTCATTCACTTTTATTTAAATATTTATTGTTGCACCCATCCACTTTCATTTTAACATTCAAAGAAACTTTTGACGGATTGGTATTGGCTATTTAATAATTCTAGTACTATCTAATATTTATACAGAGTATGTCTCATTTTTAAAGTGCTTCATGTGACTATATAGGGAGATTCTAAAGATATAAGTATATGTATGTGTATATGTATGCATGTGTATGTGTACATGTAGATGTATGAGTATATGCATATGTATGAGTATGTGCATATGTATATGCATGTATATATGCCTATATATGTGCATACATGTAGATGTAAGTGTGTATATATGTATTGTGTGTATATGTATAAGCATGTGTATATGCATGTGTGTAGGTGTATGTATGTGTATATGCAAGGATATGTATACATATGTGTGTACATGTATATGTATGTGATGTGTATATGTATGCATATTTAGGTAGATGTGTATATGTATATGTATGTATGTGCGTGTGCATATGTATGTATATGTGTATATGTATTATGTGTACATGTATATGTATATGTTTATATGTATATGTTTGTATATGGGTATACGTGTGCATACATGTATACATATGAGATGTGCATATGTACGTGTGTATGTATATAGGTATATGCATTCATATGAGTATATGTATGTGTATGAATACATATGTATATGTGTATAGGCATGAATATATGTGGATATACACATGGGCATGTGTATATGTTGTGTGTGTATATTGTGTATTTCAGTCTTTGCAACAGTATCAAGAAGTAGCTTAGTAGAATTTTTTCCCTGATATTCCTTGATCCATTTCTTCTATAGAGTCCACTTTTCCTGCTAGGCATCCTCTCTCACTTTCTCCCATAAGTTGTCTATGAAGGAACCTACCCGTAGAAGTTGCTATTTCCTGAATATTCCTTTGTCCTTCCTCTTTATGGGTTTCTGCGTGTCCCTTCTGTGTTGTGGTAAGCTTTCTATCCCAGCTCTCTTTGTCAACAGACTGTATCTTCATTGAACTAGTAGAAACTCAGAAAGACTTAGCTCCTGAGACAACCTAGAGGTTATGTCTATCATCCTCATGTTAAGACTGTGTGGGCAGTGTGTGTACATGCATGTGCATGTGTGTTCCAGTGAGTAGCTGCCTCCTTATCCACTCAGAAGTCTCATCAGTTCTTTGTTCAGGGCTTGGGAAATAAGATGCCAGTGTGCCCAAGACCCAATTTGGCATCACGTTTCTATACACCACTCTGATTGCTGCTATCACTGAGCGATCGGGGTCTAGCACACTAATGGCTCTACAACAAAGCAGGCTCAAAGCCAGGAGAGAAGTGGGTTCCTTAAAAAGAAATTTCCAACAGTTGGGAAATTAGAAGCTCTCTCTCCTGAATTGTATTGCTCTCCTTTCATCTTCCGCCTTCTGATGTTTTCTTTTCATTTCCTCCTTGATGCTCTGAATGTATGACTGGACATTTTAATGAGATGTGCCTAGGTCCAGCCCTGGTCCATAATTAACTCCTTCTTCTCTGACAGACTGTAAGAATTTCCCAGTATGTCTAGCTTCTGGGATAAGTGTAGGGCTTCAGTAAAAATATGTATATCACCTTCACAAATTCTTCTCAAGCAGCAGAGAATTCCACTTGAGAAGGCAGCTTCAGATAGATTCTGGGGATGAAGAAGCAGAAAGAGCAGAAGATAGAGGCTCAAATACAGAGGCAATTTTTGACCGGCTTGGAAGAAGAACGATGTGACTCAAAGAGAAGATAAGGTTGAGAAGAAGATTGCCACAGCAATCACCACAGAGCATGCAAGACACGCAGTCCCAATGTCTTAAGTGAGACAAGGACTGAGAACATCTGTCTATAATCCTCCTCATCAGAAAATAAATTTCACAAAGTGAACTAGGGAGCAGAGTCCTATTTTTTTCCTGCATAAATATGGGTTGAGAATTTGCCAAGTTTTGCCAAATATGCCCATGCTTGCTCTGTTATCTTCTGCACAACTCAGAAATCATGGATTACATGATGTCTTGGGATGGTTCAATTAGCTAGTTCAAAATGTCCGCAACATGAGTTATACAAATATTGCGTGAGAGCCTTCATTTTTGCTTTGAAACTTTTGGCCAGTTGCATCCCCTTTTCTTCTTCAAATGGCTATACTTTTGCATGAAAAGCACATTACTCTTTCTCATAAATATACCTTAATGAAATCTTCAGAGCATTTTGCCATTACCTACCAATTTTAATACTAGAGTCGCAGAATATTTAAACAGCAAGGAGCCCAATTGTCTTCATCTGCTCAAGAGAAAGTTTGGAAGGCGGGAAGTCATTATCCAGTCAGGTTCCATGGCCTTTCCCATGCCCTGAGAATCTTTCTGTAAAGTGATAGTTAATGATGATGCCACAGAACACAGCAGATGACTAGGCAAAAGGACTCGAAGCAACAGAACGAGATAGCCGGGCTCGGTGACTCAGCCTGTAATCACACACCTTGGGAGGCTGAGGTGAGTGGATTGCCTGAGCCCGCGGGTTTGAGACCCGCCCGGGCAACTTGGTGAGACCTCATCTCTACAATAAATAAAAAATTAGCCGGGTGTGGTGGCACGCGCCTGTAGTTCCAGCTACGTGGAAGGCTGAGGCGGAAGGATGGCTGGAGCCCAGCAGGTGGAGGCTGCAGTGGCCAGGAGCGGCCACTGCACTCCAGTCTGGGTGACAGAGTGAGACTCCAACTCGGAAAAAAAAAAAAACAGAATGAGAGACTTAATCATCCCCAGGGGGTCCCAAAGCCATCCCTGCATATCACCAGCAGCCCACTGACAGAGCATCTTGCCCTGGTGACAGAGGTAACTGCACTGGAGACCTGCTGTCCTTGATGGTGATTCAGGGCTCTTGCTACTTCCCATGTTCCTCAACCCACTGTGTTGAAATCCTGTGATGTTTGGTTACCTGGCTTCCCTCTTTCCTTCCTATTGGCACTTCCATTTCTTTGGAAGAAGTAACTAATCTCTTTCCACTGGACTGTTTCTAGTGTGACTAAAATCAAATGCCTTGTCTAGTCATGCCTTCACCTCCAGACAGCCACTTAACCCATGTTAAGCACACTGCTGGTTTTGACTCAGAAAAGGAAACATGAGTGCAAGGCACATGGATAGAAATAGCCATGGAGTCTGCTCATCCCACAACCCAGCAGAGGCCTTGGTCATATTGTTTTGCTGGGAAACCATTCCCACATCTCAGAGTCACAGCTCATGAAAAAAACATCATGCCTGATTTCCGGTCTTCCCATTGATTCTGTGAGCATTCAACATCCCTTAATAATATTCCTTTTCACTTACGTTAGCTAGAATGAGTTGCATCAGCTACAAGCAAAGAAACCACCTGACAGGTCCAAGTTGGGGTAGGAAATTGTTGAGAAGCATTCACTATACTCTCAGGGAAATTGTGTGTGTTCAAAAGTGTCTTATACACAAGTGTAGATGGTGGAGACAAAAATAATTGCAGCAACAATTTCACATGGAAGTTACAGAAATTTGCATAGAGATGGATTTTCTTTTTATGCAATGCCCAATGCAACAGCCTGGATACCTCTACACATTTCCATGTTTTGCTGGAAATTAGATGGGAACAATCAGGGGAGATGTGGTATGTCATGTAATGCCACTTCCTCTTTCCTTGACATAACACCAGAAGTTGTTGACAGAATATTATTGGTTCTCCACATGGCATGTAGTAATAAAACCTGAAATAATGTAAGCACATGCTGCCTACCACCAAGTGAGGTCAAGGAAGTTTGAATCTCTAGGATACAGGTGGCCATATTTACCTGCATTCAATACCTTCCTTCTACATGCCTGTCTTCCAGACACCTCCCCAGTGTTGGGGCAGGGAGGTGTGCTTTCATTAAACCTCCACCTTCACAGGCTGAACTGACTCTTCAAAGCCCCAAGCACGAAATTCAAAGGAAAATTAAGTTCCAGATATAAGTATCTCCTTTCAGCTGTTTTCTCTGACTCTTACTCTCTGAACAGTTTGATAGAGACGTTTTCTACTTTGAATGACATTCTTTTTTCTGGACAAAGAAATTGCTTGAGGAAGGAAAACATTTAGGAACTCTAGCTTTCTTTCAACTTTCTTGATAATTGCTATCAAATTCGAAATGACTCAGTACTTCTAGAAAATGGGAGTGAAAATATTAAAAATACATGAAAGTTCTCTAATGTGGCATTAGATCTCAATTCAAAGATTACTTGTAAAACTCTTGCCTATCTTTGACTTCTATTAAAAAATTAGAGGTGAGGAGGTGTTAACCATGAAAATTTTTATGTAAAATTGAACAAATTCCTGCTCAGTTATAATGAAAAGAACAGCTCATAAAATCACCTTAATGTAACTTTAGAAACATGTAATAAATACATGTATTCACCAGGAAATTCCTTAGAAAATATTAGTTCTTTGCACTGAGCCACATTTTCAAAGTTTTCTGTGCTTATTTCAGGGAAGAAAGAGTCATGGGTCACTCACTGTACTAAATGCTAAACTAAGCACATGCCCATGTTAATGTTTTGCATAAAAGTCATTGTAGTGCCATTTTCAATTCTTTAACATAGGACATGAAACTGTATTATGTTTACCTGTGTAATATAATAATTCAGATAGTGATCTTAAATATACAAGAACAAAGTAGTATACATAAAAATTTTATTTATTTATTTATTTATTTACTCAAGGTCTCACTCTGTTGCCCAGGCTGCTGTAGTGCAGTGGCACAATTGTGGTTTACCACAGCCTCAACCTCCTGGGCTCAGACAGTCCTTTCACCTCAACCTCCTAAATAGCTGGGAGTACTGGCTCCTATCATCACATCTAGCTAATTTTTTTGTAGTAATGAGGTCTCACTATGTTTCCCAAGCAGATCTTGAACTCCTGGGCTCAAGGGATCCTCCTGAATTGGCCTCCCAAAGTTGTGGGATTACAGGCATGAGCAACAGCTTACAGTTGATATTTTTCTTAATGAATTTTGAAAAGTTTCTTTACCATTTCTTGCTCCTTTTTTTTTAAGTTTGGAGGTTTAATGAATGCCCCAACTCCAAGGGAGTCCCAAACTTTAATCTATATGAACTGTGATAGGAGGTATTAGGAATGGGGAAGAAAAAAGTCACTGAACAGGGACAGACAGGTGATGCTCATCTCCATCCCTCTCTTCAGGTCCTAGCATGTGGAAGGACACCAGATGCACATTAACATGAGAGTGGCTGGCCATCAAGACAGAGCACATTGTGATTATGAGATCTTAGGTACAATGATGAGCATTGTTTCTAAGGGAATAGAAAGGCAATTACACAGGTGGATTGTCTGTAATGTTCTTATCATTGTTGTGATTAGGGAATGCATTTGGGGCATTAATTACTCTCTTAAACATTTTCATTTGAAAGCTTTTTGAAAAATGAATCTTGCCCCATGCTTACAGATGATGGACACTCACAGGTAACAACACTTGATTCTTACCTTGGAGACTTCAATTCATGCACATGTGCACATCCTGTACCTGGGTTCTGATGAGCAATGAACAGTCCTCTCCTGGCACTACCCTCACTCATTTCTTATCCTCCTTCTCATTCTCCTTATTTTTTTCTCTCTATCTCCTTCTTCTTTCTCCTACTCTTTGATTCTCTTTCCATATCTGAATGCCATGTAATTAATGCATAAGCATATAGTCGGGGGATGGGAGGTATAAGAGAGTATGTCAACTGATCAAAGATCAAATTGGAGTTCTTGAAGAAAAGCAGAAGCCCCTCATTGGTTTGGGAGGATTATTGTACACACAGTGAATTACATACCTTTCTTAAACAACGTCGTTCTTAAATTATCTGTTCTGGTTAGTATTGGCTGCCTAGTTAGATTGTAAATTGATTTTGCTAGTAATCCACTACATAGGAATTGTCTATTTTTAAAAAAATCTAGAAAAGTGATACTAAATAACAGATGCTGAACATATGCTTGATGGTTTATTGATGGGTGATCATCTTGTCAATGAACCACGAGAGAGATTAATAGATTTGTGAATTTAAAAGAAATTACATTATAGAAGTTCCGAGTTTAAGAGGATTGCATTTTAGGAAAACAAGCTTTTTATTCATTCATTCAATACAGAGCTACTGACTTATTACATTTAATTTAAAATATTTCATCCTAGAGTAAGATAATAACAAAGAAATCTATTATCTGTATTAGAGTAAATCCTAGAAACTTATCCTCAGTGGTTGTACTAAAAGGGTTCCTGATTTAGAAAGTTACCTTCCAGGGCAAAGTGACCTGGAAGAAAGAAGCAACAATGCCTATTATCAGAGATAGTCATTAAAGGTGGATGGGAGACAGCTAGTCTTGGGAGAAGCACGATCATGTCAAGAGAGTCACAGCTGAGGAGGCATAGTGGCAGCCACCAGTGAAATCACACACATTTCCTTAAGAGAGCTGTTATTCCACACCAGCCAACTCCAGAGATTACAAAGTCATCAGAAAGGTACTTCCATCAAAGAAAAAACAGAGCTGCTCAGTACAGTGGTAAAAACAGATTTTATTCAGGACTATTTAAAGGCCAGGTCTGGTGGCTCAGCCTGTAATCCCATGCATTTGGGAGGCCGAGGTGAGTGGATTGCCTGAGCCCGAGGGTTCAAGACCCGCCTGGGCAACTTGGCGAGACCTCATCTCTACAATAAATCAAAAAATTAGCTGAGTGTGGTAGCGCGCACCTGTAGTTCCAGCTACTTGGAATGCTGAGGCGGAAGGATCACTGGAGCCCAGCAGGTCGAGGCTGCGGTGGCCGGGAGCGACCACTGCACGCCAGTGTGGGCGACAGAGTAAGACTCCAACTCAAAAAAAAAAGAAATGATGGAAAGGAGACCTCAGCACAGAGCTAGGCTTGATTCCACTGGACAAATGGGAATTTGCAGCTAGGGAACAATGTGGCAGTCAATGGAATGAAAAATACTAGGAGGAAACATTTGGGGTAGTAAACCAGCCTCACAGGATTCTTGCCAATGACAGGCCAGGGTGATCAGATGTCACCCGGGGATGGTGGAGGAAAAGGAACCCGATTAGATACCCAGGACGATCAGATTCAGGGATGAGGACTTCTGACCAATTGACTTAGCAGGGTTCTCACTAAAACTGGATTTTATAGGAAGTGTACCAGTGGGCCCAAGAGGCAGTTGAGTAGGGGCCTGATGACAGTTAGGTCAAGCAAGGATGCTTTGACCCCCTCAATAATAAAGCATTTCCCTGCTCCCCACTCTAAGTCCATGCTGGAGGAGAGAATAACTCGTGCGAGGGGCAGGGATGAGTGAAAGCCCAAGGGAAGACCAGCGGCTGACCTTCTGCAGTCCCAGGCTGGGTGAAGGGGCATTACAACTAAAGCACTTGATAATAGATATGGCCAGAGTCCACATGATTACTGACTTGAGACTGGGCTTCAAGAGGTAAGAGGGCTTTTTACTGACTGTATATAACTGGAAAACTTAAAAAGTTGTGCCTAGTTTCTATCTTGTGGGACAATCCACAATGAGGGCTTCTAAAGGGCTATTGATTGAGAAGCTTCCAGATGCTTTTCTACTTACTCCCTGTGAATCCTGCCTGTTTGGTACTTAGTGCATGGACACACTGCTTCATCCTAATGGATGGGAAGTTCCTCTTCTTCAACTTTTCCTCCCTCTCTTTCACTCATACCCATACCATGGAAACCATGACGATGTTTCTCTTCACAATGAAAACATCACTTGATTTTCACAGCCATAGACTTAACTACTAGGCCCCATTGAATTAAAATTACAAGTTCACATGGTCCTAGGAGCTCATAAAACCTAGACCATATGCATTGTGAGCCAGCTCACTCAATGTTTTAGCTGCAGTGAGTGAAACTAACTGGCATGGAAATGTATCTTGAGCAATAATGATTGTCTGAGGAATAACTTTGCTTCACCTTCTTCTGAATGTTCCCATTCAGCTTTATGGATTAGATTGACTGGTTGATTGTTGCCCAGGCTAGAGGGTAGTAGCATGCTCACAGCTTCCCACAGCCTCAACCTCCTGGGCTCAGGTGTTTCTTCTGCCACAGCCTCTTGGGTAGTTGGGACTACCAGTGTGCACTGCCACATCAAATATTTTTTGTAGAGACAATGATGTCTCACAATGTTACCCAGGCTGGTCTTGAACTCCTGGACTCAAGCAGTCATCTCAACTCGGTCTTCCAAAGTGCTAGGATTACAGGCATAAGCCACTGTGTCTGACCTAGAATTTTTTAAAAAAAGAAGAGAAGAAGGATGGGGAAGTGGAAGAGGAGTAGCAGAAGAAAAAGGAGGAGGAGAAGGAGGAGGAGGAAGAGGGAGAAGGAGATGAAGAATAAGAACAGGAGGAGGAGAAGGAGAAGAAGAAAAGGAGATTGAGAATGAGGAGAAGGAGCAGAAGGAGGAACATGAGGAGAAGAAGGAGAAGAGGAATAGAAGGAGAGAGAGAGGAGGAGAAGGAGGAAGAAGAATAAGAAGTGGAGCAGGAGAAAGACAAGGAAGATGGAGCAGGAAGGGAAAGAGGAGAAGGAGGAGAATGAGAAAGAGAAGGAGGAGAAGAAGAGGAGAAAGAAGAAGAAAAAGAAAATAGAAGAGGAGGAGGAGGAAGAAAAAGAAGAAAGACTGAGTAGGAAGAGAAAGAGTAGAAGCAGGAGGAGAATTATTTGTGTCTCAAATCCATCTTGCTTTAGAAAACACTTGAAGAAGAAATGTAATTATACATTCCGGACAGGCTACAGGTTAGGATCTTCTAATATGACTAAGACACCACTGGCTTGAACTACATAAATGTTTATTTATTTCACTTGGCTGTCTGAGTGTGAATGGTCTAGGTCTCATGGGTTCCCTCTATGGGGTTGGGACCCAGGTTCCTGTGGCTTGCTCTGCGTTCACACAGGACTTCCACCTGCTGATGTAAGAAGGCCCATCCCACTCAGTTGACAAATAAATATTCCAGCTAAAGGGGAAAGGAAGGGGAAAGGGACATGAACACCCTGCTGGGCTCCAGCGATGCTTCCGCGTCAGGCTTCCAAGCAGCTGGAACTACCAGCATGAGCAACCACAACTAGCTATTTTTTAATTTATTGTAGAGATGAGGTTTCACCAAGCTGCCTGGACTGGTCTTGAAGCTGCAGGCTCAGGCGATCCACTCACTGCTGCCTCCCAAAGTGCTGGGATTACAGGCTGAGCCACCAAGTCCAGCCATCCTTCTCTTTTAAAGTGTAGGAATCCACAGTTGTAGACATTGATTGTGTTCATATTCCCTTGGCTAAAGCCTTGTCAGATGGCCACAGTCAGGGTCTATGAAGCTGAGAAATGTTCTCAGCTAAAGTCCCATCAACATTGGAGAGGAGAGAACAAATCAAGGAGAACAAGGAGTGGTCGCTTACTTGTACACAAAGGTTTTTAAAGAGAACCTGGTCACTGGAGTCACCCACTGTGCTATTGGATACAATTCTTATTCATTTTGTCCCACTGCATTTTGTACCCATTGCCATCCCCACATTATCTTCCCCCATCCTGTCCCTGCCTCTGTTACCCACATATGAGGCTTAACAATCAGGTTCACGAACCATCTTAGAAAAATGCTACATACCTCATTGCTGAATATCACTACTGTCACTTTTGAAGTACTCCCCTTGGGAAGCTATGCACTAAACACCCTCCCTACTCACCTGGTTTGGCCCCCAATGACTGTTTTCTTTACTCATAGATAAAGAAAATATTGAAAGGAAGACATTTGATGACATTCAGGCTATTAGGCCAGCTCTGATGGCCATTTCAGAAAAAGAGTTCCAAAATTGCTTTGATGGGTGAACTAGGCACTGGTGTCAGTGCATAGCTTCCCAAGGGAAGTACTGCAAGGTTGCCATAATGATATTCAGCAATGAGGTATGGAGCACTTTGTCTAGGATGAGTTCATGAGCTTAATTGTTGGATTTTGTATTTTGGAATGACTAAATGTGGAACTGGAAGGTTCTGAACACAGAGATGATAAATGCTTGGGGTGGCAGGCACCCTGATTATCCTGATTAGACTATAACATATTGTATGTGTCAAAACATCACAGGTACCCTATAAACATATACAACTATTGTATAATTTCATTTCAAGTAACCTACACATTTTTGCATAATTCCTCTGGAAAGTAACATCTGGGCAAGGATTCAAGTGCTGATACTAGATTTGAAAGACATTGCCTGAGGGTATTGAGGGTGAAGAAAAAATGAGGAAACGAGACAAGGACAATGTCAAAGAGAGATGATGTGTGCATCATGATGGCTATAACATCAAGGAGCTGCAAGGAGACGTAGTCGGTCAACGTTCACTTAGTCGCTCAACACATTCTTTTTCCATCAAGCAGGAGCAGTTCCCAGAATTGACGAGAAATAACTGCACCTCGGAGGCATCTACAAATAGGAGAACAGTAGGAAATATTGTCCATTTTCTGCCCAATTTTCTCTGGACACGAAGTTTTGTGAGCTTCTGAGTCAGTGCTTTTATTCAAGTGTGAAGGTAAGAGCCAACTCAGATGAGGTGAAGCAATGAAGAAGGGAGGGAATGGTCAGGCATGGTGGCTCAAACCTGTAATTCCAGCACTATGAGAGGTGGATGCAAAACAATTGCCTGAGCCCTGGGTTTGAGACCAGCCTGGGCAACTTGGGGAGATCTCGTCTTTACAATAAGCCAAGAAATTAGCCAGGTGTGGTGGCATGTGCTGGTGGTTCCAGCTGCTTGGAAGACTCAGGTGGAAGGTTTGCCTGAGTCCAGCAGGTTGAGACTGCAGTGGCTGTGAGTGTGTCACTGTAATCCAGCCTGGGCAACAGAGTGAGACTCTGACTCAAAAAAGAAAAAAACAGGGAACAAAAGAGGCTGCTGAGGACTTCCAAGGAGGTGCACAGCACTGGATCTCACATCATGTTGCAAAGTAAGCAGAAATTGAAGACTTAGTCCACGTCCCAGGATCTCCTTCCATGTGGAAAGATTTCCACAGAGTCATGTCTTCTTCGCTGTTCTCCCCACCTGCTCATCCTGCCCTCTCTACAGAAAGAGAAGGGATGTATCTGATTGGAGAAGCTCGGTAAAGAAACCAGGCACAAGAAGTAGCTGCTTCCCTGCATTTCCTATGATCTGCCTGCCAACAGAGGCATGTTCTGTCTGCTTGGTGCCATGCACACACTTGATGGTGAAGGCCTATCCCTGCCATTGTCCAGTGCTGACTGTGACTGTGTGGACACCAGCCTCTCTCTAAGCATGGTCATAGGCAGGCCTATTGCTGCCTTAGATGTAGGCCACCTTCTCCTGTATCTACTCCATAGCCATTTTATTTCCAACTACCTTTCCCTCTGCTGACCTCAGAACTCTGTTGGTTAGAAGGGACTGATCTATTAGTCTATAAAAACTCAACAAGAGGCTAGGTGCAGTGGCTCACACCTGTAATCCCAGCACTTTGGAAGGCAGAGGCTAGAGGATCGCCTGAACCCACGAACTGGAGATCAGACTGAGGAACATGGCAAGACCTCATCTCTACAATAAATTTTTTAAAAGCTTGGCGTGGTGGCACATGCCTGCAGTTCTGACTACTTGGAAGGTTGAGGTGGAAGGATTGCCTGAGCCCAGCAGGTAGAGGCTGCAGTGGCCGTGAGCGTGCCACTGCACTCTAGCCTGGGTGAGAGAGTGAGACACTGACTCAAAAAAAAAAAAGTCACTCTCTAGAGATAACAATATGTATTCTTGTTGATTTTTGTTGTTTTTTTTTTGAGTCAGAGTCTCACTCTGTCGCCCAGGCTGGAGTGCAGTGGCACGCTCATGGCCTCCCCAGCGATGACCTGCTGGGCTCTGGCGATCCTTCCGTCTCGGCCTTCCAAGTAGCTGAAAACACAGGTGTGTGCTACCATGCCCAGCTAATTTTTTTATTTATTGTAGAGATGAGGTCTTACCATGTTGCCTAGGCTGGTCAAGAGTGACTTTTTGCTGCTACTTAAAAGGGAGGAAATTTTAGGTGGTCATCTTATAGCTATAACATATTGAACTCATGTGATGTTCCAGGCAGTGTTAAACACTGTTTGAACAAGATTTCACTTATTCCTATAAAGACTTGATAGGTGTACAGATAAGCAAGCTGACGCTTCTTTCCAAAGATTCATTCATTCATGCAACTTGAATTTAATGGAATACCTACTATGTGCCATGGCTAAATGAAAAGGCAGGCAACATCTATGCTCGCGTAGTATAAAGTTTAGTTGGGAAACATACAATGGTCAATTAATCATAAGAAGAAACATGAAACTGCAGTGTAATTAGTGGTATAGAAGGAAGACACCATGTCCAATGTGTGCAGTGAGAAAGCCTTGGATGAATGGGGTCCTGAAACAGGAGCGAGAATTAATTAAAAGGGGTGTGTGAACACTGTTGTTGGTCAGGGGCAAGAGAGGTGAGATTCCAGACAGAGACAGTAGCATGTACAGAGGCCTGGGAGTGTAAGGACATATGGAGAGGACAAAAGACAGTACAAAATGACCAACATGGCTTGAGGGAAGAGAGTGAGAGGCAGCTGACAATAGACAAGGCTGGCTGTGCTGGGGGACTAGGCCGTGTCTTGGGTGCATAAAGGCATTTTTACTTTCTTTGAAAAGGAATCAGATGCTATTGTGAGGTTTTAAATGTGCTGTGGTGCGTTGATACTGTTTTTGCTTGCAATTTTGAAAGTGGATCAGAAGAAAGCTAGAACGTGTGTTCGTTATCAAAGAACTGCTGCCAGCATCCAGGTGAAATGAACTGGTGAATATCATGGAAATATGTTTATAAATTTTTAAAAAATATGTACAGATGGAATAGATGAGATATGAGGCATGAGGGTAACCAGCTTGTCAAGTCTGACACTCCAAAATCAGAATAGGGTGACTCTCTAAGGGCCTAGAAGCCGCTGTGTCTATTTACAAGTCCAAACTCTTTCCACTGTAAAATAACCAGAAGCATATCTGCTTCAGAACAGAGTTTCACTTGGAGAGAGATAATCCGGTAAACTGCTGGACCGAGTTTATAAGAGATTCTTTCTCTCCTTCGTGTTTGCAATAAATGTCTACCTTTAAAAAGTATAGCCAGGCTGGGAGCAGTGGTTCACACCTGTAATCTCAGCACTTTGGGAGGCCAAGGCAGGAGGATCACTTTAGCCCAGGAGTTCAAGAGCAACCTGGGCAGCAGATCTCGTCTCTACAAAAAAATTGTTTTTTAAATTAGTCTGGTGTGGTGACACATTTGTAGTTCCAGCTACTCAGAAGGCTGAAGTGGAAGGCCCGCCTGATCCCAGGAGATGGAGGCTGTGGTGAGCTGTGATCATGCCACTGCACTCTAGTCTGTCCAACAGAGTGAAACTCCAACTCAAAAATAAAATAAAAATAAAAATCATAGCCAGAACTTCTCCTTTCAGACTTTCCCACAATCCGTGTTACAGAAATCAATTCAAAAGTGTCCCGAGACAGAGTTAGACACCAGCTCAACAATGTACAAATGTTCTGAGTTTCAGATATATGCTCTCCTATGGTAATTACATATTTCTATGATAACCAGGTATATTTTATGGACCGATGAACAGAACTCCTTAATGCAACTGTAATTTTCAATATCTGCTGGGTTTTTTCACACTGACCAGTGTTCTGGGAGCTTGTTAGTGGCTGTGAAAGGTAAGAAAGAAAAGAAAGGTGTAGCTAGCAAAAGGCAGGATTTTATTTAGTGGATCCTATTTTTTGCTTCTTTTTTTTTTCACACATTGCAGATCCCTAAGACAGATATAACTATACCAAAATACCTATTGTGCCTTGCAGCTGTGTGATGGATGCTTTGCTAGTTATGGATTCACAAATACCATGTCTTAGCTTAGCTAACAAGGCTTTTTTTCTTAAATGAGGCAGAATAGTTAAGTGAAAGCCCCTTAATTTGAGCATGAGTGCGCCATTCCAATTAAGCTTGAAGAATCAAAGAAAAGAGTTGATTTCATTTTTTTTCTGAAGTGAAAAAGTAGATAGCACACTAAAAGATGAAAATGGTACAGCGTCATCTGCAAATCACACATTTTTATCCAGAACTTGGGTCACACATGAAAACCTCCAAACCATGAATCGAAAAAATAAAACGAACACAAAACTTAATGTACAGATAGGTAGGTAGGTGGGACAGACATTAGCGGATGCATGTTTTATTTACCTTAAAACTGCACATGTCGCAAGCCCTCACTGGTACCATTTCAACATTGGCAGTCACAGGTTGCCCATGGCACCATCACACCTGAAAGCTACGTTTGATACTATCGCTTTCATTAGTGTTTCCTTTGACTCTGTTGATTATAAAAAACAAAAACAAAAAAACAAAACAAATCAAAAAAGTTTCCAGAGACAAACTTACTGTTTGAGAAATTTCACTGTTTGATTATTTTTTAAAAAGCCACCATTTCTGGAGACAATCTTACTGTTGAGAAAGTCCACGTCACCACCCATATTACTGGCTTAGTGCTACTAAGTTAATTACTTCTGAGTCTAACAATCTGAGGACATTAGTCAAGACAAGCTGGGGTGTACTGAGGGATTGTATTTACTCAGAAACCTCCAGCATTTTGCACAACAGTTACTCATTTCTCACTCACTCATGCTATCTATGCAGCTCAAGGGACCCAGACTGACACTGGTGCAACCACCTGGTGATGCTGTCCTCCCAGAGCATGGCTTCTAGGGCCTGCTTCTAAGTATCTCAAACTCAAACCATTTCTCGTCTCACTCCCAGCCAGAGCTCATCACCAGATTTCAGACTACGACAAGGAACCCTGGAAAAGTGGGGAAGCACGAGGAATAGAAAGTGAGCACAACTGGGTTTGTTACCTGCAGTTGGCAACTCCGTACAATAGAAGATTGACCAGAGGGCAAACTTTGATTGAAACTCTTTTTAAAAAGAGTATATGATTTCACGAGAGGAATGTTAAGAGGATTCATCATTTAAAAAATAGATTCTGTCTGAGCTGGAGAGGGGGTGCAATAGACATGGTTATCACAGAAGATTGATAAAAAGGACCAGAAGAAAATGAAGCAGTTAAGAGAAGAAAGAAGAATAACCATCCAAGGTTCCCCACCCATGGAAGCAAGCTAAATAAACGAATTAACCAAGGCGATCTTGGACAAATAAAAAGCAAGCATGATATCGATTACTTAACCAAATATAACTTCTTGAGAGCATCAGTGTCCTCATGAGCAGTTTTGACTTCACATGATGAATTGCTAAATAATTTTAAATAAAATAATGTTATATCTTCAGGAAACCCAAGGCAATTCCGACAGTGGTCCATTAAACTGAGTGAAATAAAGATGTATCAAAGAGATGCAATCAGTTGGAAATTTGTTAAGGACTCAAGGATAGAGAAGAAGGTGCATATTAAAAAATGAAATATAATTTTGACAACTCAATGTGAACATGTGTGATACAAAGAGCAGAAATGAACTGTGATAACCCTTGAGTTGTTTTGTCATAAAGTTTATGAGTCTGGGGGAGAGAGAGAGATAACTGCACAAAGGAGAGAAAAGAGAATGAGGAGGAAGCATTCAAGTATGTGGTCTTTTAAACTTGATAACATGCATCAGTATATGAGGAGGAGTGAAATAGTTTTTTCTTTCCATTTTATGTTTTATCACATTATTGGTAGAAATGCCAATAATTTAAATTGATTGTAAATCTCCACAACAATTATTTCTCAGACATGATACAATTTTACATTCATAACAAACTATGATCTGGTTCATTATGACAATTATGGCTTACAGATGGCAAGTGACTTACCAAGATCCATGAGTTGACAAACTGTACTTGAGTTCAGGTTTATCTGGCAAACTATTAATGAAACATTGTCTTTCAAATGCTCTACTTTTCTATTTTGTGTTTATCCCATTTCTTTTCTAACTTTTTCCAATCTGTGTATGTCATATTTCACAGTTGCAAAAGCACCTTCTTCCTCCCCCAAAATTAGGATATATTTTGCAAATTAGACTTGAGGGAGATAACAAGACTATCAAGGGAGTAAAATGTTCAAGTCCTCGTCTTTTCCTAGTTCAAATCCTACTGTAAATATTACTGGGGCTTAGTAGAGAAATAAAACAGAATGAATGGAGAACACAAGGAGCTCTATATTTAGTGTAGACATCAAATCGTGTCTTTATAAGTGCTAAACGACTAGTTGCAACCAAAAAGTACTGCCTGTTAATTAAAAGATATGACTGGGCTGCATGATATTTACATGTTATCAAATTCTGAGAAACAAAAAAATTAGATAATCTCGGCATTGTTAAAATGGAAAAATCACATAGTACTTACTCTTTTTTTTTTCTTGTCTTGGTCAGACTTTTACATTCTCAGGCATTTGACTTGGATTTTAAGTTTTCATCTCATAAATTAAGCTCTGTGGAACAGTATTTCATTTTCTTTTCTTTTTTTATAATTATACTATACAATATTACCCAGAGCATTCCAACCACCTAATCAATTTCTGCTTGGATTCTCTTGGATATTCTTTAAAATTACTACACTGACTTACAGATTTAGTTGAAATCCTTTCTCTCCCTTCTCAAACCCTAACTCTTGTATTTTCCTTCTCATTTCATGAACTTCAAAATCAATAACAACCTTGACAAATATTATGGCATATACAATGAACAAATCTGATGGAGACGGCAGAAACATTGTTGCCAGTGCACTTCATAATACCTGGTAGTACAGCAAGATATTTGGAAACCCAAAAGAGAAGTGATGATTTTACAAGTAGGTTACAATTTTTATTGACCTCCATCCCGAGTCCAATATCTTTGTTCTAAAGAGTGGAACTCGCCCTGATAAAAGAAAATCTCTTCATGTTCAGAATCCCAGCTGCCTTGTTTTCCCCAACTAAGTTATGTGTAAAACATAAAGAGAACTCTTAGATCTGCTGGGATATGGGGTTGCTAGGGTGACTGTTAAAGAAACTGAGCCTGAGACTATCAGAGATCAATGAGAGAAGGAAGGCACTAGGGGCTAAAGTTAGAAATATTAAATCTTTGGACAAGACCTTTTTCCCTAAAGCTTAGAGAGTTAATTGGTTTTCTTGGTTTTATCTTTCAGCAATGGTTACCTAACACACAGACACCTCTTTTCAGATCATACACTTGTTATCTCTCTTTTTCTTTGCACCTCTTCAAGACAGACAGAGATGAGTAAAATTCATAACCAGAAATGAGGTGCTGCTTTGGCAGCCATATTCCATGCCTCCCATTATCTCATTGTTTGTCCTAAAATACCTCTTATTTGCTTATTGTTTTTCCATTATCCCTTCAAGAAGAAGATAAATGCCCCTAAGCTTCAAACTAAAACCTCCTCCCACTCCACAAAGTCATCCCTGCCAACATAAATAATAATGAGTTGACACTGAAAACATTACAGTGTAGTAAAAGTGTGTTTCTCACTCAACACAGTGGTCCCAGGTGGGAAGAAGGGAAAAGGGGAAAAGGAGGAAGTCACTGGCTTTGAAGTGACAAATAACATCCACCTATAATTTATCATGTGATCATACCCAGATATAAAAGGTGGTTGGAGATTATAATTTCTGACTGGGTAGCTGCATTTCAGCTACAAAATCTATCTAAATATAAATATCTAAAGTATAGACTCTATACCATGCATGGCAAAACATAAATTTTGATGGATAGTTGTCTATATACAACATAATTTAGGCATTAGCATCAATATAATAAAATAAATGTTCAAGGGAATCTATGATGTTTGGCTGTTTTATTTCTCTTGATTGATTAGACCAACAGTTTATTGATCATGTGCTAAGCTGTAGCCAGACATGATTCTAGGTATTGGAGATATAGTTGTGAATAAAATAGTCAAAAATTGCATCCCTTGTGAAGCCTCTATCTCAGGAAAGGCAAGTCAATAAGTGAGCAAAATCTACAGTAAATTCTACAGTATAATCCAAGGAGATAGTGCTCCAAGAAAAATAAAGTTGGGAGAAGGAAGAGGACGGTCTTGGAGGACTATCAAGAGGTGATGTTCAGATAGACCTGAAGGTGCTTAGGGAGGCACCCATTCAAGCACATGCCAAACAGGAGTACAAGGGCAGCTGGCATGTACAAGGAGCAAAAATGTGTGTGGCTAGAGTAAATGAGGAGGGCATCAGAGACACATGCATGAAAGTGATGGAGAAAAGACAGACCAGCTCAGAACAGTCTAGAGGAGGGCTTTGGATTTTACTCTAGAGTAACCTCATCTCAAGGTTTTGAGTGGAAAAGTGGCATGTTCTGCTCTTACATTTTGACTGACTTACTCTGGTTACAGAGTTGAAAATAGACTAAAGCAAGGCAAGGGTGGAAGCTTGTAGACCCATTTGGATGCTCTGAAAATAATTCAGGTAGGCAATAACAGTAAATCAGATCAGGTTGCTAGCACAGGTGGTAGTGAGACATGGTTACATTCTGGATACATTTTAAAAGCAGGACCAGAAGGAATTGCTGAAAGACTAGATGTGAACATGAAGGAAAATGAGTGGTCACGATGACTCTAAGACTTTTTGTCTTAGCAACAGGAAGGCTTGTGTTGCCATTAAGAAGTGGAGAAAGATGATTCCAATCAGGTTTGGGAAGGAATATCAATAGTTTTATTTTGAACAAATTGAGTTGAGATGCTAAAACTCAGAGTGCAAATGTAGGATAAAAATTGGATATAGAAAGCTAAAGTTCTAGGGAGAATAACTACAGATGTAAATTTGGGAATTTCCAGCCTATGGACTTTCCCAGAGACTGGACGAGGTTAGTCAAGATGTGAGTATTACAGGAGAAACCTCAGGTCTCAGCAGGGGAACACACCAATGGTAACTGAGTGGAGGCAGATAAGGAGATATTCGTCTTATCTCATATTCTTCATATTTGGAAAAGTGGACTAAGTCAATTAGTTTCCAAACATCACAGTGTACAGGCCCATCGTTTTAAAAAGTACTCAGGAACAACCACAGTTAAGAAAAATAAATGGATTGTGTGCCTTATTTTGCAAACCTACAAGAGCTAGAATACATACAATTAATTATAGATATATACCTTCTTGTACTTCATTTCACTTAAATAATTAAAATTTCTGACAATTATAATTTCCAATGGATTTAATGTTGACTCGTTTTTAAAACAGAAAATAGAGAGTTTCCCAACATTGGCTTCCCACCATAAAATGGGAAGATTTCCACAAGGCGAGAGCTAAAACTCAGACATTTTCTGGGATGCCATAATCTGAATTAAGAAGAGATTAGGAAGAGAACAGATTTTCCAGGCAGAGATACAAACATAAGATTACTGCAAAATTTAGTGGATTCGAGTCTAAAGACTCTGCACTTAAAAAATTCTGTGAACTTTTCAGCCTACCAAATTCTGTCTTCTCTTCCTTTATAACAGATTCTCTTTAGTTTCTAATTTGCCGCAGGTGAATGGAATTTTAAGTTAGTCATACCTGTGTGGAAAATGCTGCAGAAATTAAACCACAATAAAGATACTAATATAACTAAACACATTTTTGTGAAGAGACTGGGAAGAGGATGCAATAATGGTAGTTCTACCATAGCGAGTACTTACACAGAGCTTTCAATGTGTTAGCTGCTTTTCATAGCACTGTATGCCTATTTAATATCATTGTCACAATAATCCCACAAAGTAGATATGATTATAATCTTCATTTTACAAAGAAACTGGGGCACAGAAAGGTTTAGTAACCTGCCTAAAATGTTGCAGCCAACAAAAAGTCAGGATCTGGACACAGACAATCTTGCTCCCAAGTTTCTGCTTTTACTCACCTTTCTGTTATTACATCATCATCCTCGGATTTTTAAAAATTATTTTATTTACTGTCCAACTTTCATGTTATTCTCTGACCTATTTATTTCTATCTGTTGATTAAACCAAAGATTTCCTTGGCAGAATTTTGGCATTTTTCATTAATTGTCACAACAAATAGGGCCACTCACCATAATTGGTTAACTTCATTTACTTATTTAATTTAAAAATACTAAATATTCAAATGATGTCAAAAAATAAATTCGATCCTAGACTTTGTTGGTTGAAAGCATGAAAGGGAGTGTTAGGAATATACTTTTTTTTTTTTGAGTCAGTTCTCACTCTGTCATCCAGGCTGGAGTGCAGTAGCACAATCATGGCTCACTGCAGCCTTGATCCCCTGGGCTCAAGGAATCCTCCCACCTCAGCCTCCTGAATAACTGGGACTATAGGTGCACACTACCATGTCTGGTCAATTTTTGAATTTTTTGTAAAAACAAGGTCTTGCTATGTTGTGCAGTCTGGTCTTGAGCTCCTGGGCTCAAGCAGTCCTCCTGCCTTGGCCTCCCAAAGTACTGAGTTTGCAGGCATGAGCCACTGAGTCCAGCTTGCATGCAAACTGGATTGGAATTCCATTTGATACATAACACGGAGCTGCACTGGGTCCTATGGGAGCAAAGAGCAGAGGTACAGGAACAAATTATTCCAATTCCAGGCTTAAACCAGGTTAGGAGCAGCTGTTTGGTGAAGCAAACAAGATGGATGGGCAGGTGGGATGGTGTGAGCAAAGGCACAGAGGCATAAATGAGTCTCTGAAGGAGAAATCCTACGTGGTTCAACTTGCACTTATATTTCAAAATGATTGAGCACCCACTAGGTGCCATACACTGTGTTCAACGCTGGGAATTCAAAAGACACAGTCATCATCCTCAAGAAATTTGCCATAAAGTCATGGGTATCTCTTAGAAAGAAAGGGAAAACGTTCTCAGCATCCACTTTGTAGAACTTTTCTGATTGTCCCCAAACTTTAATTCCAGGTTCTCATGGGTAGCAACATCAGTACCTTATAATACTTGGAGTTGGTAGTCCTTGTTCAGAATACATCCCTATTTCTACAGAGTGGCCTTGTCCTCTCAAAAAGGACACAAGAACTCAGCTTGCAGGGCCCTATGTCGCTGGCCATGAAGCTCTGGTTTTATTCAATGCAAGGGAGACTTGGAAAGCCTTCCATCTGAGACAGACACAAGACAGAAATACCCCGTGCTTTCTATGTTTTAGTGTGCTGCTTCTTCAGCTCTAATACCTCTTTCAAAAAGAGTTTAAATCCTGAAAACTGGAGAACAGAATCATAAAACAGTAAACCTCATATACCAACTGACTATAAGGCAGAAGCTTCTGTATAAAATGATGAGAGAAAGATAAAGCAAGCATATAAGATACCCGTAACATCTGTGCCGAATACCTTTAAAATCCTGGAGTTTCAGATGCTGAGAATAACAATTGGGTTTGCTAGTCAGAGGCTGCTTTGGCCCATTTGAGAAAAGCATGTCAGTCATTCTTAATGGTCTCTGCAAAACCTTCCCCATGTCTTTGCCAGGACTCTCATATAATAGTTACATGATAAGCCCCAGTGTGCTTCCCAGTAAATCAGGAGTTTCACAGCTAAGTTACACGATAAGCCTCGCTATATTGAACAGTAAATCATGGAACTCCTCAATAAAGTTACACACTGAAGCTCCTGGATATTTATTTATTTTTTCTTTATGGAGTTCTCTTCCAGGGGCAGATATAGGTCACCAGTGGGGCTTCTGCCAACTGCTTCTTTAGCCCTCTGCATACATGTTTCCAGGGGACTCTCTGAGTCCCTCCCACCACACTGGAGAAGGGGGAGTATGAAACCTGACAGGAACCCCAAAAGATCTCAGAACTGGGATATGCACGAATGGGTGGATGCAGAAGGGCGTGTGAGCTGGGAATGCTAAGAGAGAAAAGGAGAAAAGTTATGCCACGCTAATAGACCATTTGTTCATGAAGAATCAGTGGAACACACGTAACAGTAACATCAATAACATTTCTCTAATGATAATTTAATGATTATAAACTATTACATTACCAAGATGAAGCTGTGTTTCTCTAAAGGCATGATGCATATTATTTAATGCACATCTGCAGATACCCAGTACTTTATCCAGCTCTGACGGGTACTAATGGAGCCTGGGAGTCAAGAGTAATCATAGTCTGTCATCTCCCTGCCGCTCCTCCCCAGGACACAGTGATGCTTGGGAATAATAAACTATGCTGCTTGGTGACAGGGAGCATGAGGATCCTCATGATTCACTACCGAGAAGCTACAGGCTGCGAAGACCCTTGATCAAGGAGTGTACACATCTTGAGTTAGATTTCATTTTAGTCTGGTCCGGTTATACATAGCTCACATGTACAAATATGGCAGCCTAAAGTAAATACAATACACAAAGTTATGACCATGGCAAACCAGGGCTACACTCAAATCTCACTAGTTCTTAAATGCAATGATCACTTTAAAGAGTTAGACATGACATCTAGCTTCTCAGAAAAGATTTGCAAGCAAAATTGTGCATTGGCTGCTCATATTACTAAAACTTTATTACTGTAGAAAATAGCCTAAAGTACATTTGTAAGGATACTATTATCATCAATAATTAAACTCAAACAATGCTGGTCAAAATAAATAACCAAAGTACATTCTGTACTTTAATAATCTTGTTTTGACTGTGGTTGTTTGAAGATCATGGTGGGGAGTGTGTGTGATTCTTATTTTCTTAAGTGCTAATTCTCTCAAAGTGATAATCCACATTTTCTCTCAGTTGTCAATTAAAATTAATAAGGATATATTGTATGGACAAATGATCTTATGCATAATACTATCTGGGCAGCAGTACAAGAAATAAATGTAAAATTAATCACAAGTTTGAAAAACTCAATTTTAAGTACATTTTACCTAGTATAAATGTATGTATTTGGCTCAGCCTGTAATCCCGCGCCTTTGGGAGGCTGAGGTGAGTGGATTGCCTGAGCCCGCGGGTTCGAGACCCGCCTGGGCAGCGAGACCTCATCTCTACAATAAATCAAAAAATCAGCCGGGCGTGGTAGCGCGCGCCTGTAATTCCGGCTACTCGGAAGGCTGAGGCGGAAGGATCGCCGGAGCCCAGTAGGTCGAGGCTGCGGTGGACGGGAGCAGCCACTGCACTCCAGTCTGGGTGACAGAGTGAGACTCCAACTAAAAAAAAAAGTATGTATTTTTTCTATTATTTATCAACATGCCTCAAAAATTCAGTCAATTTAAGTGCAGGTCCTAAGGTTTATTTCCAAGCTTCAAAAAGACTATACTAAATTTTTTTTTCCAGAAAAAAAAGTGCTTAATTCCAATGATCCATATAGAGAAAACACCGTGATTAGGAGATATGCTTCAGCATAAAAATTTAGCATTAAATTATATGTTTCTTTGATTTTCTGGATGAATGGATAGATGGATGGATGGATGGATGGATGGATGGATGGATGGATGGATGGATGGACGGATAAATGGATGGACAGATGGACAGACATTAATAATTTAAAAAATATATAACAGAAAGAAACACATAGCATTTGTTGGGCATCTGATCAGTAAAAATCTGAGCTATGTATATATAATATACATAGCCATTAATTCTCATAAATACACTTTGGTCACACTGTTGAACATGGTCAAAATGAGGTTCAGGAAAGTTAATTTTCCTAAGCTCACATAGTAAGAATCAGAGCAAGAATTTAAATGCAGATGTGTCCAGCAACCAAGCCTATGTCTTACTCCTACAATACACTGCCTTACGATTTTAAATGTGAGCAAGTGGTCCCGTGTATCCTCTGAACAGGTCAGACCTCACAGAGGCCATCTGGGGCCCCTGCTCCCTGCCTGGTGACAAAGACCAGTAGGAAGGCAGGTTCATTCATTTTCTTGCACATCACGGGATGATTGCTTCAAATCATGTCAAAAAGGAAGGTGGAGTATGGGGAGTGGTAACTTGGTGCTACTGTTCAGTAGTTCTCCAAAAGAAAGCTTGTGGTAGGTAAGAAGACTGAGAAAAAGCAAAGCACACAAAAAGCAGCACATCTAATAAAGTCTTCTAATTTGGAAAAAAGACAGAGCGGTATTAAGAGTTTTAAGCTTATCTGTATTCAGATGCAGATTGTTTTCCTAACCAGGTGACTGGAATGAGAATAGGAGAGAAAAGGTGAACTGCGTAGAGATTGTGCCTTTAGAAATTCAAAGTTTGATATACTGAGTTGTTTACTCATCCACATTCCAAGCAGATTTTTCCTTGCGTGCACCATGAGTTCAAAAATAGCTGTCATCAGGACAGTCCTGGGACGGGCCTAGAATGCAATGGGTGTTTCTCAAGACTCTTAGCAATTTGGAAAAGAAGGCCAGTAGAGTTTTTTTGTTTTAAATTTGCTTATTCTACTCACTGAGACCCTGAAAGTTTAGTGAAAGCCTCAAGCCTCTGACGATGTTTGGCTCCCAGAGTCATGACCATGCAATAAGAATTCCTCTCTAACTGGAGTGTAGCATGAGGGGAAGGAAGGAGTCAATCCTCATCTCCAGATTTAGGAACTGGGCCAGGAGCAGCATTTGATGGTTTGAACTTCACGAAGAGCAATGTCTCAAAGGGCAGGTTGCTTCAGTGAGTAAATGGAAGAATTTTCTCTGACAATGCCAAGTCAAATGGTCCTTTTATTGGAAACTTGGACTTGATGCCATCAGGGAAGGAAGAGCATTCATGCTGCCATCCAGAGCAGTGACCTGGAGACAGAACAGGAAACCAGCGGGTGTCCCTGGTGGGGTAGGGAGTTACTGCTCCAGTGGACAGGACCAGTACAGACCAGCACCGCTGGGGCAGTCGTGTGGACATGGTCGAATGTCTTGGGACAGCCAGACTTCCTGGTAGGTGTGTGTTCCCCAGAATGCTTTTACAAGTACATGAGTCAGAAATGTATCTTCCAAGCCAAAATAAGCACACACTGCCATGTTTTTTGAATGGAAATATTAACTATTTTATGCCACTTTCCCACTTTAAGAATCTCTATCCTCTATTTACTTACAGTGCACACACTTCTGTCTGGCATTCAAAGCACGGTGCGTGCCAGGCTCAGTTTCCTTGCCAGGTTTCATACCCGACATTGTGCTGCTCAAATTCACTCACCGTAATCATAGTAATCTATTCACTGCCCTAAAAATGTCCAATGTTCCTCATCTCCTTGCCTTTTCTTATGTTCTTCTCATCTGTTTTCTTCCTTCTCTTTATTTATTCAAGGTTGCAGGGACTCCCTGAACCCTTGGTGAAACCCCCACCCCTGTGGTGACTTCTCCCACTTTTGAAACTCTACAGTATATTTTAATGTAGTATTTTTAATATTTGGGACCTTAATTTGGTCCTTGCCACTTGTTACCTTCATTGTTTGTCATCATGTCAATAGTTATGTTCCTTTCTAAGTAGTTTATGAGCACTTTCTTACACATGACCATGGCTGATTTTGTTGTTGTTGTTAATTCCACCAACTCTCCCCAGCATCTAAAAGAGTGTCTTGCAATTTTTATGGTTTGAAGTTTTTGGCTGAAAAAGAAATGTTAAGAAGGGAAGTTAATTCAAGCATGTTTAATAAGTACTAAGTTCAGTTTTCACAAACATTTTATTGTGTAACTTTTCAAGGCATCTCTGAAAGTAAAGTTTATATGCCCACAAGAGTAAAGTCAAGCTCAGAGATTAGAAAACATGCTAATAGTCAAACAATTCACAATCCATTTGATTATTCCCTGAGAAAGGATATTCTGTCTGTCTTATTCACCTTTAGATTCCAAAAATTGAACACATTTCCTTGCACATAAGTAATTTCTTTGCAGTTTGTAATAATCATTTTTTAAACAATTGAATTTAGGTTGGAGTGACTTTGCCTCCAAATCCTAAGCTCTGTAGTTATGATATCAAAAAGTTTATGGATTTAGTAAGCTCTAACATTGTCAAGCAGAAGTAGCTTAAAATTGGTTTGCATCTCATGAAATCTGAAAGGCATGCTCACTCTAAGCAGCACAGAAATACTAAAAGAATTTCCAGACCCTACAGAGGATATAAGACCAATCCATGTGGAACAATGATTTAGGCCACTGCTTTTTAAAATTCAGTCTGAAGAACTTCCATAGAATATTTCTAAATTTATTTTGTTTGGTTTGGGTTTTTTTTTGAGTTGGCATCTCACTCTGTTGCCCAGGCTGGAGTACAGTGGCATGCTCAGAACCACCCCAGAGTCGACCTGCTGGGCTCCAGCGATCCTTTCACCTCAGCCTTTCAAGTAGCCTAAACTACAGGTGCATGCTACCACGCCCGGCTAATAGATGTTTTATTTCTTCTCTTTCTTTCCTTCTCTCTTTGTTTTGTGTGTGTGTGTGGGGGGGGTGTTCGTGATCAAATGTGTTTAGAAAATGCAAAAGTTTTTTTTTTCTATAATTTTAAAATATGCTAAGATATATCATGACTTTCCAGGGGTGGATTCTTAGGGAGCATTTCCAAGAGAATTTAGCCACAGAGATCTTTTTCTCTCAACGCCTCATATGACTGTAAGTCTGTAAAGCAAGCTTTCAGAAGGTTTGTTAAGAGTATTATGAGACATTTCCCCTGGGTTCCTAAGAGATGTATGGATATATGTGATCACTCCTAGAATTAAGAATGCTGTCAAGATTGGCTCCTCTCCATTTGTTCTTTAATATGGTGAAAGGATTGGGGAGCATAACCATAGTTCCAACACATGACAATGTTTTTATTTTTATTTTTATTTTTTATTTTTTATTTTTTTTTGAGTTGGAGTCTCACTCTGTCGCCCAGACTGGAGTGCAGTGGCCGCTTCCGGCCACCACAACCTCGACCTGCTGGGCTCCGGCGATCCTTCCGCCTCAGCCTTCCAAGTAGCTGGAATTACAGGCATGAGCTACCACGCCCAGCTGATTTTTTGATTTATTGTAGAGATGAGGTCTCGCTGCCCAGGCGGGTCTCGAACCCGCGGGCTCAGGCAATCCACTCACCTCAACCTCCCAAAGGCGCGGGATTACAGGCTGAGCCACCGAGCCCGGCTGACAATGTTTTTAATCTTCTGTCTTAGAGCTTATGTTTTGTGCATTATTGTCAAGTTCTCTTCCATTCATTTTTAGAATCCAGTTGTGACTGAGACAGCTCAGATGTGTGTTGACTGTGATCACTGAATATTGACTGCTTTTCTAACCACAGCCTTTTCTTATTCTTTGGGTAACAGCGCCCCTTTCTTTGGGGGACCTGCCTTTCCTCATGCCTGTGTGACTCTAGCAGGCTTATTAAACACATGACCAAGGGGCTGGGCAAGGGACAGAGACCTGGTGAACCCAGGTCCCATTCCTCCTGCCAGTGATTAGTCTAGTGGAGGAAAGGGCATGCGGTCTGAACCAGGCCAGTCAGAGTCCTTCCCAAAGCTCTTTTGATTTAGACTTGGGAGGAGAAGTTGTCTTTCAGGTCCCTGAATCTGAAAGGATCTCTGGAGTTACCAGTGGTCACATTTACATATATAAACAAATAAAGCAAGCTGGCTTACTATGGCAGAAACTAAAGCTGTTTTAAGCCAAATAGAAAGAAAGGGAAGAAGAGAGAGTAAGGAAAGAGAGAAAGGGAGGGGGAGGGAAAGGAGGGGGACCTTGGACCTCTCAATCACATGAGTCAATGCATTTTTCTTTTCAGCTTAACTCCTTTGAGTTTCTGGAGCTAACCATAAAAACAAAGCTAGTTACAGCAATGTCAGGATGGTTTTAGCTGGCGTGCCAGGGAAGTACGTGCTCTTACTGCTTTGGTAGGTATCTGGGTGCTCAGAGTCAGTATGAATGGCAAGAGACTGTGTTTTTAAATTTATAAAGTAGTACTGTTAAGACAAGATCTTGAAGAAATACATAATCTGATGACCTGATGTCACAGGCATAGAAAGCTGAAGTGACTTGCCTGAAAACAAAACATCAGCTTTGTAGAACAACCAGGACTAAACTTAAGTCCATGTTCTTTTACATTATTAAAAATTTGCCAATTTTGTTTCCATCCCCCCCTCAAAACACAGAAAATAGTAGGATATGGTTCTATGTACTGAGAGGCAGTTTGTGTCGGTGGAGACAATATTGGGATTTGAGCAGGAAGTCTGAGTTTGAGCCTCAAGTCTGCCATTTCCTTAGGCAAGTTATTTTACCTCATGAGCCTGAATTCCCTTATACAGAAAATGAGACCAGTAGTCTATACACTGTGAACTTCACATGACAATTTCTGTAAAAGCACTTGCAAACTCTTCAACACTATTCAAGAGACATTCTAAAAAGTATTCTCTATCATCATAAATATGTTTTATTTTTGTATTTTGTAAAATGAAGGTTTTATAACTCATTTCAGAGGCAGTTACCCCTTTATCCAAATAGGGTAATGACCTTGTATTTTGAAGTAACTATTTCATCTTATTCTCAAACTGAAAAATGCTAGCTGTACTAGTATCCACAGGGCATGCTTAGCTCTAGGTGCACACTTCAGGATGGCAGTATAAACACATGCCACAACTTATAGGACCACATTCCTGAGGCACGGTCAGTTGACTGAATTCTGTTTAATCAGCAACTGTGGCACACTGATTGACACTTGATCTTTCTTTATAAAAAGGCATTTTTATAAAATAGCTTTCTACTATAACATCCGCATGATAATTATTCTTATAAGGCTATCAGAGATGGTGAGTGCTAGTTGCCAACCTAAATTCTCTCAAAAAATGTGTGCCCATATAGCTAAATGATATAATTATTTTTAAAAACTTCAAGTTATGTTTGTGTGGAAGAGAAGTAAATTTTTATTACCTTTTCCTAAATGAGTTGCCTTCTCCACAGTAGAATATTCTTCCCCTACTCACTAACATCAAGATTGGCCTTGTGACTTTCTCTGACCAGTGAGATTTGAGCAGAAATGACATATACCACTTTTAAGAAAAGCTTTAGGAACCGTCAGGTGATTCTGTCCCCTTTCTTTTTCCCTTTGCTATCATCCTATCCCAGACTGGGGATGGTCAGTCAGCCTAAGTCCTAAAACAAAGGGTCAAAGACAACACTCTGTGAAGAAGTGACAGCAGTGAGAAACACACTTTCATTGATGGTGCCTCTACAATTTCAGGTCTTTTGTTACTGCAGCATATCTTGGCCTAAACTGGCTAACTCAAGTGAACCACTATGCATCCCCAGTGACATTTCCTTCTTAGTACAGATGGAGAAAAATGAGGTGGAAGGAAAAACCCACCAAAGAGGTGATTAAAGAAACATGCACTGAGGAAACTTCATTTGTATCAGTAATTTATTGTTGGTCATTCTAGTTCTTCAGTAGTTTTTTTTAAGTTTAGAAAATATGGTTTATTTAGAAATAAATTAGAGAGAGAAAGAGGAGATTTACCTCCCCAAGGTAGGGGACAAGGCCAAAGCTTAAGAAAATTTTGGCTGGCCATAGCTCAAAGAGCACATGGCCACACCATAGCTCAGCAAGGCAATGGCCCTTCAGTTGATTTTTAAGATACAATCAAAGATTTTTAATGATGTTCCTATACACTTCACAGTTTCTAGTAATGAAATAAAGGCATCCAAACCCTGCTAAATTGAGAACCCTGATATCAATCTATAGACACTCTTTTTTTAAAATAATCAATATTTTTTATTATGATATTGTGGGGTACAGTTAAGGGTTAGGTGTACAAATACGTTTTGTTCAGGCACCCTTGTTGATAAGAGATGTTTCCCTGTCCCCAGACAGATATTTCCTACTGTTAATCCCATCTCCCTCCCCCCGCTCATAGTTTCCCACTACTGTCAGTCATTTTCTTTCTTTTTTGAGTAGGAATCTCACTCTGTCACCCAGACTGGAGTGCAGTGGCCACTCTCGGCCACCACAGCCTTGACCTGCTGGGCTCCAGCGATCCTTTGGCCTCAGCCTTCCAAGTAGCTGGAATTACAGGCATGCACTACCACGCCTGGTTGATTTTTTGATTTATTGTAGAAATGATGTCTTGCTACCCAGGCAGGTCTTGAACCTGCAGGCTCAGACAATCCACTCACTTCAGCCTCCCAAAGGCGCGGGATTACAGGCTGAGCCACCGAGCCCGGCTAATCATTTTCTTATAGTATTACATTGAATGTTCAAGATCCACTATATGAGTGAGAACATGTGATACTCGAATCTTTGTTTCTGTGAGAGATCACTCAGTATTATAGACTCTAGTTCCATCCTGGTTGCTACGAAATTCATGATTTTGTTCTTTTTTATGGCTGCGTAGTATTCCATCATGTATATGTACCACATTTTTTAAATCCAGTCTTCTTTTGATGGACAGCATGGTTGCTTCCAGGTTCTTGCTATCGTGAACAATGCTGCGATAAATATACGTGTGCAGGTATCTTTTTTAATAGAGTGATTTGAGTTCTTCAGGATATATTCCCAGTAGGAGGATTGCGGGGTCATATGGAAGGTTGATATTTAGAGCTTTTAGGAATTACCACACTGCTTTCCACAGAGGTTGCACTAGTTTATACTCCCACCAACAGTGTAGAAGTGTTCCCTTTTTGTCACACCCTCTCCAGCAGCTGTTATTTTTTGAGTTGTTGATAATTGCCATTCTGACTGGAGTTAGGTGGTATCTCAGTGTGGTTTTGATTTGCATCTCCCTGATGATTAGTGAGGTTGAACATTTCTTCATGTGTCTTTGGCTGCTGGGATGTCTTCCTTTGTGAAGTGTCTGTTCATATCTTTTGTCCATTTTATAATGGGGCTGTTTGTTTTTTTCTTTTCAGCATGTTTGAGTTCCTTGTAGATCCAAGATGTTATGCCTTTGTCAGACCTGGTGTTGGCAAATACTTTTTCCCAGTCTGTAGGCTGTACAGACACTCTAAGTGAAAACAAACCATAATCACACAGTAGCATTATGGGCTTTTATTGTATTTCACTAGAAAGTAAAAAAGAAATTGCCCTTTGAATCCCTCCACCATACATTTCTTCACTGTACCACTTTCCTCTCTTTTTTTCCCAAGTACACTTATGCAATATCTTCTGGCCATCAAGAATGTCTTCCAAAGTTGTACTCAACAAAAAGCATGCAGGTTCTAATAAAGTAGATTTAAAATCCAATTTGAATATTTATCAATTTCACATAGAAACCCAAGCAATGCATATGATCATACCATCATCTCTTGTTTGTCTCTTATCAAAAGACAGGGGATAAACATATTGTCCCCCCCTCAGAAGAAAGTGGATTTAAAACATAAAGTACAAAGTTTGCTTCAAATGTCCTCTAAATTGTGCATCTCCAAGAAAATCCACAAATCAAAATAATAAGAATTATGTAAACAATTTTCAATATTACCTAACATTTCTTCATCTCTCTGTCCAGTGGCTTAATAATATCAGTTTGCTACAAATTATGTCTGGTTTATACAATTTAAACACATTCCATTCTGATTTGTTTATAGATTTTATCAGAGGAAAAAAACATAGAATCATAAAAGAAAAGGAAGCACACCCTCTGAGCTCCTTTGTTGTATTTATATCTTAAGAAATTGTGTCTTTAGTTGCGAATTAAAAATGGGTTGACAGGTTCCCTTAATAATTAATGCTAAAATGAACAACTGTTGCAAGTACAACACATTCCATTTAATGTTAAACAGCATTATATTTACTGCAATTTCACCTTTCATCCTAATGTCAACCTCTAAATCTTTAATGCTTTAATCACACTTCTTTGGCTGCTATCCCTTGTGAGTTCCTCACACCAATGCCCACTGTTTGTGATAAGGTGGGTATTTTATGCTGCGAGGGTTAGTCAGCAGCAATTGTTAATTATTAAGGAAAACAAAATGCAGCTGCTGGAAAATTGTGTTTGTTCCCAGCAGGGCATGTTACCTTTAATCTCGACTGACACTGAGGCAAGTGAAGTCATAAAAGGGAGATAATGCATTTCAAGAACATGGCCCCATAGAAAATTAAAGAATTTCCTATAAAATTAATGAGCCTAATTACCAGATAATGTCTGCATTTGCCTTTTAGTAAGCTATTGGCCTTCTTGATAGAGAAGAGAGCTGGAAAGGGAGGAGGCAGTGGGGTGGGGCCCCAAGGAGGGGCCTTGTTTGGCGGAGCCAGGAGGAAGGGAAAGGAAGTCAAACCATGTGCCACAGAGCTTCTAGACTCCTGGAAACTGGGGAGAAGTTAGGGAACCAATACCCGTTAAGAACGCACTGTGGGGAATGCAATAAATGAGGCCTTGGGTTATTGCTTTACTTATCTGAACCGAAATTTCCTCATCTTAAACTGGGCTATTTGAAGGATTAACTTGACACGTTTTATTTAAAGTTTTTTGTATGCTTGAAATAAAAATTAAAATTTTTTAAAAAGCACTCACTAAATATCATCCAGTAGTCACTGGATTGCCACTACAATCCTGAGGATTGGATACCACGGCCTCTGTGGTCACTGCCTCCCCATTAGTGTGTGGGGGCACAAATGTGAATTGGGGTCTTCCTAGGTACAAAACCTGAACAGAGAGTACATCTTAGAGACATAGATGGGTCATCTCTCTGGCCCCAAAACAGATGCATAATAAGTGAATTTGCCCCCTTTCTTCAACAGGCAATTTCAATTCTAACATAGTATTTCTAGAAACTCAGGAGTGGAAGGTGGCTATGGGGCAGTGTCAAGAGGTAAGAGCCCAAGGAAGAGCCATTCCAGGAAGTGCAGATTTCCACACTCATGATCACCTGCTGCCCATGGCTTGAACATGGCAGGATGACTCATCATCAAAAGCCACGTTACCATTCCAAGAATGGGTCCAATGTAGTAGGACTAGATAAAGGCAAATCCTAAGCATGTTTTGAAGGTTTATTTGGGAGATTGACCAAGCTTCATTCTGCTTCTGGGGAGGAGGCAGTTTTACTTGGCTAGATTCTTTGGGATGCCAAAATTGACAGGGATACTCAGAATAGTCAAAGGATAAATAACAGGCAAACAAAAAAGCTCTTAACCACTACTTGTTCATAAACCACTTTGAAAATCTGTTGAATCCAGTGGATACTCTGCCAAGAAAAAAATACACATGCATATACTTGTGTTAAGAATCTCATATAGATTTTGCTTTTGACATGGTGAGTTTTAAGAGTTTAAAGTCTAAGTTAAACAGTTTGAAATCAGAATCCAAGGTAGCTGTAGGCCAGAGCAAGTCTTTTTGTCCTATCCTCAACCCATGAGTACCCCCTGAGGATCAGGGTTGACCCTGATGTGCTCAGTGGACACAGTCAGCTGCCGAGTGGTCACTGGGTACCTGGGGGTGTCCAGAGCATAGTGTGTGCTCAGAGCTGGTGAACTGATGCTGACTGCCTGGAGATGTCTGGACCAGCCTGGGGGAGAGGCCTCCGTAGAAGCCTTTCAACATT
Source organism: Cephalopachus bancanus (assembly GCA_027257055.1). Classification (NCBI taxonomy): domain Eukaryota; kingdom Metazoa; phylum Chordata; class Mammalia; order Primates; family Tarsiidae; genus Cephalopachus; species Cephalopachus bancanus. Next base: position 2,720,691 of record JAPVLO010000176.1, on the reverse strand, counting down.
CCACATATGCGAGTCAGATGAACTACTACTGCTAACAATAATATATCTTGGATATAATGTGTCTTATAATGAATATTTTATAAGATTAAGTACATATAAAGGCATTTGTATAGTTTCTCCTGAACTGTACCATGCCATAGTTCAAGAGAAAGATGGAAAAGGGAGAAATGCATTAAAGTTTTCTATTATTTCCTATAATCCTTATAGCAGTCCACGATAATAACTCTGTTTTATAGTTAAGGAAATTCATATCATAAATGTTTAAGAAAAATTTTCTCCCTAATAGCCTAGAGCTGTGTAACACACTTCCCCATGATGCGAAGATTAAATAAATTGCCAAGGCATGAGATTTGGGCAGAATGTTCCTTAATGAAGACATTCCTTACCGACTCTCGGTGAATGTGTGTCAGTCAAGGGAAAGCTGCCCTGAGCGACTGCACTCCTCAGCTGTAGGCAAATGTTCATGAGATCAAAACCTGTGCAACATCTATGGGACAAGGCTCAGCTGTTAAAACCATGACCAGACTCAGACACATTGGGTTCAAATCCCATTTCCACCACTTGCAAAGTATGTGACCGAGGACAATTTACTGTGTCTCAGAGCCCTACTGGCTTCACTAATAAGAGGGAAACACACTTGTCATAGGCTGTTGCGTAGATTAAATGAGAGGTGCAAATCAGGTGGATAGTGTAGGGCTGCCGCATTGTATACCCTCTGCATGTATGATAATCTCTTTTGTCATTGGTCATGTATTTATTATGTATCTCCTCTGAGCTCCTTCAGCATTTGTGAAGCGTCAAAATGCTCACTGATGACAAGCCCATCTCCGGAGTGTTGCCTCTTTCTGTCGCATGTTTTCCCATCAGCTCTACACCATGCATACCACATGTTCCCCTTGCAATTCTCCTGGCATTCTGCTCAGCACTGGGAGAAGCAGAATTAGAGAAGACAACATGCCTGCCTCGATGACCCCCAATGTTTAGTGAGACAGAAGATCTCACTGACCCGAGGGGCTACCAGGCCCAGGAAAGGAACAAAGGAGAGATAATTACTTTAGCAGAGGAGGGTAAGGGATGGGATGTCTGACACAGGAAGCAAATCATCCTATGCAGACATGGTTGCAGGAAAGAATAGGGAGAAACCCCACAAAGGCATAATAAACCTCAAAAATCTGGTCTGAAGGAGAATCTCCTGAAGGAGAAGAGGACGTGAGGAGGGAGAGGGTGTGAGGGAAAAGAAAGAAGAGAAAATGACTCTCAAAGGAAAAGTGAGCATCAGAGAAGAGGGGACCAGGCCCTGACCCAGAAACTCACAAAGAAGAGCAGCAGGTTTATGGAAAGCATGACTTCCTTTTGGAGCACTCTGGGTTGGTGGTTTCTAAGGAAGCAGAGTGGCCCTTGCTCCTGTATTTCCACTAGACAGGAACTTTGAGGTGTGGACCCCTTTGTTAGCTTCCCAGGGCTGCCGTCACAAAGGACCACACACTTGGAGTTAAAACAACAGAAATCTATTCTCGGCCCATGTCACAGGCTAGAAGTCTCAAGTCAATGTGTTGGCAGGGCCATGATCCCTTGGAGTTCTAGGGGCAAGTTCTTCCTTGCCTTTTCTTAGTTTATGGAAGTTGCCAGAATCCTCAGTGTTCCTAGGCCTGTGGGCGTGTCACTCCAATCTCTGCTCCATCCACTGGCCATCTCCTTTCCTTTATCTCTGTGTCCAAATTTCTCTTCTTATAAAGGAATTGGCCATTGTATTAAGGTCCATTCTAATCAGGTATGACATTATCATAACTTCATTATATCAGTAAAGCCCCTGTTTACAAATAAGGTCACAATCACAGGCTCCAGGGGATGTGAATTTGGGGTGGAGGGGGACATCATTCCACCCAGTACAACTATTAACAAGGGTAAAAGAGGCAGCATGCCATTTATGAGGGTGTCGTCAATGGTTGACGGGAAAGTCCTACACGGATCCAAGGAAGCCATACACAGCATCTGCCCAAGACCACCACTGGAGGCATAGAGACCAGAAGAAGTGAGCAGCTGCACAGGAGTTTGAAGAGCTCTCAGCCTCCTCAGTGCACGTCCCCTGCCTGGATCATGTAGTGCTCAGGAAAAGAGGTGACCCAGGGGTCTACATGAATCCCTGGAATAGAAAGGCAAACAGGAAAGGGCTGACCCAAGACACACATCCCACTCGAATGGTAGAAGGTTGAGTTTAAAATTAAATATGGAATGAGGTTGTAAATGAGGCTGGACTACATTTTAATAACTGAGGGTGGCTGAAAAGTTCTGAAACCTTCTCAGATGTCATGACAGAAATGAGATTCAACATAGTAAAATGGAAGGCAGTTACTGGAAAATAAAATTCACATCTATACCAATATGCGGATAGAACTCCCCTCGATAAGCTGATGGCAGGTATTGGTGAGGTGTCTCATTAGGCAGAAATGTCACAATGAAGGCGTAGCCGAAGGTGTCAACAGGATTCCTTGGAAGAAAAGAAGGAAGCCTCAACAAGGTGACCTCATCCAGCACGTCTGTCAGGCTGGGCCACGCCTCACGGTAACCACAGAGAGAAATTCACACCGAATGAACATAAGAAAAGCTCTCATGTTCTGGAAGCCAAGGCAGGCCCCAGTGGACTTGTATTACACTGACCTTCTTCCTGAGGTCTGCCTTCTCCTTGTCTTTTTACCATCTGCAAAGGAATGTAAGTTTTACACTACTATATTCTCTTTTTCTCCTCAAAGCGTTTTCTTTCTCTGATTCGGCCATGCCAGTTTCTGACCTAGGCCGTTCATCTTTTTAAAACACCCAGTGTCACTTTTCAAATAGCTTACACCGGCCCACTGCCAGTCAGCCCCTTTCCCCCAAGGCACCCACTCTATGCAGAGGAGGAGACCAAAGGCCTTGCAGGAGAACTGGAGAGTGAAAAGAAATATTTGGCATTGACGAAAATGAGGAAATGGTACTTAGCCACGGTTTCTGGCCCCTCTGGTCTTCTGAGCAGGTATGCCAAGCCTACTATTTGAACTAGGGTTCACCATAAGGTACATTTTAAAAAGTCTGCTTTTCTAGTAGGATCATACCAGCTGGAGTTACTTATTTCATTCCTGCACAGTAGGAATCCACAGGCTGCATAAAAATACATTAAGGAATATTTATAAGGTGGCAAAGAGGACGAAATGTATGGGAGAGAATAACATTGTGCATTGCTCATTACAAACATGATTATTTTGTGTATGTAACGGATGTGTTGTTAAAGCTCAGTGGGTTGTTTGAAGTTTACAAGTTTGTTATGGATTGATTTATTCATGAAATGCTTTGTTTCTATGACAACTTTATTGGTTTGCCTGTGGTCTAAATACATATAGGCATGGCAGGAATTCCACGGTACAAAACAAATTACACACTACCCCCTGAATCACTTGCTGCCTTTAGGGAGTGTAGCAAAAGGATTTCCAACCAGGGCAGACATCACCATTCCCAGAGCCAGCATTAGAGAGATCACATAATAAGGGGTGGGGTGGGGGAAGTCTTTTTAAAAAGAACAACTTAAAAGTCTCCAATGGCCTCCAACTCTGTAATATAAGGAAAGACGGAAATGAGCAACGAAATGCCCAACATAAGATAAGAGAAATACACTCTATCCACGATGCGTGAGGGTTTTATTTAAGAAAAAAACACTGATCAAAGACCCATATTTTCTGCTATAAATAATACCCCTTGAAGAATACCATTAATATTCACAACAGTTGTGTGACTACAAAAGAAACTGAGAATTGTTGTTTAGAGAGAATAATAATGGATTTGGGAAGATAAAAGGAAAAAGTGGAAGAGAAAAAAAGGAGAGAGAAAGATACTTACTGTGGACCAAAGATAATCAAGCAGGGAGTGTCCCGTTGTTATTCAGTGAAAGTTAGGGAAATCATGCCGGAGGAGACTCAGATTTTGTGAAAGTGGGAAAAAAGAGAGCACAGTCCAAGTGAAATCCCCCATATTTTCCCAGAAGTGCATACCCAGGTGTGCATGGGAGGAAAAATTAAAATGAGAGAGATGATTTAGAATGAAATTGTTGCTCTTCATAACTGTAAAGCATCGCATGCTACACAATGAAAATCGTCTTAAACATGGTGAATTAGTGGGAATTTCTGTGATAAATACATATGAAGCGAGGTACATTTTCCCCAAATCTCTATTCATGTCTTTGTAAAAGCAACTTTAGTTTTTCTGTTCTTATTTTTGTTTTCCAAGACATACTTGGTACATGCTTGCAAATACAGAAGGCTGGTTATGGAGTGTGTGACCACACGCACAGCCTGGAACTTCCATTCACTATCAGCTCCTGCTCAGGGGATGTGTCTGCCATGTGACCCCACTATCATGACATGGCAGATGAGGTCATAGGTAAACACCTGGCCTGGGAGGACCAACCCATGTACATACCAACAACTAATTCATTTTTTCCCATAAACGGCATATTTAGAAAATAGTAGGGGAGAGGGTACAAAATGACAGGTCATGTCAAGTGAGGTCTGGGGCAGCCATTATTAGCAAAGACACACTGATGCCATTCTCTAGGGCAGCGGTTCCCCATCTTTATGGCATCAGAGGCTGGTTTCCTGGAAGTCAGTATTTCCACAGATGGGGCAGGTAGGGGGAAGTGCAGCTCAATCTCACTGCTCATATTAACCTGTATTTGCAGCTTCTCCCCAGCATCACCACCTCAACTACACCTCAGATCAGTGATAACACAAGCGATGTGGAGCAACTGCAAACATGGATGGAGCTTTGCTACAAACTAGTACGTGGGGCTTGGGGACCCCTGCTCTAGGGAGAAGCAGACACTATGGAATAGATACACACAGAGAAGACTGAGGCCTTGTAGGTCACTCAACATGGAAGGGGAAATGGGGCAGCAGATGCCTCAGTCCCTGGGTCTTGGTGACAACTTCTTTCTCAGAGGATGTCATGCCTTCTCAAGACCTTGTTTATTTGAGCTAACCTAAGGCGATTCCTCTCCCTTGCAACTAAAGAGCCTTTATTAAGCTGTGTAATCTTATCTTGTATTTCTAACCATGGTTCATTCACCTTTCCAATGAAAATTTGTTGCAAAAAAGAGCAGTATCAACTAGTGCCATGGCGCTGGCACAGAGTTCTGTTAACTAACATGAAAGAACAACCGAGGCATGTCCCAGACATTATCAGTGCCTTGCTTGGTTGTAATTTGTGGGATTCCTTGCTGGTCCAGGTGGTCAAACATCAATCAGTTATACAGTTTCAAGCCAATATAGCCGGCAGGGATCTCTATGGCAGCCAAGCAGTGTTGTATTCATTTTACATACTGCACAGTACTTATTAGTCTTCATTTGCCATATTTCATAGTTCCCAGTTCCATAAATTTGGAAGATGAAACACCCTAGAAACCATCTCTTCCTAAAAAAATTAAAATTAAAATGTGCACAGTTATAGTGTAGAGTTACATTGTGTGACTGAATCAATAACCTGTTCACATACAATCACTGTTTCATCCATTGACTTTAGGCCTCAGGGTGTTTACTGTGATATCGTGAGGAGCTTGCATGTCAGAGTTCCACGAAGCTGCCACATGTGCCATAGCATGCCATTCACATGCCACCATGTTTCTCTTGAACTCAAACCTCTACCAAATATGAACAAAAATCAATAAACTTGTTCATAACTGTATCCCACCAAAATCAGTTATACAATTTGACTCAGAAACACAGAAAAAGAATGGGCAGGCTGTCAGGTACATTGAATATTAAGTTTTTTCTTGGGAAAATGGAGGTGCTGTGGTCACTCAGATATTCATACATTCTTTTAACCCAGATGGTTTGAGGTGATGTGCAGATCTGGGTCCCTCCCTGAAGATTACCTGTCATCAGGTAAGCCAGATAATACATAAGTAAATAGACAAATCAGTCGGATACTGACAAGAGGTGATAAGTGCTCTGTGGGAAACCAGTGTGGGACCGAGACAGGTACAGGCAGAGAGGGGAGAGGAATAGCTTTAGATAGAATAGCTAGGAAGTAATTTTAAGCTGAGTCTTGAAGGCTGAGAAGAATTTAGCCATATGATAAGAAAGTGGAGAGGGGCAGAACCACTCAAAAATGGAGGGAAAGCAAAAGGAGGGAGGGGAAGTCTTGTGGCAAGAAAAAGCTCATATGTTTGAAAAATAATCACAATTATAATATTCACAAGCTAACACTATTTTCAGTGCTTTATTTCCATTAGCTCATATGGCTGAGAGAAGACCAATGAGGCTAGCACATAGAACGTTCTCAAAATAAATGTATTGAACACATAGATTTTAAAAATAACTGCCTGCATCCTGTAGATTCCTAATTACTTGTCCAGGTGATGCAGAATTAAGGTAGGAAAGAACCCTGGCACGTGAATATTGAAACAGACTCTCAGGTGACACTGGTGCTCACTTCTACTATTTAAATAATTGTTGCTATGGTACGTCACTAGCCTATTTTCAAGGTACTGCCTGGGAATGTGTATTGCTTACTTCAAGGTCACAACAAGGAAATTGTCTGGATGAAAGATCCCCGCAATGCAGAACTCGGGCCCATACAACTCTGTGGGCATCGTCTTCTCTTCCAATGATGCCATCTGGGGTCCTGGGCCCTGGCCCTGCTGATTCCACTGTCTTCCCACAGAGGTCCTGGAAGACCAAGCAGGTGAGTCCGCCTTCGCTTACCAGCTTACCTGTGAAGGTAAAAAAGAGGAGAAAGAGAGTCTCCTTAGAAAAAGCCCCCGGAAAAGCCTTCTGGGGAACACATTCCCCATGAACGTTTTATCTCCCACTCCAGTGCCTGAGCCATTTTGCTAATTTGACATGGGAAGCGCTAATAAGATAAAAAGCTCGGTCCTCATCCCATCAGTGCTCCCTCCACAGCTTTTCTGACCCACATTCTGACCCGATCTGTCCCTTATTCCCCATGGTTTGTATTGTACTGATTAAAGCTTTCATCCTTTTGAAAAGATGTTGGGGAATTGTCTGGATTTAACTAAAACTTCCAGCTTAAATTACGGTGTGATTTTTAGCAGATCAGAACCCATGTAGTAAGGGCGGCGGCGGCAGCCAGCCGGGAGAGAGGCCACTGAGAGCACAGGAAGGGTGTGACCAGGAGAAGCCAGTTAATAGGCAATTACAGCTCCATCGCCTTCCCACCGAGGCAAAGCCCCTTATCTGGACTCACCAACGTGAGCAGGAGAGCCAGTCAGTTGAAATTGCTGTTTGTTTTGCTTGGCTATTTCAGAGTTTTCTTTTTGTTTTGTCATTGCTGCTGTTGTTTTCCAGAATCATCTGCATTTATTCAGAACTCTTATCTGTTAACCTCCTAGCCTCATCCCTGACTGAATTTTTTTAGAATTTCTTTTTCTTAGAAACAGATTTCGCATGATTAGAAGCATGCCAGTTTATTTTAGAGAAAAATAATTAAGGGATACGGTTGTATTCACCCTATCACTCTAAGTGAACACATAATCCCTCCTTGCTCTCCCCCGCCAGGGTGCAGATCCAGGCTACTGTTCGTTCCTGTTTTAATTACCACAGCCACCTATTTCTTGGCCTTTGTTTCCCATGTTTTCTCCTCCTGGTTCTGTTCCGATTATTTCTGCCAAGTCAATTTTCCTTCTATGCTCGGGACCGTGTCAATGTATTCCTTGGATTTGATACAAGCTCCTCTAATATTTATGCTTCAACCTCTGACTCTGTCACCTTCAAAGTGCCTTTCTTTTCTTGGCATCTGGTTTCCTGCCTCTCCATCGACTGAGGCACCCAATCTTTTTCTCTCCTCCTGTTCCCTAGTCTGATGCCATCTGATATAGGTGAGAGGCCTGTCCATCTTTATTCCATTTGTCAAGGGGGGAACAGTACTGCCCAAGAGGAGACCAAGAGGCAATCTAGTGACATTTGGCAAAAATGCTCACTCCATGCTCCATGAGTTCAGGGAGTAGGACCACAGGTCATGCAGCTGGTCAGCCCAGAGGTCAGCCAGAGTCTTGCTTCTGTCCAGAACTCTCACTCTTTGCCAGTGGTCCCTAGTGCGTCCAAGCATGAGGACCGCTCTGGAGGGTATTTGTGTACCCCTTTTCCCGAGCAAATATCTTAGATTATTGCAATGCATCGAGAGATAGGAATCCAAAAATGCTTCCAGGAAAGAAGGAAGCTATCGGGTAGTAGACTGAGGAATAGCTGCTAAGGCATCGGGGACAAAAAAAAAAAAAAAAAGATAACAACCTAGAGTTGAGGTCTCTGAGCTTTTCAAATGATAAACCCTACAAATAAGAATATTTTTAAATACATTCTTTCTCTCTTTATACATATATATGTATATATATATATACATGTATTTATATATGTAATTATAAGTCTTTTTATTACTTGGCATGCTAAGCAATAACATGCATGTTTTGATAAACAATTAAAACTACATTAAAAGAAAAAGGCATCATTTTAAAATCGAGTAGTCCTATATGGAAACAGGACTGCATGGAAACTATATTTTATTTTTGAGTAACTAAAGGATAAAGGGTTAGTTTGAATTCAGAAATATTTTAAGACAAATGTATAATGTGTTAATCAAATAGCATCTGCCTACATGTGAAAAATAGCATAATGGAGGAAATGTCAATTTTTAGATATATAGTGTCTGATGTCTATAGTGATGATAACTTGTTAGCTGTGGTGTTTCAGGAACTTCCACTCCAAGCTGTGCTTTCAATCTATTTGGGAGTTTAATAGTTATGCTTGAGTCTAGTTAAGATTAGAAAACACCAAACAGTCAAGTTCTCCATGGCAAACATGAAACTTCAGCAAAAGACAACATCGATTCTTTGTGGGACCCAGAGGCAGTAGAAGACTCACTTGGGCTAGAGGAGATTTGAAAATTTGAGAAAGAATAAAGACAGGAAGGCACCAAGGAGCCAAGAGGGTAATACCTGAAGAGGGAAGAAACTTGAACCACAAATGCAAAAGGCTCCTGGAAGCCACATTTGAGGGACTGGACTCAGCAGGTACTCGGGCCTGATGCCTTTTCCTGAATACAATTAAAATAATTCCACTTTTTACCTTTATTTGTATATATAGTCATAATTTTAGTTATTTGGGCAATTTCAGTATAGCTTTTTCTGAGTCAATGGGAGCATTGTCTTCGTTCCTCGTTTGGATCAGGTGATCATGGCAGACTTGTCCTAGCGGCGAGATGTGTGGCAGGCCCAATTCCCATTTTCTCCTAGCCCTCTTGCTCAAGTCCAGCCTTTGTCTGCACTCAACATCTGGGGGGTTGTTCATCCAGACCCCCAGTTCCAGTTCTGTCTGCACTGAACTTCTGCACTGAACTTCCACCTTGGGATTCTTACATACTCACTGTCTTTGTAATGTTACTGTCTGTCTTCATATCTTTCAGAACTTGAAAGTCTTCATTCAAAGATAATGACAAAAGTGGCTTGATTCTGTATTCAAGCCAAAATGAAGACTTTTTTTCAAATTCAGAAAAATTGCTCTAGTATGGAAAAGTTTATATTACTTTTCTCTGAAGCAGCTAAGAGTTATTATTACTCTTAACTTCCTTAAAAGTACATTTCTTTCTCTCTTTCACTCACTCTCTCTCTCTCTTTCTTCCCTGTTTTTTTCCAGTCTGTCTCTTTGTCTCTCTCGCTATCTTAGTTTTATGCTCCTCAAGATTTCAACATGAGATATAAGGCACTATCATCTTCTTGCAACACTGAAAGGTTTTTGTGATGGTGGTAACTGTACCTTTCTTAACCAATAGATGTGTAATTAGCAGATAAATTTCTAGGTCAGTTCAATTAACAAGTAAGAAAATAAGCACACCCAGCCTCTTTATGTTAGATTTAAATATAAGTTGCTGATAACCCAGACCAATAGATGAAGATCATTTGAAAGCACAACCCAGTGAGCTAAACCTAAAGAAGCATAGAAGTTTCAGAAATTGTTACTATGTTAGCAAAACATTTTCTCCTTGTACATGACCATTATCAATAAAAATGAAGATGAGTAGTGTGAAACACAAACCATTTGTGGGCATAGCAATAAAGTGTTACACTATTATAATTCCGTCAGTTTTCTGCAAAGTGTCGCTAATACTTTACTCTTGGTTTTGATCAACCAGGTCTCTAACAGAAACATCTGTTACGGTGATTATATGTGATACAGTTATGGGGACTGGTTAGCACTTTCTGTGCCTGTTGCTTGGGCCTCAAATTCACAGCTCAGACAATCAAAAAGAGAAGATGATGTAATATGAGGATATCAAGAAAAAGCTGGAACCCACTGGCATGAGTTGAAACCCCTCAACACAGAATTTAACCATATCTTTACATGTTACTTTTGACTCTGGTGGTGTGACTGACCAGCTGAAGCCAAGGGCCTTCATCATAATGCTACAGACTTGATCCAAGAGTTGAGACACTGGAGGAGTGCTTGAGAAAGGTTGAACAGTAGGGGTCTTGCTGCCACCTCAGGCCAAGGTGGCAAATCCACAGATGATCAACCAAGATGTGTGAGCTACAACATGTTAGCTGCTTCCTTTCTGCCTTCCAGATATCACAAGAATCTCCCCACAGCTTACTCTACCCAGAAACGCACACAAAGGCATTCTAGGGCATGTTACCCGGCCTCACCAGGTTGGTATATGGCAGAGCCACCACAGTTTGTGTCAAAGTCATTCTGATCATTACCCTTGCTTTACCTCTACATCCAAGCGAATGAAACTTCTATCAATGTGACCCCAAAACATATCTTGAGTTCATCTTTTCTTTTCCATCCCTGTGTCTTCTACTTTCCAAAAAAGGCTGCCGTTTTCTCTTATCTACACTTCTGCACTCAGTTAATTGCTCTGCCTTCATTCACTGCTGCATGTCTCCAAGCATTCTCTAAAAAGCAACCTGCCAAAGCAGGGCACATCCTCTTTAAGATATATCAAACCTTTTCCTTTTTAATAAAATAAAAGTCAGATTCTGTGGTGTGTTCACTGGACTCCAGTCACACTGGTTTCCTTCTGTTTTATTCCTGAAACTCTGAAAGAACATTTCTGCCTCAGACCTTGGCACATAGAGTTCGCTTTAGCTGGAACAGTATTTTCTCAGATTTCTATTTCTCTGGCTTCTTTGAATCCTTCATTAATGCCATGTTATCAGAAAGGCCTTTTCTGCACATGCAGTTGAAACTGGGCATCGCCCTTCAATGCTCCAGCGGTTTTCTTCCCATAGTGCCATGCTTTCTCATTCATAAAATTATTATAATTTTTTAATTATATAGTTATTAATCCACTTTTTCCATATCAGTTTCTGCCCTCCCCCACTAGACTGCAAATGTTTACAAGGCCAGGAGCGATGACTTTTCTGTTTGCCACTACATCTACCCAGAGACCAACTCAATACCTGGCAGTGATCAGTCAAGATTGTATGTGGAACGCATGAATGAATGTGACATTCTTGCATTGAATGAATTTGTGCCAAATAATCAACTTAATTTCACAAGTGAGATAAAACAGAGAAGAGACATTTACAATTGTAATAAGAACAGCAGGGACTATGTTAGAGACTTATGGCATATCCACTAAATGATTATGTTGTATTAAAACAGTGGCTTTTAAAAAATCATATGGAAATAGATTTAACTACTTAGGATGTAATGTTAAATTAAAAACCAGAGTAAAACATATTTAATATGATTAGGACCAGTTTGTAAAGAAATACACTAGAAGGAAGGGAAAGAGCACACAGCCTCACGTTAGTGTTGCTTTATCACAAGATTGCGATTGTTTCCTGTCCTGTTTTCTAAATTTTCAGATACAATGAAGGCAACAGCAGAAATGTCTGATTTGTTTTCATATTTAAAGACTATTTTCTAGTAGCAGTTTTAGGTCGCAGTAAGATTGAGAGGAAGGAACAGAGAGGCTTCCGTATGCTTTTCCCCAACACATGCATGGACTCCTCCGTTACCTGCAGCCTCACACATTTGTTATAATTTATGAAACGATATTGTTGCATCACAATCACCCAGAGCCTAAATGTTGCCTGAGGGCTAATTCTTGGTGTTGTATTCTATGACTTTGCACATGTATAATGACACATAGCCCCATTATACTATCATGCAGATACTGTATTATTACTACCCTAAAATCCTCCGTGTTCTGCCGATTCATGCCCACCCCCCTCCTGACAATCACTGATCTTTTTAATGTATTCACAGTTTTGCTTTGCCAGAATGTCATATAGGTGGATTATATAAAATGTAGTTTTTTTCTGGTTGCTTCTTTCACTTAGTAATAAGCATTTAAGTTTCTTCCATATGTTTCCATGGCTTGATAGAGTATTTCTTTTTAGCTTCGGGTGGTATTTCATTATCTGAATTTATCAGTTTATTTATTCATTTATACACTGAAAGACATCTCAGTTGCTTCCAAGTTTTGGCAATTGTTAATATAGCTCTGATAAACATTCGTGTGTAGGTTTTTGTGTGGACATATGTTTTCAACTTCTTGGGTATGTTCCAAAGAGTTGAATTGTATGGTAAGAGTATGTTTAGTTTTATTAATGTAAGAAACCACCAAATTGACATCCAAAGTGGTTGTACCATTTTGCATTCCCACTAGTAATGAATGAGAGTTCCTGTTGTTCCATGTCTTCATCAACATTTGGTATTGTCCATGTTCCAAATTTTGGGCATTCTAATAAGTGTTTAATGGTAACTCATGGTGTTGATTTGCATTTCCTTAATGACATGTAATGTGGAGTATCTTTTCTTATGCTTATTTGCCATTTATACATCTTCTTTAATGAGGTGTCTGTCTTTGCCCCATTTTAAAATTAGGTTGTTTGTTTGGTTATTGTTGAGTTTTAGGAGTTATTTGTATACTTTAGATAACAGTCCTTCATCTCATAAGATTATAGTGGAACTGAAAAATTCTTATTGCCTAGTCACACTGTGGCCATCATAACATCATAGTGCAGTGCTTTATTCTCCTATTTGTGGTGTTGCTGGTATAAATGAACTTACTCTTTTGTTAGTCATATAAAAGTATAGCACATACCACTCAATCACTGACTCACTCGGAGCAACTTCCAGTTCTGCAAGCTTCAGTCATGGCATTCATGGTAAATGTCCTATACAGGCATACCATTTTAATCTTTTATATGGTGTTTTTACTTTTTTATGCTTAGAGATGTTTAGATACTTGCCATTGTGTTACAATTGCCCATGGTATTTAGTGTAATAACATGCTGGACAAGTTTGTAGTCTCAAAGCAATAGGTTATGCCATATAGCCTACGTGTGTAATAGGCTATACCATATAGGTTTGTAAGTACATTCTGTGATGTTACCACAACAATAGATCACCTAACAATGTATTTCTCTGAACTTATGCTCGTCATCAAGTGATGCCAGACTGTATTTATTCCTAATCTGCAGTTTGTCTTCTCTTTCTCTTGAAATTGTCTTTTATACAGCAAAAGCTTTTACTTTTTTTTTTTTTGAGTTGGAGTCTCACTCTGTCACCCAGGTTGGAGTACACTGGCATGCTCACAGTCACCCCAGCATCGACCTGCTGGGCTCAAGTGATCCTTCTGCCTCAAACTTCCAAGTAGTAGTACTACAGGCACATGCTACCATACCTGGCTAATTTTTTGATATATTGTAGAGACAAGGTCTCACCAAGTAGCTTTTACTTTTAATGAAGTACATCTTATAAGTTATTTCTCTTACAGATCACGCCTTTGGTATTGTTTTTAAAAAAGCCACCATTACACCCAAGATCATCTAGGTTTTTCCCTATGTTGTCTCCTAGGTAGGCATGTTAGAATTTACATTTTATCTTTGGGTCTGGGATCCATTTTGAGCTAATTTTTATGAAAGATATAAGGTCTGTGTCTTGATTTTTTTAAAAAAATTCTAATTTAATTTTTAAAATTTATTTAATCTTTAAATTTTAATATCCAGTTGTTTCAGCACCATTTGTTGAAAAGAATATTTTTGCTACATTGTGTTGTGTTTGCTACTTTGTCAAAGATCAGTTGACTATATTTATGTGAATCTATTTCTGGTCTCCACATTCTGTTTCACTCATCTGATTTCATTTGTCTGCTTTTTTATCACGCACTGTCATGATTATTGTAGCTTTATAGTAAGTTTTAAAGTTGGTCATGTCATTCTTCAACTTGTTGTTCTCCTACAATATTGTGCTAGGTATTCTGGATCTTTTGCTTTTCCAACTTTAGAATCAGCTTACCAGTATTCACAAAATAACTTTCTGGGATTTTGATTGGGATTGCTTTGTATCTATACATCAAATTGGGAATAACTGACATCTTGACAATGTTGAGTCTTCCTTTCTATGAGCATAAAATATCTCTCCGTTAATGTAGCTCATTGATTTCATTCCTCAGAGCTTTGTAGTTTTCCTCACATAGATCTTGTACATATTTTGTTGGATTTTTACTTCAATATTTCAATTTTGGGGGTGCCAATGTTAATGGTATTATGTTTTTAATTTCAAATTCCACTTGTTCACCATAGGTATATAGAAAAGCGATTGATTTTTTATATTAGTCTTATACCCTGTAATGTTACTATTTTTGCTTATTAGTTTAAGTAGTTTTTTTGCCAAATCTTTTGATTTTCTTCATAGACCATTATGTCATCATGAACAAAGACAGTTTTATTTCTCCCTTCCCAATCTGTATATATTTTCTTGTCTTGTCTTGTCTTGTCTTTACTGCATTATCTAGGCCTTCTAGTACAATTTTTAAAAGAAGTGGTAAGAAGGGACATCTTGCCTTATTCCTGATCTTGGTGGGAAAACTTCTAGTTTCTCACCATTAAGTATGAGGTTTATCAAGTTGAGGCAATTCTCCTCTATTCTTAGTTTGTTGAGAAATTTTTATCATGAGCGGGTGCTGAATTTTGTTAAATTATTTTGCTGCATCTACAGATATAATCATGTGATTTTCATTTATAGGCTATTGTTGTAATGCCTGATTTTTTTATGTCCTCAATTTACAAAATAATTTCACAAATATTATTTTAAATAAAACTCAGTCATTTTATATGCTTGGCAGTGCCTTACACAAAATCTTCATTTTATAATCAAGAAGCTAAACCTCACAGAAATTGCTAGCTGCCAAAGTCTAGCAACGACAGTGAAAGAGCTGGTGTAGTAACAATGCCAGCCTTTTATAATTGCAATTTCAACATCCTTTCTATTTTATTCCACCACCTTTTATACACTTCCATGTGATAGGGTAATAGAACACTGACGGTATACCCTAGAATGGAGAGGGCAATCCTAATGCTGCTTCCCATCCCCACATTAGATGAGAAATAACTGATCTATGGTGGTGATCTTTCTGAGCCCATAGATAACGTAAGATCCTTCCTAACACAAAAATTCAGCAGTCACGACTGATGTAACACATGATGACTATCAAGAATTCAAGACCACCCAAAAGAGATACAATGCAGTGCAACTGCATAAAAGAGTTATGACTGAGGTCAAAGATGGTCAAATGTGTTGGGAATGAAAACCAGTAAAGCTGGCAACCAAAAGGTTCAAGAAATAATCATTTGTGCTTCATATGGATACTGGGAATAATAATCAAACTATCAAAATACTGAAATGTAATAGTTGAGATTTACCAAGGAGTGGCCAAGATATTAGTGACTATACATTATGTACAGTGGGAAACAAGTTATATATTATCTGTCATGTGTGCTAAGGTGGAGATAGGTGTTGAAAATCAATGATAAGGAAAATAAGTGCTGTAGAACATAGGAAAATTCAGGATATAGAGAGTTTTTGTAATCTGGAAAACTTTCGTTTGGATGTACTAAAACTTAAGACAGACCCTACAAGAGAAGCATTATTCAGACAAGAAAGAAGACGTTTTAGGCTAAAGAAATAGCAGGTACTATGGTATAAAGTGTGGATTCTGCACTGTTAGTGTAGAAGAAACAAAGAATTCTTAGAATAATGGTCAGAATTTGAGACCTCATAGAACTGAGGAGGAATTTCAGGCACCATCATCATCATTCTTACTACCATCCCCTCATATTATAAATAACTCTGAGTGCCAGAGAAGTTATGTTATTTGACAACGAGGACACAGCCAGTTAGAAATTGAATAAATGAGATCACCCAGTTACCTTAACTGTCACTCTCAGACTGATTTTACTCTCTTGCATGGCTTTCACCTTTAGTTGAACATGAATGGTGAAAGAAGAGACAGCAAGATAGGAGCAAGATTGCTTAAGCAGATAAGGCGTTTGGATTTTGCTATTTAAGGAACCAAGAAAGAAAACCATTAAACATTTTGGAGCACCATCCTTATATGGTAGAAAGTTTATGTGAAAAGATGAATGTGACAGTAGTGTGCTGATAGTTAAGGGTCAAGGGGAGGAGCACCCTGGGGGTGCAGTTGTCCAGGTCTGAAGCAGTGAGGATCTTAACTAGAGAGATTGTAAACACAGGAAAAAGCAGATGTAATACGAGGAATGCATCCATGGAGCTTGGTAATGATGTTAGTCAGAAGAAAGGGGAGTTGGAATCCAAATTAGAGTACATACATACATATATTTATGCTTAGTGTATATACACACTATATATATGTAAAGATAAGTGGTCAAAAGCAGCCTGAGTCTATGTGGGTATGAATAGTTAGGAAAATGGTGAATTTGTTTTTGACATGTTTTGTTTGGGGTAAATCTGTGACACTCAAATGCAAACATCCTCAGACAGTAAGAAATGTTGGCTATGCTAAAAGAATAACAAGGTTGAAGATAGATTTGAGATGAATTGAGATCTCTGAAGCAAAATCGAGGAAGACATTAGCAGCAGACCACAGAGAGTGCCATGGAACAAAATTACATTGAAAGAGCATGGGGGCTTCTAAGTTAAAAAAAAAAAGAGGATGAGTGCTATAAACATTTGGGAGCTCAATAAAAAATGATTTATTTTTCAGCAAGTTACTAGGATAGAGAAAACTATATTAACTTGAGGTAAAACTGCAACACTAGAAGGCTCTGCTCTTCATACAGACATTTTATAATTCCAAATGTCTCTTCCATCTGTCACGAAAGTGGGTGGAACATACTGTACCGTCTTAGAAATCTGAGGGCATTTATATAAAAAGTACTTAGGCAAATGGCAATTTCCATCACAGAAGAAACATATGTAAAATTGTATAGTATTCTGCAAGGCTTATGGAGTTTTCCTTTACAGTAAGCTCACTAGATCAGTATTCACAGTCTGCGGGAGGCAAGGGAGCTTCTGAGTCATATCTATGTTAAAGGGCGTCAAGCTTTTTTTGCATCCAGAGGAATGGGGGACAGAGTTGGCAGTGGGGAGGGGGAAGACCTGGTAATGCTGTTTCTGGGGTGAAAGTTTTGGAAGTGGAGAGGAAAAACCAGTGCAAAGGTTTGCCTCCTGAGGGGAGCTTGAGGACAGAGGAAGGAGCCACTGGGGCACATGGCGCAGGCAGGCAGACAGGATCCCACAATCCTTCCAGCAGGTCTCTTGACAGAGCTGGGGTTTTCCTTCCAAGTCATCAAATTGACCTTAAAATCCCAGCGTAATGCAGGTCAATACATAGAGGAGCAAATAGAAAAAAGAAAATGTATTTCGGCTATTTAGTTTTTATCTGTTCCTAGTTGGTCATTTATACATTCATGTGTTACTTCTGCTGCTTTTGCTTTCATTCCTCTCGAGTTTTAAAAGCATTTCTTGTGGAGTTGTTTTTTAAAAAATTAACTTTGCAAATCTGACCCACTTTTAAATGAAGTTCTCATTTTATTTTTCCCTGGAAACTAAAATTAGATGTTTGGATTTCTTTTTAATAAACACAAACATTCAGTAACGCAGTTTGCACATGAGCAACAACTTCTGTTTGGTATTTGGCATTTTTCCCCTTTCTGATGAATCACATTTGTACAGCTGAATTTAGAAACACTTTACTAGAAACATTGCCAATCTTAATATTACACTTTTAATATTTTTAAAAACCACTGATTTAAAATAGTAGAGAGAAAATATATGACAACTAAAAGTGACACAGGTGAAAGAACTGGAATCATCCCACATTCTCTTAAA
This sequence comes from Cephalopachus bancanus, assembly GCA_027257055.1. NCBI lineage: Eukaryota > Metazoa > Chordata > Mammalia > Primates > Tarsiidae > Cephalopachus > Cephalopachus bancanus. The sequence continues at coordinate 2,702,548 of JAPVLO010000176.1, read as the reverse complement.
CGACAGCAAAGTGGCAGATGGCACACCACGAGGCTTCATTCGCATCTGACGAGCTCTGGATCCTCAGGATGTTCTAAGCACATTTCCATTTATTTCTGGTGGAGTGAGTGTTTAATGAATATTTGTAGAATGAAAGAAAGGGAGGAGGAGATCAATATTGATCACATTTTTAAGGTAGAAACATACAGACTGAGTTTTCCTTTTAAAGACATGAAACTCAAAACAATTAAAGTAAAAGCTTTGTCAGATATAAACCTCAGCATGAAATGTCTCACCTGATGCCAAGTCCAATGTGCTGCCAAATTCAATTCACTTATCTGTGTAAGCAACTGTAATTTTTAGAGGAAAAGCAAAAGCAAAAACAAAAACACCTGTCTTAATGTTTCTTTCTATTTATCCAGTTGTCCTTAAAATGAGCCCACAAAGATGCATGAGCAACTAGCTGTTCTGCAGGGAACTGGAACTCTGAGACTTTCACGGTTTCACCATGCACCCAACACACCATCGCCTGCCATGGGACCACACGGCCATGACTGACTGGCCACGGTGTGGGCTCGTTGCTCAGCACTGAAATGGCAGCAGGCAGCTGTTCCTGAAGCTGAGGGCTGAAATTATCTTCACATTTGTCTTGACCCTGTGCTTGCAAATGCAAGATGCAGTGATTGTGTACATGGGTTGTAAAGAGGTACTTCTGGAACTTAACTTTACATTGTTACTGGTTGTGATTTATGTATTTATAAGCATAAGTATGTACAAGCTTTGTTTTGAAATCTAGATAGATGATGATGATAGATATATAATAGGAAGATAACAGAGATACAGAAGATAGATAGATAATAGGTACATAATAGAGACAGATAATAGATTAATAGATATATAATAGCTAGATAGATAACAGAGATGGATGGATAGATAGATAGATAATAGTAGACTGGTAGGTAGGTAGAAAGATAATAGATGATAGAGAACAGAGATAGGCAGATAGATAGATAATAGATTAATAGATAATAGATTGAGATATAGGTAGATAGACAGATGATAGATAACAGAGAGGCAATAGATGGATAATAGATAAATAAATAGGTAGATAATAGATATTAAAAATTAGAAAAAGGCTTTACACATTATTTGTTTTTGGGTTACAGCTGCGAATTTGATTTTTAAAGCCAAGTTAGTGTCTAGGTTTGGTGTTTTTCCAGGTTTTAGCAACAGCCATAGAATAGCTTTTGGATTCTCTCACTGGGAGAGCCTCCCAGGAGAGTCTTCAGGAACCTGAAGTCCAGGACCCTTTTGGGCTGCCTATGGAGTGTAGACCTAGTGTTTCAGCAACTGTGGAGCTGTCATCAGCAAAAGAGGAAGGCCTAGAAGGAAAAAGAATGAATATTCATACAACAAATGCCGCCTAGAGAAGCTGGGAAAATAACTGATAAACCAATATATTTGGCTGAGGTATTACACATGATTGAAAGAAAAAGACATTAAAATCTGGATGGGTGGAAGGCGTTTCAGGAGGAGCTAGTCGCCAGATGGTGAGTAATTATAAAGCTCTCATTCTTTGTATCTATAACTTAGAAAAATGGTCACAATGAATCTCTGGAAAGGATGCTTTTTGTTAGGAGATCTTCAAATAAGGAGCTAGTTCATGTGAATGCCAAATCAAAGGTTAAGCAGCACATTTTTGTTTCTTTTTATCTGAAATCCCAAATTCTTTGAAAATCAAGAAATAGAAAATGCTATTTCCATAAAAAAAGTCAACCACAGTCATTATTTATGGAGTGACATAGGACGATACGAAAGAGAAGTAAACCAAGATTTTACATAGTGATTCCCTAAGCTTGTTTCCCACCTAGAATTTTGGCCCAAGGCATTTTAAAATTAACTGACTGGCTCAAGGGAAAAGTACCTTTATAGGGGGCACTGGCTGCAACTGATCATAAACATGTCAGTGATGGCATAATAAACTTTCATGTAAAGCCACTAGACCAAGTAACTAGCTTGTGAAAGTTACATTATGCTCAGGCCTAGCATTCACAGGCAAGTAGCACACTGTGGACTTTATTCCCCAGAGGACTTATTCAACCTGGGATCCATAGGACTCTGTGAAGGGTGTGCATGATGGGTTTCAAAGTTCATATTGCGGTCATTTGGGGAGAATCAAGTCATAATCAAAATGGTCCATAACAGTAGATAGTGTTGACAAATGAGTGACTTAATATGACATCTACAACCACCACCACTGTGTATGCAGCCTAAGTTCAGAGAAAATAATGGCCTCCTACCTCCCTCCCCATTACCTTCTCTGAAAAAGAACTGTGTATTTCTAGAAGAGTGCCAGGTTTTACACAGACGGAGACAGGAGCCTGCAATGGCATGTATGTTTTTCATGGGGTGAAGCAGTACGGGGGGAAGGGATGAGGTCGGAATCTTGTCACTGCTCTCTGTTCTTTCCCCACATAGGTTGGCAAAGCATGGGACCTGGAGTCTAGAACTTTGAAATGTAGCTCTGCTCAGTTCCTGTATTCTGGGGACTCAGCCCAATGCTACGCTGGGAGCACCTTTTAGGACAGATTTAAATTGCTCTCTGTCCCCATGCCTTTTGTGCCTGGAGTTGCACAAAGCCATGATGGCCCTGGGTTCTTTGGCTATGGTCATCAAACTAAAATTCATCACATTTCTCTGGTCTGTCTGACATCCTCTGCTAGACCATTAGCCACTGATAATCCAACCAATTCATTCTAGAAGAGAAGTCTTGCTCCTTTGCTCAAGTCTGGTATTTGCTTCTGGTGTCCTTTTATCCATCGAAGTACTAAGATGATGCTCCACCAGTCACCCAGCTATCGTGTCCTGCCCTGCCTTCTCACTTGGGCTCTTTTGTAGACCATCTTTAGCCTGGAATGTATAAAAGTTTGCTCTTGGTCTCACCCTGATGAATTGGATGGTTGTTCTCTAGAAAAGTCTATGCATTTATTTTGAATTCCTAAAACATTTTGGAATCAATGTAAGTTCAGCTCTATCAAATTGCAAGTCAGAAGAACTGGGTTTTGACCCTTACTCTGCTACAAACTTCCCAAATAAGCAAGTTCCATACAATGCTTGGGCTTCAATTTCCTTGTTCACATATGCACTAAATTACCAAAGAGGTTCTTCCCCATTTCCAAAGTTCTTTGATTTTGTGATTACATTCCAAAGGTTAAGAATAGCTGTGCGAGCTAAACTCTCAGCAAAAGGTTTATTTAAGTGGCTGTTCCTTAGAGGTGAACAGAAACATTGAAGGAGGTTTCCTCTGAGTGTGTGCAGCCACATACATCGAAGAGTGACCTGAAATTTTTAGGAACATGATTACAGACGTCACTGTCCTTGGTATTTGGAGAGAGTGCTCCTAACAGTGATTGCTGTGTCTGCAGACAGGAAACTAGAAACACTAAATGTACTGGAAAATCCTTTTCAAATACACAGAAAGAATGACCTTATTTGCAAAGCTTATCGCTGGAGGAAACTTTTGCTACATTATGAACCACTTGTCCTGTTGCTGACCATCAAGTAAGCCTGAAGCTAATATTTGCAACCACTACATGACTGGAAATAGTTTCTAAATGTGTCTCAGAGTGAATTTAAAGCATATTTTTATTAGAGATGTCACATTCATCTTATTATGGATGGCATTATCACTATTAATGTTTACCTGTCTTGCTTATAGTCATTGATAATTTTAAGTCTAATTGGCCAAATGTTGAGACCTAGGTACATAGGAGAGTTGCCAGAAACATACCAGCTTCACAGATACCACCAAACACAACAGCACTTTATAAAGTTTTTAGAGTAATTTTAAAAAATTACCAAAGTTGAGGTGCTGAGTTCACAGCTGTCAGAGAATTAACAACAATTCTTTCATTTATATAGACCCCCAAAACATGGAAATGTTTTTAGCTTTCTCTTTCTTTTATTCACTTCAATAAGGAAGGCATATCCATCAGTTAAGCCTCACTAACATATTTAATCTTCATATCAACTGTCATTTAGCAATGAGGTATCAGGTGTCTGATAGGTTAAGGAATTTGCTCTAAATCACACAGCTAAAAATGCCATAGTTTTTATTCTAATAGAAGTCTTTCACTGGGAACTTTCGCTCATGCCTGTAATCTCAAGGCCAAGGTAAGGGAATTGCTTGGGCTTAAGACCACCCTTGGAAACAGTGAGAGCCTGTCTCCACTTTAAAACTTAAAACATTAGCCAGGCATGGTGGCTCAAACCCATAGTGCCAGCTATTAGGGAGGCTGAGGTGGGAGGATCACTTGAGCCCAGGAGAAAGAGTCTGCAGTGAGCCATGATCATGCTACTGCTCTCCAGCCTGAACAACAAAGTGAGACCCTGACTTATTAAATAAGGGGAGGGGGAGAGAAGTTTTTATCATATTTTTAAATTTTATTTTAAGGATGTGGAATACAATTCAGGATTAGATATACAAGTGGTTACCATACAAGTAAAGTTTGGGCCTCTCTTTGAAAAGAAGTATTTCTAAAACTGAGTCTCAACTTACAACTAACCTTACAATAAACCTGTCATTTATTCTTCTGCATATTCAATTATAGAGATCTATTTGACTACAGAAGGGAAACTATAGTAGGTCTTGAGAAAATGGAGGTCAGAGGGACAAAATCCCTGCACCTCAGGAGAGCCCAGCCTCGGGGAGACATTTGGCAAGACAATCTTCTCCACATGTGTTGGGTGCCATAAGAGAGGGCAGCACAGCCGACCAGGGAAGCATCTAGGAGGATGCTGAAGGATACACCAAGTGGAACCTTCAAGAGCTAAGGAAATATCAGCCTGGAGTGATGGCAGAAGAGTGGAAGGCATGGAGACCTTGCAGAGCCTGGGGCTTGTGGTCAGCTCTGGGTAAGAAGAGTGAAGGGTGCATGGTGAGAACATGACCCAGAGAAGTAAACAAGGGTCAGACCATGAAGAGCACCAACACAATGCTGACACCTTTGGACATTTTGTGAAGGCAATGATGAGGTACTGATTGATTTTTATTAGTCACAACAGTAAGGAGAGTAGTTTTCAGGAGACAGAAAATGAAGACGAGATCAGTTAAGAGCATTTGCTAGTCAGTCAGTCAGCAAAATGATTAGATTCTGAAGTCCCTAAGTGGCAAGGAAAATATGAGGTCATGGGGTTAGGAGAGTGGACACCTGTGATGGATATTAAAGGTTATAGAGCACAAGACTTGGATACCGGGTGGACATGGGTGAGAGAGGAGGGGAGACAGGAAGAATATATTTATGAATATTTCCAGGTGTCTAATAGGCAAGGTGGAGAACACAGGTAGAAGAACAGATTTGAAGGTGGTGGCAACAGGTTCTCTTGTGAGCAAGTTAATATTGAGGTACTTGTGGGATTTCAAAGAGATCTAAATCTTCATGGGCACAGGAAACAAATGTATTTATTTATTTTTAAAATTTTGTATTTTAAATATATAGGGTACAATTGGGTTTAGGTATACAAATGGTCATTGTATAGGCAAAGTTTGGGACTCACTTTGGTACCCACTTCACCTGGTTTGAGATCAGCTACCCTTATTGATTAAGTATGCTCCCCTCCTACTCTGGCAGTTTCCCACAGTTACAGTCTGATACAAATATAGTTCTGACAATCATTTATATATATATATGTATGTATAAAATGGGTAGATAAGAAACCAGAGGTAGTTTATTAGTGAGCAGAGAGTCTTCGACACCATCCTGGGACTAAGATGCTCTGCATTTGTTGGAGAAAAGTGAACTGTTAAAGGAGAAAGTACAGCAATTGCAAGAGCAGACTCCTCTCCAGATCCCAAGACAAAAGGGGTCTGTCCAAAATCCTGCTCACTCCTCTTCTCACCCCTGACCCCATCCCACTGTCTGCACATGTGTGTGCTGGTGGACAACCCACCTGCAGATCTGGTTTCCACCATAACCTTCCTCTGCAATTGCCAGTCTTTGTCACTGTTTGGGCCTAGCGGGTATGTATTCTGGTAGACCTGCTGCCCAGGGAGCACAGACCGGGAGAAGAGGCTGTTTTAGTCCTAGAAGCAGGCTCAGAACCACCCGGAGACCCAGGTACATGGAGCATGTTGTGAGGACAGAGCGGGTGTGTCTTTTTGGTTCTGAGACTCTTCACACTATTAAGAGGGGACATCAAAAGAAAGTCCCAAAGAGGGCCCTCTAATGCACAAAGTAAGAGCAAGAAGTCCCAAAAGGCCTGATCTAAGGATACTATAGGGCAAAATAAGCAGGGTGAATGATAGGAAATTTTTTCCAGATCCATAGAAAGAGAAGGTTTCCAGGTATTAATGTAAATTGCTATAGAAGTCTAGCCTATATATGTCAACTAAAAGGTAAAGTTTAAACAATTATTCATTAGTTAAATGGATATTTAGCCGTAAGTAATTATTCATTTTTCAGGTGTGATCACGGTATTATGGTTATGGGAAAAGTCTTTGTTTTAGAGATGCTTTCTAAAGTATTTATTATTTATTAACAAAACATTATTTATGTTAGGGCTTGAGAAACTTTGCTTTATGGTAATCTGGTTGGGGAAGTGAATGAAGTCATAGATGCAACAGGATATGCTGTAGGTTGATAACAAGCATAGAGTATATTATTCTCCTTATTTTTTCTTTCTTTATATCAGATAGATAATGTGCCAACATTGTGACAAAGTGTGAGGAAGTTCCATATTTCACATGGTGTGAAAACTCCACTGACATGCTTCTGAACTACAAGAGGATCGTATTCTCTTTACTCTTAAATATTTTTTAGGGTTAACCATAACAAAAAATATATACAATGTTCATGGAATTTATCAATTTTTAAGGCATTGGTAAATCAGTAAGACAGCATTTTCCATGGAGCACAAAGTGAGTTTTAGAAAGAATAAGAGAGGAGCAAGAAGAGAGCTCAAGGGTGAAGATGTGGCTTTTTTGTGAAAAAGGGAAGTAAGATGGTGGTTGTACAAAATGCAGAGGCAAGGGATGGGATATGCAGAGGCTATATGCTAAAGTAATAAGAGCAGAGGCAGCCAGAAGTGACAGATGGTAGCCCACCTTCTTCCTCAGGACAATGTCTCTATAGCATTGTTATTCCCTGCCTTCAACTAACTTCATTTCCTGGTTGGGCAGCAGCTGTGAGAGCCAACTCGAGACCTATCAGCAGGGTTTACAACCCTGCTCCCCCACCTGCTATATGTGCAACTTCCTCAAGTCTCTTGAAAAGCAACAATCACAGTAGCTACCTTTTAGAGTTATTGTGAGGATTGCATTAGTTAATACATATGAAACACTACAAGCTGTGACAAGTAATATGTAAGTGCTTGTTATTATTGGTAGTACTATATTATTATTATTACTGAGCACACTGCTCAAGACAGTAAATACTTTAACTTCTCATCTTTGGCAGCATATGGGGTTGAGAATTAGGCGTACTGTACCAACTCTGCTGTCCTATGAGCGCTCCATGCCAAACTGCCCACTGAATCATGGTCTTTCCATGGTGGGAACCCTGGCAGTCCCCACCCCATGTTGGTCCCACCCAGAGTTTCTACTAGAGTTTCCCATTAATTATTCTTCCCTCCCCAAAGAACTGGAGTTTATTCTGCCCTATTTTTGTGCCTTCTAAGGCTCTAACAGGCTCTTAAACTCTAACCCCAGAGGTTTTCAGTCTTGTGTCTTATGCCTGTAGCACTGGGCTTCTTGTACTGTTGAGTACAGTGACCCTTAGAACCATGGCACTGATATCACTTGATAATCTAAAGGAAAAATGTGTGTGTGTGTGTGTGTGTGTGTGTGTGTGTGTGTGTGTGTGTGTGTGTGTGTGAAACATAACTTTCAAGGACAAAACCTGCCACAGTGGGAGATACTGACAAATTCTTATGTAGGATATGTGCTTCATCTAACTGATGTACTTTTTACTGAAATCCAAAAAAAAAAAAAAAAGAAAGAAGAAAAGAAAAACAAAGAAAAAAGATCCCCAGCTGTGCATGATGGTATACACCTGTAGTCCCAGCAACTTGAAAGGCTGAGGTGGGGCGATCACTTGAACCCAGGAAGTCAAGGCTATAGTGAGCTGTGATTGTGATTGTGCCACTGCACTCCACCCTGAGTGACAGAATAAGACCCCAAGTCAAAAAAAAAAAAAAAAAAAAAGGTTAAAAAAAAGAAAAAAGAAGTAGTCATAGGGTTGATATCTGACTTCTATTCCTTCTGAAGTGTTTGGCATAATGTATTATGATATTAGATACCCAGTAAATATTTTGTGCTGATACTTGAACCCATGGAAAATACTTCAACGACAGAAATGCTTCCTGTTCCGAAGGATGGCTTATTTCTAAGTATGAAGGTAGTTCTAGAGTGAATAGCAGTTTGCTTTGCGTGGGTCTTTACATCCTAGGAAACACTTTAGTCTTAGAAGGACAGTTGGTCATTCTATATTTGACTTACATATTAGATATGCCTATGAAATTATTTTTTTCAAGGAGAGAATTTTTTTAGGGAAGATGACAGATCACCCATATGAATTTGTCTGTTCCCTCTCCAAAGACCAAAACAAGAAGAAAATGAAAACAAAGGATTTTAAGCATCATCTCACATAGACAAACACAATTACTAAAGGCAGGCAAAATATTCTCCCCAAAAGTTTTAGAAAGTAGATGGAGAAATAATTACTGCTTTAGCAGGGCAAAGGAGGCTCCCATAAGAAAAGCTGAGAAGACACAAGCCATGAACCCCTGAAATCATCAGGACTTGGAGGCACTAGGGAAAACAGAGTGGAACAGAGGTGCAGGGCTTCAGATGGGGAAGCGTGGAGAGTCTGTGTGCTGGAGAGTAAAACAGCACGCCTCCTTCTTCTTCACAGCAGACAGCTATCTGATGAGTGATGTGCATCCTCTCTGTCCATCAACACTCCCACAAGAGGGAGGCAGTGGATTCTCCAAACAATTGGAATCAAAGATGTCTAAGACATAGGGATACTAGATGTGGTGAGCAGTGGGGTGACATTTCAGACTGACAGAAGGGTCAAACGGAAATCTGCATATCAACAAGCGACACCTCTGGCATCACATCCTCCATCACTTCAGAAAAACAACAGACAGTCTATCAATTAAGAACCAGACTAAAACAAAGATATGTTCTGACCTGCAAGGACTCAGTGTATCTGCCTCCCACAGCACTTTCTTAGAAAGCTACCAGAATGTATTTTATTCACCTTTACTGGATAAAGGTGCAGGGAAGGCAAAATGACAGCTTTGTGGCATACCTAAAAATTAATCTGCAAATAATATAGGTACAGATTTTAAACATTAAAAATATTAGCATATGCATATATACACACAATTAATAAAGGTTTTGTAAAAATATAATTTTTTAACTTTTAATTTTTTTATTTTCAAGATGTGGGGTACAATTCAGGGTTAGGTATACAAACGTTCATTATACAGATACCCTTGTTGATGAGGTATGCTCCTCCCTTCCCCATCAGATTAATTTTTTAAAAAGGAAAAAAATGGGATTGACTTTTTAAGATATGTTTTGAAGATTTGGGAAAATAGCAGTGATAAATGTATGATAGCTCTGATACAGTAATTGTAAATGTTCTAATGTACATTTTTAGCATAGTATACTTGAAAAATAAGACATTTACTAATTGCAGAAAAAACTGCAAAATAAATGAAACCGACTCTTAATTCTTTACTTCTCTCTACAGTGAGCAATATTTACATAATCAAAATGATGCAAACTATTGTTTTAACTAAAAATTGTTAGAGTGCAAAGTCTAGGGGGTGATGTGGGCGTGTAGGAGAACGAAATCATCGTCCTCCAAACAAGAAAAGCACAGATGGCATCCAAAAATAATAAATTAGGTACAATTGTGAGCACAAATAAAATTCCCTTTAAACTTTATAGATAAGAATCAAAAACGTCCAAATCAGAGCAAGTGTGATGGCCAAGACAGGAGGATCGCCTGAGCCCAGGAGTTGGAGACCAACCTGGGCAATGGAGCGAGAACGCATCTCTACAAAAAGTAAAACAAGGAGCTGGGCATGGTGACACATGCTTGTAATCCCAGCTACTCAGGAGGTGCCACTACACTCCAACTTGGGTGGCAGACTCAGACCCCGACTCAAAAAAAAAAAAAAAAAAAGAAAAAAATGAAAAGTCCAAACACTGAAGAAAGCTAAGCAGCAGTCAGCTAGATGTAGTTGGGCAGAGTGGGCTCCCAGGGCTTTCAGGCAGAGTGAGCCTGGCAGTCATGCCCTTGGAGACCAGAGAGCTTGGAGGTGAGGGGAGACCTGTACAGAGAGGTAAAATCCCGGGTAGTTGTATCAAGCATTTACCAGATGCCCATTTTAGTCCCAAGAGGGTTTAGTGAACATCTAGCAAATCAGCAGCATACAACTTGTGGTCTGAGGATCTTGGGAGGTCCTTGCAGCTCTTTTAGGGGGTCCCAGAGGTTGAAGTCATCTTCATAAGTAACACTAAAAAGCTGTTTGCCTTTTACACACACTTTCTCTTACGGTGTGTAGTGACGTGTTCCAGAGGTTACGTAAACTATGATGATGTCATTTCTCTGCCATGTGCATTTTTGTATTTTCTAGAATTTTCTAAGGCAATTATCTTAAGACATAGATGTGTGCATTTTCAAACAGTAACTCAGTTTGTTATCAGTATTTTAACTGTGCTGTTGTAATTTGCATAAAACCATTATCTTAAAACAAACTATTATTTTGAAATTCTGAAGTTTTCCTTGCACCTATGCAGAAATGGAGAACTAAAGAATACTTTCGTGTCTGGTTTTGCATTCGTATTTTTAATTTTCAAAGCTTTTCTAATTTTCTTTCAAACGTTACTATTTTGTAGTGAAATATTTTATTCTAAAACTTGAAAACCTATAATATTTATAACAATATTAGAAAGCTATTGGAGTGTATTTCCAGTTTTCTAATTCTTATATTTTATAATTTTTAAATATTTTTATATTTTATAATTTCTTACACTTTAGGATGAGTCATTCGCTTTAAAAGGGAGATCTGAAGACTTGCTTTCCTAACCTATAGCTGAAATCATGAAGCCAACACATCAGAGAGTTCTCTGACTCATGGAAGAGAGGATTCTACTCCCAGAAACAGAAAAACTGTAAATAAGCAATGAAATATGGCAACACCCATCTTTCCCTTGGCTTTATTGATGTTGAATTTTTCCTTGTGGTGCCTTATGCAACAGAACTTCTGGAATAATATTGGGTGCTTGTAAAGTTGTGGCATCATTTTGAAACCAATCGATCAGTGCTTAAAGGAAAGGGAATTGAATATTTTATATGCAGGCAAGGTGAACTCTTTAATAACCAAAAAAATCACGCACTACTTTTTAGAGCAGAAGTGAAGAATCCCCTAAAGCACATACAGGTTAAGTTGTGTTTCGTATTGGATGGAGACACCCATACAATTGTTGAAAGACTTGCAATTGCAGAGTCTTGTGCGGTAGACAGTGCTGAACACCTGCTAGATGAAAAGTCAGCAAAAAGAATCATGGCACTGTCAAATTCCAACTAGATAGTAATTTGTTGAGTTAGAGACTCCAACTAGATAGTTAGAGACTTAACTGCACATGTGAGGATGGAATTTATAGATCCTTTGACAATTGTACTGTTGCCCTATTAGTGGACAATCTTTGGATGTGTTTAGGTTGTTGTTTTGCTTGTACATATCTGGCATCAGCACCAACTAATCATCAAAGAACATTTATTTTATTATAAAGGGTGCCACTTGTTCTGAAATAGAGCTGAAAACTTTTTGTGAGCCTTGTGGCTTATCCTGGAACAAGTCATACTGCCATTTGCACATATTGTGCAGAAGCAACTGTAGGAGAAACTGCCCGCACATCAGCACGAATGAATCCAGCTGCGGAATCACCTGTGCCAGTGCCACATGTCCTCCGGGTATTCCCATGGAGGCGGGAAGCCATCATCACTTAAGAAGGTCCTGATGTCACTTTTATTAAATAGCAATCTCTGAGCTGTGTATCTTTATATTTTTATCTTTAAAATAATTTATTATTTATTTATCTATTTATTTTATATTTAGTTTGTGAGCCAGAGATTCACTCTGTCCCCCAGGCTGGAGTGCTATGGCATGCTCATAGCTACCACAGCCTTGACCTGCTGGGCTCAGGTAATCCTTCCACCTTAGCCTCCCGAGTAGTGGGACTACAGGCATGCGCCACCATGCCTGAATAATTTTTTTATTTATTGTAGAGACGAGGTCTTGTCAAGTTGTCCAGGCTGGCCTCAAACTCCTGGGCTCAAGCAATCCTCCCACCTCAGCCTCCCAAAATGCTGGGATTACAGGTGTGAGCTGCCATGCCTGAACTGTGTATCTTTTTAATACTGTGTGTGTGGACTGAGAGGTGAAGCACTTCAGTTGCTTATCACAGTATGACAATTGTCTCAAGGACAAGCATTTGCGCGGTTATTTTTTGTGAGTTGAACTTGCCTTTCTCACAAAAATGCTATTTTTACTCTGAATAAAGATTTACGGTCAGATTATAGTTATGCAGAGTTGGTATGTGACACACATTTTTATTAAAAAATTGAAAAAAGTGAACCTGTTACTTCAAGCAAAATATTAATTGTTATAAATGATAAAATTAGAAGTATCAAGTGAATGTTAGAAAACTTCTATTCACTACCATGTGTGTGATAACTTTCTAATACTTAAAGACTTCTCGTGTGTATGTATGATACTAATAAGTGCAACATTTTGCTATTGTACAACGAAATATGTCAACATTTGGAAGATCTAGATAGCTCAGTTATCTAATATTTTCCAAAGGAATACATAATATAAAATCACTAGTGCCTAAAGAATCCTTTCAAAATGCTAGGCAGATCAGTGAATTTTAAGATAACAAAGTACAAAAAGTTCACTGGTATGTTTTCAGATTCTGCCATGCAACCAGCCTTTAAGAAACATTTGTCAAGTTTTGGTGTAGTATCAAAAAAGAATCCCTCAAAAGGCCATTTAAATATTATGCCCTTTCAAACTGTCTGTGTCTCAGAAACGGGACTTTCTTCCTGTGCTTCAACTAGAACAACACATTGCAATAGACAATGCAGAAGCAGATATGGGAAGCCAGCTACCTTCTGTTAATCCATACCTTAAAGATATTTGCAAAAAATGCAGAGCAAATGCTATCCTTGTCACTATTTGCTATGAAAAATAGTTATTTTTCATTCAAAAGTATTTATTTTATAATATGTGATATAATTATTATTTTTAAGTGAATGCATATATATATATATTTAAATTTATCAGTTTCAATTTCTAATATAGTAACTTTCCACAGATATAATCTGCATAAGCAAAAGATTTTGAGGCTCTCAACAATTTTAAGAGTATGAATGACTCCTGAGACCAAATAGTTTAGGAACCACTGCATTAAACTTTATGTCAAGAATATCATGATTGAATTTATTCTGTAAGAGTAGGTTTGTGGGAACCAGAACAGAATTAAGGGATACTGTTAAGAGTCTCTTGCAGTGTCCAGTTAAGAAATGATGGCAAATTAGCTGGATGTCAGTGGAGAGAAGTAGATAGATTTAGAAATGTTAAATGACAAATTTAAGATGTGGAGAAGAACTTGATTTGAATTGATAAGGGACACATGATGAGGAATCCACAGTGTTGGAAAAATAGTCCCAGGTTGATGATGTTTGTAAGACAGTGGACCATCTCCATGGGTAGGAACAAATGAGAACAGGAAGAAAACACGAATGAGGATGAAGAGAGAGAGACTAGGACCTTTTTTTTTTGTATTTAATTTGAATTTCCTGTTATAGTCAGCTAAATTGTATGAAGTTTCTCCAATAATTTATCTCAAACTAAAATGTACTTGGAAAGTGTCTTGAGTTAACAGATACAGCAATGCAACTTGTAATTCGGTAGATTTTTTATATATATAAAAGACAAAAATTAGCCAGACTCAGTGGCTCAACCTGTAATCCCACACTTTGGGAGGCTGAGGTGAGTGGATTGCCTGAGACCGTGTGTTCGAGACCCACCTGGGCAAGCGAGACCTCATCTCTACAATAAATCAAAAACATTAGCTGGGCATGGTGGCGCGCGCCTGTAGTTCCAGCTACTTGGAAGGCTGAAGCAGAAGGATCACTGGAGCCCAGCAGGTCGAGGCTGCGGTGGCCGGGAGCAGTCACTGCACTCCAGTCTGGGCAACAGAGTGAGACTCCAACTCAAAAAAAAAAAAAACCGCACAAAAATTTTTGAGCACTGAAGCAGGTGGTGAAATTTACTGGTTGGACTTTGCTAACCACGACACATTCTCTCATTAATTGTGAGGCTCTTGTGTCTTCAATGAACTGTTCCTCTCAACTGCTGAGCGTGTGTTCTTTTCAAATCCTGATGCTGAGATCCCATGTAGGTGGGATAATCACTGTGTTATCTTTAGTAGTACATTCTGTTACCCTGACAAATTTTTTTTTAAAAAGTTGACAAATGCACACTGCTAGTAACTTTACCTGGAGTTTTGGAAATTATATGAAATATTTCAAAATACAATTATAATATACTATTGATACGTTATTATGATTAGCTGCATTGCTTTGCACCAGAATGACAGTGGGGAGTTGTCACAAAACATTGACAAGATTTGCAACTGTAGCATACGTTTTCTTCTAACAAGTTCAACATTAATATCAGAGAATCCTTTGTTTATCCTGAGGGCAGCCCCGCAACTTTGTGTTTATGTTATGTGGCTGCATGAGCTTACTGACTTGTTGAAAATTACAAGCTAAACATTAAAGCCTCCCACCTTAAAGAGAGACAAAAAAGAAATTATGCAGGGACTAACAAATAGCCTGCTTAGTAAGTTCCAGACATTCATGGTGGGCAATTGTATGTGAGCAGAATGGAAAAATAAATGGCAAATGCATTCCCCTTAATTTCCAGGGACCGTTCTCCCTGTCGAAGCCCCCTATGTGGATGTGTTTGTACACACGCATGAGTTATATGCAGGAACCTTTTTCATTAAGGGTGCGGTGTTTTTCATGCTAGTGCAGCACCTATCTGTCTTCTTTCTGGCAGGGCTGTCTGCTTTTCAGTCAGCATCTGACTAAAGATCAATGAGAGAAAGCTTTTTGAAGGTGCTTTCAGGTCCTGCGACAAGGGAGATGATCAGAAAGCTGCCGTAAGCTTCAGACCCACTTGACAAATTAGGAACTATTTTGGTGCTCCATAAACTGCTGTCACATCAGTTACAAACACTAATTAGAGATACAATGCTTTGATAGTGAAAGTGTCCAGTGCATTAAATACCACTTTTGCTTACTGCAATTAGCTTATGCATTGACTTACACTTCGGACTGTGAGACAGTCAGAGATTAAAATGCATCGACCATTATTAAAAAATTTATAAGGTAAATATGAGCTAACTGTCCAATAGCTTTTTCCTGTTGCCCTCTGACCCTCCCAAATCTTATTTCTCTGTGCTTTTGTACACAATTTTTTTTCAACCAGTTTTCATTTGTCTGGGCTAAATGTCGTTTCTATGACGGCCAATCATCCAGTATCAATTAATCAAATTCTGCATCCTGAGAATGAGGTGTAGAAGGACACTGCCTCTGGTTTTTATAAGGCAATTAGCTATCGGGTCGTTATAGAATCCGGAAGATCTAAACAAAATGAATTTTGTGCTTTCTCAGTGCTGCCCCAGTGATGGGATATTATTGATGAATAGGCATTTACAAATCCATCCTGTTGATTTTTGAAAAACTACTTTAAAGTATTTTTTTAATGGCATTTCCATCTTGGTAGCAGGATAAGTCTGCATTTGAAAAAAAATCTAGCAATAACTGACAGAAGTGGTATGTTTTTAACACAAGAAAAGAGTGGGAAAAAATGTCAGGATTTTGGTGTTGATTATCTCTAGAGTTCCAAGAATACTTTTTTTTAAAACTGTGTGTGAGAGAGTGTGTGTGTATCTATGTTGAGAGGACATATTTGAAACCTTTTCAAAGATGAAAAAGTACGTGAAATATAAAAACCAACCTATTTAAGATGCATTTCTGAGATGGCGTATGAAGAATTATTTAGAGGACACCCTGGCTTCTGAAACCAACGAATCACTTTTCCTCTCCTTCCCACCCATCGCAGCTCCTAGTGAGCGGCTGCATGCAATTGCTCTAGCAGTGTTTGCTCAGGAAGAGATGCTTTCAATAAGAATTTAATAATAACCTGAGGAGGAAGGAGAGACCACACATACAGAGTCGTTCAAAAGTAAAAAGGTCAAATGAAGAGAGATCAACAATCAACCCTACAATTACAGGTTACGATACTTATATCATGGTATACTATCATTATTATGAGTTAGATGGATAGAGTACAAATAGTAATTTTCAAACTATTTCATGTGTGTGCCCATACCTTACAAAGAAGAAACTCAGTCATCCATTTTAAATGCCTGAACATCAAATGTTACTTAATTTCATGGAAACAAGCTCTGGGATCCAAGTCTCTCTGTTCTCTTCCCACTTCAATTTATATCAGGGAGGCAGCATATGGCGGAGGACAGCCGGAGGCCTGCAAGTCACCTCTGCAGAGATGGTTTCAATGGCAACCCACTGAAGCTCGGTCTAGAAAACGGATGCAGTAATGCTCATCGCTTCTCTACTTCAAAGAGGGCCGGAGGATTAAAAACCGGCGCTCCAAATTCAGATTCACATGTTCCTCCAACCCTCAGCAGAATTCTCTGCCATCCCAGCAGAGCTGATCCGAGTGAGAAGTGCCATTAAGGAGGTAGTGGCACACTCAGAGGCGCCCCGAGGGACTCTGGAGAGCTCGGGCAGAGGTTCCGGGCTGGATGCAAACTCAGCCCAGCACTCATAAAGCACGTTGAAATTCTCCAGCGAGAGGCACTACATGGGAACAAATCATTCTTAATTTAAGAGATAAATATGCCATATCCAGAACTAATAATGAAGGGGCTGGAATAAATATAAGGCTATAATGATTATGAGCATTTATCTCCAAGCCCCGGCGCGTTCTCTCAGCGGCAGCTGGAAATGTTAAGACAATTGTCTGTCCTGTGTCACACACAATGCCGGCGGTGTTTGGGGGTCTCTGGTCCCCTAAAACAACAGCAGGCTAAGCAAGACTTCTCAGTTTGCAACGGCCAGACCCTTTTTGGCACCTACAGAAATATGCCCCTCACCAGCCTCAGCAGTTAGAGAAAGCCCCTGTGACTTTCAACTTGTGCACCTGCCCCACCTGATTCCTCGGCCATGTATTAAGAAGGCAAATTGTGTACACAAGGTCAGGACACGAGAGTTCAATGTCAGAGCTCACACTGCATGCGCCTTTGAGAATAACAAAATCTGCAAGGAGGGGAAAATTCTCCTCTGCTTTTTTACCATTTTGCCATGTAATATTCTTTAAGGAAATGTTTATGTCTTCCAAATGCAAGTTTCAGTTTCAGAAGACACTTGCTGCAAAAGATTGTTTATTCATCGCACTAAGGTTGAAAGTACAAAATGTTTTAAAGAGTAAAATAATCTCTACCCTTAAGCTGGATTTGCCTTGTGAATCCTGTAATATTGCTTGTCTAATATAAATACTGTCCTAATGGGAGTCACTTGGAAGTATATAGAAGATGTCTGTAAGGAAGTGGCATCGGTTCATATTTACATCTATGCACCCATCAGAGTTTGCATCTAGTCTCCCTGCTACTTTTGAATTCATTCACTCTACACTACTATCTCATTGTTATCGTTCACCCTTTTCCACTGCTCTGATCAGTGACTTGCTGAAATCCTATGCACTGTCTCTAGAGTTTTTCTATTTACAAATTTAATCATCATAGCCAACAACGATGTCTTGAGTCTAATTCTGTTTTTCAGTGCTTTAGTTAGGCTATGCTGGTTCTCAATGAATTGCTTGGTGAAAATGTGTTTGCTTATTCTGGAATCTGCTGCTTATTGATAAAATGGGTTTAGATCTGACAATGGAAATGCCTTCATTTTTTAATGAAATGTTTCATTATTAAAACAACACATCTTTTTTTGTGGCCAACGGGATTTATTGAATTTGAATCATATAGTTTTTACACCCATAAGATTGTCAATTGCAATTTAATCCGAGTGTGTTATGTTTACAAGGTGGAGACACAGTTAGGAGGGGTTTAGTGTCTTTCTTTTGCTGGCAGAAAGGAGTAGAGAGAGCACAGCTTCTGAGCCAGAGGGCAGGATTTTAATTTGCTTCTCACCACCTGAATGGCTGTAAGCTGCTACCTGAATACTATGAGTATTCCTTTCTTGCCTTTTTTCAAACAGAGCTACAGTGTGTCTCTTAGAGGAATGTTTATGTTATATATGTGTGTATACACACACACACACACACACACACACACACAGTTTCAAACAGAGCAATAGTGTGTCTCCTAGAGGAATGTTTAGGTTTTACACATACACACACACACACACACACACACACACACACACACACATACACACACGTAGCATATCACACATAATTCTTATACATCAAAAAATATAATGTATGCCAGTTCAATTCCAATTCATTCTTCCCAAGGTTTCTTTCACTACAGTTTCAGTAAATAGTTCCTCATTGTTGATAAAATATTATTTCTTGACTAGGATTTCCATCCATCACTAACCCTGACTTTAAAAACATAAGATTAACAAGGTCCATCAAGTGTTTATCAAATTTAACTTTGAAAAAAAATAATACCTGAGATTCATGGACTTTTCCATCAAATTTGACTCATTACTTTCTGCTGTGTTCTAAAAAGTAGTTTCCCAGTTTGGATGAGTTCCACTGATGAGGTAAGGAAATCCCCAAATGACAATGGCTTTAAAGAGGCTTGAAGGAGCCTGCAGAGCTCTCCTGGGTCTCTGGGATTCACACCTGTTCCAGCTTCCCCTCTGTGCCCAGAGCCCATGGCTCAGGGTGCACTTTACAGTCACCTCTGTGTTCCAAACACTGGGATGGAGAAAGAGGCTGGGGAGGAGAGGAGGAAGGCAGCATGCATGCAAGTGTTCGCCTTCATTAATTCATCAAATACTTATTAAGAACCTACTATGCAACAGTAAAGAAATATATAAAAACATCTGCTCTCAGCCGGGCTCGGTGGCTCAGCCCATAATCCCCCGCCTTTGGGAGGCTGAGGTGAGTGGATTGCCTGAGCCCGTGGGTTCGAGACCCGCCTGGGCAGCGAGACCTCATCCCTACAATAAATAAATAAAAAAAAATCAGCCAGGCGTGGTAGCGCATGCCTGTAATTCCGGCTACTTGGAAGGCTGAGGTGGAAGGATCGCCGGAGCCCAGCAGGTCGAGGCTGCGGTGGCCGGGAGCGGCCACTGCACTCCAGTCTGGGTGACAGAGTGAGATTCCGACTCAAAAAACAAAAACAAAAAAAATCTGCTCTCACAAAACTTCCTTTACATAATTACCCTCCATGAGGAAAGTTTTCAGAAGCTTCTACCTGACTCTTCTCCAGCTAAGAATCTATAGAAAATAGGAGAGATAAAATATAGAGAACATTCTAGCAGTCTGCATTACAAAATTCATCATAAAAATAGAAATAAATATTTTCACTTTCAAAGTTGATTTTTAAAACTGTGCTTGAACAACGAGTATTGCTAGCATTCAGTCAAACCATTCGGTCAAAATGAACACTTAATATTCATTTATATTTAAAAAGTTGGTTGATATATTTTAATATTTAGAATATTACAATAATGCATTTATGCTTTTGAAATAAGTGCTCAAGATCAGAATAAATAAAATTAATTCTAAATAAAAAGAAAAATTGACAGGAAAAAGTCACTCAAACTCAAACTGAAATTTAAAATGGGAACGTATTTAATATGCAATACTTTTTAATACTGTTTTTTTCAGAGCTGAAATGATACCTTTTGCATATGACCACAGCAAACACAAAGAAGTGTCACATATCTAAACATCATTCCTACCAAAACACCAAATACATTCATCTTGCAGACAAGGAAAAATTGAAGCACAAGTCCCTGAAGCCTTAGTATATTATTACTTTTTTATTATTTATTTCTGTTTTAAATTTACAAATAAAAATTGTACATATTTATTGTATACAACATGATGTCTTGAAATATGTATACATTGTGGATTAGCTAAATCAATCTAATAAACATATGCATTACCTCACATATTTGTGGTAAGAACACTTAACACCTACTATCTTAGCAGTTTTCAAGCAACAGTACATTGGTGTTGAGTATAGAAACCAGCTGCACAGTAGGTCTCTTTGACCCATTCCTTCTGTCTAAATGAAATTTTGTAACCTTGGACTAACATCAGAATCTCCATTTAGGAGAATAAAGATAGATGACAGCCTCCTAACAAAAGAGAACACCCTAAGGTAGATTGCAAATAGACATTTTTAAATGATTAGAAATTATTAAAATATGGGTTTTAAAGTAAACATAGTTCAACAGTAAATATAGTTTTCCTGTGCGCTATACAAATCCCTAGCAATTGTATCTGAAGTGACTCATTGTATATAATACCCAGATTCTGAAAAACCTTCCAGTGCTAGAACTTTCCTCTTCTTTTCTCCCTCCCTTCCTCCATTCCTCTCTTCTCTCCTCTTTCTTTTTCTCGCTCCCCAAACTTTCAGTGTAAGTTTAAAGCATCTGTCAAGTATAGGGTTTTCAGCATATCCAAGTCTGAGATAAATTATCATTTCCCAAATTTTGAGTGTCTTGGAGACTTTCTCTAGTAATTCACCTAACTGCCCTTTATATAGCTTTCACCAGAATGGACTGACTATGTTAGGTAAGGAGGCTCCAAAAATTAACAAATAAATGTGTGTCCCTATTTCTCAAATCATAGTTTAGATTTTAAAAGCTGACATCCTGCCTCCTTAGTAGTATGATGTGGCTGAGAGAGAACAGACAGTCAGTTAGAGAGACATTTCCGTTCTGGAGAAGCTTCTGTCTAGCGATATCCCCCAGGGATGTTACTTAACCCCCTTGAACCTCAGTTTCTGCATCTTCAACATGAAAAAATTAGATATGATGGCCGCTATTATGGCTTATAATTCTACAATTCTATTATTCTAATTCAATATCTTACTTGGAAATGTGTTCTTTAATAAAAAACAATTTATATGTGTGTGCATGTAAGAGGAAAGATGTCCTAGTCATGATACTGGATGCTATGACCTCGAGAGCGGCCACCCTCTCCAGACTGTCCTTCACAGTCCAGTCTCTGTTGGACTATTCTAACAACACCCCAGCCAAATCAAGGAAAGGAGATGCGAGTGTGCCTATCACACAGAAGAGCAGCAATGACACATCTATAAATAAGGAGATTGACAGTGGCAGAAGATAGATAATTCTCTGTATAAAATGTGTATATGTTCTTTCTATTCTAGAAAATATTAGATTAATGGTATATTTGGCATTATCATCTCTTCTGTTTTTCTACGCAAAGGAACAAGACCTTCTAAACCAAAGGATAGTATATTTCAAAAACCACATATTTTAGAAAAGCTAAGTGATTTTCAGTCCAGGAAATTCAGCTCTATGGATCTTTAGGTTTTCTTCTTCTTCTTCTCCTCCTCCTTTTTCTTCTTTCTTAATTGCACTTTTATTTGGCAAATATATCTTTAACATCATTAAAACATTTAAATCATACTATGTCTGGCTATCACATTTTGAGCCAAGGAAACATGCATTTTATATAAAATAAGTTAGCAAATTTTAAATAACTAATTGTGTGTATTTGCATACTATTTTATTATACTTCTTTTTATACTTTGTTTCATATATCAAAGTAAGCCTAAGAACTTATATTACCATCTCGCAATTTAATGTTTTATGTGTATATTCTTCACAGTGTCTAACATAGTGATTAACATATGATACATATTAATAAAAAGTCACTAAGATACTGATTTTTCCAAATCATTAATTTTTTTCCTTAAATACATATTTTATTTTTTGTACCTGAAAATCAAGAGAGTTAAATAAGAATGTTTATCAAGTCAAATATTTTTCCTCAAATTAAAGGACTTAAACTGTTTTAGCATTGAGAAAACTCACCTGTAATAATAGCTGCTTTTTAGAAGGAAAACATTGGTATTTTAGGTTGAAATGCTAGGAGTGGGCAAAACAGATTGAATGACTTTATCTTAAAAATAAAAACCCAGAAACTCTGAATAACTATCACTATCAGAAATTGTAATGTAGTCATTCCTGCCCAATAAAAAATATTTCATATATGATTAATTGAATACTAATTTATAATAATAATAATAATCCCTATTTCAGACCAGTAACTGACATCACATACACAAAAGAAGTTACTAATACAAAGTATGCCCACTACCAGTACAATTACTTACTATTTTTCCAAAATTCCTCAACAATATACAAATAAAGAAAAATTTGAAGGTTCTTTAAAAAGTTTGTAGAAAAATGAACTGAAAGATATATATAAATTTTTTATTTCTCAGCATAAGCCCCATCAAGTTAAGATACTTCTGTAAGCAGTAAAACCAGTCCATCCTTAGATTTAGTTCATTCCTGAGGAACTGAGGTCTTGAAAAGTTAACCATTGTCAATGCTGTTTTGTTTTCTGAATTGTTAACCAAAAGTAAAATTCCTTTTTTAAATGGGTGCCCTTTGCACTCTTTTTTTAAGATTAGGAAAGAAGAAGTCAGAAAGAGCCAAGTCGGAAATGTAAGGTAAAAAACTAATGCTTTTTCATCGAAATGTTCACAAAATTGTCCTTGTTTGATGAGAAAAATGAGTTGTGGAAGAGGAGGAGAAGGACGCTCTAGGGAAGCTTTCTTGGTGTTTTTCTGCTAAAACTTTGGCTAATTTTCATAAAACACTCTTACAATAGCCAGATCTTCTTGTTCTTTGGTTCATTGACCCTTCAGAAAGTCAATAAGAATAATACCCTGAGCATCTCAAATAACCGTTGCCTTGACTTTGCTCTTGAAGCATCTGCTTTTGCTTTGACTAAGCAACCTCCATCCTTTGGTAGCCATTGCTTTGATTGTGCTTTGTCTTTAATATCACATAGGAAAGTCATGCTCCATTTCCTGCCTCAATTCTTTAAATAAATGCTTCTTAGTCTTGATCCCACTTGTTTAAAATTTCCATTGAATGATCTGCTCTTGTCTGCAGCTGACCTGGGTACAATGGTTTGGGCGTGCATTGCGTGGAAGATTTGTTCAACTTCATTGTTTCAGTCAGAATCTTGTGGGCTGAACCAACTGAGAAATCTGTGGCATTGTCTATTGTGTCTGCTGTTAATTATCAGACCTCTTCAGTTAGGGCATGAACAAGAGGAGACTCTACTGCTATTGACTTCATCTCATCCCTTCTTAAAATGAGTTATCCATTTATAAACTGCTGATTTTTGGGGGGTGTTATCTCCATAAACTTTCATAAAGCATGAGTGATTTCACCATTCTTCTACCCAAGCTTCTCCATAAATGTGATGTTTGTACTTTCTTTAATTTTAACAAAATTTGTGTTGCTCTGAAGGGGCTTTTTTTAGATTGATATCTTCTCCTTCTTAGTGTCTTAAACTGGATCCTGTTCAGACAGTTGTAACAAGTTAGTATGAGCTTATTTTGTTGCAAAAAATTGAAGGATATGCATAGTTATTTTTCACAATATGCATTTTTCCAGAACTTTTTGAAGACCTTTAGTCGAAGTGAAACAATAAAAAAATAAATAAAACTAATCTACAGGTATTTCTAAATGATATTACAGCCTAACTAGAAAAATCAAGAGGGTGAGGATGCTATGCATTGACCAGATACAGAATAAATATACAAAATAATAGCTTTCTTGTGCACTATCAGTAATCATAGAAACAGCAATTAAAAGCTCAGAGAAAAACAAAATGATAAATAATTAAGAAATTTAGAAAATTTTTAGAACTAATAAAAATATTGTGAGTTGCAAATTAAAACTTGAGTAAATGCTGAAATGTAATATGTTACTACATGGAAAATTCAGTTACTTATGGAGAAATGCCAGTGCTTCTTTCTCAAATTAACTTACAGAGTCAATGCAATTCCAGTCATAATCTCAATGTTTTATTTGGAATCTAAAAATTGATTTTTGAGATCATTAGGAAGAAAAATGTTTGAGACTATCCAAGACAAAAAAATATTAAGCATATGCATAGTTGGTAGCTGAAGGAAGGGGAAGACAGGAAGAAAGCTGTTACTAGAGATTGAGACACAGAATAAGAAACTTTAAAAATAAAATCTAGTATATGTGATAACATAAAATCAGTATGACAAAAGTTCATTTCTAATCAATGAGAATGGAAGGATTGGTTAGAATATAATTCAACTATTGACTAATTATTGAAATTCAAGAAAAAACTATTGACTAATTATTGAAATTCAAGGAAAAAACCCCAGGAGTTTAAAGATACTTAGTTCATAGGTTAGAGCAAAATAAATTTACTAAGTTGAATGTAAAAAGAAAAAACTAAAATGAAGTAAATGATAATTTTATAAAGTCTTGGAGATGGGAAGAATTTCAAAAATGTTAAAGGGCAGAACTAACAAAAATATAAATGATAGATTTTACTCAATGAAAAAATAAAACTGCAATGTTTAAAAGTATCAAAAAGTATATTGAACAAATAATTACAATTATTTGTAATATATTTGACATAAAAATCAAACATAAAGAGTTCTTACAAATAAGTATTTTAAATTAAATGCTATGAATTTGATATATTTTCTATCTTAAATTTATAGAAATACCTAGAAATTATGGCACTCATGTACACATTACTCGTTTTTCAAAAATGTTAACACTTTATTATAGTTGTTCCAGATTTCTTTATTGTTTATAGTGTGGGATAAAAAGTGTTAAGAGATTCAGGTAAAACTCCAATTCACATAGCACTCACCACAACCTCTTCTGAAACAGTCATTTTGTTGGTGGGTATGCTATCACCCTCACAATGTTTTCATGTTTTTTTAAATTTGTATACATACCCAAAACTTATACATTTTATTTACTCTTTCTATTAATATGAATGTCAAAACACTGTACACAATAATTACAACTTTCTTCTTTTCAATAATATGTATGTTTTTGAGTTATTAATATTGACACGAAATAGTTTATTCATTTAAATCATTACACAATAATCTATTGTATTAAAAAACATATTTACCATTTTTCTACCAGAGAACAATTAGTGTATGCTCACTTTTTTGCCATTACCTACAGAGCTGCCATAATACCGGTCAATTCTCCCTCTGCACAGAAGTAAAATTAGTGGCATGGAAGATGTATAACTTCAGCTTTACTAGGTACTGAAGCCTAAAATAGATTTTCTAAAACAGTTATAAAGTCTTCTGCATCAACCAGCAATGTGCAAATTCTTATCAATTCTTAGAAATTAGTTTCAACTTTACTGCATTAGGTTTTTAAAACATAATCTATATGATTTTTTTTTTTTTGCATTTACAAATACTATCTTTGGGCCTATAAGGTGGTCAGTTTTTGTGTGCTTAAATAGACTAAATATTTTCTAATTCAGGGGTCCCCAACCCCTCCACCACAGACTGATGAGAGGAATGGAGGAATGGTTCACAGCAGGAGATGAGTGGCCTGCAGGTGGGCAAGGGAAGCTTCATCTGTATTTACAGCTTCTTCCCGTCACTGGCGTGATCATGAACTCTACTCTCTGTCAGATAAGCAGTGGCATTAGATTATCATAGGAGCATGAACCCTACTGTGAACCGTGCACGTGGAGGATCTACATTGCACGCTTCTTATGGGAATCTAATGCCTGATGATCTGAGGTGGAGCTGAGGTGATGATGCTAGCGCTAGGGAGCAGCTGCAAATACAGAAAAACATTAGCAATGAGGTTGGATTGCACATACCCCCTTCATCCACCACTCCCATCCGTGGAGAAATTATCTTCCATGAAACAGGTCCCTGATGCCCAAAATGTTTGGGGCCTCTGTTCTAATTATTCCAAGGGAGTTCATCCATGTCCGTTAGATTAGACTTAACTGTTATGCAAATTCTGTTCAGACTTATTACTTTTTATGTGCTTGATTTATCTATTTCTGAGTGAGGTGGGTTAAAATTTGAGTTGGTATTTTTAAATTATTTGTTGTGATTATATCAATTTTGATGTTCTATATTTAAGGCTGTATTGTGAGCTTGCCTACAAGCTCAGTACCATTGTGCCTTTCTGATGAATTTATCTATTTCCCAATGACCTACTTCTTTATTTTTATTAAAGAATTTTGTCTCACATTTTAAAATTTTGTTCATACAAACACAATGGCTTTGTTTTACATTTTCTTATCTTTTTACTTCCATTTCAGCTTTTGAATCTTTTTAAATAATTTTTTCTCAATGGTTTTAGGGGATACAAATGATTTTTTAACTCCCTACAGGGTACAAAATGCATTGTGCAGTGGCAAATAAGTTGGGCTTTAAGTGTACCCTCCAACCCACCTATGCACATTGTAGCCGATGAATGATTTTTCATCCCTTTCCCCTTCCCATCCTTCCCCTTCTGAATTGTCATTGTCTATTACGCCATTCTATATGCCTTTGCAGTTCCTTAGTTTAGCTCTCACTTAGTAAGAACGTGTAGCATTTGAGACCATCATCCCAAGGGGAATAACAGACAGGATTGGGCGCAGGAATGGGAAACCAGTCATTGATTTTCAAATTATATCTTCTCTTAATCACATAGACCCGCATATATGCATTTGCATGTGTAATCTGGCAGTATATATTAACTAGTAAGTTTTTTGAGTTTATGTTAACAGGATTTATGCCTATCATAAGTTGTGATTAGTTACAATACTCCTTTTTTTTTCCTATTTCTTTCCTTTCCATATCTTAGATCAATGATATTTCTCTGATCCCTTTCCCCAATTTTACTGGTATGGAAGATCTGCATACAACTTCCATTTTTTTCAGCCATTACTCTTAATGTTTTACATATGTATTTGACATGGTTAAAGACAAAGCTAATCTTTGTCTTTATGTACTTCCTTATAATGCAAGTCTTCCTCACTCCCATCTTTCACGTCATTATTGCCTACAACTTAGATATGTTTTGTTTTTTAAGGACTCCGATTAATTATCATCATTAGTAGTAGTATTGATTTTTATAGTCAATACCAATTTAGATTTATTTATATATGTGCCAATTATTTGCTCAACAATGCCTCTTACTCCTTCCCTCTTTGTTCAACTTCTTTCTTAATGAAGAATGTACTTTGGAATTCTTCTAGTAGGTTCACTGAGTGGCACTTTGTTGTTGTGTCCCTAAAATGCCATTTTGAATTTATTCTTGAAGGATAGTTTGTATAGTTTTATATTTCTATGCTGACAGCATTTTTCACTCTAACACTTTGAAGTTGCAACTGTACTAAATGTCCCTGCTTCGAAACTTGAGGTTGAAAGTCTGTTTTTAGTCTAATTGTTGATTCTTATAATTAATTGACATTTTTATGATTATGAGCATTCCTATTTTTTATGCTACTCACCTTACTATGATATGCCTAGGTATGGGTTACATTATTATTATTGTTATTATTATTGTTCCTGGAATAATAGGTTTGGAGTCCTGGAGACACATTGCTTTCATTAATTCTGAAAAATTCTGAACAAGTTTTAAATTACCTTCTGGAATTCTTATTAGCACATATTGAAAGCACTCCCTGTCTCTCTTTCTTTAACTGAATTGTGGTTTCTTATCCAGCTCAATTTCTCTTCCAGCTCGATTTTTCTCAGTCTTTGGTAATCTCTAACCTGCTTTTTAAATCATCCATTAAGTTTTTAATTTGAAGGATTTTTTTTCCAGTTTTCAGAATGTGTGTTTGATACCTTTTCAGAACTGCATTTATTTTTGGTTTTGTTTTTAAATCAGTCTCCTTCTTCTTTTGTTTTCTAAAACTTATGCTATCACATTAATAATTGATAATACGACTTTAAGTTCCTTTAGCGGCATTGTTCTATTATCTCAAGCTTTGCAGGAGTTAATTCTCTGATTGTCTAAATCTTATTCATGGTGGATTGTTTCATTAAGTGTTTTGTCATTTTTTTATACTATCTTATCTTATACAAAGCATGTTGTTATTATGGGAATTCTATGCGTCATCATTTTTTGAAGTGTCTCCTTAGAGAGCTTTGCACTTGATTCCAACAGAAACTAAGTTATATCAGTGACCAGAGACCAATTCCCATGTTTATTTCTCAGCATGGGTTTTAAAAAACATACAAATAGTGTAAAATTGGCCTCCAGATTTTTCAAATTAAAGGCACAGACTTTAGATGTTGAATTCTCAAAGGAGCTGCTTTGTACTTCCCAGAATCAAGGCATAGCCTAGTTTAAGGGTTCCCTTTTGCACCCAGTCTGATTCCCCAGCAAGTCCCTAGATGCCAAGTGGGTGGCAGGGCTGTGTCCCTGACATGATCACCATAATATCTGACGTGCTGTTGCATCCACGGGCAGGACCATCACTCTGCTGTTGCTCCCTCACTGTTTCTGGCGTGTGGGGCTTCCCTTTCTTGGACACTTGAGAGGTTCAGCCATTCTTATTATTCATTTATCCTTTTATCATGAATATGAAGGTGGAAGTTTTCCAAATCCTGTATAAACAACCATTTTATAGTGCTAGAAGTCTGACACCTTTCAGATCAAATAAGAAAATAAGCAAAGTGTATCAGTGGCAACTCACTAATGATCAGTATATATGCTAATGAAAATGGAAAATATTCAATCTCATTATTAATAGTGAGATAAATAAAGAGAACTTAAATAAAAACAGATCAAAATGTCATGTATGCACTCATCATAAATAGAAAACCACAAAGAATGGTAAAGTAAAAATATACAGAGCACTCTTCTATGATGCACAATTTCTATACTCTTAGATCATGCACAATGTTTGAAGAACACTTGGCTATATATATATAAGATGGTTAAAATGTGAATGTAGTTGTAAAAAATGATTTCAGGTCTTAGAGATTTTTCCTTAAGAAAATAATTAAATGCACCTACAAAATTTTTATTGGAACCCAATTTGTAATGGCATGTAAAAAATCCTTATGTAACCAGTTTGGAAGAATTGGTCATCTAAATAATTTATGGTGCATTTAAATAACGGTGCAATGAGCAGCTATTAAAAACAGAATTATAGAAGAATAGGTATTTACATGCAAAAATATTTATAGTACCATGCTAATTAAAACACAAAAAAGCAGGCACTATGCAGTATGTGCTCAGATGTGTAAGACATTTACAGATATAATTGCATGTGAAAAAAGACTGAAAATATATATACCAAAAACGTAAACTTCCTAAAATTGATGTTAGTTATATAGTAAGAAAACAGAAATTAAAAATGTTATTTTTTAAGAACACTTTTAGTCATTTCAGTAAACTATTGTGAAGCTACAGAAACATCTTATGAGTCTCCAAGAATATTCACGTCATTTCACTGACCCTTCACCATACAGACTGTAGATTAAAGAAGGCACCCATGGTTTTATTCATTCTTATGATAAAAATCAAAAGCTTGTAATAAGTGCTCAGTAAAAGCATGTGTAACTTAGTAAATAAATATATCAAACTAATGAGTAAACAAAATGGTAAAATGATGTTATTGCCAACTTCCTGTAGAATAGTGATAATTGAAAAAGCAAAATGAAATGAATCACTGAATTTAAGTTCACTATCATAGTAATATTCTAAAAAGTGGATGAAATATTTCAGAAATTGATATTTTCAAAGAAAAGTAATATTTTCAAAGAAGTAATATTTTACATATAGTGGTTAACTGTATGTGTGTGGCTTACATTTCTTCAGGCTATTAATAAAACCAGAATGTACATTTTGACTTAGTTTAAGAAGAATTTCAATTTATTGGTAATAGCCTCATAAGCCATCCCCCTATAATCTATTTCAAACAAAGAATTTAGCTGGATTTCTTCTGCTAATGGCTCTTGGGCTTATAAAGACATAAGCAACTCATGGGAAAGGGAAGAGTGGGAACAGTTTCCATGCATTCGATAATATACTTCCCTTCCTAGCCTTGCTAAGCTTCATCACAAATGGGTGTCTAAAGGGGTTCTAAATCTCTGTTAAAGTGCTGACTCCATATATAAATGCAGTCATAAAAAAAAAATCTGACAAAATAGAAAGAGCTTCAAGAAGCAAACTGTGCACTGAGAGTGTGACAATGTAAGGCTTGCATGCAAGCACAGAAGTGACTTCTGTTCTGCTTTTGGAATGTCATTCCACTCTAGAAGTCAAGCAAGTCATGCTGATAGATGCCTGGTACAATATTACCCTCATATTTTAAAAGCGGAATCAATATTCAGTAGCATAACACTTATGAAAAGGGTAAACCTTGGATTTAAAAAGTATGAGTGACCTTGAAGAAAACACAGAATTTTACTAGGGTTTTACATTAAGTTATTTCAAACCTCTTCTAAGTATCATAGAGAACAAATCCATAATTCAGGCCAAAGTGTCATAATAATATAAAGATAATTATACTATCAGAATCTGGTATAAAGTTCTGTTGTTTGAATGGTGTATATTTTTAATCAGTCCAAAATTTCTGATTTGGGGATTTAATACCAGTGATTGCTGTTAATTTCTTCAGATTAGTACTCATTATGAAAATCATATTTTTATATGAGTTTTTCTTCCCTTCATAAAATCTTATCCCGAGACAGCTAAAATCCTTCTGAGATCCCAAACAGTCAAACCTGGGCTCATAACGCAGAGATAAAACACTCTTTATAGCAGCATTCATTAAAGTACTAGACAGAGCGCAAAAAGCAACCATAGGGCCTTTCCCCTAAAAGCTTTTAATACAACTCTTTCCAAGAGCCATTAAACCAGCCCAGTGCTAAAGCTTCTGGCCATCCCCATCTATTGATCCGCATCACTATAGAGCCCCCTACTCTGCCCATCTAAAGTCTTAGCTAATTTACTTCTGATGAATAGTTCACAGAAAAGTCATGGGTACAAAAACAGCCAGTCCAAATCCAAACTCGAAGTGAAACAATTGTCAGGTGTGGCCCTTCTGTACTTGATGAGTCCTTGCAAACATAAAACTTTTGCAAAGCTCTTTCCCTTAATTTTATTACTTATATTGAGTAGGGGTCTCATTCTGTTGTTCAGGCTGGAATTCAGTAGCACGATCATGGCTCACTGTAGCCTCGACTTCCTGGTCTCACACGAACCTCCTGCCTCAGCCTCCCACATACCTGGGATTACAGGTGCACACTACCATGCCCAGCTAATTTTTTCTTTTCTTTCTTTCTTTTCTTTTCTTTTTTTGTAGAGACGAGCTCTCGCTATATTGCCCTGTCTGGTCTTGAACTCCTGGTCTCTAGCGATCCTCTCGTTGGCCTCCCAAAGTGCTGGGATTACAGGTGTAAACTGCAGCCCCCAATCCCTCTTTCCCTTAATTTTCATTTTACTTGCCCACACAGGCCCTGTTAATAGGTAGCATTTATTGAACGTGCATTATGCATCTGCACTAGGATAAGTGTTTTAAGCATTATTGTTTAATCCTTTTACAGCATGATGGGCCTTTATCTGCATTTTGCAGATGAGGGAAATCAGGCTCAGAGACTTTAAGTAACTTTCCAGAATTGCAAAGTAAATAGCAAAGCCACTGTTTGAAAAAGCTGTGCAGTGAATTCTTCCATTCCCTTCACTTGCGTTTCATGTGGTGTCACCCTGTTCTAGGACCCCCAGTGAACAAAGTGGATGCACTCTCAGTGACCCTGCTGCTTCCAGGTCAGTGGGGACAAAACTGCACAAGCGGCAAGTTGTGACAGTTACCATGGGGAGCACAGTATGTAAAGAATGCTATTCTTATTGCAGCATTCATGATTGCAAATCCGTTTGTTCATATTTATGTGGTGCATTGATGTCACACTTCAACGAGGTACACCCATAAAAGGATGTTTGTCATTTTCTTCCAATCAACACGATGACTCACAGAACTCTTAATTTGGAAGAGCAGACGTTCTTTGGAATTGATTCCCTCTGTCCACAGGATGACCCTACATTCTGAACCATGCGGTCTTGATGATGATGCTGGTCTCAGTGTCCCTCCTACTTTGGTAGTTTGTGTTCTAAAAAGTGTTACAGTCTGGGCAATAAATGTATGATCTCTTGACTGACACAATGTAGAAAGTTGCTTTAAATGTGTTTTGGAAAAAATAGCAGTGACCTGAAACATGCAATGGTGCCCTGCACTCTTATAGGATCGATCTTTACACACTCGATTTCATTGAATCTTCCTCAGAGCACCTCATTGAAGTCACAACTGCTGCAAGTGTCTTGATGCTACTGTATACACTGTATAAGTTTAGACATCCTCCCTCTCCACTTCATTATTTTTCAAATATTGATTGAACCTCCTCTTAGTGCCAGACAAGCAAAGTGCTAGCATACAGCGGAGGACAATGATAAGAGTTTTTTTCTACCTTCATGGAGTTTGCAGTCTTGTAGAGAAAGCAGACAAAAACAAGTGAACAGAAATAAAATAAATACAAATTGTTTTAAGTGCTATCACATTTAAGTAAAACAGAGTCTACTATTGAGTTGATGCTTAAGTTCATAACATTTTTCACTTGCCCATGGAGTGCAAATGTCTCCTAGTGGGTGACAGGTAACAGTTCACATTTGTCAGTTCTTGGGTTGGCTGATGTGGGTCATCGTGGATTAACACGTTGAAACAGTCTTCATCAGAGCCAGATGGTCTTCCTGAATGTGGACAATCTCTCGGGTCAAAGTGGCCCTCTGTGAAAGACAAAAACCATCTTCTTGCCAGGTCTCCCAAATGGCGTCTCCCCTGACATGGCACCAGTGTCTCGAGTCGCCTCCGCTGCCTTCACTCCTCTGTTAAACTCCAACAGAAGAACATGTCAGAAGTGCTCACTTTTTTTCACTTGACACACTACATCTTCTTTAGCCCACAAGTAGCACTTGCTTTCTTCAAATCTACAAAATGCAAGGTGTATTCACCAGCACAACATCACTCAAATAACAAGTGATAAAGAATAAACAAACTCCCAACACCACAGCATTGTCATGCCAAGCACAAACATTATGAACTTATATATCAGTCCAATACCTACCTTGTGTGTTATCTTGTTCCAGTATCCCAACATTGTCAGGGAAACTTCTAAATACAAACTGGACAATGTTACTTTTAATTTAAATTTATTTGAGTTCTCCTTAAAATCATCAGCATAGTCTATATTATGCATGTCACTTAATGCTTTGTTCTCTGTTCTACAGGCAAAAAAACACAGTAAACATGTTTAAACAAGTGAGAATGCAACCCTCACATCTCTCCATGTTGTTGAAGTATTACTCTTCCTTGAGGAAAAGATATGCCTTAGAGATGTGTAACCATCTCTCTCTCTCTCACACACACACACACACATACACACACACACACACACACACATAATTGCACCAATGCCAACACAGATATTGACTATCAGTAAATTAATGTTTATCTTAATTTTTAAATAAAAATCTTTTTTTTTTTTTTTTTTTTTTTAGTTGAGGTCTCACTCCATCACCTAGGCTAGAATGAAGTAGCATGCTCACGGCCACCCCAACATCAGCCTGCTGGGCTCAGGTGACCCTTCTGCCTCAGCCTTCCAAGTAGCCAAAACTACAGGTGCGTGCTATCACACCTGGCTAATTTTTTGATTTATTGTAGAGATGAGGTCTCGCCAAATTGCCTGGTCTGGTCTCAAACCTGTGGGCTCAGGCAGTTCTCTCACCTTGGCCTCCCAAAGTGCTGGGATTACAGGCTTGAGCCACAGTGCCCAGTCAGAAAATTTTTTTCCCAATGAATAGCTTGTACAACCCATGATGCGCTTGGCATTGGAGACCCCTAGGAAGAATTTTATTCCCTGAGACTGTGGAGATCTGAGAACAAAAGCTATGGCATTCACTTTCATGGCCCCAGTCCCTGAGTGTCTAGCATGTGACCTGGTTGAAACTCAGGAGGTCATCGCTGTTTGTAGACTGACTCTAAATGAAGAAGTCTGCCAATCACTGGGCAAATACAGAGTGCCAGAACTTGCAATACTTGTGCAGGGCAGAACACATAGAACCAAGTACCAACATCTTCCTGACATGTTTGAGCATAACAAAACCACACTGCTACTAGGGGCTTTTAGGGAAGTGATACATCTTTATCCTAGGCTATCATCATTTGAGTGTTTAGTTTTTAAAAACTCTTATGCAAAAGATGAGATGCTATTTCAGAACAATGAGTCCCAGGAAAATGATTTTTAAAGTTAGTGTAAGGGATGTTTCACACTCATCAGCATTAACAACACAAAATACTGATGATACCCTGGCCCAATTGACCAAGTGCTGAAAGTTCCTGAGGGTATTACAGGTGTTTATACATGATGAGTCCTCCCTTTTGGGATCCACTAACAAAGCAAAGAGAATGTAATCAATGCTTTTTGCATCTCAAAAGAAAAAGAGGAGTTGCCTTTTAAAGGGTATTAAAATGAACAAGAAATGCTAATACCAGGACAAAGATATATATAAAAGCACACTTATGCAGCAAAAAGATTAGTGCATTTTACTAGGATCAATAGATATAAAACTTTCTTCTTTTGTGGTTAGGAAATTGATCATTACCTTAAGAAAAGAACATATATATGTGCATCACAGGAAACTTTAAAAAATAAATACAGAGGCAAGAGAGACTACACTGTGCCAACCTGGGAGGTAGGAAGGGAAGCTCAGCGGAGTGACTGAGCATAATGTTAGCCGACGAAGTGTGCATTTAGTGCTCACCCTCCCCTGCAAGGCTGTGACCCACACATGGTCTTTTGCAAGCATCCTTCACCTGCTGCAGGGATGGTGATGGAGAGGGTATCGGGGAGGGAAGGGGCAGCCCAGGAATATGCAGCGAGCTGCTGATTATCCATGTGACCCAGATGAGTCATTCTACAGGCTGATTCAAAAACCAATGTAGACTTAACCTTATTGTCTTTGTACATAAATTTGAATATATGGCTTAGTCTGAGGTTCTGAATATTCCACAAGGTTAAAACAAAATGATAAAGTGACATCATTATATCTTAAAAGAGAATGCTGTAAAATGGCTGTGTCTTCCTGCTCAGAACTCTTCCCAGGCAAGATATCTAACCTATGAAACACTTTCATTTGTATGGACTGCATATTTCTTAAATTGGGGACACATCATTAAGACTGCAGGTAGTTAGAATGAACTAGATAGAGTCTATATTTCTCTGTATTTTTTTCATGCAGAGAGAAAATAAAATGTAGAAGCTTTGTGTTCGTCTGACCTGATTGGACCTGATAGTCCACCTACTAGGAAACAGGTGGGCAGGAGTGTCTAAATGTAGCCTTGTGTGGTAAACTTTGTGCGAGGCTATAGTGTAAGTGCTCCCTTTAAGGGATGCTCCACATTTTGGGGTTAGCATGCACATTTTTCTAGTCTTCCAGTGCCCTTCTCTGCTCTTTTTGGGATTTGAATGATGTGTGAAGCACTGGTGAGGGTAAGAAAGATGTAAAATGGATGACCCCACTCATCTCAGTCCAAGACAAGCCGGTGTAGGCAACCCTATGTTCCAGATGCCTGCTGAGATGCTCGAGCACCATCTTGACACTTCTGCAACTTCTGATGCCATATTCTGTTATTCTATTTGTGATCCATGTTTTTCTCTCAGGCGGCTGAGATTCCATTATATTCCCTCTTGATCTGGCACCTTGGTTCCGGAAGATTCTGTTGACTCCTTGTAACATCTGTCATAGCCTCTATTCATCTTCTTACTCAAAATTCTCATCCCAGATCCTCTGTAGCAGAATTAATCACCTGCTGCTTGCCTTGGCATACTTCCGGGAGAACCACCAGCCCCGTCACACCTTCCTCACGGGTCCTGTAGACCCATCTGAACCTATCCTTTTCTTACAAAAGCTAAGAGCTAAGTCTGACTCTGTCTACCCTCCATGCTGCTTGTGACATTTACCTTGGTTTAATTATTCTCGAGCTTTGTCTAGAAACATCTTGGAGGCCATTCCACTCAGAGCAAAATCCTCACCCAGGACATACATCATACCAGCCAGTAGACACAGTCAAGTGGCAGGAACATGCCTCCTCCTTTTTCTGCATTCTCAACAACACGTGAGTTTATCTAACTGGGGGAAGCTAATTCACATTCAGAACTTTAGCTACAACAAAGTCTGGGAATGATGCATTTTAGCCTTCTAGCTTCTGCAGTCCAGGAAGACAAATTAAAGAGTGAGTGAAACCACCACACCCATTTCAAGGAAGCCCATAGTCCCTCTCCCTTTTGTAATTTTACATGGATTTATGTCGAGCAAGAGGTCTGCGTGCTCTGAGGAATTTTCTGGACATTTTCGTAGAAAGCTAAGTCTCATATCCCTCGCACCTCCATAAATGTTCATTTTTGTAAAAATAAAGGACCTGAATGATAGTGTCACTTCCCTAGGAGAGTGTGCCAAAATGCCACCACATCTTCTCTGTCATGGTACCTGCAAGTCTGTGCAAAGGAGGAAAGGGCAGCCTTGGCAAATTCCAGGGCTCCCTCTTTCTGTTTCCTCTCATGCTCCTTTTTCTTTAGGGAGTAATTTACCCTTTTACTGAAAACCCTAATAAGAAAGCTTGGGCTTGGAATTTTGCTCAGCAAGGCCTTCATGTGATGGAGCCCCAAGGGGATTTTGAATCTTGTACCATTTTACCTCCCCAGGAACTAAAATAGTTGGGAGAAAAAATACACACACACACACACACACACACACACACACACACACACACACACACCTTCGTTGTTGTGTTTTGTTTCCAAAAGCTCACTGTGGGAAGTAGGCCTGCCCTCTCCTTGCAAACATCTTAGCCTGTAAGCAGGGATCACTTGGATTCAAAGTTTCCTGTGTCCAGATAGGAATTTCATAAGAAATCTTAGCATAACATGGAGGTTAAGACACAAGCCCTGGAGCTAGACTGCCTGCATTTGAATTCTGGCTGTTCAATTGATGAGGTGTGAAATCTGGAGTTAATGTCTTAACCTCTCTGTCCTGCATATTCCTCATTTGTATAATGAAGCAAATGATAACACTGACCACATCCTCTTTTATGAGGGTTAAATAGTCGGTGTATGAGACGTTCTTAAAATGATGCCTAGCTCAATAACATTTAGTGGGCTAATAAAATTTTTTCTACTACTTTTATTAATAGCAAGTCCTGAGGTATCCCTTGATGTCCTCAGTTTTGCATAGTGTTTTAAAGGTCCAAGGGATAGTGAAACCTAATCCAGAAAAAGCAAGTGCCCTCACCCTTTGCTTGGGGCAAGACACATATCACTACTGCTCGCCAGTGTTTCTCTCCAACCCACATTGAATGAGCAAGGTATCCAGAATCCTGGGCCAACAGCTTCCCCATCACAACAATCCTCGGAGAGTTATTTATTTCCATTTTATAGATGAAACAATGAACACACAGAGAGATTGCTTACATTTTCCCATGAAGAACATCTAATAAGGTGATTGGCTAAGATTAAAGCCCAAACCTGTCGGAGGCCAAGTCTAATGCCTTTCCCACTCATCTGAGTTGCCTCTCTAAATAACAGTGAATCCATAGAAGGCTGGGCATGTGGCTCAAATTTGTAATCCCAACATCTTGGGAGGCTGAGGTGAGAAGATTGTTTGAGTCTGGGAGATCAAGACCAGCCTAGGCAACATAGTGAGACTTTGTCACCACAAAAAAATTTAAGAAAATTAAAAAAAAAATTAGCCTGGGTATGGTAGCACATGCCTATAGTCCCAACTACGTGGGAGGCTGAGGTAAGAAAACTGCCTGAGCCTATGAGGTTGAGGTCGCTGTGAGTTATAATTGTGCCACTGCACTCCAGCCTGGGTGACAGAGTGAGACCCTTACTTAGATAGATTAGATAGACAGACAGATAGATAGGTAGATGGATAGATAGCTAGCTAGATAGATGATAGTAAATAGATGATAGATAGCTGGATAGATAGATAGTAAATGGATGATAGATATATGATAGATAGATAGATGATTGGTAGATAATAATAGATAGATGGCTGATAGTGAGATAATAGATGTAGATAATGATTGATAGAGGGTAGATAGTAAATAGATGATAGATAATAGATGGTTGATAGATGATTGATATATAGATAGATGATAGACAGATGATAGATACTAAATCGATGATAGATAGTGAATAGATGGTAGATAGTTGATAGAAGATAGATGATTGATGGATATTAAATAGATGATAGATAGGTCAGTACATAGATGATAGATGATCGATTGATAGTAAATAGATGACAGATTGATGATAGATAGATAGATAGTAAATAGATGATAGATAGATAGGCAGGTAGATAGATGATAGATAGTAAATAGATGATAGATGGTAGATAGGAAATAAATGATAGTTGATAGATGATTGATAGATAGTAGATAGTAAATAGATGATAGTAGATAGATAGAAATAGATAAATATAGTGACTCAGCAGTGTTGTTAACTACTTAATAAGCAATTGTGTGTACATGATTCCACTTCATTCTCACAGTAATTCCATGATACGGAGTACCAGGATTACTCAGCAGCAAGTAACTGCCTGGACGACAGCTGTTTAGGCAGAGAGGGGTTCATCCTCGCCCATAAGACGTCTAGACTTGATGAATGCCAGCTGGCTTGTCGGCCTTGTATCAATGGCTCCGTGATGTCATCAAGAACCCTCTTTCCCCCCATCCACCGATGCAAGTCGACTCTTCATTCTCCAGCATGTCATCTTGTGTTTGTAAATGTTTCTCAGCCGGGTTCGGTGGCTCAGCCTGTAATCCCGCACCTTGGGAGGCTGAGGTGAGTGAATTGCTTGAGCCCACGGATTTGAGACCCACCTGGGCAACTTGGTGAGACCTCATATCTACAACAAATCAAAAAAAAATTAGCCAGGTGTGGTAGTGCGCACCTGAAGTTCCAGCTACTTGGAAGGCTGAGGCGGAAGGATCGCCGGAGCCCAGCAGGTCAAGGCTGCGGTGGCCGGGAGCAGCCACTGCACTCCAGTCTGGGTGACAGAGTGAGACTCCAATCCAAAAAAAAAAAAAAAAAGAAAATGTTTCTTACAGCTCCAGGCTAAACAAGGCCGGAAGCAGGTAGCTGGGACAGGTGCTGGCAATGGAGTGAGACAAACAGAATTTACTTCTTTATCAAGAAGAAAAAAATATTTTCCGAAATCTTAC
The DNA here is from genome assembly GCA_027257055.1 of Cephalopachus bancanus. NCBI lineage: Eukaryota > Metazoa > Chordata > Mammalia > Primates > Tarsiidae > Cephalopachus > Cephalopachus bancanus. The sequence continues at coordinate 2,663,158 of JAPVLO010000176.1, read as the reverse complement.
CAAGACATGTCATTCGCATGGCCACATCTAGCAACAAAAGAGATGAGGGCATTATGGTTGGGCCTTTTGCAGACTCTCTGGAGAGAGGCAGGACAGGACCATGGAGGTCAGGACTAGCTTTTAGGGGCAGACAACAAACAGTCTCTTTCATCTCTAAGTATTACATACAAATTTTTTCAGATAGGCTCATAGATCTGGAGAAATTTTGGATTGTCCTTTGTCTCAGATGTAGTATGCAGTGTCCCAGGGCCTTAAAGCAAGGTGTCCCCCCCCCATTCTCTCTCTCTCTCTCTCTCTCTCTCTCTCTCTCTCTCTCTCTCTCTCTGTTTGTTTTGAGGTCCCACTCTGTCATTCAGGCTGGAGTGCAGTGACACTGTCTCAGTTCACTGCAGCCTCAACATCCTGGACTCAGACAGTCCTCCCATTTCAGCCTTCTGAGTAGCTGGGAATACATGTGCATACCACCATGCCCAGCTAATTTTTGTATGCTTGTAGAGATGAGGGCTCGCTACATTGCCCAGGCTGGTCTCAAACTCTTGGGCTCAAGTAGTCCTCCTTGTCTTGGCATCCTAAAGTGCTGGGCTTACAGGTATGAGCCTATTCTCTCAAATGTCTACTGAATCACAGTAACTACATAAATAGGTGTTGATCATAAACTTTTCAGATGTACAGTAACAAGAATGGCCCTTGAATCCACTTTGGGGAATATTATTTATTTAATAATTCATAATATGATTTAAAAGATAAGGAGGATTACAATAAAAAGTATATAATAATATTGTCCAGATTGAAGTAAAACAAAAACAAAAACAGTATGATGAAGAGGAGAAATAAAATATGCTCATCACAAGAGTTATAGACTTTAAACTCTGTCTGAACATGAGTTTAGAGCTTAGAATGATTAAGGAAATGGCTGGACAATATTTCTTTTTTTAAAAAACGTATTTTTTATTTTAAAATTGTGGGGTACAGTTAAGGGTTAGGTATACAAATATGCATCGTTCAGGCACCCTTGTAGATCGGGGTGTCCACCCCGTCCCCAGACAGATATTGACTACCATTAATCCCACCACCCTTGCCCTCTCTGTCCCCTCCCCATAGATTCCCACCACTGTCGATCCTTTTCTTATGGTATTACGATAGATGTTCAAGGTTCACTTATGAGTGAGGAAATGTGATACTCAGATCTTTGTTGCTGTAAAAGATCACTCAGTATTATAGACTCTAGTTCCATCCAGGTTGCTGCAAAATTCATGATTTTGTTCTTTTTTATGGCTGCATAGTATTCCATCGTGTGTATGTACCACATTTTGTTAATCCAGTCCTCTTTTGATGGACAGCATGGTTGGCTCCAGGTTCTTGCTATTGTGAACAACACTGCGATAAACATACATGTGCAGGTATCTTTTCTATAGAATGATTTGAGTTCTTCCGGTTATAATCCCAGTAGGGAGATTGCAGGGTCATATGGGAGGTCGATATTTAGAGCTTTTAGGAATCGCCACACTGCTTTCCACAGAGGTTGCACTAGTTTACACTCCCACCAACAGTGTAGAAGTGTTCCCTTTCCACCACATCCTCTCCAGTATCTGCTATTTTTTGAGTTATTGATAATGGCCATTCTGATTGGATTTAGGTGTAGTTTTAATTTGCATCTCCTTGATGATTAGTGAGGTTGAACATTTCTTCATGTGTCTGTTGGCCATTCGTATGTCTTCTTTTGTGAAGTGTGACAATATGTTTCTTATGCCACTTTTTGCAGGCATCATTTCTGCCAGTCAAGCTTTCTTTCTTTCTTTCTTTCTTTCTTTCTTTCTTTCTTTCTTTCTTTCTTTCTTTCTTTCTTTCTTTCTTTTCTTTCTTTCTTTTTTTTTTTCTTTCTCTCTCTCTCTCTCTCTTTTCTTTCTTGACATTTTAACTTTAATTACAGAGGTGATGCACACCTCATACACACACAAATAAAGCAGTGACTCAAGTCTGTAATTCTAGCACTTTGGGAGGCCAAGGAAAGAAGATTGCTGAAGCTCAGGGGTTCGAGACCAGCCTGGGTAACTTGGTGAGACCTCATCTCTATAATAAATAAAAAAATAAGCTAGACGTGGTAGTACACACCTGTAGTTCTACTTGGAAGGCTGAGGCAGAAGGGATCACCTGAGCCTAGCTGGTCGAGGCTGTGGTGGCTGTGAGCGTGCCACTGCATTCTAGCCTGGGTAACAGAGTGAGGGTCCAACTCAAAAAAAAAAAAAAAAAAAAAAGGAAGGTCAAGTAAAAAGTGAAACAAACCACCTCTAAGTCTACTACCCAGAGAACACTGTTTACATATTGTTGTATGTTTCTAGCCAATATTTTATCATGTGGAAAATGCATACTTTTTAAAAGGACCTTGATACTATATACTATTTTTCTATCTGATTTTGTATCTATGAATGTGCCAGGAACAGTGTCCTGTGAAGTGGCTAGCATCATAAAAATCCCCAAAGTGGATTATTAACTTTAGTTTCATATTGCATTGTAAGCATATATATCACCATGTTGTAACCAACTGTCTAATGCAGATTTTTGGTTTAAAGAGCTCCTTTATTGTTAACAGTAAAGTACTTACATTGTTATAAATATATCTTTGTACACATTTCTAATAAAATACTGAAAGTAGAACTGTTGTATCAAAAATGTTGGAGCATTTTTAAACCTTTTGTCACATTCTGTCAAATAGATCTTTAGAAATGTTTTCTCTTACCATCTCAGCCAGGCCTTTGACAGGAGCTGACTAGCAAATAATCTGAATTATGCACTATGGGGCACTACCAGTACATTTGAAAACATCATCTCCCTTCTCCAACTTTGAGTTTGGAGGGGACTCGGGAAGCCCTGCCCGGGGACTCAAAGAAACGGTTCTGGTGGAGTATCATTATCTGGTCTACCTACTTAGCAGGTCATTGTAAAATCAGATGAGATAATGCATGTGAAAGTTATTTACAAATGCCACTGAAACTTAAGAAATTGCTCATTCAACAAGAGCATTCTTATAGGGATGTCCTGCAAAGAAGAGACATCGATCGGAACCATCAGTTAAACTGGAGCAAGGGATTCCCCTGCAGGAGTGCTCAGAGGGAGGGACTGGTGTGTTCTCAGAATCTCTTGTTTCCCTTTTTGTTTTACCTTTGAGGAAATAATTAAAGAAATGTTGACACACCCTCAGTTGTATAGCTTCTTGCGAGGTGTCAGCCGGCCTGTTCATGATTTTCCCATAGGACCCAGAGGCAACTGGATATTAAAAGACAATATGAGAGAGACAAGGAGTAGCTCTTAACTCTTTTCTGGTACACAGGGGGACACTGAGTTTAGTTTTCATGAAACACTTCAAGTTTCTTGGCAATAAATGAGGCGCTTTGTATTATTTTTAAATTCCCTTATATGTGGAGTGCATTAAAGAGTCACTGAAGTTGCACAATATACTTGGACAGGATTTTTATTCTTACTAATTCTACATCCATTTATTTCAAGTGAAATCACCATTAACACCATTGTCTTCTCTAGAAGCTTATTTGCCCTCCTCCCCAACTTATACTATCAAATGGGATAACGTGCTAGAATGTTTTGTTCAGTATAAATGATGAGGAAGATTCAAAATAGCAAAATATCTGACTGGGACAATGAAGTTTGCTAAACATTAGACAGGAAAGTACCATGCCAGCAATAATTTTGAGTAGCCTTGCTTTAGTGAGTTGGTCAGAACATGAATATCAGTTAATGTCACTTTTTGGGTGTCTATCCATTTGGCAGAGAGTGTCAGAGCATATTCCATTTCTGACAAAATTTGACTCTTGACATCAAAGAACTAATAGCATCGAGTTCAGGTAAGGAGCAATTTATGCACTGATGCTTTTCCATGGAGCTTTCTCTTCCTGTTAAATCAGCTGTTCACACACACACACACACACACACACACACACACACACACACACACACACACACAAGTATTGCTGCACTTGTCACATCACATGATTCTATGCTCAGACAACCCCTGAAATTCAGAGCATTTTTCCAGTGTCACACACTGCATGTCACGCTGGCTGCAACTCCGGTACTTTTTTCCTCCAATATTTTAATGGGCAAACTTGAGTAATATATTTCCCAATTTCAAACCCTTCAGCACTGACAGTCCAAAACTCCTGAGGATATGAACTAATGCAAAAGGTTCCGGCAGAGCTGAGCGTCTTCAGCTCTGGTCTATCAGTGTCAAGTCCTCAAGCTCTTGAGAAATAATTTTACTTATTAAAACACATTTTCCCTCAAAAATACTGTAGGAAAGACAAAGCTCTCAGTGACCTCTCAGAAAATTGTTGAATTAAGGAGAGAAGTCTACGTAACTCCTCCATTTTAAAATCTAGTGAAAGTATAATTAATGGACCAAGAAAGAGCTCTGCTTTTCTTTCATAGGTTTGAATTATTGAACTGAACCTATATCTTGGGACTGAGTTGCCAACACATTGCTTCCCAGTATTTTATTTCTCCCCAAAACAAAGATAGACAATGCCAACAGGTGGATAAAAAATGTAGCATACATTTGCAAGTTTTTAGTCCATGTCTTAGTGTTCTTTAAAATTCTCTCTTCCCCCAAGAATTTCATAGCATGTAAATTGAAACTCTCCCGGCAGTGCAGTCATGATGAACTCTTCAAGTGTCTGAAAACCCATAGTGCACAGAGCATTTTATTAATTTGATTTCATGAAACAGTTCAGTACCATGGTTAGAGGTGGCTATCGAGTTAGTGTTAATGTACAGAAAAGAGTTACTTGCAAATTCACTCATTTGAGTCCCTGGGTGATTTCATATCATTGTTATCGAAATATCATATACCTTGATGACAACTCTTCATAAGAATATTTATTAAAACAAAAGTCTTTTTTAAAAATGCAATTCACTAAACTAATTTCTGTATATTTTTCCCTCATAGCACACGCACCTTCCTTTTAAGACAGTAATGATTATTAAAAGTGAGTAAATACCAAGGGCAGGGTCAACTGCACACAAAAGGCATTGTATTTATTAAGATAAAGCAATTTCACTTTAAATAAAAGCTTCTGATTGAGAGTCTCAGTAAAGATGACACTCCAACTTAAAGATTTGATAAGTCAGCTGGCTCAGTGGCTCAGCCTGTAATCCCGCGCCTTTGGGAGGCTGAGGTGAGTGGATTGCCTGAGCCTGCGGGTTTGGGACCCACCTGGGCAGCGAGACCTCATCTCTACAATAAATCAAAAAATTAGCCGGGCGTGGTAGCATGCGCCTATAATTCCGGCTACTTGGAAGGCTGAGGTGGAAGGATCGCCGGAGCCCAGCAGGTCGAGGCTGCGGTGGCCGGGAGCGGCCACTGCACTCCAGTCTGGGCGACAGAGAAAGACTCCAACTCAAAAAAAAAAAAAAAAAAAAAAAAGATTTGATCAGTCTTTTGTTTTTCCAAAATAGTAAGTCTTTATTTGACAGTCCTTGGCCATCAAGTTGCTTACAGTCCAATGGCAAAGGGCTGACAAGTTCCCATGGAATAGTCAGAAGAACATTGGAAGGAAAGTGGAGCAAAGCAAACACATTTCAGCTCTGCTCACCAAAGCTGAAAGGATGAGGATTGCAACCCTGCACCCCGGAACTGTAAAGAATGAGGACTTCTTTGATAAAACAGGCAAAGAATTAGTTTATCGGTGAGAGGTATCATGACTTATGTCCCCACCAATGACTTTCAGATTGATGTAAAACTCACACGTGCAATTTTTCAAAAATTACCTCATAATTTATTCTAAGGAAATTATAATAAATATTCAGAGTTAACTATAAAGAATTTCTTTTTTTTTCTTTTAATTTTCAAAAAAATTTTACAGATGTGGGGTACAATTCAGGGTTAGGTATACAAATGTTCATTATAAAGATTTTCAATGGAATGTTGCTTATAATATCAGATATAAGGATGGAACTTAATTTTTAAAAAAGGAATTAGATTATAAAACAGTAAATTTAATAAAAAATACTATAATATGCTGTATAAAATTACTAAGAATATTGATAATATTAAGTTATTCCAAATAATTGAGAAAAGTTATCAGATTATATATTCATAAGTGTATATGTAAGTTAGAAGAATATACATCAACTATAATGTATAATGACCATGGATGAAAAAATTCTATATGATTTTCCCTTGTTTGTTAAGTATTTTCTAAGTTATGCAAAATGAAGTAGTCTTACTTTGTAAAGAGAAAAATATTTCTTTAAAAGAAATTTGCACAGTTTCTTCATGGACTTGACACTAGCTACTAGTTAGTAGCTAATATTGGCCATCATAACTGGCCATTATAGCGTTTGTAGTACCTGCGTTATTATTTTGATGGGGAATTTCCGAAAATGCAAATACTTGAAGTGGGGAAATAAATTCCTACTAAAGACATTACTGACTCCTTGACATCATTTGGCAGTCATTTGGGGAGAATCTATGGAAGGAGCTTCCAGGAACCTCTCCAAAGATCTTCCTTACAGCTTAATCTGGGTCACCAGTCTTATCCAGTGTCTAGATATCAAGAAGGAAGCATGAGGCAAAGCTTTAGCAGTATGATAGGGAGAAGCGTTGGCCAAGCCAAAGCAGGCCTTTGCAGATGGGAAATATTACAGAATCAAATAAAACTTCATTCTGTTATCCCTAAGAGAACATCCTTGCCTTTTAATAAGTACAACAACCTAAATTTTTATAGCTCTTCTATCCTTTAGTTTACTCATTATGTAATAAATGCAGCAGAAAAAAATATTACTCTACTAGTTGGCTTTAGCCCTACGCTTAGGTAAAGTGTTTGCCATGATTTAGCAGCCTTGAGAAGCTGCTGGCCTATAGAAGTTTGAAAGTAAACAAAAAAGGAGAAATAGAAGCTTGAGGGTGTCTAATATCATATATGGTGGGGCGGCGTATAAGTTAAAAAGAAATAATTATCTGTGTTCAGCCAGATTTTAGAAAGAAGTAATGTATCCAATTGAATCCAACAGGAACTCTGCTAGGTGTAGGGAACTAAGCTTTGTAGCTACAAGCCCTGCCCCCAAGGAGTATCTCGTCACCACAATCTAGAATTTAATTTGTAAGTTGTTCATCAAATTGCAGTAAACTGCTCACAATATTAAAATCTAATGATAAATAGTTCTCTCCTGGAAAGTTAAAAAGCTACATCTGCCACCTCAAACACCTTTCCACCTGTCTGGCACTCAGTGGAGTACACGCTGTCCTCTGTGACTGCCATATGCCAGGGGACAGCAGAATGTAGAGTTTTCTAGAAGGGCACCTTCTGATGACAGCACCCTACATGGTAGAAAGGCTTAAATTCTTCTGTGGTGTATAGAGCACCAGATCAGACAGATTTTTTCTGTAATTCAGTACTTGAGGGATGTGTGACATCACGTTTCACCATTGACTTTGCCACAGATTGTCACATCTATGTGTCACTTGTACCATATTTTTACTTCATATTTTTATATAAATACATTTAAATTGAATCACTTTTTAAATTTAGCTCTATTATGAGCAATATCCCTGAAATCATGACCTTGATGTACAAATTGCATTTTTCTAATGCAATTAAACTGAACACAACTATTAAAATAAAGACTGTTCATCAATGTGCCATCTAAAAAGTCACACCCCACCCCATCAGTAGTAATACTGCATAAACTCTGAGATGGAGACTCCTGGGGTCACACTGCTTGTGTACAAACTCCAGTTCTGAGAAATAAGCAATTTAACATATGAAAAGTAGGAGAAAATATGCCTTTTAGAAATGCTAGCTAGCAGTATCTATTATACCACAAATCAGGAGTATTCCAGGGACTGGGAACAACTTAAATACTCCCCTTTGAGAATGTTGCCTGTTTACAACAAAGGTAACACCTAGAAAGGATCTGGGGCTTTCGACATGTTCATTGAATGTGTTACGAGCTTGTCGTCCCAAAGACCCAGATCCAGATCCAGAAAGGAATGTACTCCAGCACTGCTCCAGGAGGTCAGAGTCTGGCAGTGAGGTCACCAGAGCACATGTGTCTGGGTCTAACTGCATCTGATGAGTGAGAGATGCTTAGATCTTTGGGAGGGTCCTTACTTGGTGGTGGGGGGAGGGGACATGCTCACAGTAAGCAGCTTCCTGTTCTCTTGCTGATTTAAAAGGGAGAAAACACAAAGTTCATAGGGCTTGACAGGATAAGATAGCCCTATGCACATTCCTGAGCTGACTTAGGAGAAAAAGAAAGCCTGAAATGCCAGTTGTGGCAGTTTGTATCACCTTTCTTTTGTTTATTTCTCCATTCACAGTTGCAGCTGATGGCGTAAATGTAGCATATTCCCGCCAAACTCTAAATGTGCTTGTGTTTCTAAACATCATTGATTCAGAGTTCCTCAGACTCCAAAGTAAAATTATCTCTGAATTTGAGCATCAGAGTCTACACCATAAAATGCAGCCTCCAACCTCATTTGTATTTGAAAGTTATTGTATAGACTGAGCATGTGACTCTGTGCTGTTGCAGCTTTCAAGAAAAGAGGTTAAGTTGTCAGGTGAAGCCTTGGCTGGAAAATCTACCTTCCAGCATGTCATTGCTCCATGGTGACAGCATTCCTGACTCTGGGTAATCGTGTAGGGACGCACAGACACTCAACCATTTCTCTACCAACTTGAGGAACCACAGTTGCTCATGACACCCCTGCCCCCAGCAGCTCCCCAGGCACCTGGGTCCCGCTGAATCTGACATGCTGGGCATCATGTTTTTCTGGCTAAGTCATCTTGCCGGTTCTGTCATTTCCAGTAGCGAGCTGCTTTTAAACCACTGTTGCAAATAACTGAATTAAGTATGCATCGACTGTGGGAACAGAAGGAAGGAGGGAGGAAGGGGGGACAAAGGGCACACAGCCAACCCCTGAACACTAGGTCCACCATCCAGGAGAGGGCTCCCTGGGAGCCCAGACCTTGCCTTCATGCAGCCTACTTAGGTAGCAAATCCTCACAAGGACTGCACGACTCTAAAATAAGGAAAATAAAGTACCCAAGTATTCACCTTGAGTATTTGGTGGCACAAGAATTCATTTTTCCTTTTCTGGGGGACTGAAGTGTAGAGAGCCAACTCAGTACCCACTGAGCACACACCCACATGTGACAGGTAACTGAGCATCTTGTCTGGTTCTATGCCTGAGAGGCATGGCCTGCCCAGCTCCCTGACCTCTTTGGTATCCTCTCTTCTTCACCTTTGGCCCCCACCACCTGATATTCAGGAATCACTTCAGTCTTCCTTATCCTGGCACTTCAGGGACTTTTAGCAGGGAGAGCAGAGTCTCACTCTGTCGCCCAGACTGGAGTGCAGGGGCATACTCACAGTCACCACAGCCTTCACCTGCTGGGCTCAGGCAATCCTTTCACCTCAGCCATCCAAGAAGCTGGGACGACAGGTGCGCACCCCCACATAGGCTAATTTTTTTATTTACTGTAGAGATGAGGTCTCGCCAAGTTATCCAAGGTGGTCTCAAATCCCTGGAATCAAGCAATCCTCTCACTTTGGCCTCTCAAAGTGCTGGCATTACAGGCATAAGCCACCGCACCAGCCACTTCATGGACTCTCCTACATGCTGTTCCACCTGCCTGGAAGGCACCCTTCCTCCATTCTCATAGCTTCTCATTTTTGCTCTGAGCGTAGTTTAAATATCAGCTCATTCACTCACATATTCCCTCATTGGTTTACTTATCCACTCAAACAATTTGTATCTATTGAACACAGGATTAATTCAAGAACTGTGTTAAACTTTGGGTATGTGAACAAAATTAATGCGGCCCTCACTTTCATAGAGGTTAAAATTGCATGGGAAGCACAAGCAAAGAATAATTGCATGCATTCATTGATGACACAAGTATGATAACTGGTTTGGAGTTCACAACAGAATGCTGTGAGAGAGAGAAAGAAAGACCAAATTTAGATTAGCCTGGGGGTGCGGGAGGAAGTTAAGGAATGTTTCTAAAAGGTAGCACTTATAAGCTAGAGAAATGACAGAGGGGAGAGCTTTCCAGGTACAGGAAACAGCAGGAAGACCCAACCTTCTTGCTAAGTCCACCCCCACATTTCATGTTCTTATAGCAGTCTATTCTACTTTGCAACATCAATCACAGTAGTGATTAAGTAATTGTTTGGAAAACTCATCGTCTCCCACTAGACGGGCTCTCTTAAGGTCAGTAGTGGTAGCAGCTGCCTGTCTCAGTTATTCCCTATGCACCAAGCACCATGAGAATCTGACTCGTGGTGGGTACTGACAGATCTGCAGATGCCTATGGACAGGATCGGTGGGCTGGGAAGGCCGGAAGGGGGGTGCTGCGTCATAACCCTTAATCGACTCCAAAGCTCTGCTCAAATGAATGCAATGAAATTATCTCTACTCTGCCCACTTTAAAAATGTAGTATTAAGCATGCACGTTAGGAGAGATGACGTGCATTACACGGAAGGGGGGAGATCAAAAGGCAGAAATATTTACTCTTTCTAAATTGAAATACACATCAGTGAACAAAACCTGCTATTCGTGTTGCTACCACTAGGTAACACAAAATCATTCTGGCACATAGTAGACATTCAAATAGCTGTGCAATAGGTAATGACTGCATTAATAAATTAAGTTGTTCTAACTATGTCCAATTATACAAATTTGATTATTCAACTATATTTATTGAGTGCCTACTATGTACTGGTGCTTTCCTGGGTGCTGAAAATACACAGGTCTCAAAGATCTTAGTACTCAAAAGAGAAAATCAAGATTTACAAATGTAGTGAGGTAAGTGCTGGAAAAGCCATAAACAAGACTTACTGTATGGGTTGGGAATAGGGAGAAAGCCAGGACAGTTAGCTCAGTCTCCTGTGGGTAACTAACAGGTTTTCCCAGAAGGAATAATCATTGTTCTGCTGCTTAGGACCAATAAGTGTTACCTAAAAAAGCAAGCAAGAGCCGGGCTCGGTGGCTCAACCTGTAATCCCGTGCCTTTGGGAGGCTGAGGTGAGTGGATTGCCTGAGCCCACGGGTTCGAGACCCGCCTGGGCAGCGAGACCTCATCTCTACAATAAATAAAAAAATCAGCTGGGCGTGGTAGCGCATGCCTGTTATTCCGGCTACTTGGAAGGCTGAGTCGGAAGGAACGCCGGAGCCCAGCAAGTCGAGGCTGCGCCCAGTCTGGGCGACAGAGTGAAACTCCAACTCAAAAAAAAAAAAAAAGCAAGCAAGAAAAGGAACCTCATCCCAGTTATTTAAAATTCGGAGGCCTCAATAATATTTAAGAGTGTAAAGAGGTTCAGGCTGGGTGAGGTGGCTCACACCTATAATCCCAGCACTTTAGGAGGCTGAGGTGGGAGGTTTGCTTATGCCCAGGAGTCAAGACCAACCTGAACAACCTAGCGAGACCTACTCTTGATTAAAAAATTTTAAAAATTAGCCTGGCATGGTGACATGTGCCGGTAGTCCCAGCTACTTGGGAGGCTGAGGTGGAAGGGTGGCCTGAACCCAGGAGGTGGGAGGCTGTGGTGAGCCATGATCATGCCACTGCATTCCAGCCTGGGTGACAGAGGGAGAACTCAACTCAAAAAAAAAACAAAAAAAAAATTAAGCTATTGATAATGAGGACTAAATCACTTGGCCATTCAGGCTTTCTGGCTCCAAAATGGGATGTACCATCAGATTTATCGGGCAAAGTTATCTTATACTTTATTACTGAATTATCTTCATGAAAATTGAACATGAAAGGCTTAACACACTTGATTAAGGATAGAAATGTATTCCTTAAAATAAGGTAAATTTTGTTTTTGTTTACATTTGCAGTGATCTGTGCTTTCTTTTAGACCTGAGTGGATGTAGGGAGGAGTTTTGATCACAGAAGAGAGTTTCTAAAACAACAACAGCTTGAAATTTACTCATGATCTTAACGTGGTGGTGAATGTGGCAGAAATAATTCAATGTGACTGAGACCTGTTTGTTTTGAATTGCTAATTAGTATAATTATTAGCATTCAGAGAATTGCAAAGCAGGAAATTTTTAGCTTTGACTGCTTATCATTCACATGACAGTACTAAATTAAAATAAAATAACACAACCACAGAATAAACAACAAAAGATTCTATAAAATATTTCAAGAGAAATCCATTTGAGAACTATAGTGGAAATTGTTCAGCAATGCAGATTACCATTTTATCCCATTTCTATAAAATATTTTTTAGAAATTTCAGACAAAGAACTTTGCAAAGAGGAAAATCTACAAAAAACTATATTCAATTTTTTCCAGATCACAGTGCAAGAACGTATCTTTAATATATGGCCTTTCTACCAGCCCCCAAAAATCCTTTATAAAATATAATGTTGAAGCTCCTTTATTGCTCACACAAAAGCTGAGAATTGTATTCTAATGAAATCAATACATATTCTAAGCAGAACAAATTCTTGGAAATAGCCAGGGATGTTGGATATTATAAAGAATTTTTACATATGTCTATTAGAAAAAAAAAGAAAAAAGCACATTCATACAGAAAAAACCTCAAAAAGATACTTTGAAATTGCTTTCTATCTGAGATTCAATTCAAAATTACTGACTAAAATTAATACTTATCCTTGAGCTGGGAGCTGAACCAAATTCAGAACAGAAATCTGGTTGGAATGGCTTTAATTTAAATCAAAAAGTAAACTCAAATTAGTATTTTTCTATTTTGTTGTAACTCTTTTTGAACTAAATCAGAGAAAAAAAATTAGTTAAGTTTGAAAAGCAGCAGTTAATGAGGCTGACACCATCCATATCCATATCATATCTATGTCCTAGAATATGGAAATAGAGAGATTTCTGAAAACTATATAAAATATGGTAAGACATATCAAAATGATTTGACTCCCTAAAAACCTTTGACTTCACATATGTATATTCAATATGAATTTTACTACCTAAGCATCTATCTAGGACACATTAGAAACAATACAACTTTTAGAAACACTGCATATGATTTCATCTTATGCATGTAGAGCATGTGTAAGCATCTGAATTATATATGCATTTTACAGGTCACAAAACATTGTTTTATTTATTCATTCTTGCTTATTCAACATTGAGTAGCTTTTCTATGTGGCATGATGTGGTTAGTACTAGAAATTTTAAAAAAGCAAGAGAAAGCTAGAGCTGATGATCCTTGCCTTCAAAGAGCGTTAATTTGGAAATACTCAAAATCCATTTTGATGATAATAAGATTATTGGAAGATCTAGATTATATAGATCAGAAAATAGTAGACTGATTCCATGAACTATCTCAACATGTTTTTCCATTCTTTGTGTTTACAATACAGATTAACATGAAGGGCATAGAGACTGTTCAAATAATAATTAGAACTAGAAAATAGAGCTTTTGGATAATCAAAAGGGATCCAGAAATAATTGTTTGAATAAATAAATATGTAGTATTGACAATAGTCTCATATAAGGAAACAACCATCAAAGCAAAGTTCTTTGAGAGATGCAGAGAAGAATTTAGACATGACTTTGAAAGAAGAGATTTCTATTTAGAGCCAAAGCCGAAACCATTCCCTTATCTGCATCTGGATAGATGTTTTCATCATTTTCTAATGCAGAAGTAGAAGTTAATACCAAGCCATTGTTTTGAATTTATTTACAGATTATCATATAAGAATATGTGTGGTTTTCATGCTGTGGTATGGGTTAATTCATTCTCAATCAAACATTTCTATTCTTTATAAAATATCAAGTTAGAAAAACACTCTAGGTTATTACAAACAAATGCATGGTTCCCATTTGACAATTGTAGTCAACCTTCCTGTGCCAGAGCAAGCTTTTTTTTATAACAGTATGATGCTGTATCAGGGTTATTTTTGTGTGGGTATACAGTACACATTATTTCTAAATACTTGGTTTCAACTTTGATATAATCTAGCATTTTATCCATTGTTTTCATGGATTTCATTGTGCTACTCCACATGAGAGAGGCAAGTTGTGAGCATTCCCCAGAGGTCACAGCAGTGTCCCTGAAACTTTTTCTAGGTTTTTAATGCCATCTTAGTCCAATAGTATCACCAGTCACCTTCGTTCAAACTCTGCTCATTTCACAAGTTTCCAAACTCCAACTTTGTTCAATTTGATCTCAGTTTCTTAGCTGTCATCATAGACAGGCTTACTTAACCTTTCTTTTATTATCAACTCATGGTTAGTAACACTCCCAACTGCCCTTGCAAAATGGTTGAGAACTACCATTATCTTTACTCCTTGTGCATGAAAAATAAGATATTGCAGGAGTAAAATTTAAAGCTATCAGAGTTGGTTACTCCTTGTTATTTTAATTAGCTGGTACAATATTCATCCAGGGTAAATAGTTGCATCTGTGATTCATTTTTTTTCTTTGTACTTTTGGTGTTCCAAGATTTTGCTTTAAAAAAAAAAACTTTTATATTCTTTTTGATTTTTTATCTTTTTTGAAAAGTGTATTCTTTAAAATTTCTTTTGGGCTATTGTCCAGTTCACTAATGCTCTCTTTGGCTGTTTCATGCTGCTAATAAAACTCTATACTTGTTTTTTTATTTTGACTGTCATACTTTTATTTCTGCAATTTCTAGTTGATTCTTTTTCAGATTTGATATTTCAGTCTGTACAACTTCAGTTGCCTGCTGCGATTTTCAAACTTTCATTTATTTTCATTCTTTTTTCTTTCTTTTTGAGTTGGGGTCTTACTCCATTGCCCAGGTTGGAGTGCAGTGGCACGCTCATGGCCACCCCAACATCAACCTGCTGGACTCTGGCAATCCTTCTGCCTCAGCCTTCCAAGTAGCTGGAGCTATAAGCACGTGCTACCATGCCTGGCTAATTTTTGATTTATTGTAGAGAGGACATCTTGCCAAGCTGCCCAGGCTGGTTTTGAAGTCACAGGCTCAGACAATCTACTCGCCTCAGACTTCCAAAGTGCTGGGATTATAGGCTAAATATTTTCATTCTTAATATGATACTTTATTATTTTAAACTGTGGTTGATATTTAATATTATATGTCAAATTTTTGCACATGTATTCCTTTTGTCTGTTGAGTTTTCTGATGCCCATGCATAGCGTTTAATTCTTTATATGCCTACTTACCTTTGACAAGTGCAAATACATTGTGACAGGAGCATTCTTAGCAGAAATGACAGCAGATTTCTTGTTGACAACAAGGCCAAAACAAGGACATCTTTAAAGTGATTAAACAAAACCAACACAATCATCTTACTATAAAAATTTTTCAGATATTAAGGTGACATAAAAACATTTGAAGATATACAAAAGTTGAAATAATTCACCATCAGAAAAAACTTTACTATAAATAATATTAAGGAGTGTGCTGCAAGCAGGGGGAGAATGATACCAGACAAAATTATGAATCTAAACAAATGGTTAAAACTATAAGAACTTTAGAAAATGCAGGAGACACCCTTATGGAAATTAGAACTGGCAACCAATTCCTGATCAAAACCCCAAGTACCCATGCCATAGAGATAAGATCGACAAACAGGACCTCATCAAACTGACAAGCTTCTGCAAAGCCAAAGAAACGATCAAGAGGGCATGAAGAAAGTCCACAGACTGGGAAAAAATATTTTCCAACTGTATGTCTGATATAGGACTAAAATCTAGGATCTACAAGGAACTCAAAAGTGCTGAAAAGAAAAAAAATATAGCCCATTACAAAGTGGGCAAAAGATATGAACAGACATTTCTCAAAAGAAGACATAAGAGCAGCCAACAGATACAAGAAAAAATGCTCAGCCTCACTAGTCATCAAATAAATGCAAATTAAAACCACACTGAGATACCACCTAACTCCAGTCAGAATGGCCACCATCAATAATTCAAAAAACAACAAATACTGGAGAGGATGTGGGGAAAAGGGAACACTTCTACACTGTTGGTGGGAGTATAAACTAGTACAACCTCCGTGGAAAACTATTTGGCAATTCCTGAAAGATCTAAAAGTCAACCTTCCATATGATACTGCAATCCCCCTACTGGGAATATACCCGGAGGAACTCAAATCACCCTATGTAAAAGATACCTGAACACGTATGTTTACCGCAGCATTTTTCACAATTGCAAAAACATGCTGCCCATTGAAAAAGAACTGGATTAAAAAAAGTGGTACATACACATATGTGATGGAATATTATGCAGCCACAAAAAAGGACAAAATTATGAACTTCACAGCAACTGGATTGGACTTAGGGTCTATAATAATGAGCGATCTATCACAGAAACAGAGAACTGAGTATCACATGTTCTCACGCATAAACGGATCTTGAACATTTATCGTAATATTAAGAAAAGGATTGGCAGTAGTGAGAAACTGCCAGTGGGGTGGGAGAAACAGGATTGGCAGTAGTGGGAATCTGCTGGGGGGGTGGGGGAGGCATACCTCATCAACAGGGTACCTGTAAAATGAACATTTGTATGCCCATCCCTGAATTATACCCCCATCTTTAAAATTAAATATAGACTAGAAATGGTAAATACATGGGAAAATATATTTTTTGAATTTTTAAATTTAAAATCCTAACAAAATATAGACATATTTAAACAAAACAATAACAATGAATCACAGGGTTTCTAATATACATAAAAGTAAAAAATGTATGCCATTAGCATCATAAAAACTGGGATTGAAAAAATAAAAGTATATTGCTGTAAAGTTCTTACACAGAATATGGTTTTATATAATAGCACTTGTAGGTAAATTGTGTAGTTAAAGTTGTACATTACATACATTTTATTTAAAAGCAATAAAAAATTGGAGTGATTAAGCAAACACAAGAGACCAAATGGAATCATGAAAAAGTCAATTAAAAATACCAGGTCTAAAAGGAAGCAGAAAAGGATTTAAAAAAACCCAAACAACAAGTGTGACAAATAGGAAAATGTCAGATTTATACTCAACTGTATTTATAAAAACACAGAATATAAATGGTCTAACTACTCCAATTAATATAAGATTATTGAATTATACTTTTTAAAATACCCAAATTTATGCTGCCTTCAAGAAAACAAATTTATGTAGAAAAAAACCAAACAGATTAACACGTAAAGAATGTTAAACATATACTTTGGCAACACTAATCCAAAGAAAGCTATAGTGACTACACTAATATCAAATAAAATGGGCCATTTACTAATAAAGAAGGGGTCAATTCATCAAGAGAATATAATGACTCTGAAAGTTTATATGCCTAATAACAGAGTTTCAAGACACCTGAAGTAAAAACTGGTGCTACCACAAGGAGAAACAGACAAATCCATGGTTAAAGTCAGAGATTTTATTATCCTTTTCTCAGTAACTGATAGTACAAGTAGACAAAAAATCAGTAAGGATGTACAAGGTTTCAACAAGACTATCAACCAACTCGATCTAATTCTTATTTATAAAACACTCCACACAATAATGGAAACACCAAAAAAAAATGGTCTTTTCAAGGAGCACCTATCAAGAAGTAAGTTGAGAGTTTATTAAGTTGTCTGGATATATAATCACAATAAAAACATTATGTTTATCTATACCAAGTACACATTTAAGAAATATACATTTTAAATTATAATGCTTACTACAATTAATAGAAATAAAAGTAAATAAAAAATAGCAAAAACTGTGTAAAATGATCCTGAAAAAGAATAGGAAATTTATGAAAATCACTTCAGAATGCCTAAAACAGGATACCATATACATTAGGATAATTCAATATTTTAAGATGTCAGAATTTCCTACTTTACATGGTTTCCAATTTTAATTACAACCAAAATAGACTTTCTCAATGAACTAGACAAAGTGATATCAACATTCCTATAGATGAGTAAAAGGCAAAGAAAGATGAGGAGCATCCTGATGAAGAGGCATGACGTGAGGAACACCTTGCCTTTTCAGAATCCAAGACCTATGTGCAACCATGGTAACTAGAACTATCTAGTATTGATGCCAGGGAGGTACAAATTTCACTCTTGGTACAGTTTGTAGATTCCAGAAGTTGACTCACACAGTTAAACACAGCTAATATGTGCAAAAGGTGTCAAGGCACATTACAGGAAAATAATGAGCCTGAACAATAGGTTACCCATGAAAAGTAACTGAAGTCAAAGTGTTACTTCACATCATACACAAGAATCAATGCACAGTGGGCTAAAAACTTAAATATAAAAGGCAAAATATTACAAATTAGAGAAGAAAATAGAGACGTAGGTTACATCTGGGAAGGACAGGATGTGGAAGTATCACACAAGTAGACAAATCAGCCATTGATCTGTTCTAGCTCTTAATTGTATTCACGTGCATTGACGTTAATATTCTACATCGTAACCTCGCTCTGTTCTTTATGCCTTCTTTTGCATATATCAAATATTATAAAATGAAACTTTTAAAAATCGAATGTCATCTTTTAAAATGATGCTCGGCTTCAAAAGGGCTGGTAAAATTTGCTCTCGGCATCACTTTCTCCAGTCAAAATCAATCTGCACACCATTTCTGCTCACTAACCCTTCCATATTTTTTGCTCCACATTGAATCAGTCTCATTCTTTTGTCATTCCTCTTATAATATAAGCCATAAAAATGAAGTTGTATTCAAGTAAGTGTTGAGTGTTCTGGGAGGATTACTTTCTAAATATTTCTTGTTACTTTACTGTTAATATATCCCAGAGCCTAGTGAGTTGTTTGAATAGGAGTACTCTCGCTGACTCATTTTAAGCATGCAGTGAAAGCAATAATGCTTAGAAATTTATTTCCCATATGTATAATTTACTTTTATCACATTATTTAGTACCTGGCATTTATTTCTATCTTTCAGGGATCACATAACTAATTTGTGGAAATCACCTTGAATTATAGTCCTATCTCCAAAGAGTCTAACAACTTCATTCAAATTAAAGCAGACCTTACGTGACACCTAACTATCTGATCAATACAGAGCAAAGGAAGCATCTGGAATCTCAAGTTCTAATCCTAGTTCCCTCACTGACAAGCAGTATCTTCTTATTTCAAGTAACCTCATTGTCCAAATTTCAGTGTTCACATCTGTCAAATGAAAGGGTTGGTGTAGTCCTCCCTTAGAGAACTACTTAGTTCTTTTTCTAAAATAATATAAATTGCATAGCGAGGGTTTTTTGTAGAAATGAAATCAAATAACTCCTTTATGACACAGGGTATAGTGTTTGATGCGTAGAAATTATTAGTAGGATTGATACTCAATATTTGGGATATTGATTAAAGTCTCCCTCCAGTTGTATTCCCTGTATTACCATGGGCTAGATACCAACCCTCTCTTATTTAAATTGCTTCTTAATAGCAATCTCCTCAGGGAGAAAGTAGATACAGCCTACCTAATTAAATTTATTGAGCTGCTGGATGGTGTTTAAACATACAGTCTTGAAAACAAGTGTTTAAATTATTTTTAATTCTACAAGTTTTACCTGAAATATTCAGAGACAAAGCATACAATGACACACATCCCCCCCCCACACATACATATACCTTAAGGATGCATGACATTGTAAAAGCAAATTTTCTTTCCAAAAGTAAGCATATCGTCAACAAGATATGTGGGGGAAGAGACCAGAATTGGTAGAGAAGAATGATGTGAAGCATAGGGTACCAAGCTCTAGCTTTTGTACCCTTGGTTAAGATAGAACAGAGAGAGGAAAATAGAAATCTTGGTTTCTTTTGTAACCTGAGTACAGAAAGAATATAAGCCTTGCATCCTAAGGAATAGTCAGAGGGGACGCAACCGTTATTTTTTGAAGCTCCGCCTCTCCCATAGCAACAGCATAGCAATGACTGAAAAAGGGCCTGAACCACACCTCAACTTCCTTCAAGGAAAATAGGTGGTAAGGAAACATGGCACTGTTAAGGAAGACCTGGCAGACATCGAGAGGCCAGGATAGAAAGGAGGAGGAGTTAGAGTACTTAGGTGGAATGGCTAAAGGTCATGGCGGAACCCTGAAACAGCACACCCTGCAGTACAAGATGATAAGGGTCAGTTGAAGCAATGATATCAAATCACGGAGAACACCAGAGGGTGGCCGTGACTCATACCCACAACCATGATACTATGATCACAGAAAAATATACCACCCTGCGAAAGTGAAGCATGATGAATTTGATTTTATTGAGTCATTATTTCCTTAAAAAAACAGTTTTAATCCAGTTGAGACTGAGTTACATTTGTGGTTAAGACTAAGTGTCCCTGTATAAAGTAAAAATGGGAACATATTAGCTAAGAAAATTTCTATTTAGAAATGAAGAATAAAACATTTTTGTAAATGCTTGAAATACCAATGACATTATTTTCACACGATCCTTTTTGATTCTCATGTGCCTTGACCAATTTTGCTTCTTAATCAATTTTTTATTTATAATTGATACACAATAAATGTACTTTTTATGGAGTACAGTGTGATGTTTCAATACACGTATACATTGTATAATAGTCAAATCAGTGATTCCCACATCCACCACTTTAAGTGTGTATCCTTTCTTGGTAGTGATAATATTCAAGTCTTACCTTCTAGATATCTTTAAGTATACACTGTATTCTCTTTGCAACAGTCACCCTGCTATATAATAGAACACTAGAACTTATTCTTCCCAACTGTCACTTTTTACCTGTTGACCTGTCTTTTCTGGTCCTTTCCTCCACCCTACCCTCGTCAGCCTCTGGTAACTACTATGTTCGTCTCTATTTCTATGAAATCAACTATTATGTTTTATGGCTGAATAATATTCCATTGTATATGTCATATATATCACATTTCCTTTACCCATTCATCTGTAGTTGGACATTCAGGTTGACCTCACATTTTGGCTATTGTGAATAGCACTGCTAGAAACAGGAGACTGCAGGAGTCTCCTGGACATACTAATTTCATTTCCACTGGATACATATCCAGTAAGATTGCTGATCATATGGTAGTTCCATTTTTAATTTTTTAAGGAACTTTCATACTGTTTTCTGTATTGTACTAATTTACATTGCCACCAACAGTGTATAAGTGCTCTTTTCTTCACATTCTTACCAGCAGTTTTTTGTCTTTTTGATAATTGCTATTCTAACTGGGGTGAAGTGATATCTCCTCATAGTTTTGATTTGCATTTCCCTGATAATCAGTGATGTTGACTATTTTCATATATCTGTTGGCCATTTGTATGTCTTCTTATGAGAAGTGTCGATTCAAATCTTTAGCTTATTTTTAATTTGTTATTATTATCTGTTGGGTGATGAAGAAAATTGAACAGGAGACAAATAAATGGAAATATATTCCATGTTCATGGATTAGAAGAATTAATATTGTTAAAATGTTCCTGTTACCTCTGAACCATCTAGATAGTCAATGCAATCTCTATAACAAAATACCATGAAATTTTTCACAGAAATAGAAAAAGAAATCTAAATTTTATATACAAATGCAAAAAACACTGGATAACCAAAGCAGTCTTGAGCAAAAAGAATAAAGCTGGAGGCATGATACTATCTGACTTCAAAATATATTATGGAGTTATAGTCACCAAAACAGCATGATACTGGCATAAAAATAGATGCATAGACCAATGGAACAGAACAGAGAACCCAGACATGAATCTATGCGTAGACAGCCAATTGATTTTTAACAAAGTCACCAAAAACACACTTTGGGGAAAGAACAGTCTCTAATAAATGGTGCTGGGAAAACCAAATAGCCACCTGCAGAAGAATGAAACTGGACCTCAGCCGGGCACGATGGCTCACCCCTGTAATCCCAGCAATTTGGGAGGCTGAGGTGAGAAAATTGCCTGAGTCCACGGGTTCAAGACCAGCCTGGACAACTTGGCAAGACCTCATCTCTACAATAAATCAAAAAATCAGCTGGGCATGGTGGCACATGCCTATAGTTCCAGTTACTTGGGAGGCTGAGGCAGAAAGATCACCTGAGACAAGCAGTTTGAGACTGTGGTGGCCATGAGTGTGCCACTGAACTCGTCTGTGTGGCAGAGTGAGATTCTGATCCCCCCTCCAAAGAAACTAGCCCTCTAGTTCTCAGCATATACAAAAATCAACTCTACATGGATTCAAGATTAAAGTGTAAGACTTGAAACTACTAGAAGAAATAAAGAGGGGAAATGGTTCATAAAATTAGACTAGGCAAATATTTTAAAAATAAGATCCCAAAAGACAGGCAGCAAAATGAAACAATACAAATATATACAATGCATAGATTTATATCTGGGTTCTCTGTTCTGTTCCATTGGTCTATGCATCTATTTTTATGCCCGCATCATGCTGTTTTGGTGACCATAACTTCATAATATATTTTGAAGTCAGGTAGTGTGATGCCTCCAGCTTTTTTATACAAGGGGCTCATATCCAGGAAATACAAGGAACTCAAACAACTCAATAACAACAATAAAACTAATAATCTACCTTGACCATCTTTTATCCCAAACTCAGTCACTTAGAGTCATACACAATCTACTTCCACTTAGAATGTAAAAATTTGCAAAGAATGTCACTAAAAAAAGAAAAAGTCAGAAAACTACAAAATCATACATGTTTTTGAGCCTATCAGAGAGTTGAGATGACAAAACAACCAGAAAACCAGTTTCAAAACAAGGCAAGCCTCTCCAAGGAGAGACAAGGTACAAGGCCTCCCCTGAGGCAGAGCATGGGAGGAAGAGGCAGTCACAATCCAATCCATGTGGTACCAATAAGTCACCTAAACTTTAACAAAGGATTCAAAGCCAAGTTTGTGCTCTCAGTCTAGAATAACCACAGACCAAAAACAAACAAAAAGCCTTTTCTTTTTGTTTCTTTTCTTTCCTTCCTTCCTTCCTTCCTTCCTTCCTTCCTTCCTTCCTTCCTTCCTTCCTTCCTTCCTTCCTTCTTTCTTTCTTTCTTTCTTTCTTTCTTTTTGAGTTGGAGTCTCACTCTGTCGCCCAGACTGGAGTGCAGTGGCACGCTCACAGTCACCGCAACCTCGACCTGCTGGATTCCCGCAATCCTTCCGCCTCCGCCTTCCAGATAGCGGGAACTACAGGCGCGTGCTACCACGCCCAGCTAAAAACAAAACAAAAAACCCTTTTCTAGGGAAAATGCAAGGAGAAATATTGTCCCTAAGCTTCCATACTGATACCAGCAGAGGTCTGCTAATTCTGAAGGAGGGTGCGAGATTTTTGCCTGAGTTAAATCACAGACACTAGGTAAAGTTTAACTCCAAGAGGGTGGGTGGAGGGAAGAAATGCTACAGGAGTGTCACCTCCCATGCCTTGCTGCAAAGTGTCCTTCTAAGTCGAGGGCAGAGCAGGCCATCAGAGAAACCTCCCACCTCAACCACAAGCCTAATCCCGAATAACAAGCAACAGCTATCAATTGTTGGGGGACATCATAAAAATTAAACATTCTACCCTTCAAAAGGGACTATTGTTAAGGGCCAGACACGGTGGCTGATGCCTACAATCCCAGCACTTTGGAAGGCCAAGGCAGGAGAACTGCTTGAACCCAGGAGCTTGAGACCAGACTGGGTAACATAATGAGACCTCGTCTCTACAAAAAATAAAAAATAAAAAATTAGCCAGGCATGATGGTGCCTGTAGTCCCAGCTACTTGGGAGGTTGAGGTGGAAGGATCATGCGAACCCAGGAGGTTCAGGCTGTGATGAGTTGTGATGGTGCCACTGCCCTCCAATCTAGGTGACAGAGTGAGATCCCGACAAAAAAAAGAAAGAGAAAAAAGATATGATTAGAATAATGAAAAGGCAATGCACAGAAAAGGAGAAAGTGTTTGCAAACATGTTTGTAAAAAAAACTTATATCCATAATACATAAAGAACTCTCATAACCTAAGAATGAGATAACAAACAGACCAATTTTAAAAGTTGGCAAAGATTTGAACACTTCGCTAAAAATATATTGATGATGCCATCAGGAAAGACCACATGGAAAGATGGGCAATATCATTAGTCATATGGAAATGCAAATTAAATCCACAGTGAGGAATCACAATATACTTATTAGCTAAAATGGAAACCTGACAACATCAAGCACAGCCAAGGATGCAGAATAACTGGAACTCTCAAACATTACCAGTGGTAATGAAAATTGAGACAGCCACTTTAGAAGAAGTTCTGCAGTTTCTTACCAATTCAAACACACGCTTACCAGACGATTCCACAATTCCGTCTCTAGCTATTTATCCAAAAGAAAACATATAAACATGCAAAAGCTTGCATTTGCATGTTTGTAATCATAGTCACAAACTCTCAAAAGCAGAAATGACCACATATAACCCAGTTTACTGTGCACTGTCACTTAAACAATGCCTTGTAAATTCTATTGTTCTGGCAAGAGCTAAACATGCTGAGTAATATTGGGCCTGAGATGATCTCTTGCCGAAACAGACTGATGGATTCTCCAGTACAACAATTGCAATCATTTTCAATGACTTCTTCCATAAAACTTTCAGTTGGGTGCACAGCCTTTCATAACTCATGCATATTATAGCTACTGAACTTCCTTAATATATAAAAAGCTTAAAGCACCTGCTATTCTTGAGCAGGTGTAGGTGATATTGCAGCACTATAGGGATATGTTGATCAAGAAAAGAACTGAGAAAAATAAAGAAAGGTGGAATCCAAATTACTAGAAAATAAGTAGAAGTCATGTATAGCGTGATAAAAAATGAACACTTCTTAAAAGGAATAATCACAGTCAATTTAATGTCTATTACACAATTTTTCAGTAAATACTTTAATGAATAAGTTAGTCTAGAAGGCATACTGGGCAGAGTTTTTCAAATATAAATAAAATCATAGTAGGTGCATGCAAAACATGTTAATTAACCCTTGATTTATGGATATTTTGAATTATTGTTTGAAGAGAATTCCTTATCTCCTTTGTTCTACTGACAACGTTTCTGATGAGTGTAGCACAAAGGAAGCTGCGTTTTGTCATGTTGGGGTCGGAGTTAGTGCTTGCTTCCATGTGATGTGGCGACTCTGATTGTACCATAGAGGGTGGACCTAGAGAACTTTCTGCCTGGCTGCTCTTGGTCTAGGGCCTATACCAGAACTATCTGTATGTAGATAGCTCTGTCTTCTCTTCTTTGGCTTCCCATGATGCTGTCCTACAGTTCTAGACTTGTACTGTCCAGTATGACAGCCACTAGTCTTATGTGACTATTTAAATGTAAAATTAAATTAAAAATTCACTTCGGTAGTAGCATCTGTTTCATTGCAAGTGCCTAAGAGCTGTGGGAGGCTAGTGCCTGCTGTACTGAACAGTGGGGGTATCGAGTGTTTCCATCATCACAAAACATTCTACAGGTCATCAGTAACCTAGAACTGATGGCTTTCAAAAGTATCTACTTAAAATATGATAATCTCCGTCAACTCTTCTGTCTCCCTGATTCCACCTCTCTAATGCCCTCATTTTCCCATCAAAATATTCATTATGATATTTGACTGAGGAAGTCACATGAGTTGAGGTTACAGCTCCCCTGAGGTTCTCCTACCTCTAACAGGTGGAGTCAGCATTGAGGCTGATGCCCTTTCTGAAATGGAGCATCTCCTCTCCTTCTGCACTGCCCCCTTTCCAGAGCCTTGCTGTGGGAAAATTATGACATTAAATGAGAAAGGAGCTTGCAACATCATGAAATGCAACTAACGAAATTAATTCCAATTGCCCTACATAAAAGTACCATCAAGTGGATGGAATAAAGGGTGAACGTCTGTGAGCAGAGAATGAAAAATGGCTCTGTTTTCAGTTCAGGTTCAGTGCTTTGTAGGCTGCCAAGGAGTTCTTTGTTCAGTTTGGTTTTATTTAACAACATTATTAATGATTTGGAAAGAGGAGTAAACAGGTTCTTAATAAAACTCATTGATGAGGCTGACTGGGAAATGTTACAAATGCAACTGATTACAAAGAAATTATCTAATGAGATGGAGAGGGCAGTGAACTATTAACAAAGGCAGCCTTAAATTATATTCTACTTTGCAGAAATTAATGCTTAGTAATAAGGATGCCTAATTCAAAACAAAAGTGCTCACCACAGACATAAGGAAAATAATTTCTGGCTTTGCAATATTAAAGTCTACAATATGCTTGGGTGGGTTCCATTCTCTTTGATTAAAGTTATGTTATCTGATACAGAGAAACACATTTTTTAAAAAACCATGACTGGCTAACCAATAAGGAATAAGTTGAAGTAAATATGACCATTTTTAAATACTGAATTGACCTTCAGTTTATGTTTTTAAATGTGATTATGTGTATATACAAACAAGAACATGCAAAATGCAAATGTAACTAGAAACGTTACTATCTATTCTACTCATGGATCCTTAGAAGGACTTCTAGCATATATTGAGTGTGTGTGTGTGTGT
Organism: Cephalopachus bancanus; assembly: GCA_027257055.1. Classification (NCBI taxonomy): domain Eukaryota; kingdom Metazoa; phylum Chordata; class Mammalia; order Primates; family Tarsiidae; genus Cephalopachus; species Cephalopachus bancanus. The sequence continues at coordinate 2,636,725 of JAPVLO010000176.1, read as the reverse complement.
GTGTGTGTGTGTGTGTGTGTGTGTGTATGTATGTATGTATATATTTGGTTACACTGTTTTGTAAATTTTACTCATACACTCGACTGCATTTGAACAATGGGGAAGAAGAAAAACAAATACAAATCATTGCCTAATTTATAAATATGGTTACAAATTTGAGTTATGTTAGTTTTATGCAACTCGTTTTTGCTGTGGTAAAATATACATAAAACATACATAAAAGGTACAATTTTACCCCTTTGTTTGGTATATAGTTCAATAACATTAAGTACATCAACATTCTGCAACCATCAACACCATCCACCTCGAAAACATTGTCATCTTCCCAAATGTAGCTCTGTACCCATTCAACAGTAACTCCCTAACTCCTCCTCTTCTCAGCTCTGACAACCACCATTGCATCCTATGTCTCTGAATCAGCTGCTGAAGTAACCTCATATCACCAGAACATGCAATCTGTGTCCTTTTGTGTCTGTCTTATTTCACTTAACATGTCCTGGTGGTTCTTCCATGTAGTAGCATGTGTCAGACTTTCTTTTTCAAGGCTGATACAATTCCATGGCCTATATCTACATGTTGCTTATCCGCTCAACCACAGACTAACGTTTGGGTTGTTTGTGTTTTTGACCATTGTGAATAATACTACTATGAACATTGGTGTACAAATATTTGTTCAAGTCCCTGCTTTCAGGTGTTTTGGCTGCAATTCCAGTAGTGCAATAGCTGGATCATATGGCAATTCTAAATTTAAGTTTTTGAAAAACCTTCTACTGTTTTCTACCACAGCATAACCCATCACAGTAGCTCCTTGATCTTTCTTGCACTACCTGATCTAATACCTTTGAGAAAGTGTAAAATATTCACTCTGACCTTAAAAATTTCACAAAATAGATCTGTCTTTGTGTTTGGTGAGCCTCCTTCCTGTTCAAAGATCAACTGACCAACAGTTTTTTTACTGCTGACCAACCCTCCCATAGTCCTAAGATATATCCTGGAGTATGTATATGTGGATATATATACTGTGGAGAAAAACTCATATGTTCATCAAGATACACACACACTATACATATATATGTATTTGTAATAGCAGTGTTTACATTACATTTAAAAAATGAAAACTCAAACATTCAACAACAGGAGAGGGGATAAATTATAACATAAGCACATCATGCAATTTTATACAATAATGAAGTACAGCTATATGTAAACAACATGAACAAATTGTATCAAAAACACTGATTGAGCACCATGGCTCATGCCTGTAATCCCAGCACTTCGGGAAGCTGAGGCAGGAGGATTGCTTGAAACCAGAAGTTTGAGACCAGCCTAAGCAATATTGAAATTAAAAAATTGAATCTTCTCTACAAAAAAATCAAAAAATTAGCCAGGTGTGATGGAGCATGCCTGTAATCTCAGCTACTCAGGAGGCTGAGGCAGAAGGATCTCCTGAACCCAGGAGGTCAAGGCTGCGGTGAGCCATGATCATGCCACTGCACTCCAAATAGGGTAATAGAGTAAGACCTCCAACTCAATTGGGGGAGGGGAAGCAATGATACATTGTTTAAGGAAAGACATGTGTGATACAGTTGTTTTTTTAAAGACAAGGAATACTAAGCACAGAAAGATGCAACACTGTTGATCACTTTCTAAATCTTCACAGGAGTGGTATTATTTTATTTTGTACTTTTATTTTGGAATGGGGGCCGTCGGCCTCTTGTAGAGATGCTACGTACAGGTCTCAGGTGTGTGTGCAAAGGTGAAGGTGGGAAAGGCCACCCTTCCTTTATGTCTTTATGCCCACGGCCCCTGTCTCCCACACCCCCATCATGCCACAGCAATGGAAGACCTTATCACTATAGACATTTCCCTTAAGAGTGAGTCTTGAGGTGTTTCCTCTTTCAAATGTGATATTTAAGCCACTAGTTGGTTTTGTATTCTCAGCATTTCTGGAAGTGACCTGTGGACATGTGTGAAATGACAGTAGGTATCCATCTTTTCCATCACTCAGATCTGTTACAAAGTTGAGGAAGTGCCTTTCATTGAATGAGTGAAGAAATGAGTAAAGGAATAAATTAATAAATGTATTTTAATACATCATTTAAATGAATTAAAACAACAATGATGCAATTGGAAAAAAATACCCCCCCAGGAGCATTGATGCATATAGTTATGTGGAAAAAGCATATATAATATATTTTTTAATGACAGCTAGTTTGAGAATAATATTTTTTCTGTTTGTCTAAAAATGTTAACGTTATGAGTACTTATCTCTATTAGGAGTGGATTGGGGCCACATTAATATACCTTTGATAGTGATTAGATGGTTTTAAAAATAATCTGTGAGTGTTTTTACTGGAGACTCATCCTCACGTCTTCCCAGAGTTTCTCTAGGCGAGGTCTGCGTAGAGTCACATGTGTCACCTGCCTCTGGGCTCCTTTGCACATGGCTGATCCCTTTACTCACTGAGGAGTGAGGAGAATGCTTATGATGACTGAACCCCCACTGTCCCTTGGTCTTCCTGTTTCAGAGTCCCCATACCTGCCTGAGGCTCATGGAGCTTTTGGCAATACTTCTAACGTCCCTTTCATTCATGTCCTTCTAAAGTAGCTTCTTTCAATTCTTGACATTTGGGTTTTTCCCAGGTAAAAGGAGCCACCCACTGAGTGGTCACCTGCAGCAAGTTTTGCTGTTTGACGAGCCCTGTTTTAATACAGTTTTCAGTCAGCTTCTCAGCACTTTTAACGCTTTACCCATTGAGGAAAAAAAAGTGCAGCTCACTGCCACATTCATTTAATTTTGCATAAACACATTCTTTGAAACTAAAGCAAATTTGACTTTTTTGATGTGAAAACAAAGTATAAAAACTGTTCTTGGAGTTACTTCTAAACGGAACTTGTCTCTAATCCTAATGAGAATTACAAAAAGAAAAAAAAAAGAAGAGAATTACTATATTTTGTAATACTATATTTTTTAATTCTTTTTTTTATTTTTGTCTCAGGGTAAACACTGCAGTCCCAATCACCACCAGCAAGCATCCTCAGGTTAAATGGGAAAAGGGCTAAAAACATTTAAATTTAGCTATGATGCACATACAGAAAGTACACCAAATTAAGAAATTAATCCCTGCCAGAACTTCAGAAGACTACTCATACCCAGCTTCTCCCTCCTCTTCGAGGGTAGCTTTTATCCTCATTCAGGTGCCACAGATTAGCTTTATCTGTTATTAAAAGCTTTGTAAATGGTATTATGTATTATGTATCACTTTGTGTCTGGCTTCTTTCTCTCAGTATAGCTGTAGAATTCTTCCGTACAGCTGTGTAATGTAATCATATTTAGATTTCATTCACTTTATGCCTTCCACCATTGACAGATATTTGGATCTGGGACTATTATGAGTCTTGATATTATATATTATATTATACTATTTATTATATATAATACATATATATAATAAATACTCTTATGCATGCCTTTTGATGCACCTGTGCTGATCATAAGACATACAATTATTGAACTTCATAGATAATGCCAGTTTTCAAGACTACTTGTCACAATTTACACTACAATCAATAGTAATTGAGGGTTTGTAGCAGTATCTCATTTTTTTAAATTACATTTTCCTGATAATGAATTTGGATCTTATGTAAAATGTCTGTTCATATTATTACCCAATTTTCTATTGAGTTCTTGTTGTTTTTATTATGAATTTAAAGAAAATATATATATATATATCTTGTTTTGAACCCCTGTGGCTTAAGTTTTTACCCTGTTTATGGTGCCTTTCAAAAGAAGAGTTCTCAATTTTAATATAGTCCGTTAATCAGTTTTTATTTAGTGGTTTCTGCTTTTTGACTTCTATTTAAGAAAGCGTTCCCTAGTTCCAATATATTGAGCATATTATTATAGTAACTTACAGAAATTCCTAAACTTTTCCACAGACCTTTTTGAGAGTTTAAGGAAGACTATGAAGACTTCTCAGAATATTTTTTTCAGTGAATAAAATAAAATACATAGCATTATAAATAAAAACAATTATATTGAAGTCCTATTCTGGGAACTACAAGAGTAATAGCTTTGTTATTTCACTGCTCATAGATCTACAATACACCCGAGCAAAATTTTTATGTATGTTACAAGGTGAGGACCAAGTTTCTCTTTATAAAATGCAGATATTAAATTGACCCTGGATCTTTGAAAGATGTTCCTTTCATGTTGCTCTGAAGATCCAATTTTTTATGAATCAAGAGTTGGATATTCTTGAGATAATATCACATAGTATTAATTACTATAGATTTATATATTTTTTAAATGTTTGAGTCAGTATCTCACTCTGTTGCCCAGGCTGGAGTGGTTTAGTCCTGGCCACTGCATCCTCAACCTGCTGGGCTCTGGTGATCTTTGGCTTTCCAAGTAGCTGGAATTACAGGCACATGCCACCATGGCGGGCTGATTTTTTCATTCATTGTAGAGAGGCAGTCTCGCCATGTTGCCCAGGCTGGTCTTGAACCCCTAAGCTCAGGCAATCCTTTCTCCTTCGTCTCCCAAAATTCCGAAATTACAGGTGTAACCCACCATGCCCAGCCTACAGAATTTTTGATGAATAGTAGAGTACATCTCTCCATCCTGTTGCTACTCTTATTTAAACATGCTTCGGCTAATTTTGACCATTTGCACTTACAAATAAATTTTAAAATTGGCGTATTTTCTATTACATAAATATTAAGTGGGATATTGCATGAGATTGTCTTGCATTTATAGATCAGTCTGATAATTAACTGCAATGACCTCAACACAGAGTCTTATCATGCATAACACTGCGCATCACTTAATCTGTTTGGATCTCCTTTAATTTCTCCCAAATATTTTATATATTTTTTCTAGAGAGGTTTTGCACCATCTTCCTTAGAATTATTCCTATGTACACTTGGTGTATTCTGAATGCCATATTTTCAGTATTTCATTTTACAATTGTTTATTCCCGGTGTAGAGAAATGCAATTAATTTTTGAATATTGAAATTTTGTCCAAAAATTTGCTAAGCTAATTTATTGATGCTATATTTATCTGTAATTCTTCTAGATTTCTAAGTACACAATTATGTCATTAGCACATAAAGATCATTCCATTTTTTAATTTCAAGATCCTTAATATAATCGTTTCCCTTATCTGTGGGTATACGTTCTAAGACTCCCAATAGATGCCTGAAACTGCATGTAGTACGAAATCTTATCTATCTATCTATCCGTCTATGTATCTACTTTCTGCCATCTATCTCTATTTTCTATTTATCTATCTACTATCTACCTATCTACTATCTATCTATCCTATGTTTTTTCTATAAATACATAATTTATAAGTTAGGCCCAGTTAAATATTATCAACAATAATAAGATGGAACAATTGTAACAATACACTCACTAAAAGTGATGCAAATGTAGTCTTTCTTGAAATATCTTGCCGTACCATATGAATTCTTCTTGTGATGATGCGAGATGGTGAAATGTTTGTGTGATGAAATAAAGTGAGGGAAGTGATGCAGGAATTGTGACATGGTGTTAGGCTATGATTGCCATTACAACAACATGTTAGAAGAATCCACTGCTTCAGGTGATCCTGGGTCATTGGGCCAGGACCATGTTGGTGCTTGGATGTTAGGAACAGATGACTTTGCTGACTATGGGCAGGTGCATACACAGCAGGGATACTCTGGACAAAGGGGGCTCACATTCAGGGCAGGACAGAACAGGACTGCAGGAGATTTCACACTCAGAATTCCATGCAATTTAAAACTTAGAAAGTATTCATTCTGGGAGTTTGATTCTTTTTTCCTTGAGTCTGAATCTCACTCTGTCACTCAGGCTTGAATGTAGGCGAAACTCACACCTCAGCCTTTCAAGTACCTGGAACTACAGGTGTGCACCACCAAGCCTGGCTAATTTTTTTTATTTCTTGTAAAGATGATGTCTTGCCAAGTTGCCCAGATTGGTTTTGAACCTCTGGGCTCAGGCAATCCTTTCACCTTCACCTCCCAAATTGCTGGGGTTGCAGGTATGAACCACTACACCTGGCTGTACATTGATTTTTAAATGTTAAGAAAACTTTAACCCTGGAAAAATGCAATTGGGTTGTGTTGTAGTCCCCTAAGTCGATTGCTAGGTATATTTTAATAAATGTGCTTGCTATTTTGCATCTATGAACGAGATTAGTCTGTATTTTTTATTTCTTTAATGTTTTTGTCAGATTTTCCTATCAAGATTAAATTTGGCTTATAGAATAAGTTAGGGAATGTTTGCTTTCTATCTCCAGAAGAGGTTGTGAAAATACATGGCAGAATTCACCAGTATTACCATCTTAGCCTGGAGTTTCTCAGTGAGAAGGCTTGAAATTACAAAGTTAATCACACTAAACAAGATAGGACTATCAATATTTATTATTTTCGCCCTCTCCCACCTTGGGGAGGTGAATCTTCTGTTTCTCTCTCTCTCTCCCTCTAATTTACTTTTAAGTAAACTATATTTTCTAATAAAAAATATATGCATTTATTATTTATTCTTCTGTCCGCTGTGGCAAAGTATATTTTTATGTAATTTACCAATTTCATCTACTTAAAATGAGTTTAAGTTACTCCTCTTTCTCTAATTTCTTAATGTGAAAACTAACTTTTTAATCTGAGAACTTTATACTTTTCTAAACTATAATCTTATAACACTTCACTTAGCACAGAAATTCTATGTTTATGTTTTAACTGAATCTAAAATATTTTCTAATCTTCCTTGTGCTTTTTTTTTGATTACTGTGCTATTTGGAAATATATTGTTTGAATTCTAAATACTGGGATTTCCACATATTTTTCTGTTACTTGTTTCTAACACTGAGTTAGTCAGGGAAGTACTAAATCTCTTAAAATCCAATCCTCCTAGGATTTCAGTCTTCTTAACCTTAGGAAGACATTGTATTGCCAAAGGTTTGTCTGCCTTGGTGAGTTTTCTTCATGCACTTAAAGTGAATGTGTATTCTGCTGTAACTGATGGACTACTCTACACATGCTAATGAGATCAAGTTGGTTAATAGTGCTGTTTAATCATTCTTTGTTGATTTTTCATCTACGCATTCTACTAATTATTGAAAGAGGAGTGTTGAAATCTCCAACTATGTTTGTGTATTTATTGTTTGTCCTTTCAATTTGCTCCATTTTTGCGTCATGTATTTTAAAGCTCTGTTATTATGCTAATACAAATTTAGAACTTTTATGTCCTGTTGATGAATTTACCACTTCAAAATTGCAAAGTGTCTCTTGTTATCCCCGGTAATAGTCTTTGTTCTGAAGTACACTTTATCTCATATTAATATAGTCACTCTAGGTTTTGTGATTAGAGTTTGCATTAGAGTTCTTCCATTCTTTTATTTTTCATTTATCTATACCTTTTGATATAAAGTGTGTTCTTATAGACAGATTGTGTTGGTTATTGGTTTTTAATCCAAATTGATAGACTCGCCTCTTAATTGATTGTGCTCAAATCTGACATATTGCTGTTTGATTTTTATTTATCTTATGAGTTCTTCATATTTTCTCTTGTCCTGTCTTTTTTGGTATTAATTTTTTATAATTTCATTTTATTTTCCATTATTGTGGTATTTGCTATACCTCTTTTTGTATTTGTGTGGTTTCTTTAAGGCTCACAAAGCTCATCTTTAATTTAACACAGTTCGCCTTCAAATGGCTCACATGTATCACAAAAACCTTGCATCAACCTCCATTTACCCATTTCTTTACTGTGGGCTCTTATCACCATGGGTGTTACTTCTACTTATGCCATAAACCTGAAATGGAACTGGCAATCCTTTTGTCTATAGAGTCAGTTACTATTTAAAAAGCTTTTCAATAAGAAAAATATATTTTGTGTTGACGAATTCTGGTGATCTTCATTTTGGAATAGATTCAATTTTCTACCTTATATTAACTTTCATCTCTTAGAATGTTTTTGTCTTGCTTTAGCATTTTTTTTTTGTAGCGCAGATCTACTGATCAATTATCTCACCTCATACTTTTCCGATTCATTATTTTGTCTTCATTGTTAAAGACATTTTATTTAAATACCTGCATTTAAGTATAGAATTTTAGGTCAACAATTTTTCTGTCCTTATCTTAGAGCTGCCTCTCCATAATCTTCTAGTTTGCAGCTTCTGTAAAACATCAGGCTCTTACTTACATCTTTTTTCTGCATATACTGTGTCTTCTCCAGCTTCTTTTAAAATTGCTTTCCTCACCATTTAGTTTCAATAATTACTTAATAATGTGCACCGATTTGGATTTCTTTATGTTTTTTTTCCTAGATGGGTTCATTAAACTTGTTAGATATGCACTCTGTAAGTAGAAGTGTGATCCCCTCATATGTTCACGCACATCCTAAGAACATGTGAGTCTGTTGTAACATGACGTAGCAGGGAGGAACTGAGGGAGCAGATATGATTAAACGTGCTAATCAGATGACCTTGAGATGAGGCAGTTACTCTAGATTATTCAAGTGGATCCAATGTAATCACAAGGAGAAGAGAAAAACAAGAGTGTCAGTGTCAAGGTGATGGCATGAGACACACTGCCAGCCAGCACAATGCAGGAAACCTCTAGAATCTGAAAAAGACCTGGAAAGGATTCTTCTCCAGAGCCCTCAGAAGGAAACTAGGCCATGCCTGCACCTGCACTTCGGCTCAGAGAGACCCCTCTCTAGGCTTCTGACCTCTAGAAGTACAAGATCAAACTTTTTATTATTTTAATTATCCTAGACCACCAAGTTGTGATGATTTGTTACTGCAACAATAGGGATATAATTTATGTAGGTTTATAGTTTTCCTCAATTTTAGAAAATTTGGAACCATTATTTTTCCAATTTTTTTCTCTCATATCCACACCCATCCTCCCGGGACTCTAATTAAATATGGATCGAGTCACTTGATATTATCCTAGCATGCACTGAACTCTTCTCATTGTTTTCAAACCTTTTTATCTCTGTGCTCCATATTGGTTATTTTCTCTTAGTACATCTTCATACTTATAGACCCTTTCTTCTTCAGTGTCTAATATGCTTTGATTTAATCCAGTGTATTTTTAATTTATATTTTGTATATATATATATATATATATATATATATATATATATATATATATATTTTTTTTTTTTTTTTTTTTTTTTTTGAGTTGGAGTCTCACTCTGTCACCCAGACTGGAGTGCAGTGGCTGCTCCCGGCCACCGCAGCCTCAACCTGCTGGGCTCCGGCAATCCTTCCGCCTCAGCCTTCCGAGTAGCCGGAATTACAGGCATGCGCTACCACGCCCGGCTGATTTTTGATTTATTGTAGAGATGAGGTTTCGCTGCCCAGACGGGTCTCGAACCCGCGGGCTCAGGCAATTCACTCACCTCAGCCTCCCAAAGGCGCGGGATTACAGGCTGAGCCACCGAGCCCGTCCTATTTTGTATATTTTTAATTCCAGATGTTCAATTTTTTTTTTTTGAGTTGGAGTCTCACTCTGTCACCCAGACTGGAGTGCAGTGACCGCTCCCGGCCATCGCAGCCTTGACCTGCTGGGCTCCAGCGATCCTTCCGCCTCAACCTTCCAAGTAGCTGGAACTACAGGCACGCATTACCACGCCCGGTTAATTTTTTTGATTTATTGTAGAGATGAGGTCTCACCAAGTAGCCCAGGCGGGTCTCGAACCCATGGGCTCAGGCAATTCACTCATCTCAACTTCCCAAAGTGCGAGATTACAGGCTGAGCCACCGAGCCCGGCCCAGATGTTCAATTTTAAGCTGTCTTAGATCTGCTATTTCTTACCACATGCTCCTATTTTCCTGTACCTTTAGAAAATCTGGAACTCATTTATGTCTGTACTGATGTTCTTTTCTGCTAATCTCACTATTTGTAATTTCTGGGTTTGTTTTTTGAAATGTCCCTTTTTATAGCTGTTTTTAGTATAAGCATTGATTTAAATAACCTAGGCTGCCATTACAGATATGAAACAAATACCTCACTCTTCAATGGGAATGGATGTCCACAGATTAGACAATATTTGAGGAAAACTTTTGTGTGAATTATGATCAAATGAAATTAAAAAATGAAACTGATGTGGAACACAGAGAAAACAGACACTTCTTTCATGAAAGCTCTGCAACTTATTTTCTCTGAGACATAAAGAGATAACAAGATATTATGTTCAATAAAATGCAGGGTGCAAAAATCAAAGAAGAAAAATATCTTTGAACTCAAGAACGTAGTAATCAAATTAATACAAAAAACGAAATTTTAAAAGTCACTCACAAAGGAACAAAAATTAAGACACATAGAAAAAGAAGTGAAAAGACAAGAAAATGAGAGATTTAGATAAAGAAACAGGCCTAGTGTTGAGCCCTTGAGGGCCACATCCAATTAATTGCAGTCTAAAAGGAGAGATTGGAGAAAACAGTGGGGAGAGTTATTAAAAAATAATATTAAGGTCACTTCTCAGCCTTTTTGGTAAGATCAAGTGTAGTATCAGTTCTTGGCAGTTTAATAAATATTATTAGGGATACTTGAACCTACACTGATGGCATCTTTAACTTATGCAGAGCAATATTTAATAATACTTTTAAAACACAGAGTCCCTTAGTCATACAGTTGCAAAATGCAAGTGCTCAAAAGAGATACTAAAAAATTCCAAAGATGGAGAATATCAGTGCACATGCTATGGTGAGGTCTGAAAGGCATGGGCTTCCCAGAGGGGAGAAGAGAAACTGATGCCATGACGATGATGGAAGGAAGGAAGGCCCTAGGTTATCACCCAGGCAGCTTGTTCTTGGACAGTGACCAGCACAGGTGGGAAAAGGGGTTGGAGGTCTTCCAGAGGGAGGCTCCTTGGGGGATAGGGGAGGAGTGGAGCCACTGGATAACTGGATGTACTAGAAAATTTGGGAAATTAAATACATGCATTGAAACATTTGTCAAATTATGAAAGTAGGTTCATAAAAATCCAAGCAAATTAACAAAAAAAGATAGATACTTGTAGAACAAAAAAAAAGTTACATGAAAAAGATTCTAATCCTAATTCATTATGTGAATCATCAGGGAATGTTTACATGGTCATGATAATGACATAATGCAGTCACTGACAACTAAAAATGCAATATTATTAAGATGAGAAAATAGTGAAAAATAAAATGGAGGATAAAATGTTCAGAAACTGTAGTAGAAAGTCAATGCCAGAAACGAAGAAGTCAAGAAACAGAGTGATGCAAATGCCACTTATAACATGGCAGTAATGCTAACATTAAATTAAATTTAATTTAGTTAAAGATTTTTAAAATAAAGAGTTTTGTGCATCTAAAATTCAGAATTCAGCTGTCTCAAATCTTACTTTTCTTGATCTCCATCACCGTCTGTCTACCTTTCTATCCATTGCACGTGTCAGCTCTAGTGAGTTTTCAAAACGCAAATCTTGTCACCTTCATCCAAATCCTAAACTTTGCATGGGAGATTCCTGTCGGCTTTCACTAAAGTCTTTCCCAGGGTTCAAGGTCATGCATAGCCAAGATCCTGCCTCCTCACTCTTTATCGCTCTACTCTTCTTTCTTTAAAAACATCAAGCTCCCTGTTCTACAGGGTCTTTGATATGCTCTGCTGTTTCTGTAGAGTCAAAACATTCCCCCACCCAGTTTCTACACCCTTTCTTTCTTTTTAAAAAATTTTATCTACACCCTTTCATTTTGTAAAGGCAAAGACATATGTTGGGCCGGGTATTGATGAGCCCCAGTTTCCACCAGGATCCTCTGGCCTGAGTGCTCCTTAGAGCATTACTGGCATTCCATTTCACATTCCTGAGTACTGAATTGCCTTCCAGCCCCCACATCCCTCTCACCTTTCATCAGGCTATGCATTGCAAGAAATGACAAATGTTTCTCTTTTCTTGTCTATGTACACCAGTATATAGTACAATACTCAGAACAAAGGAGGCATTCGATAAACATTTTATGAATGAACGAAAAAATTAAAAATAAACTAGACATTCAAGATTGAGATAAAGTTCTCCCTAGCTTTGCCACTAATTAGCAATGTGACATCTAGCAAATCATTTAATTGTTCTCAGCTTGACCATAATAATGCCCAGGTCAAAATTTTATTTTAAGGATTCTTTGGAAAATAACACATGTAGAAGTAATTCTTCCGTATATATGCTATACAAGAATAGCCTTCTTTCCTTTCTTCAAATCATTAATGATGACCTTGGCATATATTTGACTATAACGTGTAGTCTTTAAACTTAAAAGTAAAAAGGAAAAGAGATGGCACCTCATCAAAAGCAGCAGGCTTCAAGGGGTGGAGAATATCTGTACTCACAGGGTAGGAAGGGCAAGACTTCCCTAAGCTTTAAAGTTCTCAACCCAGTTCATCATTATTCACACACTGCCACCAAAACAAGTTTAACTGTGGCACAGTTCACAAGTGCAAAATATTTCATTTGTGGCTGGAATAAATGAGACACATAATCTCATCAAATGTATATTCAGTAGGAATCCTCGTCTGCCATCTGTGGGTTTTCACATACTTTAGTATAACTCTGAATTTCTAACCGAAAATCCAACTCTGAAGGACATTCTATGAATCTGTGACACTGTAGGAGACTTACAGGAAGGTAAAATAATGAACATGTTAGATTTTCCATCTATGAAGGATATTCATCTGTGACAGATGCAATAGTGATAATAATTTAACCACAATTATGCTACTATGCCATATTATTATGACAGTTAAGGTTATAATTTAATGTCACACCCTTTTAATCCAATAAAAGTTATTAATATATTAGAGGTGTTTTACTAGTTCAGGTTTACATCTAGCCAAATCTTTTCTCTCTCTCTCTCTCTCTCGATTGTGTAGAAATTATCTGCTCAGTTAAAAAAAAGTCTCATGGCTTGAGCATCAAACTAGGTATTAAATTTAGATTCTAAACAGATATTAATTCTCAGAGGTCTTGAGTCATTCTCTTAAATTTTCACCCATGCAATCTCTTTCTCTCTCTCTCTCTCTCCTCCTTTCTGAAGCACTTGTTCACTACTTCACCCAGGGTTCTTATTTTTAACATTTCTCTCACCAGTTATTTTATCTTTGTGCTTTTGCTCTTTTGACATCATCCAACTGTGTTCCCTTCATGCCCAGACTGGAGCTGGAGTGAAAGCATATATGGGCATAAAACACAGGTCTGGACAGAAAGAGAAAAAGAAAGATAAAGAAGCTATTGTGATAATGCTGGCAGCTTGCCAAGTCTCTACTATTTTGATGTGATTTCCCCTGAGTCTGGCCAGAAAGATTGCTGGTGCCTTTGCCATTCTAAATCCCATGGCAACCCCTCCCAGGCAGTCTCCCTCTTCATTAGAGTACTGAACCTGGGTTTATAGACAGCACTACAGGTCAACTCAAGCTCTCCAAAGTAAGTGAAAATACCAAGTCAGCTTCTGTTTGGCAAAATCAGTCACCTAGACCAGCGCTTCTCAACATTGATTGTGCCCATTAATCACCTGTTGATCTGGTTAAAATGCATGTTCTAACTGAGTAGGTCTGGTTCGGGGGTGAGACGCTTCGTTTCTAACAGTTGAATCTGATGCTACTGGTTCTTGGACCACACCTATTATTCAGTCAAGGACTGAGACTGTCGTCTGCACTCCTGAATGCAGAGCCACTGATGCTGTTATCTGACATTCTTTTCTACTTTCTTTCCACTTCTCCCAGATTGCCACATTTTTACTGTCTCACTTCTATTAATAATTTAACAAAACATAATTCAACCCAGAATGAACCAGACTTACATAGAATACAAAAATACTATCTAAGGAGTATTCCTTTGATTCTACAATTTTTCTAATTCTTAGAAACAATACCATGGTTGAACACACAATCGCTGTGTAATTATATAGAACTGGGTGTGAATGCCAATTATAGCTCTTAATAGCCAGGCAATCTTAGGACAAGCTATTCCATCTTATGTCAGTCTTCTTATCCATAAAATGGATATGATAATGTAATAATATCTACTTATAGGATTTTTGTGAAGCCTAATTGAAATACCATAGAATAGTCTCTGTAATACTGTAAGTTCTTGATAAATGTTGGGAAATAGTGATTTGATATACTCCGCTCAACAGAATTACTCAATATTATACACATTATTTTAAAGTTGGGATTTAGAGTGTGAAAAATATCAAAGTTTAAGGAAATGCTTATTTTTTAGAAAAAGACATTATTAACTATTATATGCTTGACAAATAGTCTATTTTTAAATTTTGAGTTTCATTTGAGATAAATTATTTTGTATTACAAAGTGGCTGTGTGGCAGATTTTTTAATCAGCTTTCACCGCCTTTGAAATACATTTGTTAATTGGAAACAAAATAAGTGGCTTAAAATTTCTGTGGATGCAGCAACTCTAGTTAATATTTTCTAAATGGTGCTTGAAAATAAATATGTATGGATCAAAAAGTACTTGACAAGCAGCTGAATATGGAGAAAAACAACCCCCCCATCACTAGTGCATCAAGATATACTGATGCATTGATAGAATGGTCTCTAGAAATTTGCTGCTAATCAGCTTTAGGAAACGGACAACAGCAAGGCAGTTTTAGACAGTTCTTTTGCAGTTGACATGAATTTGGGTGCTTTAACTGACTCACCATTCAAATTTGACCATACAGAATGGTGTGCTATTGATTCAGGAAGTCCTTGACCTGCGAGTAACACTGTTTTGGCAGAGGAAGCTGCATTGGGTGTGAGATGCACTGTTTTTCAGCATCTCTGTCTTTTGACAACAACAATAACAACAAAACAAACAGACAAACAAAAAAACAGAAAGAGTAGGAAAGCGTATGTTGAGGGGATGCAAGAAAAGCCACCCAGCTTTACCCAAACTATATGTGCTGGGAATGAATGACAACCTTCCTCCTTAGAAAAACCCAGTCAGGCTTGGGTTTTTAACCACACCCCTGCCCACTTTGGTTCACATTCTGAGGTCATTAACTATGGATTTTTCAATGTCATTATTGCCTTTGTGATGAAAACACTGGGTTTCCTACAACATCTTAGGTTCAAGGCATGAAGACACACTGCTGACATGGGCTTCAGCTAGCTATGCAAGGATGTGCCTGATCCAGAGCTGCAAGGCTGATAAATAAGTTCACAGAAGTCTTGAGTGGTGCTTTCTCTTTTCACTTCCACCAACAGGAAAACAGAGCACTGTGATGAGGAGAGAGTGTTTTCTGAGAGGGTCTTCTCCATTCTCAGAGATACCAAACCCCATGGTGGGAGCAGAGTTTCTGGTCTAGTATTTATTTTATTCTCTTCACATAAAATTTCTCATTCTCCTCTCTCTTTTCTATTAATTGTTTTTCTTTAAATTTTCCATCCATCTCATAATAGAGAGGGTTAAATCTCTCTCTTTGTCTCACTGTCTCATAAACAAATTAGATAGATAGATTAAATAGATTAGATAGGTAGGTAGATAGATGACATATAGATGATTGATAGATAAGATAGGCAGATAGACTAGATAGATTAGATAGGTAGATAGATTGATCGATTATTTGATTCATAGGTAGATAGGTGATAGATGATAGTCAAATGATAGATTAGATAGGTAGATAGATAGATTGATTAATCATTCGATTGATAGGTAGATAGATAAGTAGGTAGATAAGTGGATACATAGGTAGATTAGATAGGTAGGTAGATTAATTGACCTTTTGATCAATAGGTAAATGGATAAAATAAGTAGGTAAATAAGCAGACTAGATAGATAGATATAGATAGATTAGATAGGCAGGTAGATAGATAGAGTAGATAGATAAGATAGGGAGCTAGGTAGATAGGTAGGTAGATAGATTAGATAGGTAGATAGATAATTATAAAGGATAGATAGATAGGTAAATGATAGATGGCTAGGTAGGTAGATAATAGGTAGATGAAAGATAGCTAGGTAGGTAGGTAGGTAGATAGATAATGATAAGATAGGTAGATAGGTAGAATGATAGATTTGATAGATAAGATAGGGAACTAGAAGTTAGATAGATAGATAGATAGATAGATAGATAGATAGATAGATAGATAGATAGATAGATAGACAGAAAAACACACCTACACATATAGTTATATGGATAAATAGGTGATAAGTAGAGATGTGCACGCACATTCTCATCTCCCCTCTCTCTCAGCCCTTTTTTTCCACCTCCCAACCCAGTGTATGGATGAAAATAAAGCAGCCCATTAGATCTCCATCAGAATTGACAGAGAATCCATCTTTGAAAGGGGCTATTAAGCTTGATGATTTTCTTTTTCTGTTTTCTTTTCTTTTCTTTCTTTCTTCTTTTTCTTTTTTTCTTTTTTCTTTTTTTTTTTTTTTTTTGAGTTGGAGTCTCACTCTGTCGCCCAGGCTGGAGTGCAGTGGCATGCTCTTGGTCACCCCAGCATTGATCTGCTGGGCTCCAGTGATCCTTCCGCCTCAGCCTTCCAAGTAGCCGGAACTGTGGGAGCGCATTACTGCCCCTGGCTAATTTTTGATTTATTGTAGAGACGAGGTTCTCACCAAGTTGCCCGGGCTGTTCTCAAACCTGAGGGCTCAGGCAACTCACTCACCTTGTCCTCCTCCCAAAGTGCTGGGATTACAGACTGAGCCAAAGAGCCCTGCCGATGATTTTCTTTTTAATGATGTATTGTTTTGGTTTATGACATTTAACAGAAAATAAAATTTTCTTAAAAAAAGAAAACAAACAATGCCATAATCTTCAATATGCTTACACACACACGCGCACACACACACTCACACACAGAGAGAGAAAGACAGAAAGAGAGAGAGAGAGAGAAAGAGACAGAGAGAGATAGACAGCAACAGAGAGAGAATCTGTTTTAAAATGTGGCCAACTCTTGATTATTCTGCAAACAGGAAATCAGGAAATGTGAACAATTCATTGAATTCCACAGATAATTTTTAAAATGTTATCTGAAATTTTCATCAGAACTGCTCACAAGTAATAAATGAATTCATCTGAAGGCTTTTGTTACATATTATATCCTTTGTGAAATGTTGGAAACAATGATTATAAAAAGATTAGAAGAAAATACTAAGTTTAAATTTAAATAATATACATATAACATATTTAAGCTTCAAGTTAAAAATGAGATATATATGTATATATATTTCATGGCTATGAATCAAATCAAAACATGGTTATATGATTATACATGTATAAAACATACACACAAATAAATATAGACTTACACCTTCATTGACAACATTTCTAATATTTATCAACTTATTCCACCCATGCAATTCGGGAATGATATTCTATACCCTCTCTACCTAGCAAATCCCATATTGCCTTTAAGACAGCTCAAAAGATATGACTCTCTTTTGTAGTCTCTCAAGATTTCAGGACTCATAATCTTTAAAATATACATAAAAGCACACTCTTGGAGCATGTATAATCTACCTGTATACTTATTTTTGTCTCCTTTCAAAATGTCAGGTGTTTGAAGGTAGGCACATACACGCACAGACACAATATGTATTTCTATTTTTTCAAATTTCTTCTCATTCTAAGAATTCCATGTGCCAAAGAACTAATAAGAAAACTGCTAAAAATAATCAGCTTCCTAATATTTTATAAGCATATTCACAAATCCTATCATCTCCAGTGATTAGAGTCTAAAGCAAATTGAGAGAAGAAGGAAGAGGAGGAGGAAGAGGAAGAAGAGGAAAAGGAGGAAGAGGAGGAGAGAGAATATGTTTTGTAGGGCAAAAGTGCTCACTCAAAAACTTTTATACGTACTCAATATTTGCCAAAGTAAATTGGGGCAAAACTTATGCTTAATGACTCATAAACAAAATGAGTGAGCCTTGCAAACCACACAGTACATATGGGAAATAAATATGAACCGTGTGAATGTACAACACAATCCACACTTATTGTATCATGCAAAGACCTAAGTGTTATTTGCCTAAGATTAGAAATACGTCATGATTACTCTTTTCGTAGGAAATCGTATACAAAATAGTTCTGTATCACAACAGGAACATTGCTGCTTTTGATGAGCATAATATTAGGTGAAGTAATTGCTTCCAGTGACTGTCCTACTTTTGTGTTTCATAATGTATGTTCTAAATATGTTCAGTGTAACATATTGCCCACAACTAAAGTTCTCTTCATTACTTCTATCTATAAACAAGAATTTTCTCTTTGTGTGCCAGCCATTTGAATTCTAAAAATTCAAAACTGACCATTTACACTCTTAGCCACAAAATAACTGCTTATTATTTTATTTATTTGTGTTCCTATATATTTTTGCTAATACTAAGCTGTAAGAAGAAAAGAAACACAATATCACAGCTTTAATTTCAAGATTTGCAGGCAGTAATTTCAGGTAGTTAGTCTTTCTTGCAGACTAGTGTCTTTTGATACATTGAAAAGACTAGAGGAGCTGTTACAACGATAATGGAAGAACCTTATACATTTTCATTGAATCAAGTTGCCATTGACATCACGGAATTGACAAGGTAATGGTTTTCACACATACTTCCATTGACACCATAGCATCAGAAGTGTCAGACATAATAGAGTATCTCTTAGAAGATCTATTGATATTTTAAAAAAAGGGAAGAAAAGTAAATTCAGAGGACTATGATAATATAATATTATGTCTCAATGTTCATAATTGTCCATAAATTCACCTTATTTGTAATGAACTCTTGTTGCAACCATCACCTTCACACACACACACACACACACACACACACACACAAACACACACACACACACACCCACACACACACACACACACACACACACACACACACACACGGCAAAGGGGAAAGGTGAGAAGGTTGAAGGTGATGAGTGTTAAGGCTATTGTGACTGATGTAAAAATAAACATCCTGTGGAGCCAACATTTATAAAGTATGATATACAATTGTTCAAAACTGGGAGCAGGCTGTGGTAATGAGAAAACAGTCAAGAAACCCACACCAATTTGGTATTTTAGGTTAATTGCTTTATTATTAATACAGAGAGGTTGCACATTAGTTCTGTATAATTTGACAGAAATTATGCAGTGTTTGGTAATTGTAGCAGGATTCTGTAGTTTGCTGTAACTTTGTACTGAACCAATATAAAAAATAAAGAATTACAATTTTTAAAAAGAGACACATAGTTGGCATCAGAGCATAACTTGAAGCAGAAGCTGATAGATGACAGATTTTCATTATTTCTGCAAGATAAGTTAACTTGATCATACCTGCATAGCAGAGTATTAATAAGACACTAGGTGATATTTTTAGGGTAACAAAGTACCTCCAGCAGCCAGAGATTTAACTTATTTTCTTCCCATTTACGAGCACTTTACTTCTGAATTCCTTGTTTCATTCCATATTTTTAAATTAAGACTCCAGAAATGCAGCTTGTACTGAATCTTTTCTGTGACTTGGAGTGAAAATTATGCTTATCTAAACAACAATTTTTAGGCCCCATAAACTCAAGTGCATTCTATGTTTCAAACACTTGTCAAGCCCTGGAGATGGCGATGACCAAGCCAGACGTGGCCTCTGTTCTGCAGACACTACATTTCTACAGGGAAGACGGAGACTGGACAGGTAACTTCCTAATTGCTATTTAATCCCAGGACAGTTGAAAGATCTTTTGAAGAAATCAGGGTGCTAAGAGATCATATAAAAAGGTAGACCTGCCATAGTCCTGGAGTCTGGAGAGGCTTCTCAAGGCAATGGCATCTGTTCTGAAACCTGAAAACTGAGTAGGTTCCCTGGCACAAGGCGAACCAGCAAGGAAGATATTCAGAATAAAAGGAATAATTCACTTAAAGCCTCAAGGCACAAAGTACAAATTTGGAAGCAGATCAGACTGGTACGCTGTGTTTCTTTAAAAGTGTGTTTATTTTTATTCTGCATGTTTGAGTGAAATACACCCAAGTGAGGAAAGCTATGGAGAAAGGATTCGGTCCATCTTCCTGCAGGCTGGCCACTGTTGCTAGCTCAGCACATCTGTGTAATGGCCAGGGGGCTTCTGCCATGCTGTCATCTTGCCAGTTGTGACCTGGCTGTTCCTCCCTCCCAGCTGATTTTAAAACATTTCTGCTTACAAGACTAATGACTGGGTCAATTTTTAAAAGGTGAATTTAATTTCTAGAAATTCTTATTAAGAAGATGGTGAGTTGTTCTTTTCAAAAGATAAATGTGCCTGGCTGGTGCAACGCCAATGAACAAGATACACACTGCCCTCCCCACACAAACTTTATCATTGATCAAGGAAGTCAAAGAAAGCACAGCAAGTAACAGCATATGACACTATGAAATTATATAAAATATTTCTAAAATATGAATTAACATCTTGGAGTATGCAAGAATGAGAAGATTAATTAATTCTGTAAACCTACTCTCTGCTAGACATTGGACTAAGGCTTAAACCTAGGAAGAAAAACAACACAAAAGCTACAGGATTTTCAATTTCGAAACGAGATTTATTGCAATTCTTCCAACATTCATCCAGCACCTACAACGTGAAGCACTGTGGGTCCATACATCCCTTCTCTTTCCAATGTAAATATCAACCTCTCTGTGAGACACTTTTTGGCCATCAATTGTATCCCAGCTCCCAAATTCTCCATTTCTCCTCCATACCTCAGTTATCTCCATGGAAAAGTTGTCATTACCATCTAATATGCTATGTATTTGATAACATTGATGTTCTATCTTCCTCACCATGTGTCAAATTCAGGGACATACCCTATGATGATGAAGTCATTAGCATCATTTTTATATATACAGATTACGGAAAACTAGTCATTAACTTGGCAGCTTGATCACTTGCTGGAGTCGATCATCTTTTTCTACTTTTTTGACCAAGATAAATTTGGATAAAAAACACTGAATCTAAGTAAATAACCAACATTGGAGAAAATCAGAATTTGCTAATACATAATAAATTTCCATTAAAAATAACTTATTTTTAAAATTACAAACACAAACCATGTTTATTGCAAGAAAAAAAATGGAAAAACACAAACAAAAAATAAGAAAATAAATACAAACCATCAAACCATATTTCCCAAACCTATCTATCATCATTATTAATATTTTAATACCTTCTGTGCCAGGGGGAACACTGTAACTCATGCCTGTAATTCCAGCACTTTGGAAGACTGAGGCAGAAAGATCACTTGAAGCCAGGAGTTTGAAAACAGCCTGGGCATCCAAGTGAGACCCCGTATCTACAAAAAGATTTTAAAAATTAGCCGGGCTTGGTGTTTTGGATCCATAGTCTCAGCTTCTCAGGAGGCTGAGAGGGAAGAATTGCTTGAGCCCAGTAGTTTGAGGTGGTAACGAGTTATAATGGCACCATCCAGTCTGGGTAACAGAGTGAGACCTTGTCTAAAAATTCATAATCATAGTAGTTGTTATTTTCATACCAAAAATAGGATTCTAGTCATTGTACTGCTCTGTAACTGACTCACTCAATGTCCTATGTACATCCAACGCCCAGGCTTCTCCAGGTTGGGATCTGATCTACTTCACACAGGCACACCTGAAAGGCCTTGGGGATACCCACAGGCACATTCACTCAGTGTCTGAAGAGTAATCTGGATGTATGGAAGAATTCACATCCCACAGGGAAAGGTTGACCGATGGGAAAGAAGCCAGTCCATGGGCTCTTATCTTTTCTCTTCCCAAGTCCCACTTCAGAGTCTTCTGGAGGACACTGTGTCTCACCAGCCTGTCATCAGCTTCTCTCAACAATGGCCAGATCAACACTGTCTTCTCCTGGAGCTCTCCTTCTTCCCCACCTCATACCCTATCCTCCCCTGCCTGGGTCTGCAGTCCCTAACACAACCTTCATAACCATTGTACAGAAGCCATCTGCTGTTAGATTTGCTTCCTGGAAGATCTAGGGGAAGCCACATCATTTTTCCCTCAAAAGTACATATTGAATGTACTTTCCAATCACTATCAATTTTTCCATACATAATGAAAATTCAAGATCATAGATCTTGTTTTTCTTTCTGACTGCTTTATACTCAGTATCCAGAGTAGTGACCTAATACATTTTAATGCTATAAGTTGCAATTGCTATGAAGTGTGAATCCACCCTACTTAAATTTTCACTAGGATTATGCTTCAATATGTTTATTCAGACCACAATTGGCCATTCAAGCTGGTCCTAATTTTAACTGTTTTCATCTGCTATGGTTATGCAACAAAACCCTGGCTCAGACACATGATTATTTTTATACTCTTAAAATGATTGCTCTGGGTCAAAGGGTATACACGATTTTAGGGCTATTTTACATGCACTTGCTATCCAGTGTGAATAAAAGTTATATGACATGCTATTTGTGTGTAACTTTCAGCAATTCCAGTGAACCAGATTCCCATAGCCTAGCAGAAGCAAAGGCATAACCTATGCCCACCTTTTCCATCAGTTTAAGAACAATGTGAGCCGGGCTCAGTGGCTGTAATACCACGCTTTGGGAGGCCAAAGTGAGTGGATTGCCTGAGCCTGCGGGTTCAAGACCCACCTGGGCAATTTGGTGAGACCTCATCTCTACAATAAATCAAAAATTAGCCAGGCGTGGCAGCGCACGCCTGTAGTTCCAGCTACTTGGAAGGCTGAGGCGGAAGGATTGCCGGAGCCCAGCAGGTCGAGGCTGCAGTGGCCATGAGCGGCCACTGCACTCCAGTCTGGGTGAAGGAGTGAGACTCCAACTCAAAAAAAAAAAAGAACAATGTGATTTGGGGTGACACTGAGACTTGATGGGTAGGCTTATGTCAGCAAATTTGGGGTAAAATTAAGCTTCAAAACTTCTTGTTTGTGAAAATAAATATTTTTTAATTTACTTTTTAAAAATAATAGTATCCCACTTTCCATGGCCCCTCCCAGTAGTACTTGACTTTTCATGTCACAGAACTCAGCAATGAACAAATTATACACCTTATCCATGGCTGTAAGCTCAAAATACTCAGACCGATGCTTTCACTATAAACCAAAGGCAAAGTGATACCAGGGTGTTTTTTCTGATAGTAAAAGAAATCCTGGGAGCTCTCCACAATTATTCCTGCATGGATCAGTGTGGCATAGAGCAGTAGTCTAGAGATCAGAGCGAGATGTATTTGAAGCCGAATCCACGCTGACAGAGAAATGCTTTCCATTTGTAGCATACTTGAAGTTCCTATGAACTGAATTATCTCTTCATAAATCGTGAGCAGTAACTAAGATGAGTTTAGCCCCCGCCTTTGTGACCGAAGATGGCAAGCTGATCTGTGGGTCACAGAGGCAACAGCATAATCAGTTTGAAAAACGAAAAACAACAAAACAAAACAAAAATTATCGTTTGGGAAACTAATCCATCTCTTCTCTGTTTGAGAGAAAATGCCACACTCAGAAGCCTGTTTTCTACAGTGAGTTAGAATGCTCCATACCATACTCGCTCTTACACGTTTATATTGGAATTTGGAGATTGGAGGACTGCTTTTGCCTCGTGCTGAGTTAACTGTTAAACAAGTAAATTCAAGTGGGTCAAGCTCAGAAAGTCTGCTCCCAGCCTTCACCACATTATTCTCTGCCAAAGCGTGGTCGCCGAGCATCACTCCAAACAGCTAACAAATAAAGGTCTTTTTCCTTTCTCTTGAAATCTTTTCTGTCTCAAAAAGTTCTTAGTAATGTGTGGTAAATTTCTTTAAAGTATACATCCTCTTATTTTCCTTGAAAGTTTGAATTAAGTGTATCTTTTCATGGGGACAACAGAACCATATCACTGATGAAAAATAAACTCACCAGGTACCCACAAAGGCCGGTGGGTAAATCAGGCTGCCTGGGAGGGCGTGAGCCGCAGATCTGCTGATCACAGAACTCGGGATGAAGTGAAGCCTCCAACATGTGTCATCAATGCATTTCTGCTTTAATAAACTCTGCTGAAGTTTCCCCTGGCATTTTTATAAATACATATTAAAAGGAAGAGCAAGCACAGCCCAGGCTGAGAAATTCCCAGCCTTCTCAAGTATAAATGTGCTCAACTGGATATTTTTAGTTCTGTGTCTACGGAGAGAGAGAAACTTGTGCTCAACCTCCACCTATAAATTTCTGTGTGCCTATTGACATAATATGTAGATGTCCTTGGCCAGATAAAAAGATAAAAAGGAAACCGCCTGCACAAACCACGAAGCTCTCATCGCAAAACATCTCAAAGACCTCTCTCTCCAATCAAAACAATTCACCAAGGCTGAGCGATGCTCCGAAAAAAATAAAAATAAATAACACAGACAATAAACAAACTAGAACATTTTTAGCCTATGTCTTTTGAAATATAATTTTTTACAAATAAACAATCAAAAATAGAAATTTAATTAAATGTTTTCAATTGTTAAAAATAATACATAAAAGACTCAATTATAGGATGAATATTTCCAGAATCAAAAGCCATAGCATCCATACAAATTTGTTCTCTCTTTCATTTTAACACATAGGCATGGCCTTATCTTTTGTATATTATACTGTGACGAATTCTATTCTTTTAAAAGAGATTCTGCCTTCTCTTATGTAAGCATCTTGAGTCAGCCTGTGTTCATTAAACAATCAGCTAATAGATTCCAAGCCTATAATGTACCAACTAGCATCTCCAAGTACTCTGTATAAGTTCTTCAACTCACTTCTAAGGACAACCACCTGTGTTAATTTCAACTTAAATTAAATGTTTAAATACAAAAGAAATTTACCATGAAATTTGGACTTGATCCTTCAATGACAGAGTCTTTCTACAAAAGTTTCAGAAAGGGTGCTACTTTAAAAGATGATTCTTCTCTTTGGAAGACTGAATTTTGGCAACATAAAAGAGACTATTGTCATATTCTCATAGGCTACCTTTTTCCAGAACATAAATGGTCTTTGCCTCCTAAATCAAGAATACATCACTTATGTACTTTTAAAAAAATGTTAATGTGTATATTTAGATTTAACAAATATTTTTTTCTAGCTCTTTTCATCTCTGTTGATTGCTGGAGATTGTTCTGACGCCATGGGGAGAAGTATAAAGACGAACATTAAATGCTGCACCAGAACAGGCATGTCAGTAGCACTACAGAGTGAGCTTTTCAGTGTTAAGCCACATGACAGCTGAGCAGTTCCTGCCAGACTAAAGTGGACTTACATTCAGTTGACATTTCAGCACTTCCTTGGAATACGACCACTTTTTAGAATTGCAAGATTTTCTTAATTGAAAGTAGATTTTAAAATTATAGTAGTTGTTAAATACTAGGAGCTAAATTTTCACTTGCATGCTTAAAGCTGTTATTTGGAGCTGAATTGGGCAGGCAGTTTAACAAGCAACAGGAAATGTTTAAAATCACCATGATCATTATCCAGTAAAATTAAAATACCCAAGCCAGAGGACTAAGCATCATGTGGGAATCTGCGAGTGAAACCATCATCATCTTCAGGAACACATCTGTCTAGGTACAATGCTGAGGTACACTAGGCCATTGAGGGAGTGGGGCAGGCCAGGCCATCTCCAGCCTGATGGGTGCCATGCTTCCTGGAGCCACAGACATGGACTCCACTGCACAGTTCAAGAGACCTGGCAGTCCAGGTGAGAGCGACTGAGCAAGTGGAGTATACTCATCTGCATGCATGTATGAACATCTTACTTCCCAGTCCTCTTCCCTGGCCCTGTGAATAGGTGAGAACAGACGGAGTGTAAGATCAGCAGTACTGAACCAACGGTAGCAAGTAAGCAGCCCCCTACTGAGTGGTGGTGGATGGCATAATGGCCCCCAAAGATGCCCATGTCCTACCCCAAAACCTTTTAATGTGTTACTCTACATGGCAAAAGGGGCTGTGCAGGTATTGCTATATTAAGGGACTTGTTGTGGGGAAGTTATCCTGAATTATCCTGGTGGGCTCAATAAGGAGGTCCATAAAGAGGGCAGCAAGAAAGGTCAGAGTCGATCACAGAGACCAGTGAGGAGTTAAGATGCAATGTGACTGGCTTTGAAACAGAAGAAGGAACCATGAGCCCAGGCATGCATGTGGCCACAAGAATCTGAAAAAGGCAAAGAATGACTCCTCCCAAGAGCCTTCAGGAGTCACCCTTGCTTGAGCTTCCTCACTTGTGAGGCATCTGACTGTCAGAACTGTAAGATGAGTTTGTGGAAATTTGTTACAAGAGCAATAGAAAATAAATAGATATGTGTCATGGAAATTTAAAAGGAGGTATCTTGCATGGCATCAAGAAACAATGACCTGGTGTCTACTTGCTAGGAGTGGCAGTGATCATGGTGGTCTTACATTCTCCTCAGCTTGACTAGACTTTGACAAGTTGTTTTTCTGGGTTTTTTTTCTGCCTACAGGTCACTGAATTCCTTTCTCTAGGAGCACTGACAGGGCACTTGTAATTGCAAATTATATCTCTGCCTCTTTGAGATGTAAATCTTCTCTTAAACTCTTATTAGCTTTGCAAACCAAGAATGTCTTCCTTGAGGCCCTGGCCATCTCATTGAAATGGTATCATCAAAGGAGACAGCACCCTTATCTCCCAGTCTCTAAGGGAGGGCAGCAACCTAGCTTTCTAAAGCACCAATTAGCAAACACAGATGCCCTAATCATGTTGGCCAGTGCCGCCCTCTCCCAATATCTTCCAGTGCTTTTTGGCTCACTCCAGAGTTCAGTCAGATCATCTGAACACAGTCATCTCTCCCTACATATATACGCGAATGCAAACTCTTTTGATTATCCCAAACCCCTGCACCTGGACTAGACAGGAATACCTCTTAGGACCTTAGTCCCGCACCTCTTCAGAGTCCCGTGCTCTGCATTTCAGAAACACATTACTTCCGAACCCCAGACTCAGTATGTTTTCTCCTACCTCCAGATTTGTCTATGTATGTTTCAAAACCCAGTACAAGTAAGAAGCCTTTGACAGTCTTCAGCAGGCAGAATGTTGTCCTTCCCCTACCTGCTTGGATCTGGCTGTTTCTGTGTGAATCAATGCAGTATCTAACAGATAGTAAGTGGTCAATAAATGATGAACAAATGCATTGTATAGCATTTCATTATTCATATAAAAAAAGGGCAGCATTGCCGTGCATACACAGAGGATTTGATAATTTAAAAACTATACGCTTTGAATATAAAAATAATACTGGGATAACCCCTTCGGGTCCCCTCCCACTGTGGGAGCTTTTCTGTCCTCTCAATAAATCCTGCTATAAAACAATAGTAAAAAAATAAAAATAACACTGATGTTTGTGTAGCTCTTTATAATCTGTTAAGTGCTTTTGCCTACATCATCTAATTTGGTATTCTCAATAACACAATATCATTCCAATGTATAGATAAGAAGACAAAACTCAATAAATTAATTAAAAACTTGCCTATTTATTATTGTTTAGATTATTATTAGATATCTTAAAAAATTCTTCAAAGACCCACAACCTGGGCTTTCTTGAGGTTTATTATGTAGCAAAAAGAATGATAGGACAGAAACCAAAATAACTTATTCTTTTCTTAGATAAAAACTTCAAATTTTAGATAAAATTCAAATTTAGGACACCCTTAAATCACTTGTTTATTACATAGTAAGTGCATATCTTTATTAAATTTGTATCTAATTTTTAATTTAAAATTTAAAAAATTCTTAGCAGTCGTTATTTCTTTGAATGAATGTGCTGATTATAGAAATTTTTAATTGCATATTTACATAAAATGCAATATATTTACACAAAATGAAGCTTTTATTTTATATAAAATAAAAATGAATTTTATATAAAATACAAATTGATTTTATATAAAAATAAAAATTGTACCTGAGAGTTAGAATATTTTGTCAGAAATAACTAAGAAAACTATTTCTGAGTTATCTGAAAACCTGATGACACTTTAATTACTGAATATCAAGACTATTGTAGGTCAAGAAAAAAAACGTGTCATTCAAGTATGTCAGAACTGACTTGCCTTTATATTTTGTTATGTTTTGTTTCTATGATTGGGCATTCTGGTGCCATCAATAAATGATTCTCACATAGCCAGCTTCTAGAAGTAATGGCAAAATGACCTTAACAGTCATGCTATTTGGTAAGTTGGATACTAAATTTTATTTATCCTTATTTAGTCTATGAGCATTTCCAAATAATTTTAATATAACTACCACTTTCCCTTATGGAACACAAAGCAAAATAATATTAGTAGAAAGTAGTAAAAATTTATCAAGTTTTAAGGAAAAGTCAAGAAAAATTATAACAAAAAATTAACAAGAAATAGAACAATTCAAAGAACATTTGCATGTTAATTTGTTTTACATTTTTTTAACCTTAATGTTGATCCTGATAGTCCTGTCACCAAAAGCAAAATATTACTCAATGTTGAGAAGTACAAAGAAGCAGCCTTTGGATCAGATAAAGGAAGACTTCACCTAGCATTTGAGGGTCCTGTTAAGTTTAGGGATTAGCCTGTATAATCTCTAAAGCAGAGGTTTCCCAGCTTGAATGGTCGTTCAATCATAAACTTTGCAAAGAGAGATTCAGAGGCTCTAACCCAGATCTACAGTATCAGAAAATTTGTTTATCAGTTGATTCTAATGCAATTGTGAGTTTTAGTCACTTTAGGCTTGGTCTGTGAATTAACTCACTCAACTGCCCCAAATTTTAAAAACTATTTTCTTATATTCCTATTTTATTTAGCTGTAGTATATACTTGAGATTTTTTTTTTTCCTACTGGACACTGAATTGTAAAGGATTAAGTCTCTGCATATATGATATTACACATCTTTTGCTGTGCAATTTACTTGATCTTTTGATCAAAAACAGAATCCTGAAGTTTCAAAATCATTTTTTTCCTTCTGACCTCTGAAATCATTGTTTTATGACCCTATATCTCATTTTATGAATAAGTCTAATTTCTAATATTTTTGTGGATATTAGTTTTGTTTTGGTTTACCCTTTCCATTCTGAAAACTTTTTTAACTTTTATTAATCTATAAACTGTCTTCAGTCTATGCTACATTTGTTTCTAATTTAAATTATCCTACTAGGGACTCAGAGCACCAAAACCTGTAATTTTATTTTTTAGAACAGAAAATTTTTCTTCTACTATTTCTTTGATAATTTTCTCTTTTTGAGTGTTTTCTGTCATTAAAGAGCATGTTATACAAAATGTTGAAGCTACTGCATCTTCTACCATCTTAAATATTTTTGATTTTTTTTGGAGAAGAATTCCTTGAATTTATCTTCCAAATCACTCATTTTAGCTTTAATACTATGCTTTATATTATTCAGTCTTACTATAAAATTTTAAGTTGACAGTTATAATTTTAAGTTCATTAAATCAGTTTAATTCCCTAAGTCCTCTTTTTTTCCAAGTGCTCCTTTCTTGTTTAATTATTGATACTGCCTTACATTTTTTCTTATTGATCATAATGAAAATTTTTAGAATCTTGTTCTGCATTTTCTCTGTGTCTTTTGGCATCAGGTGTCTCATCTTCCTATTGTTGGTTTTGCTCCACACTGGGAGGCTTGGTTTTGGCTTGTGACTATAGGCTGATTAGTACACTAGTTAATACTTTTTTCCTCTGCAGTTGTTTCCAGTCTTTCACCCTAACAGGATTCTTTCTTACATAGAAAGGCAAATGGCAGATTCTGTGGAAGAGTATATGAGTTCAGGTGCTGGGGCAGGCTGAGGACTCACTGACAATGGAGAATTTCAATCTATTTCTCCCCTAGGAAGCACTATCTCTTTTCACATTGCACTCCGTGTTGCCTGAGGATACAGCATTACCTCCACCTTAACTTGACTTAACTCCTCAGCTGCAACAACACAGAATCCTTTCCACATGGCAGCTCTCTTTCTGCAGGAAAAAATTAATCAGCCCCTCTGTTCTCTGAATGTTGTGGGAAAGGGAGAAGATGGTGTCCCGTGGGCACCCTCTCTGAGTGTCCCTCAGCTTCCTCTGGCTCATTCTGTGTTGACTCTAAGTCTGGAGAGTTCCTGATACTTTTGGCCAATGAATCACCCTTCTCACTTTTCTTCATTATTCTCCTTTCAGTCATTCAAGATTTTCTTAAAATTCTCAAGCACTGCTTGCTTGCTTTCTTGCTTTCTAGTACCATGATGGTATTGACATACATCTAATATACAATATAATATACAATGTATAATATACATACACATATACACATGTATGCATATATGTACCAATTCATTAGTTGTATGTGTGTGTGTGTATATATATATTTCATTTTATAAGGACTTGGGGGACGGGTGGTAGGCTCAGTGCTCAGTTTACCATGTTGTACCTAACTTTCTGTTCTTCAGATGTCCTGTAAGACACTCCTACCAAGTTGGTCTTTAGCAACCATCACCAGTCATTTATTTGGCTTCTTCACCCCCATCCTCAGCTCCAGATCTTTGTTGGCATTTCCTCAGCTCCAGATCTTTGTTGGCATTTCTGAAGATTCTTTTGTAAACTTAAGTGAGTCATCTGCTAAGGTCCTCCGGCCCCACCCCTCACCCCCATTCCTAACTTCCATCACTAGTTTCTGCTAAGAGGAGGAGACAATACATAGCTCTATCTCCACACTAATACAAGTTATAGCATCTCTATTAGAGGCCAAACGCAGCTACAAGAGGTTTGAATTTTCAAATATTTTTCTCTCCTATAAAACACAAAAATCATACAGGCAACCTTATATACATGATGAAGAGAGAAGTAGTTGTCAAACTATAGAGGAAGAAAACTGTCATTTGATTGCTCCTTTATCTCTTCCAAACACATAATCCTTAGCTCAAAATAGTATCCAAGTTCTGTTCTGAGTGAATGGTGGCAAGTGGATGGTCACTATGCATTAGTACCTCTTTCCTCTAAGAATTGTATCCACCTAAAAATGGATTTTCCTATGTAATTTCTCAATGTTTAGAAAACAGTAGGAGTAAAATATCACTTTGTCAACTGCTACTCAAATATATAGGACTAGAAAAGTGAGAGTGAAGATGGCAAGAGGTTGGAAATGTATATCTTAACTACCTGCTAGGATAATAAAGTATTGCCTCTTTTCATGTAGAAATATAGAAAGCAACATTACTTGCACCCTCCCAAGAAAGAAGTGACCATATCAATTAAAACAGTTCATTGACTTGTGCTGCTAACTTCAAATCCCTCCCTTCCTTCCTTCCTTTTTTCCTTTCTCTCTTCCTCTCTTCTTTACTTCCCTCTTCTTTTTGTCCTCCCTTTCTT
This sequence comes from Cephalopachus bancanus, assembly GCA_027257055.1. NCBI lineage: Eukaryota > Metazoa > Chordata > Mammalia > Primates > Tarsiidae > Cephalopachus > Cephalopachus bancanus. The sequence goes on along the minus strand of JAPVLO010000176.1, from coordinate 2,605,431 downwards.
CCCTCCTCCTTCCCTTTGTCCTCCCTACCTCTTTCCCTTCCTTCCTAATCTCATCTCAGATTTCCTGGAAGTCTGAGATTAGGATGCTAGCATAGTCAGATTTTGTTGAGGGCTCTCTTTCTGGCTTCACGGGACATCCGAAGAACAGAAAGTTGTCTCACTGTGTCCCCGCATGGCAGATGGCACGGGGAGGGGAGAGGGAGAGGAGAGGGAGAGGAAAGGAGGGAGGAAAGGAGTGGGGGAGAGACAGAGAGAAAAGCTGAATGAATGCCAATATAGTTCTGATGATGCCCACCTTTAAAATCTAATGTAAGCCAAAATATCTCCCTTAGGTCTCCAAGGACCATCACATGGGAAGTTGAAGCTTCAACATATGCACTTAGAATGGAGAGAGGACACAGTTCAGTCCACAGCAGGAACTCTTGCAGGGTGTGGAGCATGAACCTGAATGAAGTGGTAGATGCTGGAAAAATCTGGGAGGACATTTGTTAAGTGAAGAGTTCAGCAAGGCAAACCAGGGCAGTGTCTCATATTCAATAACTGTAGATACCTCTGTGGTAGAGCAACAAGTTTTGTTTCATTTGACATGAAGAAAGAGAAAAAGTGAGCATTTAAATGTAAGACAGGTTTGAATTTGTGGACTCTGACTTTCACCGCCTGGTGGAATCTCTAAAGCAACTTCACTCTAACATTCTTGCTTTGCCACCTTTCTGTAGCAACCGTTTATAGATCACTGTCAATCACCAATTCTGCAACTTTGTTTAGCCTTCTGCCTTCAAGCCTAGATAAATGCAGCAGTATTTTCTATGTTGAAGAAGTAATTCCTCTTGGTCTTGAGAAAGATACCCAACATAGGTGATCTCTTGCTGTGTGGGTTTGGATATCATCACTGCTTGTGCCAAATCCTGCCAATCATAAGCAGGACCCTCGCACCCTGGGAGTTGGCCTCCAATATCCAGAAAGATGGATTGGGAACCTTGGCTCATCGACTCTGGGCTATATTTTATGTGCTCATTTGTAGGTTGGGGAAAGGTAGTGAAGCTTTCAGAGGCTAAGAAAAGTCAGAAAGAGCTTGAAAACCCAACAGGTTAGGCCATCCAAGTGTTCACGGGTGAGAAATGGGAAGGACACAGGCGAGTAAGGCTCTATTGGAGAAGAGAGGAAAGTTGGAGAAGATGAGTCTGAAAGGAAGTGGGATCAGTGGCCATGGTGAGTGGCCTTTGGTGCACAGCGGGCTTGTTTTGTAAGGCAAACTGTAGTTCAAAGTTTATCTCTAAAGAGCATCAGCAAAAGATCGGGAAAGACTCCTGGTTACTTCAGGGAATGCAAAGGCAGTCTAGTGCAGCATTTCCTGTTTCCTCCCCTCCTCTCATTTTTGCAAGTCAATATAAAACAGCATCAACATACAGAGCACCAGGGAACACTCTAGAACACTTTGTGCTTCTTGCCCCCACACTCTGCATCCCATCACTGAGATGACACTAATATGTGCGTGAATGTGTACACTTCTTCCAGTGCAATTATCTCAACTTCACACCTCACAAGAACAGAGATTAAATGCAATAAGTGCCTCCACCCCCTTCCAAATGCCTCACACAGTGCCATGCACACAGTGAGATGTTTATATTAATTGATATTCAGTTCTGGCTGGGATGACTGCTACGTAACAGTTTTATGATTGAACAATGGAGATATGCTTTGTATGCTGCTGGTGGGATCTCTACAGCAGTAATATAATATGGGTACTTATTTTAGCCCTGAACTTTTCATTTATGCAAAAAGCAGGAAATGAATCTGGACAAATGAATCCTAACCCTGAGATTTTTTTTTTCCATACTTAGTTGGCCTGTGTATAAAGCATCTCTGTTCCATTGTACTTTCTTTAATTCTTCCATCTCATTAAATGTTTGCCTCTAAGAGATCATATAAATACATTCATTTAATTTTATTTCATTAACTTCATTTAAAACATTCATACTTTTAAAAAAGTAATCATTTATGTAAAGCATGATTTATTATTAGCATCTTCAACTCAAGTAAGAATTTAGTACCTATTATGTGTCAGAATTTTGTTATTATGATGAAGAAATAGAAGACCTAACAGAATGTGGCCCTTAAAAATTTGGTGGGGAGAAAATAAGACATAGATATAGGCACACAAAATAAAGTTAAACATCAGCATCAAGTGTGGTACAAAAAGGCACCATGGTAATGCTTCCCCAGGGTTGGGGAAAATGTGGGTTTTTACTGTGAGCCCAGGAAAGCAAGAAGACTCCATGGGCCATGTACGTGGTGGCACTTGAGTAGAACAAACATGGACTATGTGGAAAAGAGAGATGAGAGGATCCTGGGGGTCAGGTATGGAAGTCAAAGCAGAATAAAGGAGGCACAGCATCTTCCCAGAAGGGTACAAGGTTCCACCCCACCTCAGCGACCCAGGAGGTTTGGTAGGGAGCAGTGGCAGATGAGATGATGGTCGAGAATATAAAAGACTTCCAATGTTAACTTGCTTTCAATTCTACTTTAAAATATCAAACAGTCTCAGCCTCCCATAAACAACCTGCCCTTACACCGTGAGATATTGCTGAAGGTGCCTCTGCTGTGAAAGTGTCAGGACAGGACAGAGCCATGAATCTGCCAGGACTAGAGTCAGGCAGCCCAGCTCTGTTCTTGACTGCTTGCAAGGGGTGTGATACCTGGAGAAGCCACTTAGACTTGGTGAACTTCATTCTCTTTGTCTGTAAAATGGGGATTGTATTACCTATTTCAAAAGTATGCTATAATCAAATTAAGTTATACGACGCACATGCGGTTCCCATCCCAATGCCTAATACTCATTCAATAGACACTGGCTGTCATTGTGGTGATGATCACTATTACCCCTTGGTGACCCTGGAGAAGCCACATGGTTTCCTAGAGCTTTATCCACCCCTTTCTTCAGACTGTCTTCAAAACCAAGTGAGACAGCGTTGAGCATCATTAAGTGCTCTATAAATTAGGGCTATTTCCACTATTTTATTACCATTTTTTCGCTCTCGTTGTTTCTTTACTATCTATCTCACTTGATATATAATGACATAATTGTATTCAATAAGTATTTATTGAATAACAATTTCCTATTATTGAGTGACTTCTACACAGAAGTCACTGTGCTGGAGGCAACCACTTCTAGATACAGACTGATAAATTAGAGATGCTATTGGCAACATTCAGCTGCTGGACCCAGTCCGGCCCACCAGCCCTCTTTGCAGGTGCACTGTTATTATCACACAGCCACACCTGTTCTTCACATGTGGTCCATGACTCTTTTTGCTCGACAACAGCAGAGAGGAGTAGTTGTGACAGACTGCATGGTCTGTAAATACTAAAGCACACAGCTCTTTACCGAAAAGATTTGCTGACCCTGAGTTAAAGTATCCCTATCCTTGAGAAATATTTGATCTGGCAAACTGTGCTAAGAATAGACATAAATTGGCTATTGCTAGGTCATTGCCACTACCATTGCCTTGCTAAAGTATGGTGTGGCCATGTGCTCTTTGAGCTATGGCCAGGCCTTGTTATCTTAAGCTTTGGCCTCCTGCCGTACATTGGGGAGGTGAATCTCCTCTTTTTCTTTCTTTTTTTCTAATTTACTTTATAAATAAACTATATTTTCTAATCTGAAAAAATGGACATAAACTTCTAACTCAAAATATATATTTTATTAGAGCAGTATATACATATTTTGTAGATGGAGATACCTAATTCCATGGGCTGATCAAAATAATTTATTATAGCAAAAGTATTTGGAACTGCCTTTTATTAAGGCTAAGATTTATTAAAGAAATTAATTTAGTTATATACTGATTAAATAAAAATCCATTAATACCCCTGGAATTTGATAGGACACAAACTAGACCACAACTTCACTCTCACGATGGAGCTTGCATCCTAGTGCTGCAGGAATATTCAAATAAGCAAGTATCTACATAACAGAATGTCAGTTGCTGTAAGAAAAAAAAAGCAAAATACAGGGACAGAGAACAGTGGGTGCAGTGGATACTCTTAGCATCATTGGGTAAGACTCCTTTGAAGAAGTGATGTGTAGCAGCGACCTAGGGCATTAGTCGTGAATATAACCATCTGGGGAAGAAACTTCCAGTGGAGGGACAGCAGGAGCAAGGGCCCTGGGGACAGTGCCTCAGTGTCAGAGGAAACTTACAGGCTGTATCATTGCCTGAGAGCGTCAAGCATTGACATACACCATCTCGTTTAATTCTCCCAGCAACTTTATGACATATGTAATATCATTCTCCTTTTACATAGAATTTCAGTCTAGAGTGGTTGAGATTTGCTGACCCTTTAAATGGCAGCAATTAAATCATGCTTTGCATCATTGCATTATACTTCCTTGAAGGGCATCTTGACACTGAACAGATGCAGGCATGCGTTCTAGATGCAGGAAGAGAACCCACAAAGGAAAGTATTTCTAAAACAGTGTTTATTTGGATAACAGGAAATTTTTATAATCTGGTTTCAATGTGGACTTCCTATGGTACATTCAACAAGATAAAGTTTAAAAAGCAGGTTGGTGACCCATTTGTAGAGGACCAGGAGTCATAGGCAAAGAAGCATGTTCTTAATTCAGTTAGTGATGGGAAGTAATTCAAGGATTTGGAATGGTGAACAGCAGAGCAGTGCCCTGGGTGAATCTATCTGGCAACACGAGTATGATGGATTTTGGCAAGAAAGGCTGCAGGCCATGGAACGAACTCAATGTTTATTGCATTTGACCAAACAAGATGCAGCAGGGAGGTACATGAGGCAATTGTTTCAGGGATGAACAGGAGAGGAGTGGTGAGCTGAACCTTAGAGGCGGAATCTATATAACATGACAATCGACTGGCATCAAGAGATGACAAATTCAAAGATGGCAGTGAGGTCTTAAGTCTGGAAGAAAAATGGTGTGGTCATGAACAGAACCAAGGAGGAGGAACTGGCATGGGGCCAAGAAAAGAAACTGGGGTTAGATTTGTGGCAGTGACTCTCTGGAAGAGAGGTTGGCCCTTGACCTGGAAGTGGTGCTAAGGTGTGAGCAGGAGGCTGTATGTGGAGAGGGATGAAGTGGCATTAAAGGAGATGATCATTGACACAGGAGTGTAAAAGGAAGCATTAGGGAACCCAGACCAGAAGGCCTATGGAAAGTCCATGTTTCAGGAAGGCTGTACTCCAGGATGTAAGATGACGACAATGACTGATGCTTATGATGCCTATGGTATGCTCTACGCTTTAGTCCGAGTGCTTCACATGTGTCTACCATGGATAACAAATGGACTTGGTGGGGACACCGAGAAGGGACAGCAATTTCTATAGACACCTCCTTGACTGGCTGCCATTGGGCTGACTGACAGAGTTGACAAGGGTGTGGCTGTGCACCCAGGGATGTGAGACCATTACACACTATCCAGTCTGGTCTCGAACACCTGGGCTCACTCAAATGATCTCACTTTATCACTGAGTTACTGCTGGAATAGGAGAGTTAACTTTTCTGACCATGTTGCTTATATTTTCAAAATTGAAACATTCTCTCATGTTCTAGTAAACATTTGATTTTTCTTTGGGACCAGCTTGATGTTGCGTGAAGTAACATCACCTACCATTAACTCGTAGAAGTTTGCAAGTAGCATTTGTCTAATGGATGTGGCAAGACCTGTCAGGCTTAGTGTTACATCTGATGGTGTAACCTTAATGATGTATACTACCTCCATAATGCGGGGAGCAGTGCACCTGACACTTACAGAGCAGCTCTCAAAAGTGAAGCAGCCTGGTTTCCTTCCTCCCCACTGCTCTGGGACCAGTTATCTCCTTGCTCCTGGAGGAAGCCTCAGAGGGCTCCCAGCACTCTTGGTCCCTTTTAGTCGCCACCTCATGCCACACATTAAAATGGCCAGTTCCCTCATTTGAAACTTACATCCAAGTTGGTTTTGTCCCTCCCCCAGCCAGGGCATGTCTTAGGTCTGCAAGCCTATGGTGGGGAGGGAAATATGGTGCTTTCCTCTTCTGGCCTACTTTGCTCTGATAGAGTTTCAGACCCCTCAGATCCAGCCCAGGGAAAGAAGAGTTTAGGAGCAAAGCACACAGCACTTGGCCTTCGAGTTTCAAGACTCTCTGGATTCAACTCCTTTTCTAAGCAGGCTCTTGTAGGTTCTTCAAAGAAGAACCAGAGCTCCTGGAACACAGGCAGTGCTGCTCTCCGATTGCCCATGCTGCCCCTCCTGCCCTTGTGAGTACCTGCATCCTCAGTTCACCCATAGGATTTGTTTGCTTTCCCTTTCCAGGTTGTCCTCCTCAGGGCTGGAAGACCCAGAGCTTCTTCTGTACCTCTATTGGGTCAGCCTCCTCTCAAGGACCACATGGCCTGTGGGAAACTCATGCACCCAGGTGCTGTTGGGGTAGGAGAGCAGCTGACTCACTCTCAGTGCAGACTCCCGTCTCTCTGCTCTTCCATCCAAGGCCAAGGCTCCAGGGACACACTTTAACCATCCCTGGAAGTCTGCTCAAAACCTGTTCTACTTGCAGAAGGAGGTGAAACTTGGTGGCACTCCAGAAGCCCTTTTCACGACATTCTCACTCTCCTCCAGCCTTTTCCACTCACAAGAACTGGAGGTGAATGATTTCTAGAGGTGTCTGGGCCAGTCTCGCAGTGTTTTAGCCTGTCCTGATTGGGTGGTCCACCTCTTTGTTCTAGGACACAGGGTGACAATGTACCTCTGCATTGTCCTCAGCCTTTGGGACCTTGGCTACAGCAGAGGCAGAACAAGTTCGATATTATCATGCTGCCAGATAGAAGAGCACTAAAGATGTGGATAACCATTCAGTAGCATACTTTGAAAGTGGCAACCCTGGTTAAAAAGTCCTTTTCTGCTTTCAATGGCAAGTTACGTAGAATCATTCATTTCTGTTTTTATGTCTTTTTCAGCACCTTTGCCTCACACCTATTTTGCCTCCTTGTTCCCAGTGACTTCTGTTCTGATGTTGCCTCGCCTTTCTTAGACCTTAGTATCACTAATGGTTCCTGACCTTCAGATGATACACTTCCTAAATAATCTCAAATGCCTTCCACTATTTCCAGCACTCAACTAAAGGGCTGGCTTCCTGTGTACACTGAGAAAAATTAAAGTGACTGGAAAAGACTTTCCATAGCCCCTACCACTGCATCTGCTACTCACTTGCATCTGTGCCCACATGCTTGCCCTTCCTCCTGTTCCCAAAGGTGAACTATCAATGTTTCTGTCAAGGTTACCACCACCAGCAGCACCCCATACACACTCACACTTATGCTTAAGACATGGTCCTTCACCCACTCAAGGATATCCCTCTGGTCAACATTTTCTCCTGTCACCCAGATTTGTAATTTTTTTTCAGCACTACAGACATGGTTTTAAATCTACCATCTTAGAAAATATCAGAAACCAAACTAACCCCAAACTTTTCTGATTCAATTTTCCTTTTAGATACAATTCCATTTCTTTGTTCCCTTTCCATTGGAATCCCTCAAAAGTCATCTACACTCACTGTTGTCAAGTCTTCCCTTCCCATTCTACCTTGCTCCTAGGTTTATGTCCCCTGCATTCTACCAAAATGCCCTTATCAAATCACCAAAGACTTCCAGGGTGCCAAGACCATAGGTCAATTTGCAGCTCCTGTCTCATTCTCTGATCTGTAGCATTCAACAAAGTCAGTCACCCTCTCCTTCTGGAAGGGAAGGCAAAGAAGGTATTGTTCACCCTGGCCTCTTGGGCCCTTCTACCTGAGCTTTCCTCTCAACCTCACTGTCCACTCCTCCTCACTTCCCTTACTGGTTCTTTTCTCCCTCTCTCAGCAGGGCTATGAACCTGTACTGACAACTCCCAACACTGTACCTCTAGCCTGGCTCTCTCTCCTAAAAATAGAGTCACATAGTCAACTACCTGCTTCTCATGTCAACTAGGATATCTGACAAGGATGTGAAGCTCAACAGGTCCATATCAGAATTCCTGATTTTCTCCCAAGCCCTGCTCCTCCTGCAATCATATCAACTTTAGTAAATGTAACACAATCTTCCTAGTCAGCTCAGGCTGAAGAACTGTGGCATTATCCCAGAGCCAACCCTTCCCAGACCCTCAAAAGATAGGCAACTTCTACTTCACATCAGTGAGTCCTGAACATCAGTTGTTCTGCACCAACAAGCTAAGCAAGAGCCCGTTTCACCGCATGGCAGGTGAAGAAAGTTACAAAGTGCTAGACCAAAACAGAGCCCCAACTAAATTTCTAAAGTGTATTTAAGACACAGTAGAAACTGTCAGGTTGTAAAATGCTTTAAACTATTTTATGGCTCATGATATTTGTCAGGAAGAAAGCAGGGGAAAATGCACAATAAAAATTAGACAATTTTCAAATACATTTACTTGTCAAGTGAGGTGGACACTTGAAGTTTGGAAAAAGTTGAGAAGGAAGAAAAGGGGAAAAGATGGAGTCTGTCTTTGTCACTCACTGTGGAAAGTGATGGTGCTGACAATTTGGGTGATAAATGGGCAATTTCAGGCAAGTTATCAGAGTCACTGGTAGAGATAATCTGCTTTTTGGGTATTTGCAGAGAACTTTGAAAAGTCAAAACTTGAAAACATGTTTGACATGCTTAGATTAAAAATACAAAGTGGAGTTTTACTTACATTTACATTGTTTTTTGAACAGAGCTATACGAGATGGGCAATTTTCAAATGTAAAACATTTGATCCTGGCATCCTCATGTTTTAAGATAACGTTTATTGTTGCTTTCAAATATAATGGTTAGACCTCTCAGTATAAACAACTTCCAAGCTGCAATTCTCTTTTTTAGAAATTGGTTGCTATTATAATATCTACACACATTTTTGATGCTCTGGCAACCGTTGTTGAGTTTCAAGTTGAGATTTCTCCTGCACATTATATTTTTTAAAGTTCATTGAATTTGGGGGACATAGGTATCATTATTTTCTATATTAGTATAGTTTTAAAATTGTGTGTGTGTGTGTGTGTGTGTGTGTGTGTGTGTGTGTGTGTGTGTGTACCATGAACTGTGAGTATTAGAAAACCAGGAGGTGCTCTAATGGGAAATATTTGTTAGGGAGATTTTGTATAGGACATGTCCCTGTACGTAAAATCTAACTGCTTCTTTCCATGTGATGACTCTACCAATATTTCCCAAGTGCCCACACCCTCTTCCCAGACTACCAAGCAGCCCTCTAGCTGTTTTCCTTGCTTGACTCCTTAAGCACCTAATCAACACAGAAACCCAAGTGATCTTCTACAAACATTCGTCAAAGCATGTTACAACTCTGCTCAAAATACTGGAGAGCATCTCATTTTCTCTGAGCAATGGTCCAGTCCTCCAAGGACCCCCTGACTTCTCTCTGACCATACTGTGCCTCGTCTCTCTGTTGATACCACACCGACTTTTCGCTAGGCCTTGCACAGTCCCAGCACACTTTGCCCCAGAGTCTGTGCACGTTCCTGCAGCATGCTTCCCTGAGGGGTCACAGGCTACCCTGTTTCATTTATGCTGGAAGGCTTTCTCTAACATTCCATATTAACAGCAGTCATTTTTCCTCTGCCATATGCCCTTCTCCTTGCTCTGTTGATTATTTTGGGCAGTATGTCTCATCATCTGATATACATGCCTAAAGGGAGACCATATAATGTCACTCTGAACACTCTGAAACTAAAAGGGGCTCTGTTTATAGTTATGAGGAGATGCCCAACTTGTCTACTGTTGTTTTCTGTGAGAATGGAAACTCCAGGAGGGCAAGGACTTTACCCGTTTGATAACACAGCTTTAATGGCAGGATTCTCAAAAGCATCTAGTGCATAGGAGACTGTAGAAAATATTTATTAAATGGATGAATACATCAGTGACTCTGTGTGCTGGCTTGATGTCTGTTCTACGTGAAATAGAATTATGAAGAATGATCTGCAAATTTTCCCCAGGGAGCATCCTTTCCTCCCCAGGTGTCCATGCTTTCTATGGAGAGAATTCAATATGGAAGATTTTTCCCAGGAAATGCAAAACCGGCAGCTTTTACTCAAAATAAGACTGCCAATCTTATTCTAATCTAGAGGAATGTAATGGAGATGTCTTAAATTAGAATCTTGTTTCAAATGCTAACCCAATATATGCCCATCTTTTAAGTAGGTAAATTGTTATAGCTTAATAGAAAGGATTTCTTACAAATTCTGAGTTTTGTGTTGTATGGTTTAGTGATGTGTAATTTTCACTAAACAGTGTTATTCTTCAAATTCTTAGTCCTCTGGTGTAAGCTGTAGTTTATTACAGACGACCAAGGTCAAATCCTTTCCTCATCATCTTAGTTTTGGAACTGAAAATCATTTTATTTTCAGTGATCCTGTGGTCCCCATCCAACGACTGTGCAAAGCTATTTGCTCTTCTTTATGATGCACAAAATCCTAACCTGTTCACTCTCTGCAAGTAGCGATGAATGAAATCTACCATATGGATTCAGAATGATTGTTGTTTAAATAAGGCTACCTTTTTTGTCTAGTGTGTTCAGTTTGGACACAAGAATAGAAGACTGAGGTTGAAATGCCTAGCACAATTATAGCAGAGTTAAGAAGAGTCAACATACACTTCACCTGGCCTGGGTGTTAATGGAATATTTAATTCCCTTAGTAGTAGAAGTTCATTAACCTTACTGGACTTTTTGCAGTAATAAACTCAAATCATGGCTGTTTCCTCCTATGATGCCCGCAGTATTTAAAACATAATAGTACATTTTTACAACCAGAGACATTGAGAAAGACAGAACAACGCCAGTAAACAAGAAAAATCATCCTAAATATATTATGATGTTACTCTATGAAATGTTTTAATCTTAATAAAAAGAAACATTTTAAGTGGTACTGCCTAGGCAACTATGCTTTTATTTCCCTGTGAAACAAGACTGAAGTCTTATTATTATTATTATTATTATTATTATTGTGTGTGTGTGTGTGTGTGTGTGTGTGTGTGTGTGTGTGTGTGTGTGTGTAAGGCTCCTCAATTCTTTGAGATGTCATTTCCAGAGAAAGTTTAGAGTACCAAACAGATGGAGTACAACAAGGTGCATTCATTTAAAAATACACACGAATATATGTGAGCATCTGCCCAATTTTGCGGAAATATTTCTGAAGCACCATAAATCTCCTCTCTTTGTATTTTAATAGAATATATGTGAGTTTGAAAATTCTACCAAGTAAAAAATGGAATATTAAAAATGTTTCTAGAATTGCATGATTGTCCTGATATTGTGTAAAAGTAATTGAAAAGATCATACTCCGTTCCTTAAGTTTTTATTGCTATCTAATATCAGCAAAAAGTGATGATTAATATGAGTTACTACAATGTAAAATTCCCACTTATTTAATACAAACCATAAAAAGTGACTTCTTCACTTTTCCCACCATCTCAATAACACAACTGTTATTTTATTGATCCGTAAACTTAGTTGCTTTTATTAAAATTTTTCTTTGTATTTCTATATCCACACCATATCCAGTATTCTAATCTGGAAATATTAGGTTGCAAGGAACACATCCCATGAAAGTTAATGTGGGAAGATCAGTAACGAGGCCTGCAATAATGCCAAAACCTCTACTGAACAGTTAATACTCCTCTCCAACATTAACTTACACAGGATTTTGTATAGCTGTGATATTGACACTGATCCCAGTGCTATATATCTCAATCTCATAGTTCTACTTCTCATGAAAGAGAACCTGACTTGCTGCTGGTCAGGAGTCAACATTTTTATTATCCAACCAGGTAGTTGGGAGTGATCAATGTGGTACATCCGATTTCCTCTTAACTCTGTGAGGTTCAGAGTCTCTAGATCACCCCCCAGAAGTGGCCAAGCTAAACAAATATTTCCATACTATTGATCATATCAAAACAACAGCAATACTCCTATAAAATATTCCTATACAATAGTTGTTTCAGTTTTACAATAGATTCTTAACCTAAAACAGTAGCTGTCAAATTTTTGTGATTCCCCCCACAAAAATAATTGTACAGACTTCCGCTACAATTTATAAAGTGCATACAAAGGCTAGTAGGTTACCCTAAAAACACAATATAATGCAAATAAAAAATGACTTTCAAAAGGATGAAATAAAATTTTGATATAAATTGAAGTTTATTATTTTCCATAAATATCCATGATGAGACCACTTTTCCATAATCAGTATTTTAAGTATTACTTTAGTATTCACTTAAATAACAAACTCATATAGCATACTTGCTATGTGTCAATCACCCCTCTAAATTTTTGCAGATATTTATTCATTTATTCCTTGTAACTACTGGTGGAATGGTACTGTTGTTAATTCTATTTTATATGTAAAGAAATTGATACGTAGATTAAATGAATAGAACATCACAAAGCTAGTAAGTGGGACCACAAGAACTGCAGTTCAGGTAATATTGTAACTATTATCCTATAGATACTCTTAAGAATTGTCTACACCAAGAGTCAATGTGACACCTCCTTCATAACACCAATCCCAAATGCCCAGGGGCCTCTGTGGCTTTTGACAGACATCTCTCCCTAAGTTAAGTTTCCTTTCTTTAGATGATACTTTATTTCACACTCTCGTCTACTCTCTGCTGCTTCTTGTACATAGAAGTCAAGATCTCCCACAGCTCTGACAAAGAAATTGGTAAGACTTTCAATAGTCAGATTACTGCAAGGAAAAAGCAATTGCAGCAAAGCCTTCAGTACATCGCTGTAGCCATAAATATAGAGACAGTCCTTGGTGGATTATTCTTGGCATGTGCATTAAGAAGGAAACCAGTGGGCAATGTCTTGGACAGCCTCTGTTCTACCTTTCCTCACTATGCTGTCTCAAGGGTAACTTCATGTGAGTTGCTCAAGATATTTTTTCTTTCTCTGAAGCACAGATGAGCTTGATACTTCACGCATGATGGATGTCAAACTAATTAGGATTTTACTTTCTCTACTTTATTTTCATAGTAGAAAATGTGTCAGAGTAGCTCTAGAAATGGTTGGAGGATGTACCATAGCACCCTCCCCATCCATTAATCACCAGAAGATTGCTAAGAGTGTGTTTTCTATATTTGTTCTTTCTTTTGTCTTCATGCCAAGTCTATTGCTTTTTGTTTCTGACACTATTTCTTTCTCCTTGTGAGTTGTAAGACTAAATTGCCTTGAGAAAGTAGTACTTGATGGCTTAAGAGTTTCCATGGTCATCTGCAGAAATTCAAGTTTTAGTTTGAAAAAGAGTAGGCAATGGTTTCAAACATTGAATAATAAGTGCTTAACTTACTGGACTCATGTCCAAGCATTTGACCTCCTTACTGAAGAGGATGTTGGATGTCATTCTTTTCCTGTCTAGCAACCCTCACTTATTCTCATGATGTCTGGAGCCACTTTTTATTTCTTAGTGCATCTTTTCATCTTTTAAAAAATTTAATCCTGAAAGCATCTCTCTTAATTTGTAATTAAACATACCATACGTTGATTTAAGGGGACCTTGAGGAGAAGAGCAATTTCCTGGTAGTTCCCTAAATAATTTCTATGGCTTCTTATACAAATGCTCAGGTTTTGAATCTTCCCTGGAGTAATCTCTATGCTGCTCTTCTTCCCATAAGAAGGGAGAGGAACACCTCAGAGTTGTGATTCTTTGAAATGGCATTTGAGGTAAGGAGTCATAACCAGCCTTCTCAAAGTTCATGAATTTTATGAGTTTTCAGTTAACCCATATGAATGGAATTCAACTTTTCAGGTAAACAGAGACTTCTACAATCTAAGTCAGGAAAACGTTACAAAAGGTTATGCCCCCACCCAAGGGAGACAAAGCCTTCTGCTTATATATCCAAAAGACGCAATGCATTTGGGGGAAATAAGAACAAGCCAGGAGGATTGTGAAACTGACAGCTTTAACAACTTGCCCACAGGTTTCAAGGCCTCTCTACTGTTTTCCCTGTAGGGATTCAGAGCAATGAAAACAGTCCGTGAATAAGCACTGGTCTCAGATCTTTGACTCTGCAGAGAGAATTTCTACAAAGAATGGTCCCCAGATGCCCAACACAGCTTCGGGGAAGATTGTCTTTGATATGTGCATATCATGGGATGGTGAGAGACATACTACGAAGTTCACACTCTTTTCCATACTAATATAGTGTCACAATAAGCAGTAAACAGAAGATGAATTTTGGGAAGCACACAGGGAGGGAAGACTGTCAGGAAGTCAGGTTCTGGCAGGTGGTAAAACTGGAAGAAAAGACAGTGGCTGCAATAGAATAGTAACAATGGAAATATGTTCTACTTCCTAAGGCAAATTTGTTGCATTTAAAGAGAAAAAGAGCCATGAATTTTAAAGCAGGAGAAACCAGTCCCTGGACATTGGAGTTGGCCAAATACCAGTGAAACTGCCTAGCATGCCAAAGGCACAGTCTCGGGGACTGAGAGGAGAGAAACCAGGAAGCATCTCTGGCAATAAAGCAAATCTCAGAGGTAAGACTTCCCATGGACAGTTACACCCACACATACTCCCTCCCACTCAGTAAACATCTGGAGAGTTTCTGACAGATGTGAGGCTCTGTGCTAAGGGAAGACTCAAAGCTGAGGAGATAGGACCCCCTCTCCCGCCATTTCCCCAGGATTATGACTCAATAGGAAAAGGAACATACGCAACAAGAAAAGGCGATTGCTCCAAGGAGCAGTGGAGAATGAGCACATGGACTGAAGGAATCAAGTTGAGCTTCACACACTATCCGGTACTTGCACCTGGGACCTCAGATATGCTTAGAAGTGTGCTTTGTCATTAAGAAATGAGATTGCATTGTGGCCAGTGGAACTAGTGTGTACCAGAGTGCAGAAGCCTGCAGATGCCTGGCCATCTCAGAACATCTGAGGAAGGGGAGAATTGAGCGCTATGAGAACAGAGGCAAAAGATTCAACCTGTGACAGCATGAAGGAAATGAGTGTCTTGTCAGTTTCTTATTTCAACTAGTGAGTGCATATAGCTTTGAATTCATTAAAAGTTTTAATGTAACTCTGTGGTAAAGATAGATAGATGATAGACAGATTATAGATAGATAGATGATAGATAGATAATAGATAGATGGATAGACAGATGATAGATAATAGATAGATAGATGGTTGATAGATAGATGGATTATAGATAGATGATAGATAGACAATAGATGATAGATAGAATAATTAAAGACCTATTCTGTACTTCAGATGTCCCCAAGCGGAAGAAAGATAATCCCACCCATCAGTTTGTCATGATAATAATCAGCAGTGGCAATGCATGAGAATTCAGCAATTTTGTTGTCACACAAGTGAAAAAACAAGAACTCTTGAGTGCTTTCTCAAGCATGTGCTTTTTTCCTCAAGTAAAGATTATTTTGTCCTGAATATTTTCAACATATACAAAAGAAGAGTAATGATTCTTCAAATAACCATCAAGATTTTGTTCTCTTTGATTCAGCTATTTTTAATCTTTGCTGAAATATTCTAAATCCCAGACCTGCTTTCATTTCACTCTTATATTTCTGTGTATTTGCTTTTTAAAAAAATATATCATTTTCATAGACAATTACGATACAATAATCACACCTAAAACATTAATGATAACTCACTGTCATCATCCAATGTACATTTATTCGTCAAGTTTTCCTGAAAGTCTCGTGAAAATGTCTTTTTTAAACCACTGGTATATTTGAATCAGAATTCAAACAAGATTGACCCATCATATGTGACTGTTTTAAAATAAGGCTGTTCTCTGTTCCCCATATCTGTTTTTCCCACATCATGGCTTTGCAGCAGAAACCAGTTTATTGACCCTGGGGTATGGCTCATGTTAGAATTTATCTATACTTTTTTTGTAATGTTATTTAAGTTTAGATTTTTATTTCCTATTTTTCCTGTAAATGGAAGTTACTTCTGGAGGCTTGATTAAATACAGAGTCAGCCTCTTTTGTGGCAAGAATGCTCCATTACTGATGTCTTTCCTTGGGAGGCACAGTAGCTGGTCCTTCCATGCTAGTGATCCGCTTAGCTGCTCGGTGGCTCAGGTCATGACAGTTGACCTCTCATGATAAAATCCCTCAGCAAGTTTTCACTAATTGTCTGTTTCATTGCAGATCATTGTCTCAAGCAATTTCTCCATTGGAGGTTGCAAATTTATGATTTTCTAAATCATTTCAGATTTAATAGCTGACAATTTTTTTACAGAAAAAAATAGCTCTCATCAAATGGAACTATTTGCTTACCCTAAAATATACTTAATCTAGCAAAGGGTAGGATAATTTAATTGCTGCCTTTTGATTGCTGATGATATAAATAAAGAGTTGGTATCACTCATATTTTGAAAACAGAACCACTTATTGTCCTGTCAGGAAAAAAAAAATAGGGAAACTACCAAGAGAGGGAAATTTGAGCTTGACCATATTCCCTTTCTTTATGTGACACTTTTTTTTCAATTTTTTAATTTATTTATTATTTTTTAACAACAGATGATGGCGAGAATGCAGAGAAAAAGAAATTCTTCTACACTGCTGGTGGAAATGCAAACTAGTGCAACCTCTTTGGAAGACAGTGTGGAGATTTCTGAAAGAACTAGAAATTGACCTTCCATATATGTGATACTTCTAAAGGTAAAATGTTAAACTTAGGACAATAGTTACTGAAGTTACATGAGAAAATAAACCCTAATAATTCTATAGATACAATTTTGCCATTATCCAGCAATATACTACTCATAATGACTTGTTTTATCACTCTTTCTCACTCTAGAATTTCCATTGTGATACAACTTTATGGAATAAACCATCCTATGGTCCCACCTCCTGCTCACAGGAGCTAAGAAGTAAAGGAAGTTAGAAAATATGCTATTTCTTTCTATTCCTCAATTTTGGGGATGGTGAAAAATGCACATTATGACAATGGACATATGGAAATGCATAGAACTTGCTCTATATTCAAAAGAGTTTGCTAATTTTTCACTTTAACCTGGAAAGTATAAAGATGGCCGTATTACAGGAATAAGGCATTTGGGTGGTTTTCTAGCATGACTTGAGAACCATGCTCAGTTGCATTTCCTCCAAATAGTATCATTAATAATCGGCATTCCTGAGCTCCATTTCTACCACCCCACATTGAAAGTCTACAAAAAATAAAAATAAAAGAAACTAATTTGAAAAGCAAGATCATAAATTTCTCCTCCAAAAGATAAGCAATTTCATCTAGGTACCAAAAAGCTACAACTATTTTTTTAATCCTGAATATTAATGTGTTGTGAAAAAAGCATGAACTCCACAAGCAGATGGATCATCAACAAGGGGATTAAACAGCCCTCAAAAGGCTCTCCAAAGAGTCATTAAAAATTGTCAAGGAATCAGAAAATTCCATAGTAAATGACCCAAATGACTTTGAGAGATGAAAAATAAGGAAACTGAAATAGTAAAATAATAATAGTACTTGCTACTTATATAATAGCTTTCTTGAGAGATTTCTGAAACACTTTCCAAACATTAATCCAATAATTTTTGTCATTAGTCTACATGGCACAAGGGAGCCTTTTATGTTATTTCTCACTTAGCACTTGGGAGAAACCAAGGCTTAGAAAGACAAAGATGGTGTGGGCTGTGATCGATTTGTTTTTGACATAGAAAAAGTCAGTTCTAGAAGACAATTATCAGAGGAAAAAAACGCAATCTCATTTTCCATTCCAATATTACTACACAGCATTGATTCAAAATTAATTTGATATGTTAATAAAGAAAGCTGATATTAAAATGTTGTCAAAAGTTACCTAAAACTTGAGAAATCTATTAGCTCAGAGACAAGTGTACCTAAAATGAAGAGCTGAGAAGAACACATACTCCACATTGGGAAAACATTTAGAAAAACAATGTTTACAGTGGAAAGATGAAGAATTATGTGCATGCTTTTTTGTTAAATAAATATTGTGTTCAAAAGTAGCACTTAAGAAACAACTCAAGAAAATAGTTAAAATAATACAATTCTAAACTAAAATAACGGACTAATAAGGAAGGACAAACCAGGTAAGACCAAATTTCAGGAAGGAATCACAACCTTCTGGTAATGAATTCACAGCTTCTTTGATACAAACTCATGGTTTAATATAAACAGCAAAGCATCAGAGACTCACAAACTGCTGCCGATGGAAGTAAACCAGGTAAGGAACTCTGCAGGGGAGAACGATATAAACCAGCAGCAATGGGGAAAATTCAGTTTGTAGTAGAAATTGGAGCAATACCAAAGAGCATCATGCAATGGACAGAACAACTGCACAGCAAGGGAAAAAAGAGCACGTCTCTGACTGTGTATAAAGAAAGGCAGCTCGGTAGAGAGCATCTCATTTCTACAAGACAAATTCCTTCATTCCCAAGAGAAAATATCAAATGTTATTTTTGCATGTGAGATTAATATGTACCATGAGCTACATAGTATTTATTAAATTTGTCTAATTTTTAGTGCTAAATTTTGTATGCGTGTGTTAGTGTGTGAATATAGTAGCCCTCCTTAGCCATGGGGAACATATTCCAAGGCCCCCAGTAGATGTTTGAAAACTTAGATTCTGCCAAATCCCATATATACTGAGTTTTTTTTCCTAAACACACATACCTATGATAAAGCTTAATTTATAAATTAAGCACAAAAGCAATGAATAACAACAATAATAAAATAAACAATTACAACAATATACTGTTAAAATAAATGTTATGTAAATGCAGTCTCTGTCTCCCTCCATCCCTTCCTCTCTCTCTTCTCTCTCTCTCCCTCCCTCTCTACCTTCCTTCCTCTGTCCCTCCCTCTCTCTTCTCTCTCTCTCTCTCCAGCTCTCCTGAACTCTCTTTCTCTCCTCCTTCCCCACCTCTCATGCTCTGTCAATATCTTATTGTCTTGTACTCACCTATTTTCAGAACGTTGTGTGTGGGTAACTGGAAATGCAGAATGGGGATAAAAGGCATCCTCTGGATGCTGAAGGGTGAAGGGAGAAGAGAAGAAGGGAATGGAGGTGATGATTCAACAGGTGGACTCTGCTGGTTCCTGAGACACCAAGAGAGCTGGGATACCTCCCTCTGCCCCTCCACAAAAGGAAAAAAGATACATTTCTGAAAGAATTAGACATATTTTAAATAAGGAAAGAAGCAATTCTTTTGGGTAAATGCTGAGAATGTTAGGCCTTGCTATGATGATTTATAGTTTGGTATAGACATTACTTTGAATTCAACATTGATAATGCACCAAGTTTTGCAGGGTTTGGGTCTCCGAAGTTCTGCATCTTGGTTCTGAAGCCTAGTCAGAAAACAAGGTTTCCCTTTAGGAGGGAAAAGCATCCCGGAACACTGGAGATCACCCTGTGATTGTGATTATGACATTTCCAATTCATAAACCCATAAAATGCATGCGGCCATGTGTTACACATCCTAGAATCCAGCTTAATGAGGACATGCTTGAGGTTCATACTCCACTGAGATTGGGATTCTTTTACTTTTGCTTTCTTGGAGGAGTGGAAGTTTTATTTGCAGAAATTGGTCCTAGGAGCAATGGGTTCTTCTTTCTAATTTTGCAGAAACTGTGCTATCCTCTTTCTTCAGGGAAGCACATGCTCTGCAGTTAGAATGCCTGGCTCAACCACATACCCTGATGTATCACATTGGAGCGAGGAGAGCATTGAATTAGATAAAAAGAGATAATACACTCTAACCTTAAAATAGTGCCCAGACCATAATAAGCACTCAGGAGTATTAAGTTATCTTAGGTCATGCCACAACACTGTGGCTGAGTTCATCATGGTGTAGACAGCACCATTCTGTCTAACCCTGACACCAACAATTGAAGAACATAATTCCTTTTGGCTGCAAACAGAACTCCAGTGATTTTAGAAAGTAGCCTCCACTTTTTAGACTAGAGAAATAAGCACAGGCCTTGGTACTGGATACTCAAGGTGCCTTGCCCAGATCTTCTTGGGTCCTTTTTACAAGGTGTGTGTGCCCCTCTCCAACATCTACCCACTCTACTTCCAAGGTCTAGTTTTTGATACTGCAGAGATCCACTACCTCTTCTAGGCTCTTCTCTTCCCAGTAGACTTCCCAATGGGTCAACTGGCATGATAGTACAAAAATCCTGCTCTTTTGCCTAGTAAAGGACAAACTCTCGGATTCTGAGGCATATACACCAAGACGAGGCTCATTCGACTGTAGCAGGATGGGTTTGGGGTTTTTGTCTTCTCTGTCTGCTTCTCCTTTTCCTTCATGGTTTCTCTGGAGTACACAACCTTAATAAAGTCATCTGCACCTTGATCCTTGGCTCAAGATCTGCTTCTAGAAAAACCAGAACTAGAACAGACAATTTGAAATTACCTTGAGAGAAAAACAACAGGAGGGAAAAGAGAAGAGGATCTAGCGCATTCTTATTCCAACTTGAGAAAGCAAAGATTACAGAGTCATAAATTAGTTCAATTCTGCCTTCCATTCCTGTTTCACACAATCCCTGTCCATGACCTTCTAAAGCATCTACCAGTGCACAGATACAGAAGACCAAAAGCCAAATGAGTTAGGATGTAAGGGGACAATTAAATGTCAGAAAAGAGGCATCTTTGTAACCCCTGTCCCCTTCTGGAACGCTGTGTGGGCTGATCCAGCTGACCTGCAAAGCACAGTGTTAAGGTACAAAGTACACGAACACAGACACTGAATGCAATGTTCTGTTCTATAGAGAGGGCTGGGGTCAGTTCAGAGAACATGACCAAATAAGATGTTTAATGATGGAATCTGAGACAAGAACTGGAAACCAAAGACTGGAGCCAAGGTGAGTCATACAGCCAATGATCATGGGGGGAAGGAGTACTAATTTGGTTGCTCTGAGTGTCTGAGGTTGATTTAAAGAATTCCTTTCTCAGAGTGGCACAAAACCAGGTTTGTATCTTGCTCAGTTAGCCGAAAACTTTAGCAAACTCTGTGGAGTTTATGAGGTAGGATGTAGGTGGTTGTTTTGTGACTTTCATCCTTAACTGCATGTGAAAGGGATGGAGGGATGAGACTGAGTTCAGCAGGTGCTTCTGGGTATCAGTGGGTTATGCATAGACAGAGAAGAAAGGATGGTATCACATGCCATCATCGTCATCATCATCATTCTCTCTCTCTCTCTCTCTCTCTCTCTCTCTCTCTGTCTTGCTCTGTCTCTCTCAATCTCTCCTTCTTGACCTATCTCTCTCACCCAAATGTCCTGAGTTAGGAATATTCTTTTTTATCACTTCTTGATTCAGTGGATATCTCAAAAGACCCTACTTAATTAGTTCTTTGTCCACAGTTGATCAAGCCAAGGATGTTTGGGGTACAGGGAAGGTAGGAGAGTAGCAGAACTCTAGGTACAGTTTCTGAGTGGGTAAGTTAAGCTCATTGTTATTAGCCAGTTCTTAAGTAGCTTGATGGATGGACTCACTGTGTTGACTTTGTGGATATATAAGCCAATGATATACCTTTCAAATTTTTTTGATGACAGTCTGAACAACTGAATCATGACCCAGTAGCACACACAGACACACACACACACACACACACACACACACACACACACAACTATAACCAAAGCTAACAATTTCCCTTATTTTGCATAAGCATGCTAATATTTTACATTGTATTCTATTTCATTAAAAAATTCTGGTCAAAATTCACTAATTTGGTTTTTTGAACCCACATAACTGGAAAAACACTGGTCTAGTCTCCAGATGGTAAATTGCACCTGGGCATCCCTGGTCTTGGGAGGGGACTGGGGGCTGCCAGGTGGGTGAAATGGGGCAGAGGAGGAAATGGGCAGTATTTTACCAAATTAATATGCAAACTGTAAATCACAGTCTAAGACCAGAGAGTGTTTGAGATTAAGGATAGCATTTCCAACAAGTTTTGGGACGCCAGAGTACACCTTTTATGGACAGGGTACATCATTTTTTAAAGCTCTCCTTTATTGTATTTGTTCTGTATCCCAGAGGTACCATTCTATTTCATCATATCCCTCACTAGATCTGAATCGCCTTAGGCCTTAAAGTATCCAGGTATTACAGGATATTACGAGGGGGAAAATGTATAGGGTGGGTTCCATTAGAACTGAAGGGGATGCGATAATGATAAAAGATCAAAGTGTCAGCTCAGATTTGGGAATAAATATTTAAGAACGAGAAATATTTTTTGAATAATAATCCTTTCCCTACCAGAAATTTTTGTTAGAATTTCAGTGTATTTTGAAAGGTGTCTTGTATGATTAAACAATAATTGATAGTAAGGAATTACTAAAACCACTGATGAAACAATCAAGTAATCACTTGCTTCTCACTGTCTAGAAACAATTTGAAAATCTTATAACATGCCTCTTGTTTTGATGACAGCCAAATCAATTAATGTTCTTTTATCACTAATGACAGGACACAACATGTTTTTGAAATTATCTGTTGGGTCTTTATTTTCCATAAAATGACATATTACAGCAAGTCACCCTCATGGCCTTTTGTATCAATTATTTAAAATCAAAGAGCCATTAATTCATATATCTGTGCATCTGTAATAGTATTGTTTTAAAAGGTGGAGAGTGAGAGAAAAATCTGTCAATAAAATCATTGGACCTCTCAAGACTGATATGATTTATATGGAATCATTGCGATTCTATTTAGAGTGTGGTGATCTCAGTGGCTAGGTATGAGAGGGTTGAATTATTCATGTTTTCCTGGTCAATACACACACACACACACACACACACACACACACACACACACACACACACTGAACAGATCTTCATTTCTAGGCTGCTTGCATGGATTTCTGAGTCTGGTTCCTTATGGAGTGATTCAGAGTCCGCCGGTAACAAGCCGCATCCTCTGCACACGGATACCAATAGAGGCTTAAAAATAGGAGCCATGTGCCACAGAGCTTCTTGTGCTAACCAACAGACTCGGTCTGCATCTGCTACATATGGATTGACAGGAGAGGGGCCAAGTATACGTCGGTGGGAAGCAGCTTGCTGCTTCTGTTTTGAGAAAAGCTCATCATTGTACAAGTCCTGAACAAATTAGCCTTCCAATCACAATGCAAGGATATTGAAAGAGGGCGAAAAACTTAGATGGTACCAGGTCGTTCTTGCCAAATTAGTAGAGGATTAAAGGGGGAAAAAATCATTTGAAGGCTGATAATTAGTAAGAGAGAAAAGATGTGAGAGCATGTTTGGATATGTGACTGAAACGTAGATTAAAACAACAACAGCAAAACTTGTTGCCACTGGTTGGAGTCAAATGGTCTCAAAATAACACAAAGCTTTGAGTTGCTCTTTAGTTAGAAACCAAGGAATTTCACTCAAGGTCTTCAAGTCAAGGTTGTAGGGGAAGGTTTGATAAATTTCTGGATTTGGAAGTAATGTATTGAAATCCACTGGGCTAACAATAGATAATCTAGGAGAAAATTGAGATCAAATGTATACTAAGACTTTAGTTATTATGAAACAGTAGTATAAAAGTGCTCTGTAAAACATAAACTCAGATACAGATTTTATTTCTAGTATCCAACTATCCAAACATTCTAATCCTTTTATAACTATATTATCTTACACTAAAGGGATAACTTAGTCATTTTCCAAGAGTACATCACAATTAAACAAATTTATAAGTTAAAGAGGGTGTGCAGACAAGGCTCATATTTTTATACCTTCTTTTGTCTCCTGAGCAAATGGCAAAATTTGGTCTTTGTAAAAATGAAAAGGAGGCAGCATTGGATAGAGTCTGTACCTCACCCAGTGTATTTATTTTACTGTCGCTATTACCTGTAAACTTTGACCAGGTCTGCCAATAAGGTTGCAAACCATACTAGAAAAAGTGCTCCATACCTCATTGTTGAATATCACTATGGTCACCTTCGAAGTACTTCCCTTGGAAAGCTATGCATCTATGCCAGTGCCTAGTCTACCTGTCAAAGCCATCTGGGGGCTCTTTCTCTGGAATGACCATCAGAGTCATCATTGTTATTTATTGAGGTCTGACAATTAAGTTCACAAACTTGTCACCATACGCTTATATTGGCAGCACTGTACAAATAACTGCATTGGAACACCCTCCTTACTCACCAGATCTGTCTCCCAATGACTTTTTTTTTACCTGAAGCTAAAGAAAATATTGAAAGAAAGATATCTGATGATATTCAGGACATCAAGTGTAGTACAATGATGACTCTGAAGGCCATTCCAGAAAAAAAGTTCCAAAACTGCTCTGACGGGTAGACTAGGCGCTGATGTTGGTGCATAGCTTCCCAAGGAGAGTACTTCAAAGGTGACTGCAATGATATTCAGCAGTGACGTATGGAACACTTTTTCTGGGATGAATTTGCAAGCTTAATTGGCAGACTGCTATATCCTTCAGAAGGCAGACATTGCAATGCAGCTATAGCTAGCTCACTCTCTCCATTCTGAACCATAGCCTTGGGAAACTGTGAAGCACCTGCCCCTGGCTTACCGATGCTGTCTGCCTGTCAGAGCTCACAGACCAGGAGGAGTGGCAAAAACCACAAGCAGAGCAGCTGCCACAGGGGAGGGGCTGAGACAGGGACAGAGGACACCCTGCGGGACAAATTAGGGGCTTCACACCTAGAAGGGGAGGTAGAAAAGACTTCCTGGAGAAAGGTTGCTGGATGTACAGGACCTCGCCCACCTGCTCTGGAAAGAATAGAGGAACCAAGACACTGGAAACAAGAACAAGGAAGGCGGCATGGAACCCACAGGGGCATCTGCCGTTGAGCAGGAGTTGGAGGCGTGTGGTCTTCTGGGTTGAAGTGGAGTTCACAGGAGTCTCCCTGTCTTTGTTTTCTTTTTTTGTTTTGTTTTGTATTATTTTTCAATGAGTCCAAAAAGATCCAAGAGGAAACTATGAAAAGATGTGGGAACACTGAGTCTTCTGCAAGTTCTGTGAATACCAGATTGACAGGCTCCCTTCCTTTTCTGTCCCAGACAATATAACCTAAAACATTACCTTATGGATGCACAGCATACTCTGCTACACTCTTCCTCAAGATGGAGACTATCATAAATTATCAATACTTGTAATCAACAACGAAGATACGCTGAGTATCCATATGTGCCAGGCACCAAGCAGTTCACCTGGACTCTCCATGAGCCCTGAGAACATTGTGCTCAGGTCCTGCAAGGGTCCCTATTTTGCAGACAAGACTCAGGGAGGTCGCCCAGGCAGGGTCATGGTTGACCCACCAGATCTGCATAACTCTGGAGTCTGAGCTTTCAAGCACTCTGTCATTCTGTGCAATATCATCATATTGTTCTTGTCATCATCATTATTATTATGGAGTTGTCATTTTATCTCCCCATAATTCATTTTGGAAAGCTTATAAAGTTTTTCTAGTTAAAAACACTCATTAAAAAGACACTGGCATTTCCCAATACCTTTTGTATATTACCTCTTGAGAGAGAAGCTAGCACTGTAGACTAAAGAGGGAAAAAAAATCCTCTCTTGTCTGAACTAGAAGAGATATACACCGCGGCCTCGTTATTAATTAAATGTTTTAAAACAGTATTTATCAGCGTGCTTTTTCACTGTCAGATGCCTTGGGGCGCCCACAGCAGGTCCTCCACAGCTTTCAGGATAGAGCTGCCAAGAGTCCCTGCCCAGTAATCGAGGCTACATTTGTTCATTCTATTACAGTACAGACTTTGCTCCTCCTAGTGATTTCACTTTAATCTATGTAGCAAATCATGCAAAAATATAGAGAGACTTCAGCACAGGAGATAACAAAGAAATGGAGATTATGTAAATTGGACATTTTCTCTTGTTCCTCAAGAAAACAAAATATTTACATGCCTGCTCATTAAAAGTTGGCCAGGGGAAAGTTGCAAGAATGCCATTTTCCAACTTCGGTGCTTTCTTCAGGATACAAGGTGACAATTACACGCACGTGCTAACAACACGATGGTGTGAATAAGCATTAGCATGTGCCACAACCTCTCCCCTCTTGCATGGAGTCTGTGTGTATTCCAGTGGCGATTTGTGAAAAACTGTTTGCCTTTCAGAGTATCCTTATTTTATCCAATGTACTCCTTTGTATGATCACTGTAGCAGTAGCAAAAGGGAACACAGAGCTGGTCAGTGTGTGCAACTGTAAGCCATTGTACTATGAATGTATTTAACAGGTACAGTGCCCCTGAGAACCTATCCTCTATGCAGCCAAGTCAGCAAAGAGAAGAGATACGGCTATCTGTTCTCATGTCAATCCAGACACCAAGGAAGTGAAGAACCTGAGATAAACAATTTGCACCTGTCAAAACCTAGCCAGATCAAGGATTTAAACCAAACTGGAAGTTGGGGGGGTTTATAATTAGAGCATCTTTAATAACTCAAAGTTGAAAACAAGTTTTAAAAAGAGCCCCTTACTTGATCTGACTTGGGAGCATTCCGTTTAAGGAATACCATAGAAGGATGCACTTCCTGTGAGCATGTGACTATGGACACCATCTTATTCCCTTCCAGTTAACAGTTTTAAAACAAATGAAAACCATGTCCAAGTCCCAGCTACAGTAAGGGTTAATACGTGATTCACTAAACACAAGTCTCACCTGAATGACACAAGTGACTACACATGGAAGAATCTGACTGCACGTGTGTCCTCTGTCACAGCTAGGGTAAGTCAAGACCCTTAATGTTTCCATGGAAGGATGTTCATAGATGAAGCTCTCCCTAAGTTGCCAAAGAAAGCTGAGTTCAGGGCAGAGGCAAAAGCAAGGAGGACAAGATAGGAGTCAGCAGTCTCATCTCTGGAGTCGCACACCTGGTGCAACTTTCCATTCCGTCAGCCCCCTCCTGGAAGTTTAAGTCCCTGACATGGGAAGGGCATTGCCACCACCTTTGAGGAACAGAATGAGGCATGAGGGAAATTGTGCAGGGGATTCCAAAGATCCATCCAGCAACAGGACGGAGTCATTCCTCTCCACAGGTCAAGATGGCCATGGCTGATTAAGTATCTCCCAGCTTTCACAGAACTTGAGCAATGTTTATGTCTCCAATACAGTGGAGTTAGATATCACCAAGTACTCACCATGTGACTGAGAAGACCGACAATTATAATTTCAGGAAAGGATTCTTCATGTACTTACATTAAGAGGATGCCTGCCTTCTTCCTTCTAGCCTAGCCAATCTTAATTTAATTTCTCTTCTTTCCTCACAATCTATTCTTATTAGAAGAAAGCTCCTGCTGCAATCGACCCTTCCAGTGGAAAATGCAGGTTCAATGTGGAAGTGCACACTTAATATATACAGTAAGGATACTTTTATTAAAGGAAGTTTCCCACATAACCTGGTCTCTGTCAACAGGCCGTAGAAAATAACATAGCGTTAATTACATTTAAAAATGCTCTTTCCGTTTTAAGACTCATTAGCATATAGCACTTTCATCAGGTTTATTGAAAATTTATATCAAGGAATTAGCTTCTCCTAACATAGCATGGAAAACCCCTCCCCCATAGCTCCCCAAATGTAATACATGGATTTAATTAGTTGTTATCTAAAAGAAGAAACTCAGAGAGCTTTAATCTTCACCTCTTCTTTCCATCTTCCATGTTAAAGCTGTCCAGTATTCTAGTTCTATTTTGTTTAAGAGCTCTCATCAAATTAGCAACTGTGCCACAGAGGTGTAGGCGGAGGCTTCAGTGGTTACATTGAGAACCAGAGGTGATGCTCTTAGTGAGAAGCAGTCAGGGTTTCAGCAGGAGCTATGGCAGGACTGCAGGTCAGAGATGATGGTGGCCCAGGCCAGGACGAAATCAACAGTCAAACATGCTTGAATTCAAGATATACTTACAAGGCAGGCCTAATTAGCTACCCGGTATGTAAGAAAGAGGTAGAGCATGGCCCCAACGTGTTTTGGCCTGAGTGACTGGAAGGATGGTGTTGACACACTGGAGAAGACTGAGGAGGGAGTGGTAGGAATTGGGATGGAGTTTGGTGGTGGGGGAACATGCTAATTGTATTATGCCTCTGTTCACTATCAGTAGACATGTTGGAAATGTAATCTTGGGAGTTGCCAATGCATGGGTGGAATTTAAATCATGAGCCTAGATAAGGGTGAGACAACTATCAACTTCAGTGAATCGAGATACTGACTAACAAGAATTTGACATCAGCTATAAAGTTATATCAAGGCATTTTGCTACAAGGAAGGCAAATGGAAGTAATGTGAGGGTCAGAAGAGAGTTTCTCAATTAATTGAAAGGTATGAGTATATTTAATGCCAATGAGCATGATTCAGTAGACAGGAGAGAACTGATGTTGCTAGAGTGAGAGAGGAAAGTAGAATCCATGAAAGGAAATGGGTCAGGGACATGCAGTGGGGAGAGGAAATGTGGGGCTTCACTCTGCATAGCAACATGGTGGGTTCATCCTCAGTAAGAAGGAAAGGGAACGAATATGGGCACACATGCTAGTAGGTAGGTAAATGTAGTCAAGAGAGCTCAGGTTCAGTCTGTTTTTACTTCCATTTTCTTATTAAAGACCATCAGTTAAGACGTAGGCAAGGGAAGCAGTTTGAGGATGGCTTGAGAAGGTATGAACTTGCATAAGGAGGGAACGACAGACATCAGGCACTGCTACATTTTCCTGAATTTTATTCTGCCATAGGATATGCTATTATCGAAGCTTACCTATTAATAAATGTTTAGGTTACTTCTCATTTATTGGTACGATATATATTTTAGATATGTCATTCCACTCACATGAAAGCAAACCCATGGAATAAAATTCTTCAACATCACTACATTTAAGGGCATGAACATTTTTTACAGATTTACAAAATGGCCCCAATGACAGAGAAGTTGTTTCAATTTGACTTTCGAGAAGCTGTTTTCCACCTTTTTGCCAACACAGTGTGCTAGCAAGCTTTTGAATTCTTGCCAATTTGATAAGGAAAAAGGGACTCTCAGTGGATCTAATTTGCTTTTGTCTTACTGTGAGTGAAGTGGAGTGCATTTTCATGGATCTAAGCACCATTTGTATTTCCTTTTCTCTGCACTGTCTTTTTATACCTTTTGTACTTTTTATACCTTTCTGCACTGTCTTTTTTGCCTGTTATATGTCTTTTGCTACTCTACCCCTCTTCTCCTTTCTTCAGAACTTGCTAAGTTCTTTCTCTCCTTTGCACCTGCTGTTCCCATCTGCCTGGAATGTTCTCCTCCAAGATCTCTACTGAGCCGGACCTCTGTTCAGATGACAACTTCTAAGAGTGAAGAGGCATGGAGGATGCAGGAGTTCCAACATGAAAATGTTCCGATTTTTAAAAAAATTATAGAAGAATAAAATTTGAAGATTACTTGGGTGAGAATTTTTCCATATTGAAAACAGAAAGGAAAAACATCAAGGATAAAGAGATAATAGCAAAAGGTATCACAGGGAATGAATATACCCCATCAGCAGTAATATATCATAAAATACAGCAAAGTGCTTAAAAAAAAACCCAAAAACCCTGCCAACCTCAGATTTCAAATCCAAATAAAATAAAACCTTTTTTTCAGACACTCAAAGACAGGAGTTGAAGCTCCAGCTTCCAGATTCTGACTGAAAGGCTGTTAGAATGACATTTCCCAAACTTTAGAAAATCATAATAGGCGTAAGCAAACAAGGCAATGTTTAACTGTAAGCACCTGGTCACCTCCAAACCAGGACCTCTTCAGGTCTGAGGAGACCAATAGTTTACCACCCAGTGTGCTGAGGAACACTGCTGTGGAAAAATTAAGCATTATATATAATCAATTAAAGCTGTTTCTTGAAGAAAAGATGAGATAAGTAAGAACAGTGAACAAATAAATTAATAAAAGCATGCTTCAACCTATGGTTAGCTATTGATTTTAAAATGAAGCAGATCATTACATATTTTTAATAATAAAACCATTGCTCTTGATAACAATAGCAATATGGATGCATGGATGTGTGCACTTGGAATTGAGTGAGATGTTCAAAGAGAAGCTAAACTTTACTAAGATATTTGTGGTGAGTTTGGGAGTAAGAGAGAAACACTTAATGAATTTAGATTTTGTTAGAATCATAGCATTCATATAAAATAATTAAGAGAAATTTCCCCAAATTAGAAATTGAACACAAACCCTGTAAACCAACACAGGAAATAAAAGGCGGTTTTAGAAATTATCAATCGAAAAGAAGAAAGGAAAGGAAGGAAAATAAATAGCAAGAAAACTATTATAAAACAAAATGGTGGAAATGCATCTAAATATATTAATATTTACATTAAATATAATTGCATTTTTAAAAGAAAAAGTGTAAAACATTAGCGAGACACCAAATTTAAACATTTAGAAAGTGTTAAGTGGGGGTAATTAAATTTTAAGTATGCTAGCAATACTAATATTAGACAAAATAGAATTTAGAGTCAAAAGCCATCATAGTAGTAAAGAAAGAAAGAACACACAAGAAAAAGCACTCCATGCATAACATGTAATTATGTTTTAAAAATATAGCCTAAAAATATCTACCTCAATAGCTGATTGAATTATAAGAAGAAAGACCCCTCATATAATGATAGAATTTAATGTACTAATATTAGAACCTGTTAACTCAAACAGATGTACAGATTGAGAGCATCGCCATAATAAGACATTGCTACCTCAGGTATCACCTGATATGAGGCACACACAAGACCAAAATCATTTCTGTGGTCTTCTGGACCCAAATGCATAATCTGAACTCAAACAACAGGCAACCTGGAATGAAAGGCAGTCTCCAAAATAACTGGCAAGAATTCTTTTAAAGTAACAAACTAGATACTGAGAGAGAATAATTACAAACCATATGTCCAAAAAGAAACTTATATGGAATATGTAAAGGACTTTTGAAGCTCAACAATAAGAAACAAACACCCTAGAATGAGCAAAAGAGTTGAATACACACTTCCCCAAAGAATGTATATGATGGCAAACAAGCATATGAAAAGATGTTTGAAATCATTCATCATCAGGAAAACACAAATTAAGGCCCAAATGTGATATAGATGAGGCCAGAATCAGAATGGTCAAAACATAATAATAGTAACAATAAATAAAAGATAATATCAAGTCCTGACAAGGATGTAGAGTACATTGCAAAATGCTAGCAGTCATTTTGGAAAACAATTTGACAGATTCTTATAATGCAAAACAAACACTCATCTTTGATATTTGCCTTAGGGAAATAAAAACATATGTCCACACAAAAGCACGTTCAAGACTGTTCATAGCTTCATATTCATAATGATCCCAACTGGAAACAACAAATGATCTTGCTGTGGCGTAGTGGATAAATGAGACGTGGTATGTCCATACAATGGAATACTATTCAGCGATTAGGGGAATAAGTGATAGACACATGAAACAATGTGACTGAATCTGTAACATATTACGCTGAGTGAGAACAGACTTGCAGGTCACATTCTGAATGATTCTGCTTCTATGATGTCCTGGAAAAAGCAAGCACTTCAGGACTAGAGAACAAACCAGCCTTCACCAGGGCTGAGGGGCGGGCAGAGCATCTGCACAGGCCTACACAGGGAGTTCTTGGAGTGATGGAATTGTCTGCATCCTGATGGCGACGGTGGTCACACAAGTCCATGCATCTGTCAGAACTCACATGACAGTTCAGCGACAAGTAAAAACAAAACAGACTTTTACTTCATGTAAATGTGAAAATACATTTAAAAGGATGCAGATGAACCCAAGACCTACACCTGAAAGTCAAAACCAAACTTTTTTTTAGAAAAAGAATGCTTAGGAGAAAACATGTATGACATTGTGGTTCTAATGATTCAAGAAATCTAAAGCATAAGATAACATATAAATTTAATTATATAAAAACCGAAAATCATTTGTGCAACAAAAGAAAAAGTTAAAATAGCAAGATACACATTGAGAGAAAGTATATTATATACCTGTAAACAAATAAAAGATTCATATCCAAAAAAAAAATCTACCAACAGGAAAAAATCTACAAAAAGGAAAGGTCAAAGATCCCAATAGAAAAAATATGAACAAAGAAAATGAGTAGGGGTTCACAGGAAAACATGAAAATATGTGCTATTCCACCAATCATGAGTTAAATAAAATATAAAGCCAGATATCTTTTTGCATCTTTATAAATTACATAGCTTAAAGCAACTGAAAATAAAAATTATAGATCTACTAAATTTGCAAGCCAAACATTCCAGTATATAACTCAAGAAAAGCTTTCTCACACATGCACAAATACATGTATTCATACAATGAAATATTATAGTAGTTCAGTGTTATATGTACTAATATGGTTACATTTAAAGACCATAGTACTAAGTGAAAAGAACAAGCACTTACATAAAGATTAAACCCCACATAGCAATTCTCTTGGAGAGAGAGGGAGGGAGACAGAGAATTGTTTGTGTGTAAATACCAATCTGATACAGCATAAAACCATGAATGAAAGTGATGCTCTCACATTTCAGAATAATTGTCACTCTGGGGTTAAAAGAAAGGGACAAGGGATGAGAAGGGACACATGGGGAATTGTAAATGCTTCTATAGTTCTTTGATTTTTTTTATTCTGAGGTAAATTTGGCAAAATGTTAAGATTAGTCAAAGTTGAAAGGAAGGCAAGGGTTATATTATATTTTCCAACATCAATTTTTCAAAGAAAGATAGAATACGTGGAGATGGATTTGTATGCGCCCTGCCCTCTCTAATGCTCGTCATTCTCCACATTTGAGGTACATTTGAGCTGTGGACCAGAGATATAAAGGATAATTCTTGCATCCCAGACCATTTATAAGACCATTATAAGGCAAGAAAGAAAATAATCAATTTCTTATTTATATTTTTAACCTTAGTAAGCTTCCTAAATTTGAGGTATGTCTGACAATATTTAAAATGTGTAAATAGAACATACACCATGTACGCTGAGGGTCTTACAAGTTTCACAAGTAAGTGACTGGTCAAATATTTAGAGACTGATGTGCAAGGTCAAGATTCTTCCATTTCAGAATATGTTGTGTTTAAAATGCAGCTCCCCGGCAAGACCCTGAGTCTGTATTTGTAACAAGCACCTCAGCTGAACCTGAGGCAGGTTCCAAGGAACCATATTTGGAAATCCAATGTTCTAGCACAACACTCTCATAAACAAGTATCACAAGGAAGAAGGTGTCAGCTTAATTTCTTCAAATGTCTGTAGTAGAGCAAGTTTTATGCTTTCTATATGATTTCAGTGACAGAATGTCACATTAGGCCACCTATTTTCTATTTCCATTGACAACAAGAGAGAAGGATATGGCTTTTAAGATAATTTCCAGACAAAGAGGTGTTCTTCTTCTTCTTTTTTTAAAATACACAGAGAAAAAAAATTGAGTGGGAACTTCCCACTCTGTATGTTCTTTTCAATTATGCCCCATAATCTGAAGGCACAGCTGACATTCTCTTTCCTCCTCTTCTCTTGGAGGCCGTTGGATATCGTGTGTCCATTGGTCCTCACCAGAGGCTTGTGAGGCACACAACCTGATGTCATTTTACAGGTGCAAAAACAGTAACAGGCACAGGGGCAAGGACAGAGCCTCCGTTGGCCCAACCTTGAAAGCCTTATGCTGCAACATGCTCCCCAAGAATTTACACAGCTGTGCACACATGTAAGTTCTTCTATTTCCTTGTCCCTGACTAAGTTCACGTGGCAGGAAAGTTACACAGAAATTTAAAATTCCTGTAGAAAGGGGTTGGATAGGCAAGGTTTCATTTTGCCACTGGATAATTTTCAAACTCTCAGATGTGCCTGGATACAGTACCTTCTGAATCTCAATCAAAATTAGGTTCATTGGGACTTGACGTCAAGATCTCTAAAGAGACCTAAGCCTATGCTTATGAACCTCTGTTGCCATGTAGGAATCAGGGAATAGGAGACATGTTTATCACCAGACATTATGAAGTTCTTCATCAGTGAAGTTTTAAAGTATTTATGGATGCCTTTAGTAGACAGAGCACTCTGCTAAAGTTGAGGAAATCACAATACACAATCCTTGATTTTACGGAGTTTCTTTCAAACTGTTGATCTTATCCAGCCAGAATCCAGAATCCCTAAACTTTTGACCTGCTACTAACCTGCAACAGCTCCTACCTAGGGGTGCAATTTGGAGGAAAACACAAGATAACACATATTATGATCGATTGCTTTGTAATTTTTTTAAAAATATGATAGTGTCAAATTTTGTTAACTTGTAACTGCTGAGTGAAAGTATGAGAAAAATCATGTTAAATTATACATATATATATATACACACACACACATATATATGTATATATTATTCACACACACATACACACACAGCTTTCCCTCTCAAAAAGCTTTGCCCCTGTAATCTACTAAAATCTGGACTAAGCCGGGCTCGGTGGCTCAGCCTGTAATCCCGTGCTTTGGGAGGCTGAGGTGAGTGGATTGCCTGAGCCAGCGGGTTCGAGACCCGCCTGGGCAGCGAGACCTCATCTCTACAATAAATCAAAAAATCAGGCGGGCTTGGTAGCACATGCCTGTAATTCCAGCTACTTGGAAGGCTGAGGTGGAAGGATCGCCGAAGCCCAGCAGGCGAGGCTGCGGTGGCCGGGAGCGGCCATTGCACTCCAGTCTGGGCGACAGAGTGAGACTCCAACTCAAAAAAAAAAAAGATCTGGACTAAAAGTCATTACTTTTTTCTACTCATGAAGACTTATTAAATGAGTATTCTCTTTTGAATATGATACAAGTCAGTGAGTTTTGCCATAATTTTACATTTAAAAAATATATTTATTGGTACAAAAGAAGTTGGAAACGCCATCCAATAAAGCAAGTTCTAAAGAGTCACACTAAATGAAAAAAATGTTTGGGAGAAAAATGGAGTTCCCAATTTAAATTTATCATCATATGCCCTTAAAGTTCTGGAATAAAGTTGTAGAATTTATAGATAACATTGTTCTTAAGAAGAGAGCTATCTGCACAGAGATAGCATATGAATGCATAATTTCTTGGTCTCTAAGGGGAGAGAATCTTATCTTCACCATCAAGCATGCATGTGTTTTTTTAATGTAGTATATATGATAAGACACACAATATTCTTTTTTTAAAGCTTAAATTCTTCTGGGTCTCTTTTACTGAATTTCGTGATATCACAGGCTGTTTTGGATTTGATCATTGGGAGAGAAGCTTCTATTGGCAAAGAAATATAGAATTTTAGAGCTAGGTCATTATGCTTTGTTTAAGCTTAGTTTTAAATATGAGCTCTTTCTAGAAAAAATGAATTTATTTGATATAAAATGTGCATCTTGCATGCCAGAAAAAGCAAAGACAGCAGAAAAAGTCAAAATGTGTTGTACCTGAGATAAATCACATCCATATATGTAGTTCGCTAAGTTCATGGATTCGACTACTCACATTTTTTTTGACTACTCACATTTTTAAACAGATTGCTTATTTTAAATAACATTGATTGTTCATTAAGAGTGGGACAGGAGATAAAATAAAGACCAAGGCAGAAAGAGGCAATGTGTTTGGTAAAGATGACTTCCATCGCCCAGGGAGTTGGGTATGGTGAAAAGCAGCCAGTCCTGGAGATGGATGTCTGCTGGCCTCTGTACCATCCATTTATTTACATACACGATTACACATGTCTATCTTTCTGACTTCTCTGAATGCTTATTTGCATGTAAAGACAACACCATATGCATCTGTATATCTGCATCTACAATAACGTTAAGGGCACTTTGATCAAAAGCTTATGAAGTTTATTGTTTGTTAAAGAAAAATAAATATTTTAAATTTATTAAATATAAAAGAAAACGAGACCCAATTGTTATGATACTTAAAGAACTGTATTAAATGAGTCCAACAGATCAAGTATTATTGATAGTATCTACCTTTATGATACTAGATTACTAGAAAGAAATTCAAATACAATATGCAGTAAAGTTATTCCTGAAGACACTTGCAATCATAATTTGACTTTTATTTTGACGAGGCAGGTATGATTTTTACTTCCTCGCTTTATAAGCATGTAAATCAATAGCAGTAAAAAAAAAATCCATTTGGAAGCTATAGTTTGTCTGCTTTGAGCTAGTAAATATCTGAATATCTTAGGTATCTTATTCGAAACAGCATTATTAAATGCTATTTACCGGACAAAAATTTTACCTGTGTAAATGCGTATTTAAAAATAAAATATTAGGCCAGGCATGGTGGCTCCAGTTTGTAATTCCAGAACTTTGGGAGGCTGAGGTGAGGGGATTACCTGAGCCCATGGGTTCAAGAACAGTCTGGGCAATTTGATCAGACCTCATCTCTACAGTAAATCAAAAAATTAGCCGAGTGTGGTAGTAGTGTGCACCCGTAGTTCTGGCTACTTGGAATGCTGAGGTGAAAGGATCATCTGAGTCCAGCTGGTCGATGCTGGGGTGGCCACGAGCATGCCACTACACTCCAGACTAGGCAATAGAGTAAGATTCTAACTCAAAATAAAATAAAATAAAATAAAATATTAAATTGTCAAATCACAAGTTGGAAATTCAAATCTTGCTTTAACACAAATTTAAAGGATGCCTTCTTATATATGGATGACCACATCAGATTATATTATGTGACAAATGGATGTTTAAGACTATTGGAGTGAAATTTGACGTATTTCATAAGGTTATTATGGATGTAGACCACATTCCTATCATCCATGGGCTAGTGAAGAGTTTCAGCAACCTTTGGGATGTTTGTGATAGAGAAAGTAGCTACTATTGCTTATAAGCTCGTCATGTGCTATACACCACGTTGATTGTTTTATATAAATATCCATTATCTATTGAACCTTTACACTATCTCCAGTGGTGATCATTATTATCCACCATTATATAGATAAGTAGTTAAGAAACAGAGATTCAAAGATGTAATATTAATAGCCCAAGGCCAAGTACTAGATTAAGGATTTGACACCAAGGGTTGTGCTCTTAAGCTTCCCAAGCAAAGGCAGAGTTGATGGTTATTTTCTTCCAAAATAACTAGAAAAAGCAGCAAAATATGAGTAATAGAAGACTGAATACTTTAGATGGTATAATGCATAGAAATGCTAACAAAGGTTTTGGTTATGAATGCAGAAACCATACCAAGTACAATAAAAGCACAATCTATGCTTTATCCACTGAAATTGCTTATACCAG
The DNA here is from genome assembly GCA_027257055.1 of Cephalopachus bancanus. Classification (NCBI taxonomy): domain Eukaryota; kingdom Metazoa; phylum Chordata; class Mammalia; order Primates; family Tarsiidae; genus Cephalopachus; species Cephalopachus bancanus. Next base: position 2,568,187 of record JAPVLO010000176.1, on the reverse strand, counting down.
TCCTGTTTTTTAACATGGAGGACTGAGTACAGAAGGCATCAAGTATAGGATTTATTTTTAATGTGAAGGTAAAAATCAAAGTAAACTGGTTATTACTAATAATATCTGTCAGTCAGATTGAAGTTTTTAAAAAAACTTTTTAGTTTGAGGCTGATCCATGAAGATAAATAGCATTTAAAATGTGTTCAGTGGTGTGGGTTCCTTACAGTGAAGCAAAGAAAACAAAAGTAACATTTCCTAATTTTGTATTCATTGAAAACATTCCTTTGTACTTACTCCTCCAGATAGCTAATGAATACTTACATGTTCTTACTAGGTTTTTAAAAAAATATTTGATGTACTTTGCTGGAACCAACAGTTGAAAAGAATATCTAGATGGGAGAAGAAGTAAAGGAGGCATGCATATCTACTGTTTTCTGTATTTTAAAATTCTAATGAACGTCCACCCTGTAGTTGTAATGTTTTCTATCCCTTAAAAAATAAAAAAGCACTTTTCTGTACTTTTAACTATTTGTGACAAAATAGTTTACTTAAGTTTTCTCAATTATCTACTTCCTTTGACTTTTTAATGTAATGTGAAAATTTAATGTAGGTGTCTAATTTTCCTCATATTGCTTTTAGCCCTATTTCTCTGATGAAAAATATCATATTGTGAAAATTAGCAGACTTTGATCCTACTTAATAGAATTTCTCAAATCCATGAATTTACAATTATTTAAAAGAAAAGGATTTGAGACTGTGTATGTCTTTGCTAACTTGCAAATATAGCATTAGCTATAATAATTAGGGGACATTTGCATGAGGAATGGTTCCATCCTGAGCATTAACACTGATCAGTGATGAATGGCCAATGGATTCCATTAGAAAGTATTATGAATGGATGTCCCTTTAAGGTTTGAGAGGGAGGAATCTCAGTAGGTTGTTTAGGGATTAATAGGGAAGTGGGCTACTAGGTAAGAAATCAATTAAAAGTAACTATTTTAAAAACACACCAATTTTGTTTTTTTTAATTTGAAGTTCATTCTAAAATCTCCTCCTTGGGAATATCAACCATACTCATGGAATACTACCACTACTACTATTATGACTACTGCTAATACAATAACAGTTATCCTCTGTTAGTTTCTTATATAACATATGTAATGAGTGAGAATAATTTATGGGGTACACTTACAAATAAATTATGTTTCTCCTACTATATAAAATTCATTCTATGTAACTAGTTTTTTTCTTACTTCTTTATAAAACCCACAGAAATTCCCATAATATTTCTGATTACTCTATAAAGCATTTTTGAAAATTAAGCATTAGCATGTTTTAGTTTTCAATTAGTTTTTTACTTATGCACTAGGAAATACTCCAGCTGATCAGGAGTTGAATTCAGTTGTTTTATAAGAAACTATGTGCAAAGATGATTAGCTTTCTAATATTTCTAACTTTTTTTTACATTTTCTTGAGTCTCTGTTTTCTGGTTCCAATTTATTTTTTTAATTGCTCTATTAAGTTTACGTTACCATAGGCACAACACTTTATCACCTGTATTGAATTTCATCTACTTGCAGCTTCTAATGCTGTGTCAATTAATTTATCATATCTAAAATGTGGCCTATTTCACAATGGAGAGGTTTTACACAGGTAGCACTCTTATCAGAGGCTTGCATTTCATTCGCTTTTCACCACACTAAAGTACAGACTCATTTAGAATGCACTTTTGAGATTTGCCTACCCATATGAGTGGTTGGGCTTTCCACTGAGAGCACTTTTCAAATCACCGTGCAAAAAGGTGGAGCCCTTTGGTGGAAAATGCCCTTGCTGAGATGAGTAGGCAGAGAGTGTACTTCAAGGCTTACTGAAGTGACTGGAGTCTTGGATGAGGCTTTAGACAGGCAGAAGCTGTGTGGAGAAGAGCCTCAAAAGTTTCACTGAGATGAGAAAATATAAGACCTAACAGAGTAGATACTATGAAACTAGGATCTAGATGGACATATATTAATTATACAGGGGTAAGAAAAATATATAGTTTAGACCCATTCAGAGTGAAGAAATCTCACTGAAATACTTCAGGCATTCAGATGAGACATAATAAGATTAGGTCTTAAGATCAAAACTGCACAACAGAGTGAGGGCCATGTCCTAAGACTAAGGGAAAAAAAACAGATTAACCCTAACAAAACATAAAACTTAGCTTGACAAGATCAAGAGTACCCAACAGTAATTTAACTGCCTGGCAGAACAAAAAGAAATACCATTTAAAGAAAAATAACATAATTCAGCCACCTTCCATTGTATCATGTACAATGACCATCATATATTAAAACTCTCGAGACAGATGAAGAGGCAAGAAAATGTTCTCAATGACGAAGGGTAAAACAGTCAATAAAAACAGACCAAAAAGATGGTCCAGATGTAGAATTTTTTTTTTTTTTTGAGTTGGAGTCTCACTCTGTCACCCAGACTGGAGTGCAGTGGCCGCTCCCGACCACCGCAGCCTCGACCTGCTGGGCTCCGGCGATCCTTCTGCTTCAGCCTTCCGGGTAGCCGGAATTACAGGCATGCGCTACCTCAACCAGCTGATTTTTTGATTTATTGTAGAGATGAGATCTCGCTGCCCAGGTGGGTCTCGAACCCGCTGGCTCAGGCAATCCACTCACCTCAGCCTCCAGATGTAGAATTTTTTAAGCAAGAGACTTAAAACTACCACTGTAAATATGCCCAAGGTCTTCAAAGGAAAGGTGGGTATTTGAATAAACAGCTCAGGAATATAAGAAGAGAAATGGAAGTTATTAAAAAGAATCAATAGCAATTGAAAGTACAAATATCACAGAACATCTGACTGGACATTGCGGAAGTGATCACCAATTTTTAAAACAGATGAAAAGAAATGACCCAATATGAAAATCATGGTGGGGAAAAATGAAATGCAAAGTAAACAGAGTTTCAGTAATCTGTGGGAAAATATTAATCAGGATGAATATGTGCAATTGGAGTTCAGAAAGAAGCAGAAGCAGGAGATAATGAGACAGAAAAATATTTGAAAAATCAATTACCCCAAATTTCCCAAATATGGTTAAAAAATACCAATCTATAAATCCAAGAAACTCAGTTAATCTAAAGCAGTAGAAATTCAAAGAAAATCACATCTAGATGTATCAGTCAACTGATGAAAGTCAAAGATGAAGAGAAAATTATAAAAGCAGCCAAAGATAGACATTTTGTACAAGAATAATGATAAGTCTAACAAGTCTCATCAGAAATAATGAAACAAAAAAGATAATAAGATGATATCTTTAAACTGTTGCAAGCAAATAAATTTCTATATCATTAAAAATATTTTTACATATACAGGAGGAATAAAAATATTTACAGATAAACAAAAGCTGAGAAAATTTGTCTTTGGAGATATATGCTACAAAAAGGCTAAAGAATATTATTCAGCATTGAAGGAGAATAATATGATATAGAAATCTGGATATATAGGAAGAAATGAATAACACACACGATGACAGACATCTAGGTGAATATTAAAACTTTTTTATTTCTACTTTTATTTTTGAAAAAGACAAGTTATATTCAAAGCAAAAAACAATAACATTTAATTATGGAGTTTATAACTTCATAGAAATAAAACATGATAACTGCAACAGTGGATGAGGGTAAATGGAATGTACTATTGTAAGGTATTTATATTTTACAGTAACTGGTATAATACTCATTCTAATCACACTATAGTAAGGTAAGGATGCATATTGCAATTCTTAGAGCAACCATTGGTTAAAAAGTCAAAAAATGAAATAAAATGGAACATAAAAAAATATTCAATTAATATAAAAAATAAAGAAGGTAAAGAGCAAATAAATCACAAGATAACACACTTAAAACCAATCACATAAAAAATTACATTAAATGTAAATGAGCTAAATACTTCAACTAAAATTAGACTTTTAGACTGGACAAAACAATCACGTGTTTTCTACAAGAGATATTCTTTAAACCAACATTTCTCACACACCTACGATATATGTAGTACTCTGTAATATATTTATATCTCAAAAAGAGCATAATAATCTTGTCACACCAGCTTAAAATCCAGTTAGGAGTCAATAAGGAGAACATAGTGTTTAGAAACACATCAAGCAATTAAACCAATCAGATTATTCTTGAAGCAAGGCACTGAGCAGATTCTGTTATTTAGACAATATAAATTAATTATCTTCCTTCCATGATTATGGGAATATGTTTGTAGTAATACTTACTGATCTTCTTATCTTTTTGCTTTGTGTTCTTTGACTATTTCCCTTTAGCGAACAACTAATTCCATTTCACTTTCTTATTAACTTTCTATTATGTTTACAAGGTGCCAGATAGTCGTTTTTAGTTGTAATATGCTATTCTGTCATTAAAATTCTATAATAATACATAATTTAAAGGATATTTTCCAGTGCCTTTTCTATTTGCACTTAAATTGCATTATATCACAGTCAAGCACTAACATGTTTTTAAAAATACGTTTTAAAGGAAGATTTGCAGAAAAATTGATGAGATAGTGCAGATTTTCCATATGCCCTGCACCTGGTTTCTCCTATTATTAACTTCCTAAAAGAGTTTTGTTCATTTGTTAAACTTAATTAACTGATATTGAGATATTATCAAGGTCCATACTCTATACATATTTCCCTAGTTTTCCCCTAATGTCCTTTTTCATTCTATGATCCCATCCAGGATATGATATTACATTTACTTGTTATATCTCCTAAGGCTCCTTTTGGCTGTGATAGTTTCTCAGTCTTCTCTCTTTTTAATGATATTGACACTTTTGATAAATGTCTCCCTAGTTAAAATTTGTTTAGTGTTTTTATCACAATTAGACTTCAGTTATGAGTTCTGGGGAGGATGAACTCAGAGATAAAACACCTTTTTTCATCATGTTACATCAAGAATCATACTATCATGCTATATATCACTGCTGATGTGGGCCCTGATCACATGACTGAGGTAGTGTGTATTGGTTTTCTCCAATGATAAGTTACTCTTTTCTGCCTTTCAATACTGTACTCTCAGGCAGGCAATCACTATGCACAGCTGACACTTAAAAGTTGTGCTTCCCGATTGTATCAGACAAGATTCTCCAGAGAACAGAACCAGTAGTATATGCGTATGTATTTATATCTCTATTTGTACATATTTCTAATTGATATGTTTTCAAAGATGTTTATTTTAAGGAGCACAGATATGTACCTATATATGCACATCCACACAAATCCTTACAATAAATATACATGAAAATATTTACATTATGATACACATAGTTGGACCCTTGAACAACATTAGCTTGAACGACTCATGTCCACTCATACATAGATTTTGTCAACAAAATGCAAATCAAAAATACAGTATTCTAAGGATGTGAAACCTAAGTACATGGAGGACTGAATTTTCATGTACACGGTTCCATAGGGCCAACTACAAGACTTGAGTAAGTGTAGATTGTACTATGCACGAGGAGTCCTGGAACCAATCCCCCATGTATACAGAGGGATGACTGGAGAAAGACAGAGAGATCTCAAGTGGGGGAAGGGGAGTTGAATATTTGATTTTAAGGAATTGGTTCACAAAATTATGGTGACACACAAGTACAAAACCCGTAAAGCAGGCTAGCAGGCTAGAAACTCACATGGAATCTCCACGTTACAGTCTTTAGGCAGAATTTCTTCATCTCCGGGAAACCTTAACTTTTGCTTCTCAGGCCTCCAATTGACTGAATGGGACCCACTCATGTTACTGAGGGTAATCTCATTTACATTAAGTCAATTGAAGGTACATGTTAGTCACATTTACAGAATATCTTCACAGCTACATCTGGACTATTGTTTGACGAAACTACTGGGCAGTGTAGCCTAGGCAAGTTGACACATAGCATTTAGACATCATAACCTCCTTGAGTGTGTGTACCTACATAGATTACTTGGAATTTTTATGCATGAGAGCTTTGACTCTTCTCCCTTTTTTACTTATTGACTTAATTATTTATTTATATCAATATGGACTCAAGAATATTTATTTTATACTTTGAGTTATAATCTAATACTACTTATTTTGTGACTCAAATTGTTCTAGTTTTGGCCACTGAAAACTTTCAACTTGGTTCCATGTCCCTTTGACATACTTCCATTATTTACTATTGTATTTTATTTTTTGAGTATTTCCCTACTTTTTATTACAAGATTCTCCAGGCTCATTCTATATATATCCTGCCCCAGACCTATAATCAGCCATTTCTCCAAAGAGTCCTGGAACGTTTTATTGTAGAATAGTATTAGAAACCAAGATCTTGGTGCTAAGTATTCTCACTGTTACTGGTGTGTCATTGCTTTTAGGCCTTCTCAGCTGAGAAAGTAAGAAAACACATGTGTGCTTATTAACTCATGTATAAGCATGCATCTATAATACTTTTATATGTAACCATCTATGTCTATATTAAGCTAAACATGAGTTCATACTGACGTCACCAGTTCTAGTTTATCACATAAATCATTGTAGCTTCCCCCCTTGCTTATCAGTTAACCCCAACTCCAACAGTGAGATCTTTGATCACACCATCCACCATTAATTAACATAATTGTTCAATTCCAGTATATATGTATAGTAGTGTCAAAATTGTCAACCCTTTTCTTCATGGGAAACAATTTGTTTTTTAAAACAGTGTTTTACTCTGTCGTCCAAACTGGAGTTCAGTGGCATGATCACACATCACTACAGCCTTGACCTCCTGGGATCCTTCTACCTCAGCCTCTCGAGTAGCATGGACTACAGGCACATGCCACCAAGTCAGGCTAATTTTTTTTTGAGTTGGGGTCTCACTCTGTCGCCCAGACTGGAGTGCAGTGGCCGCTCCCGGTCACCGCAGCCTCGACCTGCTGGGCTCCGGCGATCCTTCCGCCTCAGTCTTCCGAGTAGCCCGAATTACAGGCGCGCACTATCACACCCGGCTAATTTTTTGATTTATTGTAGAGATGAGGTCTCGCCTGCCCAGGCGGGTCTCGAGCCCGCGGGCTCAGGCAATCCACTCACCTCAGCCTCCCAAAGGCCCAAGATTACAAGCTGAGCCACCAAGCCCGGTTCAGGCTAATTTTTTATATTTTTTGTAGAGATGGGGTCTCACTATGTTGCTCAGGCTGGTCTTAAACTCCTGGTTTCAAGCAGTCCTCCTATGTTGGCCTCCCAAAGTGCTGTGAGAGAAACAATTTTAACAACTAGAATATAGTGATTATGCTCAGCTCCTTTTAACTTTGGACTTACAGACTCTACAAATCTCGATAGTTACTTAGTCAGTACCTTTTCTCCACATTTAATTCACTGAGATTGTTATATACCTGTAGTACAGTTAGATCTTTTCACCATCACATCCATCCTGGGGTCCCCCAGTATCCTCAGTGACTTTTTAAAATTTCATATTTTAAGGTGCACTATGCTGTAAAACTTTACAGGTTTTGAAAAAACTTAATGGATTTTGAAATTACCTACCTAATGCCATGTATGTACCATTACAATACTGTAGAGCAGTGTTTCATCATCCTAAAAATGTCTTTAAGCCTTATCTATTCAATCCTCTCTCTTTTCACCCCAAATCCATGGCAATCACTTAGTTTTTACAGTTTCTATAATGTTGGCTTTTCTAGAATGTTATATGATTGAAATCATACCGTATGTAGCCTTTTCAGACTTGCTTCTTTTATCTAGTAATATGCATATAAGCATAATCTATGCTTGATAGTTTATTTCCTTTTATGTCTGGTCAGTGTTCCATTGTATGAATATAACATAGTTTATCCATTCATCTACTGAAGGACATCTTTGTGCTTCCAGTTTTGGCAATTATGAAAAAGCTTCTGTAAACATTTGCCACAGGTTTGTATGTAGATACAAATTTTTAAATCATTGGCTTATACACTGTTTAATACACTTACCACGAAGAACCTTTCAGCAATACTTTTGTATATACTAATAATTCTTTCATTCCTAGTCACCTAATCATGAAATATCAAATTCCTGGCCTCCTGACATTTTTTCATTTCTCCACTAAGGAAATATTGTTCAGTCTATAAGAGTTTGGCTGATCCGGTACTTAAGCACTGCGTACTTCCAGCCAAACAGCCTTGAAAGAAAAGCAGTGTAGAATTATGGAATGTGTCTGCCAGCAACAATCACAAGAGACTTTTTTTCTATAGAAAGAAAAATATCAAGAAACAGAAAAGTTCACAAAAGGAATGGGAGGTTATTCACCAAGTAGCTCTTCAGCCACATACAATCCATATTTTGATGATTTCATATTTTATAAGCCCCCAAGTAATACCTTAAAGTTCTTCACTTTTTATCCACATTCTCATAAATCACTCTTGCTTCAAGCTGCTAAAAAATAAACAGGAAACACACAACAGCTCTTTTCCTAAAACTTAATTTTTCTGGCCTATAAGAGACCAGGGAAACATTTTCTGACATCCTTTCCATGGTATAAGAGGCCATACAGCAAAGTGGTTAGGTGTCCATGTTTTGAGCCAGACTGCTTGGGCTCTCACCAGTTACAGGGCACTGAAGGAGGAGTAGGTTCCATAAAACTCCTTACCTTCCTTGTATCCCAGTTCCCTTTTCTTTAAAATGAAGATGATAATGATATCTGCTTCACAGAGCCCATGGGAGAATTAAATTAGTGAACTCTTAAATAGGAAGAGAATAGCACTCAATATCTGAGATGGAAAAACTGAATGTATTCTCTTCTGAACTAAGTAAAGTCTATGCTGGTCAGGCATATATACTCACTGAACCAAGTAAACTGCTGAACTTTCATAGGGTGCTCAAGAAAAAACGCTTGAACTGAGAGTGTCTTAGTCACAGAAGCAGGAGTTATTGACATCACCTTGGAAGTGCTGTTTGCATTGTAGGAGTGGGTTAATGTTAGTGTCAGCTTTAAAATGTATTCACTGGAGGAAGCCCACCATGGATTGACCAACTTTGAAGGCAGTGGGCTGTCACTGGTTGGCAGGATTTCAGGCATGTGTTAAAGAAAATGAATAGCCACTTATTGATCAAATAAGTTTAAAACCAGTTCTGGCATTTATTTGTTATCATGGTTAAACCATATGTTTCTTTTGTACATACTTGAGGAACTATTTGTTTTTTAGCTTAGACGTCATATACATAGTAAGTACTCAGTGAAGTTTAGCTACTATTATGTGGGAGTTTTAAGTCAATTTGGTTAATAATCAATGGTTAGGGATTAATACATCCTTAGCATATTTTTATTTCCAGGTCACAAATTTCTAATTGCAGAAGGCAGAGCATGAAGAATTTGAGAGTCTGACTTATAGCCTCTTCCATCATTCTAATAAGTACAGTTGCCCTATATGTTAATGTGGCTACTATCGTCACACAGAAACGCAGGACTGTACAAATGAACAGACAGGAAGAAAAGTGGAAAATTGGCATAAGTGGTAACATGTAACAGAACATAAAACACACTGTGTTTATGCGATATCCTCTACGTGCACATCATGCAGAGAACCGAGATGTGATGATGTGATTTCCTTCAGAGAATCTCCAAGCATACTGTGGCAATTCTGAACATACCTAAAAGAAAGGACTCTGGAAGACCAGACCCACACTAAAGCTGTAGAACAGACAGTGCAATCCAAGGTGTTGCCTTTCTTTACATATTGTCTATATTCATTACGTAAACTTTATCCTATGAGACAGGTACAATGGAGTCTCTCGTTTTCTTCTTTGTTCGCAATTTTGAAAGAACATGCAATACAACCCCATGGAATACAAAGGGAAACCCCTGGCAGAGGGGGGTTTACTAAATCTACAGCATATCCCAAATTCCTGATAGCTCCTTTTGCAAATAGAACACAGTTTTTCTTTCTTGTTCTTATTTTGCATTCAAATATTGAAATGCCCTCTATGAATCCCTTTCAATGGTTTCTCACGAATCATCTTATAACCACTAAAATGCAGATTAATATTTCCATTTTTCAGATAGTAGGAAAGTTAAGGTTATATGTCTAGTGTTGATCATCTAATAAATTACACAAATCTAAAGAATCCATCATTTTTCTTCTCCTGATGTTGGAGAAAATCAATACATTGCGTATTTATTATTTGGGAAAACACTCCCTGGGGAATTTGAGGCTTCTATATTGTTTTATACGAGAGAGAGAGAGAGAGAGAAAGAGAGAGAGCGAGAGAGAGAGAGATGGCTTGACTCTGCAATAGAAGGCAATTCTAAATCATTTTCCCTATTAACATATGTGTATGTGGTGAGTGATAATGAATGTCTAAGGTGGTGAAACATAACTATGATGCAGTGAGGTGTTGTCAACGATTTTTTAAAAATTTCCAATTAGCATTTGGAGAGCTTTCACTACAATGTCATCAGCAACAAGCCTGTGTGAAGGCATTTTTCACTGCTGACGAAACCAAAAAAAAATCATGCCTTTCCAAGGCTTACAAAAAGTGAGAAATGTAACATTGCATGCAGACTTTTCCAGGGTGGTAAATGACATTTTCAAACATCTGAACTCCTTCTATTGACGTTGTATGAACTCTCATGGGCCATCATTGCTGCTCATCAGCAAGGTAGTATTCTGTGAGAGAAAATGCATACATTCATATATTCACAATACATATAGATATACATATTTACATATGGGTATGTATATATGTATATACATATATAATTCATAATACATAAATTCAAAATATTTACTTTGTTATTCATTTTGATATCTTTGATTTTGTGGATAAATTATAGCTTACCCTTAGTAGGCAGACAATAATAGGAGCTAGTATCTCATAAGTCAAGACAAATTTATTTGATTTTAGGAGATGCGAGAGCTTATGTTTGTCTTCCTATGGTTCAAAAGCTGCCTAGATAGTTAGGGTTTGGGGCCAGGTATGGTGAATCATGCCTGCAATTTTAGCACTTTGGAAGGCTGAGGCGGGGGAATCACTTGAGCCCAGGAGTTCAAGACCAGCCTGGACAGCATAGTGAGACCTCATCTCTATACAAAATACAAAAATTAGTAACATGAGCTATTTGTGGAGTTTGAGGCAGAAGGATCACCTGAGCCCAGGAAGTTGAGGTTGTGGTAAGTTGTGATTGTGCCACTGCACTTCAGCCTGGGCAACAGAGTGGGATCCTGATACTCCCCCCCCAAAAGATACATTTGGCTACTTTCCAGTGTTGTACACCACAGACTAGACTCCTAGAATGAAAAAAAAAAAAGAAAATGTATCTTATTAACCAAGGAATAATAACACAAATGTGCACATACCAATATTTCTACTTAAGCCTACAATACATGATCAAATATAATTAAAAAAATGATTTTGGAGAAAATTCAGTGATATTACAAAACACTTAATTTTCATATTATTTCAAAAATTATTTTCAAATTTTCAACCTGTAATAAGCATTTATTTCTTAATATAAATGTCTAAATTTTCCCTTCTAACCCCATTCCAACCTCCATTCCTTTTTCTACTTTACTTTGCTAAATATTGGATACTTAAACAGCTTGTCATTCTCCAAGAACAAGATATAATTTTATATTCAACTTGAACTAGATAGCAAAAAACTGGGATCTTACTGGAATTTTCTTTAATTTTAAGGGCACATTCAAGCCTTTTAACCAACAAGTGAATATGAATACTTCAATGCACTTAGAAATGAAATTCATGTGATGTTCAAGCCCTTATCTCTTGGAGCTTGTAAACTAGAGAGCAAGAACAGATACATGTAGATGAAATAGAAGCAATAATGCAAGGCAGTGAGGCCTTAATCACCAAAAAAAGAACGATAAATACCTCTTACATACTATCATTTCTGTAAGTGGGCTAGAAAGGTCCCAAGGCACAACAGAATGGAAAGGAAAGGAGCTCCAATCGCGGTTGTGACTTCCTAGTGAACCTTTCTGGAACTCGGTGTCTTCTTGCACAATGCAGAGGTGCATGCACATCGTTTATGAGATCCCTTTCAACTTGAAAGATGGTAGAACCATTGGAATTGGAGACCTTGAAAATGTGTGTACAAGAGTGAGGATCTCACCTGGGCCATGAAAGTTGTAAAGAGTTGATTAGGGAGAAGATTGACAGAAAATGGGGCCACTATGAGTGAAGTCTGGAAATCAAAGAAGAAGATACCATGGGCAGGAGATAATGATAAATCTGGATGAAATAAAGATTAGGATAAAGAATAAGTATTATGGAAGAAGTGAAAGACCAATCTGAGAATTTTAGCTGTTTCTGTAGGTTGTATGGAAACACTAGAGATTTTTTTTTACCTCCAATAGTGATAAAATCTCTATTTTAGGACTATTAATAATATAATTGGTGGAGTGGAGGAGAAAAAGACCAGGAGATAAATGAAAGCATGGTTGCCTGTGTCTGAACATAAGCATGGACTAGGGTACTAGAAATGAGAATGGGCATAAAGTATGACAACAGAAAATATCTAAGAAAGAATAGAGAAGGCCTAGAGATTGACTGGGAAGGGCTGAAAGAAAAGGACGAGTCGGAAATGCCTCCAAGTTTTTGTTTGTTTTATTTTAGGTATATGAAAAAGGGCTGATGGCACTGAGGAAATAGGAGAAATTATTATGGGGAGGCAGAGAACGGTCATCATTGAGTCTACAGTGAATGTGTCGTTTTAAGGAGGGGCTTGGAGCAAGTTGAGTTATATTAGTTTGGGGTAATTCTGGAGATTCTGAGGAGTCTTGGCAGAAGTGCAAAGTCAAGCAAGGAACTATAATATCTTTAGCAGATTTCTGCTTACAAGTTTTAAAGAGGTCTTTCCATTTTTCCTTGAATCATGGGAAGAAGTATTTTTCCAGTATAAAATTGCTTTTGGCAACAATTACACTGATAAATTTCATTAATTTAAATCATTCTTTCATAAGCATTTTGACTGCAAAAAAAAAATCAAGTTAAACTTGGCTCATAGCTAACTACTTACTACATATAGCATATATTTTGTTAAGCTAAAATAAATCTACATAATTAAGTTTACTAGCAACTTGTGCCATTATATTTTGTCAAAACCAAGAGGTGACATGCAATTAAACTTACTTGGCTTTGTAACTTTTCCTGTTAAGATGGGTCTTTTAAACATGTCACTGGCAACTGTTCTCAGAAGCAGGATTTTGATCCTGTAGGAGCAAATACATACTCGAGAAAATGATATTTGTTAGCACAGAATCATATTACTTTGTCTTAATGAAACTCAGTCAGTGTTTATCAAGTAAAATGTATTCAATATATGAACATAAATGTAATGATGCTTTCTACTTATGACAGTGAAATGGTCCCCTTACCCAAGAAGACCTACTATCGAGAGGTCTTATTAGCATGAACAAGCTAAATCTTTACAGCTGTAATGCAGATATTATTCCAAATGTTAGCATGGATGCCCCAAAGTGTGACCAGTACAGCAGTATGCCCCTGGCAAAGTGAGTGTCCTGCCAGGACCTCCTGATGCAAGTAGAATAGGTCTTGCGACCTTCCTTTCCATCTCTTGTTTCTGTACAACAGTAAACTCATAGTAGCTGTTAAACACCTCATTTATGAATTTAAACATTCAAGGACTTTCTTCTTTGACAACTCATTATTTTTATATCCAGGGTCTAGTACTGAGTACACAATAAAGACAAATAGGGGCCAATTTTTTTTCTTCTTTAACCACCAAAGCTAAGGTCAAATAAATTTTTTTAAATTGTAGAGTTGTGGGGTAGTGAGGATTTGCTACATAAGTAAAGTACATGCAGGTGAGGACTGGGCTTCTAGAGAGCCCTCTCTCCCCTGGGAGTGGACCCGGTACCTAGTGGGTGGATGTGTGCCCATAATCTTCCCCTTCCCTTTCTCCCTCCTTAGCAGTGCCTGGCATTTGTTGTTCTCACCTGAAAGGAATATTTTTGAATATATGAATAAATGAACATAGTTTTCTTCTAAGGGTGACTTTCCTGTCCTAACTCTTGTATAATGAGTACATTAGCCCAAGAGGCTGAGTCTACTAGTGGAAATGCAACTCTTGGTAGTAGCTATTTCTGCTTTTATAAAGGGCGGTGTGTGAATGTAGAATTTAGTATTAACTTTGGCATCAAAGCACCACTGTAAAAGTCTGACCTGGCATTTTCCAACCCTTTTCGTATCGCCTATCTATTACTGAGCATTGGGACAAAACTTACCTAGTTCTGCCCTCATCTCTGACCTGCTAAGTTGTTTCAACCTACCAAGAATGAGAACTCCAACAGCATTACTAGTGTATTTAGGGTCCCAGAATAAGATCCAACATCCTGAACTAATGATAACATGGGCAATGCTTGAGAGGGAGGAGAATTAGATTAATTTATTTAAGGAGGTCCTGATACCTCCAAGGAGAAAGAGAGAATCCACCCACTGAAACTTGCCCCTGGGCTGCTGGGCTGCTGAGGAATGACTGGCACTCATTGACCTTCCAGGCCATATTCTAAATGAAGGATGAAATGCTCTGAAGGGAGAATCAAAGCATCCAGGATGGGTGTTAGGTGACACAGCAAAAAGAGAATTTTAAAGGTAGCGTACTAGAGTTCATTTATGTTTGTCCTCTGGCAAAAATCTTCAGGGGTTATTACCAAATTCCCAACTCAGGGCAAGGAAGAAGCCTAAAGAGGTGAAAAGCCACATCTCCAGATGTGCAACAAAATCACAATGGTCAGAAAGGGGCTGCCTCCACCCAGAGATGGGCAACACAATCCATTGCCGTGAAAATTATACATCAGAAATTCTGTTTATACTTTTGTATAACACATAAGAAATATGTCTGATAGTATCTATTATACATCTGGACACTTACACAATACTAGGGCCACATGTAACCAGCTTCATATCTCATACAACAATTTAACTTTCAGAATATTTTGGTTTACTATATTTTAAAGTGATTTATGGATTATATGGTCTTGTATAGCAGATGTTTGAAATAATTTGAAATAAGATGAAGAGTGTATGTGAAAGTCTTTTATGCTATCTCTGTGTCTTCTATTTTAAGGCAATATATTTAAAAGAGTTGTTCAAACTAAAAGTTACTCGTTTACAGATTTAACTTATTTATTCATATCCATCTATCCTCATCAATCTACATCTATGCATCAATTCATCTACCTATCTATCTACAAAGGTGTATTCTAAAATATGTATGGATGAGGTACTGTCTCAAAATGTTTCAACACCACCAGTATAGAAACAATAACAACAACAAAACAGTACAAGCATATTCCATCATGTAACCTCATGTTTTTTTGAACAAATTGGTGGAGCACATTTCCTCTACTTCAGGACAGTGGCAGCATTCACTGTTGAAGGTAAGATTTTAAAACAGAGGAAGCAATCTCTTCCTTCAGGAGAAGTAAGAGTGAACAGAGGGCCTGGAAACTGTGCTGAGCAGGGGTGAGGACATACGACATTCCACAGATAAGCTGCTGAGGAGGTCTGTGCTGGGGATTATCCCGGTGGCATTTAAAGTGAGAGATCAATTATTTCACCCATTTATTCCTTGTTTGCCCCAAAAGGATGCATTTGCTGGACCCTGGGATATAAAGGTGAAAGTGATGCCTCCCTGTTGTCAAGAGGTTTATGGTCGAGACGTGAATTCACCTAAACAAAAGTTCTTTACAATATCAAGATACAGAAGTTGATGGTCAAAAGTTAATTCATCTAAACAAAATTGCTTTATAACATCAAGATACATCTATTGCTTTAAAACCCAAATTAAAAGGTTAAAAAACCAGTGGTAAGGATTCAGTCTGCCTTTTCTTTTATATGGACGAAAATTATATCCATACAAAATGTGCTTTTTTTTGTTAAAGTTCTCAAAAATAGAAACTTCTATTATTCAGAAACAAAAAATTAAAATTAAATAAAAGTAAATCATACCAATATAAAAATATTTAAACACTTAAATTTGTGTAAAACTGTATATGAAATAAGTTGTACAAATACATTTTAAAACACAATGTACAAAAACACCATCAGTTTATAAAAGCATTCACTACCTATGTTAAATATTATGAATACATAGTTAAATTTCAATATGCATTTTAATATAATCTTGGTCTTCAAACTGATATTTTTAAATGTATTTGTCGATAGGTTATGCTTTTCCTGGCACAGTTTATCTAAAGCAAATGAAACAATCATGCTTGACATTTAATTGAAAGAAAAAATCAAAATGTCTTTATGTGTTTTGACTGTTGTTAGAATGTATTAAAATGTATTTTATAATGGAATCTTTAAAATATACTGATCTGACTTAAATATTTAAAAATCACTTCTTTGTCCTATACTGAAGAATTAGGAGATGATTTAAACATTTATAGGAGCCGGGCTCGGTGGCTCAGCCTGTAATCCCTCGCCTTTGGGAGGCTGAGGTGAGTGAATTGCCTGAGCCCGCGAGTTCAAGACCCGCCTGGGCAGCAAGACCTCATCTCTACAATAAATAAAAAAATCAGCCGGGTGTGGTAGCGTATGCCTGTAATTCCGGCTACTTGGAAGGCTGAGGCGGAAGGATCGCCGGAGCCCAGCAGGTCGAGGCTGCGGTGGCCGGGAGCGGCCACTGCACTCCAGTCTGGGCGACAGAGTGAGACTCCAACTCAAAAAAAAATAAAAATAAAAATAAAAATAAAAAATAAACATTTATAGGGAATGGTAAAAGCTATTTCATGTAAAAAAAAAAAAAGCAAGAAAGAAAGAAGCAAAAAAAAGAGAAGGAAGGAACGAGGGACAGAGAGAGGAGTAAAGAAAAAAAAGGAAGGAGTAAAAGACCACAAAGCAATTCACGTATTAGAAAGACCTAGATCTAACGTCTACTGGGCACTTTGTCAAAGTCAAGTGCTGAACTGTAGACTTCCTCCGTGGGCTGAGGGGCCATGTGGTGGTCTGTTCACTCAACTCTGCCAATGTGGTGAAAAACCAGTCATAAAAATTCTGTAAACAAATGGGCATGGTTGTGTTACAATAAAACATCTTTAATGGACACTGATATTTGAATTTCTCACATCACACCATCTCCCTTTGGTTTTTTTTCAAACCATTTAATCAAAAATCAGTCTTAGTTGGCTGGTCATACAAAATCAGCTGTGGCCAGATTTGGCTCCAGACCACATTGGCCACCTCTTCCCAATGTTGTATTAACCATTGAGGTGAAGGCATTTCCAAACTGTCCTGTGAAGTGGAATGAGACTAACTTTCCAGAAGCTTATTTGCTCAGGGTATTGAGAAATCTCATCAGAAGGAATTTCTTCCAAGGTGGAAAAAAAATGGACAGACAAGTTTAGTCTACAGATGGAGGGAGAATTTTGATTTCAACATATTTTTTCACATAGATTTGCCTTATAGGGTAACCTCCATGAACTTGTGTCTAAATTCTCATGAAGGGCTTACTTTTAAATGTTTGTTTGTTTGTTTTGTTTTATTTATCTTTTTGAGTTGGGGTTTCTGTCACCAAGCACCATCACAGCTCACCACAGCTTCAATCTCCTGGTCTCAGACAATCCTTCTGCCTCAGCCTCCCAAGTAGCTGGGACTACAGGCACTCACCATCACACCTAGGTGTTTATTTTTTTAAATAACTTTTTGTGATGAGGTCTCAATTATGTTACCCAGGAAGGTCTTATACTCCTGGGTTCAAGCAATCCTCCCACCTTGACCTCTCAAAGTGCTGGGATTACAGGCATGAGCCATCATGCCTGGTAACGATCCCATTTTTTACCCAACGTTACCTAAGGAAACTCAGAGATCCATGCTTAATTACAGTAGTTATGTGAGGGCAGTGTTCTCACTTCTCTATTGGCCTTGAACTAATTCTCTCAGAAAGCAGGCTAACAGCAATGGCGGCCAATCTACAAGGAATGCATCCCGCCAGGCTCATTCTGCTCACACCACACCTTGGTGCAATTTCTGCATAAATTTTCATATGTAGAATCAAGTATATCTGATCCAAGAATATATTGTTGATTAGGGGTTTAGTTTTAGCTTTGTTTTGTTTTTACCTGGTTTAGTTGACAAAATGACCATTTAAAAATCTAAGTAAATATCTGAAGACCTAATTATTGTAGACAAAAAGTCCAAGATTAATTTTAATCTTAATATGCTTTTAAAATTATTTCAATAGCTTTAGGGGTACAAACAGTTTGTGGTTACATAGACGTGTTGTATAATGGTGAGGAAGTCTGGGCATACCCCCACCTGGGTATATTGTACTGGATAGGTGATTTCCCCACCCACCCACCTACGCTCCCTACTCTGAGTCTCCAGTACCCATTATTCCATTCTCTGTACCTTTGCAGACCCTGAGCTTAGCTCCCATTTATAAGTGAGAGCGAAGCTTCATTTTCCATTTCTGCATCGCTTCACTTAAGATAATGTTCTCCTAATACAAATATTTTTAAAATATAGGTTGATAACTGAGCACTTGTAGTTCTGAAGTTACTCTCATCCATAAAAATATGTATCTCTAAACATTAATAATTGCATTTTACAATTTATTTTTGGAATTAATTTCCACTGGATCATCATTTCACATTTCTTGGCACATGGAATGCAACACTATAGCTTTTAAAGCTGTCACTTGGGGAGTCTTTTATGAACACAACAAGAAGAAAAGTTTCAGAGCATCTTTTTTAAAAAAAATTATTGAAGTAATGAAAATCAATCAATACATTTCTATGTTTTCTAATGCTGTGAGTGAATGTAATTGACCCTTGGACAACATGGGGCTCGAACAGTGCAGGTCCACTTATATGTGGATGTTTTTCAATAAGTATAATGGAAAATTTTGGGGAGATTTGCAACAGTTTAGAAAAACTCAAAAGCAAAGTACAAATTCCCTCAACACATTAGAAAATATCAAAAAATTACAAGAAAGGTAAGTATGTCATGAATGCAGAAAATATGTGTAGACAGCAGTCTATTTTATTATTTGCTACCATAAAACATACACAAATCTATTGGAAAATGTTAAAATACATCAAAACGTGCACAGATGAGAAATGTCAATGCACGTCAAATTGCTATAGTAAATCCTGACTGCATCAGTTAACTGTTGCGGCCACTGTACTGCTGTAGTGATTTTGCAGCCACTCCCTGTTGCTGTTGTGGAGGACTCAAGTATTGTGAGTATCCACTGACATCACCCCGTGAGTCTGATTCGCTCGCACGTTCCTCTTTCCAGTAAAATTTGTATCACCGTAAAAAATCACCCCTTGCGTTTCTCATATATTTTTTGGCCATTTTAGTGCAATCTCATAAACCTTGAATTAACACCCTGGGACCCACCCAGAGTGCACTTGTGATGCTGGGAGTGTGTCCCAAAAACAGAGACAAGTCTTGACATTGCAAGAATAAACTGACCTGCTGGATGTGGACCACAGATTGAGGTCTGCAACTGTGGCTACTTGACATTTCAGACAGATGATTCATCTTATATACAGAGGACATAACTTAAGGTAACAAAAAAGACAGTAGTGTACTGTAAATGTATTTTCTGTTTCTTATGATTTTCTTAATAATATTTTCTTTTTTAGCATGTTTTATTGTAAAAACATGATATATGATATATATTAACTGTTTATGATATCAGTAAGGGCTTGTAGTCAACACTAGACTATCAGTTAATTAAATTTCTGGGAGTCAAAGTAATACCTTGGCCAGCTGTAGTGGCTCATGTTTGCAATCCCAGCACTGTGGGAGGCAGAGATGGGAGGACTACTTGAGCCTAGAAGTTTGGGACCAGCCTGGACAACACAGTGAGACTTTATCTCTACAAAAATTTAAAATAAAAAAGTTAGCCGGGCAAGGTGCCACATACCCAGACTACTTGGGAGGTTGAGGTAGAAGGATGGCCTAAATCCAGGAGGTCGAGGCTACAGCGAGCCATGACTGTGTTACTGTACTCCAGCCTGGTTAACAGAGTAAGACCCTGATCCCCCCTCCACAAAAAAATGTTACAAGTAGATTTTCAATTTCGCAGTGGGTCGGTACCCCAAGCCCTGTGGGGTTCAACGTCAACTGTATATTGTTTCCAGTTTTCCATAGCAATTAAACTAAACCACAGGCACAGGCAGAACTTTTTCATAATGATTTGGTAAGAAGTTCCCATCATACCCGAGTCACTGACCAAAGCCTTCAGTGCTCTATAGTTGACAATAATCTTCACTGTTGTTGTCACAGTGATGGCGGTGTCTTTGCCAATCATAGGTTTAGGTTTTTATACCTGAACTCAAATTTCCAAATTTCAACAATGTTGAAAAGAATAAAAAGAATAGATGATGGAAGGATGGAGGGAGGGAGGGAGGGAGGGGACTAGGAAGGAGGGAAGGAGGAAAGGAAGGAGAGAAGAAAGGAAGGAGGGAGGGAGGGAGGAAGGGAGGAAAAGAAGGAAGGGAGGAAGGGAGGAAAGGAAGGAAGGAAGGAAGAAGAAGGAAGGAAGGAGGAGGAAGGAAGGAAGGAAGGAAGGAAGGAAGGAGGGAAGGAAGGAAGGAGGGAAGGAGGGAAGGAGGGAAGGAAGGAAGGAGGGAAGGAGGGAAGGAGGGAAGGAAGGAATTCTATATCCTCAAAGGATAAAAACATGTAGGTTTCAAACAAATTCATTTTGCCTATGAAGGAGACACTGCCTGTTCATAGATTTTAATCTGTGGTCATTAAGATTGATCAGTATTTTCTTTCCACCAAGACCCATGATGATATCCTCAGACTCTCTGAAATAGTGGTTAACACACACAATCACGGGATTACAAACCTCTTCATCCATAACAAATTTTCAATCAAAAAACACACCTAACTTATTAAGTTGCATCTCCAGCTGACTTTGTATTCCATTTCTTCCTGCATTCAGCTGGAAGCATTGGCAAACAGCAAAATATATGCTTCCTTTGCTCCGTGTTGCCAGGCAGTCGGGGCAGAAATAATTAACACAGGAAAGTGGACTGCCAGTGTCCTGCTGTACAGCTCTGGAAAGAGTTCAAATATGACAAACATTCTTCGCTGTCCCTTCTGGGACGCAGGCTCTAAAATAACAGTTTGAAAGGACAACTGCCAACTCCAGTTTCAAATCATTTGACAGCACTGCAGAATTTCATTCTAAAATCTGACTCCGTTTTTATTTAGAGGAGAATTCATCTACGTGCACACGTCTTTCTGTGTCCGTCTGTAAGAGTCCTCCCTGCTATCCTGCCACCCCTGCTCAAAACCCACTGTCTGATGAAGAGAATCCTGGGCACTCGATCTTTCCACAAGTGCATAATTCACACTGGACTCAAAGGCAGACCTGGGGCTGTGAAGAGCCCTGGAACAGGCAAGTTAAGAGGATCAAAGTTTTCTTTTTAATGCCCTATCTCACTTTTTATCCAACTCTGTTTACATTAAAAACAAAAAAGTTGGAAAACCAATCAATTCAGTAAATATGTTCTCACAGAGAAATCTTCAACCAGAAGTACCTAACATGAGAAGCAATGTAATATACATACAGGTGCTTTCTAAGAATTGAGTAGGGTTTGTTGCACGTTAGGCCAATGAATACATTGAGTATTCGGCAAGGTATAAGACCCCATAGTGAGCGCTGGAAACCAGTATAATAGCACAGTCCCAACTCACAGATAGTTTTCACTTGATAAGAAAAATAGGGATGTCAACAGTTATTTCAGTGCAATTCAGCAAATGCTTAAATAGAGGTCTAGGGAGGATGCATCAGGCATAGCGATCAAGAACTCCTGAACTGATTTTGCTTTACAGATGTTAGTCCTGGGGCATCATGGTGACTCTCCAATGCAACTCACTCCTCATGCAGACACCCATGGGAAATTAACACACACCTTTGGTGCATACACTTCAGGTTTGAAAGCCTGGGCTCAAGTTCTGTTTCTCTTCATCCATTCATTTCTTCACTATGTATATATATCTTATTATGTGGGCTTATCCTGGGATATAAAATAAATAAGACAGTCTAGACTCCTGACTTCATGGATAGAAATAATTTGGTGTGAAAGACCAGATACTTGGTAAAAATAAAAAGTGCGTTAGCGACATGCAAGCAGAGGTAGCCTCATGCTGTACTGTTCTCACCATGTCCCTGAGCATGCCTGTGTCAGGCTCAGTTCCTCATGCATAACACGAAGGAGTTGAAGCTCATCTCTAGGTCCTTCTAAATCTATAGATACTATAAAATTTCTAGAGACACAGAGCTAGCTGCTTTGTAAGTCTACTACTTTTTGAAATCACTGAGCGCCTCTGAAACTTGCTGCAGTAGAAGAGTGTTTATCTTTGGAGTCCAGAACAACTGGTTTAACACCATGACACTGATACTAGCAGTGTGACCTTGGGACGATTTATAATTTCTTGAGTCTTAGTTTCCCCAGTAAAGTAGGAATAATAATAAGATAAGGTTTACTAAAATGGAACAACAAAAATATCTAAAACAAGTAGCATAGTGTAATGGCTGGAGTGTAGACACAACATATTGCTAGCTACTTGCCCCTGCATTTTTTCTCACTGGCCCCAAATCATTCAATTGTTCAATCTCACCAATTTCTCTCTGCCTTTCTCTCCCCCACCCTCCTTCCATCTCGCTGAGATTTATTTGTTGAATTTATTGAACAGTGGCATTTGTGGAATGCCAATTTACTTGCCAGGCATTATGTTAGGTGAACAACACACAGTGAAGAGCAGAACGCTCGTTCAGGTCTCGTCCTGAAAGAGAAGTCAGTTTATTTGTGCTCTGGGTGTCAGCCTACCTTCTAAGGAAAAGTTCTGTGGCCCTGGCCTGTTACTCTGAGTGCCTCTGGAACATCAGGACTTTGAGTGACATCCTCAGTGATGCTGTGCCATTTCAGAAGGCAGCTCTTCCCCAAAAGGGTCAACCTACCTGGGAAAATATCCCATCAACTACTGCTTTATGCTATCACAAGCAAACCTTAACTAATTTTTGCAACCTGATAACATAAAATTGAATGTAACTGGAAAAAAATTCCCACTGTTTGAAAACTTCCATCACCTGAGTATACCCGTTTCTAATTATTGGTAACTAAAATAGTCTTGTGAAAAAAAATCTGTCTAAGCACTTCTAATTTTCAAGTCCTTACAGAGGTTCACATCTTCCCTTTAGTGTCCACCTTTGAAGTTTTTTTGTCCAAAGTTCCATTCCCTTAATTAGTTCCCAAATAGACAAAATTATTAGTTACCTTTATCTTCCCCAGATCAGCTATTTTCAGTTATGACATTTCTAATTTCCAGAAAGATTCAGCATGAAAATATTTGTCCTAGTAGGCTCGCTCAACCTACTTTCAATTACTGAGTGGATTTTCTTGACCCAAGATTTAACAGTTGGTTGCCCTCTTCCTGAAATAGCTAAGGTTATGGGTCTATCTCTATGTTTTTGAGTCCTGAAATTCTTCCTGACTATCTGAAATGAATGAGTCATTTACCTCTAATGCTTGGCATTTTTTGTTTTCATTTTTGTTTGAAGAATACCCATGTTGGATCTGTTGGCTATCACTGGAGTCATTTTCTTCGGGCAATACTGTTTCCACTGCTTGTGGATTAAGACAGTTGCTTCCCCATGCCCTGTGGACCAGACAATCAGTGGGTTGCGCTGGCTGGTCAATGAGCCCTGATGAAGTGTGGTCAGTAAATTCTCTTATCACCATGGTAACTGGTATCCTCCTTAGACGCTGTCCTATCTTGATACCGTGGGGAAAGAGCTTGACGACACATCACTGTGATCCCCTTTCACATTAACCTTGTTGTTTGATTCGGTCTTTGGGGGTATTGTTGTTCAACTAATTACAAATCCATAAAAATGCCCACATCTATAATTCTGCAGTAGTATCACATGAAAATTTGGCAGATGTTTGCCTGAAGTCAATGTAGGTAATGTCCAAATTTATTATTTTAATGATCTTTGACAAAAAGAAATGAAGAGATTTAGCTGCATTGTTCTTTAAAACCCCAAGCTCGGTCTTAGTGTCCTTGTTTTTCCTAAGGGCTCACAAAACATTGCCTTAATTTATATCAGAGTTTTCAGTTTCTGGCTTAATCTTGACATAAGACAGGCTCTTTTTTATTTGATTTAAAGTTTTTCTTTTTTCTGTTTTCCCTGAAATAATCATTATAGTTAGCCCATTTTCCAATTTTGTGTAGAAACTGGTTTCCATGTCAGTGGATACCTTTGTGTGATATGGCCAAATTAAATTTCTACTGAAACAATCTTAGCTATTAGAATTCTCCATTCCAAGCTTTTAGAAGTGCAAACATTTGCAAAAGAATGCAGTAGGTTGCTTATAAGTTATTTGTTGGCTTATATGGGGGAGAGTGCTGACTGGGTTTTAATTAACTCAGCCAATAAGTTGTATGCCTCCAAACCATTGTTTCCCAATGATTAGCAACCTCCAAAAGCCATATCTGTTTCTGAGACGGTGACCTTATCCAGACTCTTTCTTAAGGGCATATCTCTGCTGGATGATAAACACCCCACAGGTCTGGGGAGTTCACATTTTGCATGCGCGATAATGTAGGAAGTGATATACCTAGCCAAGACTAATGGTTTATCTACAATACACCATAGATGGGCATTGGCAGGTTTTCAGCTTTCCACTCAACATTCTCGCAATTTAAGGCAGACTCTCGGCATCACTTGGCTGCACTTTTTGCAGTTTACTTTATCATTATACAATGCTGTGTGATTTCATGTCACAGCCAAACAAAGTGAATCGTGGAGGGTTTGCATTATTATTAGCCACAAGCAAAACTAGAATGTCCCAGGACTTCACCACCCATGGGTGTGTCTGCAGTAGAGTATGCTGGCAATGCCAAAGAGGTTACCTCATAAGCCCAACACAGCTATTTCTGTGGCCAGGTGATAGTTCACAAATGCCCGTGACATCAGTCCTCTTGATGTCTCTTCATGACGGCCACTTTTGATCAGGGAGTCACCTTGCCTATGACAGAGTCTCTGGTGTTCTCTGGGAGAAACCACTTTTCTATAATATTTTTTACTGAGAGAGTCTCAATACTTTAAAAAAACTCTGCAAAATTCAAATGGTACGAAACAACACAGAGTTATATTTGCTTCTCATTCTAATGGTGTCAACAGATGCCTCATACTTTCCTGACAGCCTAAAGGGTCAGCTCCAGACCCTGAGTCCAGAGGGAGAGAAAATCACCCTGATCTGTTCATCTCTCTAGTCTCTGACCTACACACACACACATACACACACACACACACACACACACACACACACACACACACACACACACCATTTCTGCACATGAACGACTCTTTAAATGCTATTATTGCATCTCATGAATCTCAGATGTACCTGGGTGGGTGGGGGAGGGGAGCAACCCAGAACATCATTAGATACTGTTGCATTTTAGGTTCTGTTGGTACATCCTGCTGAAATAAATGGAGAATATTCCCTACCAAAATAAAACAGTGGAAAAGATGACAAGAGGGTAATCAGTCCACCTATTCTTTCTTTTTTTCTTCTCAGCTAGGAGGAAGCAGCTTCCTTCCAAAAATAGTTAAGGAATAGTGATGCCAGAGTCTGCTCCAAAGATAAGGGTCACAGCTGGAACTGTTACACAGACATCTCTCATGACCAAATCACTGTTTAGTGCAGGTATGCTTCCTTACTCCTAATGAATCCTGGCTTTAGAATTGCAGGAATTCATTCAGCAGAAGGAAGGACAGCACTCATGTGTTATTTGTCCATGACTGAATCACCTTCTATAGAGTCTAAATTCCATAATTTTGTCTGATAGATGCTTGAGTGTTTTGTGAATGGGCTCTGAAAATCAGGATCCAATTTGGAAACACTGGTCCTGCAAGTGACTGTTTTGCTACTAGGCACACATTTGTACACTTTAAAGCAATCTCAATTACAAAGAATGACATATGTAGAAAAAGTGATAAACTGGAAAAACGACAAGTACCACAGCTTAAATCATCCAGGATTACGTTAGATAACTGAAATAGTAAATTTTCTAGAATGGGGTTGTAGTGATTTCTATGAAATATGCCTTTGTGAGGCAAGGTAATTTTCTCCCCTTCAAAGCGTCTGCTGCCATTGATGCCCTTGTTTTGGGAAGAGAGGTTCAACCATCCCACAGCCTGGAATGTTTGAAGACTTACTGTCTTCAAGGTGGAATTCCTTTATTCTCTGATCACTATTTGAATCAAAGTTAGTCAAGTCAAATGGCAACCAAACATGTATCAAGTGAGTGACAACAATCCGAGAGGAAGACCCTACTAAACCTGAGATGAAGGCCCACCCACACCTACCCTTTCAGGGAGCATTAAAAGAAAGACTGTGAGCCCAAGCAAACACATCCAGAGGCCACATCTTATGTCTGCCAGTGGTCTACTGGGTGCCTTCTACTTCTAGCCAGTAGCCCCTGTGCCAACCCCTGCCACTTCTACTTGCAATTTCTAATTTAAATTCATTCTTATTTCTTTCTTCCAATCAGACACACTCCCTAAATAATAGGTTACATACACTCACCTACATGGATGAGGCAGAATTCACATCTTATATTTGTAAAATTGTTTTGAGAAAATGCTAAAAACAGTAATTAAGTAGAACCAAATAGAACTAATTCTTAACTTGGGTTCATTCATTATTTTTAATCTCAAATATGAACTTTTTCATTTTATGTCTATGAAAAACCTGAGTTATTAATAAATTCACATGCCTGGATTTACCTTGTCCAAAAAATGCAAATAAAACTACAGATAAAGCAGTTTGCCAGTGTATGTTTCAGCTACTAAATAGAAACTTCAGCAGTCCTTTAAAGTAGTAACACCAAGTCAATGATTGCCTTCCAAATATTTTTTAAAAGCTGAAAAAGGTGAGGACTGTGTTAATGTACTTCTTAATTTGCACATTTCAAAGATTTTAACCAGTTATTGTAGCTGTTGCATGTTTAAATAATACAGAGAAGGAACATACTCCAGGAATACAGTTATCTGGTTTTTACAAATAATGTAAGATTCAGATACTGTTTTTCTATCTCAAAGTTAGGCCTCTTAGAAAATAGTTAAGAATAACGAAATGGTTCAGATGGCAGGATGAATTTTCAAGAAATAAGTTCATGTAGCATAAATATTCATAATCATGTTAGCTTCACTTTTTAAACAATTTCCAAGACGTTAGCTTGCTACCGTGTAACTGTTGGTCAAATGAGAGACACAAAGGTTAGGATATGCTTCCTTCATTAATGATTTGGCTCAATGCACACAGCAGTATAATGTATTTTATGAGTGAGGGAAATGATATTGGTTTGAGAGGTCTCATGTAGCAGTCATATCCTGTCCAAATATAATTTTGAAAACAATCAGAGCCATTATGGCTCATACAGAAAGAAAGATAAAGACAGATAGCTGTATATGGGTTTTTAATAAGTAATTCACCCTGGGTCTTGAAACATCAGATTGCCAAGTAATGCTATTAATGTATAAGCATGTTAGTGAAATCATGTATTCCTTCCATTGGCTGACTTTAGATATGTTTCCAATGCAAATATTGTGTAAATGTATTGAATCCAAGTTATGCAAATCAAGAATGCAATTCATCTTTCAAGAATTTTACTTGATTACTTCACATGCCAAGGAGCATTTTTTCTGGCAACAGACTACTGACTATTTATACCTAACACATTCCACTGGTGAAATTATGCCTCTTTTACTAACATTGGATATTTATTGCTTAATATATTGATTACCTCTCAGTCTTTGAGGTTAGAGTCTTGTGAAACTTCTTATTTGAGCCTTCCATAATGAAAGAACACTATCAGTATGATTTATTTATTTATTTATTTTTGCAGGGAATGGTGTGTGTGTGCTCACAAATGTGAACCTCAAGCAAAGACTTAAAAATAAATTATCTTTGATATAGAATGCTTGACCATCAATCATAGTGTTGGAGCAGATTTCAAAGACACTCCCTCTTCCATCTGGCCATGTGCTGTTTCTCATGCTAACTAAGACACAATGCACCCCTGTGATATTGATGGACTCATCTGAACATCAGAATTCCAATCTGGAACCTTAATGTGACTATTCTCCGATCTGGCACTCACTCGGCATCCACCCTGAGCATCACCTCCAAAAACACAACAATTAATGCAAACTAATTTTCTTCAGTATTTGTGTGCTTGTTTATCCTCCACATGAATTTCAAGCACCTTTGAGGACTTCCCTGCATCACATACATCTTTGACACTTTGCCTCTACTCTGCCTGTAGTTAACATGGCATTTTATATGTAGCTAGTAATGATAAGAAAGTGATATGATGTGAGTACTTAGTCATAAGTACCTAGTTATGACTAAGTGCTGATCTAAGGAACTTATATTATTATTTCACTGAGTACTTACAACCCACTTTTGAGGTAGGTCCTCTAATCACTTATGGTTTTTAGATGAAGATATTTAGACACTGAAGTTATAGCCCTGCAGCTAGTATATGGTAGAGCCAAGATCTGAAAGTTTGACTCCAAGACTTTCATTCTTAGCCAGTAAACCTGGTTGTACTTACTACATTCTACATATTTTACATAAATAATAATAACAACAACTAACACTAAACGTCATCTACATGTCTGGGCCTGCTCTAAGTAAGACACATTTCTAATAGTTTATAAAAGAGAAAGTATTGCACAGTCGTTAAAAGCTCAGCTCACGTATGGGTTGGTTTTTATTCAAATACCAGCTACCCTCTCACTGAAACTGTGACCTTTTGGGAGTCTGTCTCCTCAGATGTATCCTAGAGTTATTTTCTGTTTACTAGCCTTTGAATGATTTTTCACCATATTTTTCAGATCCTGTATTTCTCCTATGGTGAGCAGGTCTTGCCTCTGTCACTGGCCATTATGTCTAGTCACACATATTCTCTAATTTTCTCAATTGATCTGTTTCTGATTGGGGCCTAAGTCAAAGAAAGATTTTTACAACAATAAAAAATTAGAGATTCTCTAATATTACTTGTGTAGCACCATAAAACACCAACCCTGGTGGCAGATACTTGGGGTTTTATAGAGTAGCCATTTATCTTAATCACTGATATATAGAACTATACATTCCTATGCAATAAATATAGTTTAAGTTATAACAGAAGGATGCACAACTGGCCTTCTAGTCCATATTTTTCATACATAGCTGTCAACTTCAAGATTCTTTAGGTAGTCGTCCTAACCTCTGACCACCCCTATTGACTGGAAGTGTTTCCTGCTACCTGACACCACCCTCTTCCCTCTCTTCTTTCCAGGTGTCATTCACTCTGTCTCTTTACCAACAACCATAGCATCACTTCCACCCTCTTCTTCAGCTGGTTCCTCTAATTATTCTGTGGATTCCATTCTCTGTGGTTTTCCTCATGATTAATTTTCAGCTTACTCTACACACTCACCATCAGTCGGTCACATTATCTGAACTCCATCATTATAAATTCATTCTTCTGACTTTTGAAAGCTTCTTATTTCAAGAGTACTTCACTAAAATTAAAGTTTTTCAGGGAGAGAAAACCCCTTAGAAATCATACTAGCTATGAATAAGGCCATAAGATATGGTATAATAATGACTTGCAAGAAAGGAAAGCCAAGTATGGCTTAACTAATATCTCTGCCTATGATTATATTATTATCTCAAAACAAACACAAATATCTAAATGATAATATACTCCCACTTGTGTATGCACTGAGTTCTGCTAAAATTACAAGAAAAGAGATTCAATCTCTGGATTCTTTACTAAGGAACTTGGTTGTTAAAGTTATAGGAGGAGTCACTTGTCCCCAGTAAGAGGACCAGAAGTAGGTCTTAATTTGTTGACAAAACTTAGGGATTTACTTGGGCTGGGAGGCATAAGGAGGCAGAAACAACATTTTAAAACATCAATAAAATTTAATTTTCCATTTGGGAAAGAAATGAGCTCATGATTTGTGTATTTTACACGTGCACATTTGAGAATAGGTTAAAAATGTTCAGCCATTCACTGTGAAACAGCAATATAGAGATGCCATAGACATCCTAAAATCTCAAGAAACCCCAAACCTGAAGTTGCAAATGAAATAGAACCCCACACATGTAATCTTCAAAAGTGTGCTAATACTTCATTTTAACAATGTTCTTAAAAGTGCATTATAACATCCAAAAAAGGAGAAAATATCTGCTCCCCACCCCCCGCATGTCATCAGTACTAGTAAAATACTCCTTTAGAAGTAAAATTTCAAGGGGCCACTGCACTCCAGTCTGGGCGACAGAGTGAGACTCCAACTCAAAAAAAAAAAAGAAGTAAAATTTCAAATTTCATCACAGTCCATAGAAAATTCTCAGTTTTGAAATCTTGGTAAGGAGAGATATGGAAGGAAATGGAAGATAAGAAAAGTTATTAATTATTTTAAAATTTTAGTTCAGTAATGACTGTATATAGTTGATGTAGAAAAACATTATGCTATAGCCTCACTCACATGTTTATTCACTCATTCAATCAGCAATGATTTGCTTATTGCCTACTTTGTGCCAAACATTGCATATGCATATCTATATCACAAGTCCCAAACACTATGGAAATGGTATCAGCTTCCCTTTCTTTCAAAGGGCAGCTCCAAGGCCACTTCCTCTGGAAGACCTCACTGACCAACCCAAGCACATAGTCTGGGTTGTCCTAAAGTTATGAATCTCTGTCCATGCCTTACTGGAGTATTTCCCACCATGTGGGTGATTTACCGTGACTCTATGGACCTAACAGACCTTTAAAAAATGACTACTCACTTTTCAGCTGTGAAGTCTTCCATCATATCATACATTGGAAGAACAACAAAAGCCCTACTTATTTTACCAAATAATTGGAAGTCTATGGAGAAATTTCTAAGGAAATATTGACACAAAACATCAAAGCAACAGTTTGTGCTGATTTTTTTTTAACATAATTAACCTCTTAGGGAAAATACAATCATTTTTGCCTTACGGATGCCCTAAATTACGGCTTGAGTTGTTATATCTTTTCTCAGAGATATGGACTCCAAAGGGGACAGGTTCTCACAGGAATGGAGAATAAACAGACACACAGAGTATAAGAGGTGCAGAGACCAGAAGACACGTGAGTAGTGGTGGCAAGAAGAGAAATACAAAAACGCTGCTTTGCCTCTCTCCTAGAGGTCTTTCATTCATTATGCATATGTGAGTAACAGCCATGTAAGACCTTGAAATAATTGGCAAAACTGCAAAAATGCCCACAGTAATCTCATTCTATGTCCATGTGTTCAGGGTGTTCATAAAAGGAAGGATCAACTGTCTGCAGATGACCAGTGTGAGACCGACCACATACAGCCTGGCCACCGGTGGCTCACTGTGTACAGTGTTATTTATGTTTTACTGGCTTAGATTTTTCATGAACTCTAACTTCTCATTGCGAAATATTGTAATTTTTTCCCACTCTTTAATTTTCTGAATCTGTCCTTATGTTGCAAGTACATTCATATTTCTATGACAACAGACTTACAAAGAAAAAAATCAGTTGGTTTCTAAACTAACATTACATTTTCTAACAAAAGCATAGTTTCCTTCAAATTGCATGAAGAATTCTGGAATTTTTAAAAGGATTGTAAATGCCTGCAATCTCTGATATTAATATAACAGTAATGCTATAAGCTCAGACATCAAGACAAAAAGTGCACTCTAAATATCTAAAATATCGAAATACCTAAAATCTTCAGCTCTAGAGAACCATTGGAGCTTCATTCTACAAACACAATGAAATTCTTGTAACTTCTTAGAGACAAGGTTTAGCACAGGATCTATGAACTTGGGAAAGAATAGTCCTAAATCTGGCACATTGTGAAACAGTTCCTTATGTCCACCTAAGGCTTCTTTCTTATATCATTTTTTGTTTATTTTTCCCTAAACCAATTAATTCTTTTTCAGAATCACTGAACACACTCTGTATTTGTCTGTCTCTCTCTTGCACACATATACACATACACATTCACACATGCACAGAGGTTTACTGAGAGCTGTCATTTTGTCTTATGAACTAATGAAGTGTTGTTTTATCATATGGTTCACCACATAGAAGAGAAAAAATGTTTTTACTTATACTTTTAAATGTAATACTCATAGGAATTCCAGTGTAGAAATAAGAATGATGTCATACTTAGAATATTGAATGGTTTATATGATTACTCACCTGCCTCGACTATTAGTTATAGAAGCTTGCGATTTGAAATTACCATTAATATTACCAAATCCAAACTTTTTGCTTAAATATAGGAAAGCTGAGGCCCATAAATGTCACAGAACATGAGTAAGGTGACAATATTTCCTTGTGGATTATAAAGAGACTCAGACACTGCCAGATCCCTTTAGCATAGGATTCATGTCATGCTCTTAGTCATCTCTCCTGGATGAATCAATCCAGGAGGGTCCACCTTTTGGAATTTTCAAAATCATTCGAGTTATTCTTTGGGTTGGGTTACTCTTATCTTTCAAATTGTGGTTCCTGGAGCACTAAACACCAAAATAATTAATGGCATCACCACCAATGTGCACTAATCTCTGCTCTGCTAAATATAGGTTTATGTTTGTCAAAAATTACAGGAAGAATGATCAGTCAAGGTATTAGCATCAGAACATGTCAAAGAGATTGTGTAGGAAGCAGATCATTGGTGTCCATAGTTGCAAATACTGCACAACCATTAAAATTATCAAAATTGTCACTGAACCTTTATCTATATTTCAAAAACTTTCATGTCTATAGTATTAGAGGAGCTATTTGGCTTTTCTGCCTTTCCACTTTGGGTACAGGGAAGAATGTACAAATTTTTCAAGAATAGCATAATTTTATAGGAAATATAAAATGAACACATTCATTGGGTAGCATAAATTTACTGTTTATCCTGGATAAATAAAAACTTAAAGATATCTTACAGATATATACATAATAACAATAATATAGAGCTTGGGAGTAGTTGGAGAAGCCTCACCAGGTTCTCAGGTCCAAGAGGAAAAAAAAATCATAGACATAGCTGGCAGATGGTTCAGAACCCTGGACAGTTGCCCAGTAGCTGTTGCCTACTCAACCTTCCTACCTCCCGCCTCCAATGTGGTTCTCCTGGCTAAACAAATACTCAGCAGTTTATAGTCCATTCAGATTGCTGTAGATGGTGCCTTGGCAGTCCCAGGAGAGACAAAGACCAGCTGTTAAATATTTGTTAACCTTAAAGACATTCTGAATGCAAGATTTTTAATCATCTGGGCATTTATCTAATATCTTATTTCCATTCCCTTAATATTTTTTTCATGATACACTAAAGGAATTTTTAAAAATGAGATTAACTGCATTTCTGAAAAAATGTAACTGCAGCACCAAAAAATAATATTTTTAGTTGAGATATTTTGCTTTTCACAGATAAAGGGAACTCCTAATTAAAATAATAAAATAGTTTATGTTTATATTCACTTGGCAATGTCTTTGCTAAAAAGAATTTCAGAACAAACAGCAGTGAACACTTAATTGCAAGGTGAGAATCGTCAAATCCATTTATTTAAACTGCATAATACAAACCATATTTAGAAAAACCTACAGTGTGCTCTCAGAATGCATGAGAAACCACTTGAGTCTGCCTGCTGGTTTTGGTAGCAGAAATACAGATGATATTCATGACAGAGTTTGAACCTTGTAAGAAGTAAGAAATTTCAACAATCTCAGGCAACATCCATAAATTTTTTGCAAAATTCAGTGGCTAGAGATAGGCTAGCAAGTATTCTTTTTTCTATTTTTTAAAAGAATGTCTATATATTTAAGTAACAAATATAGGATATGAATGACCCTCTAAACATACAATCTAAATCACAATAGAATTGTTATTTCAGTCAATATGTTCCTTATCTCTGCATGTCTGACTGTGCTCAGGAAAAATAAAGTCACTGCATATAAGCTTTGTAAACAAAAAAATCAGTCTTAAACCTCTGTGCAGTATGAATATTGTTACAATGAAAGCTTCTCTTGGTTAAAATCAACTAAGTATATCATCTTAGTCTAATAAAGTGTGCTTTTTTAGTCCTGCTAATAATTTTTTAAAAACAAATTGATTCTGCTCATTTTTGAATAAAAATTAATACATTTTGTCTATTTTATTAATTAACTTGGTGAAGATTTGGTAGCCTGTTTACTGCAATTCTGTTTAAATGCTGAGGAGACTGAGGGCAGTCTGCAAACTTTGGTGTCAGCATTAAACGAGGGAATATGTAGCTGGACATGGTAGCACGCACCTGTAGTTCCAGCTACTTGGAAGGCTGAGGTGGAACGATCGTTGGAGACCAGCGGGTCGAGGCTGCGGTGGCCAGGAGCGTGCCACTGCACTCCAGTCTGGGCGACAAAGTGAGACTCCAGCTCAAAAAAAAAAAAAAGAAAAGAAAAGAAAAGAAAAAGAAAAAAAGAAAAACGAAAAAACGAGGGAGCGTGGCCTTGAGCCTTTGCCCCAGGTTACTTTTAGCATATTCAGATTTACCCCATCTGTCCTAAATTGGAAGAAGTTGGGACTGGGGTAAATCTGGGCAGTTCACTCCAGACTGGTGACATCCTCCATCACTACATCAGTCTGGGAACTCCTGGAGACCTTTGAGAGGATGAACCAGTGTCCAGGACCAGCCTTGCTTACAACTCACTTGGCAAAGCACCTCCTCTACAAGAAAACCTTGAACTGATGGTTGTTCCCCATCCAGTGATTTTCTAACGTTTCTGGAGGTTCCTAGGCTGAATCTCCGGGAGTTAAGTCAGGAACAGCTTGATTTGGGTACATGCGAGCCTTTTCATTCAGTCATGCCACATCACACAGAGACAAACAGAGGCATCTTGGTGTCATCTTTGCACTTCCATGTTTTGCTCATGGGAACTGATTAAATTTTCAATAAGCTATGATTCTTTTACAACCAGAGACAAGTCAAGTGATATGTTAGAGCTGAAGAAAAAAAAATCACATTTTCTAAGAAGAATACGTCATGTTCTTCCTTCTACACTTTATTGGAATAATAATAGTGATAAAACGTATCTGATTCTCTGTACCTTGTATAAACAAATATTTCTAATTTTTCTGTTTGATGATGATAGTCTATCAGCATACTTTTGGGACAGCTTTGATGCCACTTGGCAGATGAGAAAACTGAGCACAGGTCAGGTTTGATGTATTGGCCATCAACTCGATGAAGTATCAACATCTAAACCTGAACTCAACATGAAAGAGATTTGCATTTTGTACACTCACCTATGATGTGTTATGTATTCTTAAATTAATGGGACTGTGGTCAACTATGGAGTACAAGTTTGATAGTATGCACATTTTTTAAAGTAGAGAAATACTAATTACATAGTCACAGTGTGGACTAGTGTAACAATTTAAAAAAATAATTTAGTGCTGGGACCTCCCAGGCCTGCTAGCATGTGAATTACTTAGCAGTAAACACAAAATTTATTTTGAGATAGCTGGCATATGGTGCTAGTGAGAACAGATATGTAGGTCTGATTTCTCATTTGGGCCAGTTGATGCAATTCAAGGAAAAGATGTATTCCAGATCTGCATGACAATCACTGTCAGTCAATAGAAAGATATGTGATCACAAAGGAATTTAGCGAGAGAATACTGATGACTCAGCAAAGTGGACAGGAGTCAGCCATTCTACACATCAATCCTAGTTATTAATTTCATGGCAACAGTTATTTTAAAAAAATATCTCTTGTTTTCTATAGAAGTTTACTGATTACTTTGGTCTGCAGGAGTTGGAATGATACCATTATGTGGATTTAAACACTTGAAAGTTTGTTTCTTGAATTCCAAGCTCCACGATTGATACTGACCCACCAAATTCACACTAGATCTTTTTCTCAATGAAGGATTATTGGAATTCCAAGTTTTAAACTTGTTTCCAATATCACATTGCATGTTTCTCAAAAATTCGTGTTTAAGTGTAACAATATAGACAAAATATCTCTAATTATGTAAAATCATGCCAGAAAACATAGAAAGAAGAAACTGCAATTAATTATTGACCTAAATTTAATCTTAGTTTCTCGGATAAATTGTGATATGTTCATTTATTTCTTAACATCTTCCAATTGTCTCATTTATATTCTTGCACTGAGTCATGCTTAGTCATAGAGCTCTTGCAATGTGTCCTGCTCTGGGCCTGAAGAAATGCCAGAGTGTAGCAAGGAAGACTGAGGCCACACACTTGCACTCGCTGTCTCCACCAGAAAGTTTGGGAAAATATGAATTTGGACATAGAGATTATAGATTCTCTCCTGTAACTTTCCAGGTTTATTATCCATTCCTGGTCCTTTGGTAGGGAGCCTCTTCTTAAAGCTGTTAATTCTTATGCTCTTCCTTGTGCAATTCTTCCTGCTGTGGAGTATCAAGAAACTTCAAACCTTTTCATCACCCACCTCACATGAGCATATAGGTTTGCTGTTATCCAGAATTAGAAACCAATTTCTAAGATTTTTAGCATCTCCTGAATATGTCACTGTGCTTTGTGGAAATCTGTGCTCAGCTTATTGTATCTGCAGGAAAACCTCCCTTTGTAACCACCAACCGAATGTCTAAACCGAACATCTAAACCATCTATGCTTTGGAGAGG
Organism: Cephalopachus bancanus; assembly: GCA_027257055.1. Taxonomy (NCBI): domain Eukaryota; kingdom Metazoa; phylum Chordata; class Mammalia; order Primates; family Tarsiidae; genus Cephalopachus; species Cephalopachus bancanus. The sequence continues at coordinate 2,531,486 of JAPVLO010000176.1, read as the reverse complement.
AATTAACTGTCCACAGAAAATCCCAGTTGCCGTCTTTACAAGAATTACCCTGGACTAATCAACTAATAGTATCAGGTGGAACTAAAAAAATGGAATCAAAGTCTTTTGTTACTGTTGTGTGTTTGTTTGTTCTGCCCACTATATGGTTCAGTATTCTCACAACATTGTGTGCAGCTCCGTAACTTGGCTAGTACTAATTTATGACTTTACCTTTTAGTTGCATTTTTGAAATATAGAATTAATATAAATTTCCTTTTTGAATAAAGAACACTTACCTTTCCCCAAATAAAAACAGAAATGTTACTTTTGGGCAGTGAGCGAATTTGCTTATTCATGAGAGCCATGTCTTCTTTTAAGGCATCACAGTAACATTCCCCGGTTTCTGTTTTAGAATAATGTTTGTTTTTTTTCTCTCCTTTGACACCTCAGTACCGTGGCTTTATGACACAACAGGGTACGCTTGGTTGGTGTGTTAATATCACAGTTTGAATGCAGTAAGCCATGAATTCAAAAGAAAGAAACTACAAAGGACCCAAAAGCGTATTACTGGTTGAATAAAGCACATCCTGAAGTGGTAATTCAAGTTTTATTTTGTCACTTTATTAATGATACTCATTATGTTATAGGGTATTATATTACATAAAAGGAATCATATGCCCCCAACTGTACACGGATAATGCTGTAATTCCATCAAGGCATTCCAGCAAAGCTGCAAACTTCCTGAGCAGAGCTTAAATAGCTTGTTTATTAGTGCCAGAACTCAGAAAGGAATAATAGCTCTGATTTTACACACATTGGGGATGCATTATATACCACCATATGTACTTATATCAGTCAGGTATAGTAAATGAACACAATTAAGGTGAAATTGTGCGAAGAAATAATCAATCACTGCCTTATAAAGAGAATTACCATGCATCCCTTTGCAGTCTCAAATCTCCTATTTCTGCCCATCCAAGAATTGGGAATGCCAGAAAGATAAAAGAAAGAAATGTATCCTGCCCATAGGAGAGGACAAGAGGAATTCTCTCCCCATGTTAGCAACCTAAATGACTGTCAGAGCTAACAATTTTCTCCACTGCATGGAGAGAAGACACAGAGTGTGCAGATGGAGAGAAAACCCAGTGTATGCAGAGGCAGAGAAGACCCAGGGTACATGGTTGGAAAGAAGACCCAGGGAGCACGCACGGAGAGAAAATACGTGTGTGCGGTGTCTCTGTGTGCTCACTGGAATGCCCATGCAGGGACTTTGCAGGGAGCATCTTCATTCTTTCCTGGGGACCATGAACACCTTAATGTTTGTCCCATCAAAAGCTGAGACAGCTTTGCTGAGGTGAACATAAATCATAGGCTACACTGGCAAGGATTGAGAGATAGCATCACATCATTCTTTAGAGTGGTCAGCTTACGTTAATGCATAAAGGGTCGTAGAAAGAAAAGTTGACATCTGTTGACTATATACTATGTCCCATGTTGGTTAAATGCCTCACATGCATCTACAGATCTAATCCCACGACTCTATGATTAGACACTATTATTAACGCCACCTGCCACAAGAGGAACCCACAGCCTGCAGTGGTCAGGTAGTCAGACCAGGATCCAAGTGCTCATGAGCATCACCATCTGGAGTTCTAAGCCAAGTTGGCTTTGAACCCACTGCACACCATCACGTAAACAGTCCAGGGAATTATGTCTTCTCCAGTCTTCCAGAATGCAGCTGAATGCTCGCATATCCCTACTTGGTAAGTTTCTCCCTTATGTTGAATGAAACAAAAACTCATATCAATACAACATTATATTTTATCATCTTTCAAGTTCCCAGAATTCTCGGTTCTTTGAAGAAGCCATCCCTTAGCCTCACAAAACTGAAAACATATACACAATTCCTCATGACATCCTTCTAGAGGGCTTCGAAGGGAAAGGATAGGTATCATGATGTGGGAACCACAGAAGGAAATTTAGGGTGGGGAAGCCCAAACCCAGTGATTGGGCCCAAGATCTGTGCTGAGAATTGTGGATTTTTCAGGGAGATTAACTAAGAGGAGAAACACAATGCTTCACTCACAGAATGGGTTTAGAGATGGACCTTAAGAGAGACACACCTTGGCTTAAAACAACCTTACAAACGCTAGTTACATGGTTAAGGAAATGTTTCTTAATATTTCCAAATCACAGTTTCCTTACATGTGAACATTAGCAACTTAGCAATATTTTCATTAATACAACACAGTATAACCTGAATAAAGTCACCCAAAGCATAAAATTCACCTAATTGTATACATGGAATGATGACTATTATAGGATTACCTTTTAGAACCACTTTAATTTTACAAAAATCAGAGTTATCTTTGTTGTATCATGATATGGCGATTCTAATGAGAGTTGCAAGAGTGATGATGCAATCCTGTGGACAATGAACAAGTCTGAAGTCATGTGCTAAGTCTGGCTTTGGCGTCCCTTTTCTGTGGTACAGAGAGTTAACTCTGACGTTCTCGTGGTCTTGACCAAGGCAGGTAAAGTGGCGTGGGTGGTGGATTTTTTGTTGTCCATCACATGGTGGGAGATGACAGCCTGACAGCCTTGGAAGAATAGAAGGAAAGAAGTCACAGAGAAAGAAAGAGGCCAGAACACCAGAAGAGCAAGATATCTTCTTCTAAACCAGGCTATCTGCATCAGTGCTGTCCAACAGTGACGTGATGTTATCAACGTGAGCCACATGTGTAATTGTGAGTTTGCTGGTAGCCACATTCAAAAAAATAAAATTAATTTCAAGAATATATTGTATGTAACCCAAAATGTTTATAATGTAATCAATGAAACAATTATTGAGACATCACATTTTTTACACAATGTCTGAAATTCAGTGAGTCTTATGTTTCCATCATGTCTTGATCCAGCTTAGCTCCATCTCAAGTGCTCAGCAGCACCTGTGCAGTGAGCTTCACATTGGGCAGTGCAGAAGTAGGAGACATCCCTCGTCAAATTTCAGAGGTCCAGCAAAACAGACAGAAGAGTAAGTGGGGAGCAGATGAGATAGGGCCTCCTCCCTAGTTGGAGCAGGGCGACCCTATGGCATCTACCTGCACGGCTCCCCTTTCTTTTCCACCCTGCCCCAGCTTTCCTTAGTACGAAGATCAGGAAGAGTAGGGAAGAAGTTTGCTGGGGTGGCCGGGTTCATCCACTCATAATCTCTTCAGAGTCCCCCAGCCTGCTCAGCACTACTCCCTCTCCAGAGCTGGTCACTGGCTCAAGAAGTGAGTATATGTTAGAGGCAGACAAGTCTGACCTGAATCGTACCTTTACCTACTTAAGAATTTTATGACCATGGGCACTTTACCACGACATTCTGAGGCTCAGTTTATATCTGCTAAACGGGGATAATAATCCTTACCTTTCAGAGTGGCTGCAAAAAGCAAGGATGCATGTTCATGCTCAAGTGCCTAGAACAATGTTGGGCATGTAACAGCAACCCTTTAAGTGACAGTCACTGCTGATATTTCTAGGAGTAAAGTGAAGTCGCCCTCTCCCTGGAGAGTCTTTTTACCTAGGACTGACAGTATTAATAGGCAATGTTCAGGGACCCAACAGAAACTGGTACGTCAGCAGGTGCTGGCCTTCCCACCTGCTGAACAGTGCCACTGCCTCCATGGGACGGCCTTGCAGTCTTCCAAATTAAGGTGGAAGACAGAGAGGCAAGGAAATTCAAGATCCGTGGATTTGAGGGAGAGTCAGCTGCTTCTCCTGGAATCCTTCACATCCTTCCCACACAACATGAAGTTCCTTTTGGTGCAGGTCTGAAATAACACTCTAAAGATATGAGTGTGCTACTGCCTGATGCAGCCTCAGAGACCCGCAAGCATCTGTCCTCTTCAGGTCTCTGTGCCCATGAGTGACATCCAGTTCCTACCCAGAACTTCTAAGTCACAGCAGGCAGCCCACATCAGCCACACCCACAGCATCTTTCTGATAAATGAGAGCAGAAATGGTGAAATAGGGAGTTAGTGGTCATCTCCTGTACTTGAGAAAAAGTCACAGTGGTGTCCTGCCCTCAGCTGCTTCCATGCATCACAGAACAGAGTGGCCATTTAGAGAGCTGGGCCTTCCCTGCCAGTCAAGGAGGGGAGAGGTGTGGGCCTCTTGCCTCCCTCTCTGAGCAGCTTCCCACTGCCTGGTTGCTGATCCAAGGGATGGAGAATTAAGTCCATCTAATGTGGGCTTTTGGTCTAGTCCACATTAGATCCATTCCACTCTCAAGCACACATATTATTGAGTGGACACTTCAACATACGAGGCAGGACCCCAAATACCCTGGAATTTAACTATAAAAATTGTGTATTTATTCTTACACAGTTAAACATCAGTCACCTCTGAAGTCTTCTCTGCTTGATGCAATACACCTATTGAGATGCTTTTTCCACTGCTCAAAACAATTTTTGAACTTGTCAATTTTTATGCCTTTTAGTGCTTCTGCCATTTTTTGTTTCACCTCTTTCACATCGGCAAAACATTTCCCTTTGAGGATTTTTTTTTTTCATCCAGGGGAACCAAAAATAGTCACTTGGGGTGATATCAAGTGAATAGGGAGGGTGGGACATGGGGGGCATGCCATTTTTGGTCAAAAACTGCTGAGCATTCAGCTCAGTGTGAGCAGATGTGTTTGTAAATCACCCATCATGAAATGGACAAATGCGCTACACTGAAAGAATCTTCAAAAAAAATTGTCACTGAAGTCTAACGCAGTCTCTCACAACAACGCTAACTTGTACACTGATGCTGATGGGCTCCTAGAACACTTACCTAGTAAGGGAAGTTAGACTTCAATGGGATCACCCTCCAAAAGATGATTCTGGTTTTTTGGGGGTCCCTTCTCATATGCAATGCCAAGATGTTCATCCCAGAGCACAGGGGCCTGCAGAGGACATCCTGAGAAACAAAGGGATGGAAAGCCAAATTCAAAAAATTCCAGAGAGGATAAATAAAGGTACCATCCTGTTTTTATCTCTAGTCCTCCTTGCATTCTAAATATGTCAGTTATAAAACCCCTTAGGGTAGAACAGGGAAAAGAGACTATATTTTTTTTTAAAAAAAAGACCTTCTGTTTACTCAGCAAACACTGGTCAAGGATCATACCTAGACCAATGATGGAGACAGGACACGGGCATTTCCTCTGAGTTTACTGGTTGGCTGGAGGAGAGGGAAAACTTTAGAGTCACAGCAAAATGATGCTGTGTGCTGTAATAAAGACAACTACAAGCAGCACTGGGTTAAGTTGTTTGGGCAAACACCACAATTTAGGAGGAGGATAATGGAAGAAAAACCAGCAGCAACAAAAACAAAAACACAGAGAAAAGGAGCTGCCCAGGAGTTCTACCTAATCTCAAGATATCACTTTTCTTCTGTATCATTGAGAAAATGCAGATGATCACAGGTCGCGTCCACCCGCTTCCCATCCCCACACAAGCAGACTCATGATTGAGGTCGCATGCCCTCCTGCACCTTGCTCCCACCTCAGAGGATGTGGTGTCTCTCCCGCTGTTGCCACTCTACCTCTGACTTCTGCCCCCTCCCCTTCTGTCCTCTCAGAAGAGCGTTCTTCTCTACTCCAGTCTCCTTCCCAGCATGAACCCACAGCTTAGAAAGACGCTCAAGACTTTCATCTAATAAAAGCTCTCCCTCGATGTCACAGACTCCTCTCTCACCAATTTTCCCTGAGAATACTCACAAGTTAGTCTACTCCACCTACTCTCCTAATTTCTCACTGGAAGCTACCTCCCATTTTCCCGCCCCACTGAAAAAGCTCTTACCAAACTCAAAAACTCCTGCCCAACTGCCAAGCGCAGTGCATGTTGTCAAGCATTCACTAGTGTATTAAATCCTTGCTTGTTTTGCCTCTGTCCAATGTCCACTTCTTGGAATCCCCATCTCGAAGGGACCGTGGTTCTCCATGGACCTCTGGCAGCTCCTCAGTTTTCCTGCCAGTCCTCTTTCCCTCCACCTGCTATTGACATACTTGTGTTTCCCAGGACTTGGGCAAGCTTCCAGCTGCCCAGCCCTGCTCCTGCATGTTTTCTCAATTCCAAATTTCCGGTTACATCTGTGAGCTGCACAACACCTTTCAACAATGACTTCTATTTGGGAACTCAATTAGATAGAGACAGTTTCTGTTGTTAAGAACTGAGCAAGGAGGGCATCTGGCTGAACTGCAATTCTGGTGGAAAACAATGGGGGATGTGAATGTGTTTGAGGATAATATGAGTGACTGGAGTCACCACACGACAAGAAAACACAAAATAACAAAATGAGGACCTCAGTTGACACACAGCAATCAGATCAAATAATGTGATGTTCCCACTTTATCCTACCATGGAGTATTGCATACAATTTGAGGTCTCACACTTCAAACAAACAAACAGACATGCATTTTAAAAAATGTTTCTTGGATTCTACATGAAGACTCATACCAGGCAGTGAGACTGCAAAGATAAATGAGATTCCTGGTCTTCTGATTTTTATTTTAAGGGTAAAGATACATTTAAATGCTGTAAGTATTAAAAAAGTACTGGCAGCCCAGAAGAGGTGCCGCCAAAGCTTTCTTGGGGCACAGGGATAGTAACAATTGTGTGGTCAATAAGAGTTCAGCAGGGCAGCCTCTGTGAAAATCAGTGTGGTTATTCCTAAAAGCTCTAAAAATCGACCTTCCATATGACCCCGCAATCCCCTTACTGGGAATATGCCCTGAAGAACTCGAATCCTTCTATAAAAAAGATACCTGCACACGTATGTTTATTGCAGCATTGTTCACAACGGCAAGATTATGGAACCAACCATGCTGTCCATCAAAAGAGGACTGGATTTAAAAAATGTAGTACATATATACATGGAATATTACACAGCCATAAAAAAGAATAAAATTATGAATTTCGCAGCAACCTGGATGGAATTGGAGTTTATAATACTGAGTGATCTCTCACAGAAACAAATATCTGAGTATCACATGTTCTCACTCATAAGTGGACCTTGAACAACTATTGTAATATATAAGAAAAGAATTGACAGTGGCGGGAAACTATGGGGTGGGGGGCAGGGAGGGGAAGGGAGGTGGGATTAATGGTAGTCAATATCTGTCTGGGGATGGGGGAGGCACACCTCATCAACAAGGGTACCTGCACAATGCATATTTGTATACCTAACCCTTAACTGTACCCCACAATTTTAAAGTAAAAAGTATGTTTTTTAAAAAAAGAGTTGAGCAGGAGGAGAATGAAAAGGTGATTTACTAAGCGGAATAAATGGCATTCAGAGAAAACTAAAATGACAGATGGTCTAGAGTGTAGGACAACAGGCAACAAAAGCATCCCAAGGTGAGAGTGGAGAAAAGGGTGGTGTCTAACCTAGCAGGGCCAGTCCCCTAGTCAGGCTGCAGGTGTGCTCAATCTAAATAGCTAAAGGCCTAGAAACCGTATCTTACATGGGTCAAATGAAGGAAGGGGGCTTATTTTATCCTGAAAAGAAGTTGTGGAGAGCACAAAACATTGTCACACAATTGAAGAGCTATCTTTTGAAAGTATAGGCATACTTTTTGTCTATGTGTTTACACAATTCAAGAAGAAATCACTAATGACTGGTTCAGCTCTACACTACAATGGAATGTTTTGTGAAGGAAGTAAGTTCTCTGTTACTTGTGGTATTAGTTAACCTGATCTAGAAACTTGCAAATTGCATGAACTGGGTAGAAATTTAGGTAATGTGAACTTTATGATTTATAATATTTATTTTTCTGTTTTGCAGTAGTTTTGTTGCTGACATATTTATGTTCATAGGTAGCAAGCTTTTAGCAAAAATTTACTGTGCACATGGCAGTCTCGCTTAAGATGTCAGGTCAATAGCAGTAGCCAGTGAAACTTACCTCTCCTCTCTGCTTTAAGGAAAATACTTTTTAGAGCTCAGGAAAAAAATACAGATTTCCAAACAAAGTTTTAGATCAAATCCTAATCAGTTGATTTTTGCCTCCATTACATTTTGATAATCAACTTCTATCTTGTCATTTTTCATAACTACTACAACTTTGGAGGAATAAGAATCTGCCTATTAGATTTATTATTGTAATTGAGTTTTCCACTCCAAAGTAAGTTCCTTTACCACCTTCACTTGTGTCTCATTTATTCTGATGTGTTTCCTTTCTCATCCAACCTATTCCACATTTTCAGAACAAGAATTTTGTTCATCCTCATCATCAACTTTTTGGCAAAATTGTCCTTCAACAAAACCCATCTGGTAAATTCACAAACCAAAATTAATCCTAAATTTTACTTTCTGTACTCCTATATCTTGACTCACAGGAATATAGTTTATCTTCAGATAACTATATTCAGTTTATCTTCAGATAAACTATATTCAGTTGATCCTGTGACACTTTCTGTAATTGTCAAACTTAGCTGAGTCCTCAATCATGGTAATTGTTTAATGTTCCTTGACCAGTTCATAAGTCCCTCTGTGGATATTCCAAGCCTTCTCTCTTCAGGACTATTCAAAATCTTACCAGATTATCTTTTGGCAAGATTTCTACTTCACAGGCAAATTTAAGAGCATCTGGTATCCCTCATTTTCTTACTCCAGCTGTCAAGATTATTCTTATTCATCTTCACCCTTATCTCTTTGCATTTTTGATAGAGGTTATTGCATTAAATATGTTCTTAATCTCCTCCTATGTCACTATGGAACTTTTATTATTAATTAGCATCTCCCTACTGTATCATCCCTTTCCTCTGAACTGAGAAATGATCCAGTGATTTTTTTTTTTATTTTATATAGATCGCTTAACATGTTACAGGTTATGAAGATAACAAACTTGAAGATGTGGGGATACAGTTAAAGGCCTTTGTGTTGGTTCAGGAAGAAGATCATAAAAATATGAACTAGAAAATGGTAGTAGTGATAAGGAGGCTGAAGACGTTCAATAAACAATTAGGAGATAAAGCCAGCATAGAGATTAGTATTATTATACATTAACAGAAGTTTATCTTATCACGCTGCATGGCTCCTGCTGAAACCACAGATGCCAATTGTCTGGGATGCCACCAACCCTTGCAAGATTAATGCCTCACTGCCTTTGCTTCTTGAGTCACAAACTTCAGATTTAAAGTCTTGTAATAGCACATTTGATTGGCCAAGACAAGGTCATATATCTCCTTTAGAGCTGCTTGGGAACATTGCCCCAGGAAAGCAAGTATTTGGCATTTTGAACTTCTGGTTAGACGCAAATGACCACACCACTGGAAGAGGGATTGAATCCTGGAGGGAAAATACAAATGTGAATTATACTCATGCCAAGGAGTTCTGAACATAAAGGCAAATTTTTCTATCAATTCCTATTAAGTCGATTTTTCAGTCTCTTACCCCCGTCTTAACCTTTTTATCTTTCTTCATCTTGAATCTATGTCAACATTTTAGTTATCCCCCAAGCTTTAAACCATCCACAGATTAAATAAAAATGCCTATCCTAGCCCAAGCCTCTGGCAAAGTTGTATAGGGCAAGTTAAGAACAAAGTTCTGCGAAACACCAAGATAAAGACCCTCAAATCTGAAGTTAATCAAATCCCGCTGAGAGAGCTGCTCTTGGGCTGTCAAGATGCTTAACCATGATGTTACCTACCCTCCCATTTTCCACCTTTCTCTAACTAAGAACTCTTCTGTCGTAGCACCCAGCTAAAATCCATGTGCGCCATGATGGCAGTATTCTTGTGATTTACCAGGATGGCAGAACTACCAAAAAGAGGAGGAGGAGTTGATTTTTAGCTTGTTTTTTCTAAGTAGTAAGCCAAGGATGGAAATTTTCTTAAAAAGTAAAGATGGAGAAATTCTTTCTGGGGGAAACAGAAAATAGGAACAGTCCCATAGTAGCATCAGGTCCTGAAAGAAACTGGGTAATCCACCAGTAGGCAAGCAAGAAGCGCCTGCTTAATGATCTACCCCTCTACCTATTGGCGCACAGGGACATCAAAGAGAATGTGTCAAATATAAATTGTGACTAGAAGCCCAGAGCAAAGTGTTCACCAAAATGACTTGCTCGAAACTCACTGCTTTGAAACCAACAGGTGTCAACTAATTCATAACTTCAGAGAGGAACCCAGAACTGCTGGCAGAGTGCCCCATACCTTTAGACTCACAATTTGTCCCAACCGGGGTCCCCTGCAGCTTCAGAACTGGCACACCAGGCAACAGCTCTGTAGCAAAAGGCTTTTTTGAACAGCATTTTTTTCAGCAGTTAAATCTGAGCTGTAACATTTGGCAGGTTTCCTTGCTAACATTTGGCAATAATTGTTTATCAAATGCTAACAAGGAATGCTGCCAAATGTAACAGCTCTAACTGAACCATCTAAAATATGATACTGAGGCAAAAGTCTACAGACATGTGCTCAATCCTTTCTGACTAATCCTAGAAATAGGATCCTGTGCCCTTGGCTGTCAGACCACGCTGCCCCACAGCAGGGAGGCACGGGGACCAGATTCTCTCTCCTTTGCACAATGTATGGTTTTCCTGGATTTCTAAGAGAATTTGTGAGAGAAAGATGTCTGATAAACACAGAGAAGGGAATTCACAACAGACTAGAGACCACATACATTCAAACTTAATCAGTTCAGATACAAATTTGTGAAAGATCAGGCAGCAAGGCAAGGCTGAATGACCTATGATGGGCGACTCATTTTTTAAAACATATGGGTTCCCTTGTCCCCTTGAAGGACTCAATCCTGTGCTCATTTGGTCCCTTTCTTTGACTCTCTGAGCACTCTAGGTCTAACCTCCCCTATCTTTGCTAATCTTTAAAGGGTTAATGAAATCCCACTTTGTTCCACTCTCCCATAGTTTTTTGTTTGTCTTTTCTTGCTCTTTTATGTTATTTTTGTCTCAAGCTTTGATGGCCTGAAGTCTGATTTGGCACTTGATACTCTTCCCTGTTACTAGCATTGTCCTCTGGACAGTTCCAGTGCCTTCAACTCTGCCTTCCTCTATCAGCCAACCAACCCCTTGAGGATAGGATCTGACTGCTGAACTCCCTCAAAACTTCTACCAAGAACACAATGCTGTGCTGATGACTTGTGGGGTGTCTTAGGGTCCAAGTCAGAGAACAAATGCTTTTCAAGTGATATACAAGTACCTGTTTACATCCCAATATTTAGTACGCTAACTCCAAGGTATGTTTAGTTACTCATCAAAATAGATCTTTTAAGATATTTTTCCAGGTAATTTTAACTTGCTTTAGTTAAATTTGGGTAGCTAGATGTATTTGAAAGGAATCAAACTGAGTTTGTTTAGAAGAATTCTATGATTTAAACTTTTAAACAACCAATAACCTTTTATTAAGTTTGAAATGGGTCCTGGGAATACAAAAACAGGAAAGACAGTGCCCTATCTTCCCTGTTCCTCTTCTCTCCCCTCAGAAAGCATGTTTAACATGCCAGTGTATTACTTAAATAACAGAAAATGGCACAATATTAGTTGAGAGATAAAAATTAAAAACTGCCTTTTAAAAGTTTAGGGAAGAGAATCTTCACTGAAGATCTCTAAAGACCTTTGAGACTGCCTTCCATGCAAGGTACAAATAGTACTACAAAACAAAGACTTAGAAACTAGTTCAAGGGGGAAACAAAAAAAGCAAACCAAGTTTCTCATCTCTACCATAGGTAGATGGCAAAAATATTTCCAAATGCATGAGGGTGGATTCTAAGCACCCTCTGCCTTGCCACTAAACAACTAGAAGTCATTAGATAATTTCATTAGGTTCTCAGATACTTCCATCCCTCATGTCTAAAATGAGGATAATAATGCTTTCCTTGATTTATGTCAAAGACCTCTGTCAGAAACTCTCTCAGCATCTATATGGAAGTCCAATGAATCTCTTATCTCGGAAACTCAGTAAGACCACAAGAGTTAGCACTTCAGAGTCAACTAAGGACATATGATCATAATTCTTAAATTTTAGGATTTTCACTTAAAATGCAGAATTCTACTCTATTCTTAAATTGTACCCAGGGTTCAAAGCAGGTTTTGCTGGGTGAGGTGGCTTACGCCTATAATCCCACTTCGAGAGGCGGGGACAAGAGGATTACCTGAGCTCAGGGGTTCAAGATTAGCCTGGGAAACTTGACTAGAACCCGTCTCTACAGTAAATCAAGAAATTAGCCAGGCATGGTGGCGCACACCTGTAGTTCCAGTTACTTGGAAGGCTGAGCCAGAAGGATCACCTCAACCCAGCAGGTTGAGGCTGCGGTGGCAGTGATCAAGCTACTGCACTACAGGACAACAGAGTGAGACTCAACTCCAAAAAGAAAAAAGATAAAAAGAGAAAAAAACAGGTTTCCCTCACCTACATAAAAGGAGACATGGGTAGAGTCTTTCTCAAAATATTTTGAAAGCTTGTTAGACATGGGTCACACAGGGTTGCCAACCAGGGGATGCCTGCCCTGGCCTTCTTTAAACTCAGTGCTCATCAAGAAAGACCCAATGTTTAAATGTTAACCAGGCAAAAAGGTGAACATTCACACAAATATCGCTCAGCCTCATAAAACACCAAATTTGGTCAAGTCTCTTTGGATCCATACCAACATAGACTGATTCATACACCTGTCAGAGTTTGGGCAGGTTATACCATTTTAGTGCCTCTCTGAACTATGCCTTCTTTCTTCCTGAAACATCCAAGTCCCGCTGACATCCAGGCTGTGGGGAACCATACTGCCTTTCCTGGTGGAGGAGGTGAAGTCTGTGTTAGTCCACGGATGCTGGGGATTCACCTTTTTGCTATAGAAAGAGGCCATCAGGCTTGCACAGTGCCTGTGCTCAGGAGAGCACCTGCTCATTACCTTTTCAACAGATGTCTTAGAGAAGTATATTTTACTATTTATGTTAGTCTCCTGTAAAACATCTGAGAAAATCCAGAGTAACAATAAAAAATGATTGTGTTCACAAAATCAAGTAAATCCAATAATATTTCTGACAGAATTGATTACAATAATGTCAAACACCCCTCTCCACTCTCTTTGAAAGTTATTTCAAACATAAAGATAATGAAATATGTTGCCTGTCACTTGTAAATTGTGTGTGGAAAGTCTAAAGAGATAATTTAAAGATTTCCAGGTAGAACAACATACTTGCTTTATTTCATTTGTCAAGAAAATACATTAGTTGGGAACTTTCTACTGTAGAAGTTAGAAACCCCAAGAGAGAAGCAGATATTTAAATTACAATATGAAATTTATTTGTGGGTCACATTTCTAAATTGTAGAGGCTTCTTATGTATATGTGGTGGGGGTGGGAAGAGAGGGGAACAGATATATAGGTGATTTTCCATAAAATTTAGATAATTTTCATTATGGTATAGCCTGCATGAATGTTTAGTATTAAAACACCTAGGGTCAGACTCCGACTTCATCATCCACTACCTGTAAAAGGAGATAATACTAATAATCTCAACAATATGTAAAGCAAATAAAGTCAGAAATATATATAAAACTATATAAAGTTTCATGGTATGTAACACATTGTAATTGTTCAAGAATGATAGCTATTATTATCATTATTAAATGCACAGGTCATTGTAATTGTGATTAGAGACAGTCCCCTAAACATATTCCTTCAGCTCTTTTTTGCTTCTTCCCATTTTATTATTTTCATCTTATTACTGCATAATACTTCTCACAGCCAGTGCCCCTTCCTCGATGACTCCTCCCAAAGGAGGGACTGATGTTCTTTCTCCTGGATCTGAGAACTTCCATATACCCTGTCCTTCCCACAGCATGTGGACGCTTCACGGGTATGTCTTGGTCATCACTGGCCCTCTAGGCCAGCACTCAGCTGTCCTGTGGCAAGTGTGTAACACACAGTAGTTCCATAATGAGCACATCATCATGTTTTTCCACAGATGAGAGAACAAATGCTCTGAATAATTCAGTCAATTGCTTAAAACCAAAGTCAGTTCCACCAGCAAAGGGAGGTGCTAGGGTGTGAACACTGATCTTCACCGCAGGGCTCTCGCTCAGACCCCAACTGACTCCTGCCTTGTTGAGCCTGGAGCTGCATGTGACAGAGCTCTAGACACCCACCCCACAGTTCTTCCTAACCATTACTCAGAGCACATGTTCCCTTTGCAGAATCCTTAATGGAGCATCAAAGGGGGTGGCTTGCAAACCCCAGCTAGCGGCATCCTTCTGAGCACTGACCGCTGACATTCAAGCAGTCTGTCAATGATTGCGGCTGGTTTCTCCAAAAACCCAGTGTGCATGTTTCCACTGCTTTCATCCCCAGGGAATGGGTCACCAGGGACAATAAAAAAGAAAGTGGTGAAATGGTAAAGTGAGTGTCTGGTGGTTAAATGTCACAAAAACAGCTTTCTACAGCTTAATTTTTTGTTTGGGGGGTGAAAGGCAATTTTCCTTGGGAAACCATTAGTAGAAAAGCCAGTTTATGCTCATATATTGTGCTGTCATCAGCAAGTAATGCCACATGGACCTGACCGAGATGCTGTTTTATTACTTAGCATTTTTAGATACATCAAATTAGATTTTCACCTTAACACCTTTGCCTCTGTATAATAATAATAATGCATATTTTGCAATGTCTAAGTGTGCTTCTCACTGCAAGTACACATCAGTTATCTTGTTTGATATCTTGAATATCCTCAGGCATGCAAAGGAACATCTTATTCTCCCCAATTTCCAGATAAGATCACTGAAACAGACAAATTCAGAGACTTCTTTGAGGTCACACAGACTATGACCAAGCCAGAACCAGAGTTTGCCTCCCCACTCACAGTCCAGTGTTCCTTCTTTAGCAAATATACAGATATGTTCAGTAGCCCCACTGACATGCTGACTTAGTTCCAACCCCTTTCAGATATGTCAAGTAACTGGTATTCATCAAAGAGGAAGGAAATCGGATACAATGCTGATTTTGCACTAGCTTTTTTTTCTGCACCAAATTTCACATTTGATATCAGTAGGCAGGCCACTTAATAACCTTCCCATATTTATTTGAGAGTTTTTATTTTTCTCACTTTCAATAAAATTCTATCGATTTTTTTCTAAAAGGAAAAACAAAACATAATACTGAGAATACTTGGGGGTCAGGTTCCACATCTGATTAACATTCCCAGATGGATGCTTCCATGTATTTCATAAACCAGCCTTAACTGCATTTCCCTTGTTCAGAGCTTGAATGTCAGCATCACTTGGGCTGTTGCTATGTGGGGTCTGCTGCGAAATCACAATGACCCCCCGGGGGACTGATTAGTACGACCTGCCATCTATTAGGCAGCCATAGCATTTTGATCATATCATATAAAATCATTCCAAAGAAAACAGTTTTCTGGCTTTTGCTACTTAAATTAGGAGGGGCCTTCTTAGACAAATGTCTAGTTTGTCTGAATATCCATAATTCATAGTCAAAAAGACAACATGACATACTTGCGAATTTTAACACATCAAAATGCAATGGTAGTGAAATACAGCAAGTAGTTCACCTTTATAAAAAATCTGGGGTTCTAGCTGGACCCCACTGTTCCTTTCAAACCAGGACAACTCATGATAACTGAACCCTTTCCTCTGTTACCGATACTTTGCTAGGCACTGTAGGGGGAAACAAGACTAAGGTTAAGTCTTGACCTGAAAGAAATGGCAGCATCAGTAGGGAGGAAAGAAGAAACACAAAGCGCACTCAGCGGATGGCCTCGAAGGAGTGTCCACTTGAGGAAGTTTCTGGAAGGCTGCTTTATCCTCCCACCCCTGCCTCCTAGCACAGGGACTTAGTATTTCAAGGTAGACTTTGTAAGTCTTGCCTTTCCTGAAGTCAAGAAGTCCCTTAAGGGAACCGGTATAATCCACAAGGTAGAGCTTGGGTTTTTAGGTTAAAATAACCCTAGATTTGAAACCAGGATTTCACTTTACAGGCTGAGGAGTCCTGAGCACCTTACTCAACCTCTCTGTGCTTAGTTGTCTCATCTTTAGAAACTGTTGCAAACGTGTAGATGGGAGAGCCCTCTGCCAGATGCATACGTACCAGAGGCACCTGCTGACTGCTCACTTCTCTGCTTTCTTAGGCCATGCTGTATTTGTGTATGTTCAAATACCTTGCACACTCTACTTGGAGTTGCTGACCCTGACGCCTGAAAGAACAGGGATGCTATTTGGCATCCACAAGAGTTAAGTAGCAATTTTCACCCAAGAAGCAGGCCCTCATTAGATTAATTTGCAGATATGAATGTAGGTCATTCTGTTGAGATGGTCAATTAATTCTAAAGAAGATCTTCCTTTGCAGAAAGACAGAACCCTACCAGAAAACAAATCCCCTTTCATGTTGTTCTTAGCCAAGAGCAGATGTCTGGCAATATGAAAACATAGTGGTTATTTTCACAAATGAGATCTTTCTTTCTGCAGGCAGCATTGCAGAGCTAACCCTGGCTCCTGTCTGAGGCTCAAAGATTGCTATCTGTGCGGCATTTATAGCAGTGTTTCTGTAGCTGCATTAACAGGCACCCTGACCTCTTTAAGTGCACGGAGGATCGTTTTCAATGTGCAGGACCAGAATTCATAGCTCTGAAGTCACTAGAGGGTTCCCAAACTCCACCCCCTTAGAAAATTCAGTTAGCCTCTGATCAGCTGCTTATTGTTGATTTTTTCTCCCCTCCTCCCACTTTTTTTTAAAACCCCAAAGCCTTAGTCTACGTATATGACACATACATTGAATTTGTCAACCCATTTTTCCTCCTGATGCTTCACAATAGTATTTATTTGGGAAAGGCTCCAGTTATTTTATCTAGTGCTAATTGTATAGCAATTTCAGGTACTTTATGAGTATGTACTGTTTAATACTTCCTTTCTCATTGTTTTGCAGACCACATTGCCTATTGCTTAGGTTGAGAAAAAAAGTTGAAAACCCCTTTCCCTGTCTGACAACTTAGGGTGAGGCTGAAGAAAGTTCATCAGCCTCTTCTGTGGATGTTGACAGTCACCACCAGTATACACAATGCAACTTCGTTGCATTATCCCCCCATTTGATCCAGCCTCAGCACAGTTTGGTTTGTTTAGAGACGCAAAATAGATGTGGAAGAAATCAGGGAGCTCTTATTATCATATGGAGTTAATATTAGAATATAGATAACTTAGACCATGAAGATAAGTCAGCCTGAGGCGAAACTCAGTTTTTACATTCTACCCAGTGTTTCAATTTACATCCCCCCTCAGTTTACACAGCCTGATGTGCAAAAGCCTTTGCCATCAGATTCCCCATATAACTCCCAACGCCTCAATCTCCCCCCACCTGGTATTTATACTTCTAGGTGTGCAGCTGGTTTTTTTTTTTTCTTTTTAAATTTTTAAATACTCTAGGGATTTTATCTTCAAAACTTTGAAAAGTGTCAACTGTCTAAGGAGCTGACCCTAAGCTACAGCTGATCAGCCCGAGAAGGTACCACCCCTGTCTAAAAAGATGTTCCCTAAATTGAAAAAAAATTAATATCATTTTCCTTTTGCCTGAAAGCCCAGCATTCATTCAATCACTCACTCATCAAATTCTCCTAAAAGTGTGACATATGCCAGGCCCTATGTGAGGTGCTCACATGCCTTTACCTGAAATTAATTTGAAACAACAAGACTCCTTTTTAAAGATGCAAATCCTGGGTCCCTGACAGGGACAAACTAGTTTCCAGCCACATAAACACTGGTGTGAATTAGTTCAATCAGAACATGTCCTGCCATCTTCGGTTTAGATGAGTGGTACTGACGTGAACTGTGGTTATGGAAACAGAAGATGAACTGGGAACGTAGGAAACTCAGAACAAAAAGCTTGACCTGGGAAAGGAAGAAATACTAAAATACCAGGTCAACAGGTAACTGAGCACAAAGAGACAGGAAAAGGGTGCAAAAGAGGAGATACCACAGACAAAAGGGCTACTGACTTAAGAAAGCATGGACTTGATGTAGACAACATGACATTATGCATCGTAGAAAGGTTACCATAATGACAATGGATGCTGGTGAGGATGTGGAGAAAAAGAAAAAGAAAAGAAAAAAAAAATGTTACCACAATGAGGCAAATAAATGTATCCAGCATCTCACACAGATAGGCACTTTAAATATATATATATATACACATATATATATAATGTATATATATGGCAAGATTAGTTACAGTCTACTCATTTAGCATGAATCCCAAACCCAACACAGTTTTTTTTACCCCTAGTCCTCGTGTTGTGCTCTAGAGCCCTGTCCTTGTCATCCTGTATTCCTGATACCTTGTATCCTCTGGCCTACAAGAGCTGTGTAGACATTTCATCCAACTCAGAAAGAAAGAGACTAAAAAAAAAAAAACCTTCCCTTCTCCCACCAGTACCACATACCCAGGGCTCCTGAGATTCAGATCATGGGCTCATATTTGGAGGAATGGAATTATATTCCTCTAGCTCTAGCCTGGGCACCTGTTCATGGTTTATTTCCATCATCACACGTCTCTTATATGATGTACCGAATCTGTTGCCTATATTTCATGTGTTGGAAACCTAATTCCCAGTGCAACAAGGTCAGGAGGTGGGGCCTAGTTAGAGGTGATTGGGCCTTATGGGTCCTGCCCATGGAATGCGTTAAAGTCATCATTACAGAGGGAGGGCTACCTACCATGTGGGTGTGCTTATCCTGAAAGCAAGTTCAGCTCCCTCCTGCTCTGGCTGCTGTCTCTTGCCCTCTACCCTCTGCCAAGTGATGGCGCAATGAGAAAGCCTCACCATCCATGAACCACTCAACCATGAACGCCCCAGTCTCCAGAAATACAAGAAATATATATCTCTGGTCTTTATTTATTACTTAGACTCACCTAGTCTGCTATTGCAACACAAAACTAACAAGACAACTACTGAAAACACTCTGTAACCCCCAGTTCTGGAATCCATGCGGGGCTAAAGAGGGAACAGCCAGGCAAAAGAAAACGCATCATCTGAGTTCCAAGTTACCCACCTCATGGGAAGTAGGGTCATTGGCTCCCCATAGGGATTTCTGAAGGACATAACACAAAGTTCATAGAATGGCCAGCCACAGTGGTTCACGCCTGTAATCCCAGCACTTTGGGAGGCTGAGACAGAAGGACTGCTTGAACCCAGGAGTTTGAGACAAGCCTGGCCAACACAGCAAGACTCGTCTCTACAATAATTGTTTTTTAAAAAAATTAGGCAGCCGGGCTCGGTGGCTCAGTCTGTAATCCCGCGCCTTTGGGAGGCTGAGGTGAGTGGGTTGCCTGAGCCAGCGGGTTTGAGACCCGCCTGGGCAGCAAGACCTCATCTCTACAATAAATCAAAAAATCAGCCGGGCGTGGTAGTTCATGCCTGTAATTCCAGCTACTTGGAAGGCTGAGGCAGAAGGATCGCCGGAGCCCAGCAGGTCGAGGCTGCGGTGGCCGGGAGCGGCCACTGCACTCCAGTCTGGGCGACAGAGTGAAACTCCAACCCAAAAAAAGAAAAAAAAATTAGGCACATGTAGTGGCTTGCATCTATAGTACCAGCTACACAAGAGACTGAGGTAGGAGGATGGCCTGAGTCTGGGAGGTCGAGGCCTCAAGGCCACAGTGAGTCATGATTGTGCTACTGCACTTTAGCCTGGGCAACAGCATGAGACACCTGACTCAGAAAATAAAACTAACTAAATAACTAAACAGATAAAGATCTAATGGGAGAAAGAGCAGATTTAAATCTCCAATATTACCTTACAGCAGTGTCAGCCAAGACCTTCTCAACCTCTTCCTAACCCTCCCTTCTAGAACCTCAACCCTGGCACTAGCAACAGAACAACCTCACAGGGAGGAGGAGACAAAAAAGAGAAGTCAGAGTGCTGCTCAGCATCCAGCCCTCCGTGGGGCAAGGAGTTCCTCTAACTGTGAATGAGACTAGAAGCTTTGATTATTACACGGGGCCCCAGGCATCACTAATTATTCAAAGGAGACTGTATTTGTGACTTCAGATGGCTGTAGGCTTTTTATTACCTAAGAGTGAGCAATACTTTGGGCTACATGAGTTTTAGCCAGGGTCAGAGGAAAAGTTTCTCCCAAGTGAATACATTTTATTAGAATAGTGGGAGAAAAAAATAAAGTTGCTTTTGATGACATCCTA
Source organism: Cephalopachus bancanus (assembly GCA_027257055.1). Classification (NCBI taxonomy): domain Eukaryota; kingdom Metazoa; phylum Chordata; class Mammalia; order Primates; family Tarsiidae; genus Cephalopachus; species Cephalopachus bancanus. The sequence goes on along the minus strand of JAPVLO010000176.1, from coordinate 2,511,342 downwards.
TGAGTTTTGCTCATTGAGCATATCAGTTATACTTCCTTAGATAGTGGGAATTGCTTGAGGGAATACAGGATGATTCTTCTCAACAACTTATAAACAGACACTAATTCATAAATTTGCTAACAGCTCTTTCCTGCTAGACATTAACAGAGAAAAAAAATCTCTGTTTGGTCATTAGCTTTAATTTAGATATAGCCTTGGAGTTACAAGGAACATCTTGAGGACAAGCAAATGGCTCTAGACTTTATTAAAACCACACTCCAATGAAACACTCTTGAAGCAGTACCCTTTAGAAATGACTGCTGGAAACATATAAGATGCAGCTCTTTAAAAATCTGTCCAACTCTGGTTACCTTTAGTTTTTCTAGTTCATTTACATAATCTGCTCCTTTTCTCTTACCTGTAGCAATAAATCATGATATACTCAAATTTAGGGCGACCAAAACACTTCCTGATGTTTATCTCCACTATAGTCTCCTAATGCACATATTTCTTTTTTCGCAGATGGGGTCTCACTACATTGCCCAGGTTAGATTCAAACTCCTGGACTTAAGGGATCCCCACACCACAGCCTGCTGAGTAGCTGTAACTGGGGCTACAGGCACGTGCCAACAAACTCAGCTTATATTTATTAAATGTCAAGTAAAGAACAGGCTCTGGCAGTGATACTAAGTTGACTCGAAACTGCCATTGCAAGACTACCAATATAGAAATGGAGCTAGATAGTTAAACAAGAAAATCACTAATAGAGACTCAAGAAATACACTGTGGGAGCAGAGAAGCAGGAATGATTAACTCCACTTGGAGAGGTCAGGGAAGCCGTCCCAGAAGAGGTGACAATGTGATCTGAGTCTTGGCAAGTGAGTAAGGGTTCATCAGGCAAACAGCAGGCAGGATGACATATGGGGCATTGTGTGAGAGGGAACGACTGCAAGAGCATGGGTATTCTGGGAGCTAGATAGAATTTAGAAAGTGATGAGGGCAGGAGACGAGTCTGAGAGATGGCAGGGATCAGATGAGATGACCCGTGAGAGTGTTTTGCTGGGTGGAGTCTCTACCTGTAAATGAAAGGGAACCCATGAAGAATGTTGAAGCTACTGGATCCCTGGCTGGAGGAAGGACAAACATAGTGAAATGATGACCACTTTCCAAACATGGACAACATACAGATCTTTCTCTTGCTCTTTCTGAACTTATAAATTTGCGCATAGTATCAGTGCACCTGGACATTTTCGTGAAACAAGACAGCGGCATCCAGCTCAAGTCTAACTCAGAGAATACTGTTCCAGTTAAATGCACTTTAAAAACCATTTCAGGGCAACCCCCTTGGGTTCCCTCCCATTATGAGAGTTTTTCTGTCCTCTCAATAAATCCTGCTTTCTCAAAAAAAAAAATCCTTTTGACTGTTTTTAGAGGGGGGAGAGGAAGGAGAGATGGGTCAACTGTTTCAAATGCTGCTAGTAGCTTGCTAAGATGAGCTCTGAAATCGACCATTAGATTTGGTAAATGAGACATTAAAAATGCAATGCCTTTAGAAGTTGTGCTGAAAGGGGGGAAATATATGGAATAGTAGGTAGAAGGGGATGTGGCGTGATTGGGAAAAAATGTGATTAGTTTTGGATAACGATATGAATAATCGATTAAAGACAGGAATACTGATGATGCAGGGAGAGGGAGAGAATTGCTGATGTGGGTGAAAGACCTCCAGTGATGGTATACGTGGTCCTCAGCTTCTTCTGAATTTTATGCTTAAGACTAATGTCAAGCTACATTCAACAGAAATGGACAATCCCCCTTTCATTCCCTCACTTCAATGCCCTTTTAAATGATTTCTCTACTATGTGGCTGCAGAAGAGCAGATAGAATAGACCAGAATTTTTAGAGTTCTAAATAAGGTCCTTTATGTAGATACCTGATTTAATCCTCAAAACTGTCCTGTGAACTTTATATTACTATTGTCATCTCACAGATAAGGAAACTGACCTTCTGGTTAACCTGTCCCTGCTTTTACAATAGGCAATGGCACATTCCAGATTCAAATGTTATCTGCCAAATATTTAATGAACATCTATTTTGCACGAGGTATGCAAGATGAGCCTCTATCTTGAAATACCCAATTGTAAGGAAATAAAAGTTTGAATAAGAAAAAATATGACCTCTTTCCTCATGACGTCTATAGTCTTCTGTGGGAGAGAGATTCAGCAAAACGTTATGATTACAAGAGATGTTACAACAGGCCATGTGCTGTCTACAAGCAGAAACAAAATCCTATCCTGAGGGAATAAAGTATAATCAAAAGTGCTGTGGGCCATGCTGTGGTTTGAATGTGTCCTCCAATGTTCATATGCTGGACACTTAATCCTCATACAACAGTGTTAGGAGGTGGGGCCTAATAAGATTAGGTCATGCGGGTTCTGCTCTCAAGAACAGATCAGTGTTGTTATCTTGAGTATGGGTTAGTTATCATGAGAGTAGGCATGTTGTAAACATGAGCCTGGTCCTCTCTTTCCCTTCCTCCTTCCACGATGGGGTGATGTGGTCTGAAGGTCCTTACCAGCTACCAGTACCATGCCCCTGGACTTTCCATTCTACAGAACTATAAGAAGTATATTTCTATATTTTTTATAGATTACCCATGTATAGCAACTCAAAACGAACTATGAATGACTATAAATTATTTGCTTTTGATTCACATAAATTATTTAGTTAAAATGATTGTGACTAATAATGAAATATTATTGAAAATGCTGTGAAAGATTACAGAATCAAATATCCTTTAAATATCTCATATAACAAGACTAAAAACATTTCATGATACTAAGTATGTAATAAAACATAGTGTACCTTATTCTTAACATTCTCAAACTCAGTCACAATTTTAGAAAACTTGAAACTAAACCTCAAACATCTGTAAATGTTTTGTTGTTCATTTCTCAAGAGTTTCATGAAGGAAGGGTAAATATTTTCTTTAATCTTAAATCCATGTTCTTTAGTTCGCTATCGTAAACACTGTGGGAATAAATAGCAAATTCGTAAACCCATGGTAGAATATAATCTTTACTTTACTGAGAATTAACACACACACACAAAAATACACACACAAAGTACAACTCACAGTACTAAATGCAAGAAGTATGGGAGGGGAGGCACAAAACTGAAGGGGACACAATAAAAAGTATGTGACATAACTTTAAAATTTTTGAACAGATTGTCATCACATGCAGAAATTTTATATTTCTGATTCTATACTTTGTCTCCATGTCATGAGAACTATAAAGAATAGAACACTATTGACCTTTTAAGAGGTTATCCATCTTAGAGGACAAATTCGATGCACATATTTTCTTCTTTTGCATTTTAATCAGAAACTGACACACATACATACATGCACACACGTGCAACTATAGATATGTATCACTGTCTCCTCCCTTAATCATAGATAAGGCGGCATGTTATATATTTTTTTTCCACTTAATAGTACATCGTGAAGTTCTTTCATATTAGCCCCGTGAAGAGCATCCTAAGTCCTCACTGGAACTGTGTAATAATCCACCATGTGGATGCACCATAGTTTACACAACCAGTCTCCAATAGATGAACGTAAGCTTACTTCCAATCCTTTGCTATTTCATAAAATGTATGTGATTCATATTAGTGCCTTATATATACAGTAGAAGTTCCTAGAGGTGGGGTTACTGGGTTGTAAGGTACATGCATTTGTGATCTTTACAGACATTATAAAGTTGTTGTCCAATAGAATAGATGTCAACAATAGTTTTATTTTGTATTGCTCTCATTATGTCACTTCATCCTTATTGGAAAACATTTTAACTAGGCTTTGAGAAGACAATGCTCTCTTGGTCCTCCTGCTCAGGCTAATAATTCTCTCCTTTTCTGATTTCTTTCTCTTTCCCAACCTGTGAATGTTGGCATGTCCCACAGTTCAGCATTTGGAATTATTTTTCTCCCTAACCTCATCAATCCACAGCTGAGCATTCAGGCTCATGGATCTAAAACGATCTACACATTGACAACTTTATAATTTAATTGTCTTGCCAGGATCTCTCTCTTGAATTCTAGATTCATGTGTTCAATGTCTACCGAATGCCTTAGAACAATGTCTAATACATAGCTCAAATGCAACTTATCCAAATTCAAATTCTGATTTTCTGTATATACCCAACTTTGCTAAATATCGTGAAGAGGTATGGTTATTCTTTCACTTGCTTAGATCAGATCTATGGGGATTAACTTCATCTACCCTCTCTTTCAAATACACTACATACTATCTTTCAGGGAATCCTTTTGGCATATTTTTAAAATAAGCACAGAATGCAATCACTGCTCTTTCCTTCTCTGCGTAAACTTGCTCTCAGCGACCACCATTTTTGGCCTGATTTTACAGCAGCCTCTTCAGTGTCTCCCTGTGACCACAACTGCCAGCCTAGAATAAATTCTCTGCATAGCTGTCCAAACTAACCTTTCTACACCCAGGTCAAGCTTAGTCTCCTCTCTGTTCAAATCCCTGCAAAGATTCCCATCTCACTCAGAGAAAAGCCACATTCTTTCCAGCCTATGAGGCTCTACACAAGGGACAGCACCCATCTCATTTCTCTCTGGCCACAGTCACCATTCTCCTTATGAGTGCTGCTTCCTCACTGGCCTCTTTCCTCCTTCACAAAGGCCACCTAGGGTCCCTGTTCCTTCCCATTTTCTCTGCCTTCAACATTCTCTGATGGGTTCTCCCACGCCACTCACCCATGTGGTCAGATAGCTTGCTTCTCTTTTATTCTTCACTTCTCTGCCCAAATGTTACTTTCTCTGAGATCCTAAGACACCACTTTTTAGAAACAGTCACCCCTACTCCGAGGAATCTCCATTTCTTTTATGTTACTTCATTTTTCTCAGATGGATAGGTGATAGATGATTAGATAGACAGAGAGATGAAGATAGATCTTATCTATTAGATAGATAGATGGACGATAGATGATAGATGGAGAGATAGATGTAGATAGACCTTATCTATTAGATAGCTACAAAGATAGATAGATGATAGATAGGTGTAGGTAGACCTTATCTATCAGATGGATAGATAAATAGTGTAGGTAGACCTTATCTATCAGATGGATAGATAGATAGATGCAGATAGACCTTATCTATAAGATAGATAGATAGATAATAGACATCTAGATATAGATAGATCTTATTGTATGGTTCCCCTGTGTAAGCAATAGGGTATGATAATAGGAGATTTTGTTTTCTCCAACGTGGTATCTCTAGAATCAGGAAAAATACCCGCCAGAGAATATGTATCCAATAAAGTATGCAAGGAATGAATGCAATATTTATAGAATGCAACTCCCACAAAACCTTGCAAGGTAATGAATAGTGTCTCTGATTTTACAGATGAGGACACTAAAGGTTAGTAAAGTTACATAATTTGCCAAAATCATGGAGAGTAACTGGTAGAAGTTGAGATTAAATCTAGGCCTTGTGAATCCAAAGCCAGAAGAAAAAAAAAAGAAATAGTTAGAAAAGAGTGTATTTCAAAGTAATCTACAGTGGGGAAATTATAAACAATGTTATTATCCGACAATAAGGAAGTATTTAAATAAATAAATTGTATCTTAACTTGATTATTCTTAATCCATTAAAATAAGCATTATAGAGACTATGTCACTACATGGGAATTCTTCTGATATATTATCAAAATCTGCATCTGGATTATGACTAAAAATAATTAAGAAATTAAGAGATTTACATTTTTAGTCTATAGAATTATGAATAGATTTTTTAACCTGAATTCTATGATTATGATGTTTTGAATATAACGTCTAGATATATTAAGAAAATAGAAAATATTTTAAATTTTATATAAATGCATTTATATTATGAGAGCATATTCTGCTAAATAATAATCTCTTTGATATCCTTTAATTTTTGAAGAAAGCATAACTGTTGAAATAGTATTATAAACATAACCACAAAATTTAATTGCATATATTATTAGAAACTTTAAAATAAATAGTAAGTCATAGCCGGGCTCGGTGGCTCAGCCTATAATCCCGCGCCTTTGGGAGGCTGAGGTGAGTGGATTGCCCGAGCTTGTGGGTTCGAGACCTGCCTGGACAGCGAGACCTCATTTCTACAATAAATCAAAAAATCAGTCAGGCGTGGTAGCGCATGCCTGTAATTCCGGCTACTTGGAAGGTTGAGGCAGAAGGATCGCTGGATCCCAGCAGGTCGAGGCTACAATGGCCACTCCTGGCCGCTGCACTCCAGTCTGTGCGACAGAGTGAGACTCCAACTCAAAAAAAAAAAAAAAAAAGTAAGTCATGTGCTATCTATATCTTCAGCAAATAATGCTAATACTATGTAATAACTTCCTTTCATATCAAAAACAGACTTTTTTGCCTTTATTTATCATTTAAACTATCTTTAATTTGGTGCCGTTTTCTTCACTCTTTAATAGAATTTTCTATAAAATGTAATACTTCCAGGAATATAAAATAGAGCTGCAGTTGTTATTTAACTTAATACTCCAAAGTTTTTCAAACTAACAAAAAACATTTAGTTATGTGGAAATTAATGATGATATCTCATGTAAATCCACAATTTTATATGTATACTGTTCATATTGTTGTTAAAATTTAGCAGAGTGCAGATGGTGATAACAAAACTGATATTATCTGACATAAATATATATTTGTCAGACAAATGTGCTATCTCGCTCTGTACTCTATGAAATATAAGGATAAACTACAGGCACTTTTAATCCAACGAGTGAATTTTTTAGAGTTATTAATCTGGTAGAGAATCAAATCATTCAAATATTTAAACAAGTTTGAAATCAGTATACTTACACAATCCAAAAGGAATCCAACAAAATAGAGCATAGTGCTACTTTCCCAGAACTTAGTTTTTAAAACACACATACATACACATGCAACAAACATAAACACCCTAGATTTTTAAAAAAATGATTATGACCAAATGCTGCCAAACTTGCTTATCTTTCTTATTTTGTATCTCAAACAATAGTGGGAAAAGATACTGGTGATGAAATGCAGAAAGGGGTTATGTGGTAACTACAGGAGAGACCACCCGAGCACCACTGCTCATGAATCATCCCTAATACCTGAGATCTTAAAGCAAGAGATGTTTTCTTATGTCTCAAAAGCCCTGTTCCCGTGTCTCCTCCACATGCACTCATGACAGTCTCTCCTCCCCCACAGAGGGCTCTTGTGAGTGCATTTATGTCTTTTTCCTCTAACAGCTTCCATCTCTCATCCTCCATGGCATCTTTCCTTGTGTCTCCAAATATGCCTGAGTCTTCTTCACTTAAAATCACTTCTCTTCACCTTTCTTATGCTGCTAACCTATTAATAAATTCCTTTCTACAGATTTTCACAGAAACCACTTGCATTTCATTCTGGATGATGAAGGTTAGTGAGATTGAGCCACGTGATGTTAATTTATTAACACATCTACCACTGGAAGAGGTTGTGGTGTTGCCATGTGTACAGGATGAGTGTGGTGACCTCTTTGAAGAACTCAACCATTCTCCCAGCTTCTATTTGTTAAACTCTCGTTCAAACTAAATAGTCTTTTCTCATTTCCTCAACTCTTCAACAGAGTCCACTGTACTTTCTCCTATAACATGAAGGAAGGTCCTTGGCTGCCTCCTGGTCATCTGGAGGTTGTGTCCCTCTTTTGAGGGTTTCACTGACCTGCAGATGTCTCCTACAAACCACTCTCTTCCCCTGAGCACATACTCTTCTGGAGAATCCATCCAGTCTCCTGGCTTCTCACTACCGATTCATTCTGCAAACATCTAGACCATTTTTATTGTGTGCATGCCATTGTCCTAGATGCAACTTCATGAGGGTGAATAAGGCGATAGCCTTGTATGAAGAGAGCCTAGGACTTAGCTGGGGAAGAGGCCAAAAGACCAAAAAAACACAAAAATACCAGCAGTTATTGATGATGAGCAAAGGCAATGGGTTCAAAGAGGAGAGGACACATCCTAGGTAAGTGGACAGCTTAGTCACAACCACGGGGGACATAGTAAGATGTTTCAACGCTCACATGCATACTTCATAAAATATGATCGTGTGTGTGTGTAAGGGCAGTCCAAAAGCAGAAGCAACATACAGAAGAAATGACGGGAAATGAAAGCAAAAAAAATTCCTAAATCTTTGAGCAAAGAAGATTTCTTATGCAAACTTAAGCATTTCATTGAATTGTTTCAACATTAAACTCAGCATGCCTAAAACTTACTCCTTATCTTTCTGTAGAACAACTCTCCACTTCTACCTCACACAGTGATGCTCTCTGGCCCACTAGACTTGAAAAGCCTGTATTCATAGTCAGTCATCCTTAGGAAAAAGAGATTGTGGCCACATCAATTATACTGTGATGATTTTCACTTTAGAAAGTCCTTGGTAGGTGTGAGGGCTTGGTAAAAATGTGCAAGCCTCAGCCGGGCTCGGTAGCTCAGCCTGTAATCCCGCGCTTTGGGAGGCTGAGGTAAGTGGATTGCCTGAGCCCGTGGGTTCGAGACCCGCCTGGGCAACTTGGCGAGACCTCATCTCTACATAAATAAAAAATTAGCCGGGTGTGGTAGCGCACGCCTGTAGTTCCAGCTACTTGGAAGGCTGAGGCGGAAGGATCACCGGAGCCCAGCAGGTCGAGGCTGCAGTGGCCAGGAGCGGCCACTGCACTCCAGTCTGGGTTACAGAGTGAGACTCCAACTCGAAAAAAAAAAAAAAATGTGCAAACCTCAAGTTTCCTGGCAGTTGGTGAATGTCACTAGAGGGGCATCTTGGGAATCGGGTATCATTTAAGATCACCTAGTGACTCTAATGTGCAGCCACTTGTCTCTGTTCTCGTCACTGCAGACCTCATTCTAATCTGTTCCTAATCTGTTTCAACAGAAAAAAAGTCAAATTAATCTTTCAAAAACACTACTTTAATCACATTTCTTGAAATGAGAAATTTTAACTTAAGATCTAATACACCTGGAACTCTCTTACTTGATCTCTGCAATTTAAAATTCTGTCTTCTAACAAATCTCCTTCCTCCCTTCATGTATTCAATCATGGCATTAGCAATTATTCAATACCCGAGTGTTAGGCTCAGGGAATTGATAGTCCTTAACGGCTGACAGTCTTCATTCCAGCAAACAAGATAAGCACTATATAAGCATATACATAAGTGTGATCAGTTTGAGGATAGAGTAGTCCTAGACTCGAAAGAAATTCACCATAAGAGAAGTTAGCTAAGTTTAGTTGTCAAAGATGGTTTCCTAGAGCAAGGAACTTTAAACAGAAACATTAGCCCAAATTTCTCAGATAAAAATGGAGAGGAAAAGGGAAGATTTCCAAGAGGTAGGACAGTGTCATCAGCACATGATCATTAAAGTGAGAGAAATCTTGTCACTCTGAATTGTGGAAATAGTCTTATGTTCTAAGGAGACTAATTTGTGAGGTGTGAGTGAGATCAGACCACGCAGGCTCTTAGGATGCATGCTAAGGAGTCTGGACCTCATCCTGCAGGAAATGGAAAATCTCTGAGGACTCAGGCAGGAGTCATGTGCAGAGTTGTGTTTATGAAAGATCACACTGGAGGTCATGTAAGGAAGAGGGAGGATATCGGAGAGATGACTGCAGTCATAAAAAAGGAGGCAGTAGCTGGGTTGTATGGATTAGAGAAAAGGAGCTGGATTTGAGAAGGAGCTCAGATTCAGAGTCAACAGTACTTGGGGTACAGTAAATACAAGGAATAAGGCGATACTAGGGAGACTCTGTCTCTTGCCCATATCTCTGGTTTGGAAATTTGATGAATGGAAGCATGATTTACTAAGGCAGAGACAATTGCAAGAGACACAGTATTCTACTTGCTGTTTGGTAAGGAGGTATGATTAATTCACTTTTAGACATGTAAAGTCTGAAAAACAAGTCAGCTCCGAGTGAATGAATATCAGGAAAGAGAAGCAGGCAGGACAATCAGGATGGGCTCCAGACACGGGTGGTGGTGGGGAGAGGGAAAAGGGGCACAGGAAGGCTTGGAAGGCGCTGGAGAAGTTCTGTTGGAATGACAGACCTGCCAGTGGTGACATTCTAGGGAAGGTGGACCATAGAGTGCCAAAGAGTGAATGTGAAGGAGAAATGGACAGCAGGTGTTGGAAGCCCTTCCACAAAGTGGATCAGGGAAAGAGAGAAAGACATTGGAACAACTGGAGGACGAGCCGGGTTTCAGAGGGCTGGTTTTTCTTGCATCAGCAAGTTTGATAGGAGTTTGGTTTTAAGTTTAAGAGGTGGGCATATGCTTAAATTCTGAAGAAAAGGGCCAGCATAATGGGAGAAGCTGAAAATCCTGGAGAGAGACTACACCTGGCCCCAGATCAGCAGGAGTTAAGAGAGGAGGGTATCATATCAGAACTGGGCCTTTTACCTTAAGAAGTCCCTCCTCAATCTTAGCAGATGAATATAACTGATTTAAATAATAGCTTATTCCAAGGCAATTTTGACTGTTCCAGAAAAAACAAAGGCAATAAATTTTCAAAAAAATTATGAAACACGAAAAACATTCATACCAAAGCATGAAAAAAATATTTAAAAGCATCTCACTTGCTAATATCAGTGGACACATCTTAAGTGAGGTGTCAATAAACAGAATCAAGAGGTGCTGTAAAATCACAGTACATCATAACCAGTGCAAGGAAAGGACAGTCACACTCACCACTGCTATTTAAATTTACACCAACAAGAAAAAGAGATTAGGGAGACAATACTTAAAAGACAGTGGTAAAGCTCTTCCTATCTCTAGACAATTTTATTATTAAAAAAACACTAAAGAATCAAATGGAGAAAAATACTACAAAAGCAGAAAAATTGAGAATGAAATAAGATAAAAAATAATTTATAAAAATTAGTAGCATTAATATGTAGACATGACAAGTGACAAGATAAATGGAAAAGAAAATACATTTATAACAGCTACAGAAAGATAAAATATGTCAAAATAAACTTAACAAAAGTGTCCAAACTTATATAAATAACACTTAAAAGTACTCCTAAGGTATACCTAAATATGACTGAAAAAATAGACCTATCATGTTGTTGGCTAGGAAGTGTCAACATCATGAATATATAATTTTCCAATTCAATCTATAAATTGTACACAACTTCAATAAAAATATCAATAAATTTCTTATAGAAATATGAAAGCTAATTATGTTTGTAGAGAAAAAAAGAATAAGTACCCATGAAAACTCTAAAAAAAAGACAAGTGATGTAAGACTAATTCTACTATGTATTAGTCTTACTTAACATACCCCAAAGCAGATAGTCTAATAGAATTACAATGAAAGGTCACAAATATAATTTTGCAACATTTACTAGCTGCAATATTAAAAGTTTAAAAAGCAAGTGAAATCAATTTTAAAACATATTTTATTTAGGCAATATATCCAAATTATATCATTTCAACATGCAATCAATAAAAAAGTTATTATTAAGATATTTAAAACTCTTTAAACTATCTTTAAAATTCAGTGTGTATTTTTAAATTACAACATCTCTCATCTCATGCTACTGACATTTCAAGTGCTCAATAGCCTACTTTATTGGATAGCCCAGTTCTAACTACTAAAACATTAAAGTATCATCACATGAATAGACAGAAGAGTGAAACCAAATAAACAACAGATCCAAACAGAAATATCAAAGTATTCTAAGATGGCTTCTCAAACCAGTGAGACAAGGATGAAATTTTTAATAAATGATTCTGTAACAAATGAATAAGCACCCAAAGACAAATCTTGACCCATATAGGGAAAGCTATAAGTGGATCAGAGATGCAAATGAAAAGGAAAACCATATAAGTACTAGGGGAAAGCATGGAAATTTTTCTATATAACCCTGGAAGAGTAAATTCTCTATATTTGTAACTCAAAATCCAGAAACTAGGGGGAGAAATTGGTAAGTTATGTTACATTTTAAAGAAAAAAGTCTACAAAGCATCAAAATAAAATGCAAAAAAAGAGGATAAAGTGGAAAAAAATTGTCAACTGGTGTCAGAAACACAGGACAAAAACCCTTTTAAATAAAAAGCTTCAAGATGTGGAGAATAAAAAGTCTAGCAATACAGTAAGACATAAGGCAAAAGATGTGAATAGTTCCCAGTAATAAGAATACAAATAACTTTTAAGCATAAAAAAATTTCTCAACTTCCATTTCTTACCTATCACATTGAAAAAAAATGAAAAAATGTTCAAGATCTGCTTATGAGTGAGAACATATGGTACTCTGTCCTTTGTTTCTGTGATCGATCACTGAGTATAATCGACTCCAAATCTATCCAAGTTGCTGCAAAGTCCATATATTTGTCCTTCTTTATGGCTGCATTATATTCCATTGTGTATATGTACCACATTTTCTTTATTCAGTCCAGCTTCGATGGGCAACATGGTTGGTTCCATGTTTTTGCTATTGTGAATAGACAATAGATCTATTCACAACAGATCTACCTGAAACAAACATACATGTGCAGGTATCTTTTTTGTAGAATGATTTGAGTTCCTCCGGCTATATTCCCAGTAGGAGAATTGCTGGATCACATGGAAGGCCAATTTTTAGTTCTTTCAGAAATCACCACACTGTCTTCCAAAGAGGTTGTACTAGTTTGCATTCCCACCAGCAGTGTAGTAGTGCTCCTTTTTCTCTACATCCTAGCCAGCATCTGTTGTTGTTTGTTGTATTAATGATGGCCATTCTTATTACTATAAGAAAGCATTTGGCAGTAATGGGAAACTGTCAGGGGAGGGTAGTGGGATTGGCAGCTGAGGGAAACTGCTAGGGGAGGGAGGCCCATACCTCATCAACAAGGGTACCTGCATAATCAATATTTGTATACCTAACCCTGAATTGTACCCCACATCTTTTTTTATTATAAAGACATGGGGTACATTTCAGAGTTAGGTATATAAACATTGATCATGCAGGTACCCTTGTTGATGAGGTATGCTCCACCCTCCCCTAGCAGTTTCCCTCAACTGCCTATGCCGCTCTCTTTCCCCTGACAGTTTCCCACTACTGCCAATCGCTTTCTTATAGCATTATAATTGTTCCAGGTCCGTTTATGAGTGAGAACATATGGGAAAACTGGCTGGCCACATGCAGAAACAATACCCCACATCTTTATAATAAAAAAATTTTTTTAAATGAAAAAAATGTGATAATATACCCTATTGTCAAAGTTATGGGAAAATAAGCACTCTCATAAGCTGCTGATGGGACCATAAGGTAGGACAGACCCTGTAGACGGCTATTTGGCACTATCCAACTAAATTACTAATGCTATCTTCATTAATTCACTTCTAGGAACTGAGTCCAATACACTTCCACATGGACAAAATGACACATATACCAGAATGTTAACTCAGTACTGCTCGTAATAACAAATGTTAGATACAGGCCAAGAGTCCTTCAACAGAGAACATAAACTATGGCACACACATACAACAGCATGCCATGCAACTACCATTGATCCTTGAACCCCATGGGCGTAAGCTGCATTGGTCCACTTACACACAACTTTTTTTCAATAAAAGTTACACACGCATGTCTGTCTCTCCTGCCTCCCCTTCCATCGCCTCCACCCCTTCTTCTTCTGTTCCTCCTGAGACAGCAAGACCTATCCTTCATCTTCCTCATCCTCCTCAGCCTACTCAAAGTGAAGACAGCAAGGACTGAGACCTTTATGATGGCCCACTCCACTTAACGAATAGGAATTATATTTTCTACTCTTTGATTTTTTAAAATAATATTTTCCTTACACTAATGTATTTTATTGTAAGAATACGTTGTACAATACAGATAACTTGCAAAAGACATGTTAGTCAGCTGTTTGTGTTACCAGTTAGGTTTCTGGGCAGCAGCAGGCTATTAGTAGTTAAGTTTTGAGAAAGCCAAAAGTTATATGTGAATTTTCAACTGCAAAGGGGTTGGAGTTCTTGATCACCATGTTGATCAAGGATCAATTGTACTAGAAAGGCAAATAAACAAAAAAGAGGGTTAAAGTCTTTGTATACTGACAGGGAAAGAACACCAAAATACTTTAAGTGAAAAAGTTGATGTGTGAGAAACACATACACACGTATGTTTGTTTGTGTGTATATATATATGTTTGTATGTATGTATACATACACAAATGCATATATATAGATATAAGACATAGGTATATATACATTTAACTTCCAAGAGAACCCTCTCTCCAAAAATAAGACACTCAAATATAATGCTATTTTTGAATAAGGAGGGATGACAATTGTTTTTAATTCACACATATTTGTACAAAGACACACTGGAAGGGTGCTCACCTAGAGGGAATGGGTGAAGCGAATTGAGCGGATAAGGAGGAAACGGTTGTGATTATGATTTCAGATCATCTGAATGAATTACTAATTCACAAACAGATAACACAGTGTGAAATATCTAAGTGCTGATGTGTATTTGTGCATGTCTGCATGCACAGGCCACTTTTGGAGATAATGGAAATAGAGATAATTTCTGGCCATCAAGAAACCAATTTTAAGCCGGGCTCTTCTACAACTAGCTAAGTTACACTGCCTCTAATTTGCATTCTTGATTCCATAAAAATAAGTGAATGTTGTATGTTTCAGCACGGTTAGTATAATGACATTTTAACAATTTAGATAAATTATAACTTGAGATACAATTAGGTATTTTAGAATAACTTGGAATTAGAGAAAAAAGAGAAGGAAGACTTGAAGTGGGTGGAGGACAACGAAAGAGCTGGGGTGAACCATGGGAGAAAGCGTGAAAGAGAAAAGAGTAGATTTATCTAAAGTGTTGAGGGTCCAGTCGAGGCCATGATCATGAATCTTCCCAGTTGTATGACTTTTCTCTGAGTCTGAGAAGGTACATAGATGGTTTCATTCGGAATTGAACTTGCTAGTCAGAGACAAGGAAACTATCACAGAAGGGCAGAGAGAATTTGATTAAGGGACTGGTTGAAGTTTTGGGCTAGGGAGTATTGACTGGCTGGTGGGGAGTGGACAAGGAAGATGGGCAATGATGGAGAGAGAAACAGTGGACAACGAAAGGAGGGCCAGTGATGGACTGAGTGGATGAGCTAAGAGACAGAGCAGGAGAAAGGGGAGGCGCTGGACATCTTCCCCAAAGACGTGCCATTCACCATGAGCTGTCCATGCGTCATATGTCTCTATGCCTTACAGTTGCACCTGAGTCAGGCCTGGATATGCTGTTTCCGGCTTTCTCACTGCTCAGATCTCCTGACTTCAAATCCTGGTTCCACCACTGACCTCTGATCTGCCTCGTGCTGGCCAAGCTACTCACATGCCTGCAGTTCAGTGACCTCGTCTACCAGAGAACACAATGTTGCCCCCTGCTCCAGCTTGTCATTTTTACTTTGCATCAAGGGTACTGTCAGACACTTAAAACATGACAAATGCTTTATTATTACTGTTGTAAGACAAACTCTGATTTCAGAGATGTTATGATGCAAAAATAAAATGAATCTTACATTTGATTCTTATTGAATTAGTTTGGCACTCCACCACAGAATGTAGGACTTCTAAATTCATATTTTAGAGGTCAGCTTAAAGATTTTATATAACAAAATTACGACCCATTAATGTTCATTACCAACCCACGTTTCCCTCAGTAGTTAACTCTAGAACAGTGAGTAAACAGGCCCAAATTGTATTCACCTTGAAAACAATAGGCTAATCCTGACTCGAACTCCACATCTTTAAAACAAAGACTAAAAAAAAAAAAGAAAAAGAAAATAAGCAAGATATTTTTGTGGCTTCCTTAGACAATGTTTATTGACAAATATTTCTAGTAGATCAATTATCAGTTGCAATGTGGCCTCTCTTCTTTGCATTTATTTAAGAATACTAGCTTATTGAGCCTGTTTATTTATGACCCTTTATGAATACTACAGAAAAATTAGGGATAATGATGCTAATATCCTCAAATCAAAAGACTGTGTATAACAGGAGAAAATAATACAGATGTGGATTCAAGCCTATCTGACTCGTATCCCACCTCTGTTATCTTCTGTCTGTTTGAATTTGGATAAGTTACTAACCTTCCAAACCTCAGTTTTCTCAGTTGTAAAATGTGTATACGTGTACCATTTAATGGAGTTGCTGTGATGTTAGATAACACACTGTCCATTCAGTACCTGGACACATTTGACTGGAATATTTGTCCGCAGCCACCTGTGCTGTGCTCTGACTGCCTTGGCTTCCCTGATAGTACGAGGTTAAACAGCAGCAGATGCCAAGAAGGTGGGGTCTGCCACAAGGCTGCAGTTATGGCATTGGCTCCCCCCACCAAGTTATGCAGTCACTTCCTCTTTTTCAATATTCCATTAAACACAGTGTTTTGCTCTTTAGTTTATGATTGATTATCTAGGAAAGGGTGGTAACGCTATTTGTGAATAATGCTGCATATTGAGTTGAGAACAAAATAGCTGAAAACAGTCTGAGGCAGTTCTAGTTGGCACACAGATCGATTATAGATCATCATTTAGCAGAAACCAAAACACAGGCACTCACTAGAGAACCGATTTTTGCCCTCAACCTCTTTCTGTGAGAAACAAGAAATATATACATGTATAAAATTGTCAACTTATTGCATCGACTTGTAGTAAAGGGGAAAAATTTTAAACATCAATATTGCCATTCTTTCGAGTCAGAATTGTCTTTAAGGTATACAACCACACAAGTGAGTTACCTGCAGTAAAACAGAAATGAGATGCCCTGCCCCTCGTTTGCGTAAACATGGATGCAAAACAAAGGTAAGAACTTTTGGCATAACCGCTAATATAGACTGCAAAAGGGAGGATATGGATGCCCCTCTTCTCTGTGTGAACACCTCTCGGCACTGTGACACGGCCGTTCCTTCCATCGAGAGCTGCAGTCAGTTTTTCTCCCTGCCTGTGTTTGGGTCTGTCTTACAACTCACCTTGATCAACAGGGCATGATGGGCATTACATTACACACAATCCACATCTAATTCTCATGATTTGAAGCATCCACTGTGTGCCCCGTGGAAACCAAATGATTTACCACATGTAGAGAAGCCCGAGTCAGCCTCCCTGACACCCGCTGGGGGGAGGTGAGTGAGGCCATCTTGGACAGTTTAGTCCATGGACCCTTCACAAGACTTCACTCCCAAAGTGACCTCAAGTGACACCCAAGAAAAGTCACCCAGGTGGTCTCCGCTAGGACAGAATCAGGAGAAATTCTACTAATCAAGAGAATTAAGTAAAAGGAAATAATTATTTTAAGCTACTAAGGTTTATTTATTTTTTTCTGAAAAATGAAACAGTGGAATATTGTATTAATTGTCCCTAAAGTTCTTCTGATCAGGAAATTAACACTAAAAGCTTGATATGTATTATCAGAAATTGCAATTGTTGGGTCCCGAGATGGCACAGGTTACACCAAGATTAGCTCCCTTCTCTTTTGATTCATTCATGCTCTGCACCGTCTGCCTCTGCTGGGATGTGATTTGAATTTCACTTGTTGGAGCGATGATCGGAACAGGCAGCTAGAGGAGAACATCGGCGTTTCACCACCGGACCTTTCTTCTTCTCACAGAACTGGCCACATTGCAGCTCCTGATAGTTTCTTATTGTTGCCATAACTTCCTTGTGTGCTTGTTTGCTTTCAGCTTCATCTTCTCCTGAAGATGCTTCTGCAGGTACTACGGATAAACCGGATACAAGTGAGTCCCCAACTGTGGCACAAATATCTGGCTTCGTTCAGTGCTGATTACATCTTCACTCTCATTTCTGAAAGCAGTGAAAACTGGGCTAAAGGAGACTACACACACACACACACACACACACACACACACACACACACACACACGCCCACATACACATACACACTCACACACACACACGGTCAGGCTCTGTTGCCCAGGCTAGAGTGCAGTGTCACAATCATAGATCTCTGCAGCCTCAAACTCCTGGCCTCAAGCAACCCTCCCACCTCAGCCTCCAATGTAGCTAAGATTACAAGTATGCACCAACACATTCAGCTAATTTTTAAATTTTTGGTAGAGAGGAGGTCTCATGATGTTGCTCAGGCTGGTCGCAAACTCCTGGGCTCAGGCAAGCCTCTTGCCTCAGCTCCCAAATTGCTGGGATTATAGGTGTGAGCCACCACACCAGTAGAAAAGACATTTTAAAAAATTCCTTTCATCCTAAATAACTGTTTTGCCAGAAGGGAGTAAAATGCTGCAGCTGGTGTGGGAAAATCCATGGTCCTTGTCTCTAAAATTGGTTTTCCTCTAATAAACTGTTGGGATTTGGGGCATGTTATGTTTTAATAAACCTGTTTCAGATGCAGTTACAGCTAAGTGGTCACCCTTGGTGAAGCAGAAATTAAGCCTAAATAACCATCCAGTTCAACATATTATTGTCTTATACATACACCACTGATGACTTAGTGACCAGGTAGGTTGTTGGAAAGTGGTATTGACACATATGGATAAAGAGACTGTTTCTTGGAGATTTGCAAAGTTATCATTATGTGGCAGAATCACTGTCACATAACATGCTATAGTAGAACTAGCAGAATTCTACTATTGAAGAGAATTCAGAGAAAATAAAATATTATTTTAGGCCACTGAGATTTGTTTCTTTTTTCTGAAAAAAAAAAATAGTGGCAACTCTACTTGCCTAGCACAACCTCACAGCTGTGGCCACGGCTCCTTCAAGCCACTGTCACACGGGGAGACTTGTTATCCACATGAGATAACTGACATCTCCACCAAGAAGTCAGAATTTTTGGTGAAAAGAGTATTGAAAAGGAAGAAGGTAATCTGCATTCACCAACAGATGACCCACTTGAAATGGGATGAACCTCTTAAACTTTCTAGGCCACTGTTTCCTCTTGTGAAAATGGAGAGAATCTCACTGGACAATATTTTAAGTCACCTCAGCTATAAAGTTTATGCATCTAAGATACTACCACAGACAACAGTGTAGCTCCAAACTAATTGAGACTATGGTTTTAGAATACTGCTCATGCCATCTAGAAGTTCTAGGTTCTCACCTGCTGAAAAAAAGATGACACCTCTTATCTTCCTCAAACAATGATTCTGCAACATAGCTAAGGGAAGCTGCCCATTTTTGTAAAATGAATGTGTCTTTTATTTTACAAGCTTAATAAATGCAATATTATCAGGTGGACAGTGCTGGCCTGTGCGTACAAGCCTTGTACTAAAGACGAACTGAAAGAATCTTTTAAACTTTTCCCTTTGTGAAAGAAAATTATTTCTGAAAACCCTGAGCCACCAAAATCAATCCTACCTAAAGGGATCTTCAGGACAGACAAGTGGTGCACCAGGTTTTCAGAGTTCCTAATGTTCCTTATCGTGTTAAGCAGTAAGATTTAAAAGTGATACATTGTGCTGTCCAATAATCACTTTTACCACAGACATCATCGAATCTACTTATTTTATGGCTGCCCAAATGTTAATCAAAGATTCTGAATGTAAACATTTCCACAATAAGCAACATAGTTGCAATTAACCTCAGGAAAGACTTGTGGCATCCGTGACAGTGCCCTCTATCTGGATTCTGATATCCAGAATGTTTGCAGTCTGCTTCTTAGCTGTATGACCTTGGACAAGCCATTGACCTCTCTCAGATGCAGTTCCTTAGTCTATAAAAAAGACAGGATGATACTTGATCTGACTAATTCAGAGTGATATTCCACGGATCAAACCAGAGGTTTCAGCTGAAGTGTATTTTACAATGCTCAACTGCCAATACCCAGGAAAAGGCAGGGGCCGGGAGAGTTCTCAAGCCAGTGTGACACCTTGAGGTTGGCTGTATGTCTACAAAGCTGTATGGCTTGAGAGGGATACGATTAACACCAGAACTAAACCGTATGTCTTCCTTCTTATGATCATTTGCTTTGGTCAACTGGTCACTTTTCCAATTTTCCTTTCTCAGCCCTTTCACTGTGTTATCATGGGACCAACTCATGCAAATGTTCAGTAACTCAACCACCACCAACATTCGCAGAGAAAAGAGAACATGGAAGACACAGAGGAGGAAGCTCTGGGCCTTGGCCAGGGCGTCCACAGCCTCATAGAGGAGACACGAAGTCATCTCAAGGTCCAGGAGAAGCAGTATTCGTGACTCTAGGGCCAAGGCGCCAAGACACAGAAAGAGGAACAACCATCTTTTCTGAGGGGCAGAGAAAGATACACTAAATGGCCTTTCACAGGAGGTGGTGGCATTTGAGCTTCATCTCAAAACATGAGAATTTTTCTAGGCAAAAAAAGGTGGCGTCAGAGGTGAATCATAAGATAACAGCATATGCAAAGAGCATCAATTAATAATGAAAAAATAATAATATTAAGATCTAGTATCTATCATGTACTTGCCATGTGGTAAGAAGGGAGTTTAGACTGTATTTTAGGGGACAGGGAAGATGCATTTTCATACTAGAGTATTTTACATATCAAATATTAAATTCATGATTTTTTTATTACATAATCTTTTGACAAACCAATGCCTCTGATCGGCACCTCAGTGCCAAGATGCCCTCCAATGAAGAGTTACCTCAAGGCTATGTGTTTAGCCAATTTTAAAATGCAGCCTTTGGTTCAGTTTTGAAGACAGAATAATGAATGATTAACAAACAGACGTTGTAATAATTTAACAATCATACATTCTAGGACTCCAGTCTTTCTGTTTATAAGGTGTTCAGTCTTAAAAGAAATTGCAAATAAAATGCTAGCTACCGGAACCGTTAACAATTTAACTTGCTCTTTCTCTGACATCGGTGAAAGGGTATTATTTATCACACTAAGTATATATTATAATCTTCTGTTGATAGTAAAAGATCAAAGATTACCTTGCATCAAACAGAATTATGATGCCATAACATTTTATCTTGTTATAGCTGATATCAATCACTAGGCGACAGCAAGCTGCAGGCAGGTTTCTCAGTCAGTATCCCTGACATGCCCAAACATCTGAAATATAGCAGCCCATTCCTATGTGCGTTCACTCTGAAAGTGAAAAATGTCGTGTAAACAAATAAGGGGCTGATTGCTAATTCATACGTGTTGCTAAATACCACTTGGTTTCCGAGCACCCAGCTCCTATTCTTACCCAGAGGCTCCTTATGGGAGTGAAAAGTGAGTGTCAGGAAGAGGGAAAACAAGGCATTGTTTTAAGTGGAGGGTGGAGACATCCTCAATCACAAGATTAGGGCAGAGCCCCCTCCTGATGAAACTCTCTAGAGAAGCCTAGATTCCCATTCTCTCATCAGAGAGCGCTGGGAGGCCCTGACTGAGGCCACAAATCTTCCAGGCAAGTCCTCTCTCTCAGGAAGGGTCACAGCCTCTTTCCTGCGTCTGTTTTGAATTATATCATGGGCTTACTGGACAGGTGATCTGGGCCGACTTCTCCCTCCTTGTGCTGGTGTCTGCACAGGACGCCCCTCCCTCCTCCTTATGTTGGGAGCTTTGCTCTTTAGATAAAGCCCGAGCAGGTTCCTGGAGTCCTTGCCATGTTCGGTGTGCACACAACTTCCTCAAATGCTTAAACTGCAGCGAGGAAAACATTTCAGCTGGAAAATCATTTGTTCATCTTCATATGCAAATTTCACAGCCTGCTGATTCATGTCAAAAATGCAGAACCATCCTCATCCCTCTGTCATACCTGCATTTTTCTTAGCATCTTTTAAAAGGAATAACAGAATAAAATGAGCTTTATTATAAATCCCAAACTTTAACCTTTCCAAAGACTGACTGGATATTAAAGTGGTTAGCATTTAGAAGTTGTTACATTATTTACATTAACAACAACAGTTCCCTTCCCCATGAATCATAAAATCATTTGTCTGAAATTTTCTTTTCTTTTTTCTCCTGTGTCGAGATGGTCATATTTTACATTATAGAGAACACAGCAAAATCTTTCCAAACATGCAAAATTATTGGATGGGGACATTCATTTTTATGCAAACTATATGCATATTCATATAAAACAGTTTGAAAAATGTATCAGATATAATTAGCATGTTTATGAATCTATTTGCTCTGCTATTAAGTAACAAATTTGTAGTAACCATGGCAACTGCAACATCACAGGCACAAGTTCTATTTTTGTAATAACATGAGTACTTTTCTTAAAGCAACATTCGTGCTCAAACCTTACATTTTTAAAAAATAAAAATAAGTGTTTTTAAAACATGCCATTCCATTCTTCATTACATAAGGGCACATTTTATATTTAAGAATATTTTAAGCTGAAAACTGTTTCTTTTTTTGATGGATGTGATAGCTGTATGTGTGTGTGTGTGTGTGTGTGTGTGTGTGTGTGTGTGTGTTTCCTAAAATAATATTTAAGTATAAAGAGAAAAAACATGGAATATTAGGGTTACGTTAACACATGTGGTAATAAGATTGTTAACTTTTAAAAATTCCATTTCACTTGAAACAATACAGACATATTAGTTTTCCAAACCAAAATTTTAAAAATAAAAGCCAAATGTGGTTTCCCTTTTAATTTTTATTTTAAATTCTTCTGTAACATTAATTATTATGTTTTATCAAAACCTAAACAATAACATTTTTCATGGTCTATTTGAGGAGGTTAAATTTCATTAACACTTGATTAAAATAAAATAATTGAACTATTACTTATTTCATCATCTAAGCACCACCAATTTCAGGCGTGTCTTCCTGGGCATTATCTGTAACTTGTGAAACCTGCCTTTCCTTCCCTGTAAAATGGAGATAATAATACCATTATTATAGGATTGTTGAGACAGTAAAATCTGAAGATGCCAGTTTGATGAAAAATTTCCTATTCTTTCAAAACTACAATTTTATCCTAAAGGGCATTTTGTTGCAGATATCAAATCTAACCCTGAAATTTAAAGTTACAAATAGTATAGATTCTACAAATATCTGATTTCTGTATTTTCTCAAAAAATAGCGGAGGCAAAATGGCTGTCTGGGAATTGGGATGATGACACTGAAGGAAAAGATTATGTGAAAACAACCCTTTTCAGTTAACAACAACAAAAAATTTTTTTAAGGCTGTCCTAGTGTCCTAGGTTTAAGCCCTAAATCAGTCTCTTACTGAGCATTTTCTTCAACCACAAATGGGAATAAGAACATCTATTTCTTTGGATTTTTACATGGATGAATATATAAAGCAGTACTCTATGGCACATAATATTTTTCAATGAAGGTAGTTTATGTAACCCTTATTCTTCCTTTTAAAATCCAATAGACTTGGGGAAGTAAAGAGAGAGCTACAGAGAAACTAAGATGTTCAGACAAATTTGGCCTTGTAGCTGTGTGTTCTGAGCCAGGACTCCAGGGACTCTGAGAAGAAAGTCTTCCATCTGAGCCGAAAGGGTACAGAAGTAAAGGCCCTACTTATTCTGAGAAGAGGAAGAGGCTCAGAGTCAAACTATAAGGGAAACAGTCAAAGCAACCCTGGAATGACAAACACTGGGCCAAGGCAAAGGGGAACCCAGGGAAGATGGAGCACACCTGTGAACCTGCCACTGTCCTCCTCCACCTATGGTCCAGTACACTCTGACCACATGAAAAGGGTAGCCATGCCAGGCATGCCTGCTCCCCATCCCTCAGCTCTGTTTGTTTCATAGTACGTGTCACATTGAAACATGCGATGTCATTTACTTAGCATATGTAGTGCCTGCCTCTACCAGCTGGGAGGTGAATTCCAGGCACATGTATCTCTGTCTTCACCATGGTGTCCTCTGCACCTGGCAGACAGACCCTGGAGAAATATTTGTTGAAAGAAGAAACATTTAGCATGATGCTTGGTTCCAGGTAGGCACATAATGAGATTGTCACGAATATCTTTTCACTTGTTTCTTAGATCATCTGAAATTAAGGTCTTCCTGAAGCTGCTGCTAATGGAAACAAGATCTGCCTTATTGTTTTTAGGGGAAAGAAACTACCTTTGGTTAGATCCAACTAAAAAAAGACTTGAACATAAATACTTCCCTAGTCATCCTAGTGGCTATAACCTATAGTGGATTGGTTACAAATCCATCCATTAGGTGATCTAGGCAGCCCATCTAGTCGCTAATTCAAACAAATATCAGTTATCCAAATCAGGTGATAATCTGCTAAGGTGAGTCTCATTTTGCCTACCATCCATGTCTTTATCTCTGTAAGTTCTGCTCTTTATTCATAAAAATAAACAACGTAAAGAGTCTATCCTTCTGGCAATATAATAGCCCCATGACGGAGCTGCTTGCACTAGAGTAGGTACACATTTTAACAGATTTGTTATCATTTAGAAATTTAGGAAGAAAATTAATGATGATGGTGTGATTAGGTCTAATTTATCTCAGCCAAGGCAACAGACATAAATTCTCTCTAGTCAAAGTCAACATTTGTCAAGCTGACCTACCTTGTCTTATTCTGTGTGTATTTCAGAGGCCTAGAAATAGAAGTTATTTGCTGAACAATAATGTAGTTAGCAGTGGACTAAATAGAACTTACGAGCCTCCTAATGATAGAAGATGCAAGCTGTAAAAACAGCAGCCGAGGAGCACTGCCGGCACCTGGTGAAGACCTGAAAAGGCAGTGGCTGGTGAGGTGTGCATCCAGCAGCTTGTGGTATACTCTGGGCCAGGAGGCAAGGGAAGTGACACAATGGGACCAGAAACCCATCAGCTGTGTTTCAGGAGACTTCTTGCAGCAATTCAGAAAGTAAATCTCTACTCCAGTCTCATCTACCAAAGAGAATTAAGAAACCTGGATGTTCACATATCCAGTCTTGTCTCAACAGGGCTGTGCAATGGTTGGAAAGCACATGCAATGGTTGAAAGAAGTTTGCTTAGTTAAACCATAGAGTCAACTGCTCTAAGGGAAAGATCTCACATGCATCATGTCCCCATTCACATGCATTTTTTTCTTCTAGAGAAAATGTGTTGTTAAGGTTCAATTTTAAAAGAAGAGTATATATTATAAATAATTAGCAGGTCCAAAAAAATATTAACAAGTGAAAATCCAATTGCAAAGGACCTTATAGACAAGTGGCAAGATAAGCCTGTATTCCTTCCCATGCTGTAGTGAAGACTATTCTCCAAAATCTCCACCCTGGCCGCAGAATAGTAGCTAGGCCCAGTGACGTTCTGTTTCCTCTTCTTCTTTCTCATTCGTCTTGAGATGTGACTTCTGGATTTTTATCTCCAGCAGAATGTGGGCAGAAGCCATGATTCTGCATATGTTATGTTGCCTCCAAGCTTAGACTGAAAAATTACCCCAAACACCCCTCTAGCTGTTTCCCTTTTTCCCATGAGTAGACATGATGCTGGGCACCATGACCCACCATGTGCTTAAGATGATATAGTTCTTGTCAGCCTGAGTCCTCAGATGACATTGATTTATTCAGCAAATATATAGTGAGTGCTTCATGTGTTGCTAGGTACCACACAGATGTAATAGCTTATAAAACTGGATATCAAATCAAAACAATGAAAATATTTCAACAAATTAAATGATGCCATTCAAATATATTATTTCATAACATATGCAATAATGTGAGAAATGAGTGTGA
The DNA here is from genome assembly GCA_027257055.1 of Cephalopachus bancanus. NCBI lineage: Eukaryota > Metazoa > Chordata > Mammalia > Primates > Tarsiidae > Cephalopachus > Cephalopachus bancanus. The sequence continues at coordinate 2,485,707 of JAPVLO010000176.1, read as the reverse complement.
TACCATTTAAACTGAAAAATGCAAGACATAAAACTGTCTATATAATAATCCTAAATGTGTTTGATGCTATAAGAGTTGGATAGGATTTCTCACCCCCCATTCCAACCTTTCCAGCTTTTGAGGTTCAAAAACCAAAAACAACTTATCCCATACCCCCCTTGTAGCTGATCCAGATGTAACTTGGACTTCCCCTCTGATATGGAAGGCAGTCATGCAGGGATACCAGGAGAGGGCGGGAGAAGGCACCTGTCCAGGTTGCTCGTGATGCCAAGGTGCTGGAACAAGCAGTTAAATTAAGCCTCCTTAATTTTGCAGTTTTCTGACAGTAGTAGACAGTCCTCTTGGTCCTGCCATAGTTTGGAATCATTTCTGAAATCCGAGACTAGATGCTAAATGTTCAGCTCTCCAAAAATTCTGTGATCTATCTATATTCTCTCGTATTTTGTGCTTAAAATAGCTAAAATTGTGTGTGTGTACGTTGTGAAATCTGGACTCTTGAATTAAGAATTTCTTAAAACAACTGAGTTTAACTCGTAACTCATCAGCCATTAATATTCATTTGATTATATACAAAAGGCTTATTCTAAGTATTTTCACTTCAAATTTAATGTACTAATTGTTTCTGAAATTATTATTTTACCATGTTCTGTTCTCTTGTCTCTATTGCGATTGCATGCAATCGCTGAAATTGTAACGTCTCTGAAAATGCTGTCACATAGTATATATATAGTCGCCACATCAATTATATTCCCAAAGCATGCGACTGAATGGATTTATGGTTTTTAACAAAAAACAATAGTACAAATCGTAAACTTTGAAGATGGGGGCTGACACTGGCCCCAGTGGAGCCTAATCAGTTGAACATACTACATAATTTTAAAGATATTTTCTATAATGACAAAAAAAACCAGAAACTTTTCAAACCACATATTTATATATTATGTGGTCAGAGAGCTTTTGTAATAAAATGTATTATTACTCCATAGACATTTGTTTTGCCCAGATAGATGGTGTCAACCTGAATCCAAAATGTACTGACATTCCCAGCATAATCATAGGTAGCCTTCTTAAAATTAAAACCTGCCACCACTGCTTTGGTCCTATTCCTCCATGTGATTTGTTTACCTTTTTTACACAAATATTCCTGAAAGCATATACCAATGTGTATGTACACATGAATAATTCGTTCCATTATAATTACAATTTACTTAATTAACATATTCTAAATTCATTTAGAATATAATGCGGGCACTAGTATATATTTTTTGTTATGGTAAAAATGTAAAACCTTTGTTGAATTTAATTGAACTGTGACAACTTTTTCTTGCATTCTAAAGTAGAAATGCCTTTTTCTATGTTTTTGTGATTAAGCAATCTAATGATTATTATGCAAAATATGCAAAAAAATCACATATAATCCCACCATCTAGTTATAACCAGAGTGGATAAATTAATGTGCTCAGGTTTCCAGACAACTTCCTATGCAACTATACATATTTTTAACAAAAAATTTGTAAGATTCATTTTATTCTGCTGCTTTCTTTTATAATTTAAAAACATATCACACATGTGAGTCAAGACAATGTGTGATAAGTCTTGCTCTATGTATCCAGTATTATCTCATCATCTCCCCCTCAAGAAAAATTTCAATAACAACCACTGATACACTCCAAACACAATAGAACAAAGAACAAATAGGTAACGAGAAGCGTTCTAGGATCCTATACTATAAGGCAGTCATGTAAATCACAATTTCTTCACACTTTGTCCAAGAACAATATTGAGCAACAAAGAGTGAAAATAAAAACACAAATAATCCGACCTACAGAGTGACTAGGATAGAAGGAGTACCACAAGTTTCAACCTCTGTGTAAGTTTGCAAACAAATGCCCAAATCTAACAGCACCAGCGCCCAAGCCAACAGCAAGTACAGATTCCACACGTGAAGAGGGAACACCCCCCAAGATGGATGTCCAACCTCACAGAAACATAAAAGCAAGTCTGAGGGTGGGTCCCTCACAGCAACACTGGCTGGAAAACCACCGGGAAAGAGGTAAGGTGCATAAGCCAGAAGGGACTCTCTTGGAAAAGCACCACTCCTGGAAGGAAAAGGCCAATGTCAAAATGTGCTCTTGGAAGCTTGGGGTGACAGAGAAGGAAGAGAACTGCACCAGCAAGAGTGTAATACCAAAGGACGCATCCTCACTACCCACCCCAAGAGAAAAACACAGGCAATCAGTTAAAGATGCCCACCAAAGAAATGCACTTGTATCAAGACACCTAACAAGCCACCCAAACACATCTCCTTTGTGTACGTACAATTTACTTCCAGTCTGAGAAAGTCAAACTTTAAACATTTTCAGAAAGAGAATGTCAAACGACATTCAAGCCAAACTGCTTTACAAGAAAAACAGAAAATATAAATCAAAGTAGTTCAGCATACATTCTCCTTAACAAAACTACAAGAAGGCCAAAGGAAACAGTTAATGTAGCTTAAACAAGAGTTTATAGATTTTTAAAAAATTTAAACCGTAAGTTAGCCAGGCACAGTGGCTCAAGCCTGTAATCCAAGCACTTTGGGAGGCAGAGGCAAGAGGATTGCCTGAGCCCACAGATTTGAGACCAGACTGGGCAACATGGCGAGACCACGTCTCTACAATAAATCAAAAAATTAGCCTGGCGTGGTGGAGTGTGCCTGTAGTTCCAGCTACTTGGAAGGTTGAGGTGGAAGGATCACCTGAGTCCAGCAGGTTGAGGCTACAGTGGCTGTGAGCATGTTACTGCACTCCAGCTTGAATGACAGAATGAGACTGCGACTCAGAAAAGAAAAAATAAAATAAAATAATAAGTTTATGAACTGTGAAACATAAATAGACAACAAATCATAAAAATATAAAATTTAAATTTAAAAACCAGAGATAAATGGTATTTTTAAGATAAATAACATCTTAAAAATAAAAACTAACAAGATGTTGAAGGGAGAATGAACTCAATAATAACCAAAAAGATTATCAGGAATATTGAAGAAATACAAGCAGAGAATTATACCAATGAAAATAAAGAGAAAAGCATCAGAAAATGTGCTTGATATAAGAAATAAACATAGGATATCTAACACAGAAAGAATTTGATCCCCTGAAAAATAAAAACAAAACAATGAAATATAATTAGTACATAAAATTGCAATCAAAGAAAAAAATTCCAGAACTAAAAAAGACAGGACTCTCATATTAAAAGGACCCATTGTGTACATGGGAAAACTTACCCAAACTCTAATAAAACTAGCATTTTTTTAGACATTAGACTGTAAAAGTGAAGAGAATCCTCTGGGCCTAGGCAAACTACACACACAAACAAACACGCCTACCTGTATCTATTAATCTAAAGTGAAAGCGAAACACACAAGCAGATAAATAAAATGTTTATAAAATATAACATTATATTATATTTTAGCTATATTATTCACTGTTATATTATTCACTGTTATAGGATCTGAGTGTACATCGAATTGCTTTTTCAAGTTCTTTGTAGGCTTAATTATTAAAGTAAAAACAGAAAAATCATCATTAGCAACAAAAAAGAAAAAAGATAATGAAAAATTTTCATGTAAATTATTTCCTAATTTCCTATAATTTCATTTTTGTATTGGTTGCATAATACTCTTTGTAACAATTGTATACCATTTTTCTAACCAACAATCCTTCTTTGGCATTTAGAATTGTTTTCCATTGCTGAAAATTTTCGAATTTTTGACTGTAGCTTGAATTTTTTTAATGATCCAAAATGATACCAAAAAGTAAATGCCACAACAAAGTAGTGAGATTGGCTTTTGAAACAATTTCAGAGAAGACAATCTTAAAAAAAAGAGGTTTTAGTAATGTCAACATGAACAGAATAAATATGATTACCGTGAAAGGTGAAATGATATTTGCTGTGTAAATTTCATAGTTTGTTTTTTAAAAGAAACTTGAAAGTAAGTAAAAGAACAAAAAAAAAATAGGAGAAAAAGAAAAGGGAAAACATATTGCTTTATAGTCACACTCAGAAAAAAAAAGTATGGTAGGGTTAGGATATATCTCAAAATATATCACTGTTTCCCCTCAGTTTCTGTTTTATGCATGTATTTTGTTATAAGAGCAGTCCAGTCCAGTTAGTTGTAACTGTAACTGTACTGATTGACTGATCAAACATTTATTATATAACCTTACCATGAAAAGCAATGATTAAAAAATGGATAATCCCTTCTTCACACAGCTCATGTTTTTAGAGGACATGTATGATGTAGGTAAAATAATCATGTCCCTAACGTTGATAATGTAGGTAATACAGGGATGTCCATACACCTGGAAAACAGGAGGTGTTTGATATGTGCCTCCATGACAGCAGGGGAGGCACACTGCAACATCATGGAGAGGAGAGCGCTTGGCTCAGACTTCCCCCAGGATGATCTAAAACAAGGGCAGAAGTCGTTTCACAGATGAGGTGATGCGTGGGCCATGACTGAAGCGAGAAAGGGCTTTCCCAGAGTATTGTGGGGGCAAGTCTTACAGTCAGAGAGAACAAAAAAAAAAGAATATGAGACAAGAGCTCTTGTGCAGAGAACTTTGAGAACTCTTGGGGGGAATGCAAGACATAACAGACATCCATGAGCTCATGCAAACAATGTCACCCACCATGGAGAGCCTTAACCGAGTAGCTCAAGATCTTGAAAATGCAGAGATGAAGGCACTGATGCAGTAACTTGATGATCACGCACATGGTGAGTGGCATGTGAGGACCTGGTTTCTGTTTAGCACACACATCACCTCTTCCTTGACTGTGGACACTTGATATGCCCTACAAGTGTCTCTCCCACACTGTGGCAACTTGTCTTCTACCTTAAAAGTCGTTCCTGATCAAAAGCCCTAACTTGTGTCTTACTTGACACAGTCATTCTAATGAACACCCCAAGTTTCCCTAGAGAAGAAGTGTAGCTGACATGCTGTAACAGCGATCAGAGAAGCAGCCCAAAGTCATATCCACTAAGTATACAAATGAATGCTGAATAAAGGAGTCAGTTGTTTGCTAAACAGCCAGGTATGGTGATAGCATAGATAGATCATAGAGAAAGATAAATGGTTGATGATTTGCTTTTCTCTTCTGAATGTTTGGATGTAAAATCAGCTCAGCACAAAGCTTCACCCAAACTCCAGAACCATTCTTAATGTGCCTGGTAAAGATCTCGGCTTTGCTGGATGTGTGTCTGTCCCTTTCACTCACAGGGAGGAGGAGAGTGTACTACATCAATAATCATGACTTGATTGGAAGCAAATGTGATTGTCTAGGTCTTCTGGAAAGTATTGTACATTTGGTTGCTGTGTTTACATGATTTCCATTTGAAACCAACCTTTGAGTGAATCTCCTTTGGCTGAATTGCTTTTAGCCTAGGCCTCATTTGATTTAGACAGAAAAAGAAAAATCATGTACTGCAAGACAGAGTCATATTTCCCACACAGAAGTAGAGGTTCTGGCCCACTGCTCTTGAAGATGAAGTGACAAGATGCAACATATACTGGATCAGTATCAGGGACACCAGTTCTAGTCTTGATTTTGTCGCATTCATTCATTCATGCAATAACTGTGGATTGTGCTTACTGTGCACCAAGCCCCCTAAGCATTGAAAAGAAAAATATTACATTGACCTTGGAAGAGAATCTAACTTATTCGGAATCAACCTTCTCAAAAGCTTCCTACGACAGATCATCTCCAACAGTCATAAATTCAAAATGGCGTTAGAACCAAATGGGGAAGATGTGAAAGAAGCAAGAGAAAGTGCTAAGCATGGCAGGGAGAACGGTGTCCTTTGGAATCTGCACTTCAGCTGGACACATCCAAATTCTTTCAAAATATAATGTACTGGGGGAAAACCACATCTGCTGGCCCCATGTGGAGGGCTCCCTGTCTCTCATCCTTGACCTACACAGTTTACCAGACAATCTCTGGACCTCACATTCCTTTTGTACTTCACAATGAAGGAATGAATGAATGCACACATGAAACTAACTCCCTGGACTTCGCCTTCTGTTCAGCATTTTAGGCATCCCTCGTCAAGTTCTATTTCTGGCAGGAGTGCCCTCTTCTGAGGGTTGGCTCCATAGGAGTGGGGAGTAGACTCCTACTGGGAGCCGGCAGGAGAAGGCACTGTTCATACACCGGTCCACTCTGCGGTTCTTCCTGAGGATGGGCTTACCTGGACGCCCATACACTCCCACCCTTGGCCTACACCAGGAAGTACCTTCTTGGTTGAAATCTTCGCCTTAGATCCATGACTTGGATTTGGAGCTAGACAAACCCTAGCCTGCAGGACACCGCGCCAAGCACATGATGTGTTCAGCACATGACAATCGGGAAGGAGTCACCCTATACTGTGCACCAGGGCCTTGCCTCTCAGATCAGAGCCTGACTGGGAACCAGGCTGCAGTCTGGACTTGATGAGCAACCTTGAACAAGGTGTGTGGTTTCCATATGCCTCATCCTCTCAGAGTGACTTCATGTGAGGCTGCTGTGAGATGCAGCAGGATAAGGTGTGTTCCATGTTTAACACAATCACTGGAGCTTGGCAAGAACTAAAGAAACACTGGCCATTTTGTCAGCATTCATGAAAGCACTACTTTTAAAGTATTCTCAATTATCTTTTTGGAAATGGACCTAAAAAAAACCCTTAAGATTCCATTATTAAATGTGCTATTAAAATAACTGTAAAAGAAGGAAGTCTCATTTATCACTTGTAAAAATTATTACATACTAGATGGTTGTATGACGAATTAAATCAATGCTTTACATTGCATAAGCTTAGCGAAAACCAAGTGGCACAAGGATCAATATCAAACTTAATTTTTTTTTTCAGAAGGAAAATCTTATGTCTATAGTTCAGGCACATTTTACACATGAGTGAAAGCTCCAATCAATATTTCTGAAACTTGTTGGCTGGCATAGATTTTCTCTATAGTTGGAAAATTGTATCCAGTTAAATTGTGAAATGTTTAAACAAGGCGACAGAAGTTATGCTGGTATAAAAGCAAATAATCTTTTAAAACCTGGTGACTAGCCAAAGTTCCTCATCTTTGGTCTTAACTAAATCTAGTGAAATGCGTTTTGTCCAGTCAGAGTGCATTCATCATTTGCTTTCTATTTATTTCTTTGAAATCAAGAAAGCACATTCTATTTTTATGTGTGAAGGTTTATTTTCATCAACAAACAACCATCGTTCCACTAAGAATTTGTTAACTACCTATTTAAAGGGTAAAATTCTGTATTTGCAAAAAACGTGTAATTTTCTCCACTTCTGTCTTTGTCAAAGCTTGGTTCCAATGGGGGTCTGTTGTCTACTGGAACTGAAGCTTTTTCTGATGACCCCAGAGGACTGCCCTACCTCTCCTCTGCCCACACGATAACGATGACTTCCGTGCCTCAAAGCCATTTCTTACATGAGTCGCCTCTCTCCAACAAGCCAGTTACCTGAACCTTAGAACTAAACACTATCAGTGAAAATAATCCCTTACTTGTAAAAAGGGGCACCGTGATGCTGAAGCAAGAATTACTTCACCCTGATTTCATTTAACTGCTATTCTGAGTTGCCTCTTTTCAAAGCACGAAGCTACTTCTCCGTTGGCAATGTTCTAAGCAAATGACTTTATTTCAATTATATAAACCATAAGTAAACAGAAATAAAAGAGATTAATGAGCACTGGTACAACTGAGTGACAGTCGTTAATGACAATTTTTCCTTATTGAAAAACCTCTCTCTGACTTTTGTTCCATTAAGACTATATCCCAATTATCTCAGTTTCATTCTGCCACTAATAACCTTATTTTCTTAGAACCAGGTCTGATGGTTGGGTTTGAAATCGTACTTTCATGAGGTGGAGTGCCATCCCAAAAGGCGTTTTAACATATAGTTTGTGGAAATGTGTCTGAAGTGATCACACTTCCTAAATGGCCTCGCAAATCTGACTTCAACCACATGTAGTGCTCCACTACAAGGGACAGAAGCAAAAATTGGATGTTGGAGTTCAAATTCATATAATAATTAGAAGGGACATTTATTTCAAAATGTGGAGGACTTGACAGTAGGAAAATGACAGAAACTCAGCTCCACGGTGAATTATAAATGTCAAATTACTGGTGTGCATGTAAAAAAGTGTGTAGCTATTAGAAACCAGACTCTGCAGCCACGTGTGGCGTTTCTACCTTTATCAGTCTCTTATAGTCCTCTAAGGTGTTCTGTCATTCACTGTCAAATTTCCAGGGTAAGATTATAAGACACGTGTCAGATCAGTGTCCAAAGCTTTCCAGGCTCTGGACGTGCCGAGGCAGTCGCGTGTGTTGCACAGTGTTAAACATACGAGATGGGGGAAACTGCTGGGGATGGAAGGGAGTTCTGGGGGTGCTCCATCCAGCAGGGGAGATCACCTGCTACAGGAACACAAGTTGGGAGCAAGGGTCTTGTGAGCTGCACTCCATATGGACTCACAATGCTGTCAGTGTCAGCAGGATGAACAATGAAAAGGATGTTAACCAAATTTTGATGTGCAAGAGCATGTGTTTAATTTGCAAGATGCTTTGTTTAATTAAAAGGTAAATACCATTTACAATTCCTTTTGCAGACAAATGTAGAGCAGCAAAAACACCTACAGAGTGTTCAAATTGCCAGCAGAATTTGGATGCATTCGATCAATTAAAAGGGTGCACATTTGGGGAAAAATAATTATTTTTTCCATTTGTTTTCAAATAGAAATGGCTTTATTTTCTATAAACAGATTATTCCTAGAGTTTAATGCCTAGTTAAGTATGGATTTAAAAACACAAAAACTATGTTATTATATACCTGGTGCACAGTTAATAAGTCTGATGGCTAAAAGCTTAGCTTGTCCCTCAACTCTCACCTCAAATGAGATTTTTTTCCTCCTTTCTGTAAGTCTGTCTTTCTTTCTGGGAATTGTTGGCTTCAAATGCAGTGTGGGTCACAAAGACCTTCTGACCCCTCCAGAAAGATAAACACAATCACATGCATCTCTTGGGAGCACCAACATGATTATTCCGTAAGCCCACTCCAATCTTAGGCAGATCGAAAAGATCTCAGATCTCATGCTTCCCTTTATTTAAGAGTTGCTCCTTTTTTCAATGATCATGGAGGTAGAGCACACAATTGCTTCTTCTGCTGGTCTAAGAGCAGAAAAAGTCAAAGGAGACCCAGACTTCCTGACTTATAACTTCTAATCTCAGGAATACAGGTAGTAGAGATAACAATTTCACCATTTCCCTGCAATTCAACACTTCGCATAGTTGTAGTTCAGTTTACATTATGCTTGGAGGCAGGAAATAGACCAGTGACTTTCCTGACGATCTAACCTAATCATTTCTTTGGTTGATGTGACCACATGACATCCAACAGCGCGGAAAGAGAAATCCACAAGATTTCCTCCACAGGCCAGAACACAGTGAAATGGGTGTGAGGGAATTCCCACGATGAAACAGTCATCCAATAGTCTCTTTGGGGCAATTCTGCCCTACATGTGATAAGCTACATGACTACCATCTAAAAATCTAAAATGTGAAATTGCCGAGCTATCATATTATCATCTATTATTTTATATTATATTTAACTATTATTACATATGATACCTTACTACTTTATTAGAACTCAGAACAAAATACAAATTAAAATGTCAGAAAAGCATACAAGAGACTCGTCAATGGATATATATGCTCCTTCCCCTTGTAATCTCAGACAAAACCCTTCCTCTCCCTCCTCCAGTTGACTAAAAGTTCCCTTCATACACATGCCAAGAAGGAGCTTCACTCCATGACCAAATCAAATACAGTAAAACCCTGGAGGGAACTCCTCTTCTCTAGTGGTAAATGTAGACATAAGACAACTGACCATTGGTCCTTACTGCTCAAACACTGATAGGCTAAAATTCTTGTGGGGAACAGGAGGAAGGGGGATTTTAGGAAGTTACTGTACCTTAAGCATTTCAATGTCCAGTGTATGTTTTGTTTGTAAGGACCACTTCCATTTTCTGAAAAATATTGTTTTTGATGATTCTCATAGTAAAGAAAGCCAGGATTTTAAGAAATTGAATTTTTCTAATTTTCCCTCCCCAATTATTCCATTGAGGGGCAGGCAGACGATTGTATATTATATTCTAAAAGAGGAAAGTTGAGTTAGTCACAAAAACCAATTACAATAGACCCTGAAGCTCCTGCCATCAACACTCAAGCTAATGCTCTTTTAGCCTTTGGTTCCTCTGCTAGGACAATCTAATATACATTTGAAGATGTGTCATATTTTTTTTAAAATGTTGCATAATTTCCTCTTTGATCTCTTTATTATTTCTTTATCCTAGCTCTTGCACAGGTCTGTTTTCTCATAGGCATTTAATCCCCAATTCACAGAAAGACTCTGGGAAAGAGCTTTCATGATCCTTGAATGGATCATCTGAGAGGGTTCTATTTACCTGGTTAAGGTTTGTTATGCCCATCTACCAATTTCTAGTCAGTGAGTTAATTTTTGGCACTAAGTTTCTTCATGTTTCTTTCTAAGTTTCTCCTCTTTCTTTCTTTCTTTCTTTCCTTCTTTCCTTCTTTCTTTTCTTTCTTTTTTTTTTTGAGTCAGGATTTCACTCTGTCACCAGGCTGGTGTGTAGTGGCACTTGAACCAGGCTCACTGCAGCCTCAGCGTCTCAAGTAGCTGGAACTATAGGCATGCGCCCGACACCTAGCTAATTTTTTTTTTGTTTGTAGAGATGAAGTCTCCCTATATTGCCTAGGCTAGTCTCGAACTTCTGGGTTCAAGGAATCCTCCAACCTTGGCCTCCCAACTTGCTGGGATTACAGACGTGAGCCACCCCACCCAGTCTAGTATTCCTCATATATCTTTAACAGGAAATATGGAAGAATATCAGCATTTTTTTTTCTGCCTTGAATACTATGACATATTAGAAAAAAATGTCTTTATAAAATATCTGTATAGCCCTTGCTAAAACTAGCATTTGATTCTGTTCTGCTCTCACTGGAATATAAGTTTCATCAAATGAAAGCCTTTTTCGGGATAGTTTTATTTTTCCCTCTACTGAATTCTTAATGCCTAGGACAGCTGCCAAGTTCATGGCAATAACTAGTTGTTGAATGAGTAACTGAGTTTCTGACAATGAAATAAGAAGGGACGTGGTGCTGTGAGAATGCCCTGGTCTTAGAGCATGAATACGGAAAGTCGGGCTGCAGTTCTCATTCTCCCCCTGGTAAGAAGAATGACCTTGAGAACCCTGCATTACCTCTCAGGATATCCATGTAGACATCAGCAAAATAAAAGGGTGAGGCTACATACTTTCAAAAAGCCCATCAGATCTAAAAATCTGTGAACGCATTTGTGGTATAAATTCACACAGACAAACAAACTTCATTACATAACATGATGGTTCCAACCCAATATTGATACTAAGTGTTTTAATGAGAGGTGGGAGGGAGAAACCTCCCAACTTGACCATAACCATCACATTCAACTAAATTAAACCTTTGGAAAAATCACAGATCCCCCACATGACAGGAGGTCTTATGACTGGATCATCTGTACACAAATGACCCAGAGGGCCAAGACTCGACTGCAGACCAGCTAGTAACTCAAGGAAGGTATCTGGTTCCCTCAGACATGTTGAGCTCCACTGAAAACGAAGAAATCCCAAGTGTACCTTGCGACACACACTGTGGACCGCAGCTAAGTCCACAATGACAGGTAGAGCAGTTTTCACAGTAGACTTCAGTGCATCAGAAGTGTGCCTGAAGACATGGGTACAGTCAAAACTCTTTGGCCAATGAAAATTGCATATATTTTTTCCGTTAAAGCGTTCACTCCAGAGGTTTGTTTTGACACTTTTACTGTAACCATTCACAGCTGCAAAGAAGAAGTAGATGAATGGGGATGAAAAGCAGCAAATTCTTGTTAGTGTCAAATTCCTTAGTGAACAAAAGCCAGCAGAAATGCATGCAATGTGGAGTGCCTTTCCTGGAGTAAGGTGGGCTGGGTCTTGGGGGTGAAGGAGACTAAAACCATACTGAGACAGACCTTTCTGATGTCTTCATAACTGCCTTCACTGCTTTTCAAGCAAAGCTCATGTAGTTCGTTATTTTAGTCTTTTGCCATTTTTCTGTCATTAAACTCACCACTGAGAGGAGTCTTATTTCTACATTTGCATCCTTTCAGTGTAGAAAGGTATTCACAATTAAGGTGAAAAAAGCTTTCTCACTGAGAAATATGGGCTCTGGGATGTTAATGATCTAGCATTTCACATTTTACCAAGGATCTTTCTGTGATTTCAGCAGCATGGTTATGTGAAATGGATGGAGGAGCCAGCTCAAAACATCTGGTTTTAAGGCCTGGTCTCTGCACTTCACTATGGTGGCTTAGTCACTTCATGTCCTTGGTTTTCTCATCTGTGAAATAGGGATAGGGAGACCATAGCAAGCATTTTACAAAGAAAATACTTCCCTTTGATCTAATTCTTTCTTTCCAGAAAAAAAAATGTCCTTTTTCTATGGAAGAACAAGACTTAGACCAAAAATATTAGTTTCAACACAACATTAACTCAATACAAGAAAATGGATTTTTCAAGGTGTCTTCTGCCATGTTCAGAGCCTTGCTCTTCTGCTTACCAACTGCTATAACCTTGGCCAAGTAAATAAACTTTTCTAAGCTTTACTTTCCTTCTCTGTACAATGGGAAGCCATAATACTACCTAATTCAAAGGGCTGCCGTGGAAATTAAAGGAGAAAAGGAAGTTAAGACTGCAGCCCAGCACTTGCAATGAGTAAACCGGCACCTGTTCCCACAGTCATGATTGTTCTTTTACCCTGGGGAGGAGTTGTCCCTCTCTGTGACCCGTGTGGATCTCCTGGGTTGATAAGCTGATAAGAGAACGCCAGATATCTCTCCCACCAGCTTCCTTCTCTTCCTTGAGAGCAGGTCAATAACTCTATCATCCCCTTGAAAATACCCAACAAGAAAACAGATGCAGTCTAACAGGCTCTCTCCTAGACCTTGCATACCCAAACTAATTTCAGGGACAGTCAAAAAGCCTTTGGTTTCTTGCTCCAGAAGAGTATGTGAGAAAAGCAGAACCAGATGGCACTGAAGCTTTACTGGGTCTACCTAAACTCATTGTTTGCCCAAACTTACGGGGGAAAATTAAACTGCCCTTCTCCAAAGGCAGTAAACATCCAGCGTCGGCGAGCTACTTCGCTGAGAGTCACAGTGTAGGACACTATGCCCGTCTCTAACTCAAGGTCGCCTGAGTAGAAAGAAACATTGTGATTTCGAACAACCTTTTCCCAAGAATACAAAAACCTGCCACTCAAAATCATATATAGCCTATTTCAAGGTTAAACTAATTTCAAAATGCCATACAAAATCAAGACATGAATTGTACACATAAACAAAATAACCCTTTCCAGATCCCGGGGGGGGGGTGGGCACACGTGTCCTCCTCGAAAGAGACAGATCCTCTCTCCTCTTGCCTGAGAAGGGGAACTGCTGCCCACGCTGGGGCCTGAGCCTGAAGGCGGGGATCGCACCGGGTTTGGGAGGAGGGTTCACGGGGGAGCTCTTTCCTCCTCTTCTTCTCCCCTAGACCACAGGATGAGCAGTTGCCATGACCGAAACGCGGGCACACATCTCCTCCAGTCGTGGATGGCAGGGCTGCCTCCAAAAACGTGCCGTCGGTGGTGGTTCTCTCTGGATGGCCTGGGCAGCTGGTTGAGGCTTGTGTGTCCGCGTATCTGTGCGTGTGTGCGCACGTGTGTGTGCGTGTCTGTGTGTACGCGTGCGTGTGTCTGCATGTGTGCGTGCGTGTGTCTGTGTGTGCATTGCATGCGTGTTTGTGCCTGTGTGTACATACATATGCGTGTATGTGCGCATGTGTGTTGTGCGTTCCTGTACGTGTGTGCGCGTGTGTGCGCGCTTGTGTCTCTGCGTGTGCGTGCATGTGCCTGTGTGTATGTGCGTAGGCATTTGTGTGTGTGTGCGCGTGTGCGTACAAGGTCTTGATGCTTTGCAGCACACGTTTTCCACAGCCACCGCCCTCCCCTCTGGGCCCTTTGGCTGGGCCAGGCCTCACCTGAGGGTCCGCAGAGGGCGGGGCGGAAAGACTGCATTTCACTTACCTTGAGCGGCGGACGCGGTTAGCGTGAGTTCTGGCGCCGCGCGTGTGCCTGTGCGTGCGTGTGTGTTTGTGGGCGCCTTCGGGTGAGTTGTGCGCGCGCCCTACCCGGGGCGCCGGTGCCGGGTGGGGCGGAGCCGAGGCCGCCCCTCCGCGTCCCGCCAGCAGGGGGCCCCCGCGCGCTGCTCCGCTCGGGCGCGGCCAGGACGCGGCGGGGCAGGAGGCCGGGGCGGGAGGCCTGCGGGGCAGCCCTCGCCGCGACAGTCCCGGCTGAGGCGGCGCTGTCGAGGCCGGGCTCCGCGGCCCGCTGCGCCGTCGGCTCCGGCCTGCAGCCCGGGTTGCGCGTGGCCCCGTAAGGCAGCCTCCCGGGCGCGGGCGACGGGAGGCCAGCCGAGGCCGCGGGCCGGCGGGCTGGAGCGGGGGGCGCGGAAGGGGAGGAGGCACGACGTCTCCAGAAGCGGCTCGGCGAGGCCACTGCTGCCCGGGGCCTCCGCGCCTCCGCCCTGGCGCCTTCTTGGAACTGGCCACCCGGGCGGAGGCTTTGTCCTCGCCCCTGCTCCCCGAAGGACGTCCGGAAAACTGGAGTTCACGCGGCCCACCCGAACGGTGCCCGCGCAGGGTGACGCGCTGTTCTCGCCATGCTGGAGGCCCGCCCTCAGGAGAGAGGCCCGGTGGCCTCGGGGCTTCTCTCAAAGCTGCGCGGGCACAGGGGTCCGGCTGCCTCCAGCTCGCCGGGCTTGGACCAGTAGGGCACTGATCTGCCCAGGGAGTCTCAGTGCTGAGCCGCCCCAGTGTGCAGTGGCCGCGCGGCCTCCGGTGTGCGGGGACTTGTGGCCCAGACAGCCTTGCCCCAAGGGCCACGCTCTACTTCCCTCCTGCCACCACCCCTCCCGCCCCACTTGTACCTAAACACCTCCGGAAACACGATTGCTGCAGGGTGAACTGGCAGGCACACACATACACGCGAACACACACACACATAGGTGCACACGCGCCCACACGCGCGCGCCCACACGCACACACACTTGCATGCACACGTGCGCACACACGCGCGCACACATATGCACACACTCACACATGGTGCGCGCGCGCACACACGAACACACGTGCACACACGCGTACACGTACACACACGCACACACACCAATCCAAGTCAAAACAGTTGAGTCGGAGACCTCGTGTGTGGAAACAACGTTAGCAAATGTTCCCCTTGATTCAGACGGTCAGGCCAGAGGTCATCTCCCTCCTGGACGCTAATTGAAAGCATCTCTGTCTCAGTCGATAGGCGATTGGCGACCATTTGAATGGAGCCTTGGATGTTTCTGACTCAAGAGCAACGTGCTCCTGTACATACAATCACGTGTAATTATGTCATGTATGTGAGATGCGATGTTGAAGGGGAGATGGATTTGCTTTTCTTGAAAAACTCCCACTCAGAAACAGCTAGCCATGTCAGCGGCAGGCCACTGACCACTCTTCTGGTTACAATGTGTTTGTGCAATTATAGTCCAACAGACTAGTCCAAAGCCCCTATTGGCTTGGAGCAAGGGTGTTCTTGACCTGTAGAGGTCAAGGTCTTAATTGACAGAGTGTCCTCATGAAATGTAACCAACCAGCTTTGAACATATAATGAAACAGGGATAAGCATTGAGGTTTTTATTTATTTATTCATTCATTTATTTATTTTTGGATTTCTTATTGTTTAAAATAGGACACAGTTACTCCCAGTTCCTGTCCCATGTGTCCATTCTGCAGAAAAAGCCATAAGTGTTTGAGGGGAAAAAATCCTCCAAGAAAGCCCAGAGTCTTGCCACAAACCTTTATGTAATTATTTTGTGAGCATTTCAGAATAGCTTTAAGATGGCAAAATTCAGTTCATGTTTCTAGCTACTTCCATACAATGTTGAAATAATACCTCCAACATTTGACTGAGTAAAAATTCTATTGATTGTTAATTTGGTGTTGGAATGAATGATACTTTGCATAATGATATCTCATTGCTCAATGAGATGCGTGTTTAAATAATAGGGAAATGTCATTTAAGATTTCTTTACAACTCAGTGTGAACAGTCACATCATTGACTTCCAAAATATGAAAGAATCTTCCCATAAACCTGCTGAAATCATTCCTATAAACCTGCTCCACTTTCTAATACTGTGGAAAAGTTGCTGTAATTTAATTTCTCTTCTGTCAATTATACATTTATTTCATCTTGGCAAGGTGCCTTACTTGGAAAAGTTGATTGTGGGAAAGGATAATGGTACAGCAGGAGCATAAAGGTTGAAATAACGTTTCACTTTATAGTCAAGAAAAACAGTGGAAATATCCCGATCATATCAGGAGTGGGGAGAATCAGGATTTGATTGGAATGCACTTTAATGTGTCTACCAAGAGTGCGCTGACATCCAATTGCTCAGCACGATGTGTCTTTTCCATTGAGAATCCAGAAATCTAACTTTGTTGCATTTGTTTCGGAACTCTGCTGGATCTTGCGGGTAAAGGATAAGGTGAGATGGAGAAAATCATATTAGGTGCATGAAGCTGTTTTGTGTATTGCAACAAAGAGGATGGTTTGCTCCTAACCAGGTTTCCAGAAGAAAAACCAAAATCATCTATGTTTAGAGGTCATTTTTTCCCCTGAATTGACTGACCATATGTAAATAGCTAGTCTAAACGATGAGGAAAACAAACTTAAAATGTAAACGTCCACTCTGCCTAGATTCTGGGAGAGACAGCGAAGTAGGACTCCCCCAAATGTCCTGAAGGCCGGGCCAGATCCAGCCTGCACTTTCAGCCTGGCCTGCAGGGGGCAGTAGCTCGACACGAATGACAATGACGAGGCTGAGCTGTTAGACCTGAATTTCTATGACCCTGGAATGCTGTGTAGGTTGGGAAGAGTGTTTAATTAATGTATATTGAAACAAAAGATCAGGTAAATTGTTTGATTTGTCTTCGAGCTATATTTTTAGACTAATTTAATTCATAACTGTTAGGGGTTTTTTTCTTAAAGGGATTATCAAAGTTTTAGAAGATGCATTCAGTTATCTCTAGAATTACCCTAAACACTAATTGTTTACTATGGAATTTATGTGATGTATGTTATCAAAATTAAAGGCAGCAGAATAAAAATGGACCCAGTTTTCAAGGTTCAAATGGGTGACAAAGTTAGAACAAATATTGGCTATTTGGATGTAGTCAATAAAAGATCCATAGCTAGATAATAAACTTTCAACGTTCCTTGTTTTAATCTTGTAATTATAAGTAGGGGACAGGGATCCTGTTGTTTGCCATATGATTTTTTCCACATATAAAACATTGATTTAAAAATATGGTTTATACTTAACTATCAGGATCAACCATTAAAAAGTTCTCTCTCTTTATGGCCATGTAGTTTCCTATTACAGAGGAAAGAGGATGAATTGAAGATTGATAAGCTACACTCTCTTTCCCTCCCCCCTGGGTATCTCTGCTCCCTCCCTCATCCTTATATTTCTCCATCAACTGATTAGGAAAGACTGGAAACAAATCAAAAGGGGTTTTGGCTGGAAAGAGTAACTGGAAAATTTAAACTGAAAACTCTTCTTGTCTCCTCACGGCAATCATATTGAATGTTCATTATGTCAACTTTAAATGATACAAAATGCCTTCCCCAAAAGGCACCCTGTTCCTGAAGTCAAGAGGGGAGCTGGCATTGAAGGGCCTGGAGTCAACCCTGGCGGGATCCGCGGAACTGAGTTTCTATCCACTGCACACGCGAGGGATCCACTTTGATCACAGTAAGGAAAAAGATGATAATAGATTTTTTTTTTTCAAGAATTGCTACCCAGGAGTGCTCCGTTTCATTTATATGGCAGTTTGATCTTGATAAAAAAACCTTTGAAAACACCCCCCCACACACACACTATGGAAAATAGATGGTATCTATTTTTGCTTTTCTTTAAGAAAGGAAGAGGGGATTGCTTACACTGGAAAAAAATTTATTCTCAGGCCCCCCCTCCCATGCTACTAAACCATTTGAGTCGACATATGTTTGTTATCAGAGAGAGGTGCTGTGAACACACAGCCATTTTCCTAGCAGCTTTTTGACTGTGTGTTGCCATAGTCCCACAAGGATTGGTCCTTCCCATTGGGAAGTCGTGAATAAGAGACTATGAAGCCTGCACGTCAGATCTTCCTCAATTAATCCACCATTAGCATGTTTGGGATCCACTGCTGGACGGTTCACAGCAGCTTCGGGAACTGCACGCCGACCACATCCAATGATGCTCTGCTAAAAACGAACTCTTTGCAGACCATCCCTCTCGGGCTGCCAGTGTTTTCCGTTTGCCTATTTTAACGTGTGTGTATCGTGGCAGGCGACAGATGGTGTCGATCAGATCGATCTGATTGCATTAGATGATTTTTCCAGTCCCCGTGCCTTTCTGGAAGCTCGCATCCGCCGAGGGCGACCGCCCGGGACTCCGGAGCCCCAGCCCGCCGCCGCCGCGCGCAGCTCCCGGGCACGGCCCGCGCGGGTCCTTCCCGGCCCGGCAGCGGCAGCGCCCACGCCCGGAGCCCCGGCGTCCACACGGCCCGAGTCCCGCCGGCGCTGGATCTGGAGGGTAAGCACCTGGGTGGAGGCGGGTTCGTGGCGGCCCCTCTGCCCTGCAGCAGGACGGGTCTCCACGGCCGCGCAGGAGGTGGGGTGCGCGCAAGGTAGCCCGTGTTTACATCGTCAGGCGTGCTGCTTTTTGTCTGAGAACCAGAGTATTCTTCGGTAAAGATGTGTATAGTGTTTTTCCATTGATTGTAGAGTCGACTGCCAGCTTCCTCCGGATTTTTCTCCCTCTCCTCGGTGTTTCTCCCTTTCTACTTGAGAAGGAAGGGGAGAGGGAGAGGGAAGGCGTCAAGGGGGGAGAGGGGAGAGGGGAGAGGAGGAGAGGGGGAGGGGAGAGGGGGAGAGAGAAAGAGAGAGTGAGAGAGTGAGGGAGAGGGAGAGAGAGATTTCAGCCTTAGCCTAATTGGCTTATTTCCCCACACCGATTGCTTTGTCGCGTTTCCTTATGTCTATTTAGTGGCAAATTGCGAGCCGATTAACCGAGATGGGTGCTGAAGTGCGGGGGACAGTGCAGGAAAGTAGTGGGGACGGAGCCACTCGCGGTGGCCTTGAGCGATCCCGAGGTGCCAGCGGCCCCTGCACGCACAACACACCTCTGGTTCTCGGGGCGCGCGAGAAATGTAGGTCCTAATCAACACGGCTTGCGGGAGTGGATGAACAAAGGTGCTTCCTGCGGGCCCGCGCCGCGGCGGATATTGTTCCGCGGGCCGTAGCTCAATATTCAAAAGCAGAGTGTAAGTTGATCCGCAGACGCCCTGATGGCTTGGGGCTTTTTCCCTGCTCCGTGTTCGTGCGGAGGGTGGGGAAGGGGGAGGGAGCAGGGGTGGGGGAGCCCGACAGCTTAAGGAGGCTGGGATTGAAGATGCGCCCGGAGGCGGTGGTCTCGGAGGAAATGGTGTTTCTCGTAAGTCGGGCTGCCCCGCGGAGGCGCGAGGGCTAGGAGCAATGAGCCGCTCGACCCAGGGGAGCTGTCCACCCGCCCAGGTGCTGAAGCTGCGTCGGGGCGGGTGGGCGGGCGGCATGCCCACTGCGTCGCGGGCGAGTTTCTGAAAGCGCGTGGGTCTGTGGGTCAGTGTGTGTGTGTGCGTGTGCGTTTCATGTTCATTGCGAGGAATCAACACTAAAGGAGACTCACTGGGCAGCACTGGGAAGCCGTGTGAGTATGTATGCTGTGATTCTGTGCCCCGTGTGTTGCTGTGCATGGGGCGTGTGCGCGCGCGCGCGTGTGCCTTGACCATTCTTTTGCATTAGCAATGTTCCCTTTAGTAAATCCAAATCTATCTGTATAATGTGTTTCTTGTTTTCCTTGTTACGCTAGCAGAGATTTAAATGGAAAGGTTCAGAAGCAAATTTCAGAAGCAAATGTGCACTTTGCCCGTGGACGATTGCATTACTTTCCCTAAGGGCTTTTGTTTCTAGGAGTTCAAGCTGAAGAGAACCTGTCAGCTTTATGGATTTTTTTTTTTTTTTTGGTCGTAGCACCAGAGAAAAGCTCCACTTTGTAGCAATATTAAGTAACAGTACAAAATCGTGCTTATTAATTTGTTTAATTGGCATCCGTCTCTCTGTAAAAGGTTTACTTTTGAGTTACCTAAAAATAATGTAAAACCGTCTCGTAGTTGGGCAGTGCTGTTTTTCTTCCAAGTTATTTTAGGCATCAGGCATTATATACTAAATATCTGTTCATAAAACCTAGCATTCATGTAGATTTTGCTATCTATAAGTAACATGTCAGGAAAATGATGAGTTGGTGCTCCAAGGGAAGTGTTACACTAAAAAAAAAAAAAAAAAAGCAAGCAAGCACAACGCAAGTGCCTTAAATTGCAACCAGGTCAGTTGGAGATGGTTGTGGTAGTGGGAGAGATGCTGTTATATAATTACTCCTTGAGAAAGAGCTATTTGTACTTACATAATTTGAGAAATCATAATGTCTGTTGCCTTGCCATGTTTCCTGTCCCCTCCCTACCCCACTCACACAGATGGACTCTCACGTATCTGAGAGTAAAGGGAAAAGCACGTTGAGAACTTTCTAATGGGGTTACAGCATGTCTTGGGGAGTGACGTTGCATTTGTCCATTTTATTTGGTGAACAATAAGCCCCTATTATCAGAATATCCACTGCAGGGTCTTAAGACAAAGCTTTGCAAGTGAGAGCCATATTGATCATCAGAAAATCACAGAGATCCTCTCTCTGAGTGCCCAAAATTGCAGTCACTTTGAAAATGAGTTTTTATTGGTTTATTTTTCTTCTGAAAATATTTTTGTGTGTGTGAACATAGAGCTTCAAAGGCTTTTCTGTAGAGGTGTTCACAACAGCTGCACAGCAATGCACGCATGGTGTATATTTAAAAGGTGTGTTATGAAATTAAACATTGTGGTGCTGTAAAATGATGCCTGAATCACAGAAACTCTACCAGCTTGTCAACTGAGTTCTGATACTATGGGAAATGGGTTTAATTATTTTGTGCCTTGGAGGGCTTTTTTCCCCTTAAAATCATTATGTTGTATGGCTCTAAGGCCTTCAAAGGAGAGATGCCTATTTTTGTAGATCTATAAGTATTTGATTTGAAGTAGTAAATTGAATGAGTGTTTATTTTCTGTGATCTTGGGCTTGAGAAAATGCATTTCCAAAACACTACTGAAGATTTCGCCTATGCATGACCCTCTCTTTGAGTCTTGCTGGTTCCTAAGGCCGTCTAGGCAAATACATTTGTAATATTTGTGTGCTTAACTATGCATGTCTCTTACAGGGTTCTCCTGATGCCATGACAATCAAAGCACCCGAGTGGGCTGGCCCAGTCTGAGACCAGTCCGGCACCGCGCGGAGCAGGTGCTGAGGAGGGCACCGGGAAGCCCCAGGTAAACCGCAGCTGCTGTCCCTCCGCGCGCCCAGAGCCTCCACGCCCCCTCCTCCCTGGGAGGACAGCAACCCTCTCCCGCGCTGAGTGTTTGGTTTTGTGATTTGTCTTTCAGAACTGGAAACAGAGCAGCCATTTGGATTTGGGCAGGAGGCAGCCGAGCACAGCTTCGGATTCCCCCTCAGGGAATCGGGTTATGGATTTATAGTCCGATTGGGCTCGGCCCAGCCCCAGCCAGGGCGGGCTCAGCAGCGGGAGTCCCGGTGGCGGCGGCGGCAGCGGCGGCAGCGTGGTCCTCGACTCTCTTCGGTGACGGGTATTCTTGGGTGGATAATACGGATTACGTTGTTATTGCTTAAGAATACGCGTAGTCGAGGAGAGTACCAGCGGCAGCGGGCGGCGCCTCCCCACCGGCTTCGGACGCCGAGGTCGCCAAGGTAGCGCTTTGCAATGCTTTCCTGGTGTGCGCCCCGGGTCCGCCAGGACGGCCGCGCGGCCCGCGGGCGACCCGGGCGGTGGGGTGGGCGCGCGCCGAGGGGCGAGAGTGAGCAGGGGCGAGACGGGCCAGGAGGGGTCGCTCCCGCGGACTGAGGGAGATTCGCGTATCCCTCCCCTCCCCGTGGGCGCGGCCGGGGGCGCTCTCGGAAGCTGGGGAGGCCCCCCAGCCTTTGGCCAAGGGCGCGTGGCGCGTGGGCGTCGCAGCTTGGCGGGGGTCGCCGGGGCTACCCCCCGCAAGGGCGTGTCCGTGGGCGGAGGTGCCCTCGGTCCTGCGGGACCCGTTACTCCGCGACCCCGAGCCACCTCCAGCAGGCCATGCCCTCTGCACGCAGACGGCCAGGCGGGGCAGAGGGCGTGGGCAGGGACCGGTCCCCGCGGAGCTTCCAGATGGGAAGTGTGGCGGGTCTCCCAGGAGCCTGTGTTTTCTTTTCGGATTTTCCGCGAAGGGGTGGAGAGACAGGATTCGAGCCGGAGTGGTGGCAGTGAGGCACGGAGCCGGAACCTTCTTGAAAGAGGTCGGGGCACGCAGTGACTGTTCCGACATCCAGGGTTCCAGGGGCGTCTCTTCCGCGCTGTCCTCCTAGCCTCTGCCTGTGGGAGAGTCTCAAACACCCACCGACTCCAGGCGCTTTCCTCCTGCTCCAGGGTTTGTGTCTGCTCCAAGTATTCGTGGACAGTAGCACAGTGCGTGTGTGTGCCCTCCTCGCGAAGAGCAGCCGCCTCCCAGCCCGGGAACGTGCCCGGCCCACCTGGGGACGTCGGGCGTGGCGGGGGTTGAGACCCCACGACGGCCTGGGCGCTGGCTCGACTCTGCGGGGTCCGACGCGGAGCGTCGCGACTGGCCTGTTCCCTGGCTAGGCGTCTGCCACCCCTCCCCCCGCGGTGGCGCCTGGAAGGCGGGCAGACACAGTACTGGGCAGGAGAACGCACCAGGCGCTCGGAATGTGCCAGCAGGCGCGACGAGGCCCAAGACCAGACTCCCCCCCGCGTGGTGCCCCGGCTGCGCGGAGCGCAGGACCCGACGCCTGAGTCGAAGCTGCGGGAGGAGAAGGCCTGGCGGAGCTGGACGCCCGCGCAGCCCCCGCGCGCTCCTGCCTGAGCTGCTCGCCAGGAGGGTGGCTGCTCCCGGCGCGACGTGCGCTCGGTGGGCCCCGCCCAAGGGAGCCAAGCCGCGCGCCCAGACGGGTGGAATGCTCAGGCCTTCTGCCCAGGGTCGCGCCTTCTTCCAGGACTCAGAACTCCCAGGGAGGGGCGCTCCGCCCCCTCCCGACGTGTCTGACCCCTCGGTTGCTCTCAGGATGTTTACACTGGGCTCAGGGGCTCAGGAAGCGTTGTCAACAGGGAAGCGGGTGGAGCCGTTCCCAGAAGCTGGCGGGGCGAGTCCGTTCCAAGGCAAGGCGAAGCGGGAAATGGACCCAGATGCTGACCTTACACGGAGCTCCCTGGAGAGTAGGCGCGGCTCTTGCCCCTCCTCTATAGCTCCACGAACTCCCCAGTCCCCCGCCCCCGCCGGCCAATCCCAAGACCCGCCATTGATGGCCAGGGGTCTCTAAGTGGTGCGCCCGTCGCGGCTGAACTGAAGGCAGTGCGTCTACTGGTGGCATGGCTTCACTGGGAAGCTAGGCTGGAGGAGAGCTGCCCGCTCTGATCTCGGGAGTCCAGGGAAGTTGGCCTCACTCCGGTTGGCTGAATTGTTAGTGTGCCGGACTTGAAAGGGGGAAGCGAGCGGGAGTCTTGATGGCAGGGCGTGCTCAGCACCTGTGGGGGATGAGAACGCGCTTTCGAAAAATACGCGATTTCATGCAGTTTTGTGGAGTGGGCACTGCAGCTTACGTTTGCACCTGCTTCATAAATGAATAATAATAACAATTATTAGAATGGAATCGTTGCAAATACTAGTGAAGAATCGGAAGAAAACCTCTACTCACACTCAGAAAGTATTTTAAGTGTGTATGTGTGTATGTGTGTATGTGTGGTGGTTCGAGTGATTTAAATACTTATCTCCTTGCTTTCTTTCCTTTGTAGAATTGTTTTCTTATACAAGCTTCCATTAGGTGTCAGTCTGACTGAGCTGGTTCTTATTTAAGTTTTGGGGGGAAATGTTTTGCCATCAGACCTTTTAAGATAATAAGAAGGGAAAACGAATAACTTCATTAAATTGAAATACTGCAGTTAATTGTTCTTGTTTCAAGACAGCTTTTTGCCCCCCTCAGAAAATAGAATTTTAAATTGCATCACCACTAGTCAGTTACTGATTTTGCCCTGCTTGTGTCCACAGCCAAGATTGAGAAGTGTAAAATGTTATTTTGTGCTTTTTATGTTCGACTCAAAAAATATTATGTAGGCATCGTTGTTAGGATGGTTTTTCAGTTGATGTCCAAATACTAGAAGGGTGTGAACATTCTTTTTCTAAAAGTTATTTTACTTTAAGAAGGTAGTATAACTTCTTCTTGAAAAAGAAATGTGGATACAGCTTAAACTCTTCATCTGACAATGATATTTAGGGCATAGTAAAGGAAGAGGGAGAAAACATTAAAATTGCCTTTGTCCACTAGTTTTACTTTAATAAAGCCTGCACAGATACTCAAAGTTTTAGGAACTCAACTTATGGCTTATAGGTGGAAGATTTTGTTTCCCATCGAAATTTATGTGATGTCTATGGACACTCAATTTTACACCGTGATATTTATTAATAGGTGTAAGAAACATCATCTTGGTTGATGGTTTGCTACTGAGCCCCAGGTAAGGAGTGAGATAGGAACTGGTTTTACAAAGATCTTGCTTATTTTCTTCTTTGCACTGTTGAATCATATTCTGATGTTGTTGCATGAGTGGAGTTACAGGGAATGGTGGTATTCAGGGTTACAGATCCATAGAGTATCATGACAGTCAGGTGTGGATACAACAAAAAAGCATTGGACTGGTGAATGTGGCCAGGCTTACTTTTTGATAAGTAACCATTCCCTGGAGCCAGGATCTTTCCCCAAGTCCACTGTGAGCCCAGGGATGATGTGGCTCTTGGTGGCACAGCACAGCCCATCTAGAACGGGAACAGCGCTCCCAGTGGAAGTCCAGGCGACCGAGAGCAGTGGTGAAGTAGTATTGCGATGGATGGAAAATTCCATCAACCATGCTATCAGTGTTTTCAGTATTCCACATTCGTAGAGGCAAAAGTTCAAATGTAAAAATAGATAACAAAGGTGGAGATGATGGGGATATTGGGAAGAATTTTTGTTTCATGCAGGACAGGGCAGAAGCACTAGGGACACAGAAGAGAAGACAGTGTGAGGCCGTCACAATTATTCACCAGCTTGTCAGTACTGCCCAGGTGTATGCTGTGTATCTCAGGAGTGACCAAATGATCTAGAGAGGAGTATATTCTGCACAGGAGACTTACTATTTTAAAGTAAATTTAAAGTAAATTTTAAAGTAAATTTTTTGGATATATTTTCAGTAAGAACAAATATATTATTGACAGAACACTGAAAGTCTTGTATATCATTTAGCTATTGAATTTAGTTATTGGTAGCTCTACAATGGAACATAAACACTAAATAGTTTTTCAGCAAATAGTTTCGTAGTACAATTAGTTTTTTGAATTTTTTGAGATTTTTCTTTGTACTTTAAATCTTAACTTATAAATCTCAATTTCAGTCTACAAAACATTTTGCATGAGGCAAGAAAACATTGCAGCGTATCTAAAAAAAAACTTAAAAAGAGAGATATTATGAAAATTTAAGTAGCTTGAAATATGCTTCATACCAGATAAGTAGTTGAATTTGTTGAGTTCATCTTAGTAGCATTACCAATGTATCTCTAATGTTTTTATTGTTATCTAGGTTGCAAACTTGGGACGACCTAAATTTTTTGGGTTCTGAGTTCTGTTATGTGCTGTCTAATAATAATATGAGTTAAGAAAGTTAAGTTAAATCTGATCTTCAATTCGTGAAATGTGTTATGGTATCTATACGGTGTATAGACAACACTTTTCATTTGCTTTGTTTGTGGAAATATACTTTGAGCCTCAGTAATAATTCATAGTATTTGAAAAAAAATATATGTATCAGTGATAGCTAGAATCAACAGTTAAAAAAAAAACCTGTGTATTCTAAAACATGCAGTTCAAAGGATTTTAAATAAGACTCACTGCATTTATTTTATTAGTTTAAAATAAATATGGAATCTTATCCAATTAAATTTTAAAATAGACATGTTGCTGTAATCAACTTTACTAATACTATAGTTTTGGCTCAAATACAATTTACATCATGATATGCTGCTTAAAAAGTTCACAAATTATGTTGCAATAGTGATTACAATGGTGACAACTGCATAATTTGAAATTAGTGTCTGTTTGTAAACTCAAATAAAATGTGTGCTCTTTAGAAACACTGTTCCTAAGAAAGGTTTACTTTTGAAAAATGATTAATTGGAAAATTGATATTCCTTGCAGTTTAGCTTTTTAAAATTTTTTATTCAATACACGAGTGGCACTTAATTGTTTGAAGTCTATTTTTATCTCTGAGCAAGTGTAGTCAATTTCAATAACTGATTCAAACAAGTCCCAAAGTAAACTAAACGTTAGTTATTTAAAATAGTTTTTATGTATCTGTCAAATATTTTATTAGGTTTTGGACTCCAAGAAAAATGAATGAATGTTATGCCTAAAATTTTATCAGAAGCAGTCATGTGAAAAATCTCTTCTTCCTTGTAAGAGAAATACATAATAAAAGGATGACTGTAGTGCCTGCTGCATGCACATTTTTTTTTCCAGAACTATTGTTTAAACAGGCTTTGATGATGTTTACACAGACAAAGCAAATTAGAGAATTGAGGCAACTATAGGAAAAAATACTCCAATCTCTTCTTGTCTCTCAATTACATGGTACTTAAATGGAGAGAGTGTACACTGTGGTGGAAAGAACTTTGGAATAAGACTAGAAAATTTGAAAATTTGATTTTGAGCACAGATTCTGTTGTGAGTTATGACAAGGGACGTGTCGCACTGTATGCCTGGTGCTCAGTGGCCCTTCTACGAGGAAAGCTGGACCTAGATTCCCTCAAGGCCTTTCACCTCTTTAGGATTCCATTTCAAAGAAAGACTTTTTTTATTTCTCTGTGTTTGGTCTCAGCTCTACCCTTCGTTTTATGGATAGATGCTTGCTAGTTGAATCCATAACTAAGAAAGAAGCTTTAAAAAAATATTCACCAACATTTTGTCATAATATCAAACAAGAAAATGGTTTTCAAGATTTTTACTTACATTTCTATAACCATGGAACACATGGGAACGTTTTTGTCACTTCACTCTCTAATTTTTATTTGAAGTTGTAACAGGAATAAAAAGCCCCAAAAAAATAATATACAGATTCATTCTAATGTGTTATTATGGGAGTATGTGTGTGTGTATGTATGTATATATGTGTGTGTGTGTGTGTGTGCAAATATGTATGTGTGTATATGTAACATATATATCTATCTATATAATAAATTTGAAGCTCCTAAAACCATAGATCCTTCCTCAAAATCATCCCAGCCAAATGACGCCAGATCACAAACAACTCTATTCAAAGTCAACATATGTGCTTGTAGTGGATAAAGAATAAGCACTTGGCCTTGTAAAAATATTTACTCTATGTGTAAATGTTTACACTATTAAATTTAATTACAAATTTTGTAACAGTGGGAAATTTACTGTTTTTTAAAATCCTGTCAAAAGAACCAATTATTTGTCTAGGATATTTACTTCTTCTATAAGTCTTTTAAAATACATTGTCCAGTGTGGCACATGGTGGATTCTCAAAAATATTTATTAACTTAAGGGAAACAATGATAACCTTTCAGGTCATATGTTAATATAAAATTTTGCTTTTTTTACATAATTAGTGTTCTTTTAAAAGTAGCTAGTCTATAAAATGATCCTTATACTTTGTATATTCAAGTTTAATTTAGTGTTAATGTAATTTTTAATTCTCAAATTTGTTTACTAATAGTACAGTTATTTTTTGCTAAGAAGGAGAATTCATTTCCTCTGATTCTTAGATATAACTCTTACATAACTGAAAAATCTGAGAACATTTCCTTCAAGCTGATATTATTTTTGAAGCTCCCAGTAACTGTTTAATCTGCTATTAAACTAGAATAATTTTATTTCATGTAAAAGTTGCCTAATGTATTTTTTTAATGTTAAATGTTTAACTATTTGTAAGAATTCACACATTTTTAAACAATTGACCAATAGAGATACGTTTTATGCAATGTAATAATTCCTATGATCGGTATGTTTTCAAGGCTAAGAATCCGTGCAATATTTAAAGCAGATTGTATTATTTATGAGGAAATCAGACTAAGTTATAATTCTGTTTGAGAGGTGTGACTTTCCTGTATGTTCCAAGTATAGCAAATATAAGTTACTTTAATCACAAAAGAATATATCTAGTCTCTCAAATATTAAAATAATGTGGCTTACCAGCTATATATTCAGCTACTTTGCATAATGCCCATTTACAGTTGAATGGTGGGTATTAAACGTTATGTCCATTTAAAATTTTGAGGATAGATTTGATAAACGTTCTAGAAAGCTTTCAAAAGCAACTAATTTCAAATAGATATCCAGGGATAGGAGTGCAAGATTAGGAAGCCATTTATTTGCACTTTTATTAAAATATCTCATGTTTCTTTTTGGGGTTGGATGTAGCTGTCCAGAAAACAGCTTTGAGATTGTTTGAGTGCTATGTATCAGAACAGAGTCAAGGTGGGCACATGCTTTACCACAGACAGGTTTTAGTTATTTGTGGATGATGCTATGTTGACTAAAAATAGCGACCGACATTAAACTTTGGAGACAGTTGCACATTTGCATCTGGCAGTTTGTGCAGATAATAATTGAATTTGACAGGAAACAAGGAACAGTGATATCACATAACAATATTAAGGATGTGGACCACAGACAGGAGTGTGCAGTTTTTAGTGATATAGTTAAGAAACAGCAAGGAAATTCCTGGAGACTTTTTTATTGATAGAATTAGTAACTGGTATTAACACACTTTGAAAAAAATACCAATTTTAGAAACTTTAGAAGAGACCTTTTTGTTTACATAGTGCCTTTTTCTTGTGATGGACGGTTGCCAATATTGACTTTATGTATTTTATGTGGAAGAAATTATTTCATAGTGTGAGTTACAACTTTTATTTACTTCTTAATGCCGCCTTCATGTCATCTCAGAGACTGTGATAGGATGTGTCTTTTATTTAGGTAGGAAGTCATGCTCTGGCATAGAGTTGTGAATCAACTAAAATAGGAATAAACTCTGAATAAAATGGGCCTATCTTACATGTAGGCAATTGGATTCTGGATGTTTCTCAAAGGATTCTGGATGTTTCTCAAGTCTAAAGAAGGAACATCAGTCTGAAAATTAAGCCTATGGGTTCATGGTTTAAAAGTGACAACCTTTTTATCTACTATATCCAAATAAATGCTATATTTGAATGTATACTCTAGAAATAAAGTAACCTAAGAAAATTTGTTGAAAGTGGTATTTCATGGTGTAAAATATTGATATGCAGAGTTTAGTTTTTCCTATTCATTGTAGCTGGTTTAGATGTTCAGGAGGAGGGCTATTTGCTAATTTACTGTAGCCAAAATATAGAAGGTTGACATGTGTGTCCTCCTCTGACTTGGCCTTTACTTCCAGATACCTAACATTTTTGTCTGATCATTGGTTTTCTTTTGATGTAATATTTCCCCATCCATTAACCACATGAAATACAAAATTTCACAAGTGTTGGCTAAGCCCATAGTAAATTTATATGGTTGTTATAATAAATTTCTGTCTCAGATTCAGTTCTTTGGCATATAGTACAATTCCCATGTTATATATATGAAGTCTGAGTAACTCCTCCATGGACCCCAGATGATATTTGTAACCAATTTTTTAAGTCCTCATTGGATGTTTCCTTTCTAATACGTCACACTAAAAGTTCAATGTTGGAGTTTTTCTTACTATGTTATTTTTCCTATGGTCTGACAATAATTCTTATACTTTTCATACTGTTCAGTGATTTTTCTACCCAATCTATTGAATTTAACTCTCATACCCTATACAGAAATTAAATTAGCCAATAAGACTCCAAAGGACTGTAGTGTGCCTGCTTGTACTTACAGATTTTCAAAATCTTGAACAGTTTTATAGGCTAAATTAATGTTAATGTAGAAACAAAAATAAATCGTAATTAAAGGAATGACTTGGTTTTTTACCCTAGTTGTAAATGTTTCAGTAAAACAAGGAAAGTATTAATCACAGTTACATCAACTCAATTGAATAAGCTTCCATATGTAAATGTTGACTAAATGATTGGATTGGCAAATATTTGTCATGCTGTTAATTCCATGGAAACTTTAAAATAAGAGTACTAAATAACACTGACCCAGTGATGTCCTCACACCAAAGAACAGAAATAAAAGCACATTTTAATATACACTTTAAAATTGTATTTACTATATTTCAGTGTGTTAAATATTCAGAGTTATCATGTTGGATAAAGAAAGATCAGCTTTTGAATTAGAACAGTCATAGTTAAATTCCCAGTTTTGCAAAAACCCTTGTCCACTCCTGTTGTGCTGTTTATGAAAATTGCATGGTAGTCTGTCTCTGACACATCTGGGTTACCTATAATGCTAACCATTCGGGGAGCTAAGAAGGTGATTTCTCACCTCAGGTCATCCACCTTGTCAAATAAGTGTGCCCATTATGTATACATTGCTTAACAATGGGGAAAACATGCTGAGAATTGTATCATTAGGTGATGTTGTTATTATGCAAACATCACAGAGTGCATGTACACATGTCTAGATGGTCTAGCCTACTCCACACCTATGCTATATGGCATGGCCTATTGCTCCTGGGCTGCAAATTTGTCCAGCAGATTACTGGACTGAATGCTGTAGGTAACTGTAGTAGAGTGGTAAGTATCTAAACATATATAAGTATGGAAAAGGTACAGAAAGAGTGTGGCATTATAATCTGATGGGACTGCCATCCTATATGAGGTCTGTCATTGATCAGAACACCCTTGTGTGGTGCATCTGCCAAATTGGCTTTGTCACAGCAGTGAGAGTGCACTAGGAAAAAATGGTGTAAGTAACTATGTTTTTAAATGAATTAAAGTAGAAAGTTGATCTTTTTACCATTTTGTTTTCATCAGTAATTTTATTAATTATGAACAATAACTGTAAATAATTATGCTAATTATTTTCCTCAAGTTTTAAAAAATAACTTGTAATCTAAGGTAGGTAGATGGATGTTATTTTTATTTTTATTTATTTATTTTATTATTTATTTATTTATTGTTTTTTGAGTTGGAGTCTCACTCTGTCGCCCAGACTGGAGCGCAGTGGCCGCTCCCAGCCACCCCAGCCTTGACCTGCTGGGCTCCGGCAATCCTTCTGCCTCAGCCTTCCAAGTAGCTAGAATTACAGGCATGCGCTACCACGCCCAGCTGATTTTTTTTTTATTTATTGTAGAGATGAGGTCTCGCTGCCCAGGCAGGTCTCGAACCCGCTCAGTGGCTCAGCCTGTAATCCCGCGCCTTTGGGAGGCTGAGGTGAGTGGATTGCCTGAGCCCAGAGGTTCAAGACCAGCCCGGGCAACTTGTCAAGACCTCGTTTCTACAATAAATCAAAAAGTTAACCAAGTGTGGTGGTGCATGCCTATAGTTCCAGCTACTTGGAAGACTGAGGCAGAAGGATCGCCTAAGACCAGTAGATTGAGGCTGCGGTGGCTGTGAGCATGCCACTACACTCCAACCTGGGTGATACAGTGAGATTCCAACTCAAAAAAAAAATTAAATATACTTTTATTTATTTCAGTGCTTGATTGAAGGTAATCCAGTGTCGGCATTGGCTCTGAGAAGCCACACCTAAAATAATGAACATTTTGTCCAAAGAAATATGTTGTATGGATTCATATAGTTTGATCAAGAACAGAATGCTTTAAAATTAGTAAGGGATAGATTTTAATCCTCCTACCGGCTAATTAAGCTTTTTCTGTACGACATACAGTTTTACGTTAACAGTAATTAATATACCAGCTTGGAACCTCAGGAAGCAAGAGCCAGCAAGTGCTTTCTGGTTCACTCGAGAGGATGCGGTTTGATTGCTGGCGCCAGTAAACAGGTTGGGAATTGTCAACATTGTAATTAGCAGCAAGTTTCTGGATTCTCAGCCTGCCAGACTAGTGGGCTGATGCTTGGAGCAGCTGCCCGGGGGGGAGAGGGAAAAACAAAGGAAGGGAATTTGAGCAACCTTGCTGTGTTCTGCCAGCATATGCCACTGGACCAATGTTTTTCTTGGCAGAGGTCTATTTTAAGACATCTAGCAGTGGTTTCCACAAAATATGAAACTCACCATAGCAACCAAAATGGCAAGCTTCTCTAGGAAGCTTTCCTTGACTGGATATCAGGTCAAACTGTGTTCAGAGCTGTATTGCCTTATGTG
The DNA here is from genome assembly GCA_027257055.1 of Cephalopachus bancanus. Taxonomy (NCBI): domain Eukaryota; kingdom Metazoa; phylum Chordata; class Mammalia; order Primates; family Tarsiidae; genus Cephalopachus; species Cephalopachus bancanus. Next base: position 2,453,066 of record JAPVLO010000176.1, on the reverse strand, counting down.
AAGTATGCTCTGTACTGCGCATGGTGTGGTTATTAACAGTGTGATTAAAAGGGTTAAGGTCTGTTTTGGCAGCAATTCTTAACTGTGCTGCCTCTGCTGAAAAGCCTTCAAAGAATAAGGTTATGCAAACCTTATTAACCCTTTGTGTAGTACAAACAGAAAAGAAATGTCAACCATAATACCACCGAGCATCCAATTTTCAGTACTTAAATGATAATTTAAATGTAGTTTTCTTAATTCAATGCCATGTGAGCATCGTGGAGAAAGGTTGTCAAAAATTAAAAATCCAGACAGTTTTGCAGTGCTTCTGAGACAAATAAAGTTCACAGGTAGTTTATAACTCACTGAACAAAAATTCAACTAGCTTTTGAAATCTGTATGCACACACTCACGTAAAATTTCACTGTCTTACAGCAGGGTATGATCTGAAATAAATAGCATATAGACTCTGAGTAGTCACAGGATAAGTACTAATCCACCCACCTTGTGGTAAAAGCACAATGACAAACCCTTCTACGTCTTTTTAAAGCAGCTCTGTAGTAAATTAATTTTCTCTTCCAGTCCAAAAAAGGTCAAGATTGCTGAGCATTGCTAAAATACACATATTAATGTCTCCCAAATAAGTGCTTGAAATCATATCAGGGATATTCTTATTGTCACTCTGTCTTTGCCAAAATATGAGAAGGAGACTTCAAAAAGATAAACAGGATGCAGAGAGACAAACAAAATAGCTTTCTCTACTGTAAAAAAAAAAAAAGGCCTTAAATGGATCAACGTGTTATATTAAGCAATTGCCATGTGATAATTTCTGCAGGTGGATTATCAAAAGTGCACAAAAAATGGCTGTGTAGATCTGGCACCCAGGTGTCTGGCGTAGCGTTTAGCAGACTCTTTTGTGGGGAGAAGGATTACTCATGTTTGTTGGAGAGAGTACAGTTCTCTAATCTTCCTCCACGGCAGAATCCATGTTGGAGGGAGCTAGCAACACGATCCTTATCCACTCTTCCCTAGACTCTGTGGAATTCTCTACAATTATTTATTATTTTCACTGGAATTAGATGCCTACAGGTGGCCCCATAATGTGCCTCCAGGCATACAACCTGCTGTAGATGTTTAAGTTACATTAACTCAGCAGTGTGTTGCCTTATAACGACAGTTCATTCAGTTTATGAGGAAAGGGAAGAAAGCAGAAAGGCAGTTTTTCCGTGCTAGGCATGGAACAGTTCTCTTCTCCTGTTCTTTTTTTTTGAAGTTAATAAAAGACATTCAGCAGAAGCAGCACTCATGGGGTGTTGTGCGGACCACGTCTCTTGACAGAGGCAGATGGGAGGTCAGAGCCATCATGCCTTTGTATCTTGTCTCAGGGATTGATGCATTTATTGGATGTCAATATTAAAAACAGATGCAGAGCAGTGGAACTGTTTTTTCTCTCCTTTTTTCGTTCCCTGTTTCTTTTATTTTTTTAAAGAGCCTTTAAGTAACTCTGTTATCAAGTGTTTTGTCATTCGTGGTTTTTCATATTGTGTCAGAAAAAATTAGTTCAGCTTTATCGAGACATTTGGGCTTATGGTATTGTTGCAGTTTCACGCCATCACACATCCTGTTGTTTTTCCTGGGTGTTTGGCTTACATGTCAGTGAGAGAAGGAGGCAACACCTTTATAACTTTTTGGTCTTTGACTTTCATACTCGTTCTTTCCTTGTGATGATGCAGTTGTCACTGAATGGATGCAATCAATCCCATGTATATTTTAGGGTACAGTTCTCAGAGCTGGTGAAAAAACGGATAATATCTAAGTTAATATATTTTAGGAGTAGAAATTAGATCAATATTTTGGGGAGCAATATGCAGGCTATTTAAGCCTCAGAAATTCTGGTATAGGGTTATAAAGCTCCTTCTCACAGCCATAAACAGAACAAAATCTTTTTCCCACCATCCTAGTCTTATTAAATCTGTAGTTTATAGTACAAGAAACAGTGACATTGTGCATGCTTTTAAAATATATTTTATGTGCACAAAGTCATGTCTACATTATTCAAAAGTACACAAGAAAACAGTTTTTAAATGCTGAAACATATTTGTATTAAAATTCCTGTAGCATAGACATGAGCAAAATTAGTAGCCTAAGGTCAGTTTGACACTTTGTGTGTGTGTGTGTGTGTGTGTGTGTGTGTGTGTGTGTGTGTGATTGTCTCATGGAGCATTAGTAAGATTTTCTCACTTATCTGTTACACAAGGAATGAAGTTATCTGTCCTAATGAAAACACTTAGACTACCCCACTTTTCATTTTATAGCAACTGACGAGCATGCTGAGATAAAGCAACTTGAATATTCAAAAGAGCTAGGATGTCTTTCAGAATAAATCACTAAATTTTATTCATGTCCTCTTTATGAGGCATGTGTTCAGGTCTATCTATCAGCATTTGTTAAGTACCTACTGTGTACCTGGCATTCTTCTAACTGCTGGGGTTACCAAGGAATAATTAACAGCTCTTGCCCTTGAAGCATCTCTGGCTTACCAGACCTCATAAACATCCAGGCTGTTGTAAACTCTGTGGGGGAAATGAAAGCAACATCTCTCTTTCAAGGAACTTACTAGGTTGTGGTAAATACTAAGTAGCAAATTACATGAAAGCTATTGTTTCTACAAGCCATTACTGTTGTTTCTATTCACTAGAAGACACATTACCAGTAGTATAATGGAAGTCCTTTCTAGAAATGTGTTTACCTTTTCATTTTTCCCCTTGGAGTATAGAAAGTTCTTCCAAAGTGGATAGACCAAGGAAGCACCTTATAGGAAAAGGATAAAGTATATATTTTTTAAAAACTCAAAGCAATAGTTACTCTATAACCAATTCTAAGTTATATAACACCCATCTATAATTATACATAATTATAGTATCCTAGGAAAAATTATTAGTGTAACTATGGTCGTCAGAAAATATGTTTTGGTAATTGTAAAATGATAGGGCATATGTGTGATATACAACTTCATTAATACTGGATCCAAGAGTCAATAAATGTCTTTTGAGGACGTGATAATAGGCTTTCTGAAAGAAAGTGCTAAAGGTATACTATTCCATACTTCATCTGGGCTTATCAAAGTGGGCCCCTAACCTGGAGTCTGAGCTTCACCTGGGAACTTGTTAAAAATGCAGATTCTCAGAACACACAAGCCCACTGAGTCAAAGTCTTGGAAATGAGGACCTCCTAATAGGAACTCGAACAAGCCTGATTCTGATGCTTGCTAGAATTTGAGAAGTGCTGCTTTCTACTGATTTTTTAAAAATCACAATTGAAGTCAAGTTTTATGAAACACTGACCCAAATAATTTAGGCTCTGTGGTAGATTTAAAGTTTACAAGTTTACCTAACTGACAAATGCTACAACATTTGGGGAATAAAGTCCCCAAACATTCTACTTTATTTTGAGTAATTCTAAATATTCTACTTTATTTGGAATTCAAATTATATGAAATTTACATAGTACTCTTATTATTAGTATTTTATAGTGCTTATATCTTTATATGAGCTAGTGTCTTTATATTTGTAATAAAACAATAATAATGTAATAATATTAGTATATTTATAATTGTAATAAATTTATTGAGCTGATTTTTCCCAGGACTTAAACCCTTCTTAAGAGTTAATTTATTATCATTTGGGTACTTCCAATAGCTGCTAAAATCTTACTCTGATGTTTAAATGTGTCCCAATTTAAGAAACTGGAAGAATAAACTTCATTTTGTAAAAGGCATGCAACATCGAATAAGACCTTTAGCTCGTGTGTGTGTGTGTGTGTGTGTGTGTGTGTGTGTGTGTGTGTGTGATTGTCTCATGGAGCATTATTAAGATTTTCTCACTTATTTATTACACAAGGAATTTTAAAATTCGTGTAAGGGAATTGTCCTGACAAAATGCTTTGAGCATTTACCAAATGTTTCTGTATCACAGTAGTATAAAATAATCTTCCTCAATATGTTTCCTGGAACTGTATTTGATAAAAATTTACTTAGAACCTACATGATTACATAATAGTAAAAAAAAAATTAATGTTATTGGTTAAACAGATTATTTGGGTTCTCAATATGCTGACTGGAAATTGTTTCCTGAACCTATAATATATTCTTCTTCAGAATACAGCTTTGTATTCAAGATTTCACAGAAATGCTAGAAATTCAAAACCTAGACTGTTTAAACTTAATAACTGTTTAAAATGCAGCTCTCAAGTATAGTGAATTGTTTCTTGTTTAGCACTTTAAATTAAAATGGAAAAGAATAACTATTAAAACTATATCACTCTGGATTGTAAGCCTTAGACCAGTCCTTTTACCCATAAATGCTGACTTTTGTGTTTAACACAAAAAATAATATCAAGCCTCTTTGAATTTAACATTCAAGTACCTGACTGACAATGTCCCTGGAATTTTTCTCAATCAAAAATTTTCTTTTTATTAATGCAACATTGCACTTGCCTACATCAAGATATAAACTTGGTGACCCACATTACAGGATGTCAGAATATATAACAAAGAATTAATGATGAGACTTTTAGTAAAAATGCAATTTTTACTAAGATATAAACATAGAAATTAATGGTCTGAGTATCCAACCATTACCTATATAAGCATTAGGTGTCATATTAAAAAGTAAAATATACTTTTTACTCCCAAGAGAGCTTATAAGTTATACTCTCAATTGAGTTCATAAATTTAGTAAATAATAAATGTATACCTTTAACGCATTGATGTGTTCTATAATATTTTCTCAGACATTATCTTTTTACAGTTATTTTACAGTTCATTTTTTTAATGAAATTTTTTTTAACTTTTTACAGTTCATTACTTGATTGTATAAGGATCTCCCCTTCTCTAAAAATACATTCTGACTATAAGTATAGAAATGTAAATCCATTTTACAATATAAACGTATTTCCTTTTCACAACAGGGGTGAGCAACACCTTTATTGTCAGAATAATTGACAAGAGATATATAAGAAATCCAAGTTATTAAGGAGGTAAAAAAGGTCCATTATTTTGACAGTTAACATTTTAAGATTAAGTACTTCAGATTAGCCAAAGAAGAAAATTAAATCATCTTGGTAGGGTTATAGTTTGATGGATTTTGTTATTATGTTAAATAGACACTAATTTAAAGATAACTACTTCAATCCTTAAACAAAGAGAATTTTGAATGTAAAAAGGATGCAAATTAAATACCAAGTAGCTTATATTTAGGCAAAGAAGATACTTAAAATTTAGAAATGTCAAAAACAATTTATTCTACTCTTGCATTTTGATGAAATATTTTAGTTTATTTATAAATCTTAAGTAGTATGGTGGATTCATAGGCTCTAATAATTATTTTGCTGTGTAAGTTTTATACATTCTTTTTTATATCAAAAAATGTTATTTTAAATGTTTTATAAAGAAAAAGTCAGTTTTTAAAAGTTGTTTAATATCACAAAGCCTACTGTGATCTTTCTTAAATGAGTTTGTGGATTTGTTTTGTAGCCACATCTTTTGGCTAATGGTAGGCTAATATCATTAATAATCTCATAATCATGGGTTTATATTTCCTATAGATTACCATGGGGGCAGCTGGAAAATTATCATGTGTGAGAGTATTAACTCAACAATAAAACATTAATGGCTTGACATCTCTTTTCTGGAAAGCTCAGAATGTTTTACAAAATTGATTTAGTCATATATCTTTACTATTTTATTTGCAGATTGCTACCTTATACTATTTAGGCTTTTCAATATACCTAGAAAAGCAGATTTATGATAAAAGAGAATTTTATACAGTTATTCACCCTAAAATGTGTTATCTTATACTTGTTAAATTTTAATTTTTAAGTAAGGTTTAAACTTTGTAGTAAATAAAATGTTACACTTATTAAAAATAAAATATTTGATCTTGTTTGATAAAGTACCATTCAAAAATGCATACTGGATTGCATTAAGCACAATAACTAAAATTTTTATTTATCATAGGAAACTGTTGCAATTATAATGAGGTGGTAAGTCTATACATTCATAAAATAAATGATCAGGGTTAAACATAAAAATAATTTTAATTTTTGGATACCAGTTTCTGGCATATAAGTTCAGAGTCCTCCCAAATTCTGAATTGTATTTTATCTCTTAGAACTCTCAAATGATATTCATGTGATATACCTTTAAAAAAAAAAAGAAAGAAAACTTGAAATATTTGACTATGCAGGAAATGATAATTGAAGGAGTTACTGAGGAAAGAAAAGTGAAAGCACTCTTTGGTCTGGTATTAAGCTCAGGAATTGAAATTAGGACACTAAAATAGAAATTTTTAGATATATCCTGTGTATGAAATGAAAGTATTTCTACTACCTTTCTTTTCTGTTCTTTCTTTTTGATCTATATCGACTTTAATGCCATGACTGGCTCACTAGTAAGTATCAGCAAAGATCATAATTTTAGCACTTACCTCAAATTACATGAAAATTGAATCCAAAAATGGCACACTGCAACAAGGACTATTTTTATGTATCAGAATGGATTGCTGTACATTATAAATGATACTCCCTGATGTTTTTGCAATGATTCATGAAACTAAGGGGCTGACATTTTGGTGCAAAGAATTCTATAAATGCTAATAGATCAGGAAAGCAAATCACAAAACACATCTAGGTGATAAAGCAAAGAGTTCCAATAGCTCTAGTCCCTCTCTACTACTGCTGTTACATGTAACACTTAACACATGTAAAAAGACAATCCAGATCATTTTAATAGGTAAATGAATGGGAATTAAACTGTACAGATGAGGCTGAGCTATGATAAAAGGCCATCACATGATAATCAAGTTCTTGCTTTTACATTGCTCAGTAAAGACAACCACTTACAAAACACCTAATTTAGGGTGATGCAGTATGTTGGCCTCATGTAGAATCAACTGTAAAAATAAAAATATATATTATATCTTTCTAACGCTATATTTTTCTTAAGAGAAGCCTTAATCAAATTTGAGATTCTATTCTGATGTATTAACTTTCACTCTTTAATGTCTCTCCATTTCTTAATCTTTTAAATGGGATTCCAAATCTCACAGGGATGTCATATACTTTAGTTGTAATTATTGAGGTACATTTAGAAACACAAAACAATATTTTAAATAATTCTCACTTGTTAGTGTTATAGGTTTATTTGAAAAACTAGGCCTAAAAACCCAAAATGTTGCTACTTATTTTCATTCAAAGGATAAAAATTTAGTCTGATTTAAGCAATTCTAAAGTTATTTCTTAAGATAGTATTTGGTATCATTTTTCTCTCCTTAACTTGACATGTTTCTCAATAGAAAGAATATTTATGTCTAAAAAAATCTATTGCTTTGTTTACAGAAATTTGGTCTAGAAGAAATATAAACTTCATTTTGATTTCTCTCCATTTGGTAGGAAAGACGTTTATATACACTCGGTTTTTATGCTTATATAACACAAAATTTTACTTATTTAAAGATTAAAGTTTATATTCATAAAAGACTTTTCCTTTATTTTTATTTTGTTATTTACATAATAATTTGTTTCCTGTAGCTAGGCTCAAATGACTACATAAATTATTCTGAAAAAAATCTGCAATGCTTAAATTTCTTTAGTAGTATATTTTTTCATAACTATATGTTATTAAATTTTACATATATATATTGATGCATTTAATTTGCATTCATCCTTGTGATGATTGTATTTTCAATCTATTTTTACCATGATTGTTATATTTTCTCCCTAAATATCTATTTTGACGAAAAGGTAATCCTTGTTTGTGAATATCTTGGTGTAGCAAATTTGAAATTTTATCTGCAAATAGATGTAGATGGAAGCACACATATTTAATATTTATTATGGTCTCAATTTCTGTGAATTTCATGCTCACTTTTCCTCTTCATTTCTTTTTGCAAATGGCCACTTTGTCATATGTTTTAACTGTAGGAAGATGAAAAACTCTAAAAGTGCTCACTATCAGCATAAAGTGAGGCATTTTGAGATCTACTGTGCAAAATGAAAGCATAACATTCACTGCAGAGAAGACTTAGAGTTCTATTATCCTGTCATTTATACTTAGAGGCACTTCAGTTTCTGGAATAGGTTAAACAAAGGAAATTTGGAATGGATGTCTCTTTAGAGCTTTGCAAAATTGAAATCCTGAGGCTTGAAGACCACTGAATACCTTCAGCCATCTTTCAGATAATACATGGATGGAGGGTAATTTGTGGTATAATAAACTATAAGTGTCAAGATATGTGAGTATAAGGAAAGGAAGCTGATTTTGTGATGCCACTTACATCCTCTCCACTAAGGGAATGGGCTAGCACACTGCAACCAATTCCCCATTATTGCAAAACGGTGCAGCAGTGCTTCAGGCTCTGAATTTGGAATTTCCTATTGAAGTCAAAACTAGGTCTATGCTATCCTGAAGGGTCAGGAACAAAATAGGTTGTGATTATGGAAGCAGTATTTCTGGGCGCACTGCCAAATCCTCCAATACTCCAGGGCGGTGATTTGACCTATGATAAAACCTAACAGGCTGGACTATCTCCTCTCAATCCTCCGTCCTGATGGATTCTGGGTCTATGCGTAGGAAGAGTGTATCTTGGAACTGAGGTCTGTGAATCAACAATGAATTGTTTTGAGAGTTTTGTGCGGGAAGAGACTTAAGTGGCTATTTGGTACAAGCTACCTTCTTTTAAAGATGAGAAACTGAGTTTTAGGGATATTACAGTTTTCACTCTTTATATGACGGTATTTGTTTCCAGGAAAGGTACTATGATAATAATCACTCCAGAGTCATGGATCACGTCTAGTTCAGCACACCTGTGGTTTGACCTGCAAAGCATTTGTCATTATCATCATTAATGCCACTACAAAAATGATTACTATTACAAAAATATTTCTCATATATAGCATAGCCCTAATTTTCCCATTCTTTGCTCAATCACTGAATAATCTCATGAAACTTATTAATTCATAAGCTATTTTACTGCCTTTATTTGAAGTCAAGATATTGTTTAAGCACAAAATGACAAACAGTGGATTCTTTTGCCCTTTATAAAAAGAGAGACTGAAAGGACAATTCTATCCAGTTATTAATGCGGATATTTACATTAACATTAAAGAATAACTGATTTTCGTATTTAGTGCATCAGCTGCTTGACATTCACTTAATAGCACAATCTCCTCCTTTTCTGTGTAAATCTGATTAAGAGACTGCTCCTGCCATTCTTTTACACATAAAACTTCCATTCCATTTGGACAACAATCCTATTTACACAAGGACCTCAGGGTTGAACACTGAAAGTATATAACCATTACTGAATATTGAATCATGTCTCTCCACATAGAATTGCAAATATTGTCTGAGAGCCAATTTCCAGATTACCTGGGTTGAGTAGAACTAATTACTTCTAAACTGGGTGCAGCCAGGATTTGCCAAAACAGTGCTGCCTTCTTCCAATGTCAGGTGAGCTCTGCCCACCCAGTGATTGTCTCGTACTGTAAGAGCTGTCAGATGACTCATGCTTGTAGTCATGATTAACTAGGAAAATAATGCTGATTGCAAATCATAATACCAATGGTTATCGTTTATTGAATGCCTATTATGTGGCAGGCTCTGTATGCAGTCTCTGTTATCTCATTTCATTTACTCCTGAAAACAATCTTGGGTCAGATACTACTGTTAATATTTTATAAAGAAGAAAACTGAGTTTCCAAAGATAACTCTGAGAAGAACATCAGTTTGAGAACTAGTGGAAATGGGCCCTACTCTGCCTTCACCACTAGCTTAAATGTGATTGTAGCTTCAGCACTTTGTGTCTTACTTCCCTCGTCTGCAGAATTAGGTGGTACAACTAGCTTTAACCTTCTGTGATTTTAAATAATTTCAGAATACTTTTTTAAGAAAGAAAAAAATTAAACTATGCATAGTAACAATGTCATTGAGCAGTATTTCTCTGGCGTTCCCCATGTTCTCATCGGATTTCATGGCTTCAAACACAGAACAAACTCCTCATTGATATAAAAGGAAGTCCATATTCTGACTAGATCAGTGAAGCACAGAGGAAGATATGAAATTCACTTATCACGGGTCAGACTCTTGCAAAGTGTGAATTTAGCAACAAGCATTTATTATGCAGCAAGTATAAAAAAAAGATGAGAAGCAAAGTGGGGATCCAGTGCAAGCATAAAGGATATTTACAGAATGTGTGATGAAGCATAAAAATACATGTTTCTCCCTCAATAAATGAAATATGGGATATATTCATATAAAACACCTTGGGCTATATCAAGAACACTATGCTTAAATACTTAAATATATTTACATACGATTTACGTAAATGTATTGACTTAATCATAGCAGCTCTAGGGATTCATGATAAGCTGTGAAAATTGTCTATAAAAGACAAGTGAATGACCCTTTAAAATAGGATAAAAATTAATTATAGCACACCAGCAATTTTAAGCACATATATGTACTATGTTGAAAATCTGTGCCTCGGAATGCTAACAGTTCCCTCTATAGTCTCAGAGTCATGCAGCCACATCACATATACAGTCTTCTAAACATATTGTATTTTTCTTAGAACATCAACACCATTATATCCCATGTCAATATTGTAATATTTTGAAAGAACAAAATATGGTATAGTAAGCTGACATATTTTTCTTCATTGAAGTTTTCTTTTGTGTGTAAACTCTTTACAGATTTTTCTCACCATTTTCTCCTTTTCTAAAGTTGACGAAAATGTAAATGATAGTAAAGTGGAAAGAATTATCACTTCTTTCTGCAGTTATTACTCTGTGCATTCATATTGCTATTTCATAAATATTGACATAATTCCACACTTTTTGAATCAGAAATAATAATGTTTTCACTTGGGATGTATGATTTTTCACATCCGTGAGCAAGTTTGTCCTTTGGTTACTGTGAGCTAGGAAGTTTGATTTTGCACTCATTGACTTATTTAACGTGTATTTATTTAGCTCTACAATGTGCCAGGCACTTTATGAAGCCTATGGTATGAAGAGAGAGAGGAAAAAACAATTAAACCCATAAAGAGAAAAAATAATTATAAATTGTGAAAACTTCCCTTGAGGAAATTAACACCTTGAGGAGATAGAGATAAATTAGAGAGGTCAATTTAGGTGAGGTGGAGCTGGGATTTCTGAGAGCCGGAAAGATGAAAAAGACTAGTCTTGATGAAGAGTGTTGTAAGCCGAGGCAGTGCCAACGGCAGCGAGACAGAGCACATCAAAATATTTTAGGAATACATTCTCTGCTTTGTCCTGTTTCATTAATTAGCATTCATCATTTTAGAAAAAAAGGCATGGAATATACCAAAGACTGACTTACTAAAGTGTTCTATCTGATTACTATTACACACAGTGCTAGTTAGAGAATGCTTTATTTTGTTTTGAAATGTTTACAATGCAAAATTAAATATTTTCTGAAACTATTATAGATTATTATGAGAATATATTTTAATAAATTTTACAAAAAGTTCATAATAATAGCATATCTATGCAACTCCATAACAAATGAAAGTAAAGAAAAAACAATTACATTGATCTGGTACCTTCTTTTCTGGTTATTCTGAAATCTTCTTTGGTTGAAAGTTTTGTTTTTTGTTTGTTTTTTTTTTTTTTGAGTTGGAGTCTCACTCTGTCACCCAGACTGGAGTGCAGTGGCCACTTTTAATTGATTGGGACTAAGTGTCAATAATTAAGTAAAAAATCACATTAATTCAATAACTTTGAATTTCTCTATTAAATGATAATACAACTAGACAAACTAAAACTAGTATATACTATGAAACCTTAGTACTTAGAGTAGGCACCACTCAGTCTTCAGATTAATACTTAAAATTCTAATTCTCATTTGAATACAACTCTAAAACATAGATATCAGGTAAATATCATTTTCAATCAATTTTAAAATACATTTAGAACCATTTAGAGCCAAAACATCACTTCTCAGATAAAAGTAATAGACTCCAAGTACACTATGAAGAAGATAAATTCTAGAGTAAGCATTTTGTAAAAGTTGAAGATATAAATAATTTCTCAGGAAGTTCATAAAATAAGGCATGCAGTAATCTAACCTGAAAGCTAATGCTTGAAAGTCAAGGCTAAATTCTGGTCACATTCCCAAAGTTGTAAAATAAAGCTTTGCCTAAGGAATGAATAGACACTAGATAAGAATCATGAACATCTTCCATTTTTACATAGTATTACGAATGAAGAAATAATCAATTCAGAATCATTATACTAATAAGATAAGTTGAAAATTGTGTTCAGTTTCAATTAGGGTTTGCATATTAAGGTTTGAGCCAGCTAGAAGTATTTCTACTTATACGACATGAGGTTATTGAATATACTTTAATGAATCTTGTGTGAGAAGTAAAACACAGTAGACTTGTATGTGTGGATAGTGATTCAGAAAAAGAAGACAAAGATGCCATTAATACGGAGTGCACCGTCGAGTAGGGATCTTTCTGGGGTTTCATGTTGCACTATGAATGCCTTGAGGCACCCATCACATATCAAGTAATGACTGAGTCACATACTTGTCCTTCCTTCCAAGAACTCCCTGTGCACAGTGGGCTTCTCTGAAGGGTCTGCTATCACTTCTGAATCTCTGGGAGATAGTTACTGTGAAAAGAAAGGATATGTGAATGAGGGAGAAGAGATAATGGAGAAATGAAAACATGATAAACTTAAAATCAGCTACACATAAAGCAGGAGCTGGGGAGAGAGAGGGGAAAACAACTGTTTTCGCTCATCCTTTTTACCAAAACATGGAGAAACAGAGACTGTTGAATGATAAATTAGGAAGCTATAAAATTTTGGTGCTCCAAAATTCATTCGAGTTTGGCATGTTTTGGTGGGGAGGCAGAAAAAGAGGGTGGTAATCCGTGCTCTCCAGGCATGTTTCTGCTCACATAAGGTTGCACATCACGATTGTCTCACATCGTTACACTCTTGCCTCAAATCGCATCTGTCTTTATGGAATCACTCTGATATGATTTGATTTACATTCATTGTTCCTTATAGCCATGTTGGCCTGCCTCATTGTTCTGCAGAAATTTAATCTCATATGCTTTTTTATTTCAACAGTTGTCCTTCAAGGCACAAAGATGGTCTGTATGTAAGGATGCTGTTTCCGCTAAAATGTCATCTTAGCCAATATAGAAGGGTAAAAATAGAAACAATTTTGGGTAACTAACACTGTAAGAGTAGCCATCTGCTTCTCAGAAAGATTTAAATGTGTTTTCTTATTTCTTTCTTCAAACTAATCCAATGTGATTTCATTCCTAAAATCTGAGATTATGATACTTCCCCCAAATAAGATGTCTGATATTTTATGACCAAATAATGAACTTACAAATACCTTGGATGAACTTTAAATAACCCATCAAATGTTGTTGATGGGTACTACGTAGAATATCCAGCAACCATCTGGAGACCCGCTGGACGCTCGAGCTACCATTTTCCAGATTGAAAAAGCAATCAAAACGGGAAAAATGGGAAGAGTATCACACCAGATGGTATTCCAGCTGAACTACGCAAGTGTGGGTACACAGCAAACAGAGAGCACTTTCACTGCTTGTTCAAAACCATATGGACACAGACACATGCAGATATTGAGGGACACCTTTTTCTTAAAAGAAGAAAGAGGGGATAAGATCTACTAAGATCTACTTGGGCTACTAAGATCTACTATGGTAACTGACAGGAAGTTGCCAACTTAAATTTTGCTAAATTCTGTTATTTAAAGTAATTTAATTTAGAATATTATAATCATTGCACTGCCTCAGAACTTGAAAAAGTATAATTCCTGGAATAATAGAATAAAAATAGTTTAGATAATATGTTGAAATATATTGAGTTGATTTTCACTAAAATTATTATTTTTTTAGGTCAACGATAAAAATTCAAATACCAAAATTTGTAGTGTAAATCTCACAACTTTATACTAGTTGAGATCATAGTTGTTCTTAAAAAGTCCAATGAAATAAAGCAACTTAAAGCAAAATAAAATAAAAGGCCTAATATTTAAAATTATTTGGGTTATAATTTTAGGTTATACATACTTATTTCTACTATTGAGAAATATTCAAATCTAACATAAGCCTATGGGCAAGCCTTTTTTTTTTTTTTTTTGAGGTGTCCTTTGTAAAATATAGCAAATTATTTATTTGTTACTTTATTGCAAGAGGTCTTGGGCAACTTTTCTGTATTTTTTTTATAGTTTTACCTCCACACACACCAGTATCAACTTCACTAATTGTGCACCCTGTGCAAATATTAGGAAGCTCAGTTAAGACAACAGAACTTTGAAATAGACATGAAAAATTTATACACAAAGAGAAGCTGTAAGAGCATGTTTTGATTTTTCCTTATCTATATTAGTTACTTTTTCCTACTAAGAATTTTAATATGAAGCTGCTTGGAATATTTACTATAAATGATACATAAAGATAACTCCAGTGATAATTGAACCAATGAAACTGCTTAAGCTCATGCTGACTTTTGCAGAGCATTTTAGCATGCAACACTGCACTGATCTCATCCACACTGGCATAGACTACAAGCTACAGAGAACCGATAGGCTTCTAGAGGTTGTTTTCAGAGATAGTATCTTAGAAACATGTCTAAACGGTAGTTCAAATGCTGTGCAACAACTGATGGTTCACACTTATGTCTGCAGGGATGAAAGAAGTCAGAGATATGTTCTCCCACAAACATGTTGTCTACATTCTTAAAGTAAATGCCCTCAACTGATTGTAAGCAAAAATTCCAAATGCCTCCGTCTTAAAATTTACTGGATAATTTATTTTTTTTAATCGAGACTATCTGAATTTTAATGGTGTTATTATTACAATATTGAAAATGTGTGGAGAATCTTTTATATGCCAGGCATAGTGCTTAGCTTAAATGGATTATTTAATTCACAATTGCCCTGTAAGATAGGCATTATTAATTTTTTTTTCAATTTGGTAAATAGAACAGGACCAAGAGAAAACTTCAGTACTGTCAGATTTTGTTTTTTTTTTAAAGCAGTCTGACTGAAGAAACTTTTTTGAGCTTTATGCTATACTGCTTCCAGTAGAATAATCTACCTAAAACATTCTGGGACTAATTTTTTTAGAAATGAAGAAAACAGCTGGGCTCAGTGGCTCAGCCTGTACTCCTAGCACTTTGGAGGCTGAGGTGAGTGAATTGCCTGAGCCCACAGGCTCAAGACCTGCCTGGGAAACTTGGCTAGCCCTCGTCTCTACAATAAATCAAAAAAATTTAGCTGGGTGTGGTGGCACACGCCTGTAGTTCTGGCTACTTGGAAGACTGAGGTAGAAGGATCGCCGGAGTCCAGCAGATCGATGCTGGGGTGGCCGTGAGTATGCCACTGCAGTCTGGTCTGGGGAACGGAGTGAGACTCCAACTAAAAAAAACCCCCAAACAAAACAAAACAAAAAAACAGAAATGAAGAAAACACAACATTTAAATGGAGCCATATCTCTTTTTGGTAATTAATGTTAAAATTTAACTGTTTCTGAATGACATTTTATACAGGTG
Organism: Cephalopachus bancanus; assembly: GCA_027257055.1. Lineage (NCBI taxonomy): Eukaryota > Metazoa > Chordata > Mammalia > Primates > Tarsiidae > Cephalopachus > Cephalopachus bancanus. The sequence goes on along the minus strand of JAPVLO010000176.1, from coordinate 2,437,466 downwards.
ATATTTTTTCCTAAGAATTTGGTAAAAAAAAAAATTAATGCCCAAGAGTATCTGATATATATATAAATTATATTATTAATTCAAGAAAATCATCTTTAGTGTTATTTTCACTTATAAACTGTTCAATACATTCCTAGGATATTTTACCATTCACATTAAGTCTTTCTGTGCAGGAGAAATATTGATAAACCCAAAGTCTCTATGAATAACTTATATTAAAGATCTGGAGAATTTATTCAAGCATCATAGTCAGTTGACGTCATGAAAACTAATCAATATATTGGCTATCATGAAGATGTAAAAATTAAGACTTGGCTCCTTCAAGCTTAAATGGAGGAAATCATTTATTCAAAGCTTAACTTTTCCCTTCCATCTGGAGAACTGAATCCTACCATTGAGAAAATAAGATATTGATTGGCTTTAATAAAATTAATATTTTTGTGAACATATTATTGCACCAATGAGCTGAAAAAATTGACTTAGATGCTACAACCATGGAGGAGTATACTTTTTTATTTTTTTATTTATGGAACTAACCTTGACTAGTTGAAAGCCAAAAAAGGAGAAACTACTTTTGTGTAATATCTGAATATTTTTCATGGAGAGTCAGAGGCCTGGGACACTCCACTTCCTGACCTGTGATTGGGTTTATATTGGCATTTGTCATTCAGTTATGCAGTTAGGGCAGAAGGGCTTAGACCTGGTTCTTGCCTCATAACCTCTCAGTCAATTAGCTCTCAGCATGTAAAGTTGGATAACGGGTGTGTCTAGGTCTCCATCTCCTTCCCTCCCTCCCTCCCTCCCCTCTATCCCTCCCTGTCTCTGAGTTGAGGTCTTATTCTGTCACCCAGACTGGAGTGCAGTGGCACCATCACAACTCACCACAATCTCCACCTCCTGGGCTCAGGCGATCCTTCCACCTCAGCCTCTCGAGTAGCTGGGATTGCAAGCATGCACCACCATGCCTAGCTAATTTTTGTATGTTTCTGTAAAGATGAAATCTCTGTATGTTGTCTAAGTTGCCCTTGAACTCCTGGGCTCAAGTGATCCTCTCACTTTGTCCTCCCAAATTCCTGGAATGACAGGCATAAGCCACTGTTCCTGGGTCTTACTCTTTTTTTAAGCTACTATTATTCATGAAAAAATATTCTCCAAGATCACATAAGGCAGAAAATTTTTGTTCTGTGTTTATTGTAAGTAATAGTGCCAATTTCCCTAACCTCTAAACACCTAAAGACTGCTTCCCTGAACAGCTTTTTTTCCTTTCACTCCTTTATCTCCGGGTTTGTAGAATTAGGTTATTGGTGACATAGATAAAATAATGTACTCTAAATTATTCTTGACATCTGTTTCCTTTAATGATTAACAAATAAATGTCTTTAGGATACTTGATGGCTCAGTAAGGTGCTGTGTAAATGCTAAGTATTTACTTGTAAAGAATATAAACACACACAGAGACAACATCCACTGATTGCATGTGGATATACTTTCTCTCTTCCTCATACACATAAGTGGGTCCCCTCTCTCATGTATGTTTCCAAAAACCCCGGAATTATCTTTTGAAGGGCGGATCCCTTGTAGTACATGCTTCCCCCACTAGGTGAGTGTTCTGGGAAGCCATCGTCATTCCTGTACCAGTCAGCATTGTTGTGAAAGGCTATGTTTGGCTTCACATAGGTTTGAATTTTTTTTGGAGATTTTTTTCAGTGTGTTTACTCACTTCATGGTTGGTGATTTATAAGCACACCTGCCCACACTGAGCTGAGTGTTCAGTAGTTTTGGACCAAAAACATCATGACCCCTGTGCCCCACCCGCCCTATTGATCTGATCTCGCCCAGAGTGACTTTGTTTTTTGTTTCCCTGGATGAAAAAAGTCCTCAGAAGGAAGCGTTGTGCTGATGTGGAAGAGGTGAGACAAAAAATAACAAAAGCACTAAAAGACATCAAGATGGATGTGTTTAAAAAATGTTCTGAGCAGAGCAGTGGAAAAAGCATTTTGATTGGTGTATTGCATCAAACGGAGAGTACTTTGAAGTTGACTGAAGTTTAAGCATTTATGGATCAATATACAATTTTTAATAAATTCCATGATTTTGGGGTCCCACTTCATATGTAGGAAAGATAATTTTTTATCCATTCATTTGTTGATAGACACTTGAATCGTTTCCATAGTTTGACTTTGTATATAGAGCTACAGTGAATCTGAGAGTGCTAATATATCTTCAAGACCCAGATTTCACTTCTTTTGGCTAAATACCCAGATGTGGGATTACTGGACCATATGATAGTTCTGTTTTTAATTTTTCATGAACTCGTATACTGTAGTGGCTATACCATTCTGCATTCTCATCAACTGTATACAAGGTTTCTAACTTCTCCACATCCTTGCCAACATATATGGTTAGGTTTTTTTAACAGTCACCCTACCAGGTGTGAGGTGGTACCTCATTGTGGTTTTGATTTGCATTTCCCTGATAATTAGTGATGCTAAGCATCTTTTCACATACTTGTTGGCCATCTGTCCATTGGTATGTCTTCTTTCAGGTCTTTTTTTTTTTTTTTTTTTCTTTGGAATTGTAGGAATTTCTTACGCATCAAAAAAACTAGTTAAGTTTTTCCCATTTTCCCAATGACATATTTGCTTAAGACCAACTTTTCTTCATATAAATTCACCCCTCAAATATGTCACAAGTTAAATGCAAGACATATGAATACCCAGTTGTCTTCCACTGGGCCAGGCATTAAAATTTGCAAACTACAAAACCATGTGACTTTACTCATTATTTTCAGCACTTTTGAAAATATAGCAATATTCATAAAATATATTATCCTGTTTATATTTAATTGACTTGTTACTTTTATATATGCTCATTACATTTTTTTTTTTGAGTTGAAGTCTCACTCTGTCACCCAGACTGGAGTGCAGTGGCCGCTCCCGGCCACCGCAGCCTCGACCTGCTGGGCTCCGGAGATCCTTCCGCCTCAGTCTTCCGAGTAGCCGGAATTACAGGCATGCGCTACCACGCCCGGCTGATTTTTTGATTTATTGTAGAGATGAGGTCTCGCTGCCCAGGCAGGTCTCGAACCCACGGGTTCAGGCAATCCACTCACCTCAGCCTCCCAAAGGCACCGGATTACAAGCTGAGCCACCGAGCCCGGCTAAATTTTTTTTAATTGTCAGAAAAACTAGTTTTTGATGTTGTGGATTTTCTTTAACATTAGTTTTCCACTTCGTTGATTTCTGCTCAACTGTATTTCCTTCCTTATATTTGCATACCTTAATATTAAACAGAAAGGCTTTTGATTTTAGGTGCATAGGGTATAGATGGCAACTTTACATGGACATACTGCGTGATGGCAAGGTGTGGGCTTCCCTCAAGCCTGTTCCTTAAATAGTGAACGTGGTGACTGACAGGTGGCTTTTCATCCCATACACCCCCCTCCCCATTTTAGGGGTCCCCGGATCTGTTTTTCCCCTCCTTATACCCATGTGTGCACAGTGTGTAGCTCTCACTTTTAAGGGAGACCATGAGGTATTCCGTTTTCCATTTGTGTGTTAACTTGCTTAGATTAATGGCCTCCAGCTGCATCCATGTTGCTACAAAGGACACAATTTTGTTCTTTTTTTATGTCTGTGTGGTATTCGTCAGTGTATATGTACCTCATTTTCTTTATCCAGTCGCCCATTGATGGGCACCTGGGTTGCTTTCATGCTTTGCTATTGTGGATAGTGCTGTGATAAACATTTGCAGTGTGAGTGTCTTTTTGGTAGAACAATTTATGCTCCTTTGGGTATATACTGAGAAGTGGTATTGTTGGGTCTAAAGGTAAATCTATTTTTAGTTCTTTAAGAAATCTCCAGACTGCTTCCCATAGGGACTGAGCTAGTTTACATTCCCACCATCAGTGTATGAGTGTTTCCTTTTCTTCACAACCTTGTCGACATGGATTGTTTTTTGACTTATTATTAATAGCCATTTCGACTGGTGCCAAATTATGTTTCATGCTCTTGGATTGGAAGAATCAATATCATTAAAGTGTCCATACTGCCCAAAGCAGTCTATAGATTCAACGCAATCCTGATCAAACTACCGGCATCATTTTTCACAGATCTAGAAAAAAACAATATTTAAATTCACAAGGAAACAAAAAGAACCCAAATAGCCACAGCAGTCTTAAGCAAAAATAACAAAACCAGAAGCATCACAATGCTGGACTCCAAACTTTACTACAAGGCGACAGTAACCAAACAGCAAAGTACTGCTACAAAACAGGCACGTGGGTGCCAATAGAACAGGTAGAGGACCCAGGAATAAAGACACTCACCTATTACAAGCTGATCTTGACAAAGTCAACAAAAATAAACACAGGGAAACCCTATTTAATAAATGGTTCTGGGAAAACTGGCTAACCATATGTAGAAGGAAAAAGCTGAATTCATTCCTCTCTCCATGTACATAATTAACTCAAGATGGATTAAAGAGTTAAGTTTAAGATCTCAAACTAGAAAAATTCTAGAAAAAAAACCCAGGAAACGCCCTCCTGGATATCGTTGCAGGCAACACATTTATGACCAAATCCTCAAAAGCAAATGCAACAAAACTAAAATTGACAAGTGAGACCTGTTTAAACTAAAGAGATTTCTGCACAGTAAAAGAAACTATAAACTGAGTAATAGACAACTTACAGAATGAGAGAAAATATTTGCAAACTATGCATTTGAAAAAGGACTAATGCCAGAATCAATAAGGAACTTAAACTAAGTGACAGAAAAAAAAAAACAACACAATCTAATTAAAAAGTAGGGAAAGGACATGAACACACACTTCTCGAAAGAAGACATACAGGTGGCCAATAAACATATGAAACAATGCTCAATATCACTATTCATACATTTTTCAGACTAACCCTTTAGCAGATATTTGTTTTGCTAATATTTTCTCCCTTCCTATAGATTGCCTTTTTATTTTGTTAATTACTCCCTATAGACTCCACAAAAAATGGCTAGAACTAATAAGTGAATTCAGTAAAGTTGCAGGATACAAAATCGACATAAAAAATCAGTTGCACTTCTATACACTAACAACAAACTATCTGAAAGTAACTTAGGAAAACAATCCTGTTTACAGTTTCATCAAAATGAATAAAATACTTAGAAGTAGACTTAACTAAGGAGATGAAAGACTTAACTTATAATAAAATGAAATAACTGCTTCTTGTTATTTTATAATAATTAACGTCAAATGCGAAGTATATGCTGTATAATATTAAAAACCAGCAGCCTGTTTGTAACAACCTGCTTATTTTTCCTGTTATTATAATTCAAATATTTTCCCACAATCTGAATTCCACATTTTTAGAACATTTAGGCATGTGTAAATATAAACTATAGAACATCATTACATTGGAATAGAAATGCATATTTCTTGAGAATTTTAAGTAAAATTGCACCAAACCATAAACATTTAAGAATGTGTTGGTTTGTGACAATGAGGCTTTTGTTTTTATTGATTTAAAAATTTAGAAATACTGGCAAAAAAAGTAAAGTTTTATAGGAGTGGGACTTTCAGTCTAGAAAATCTTCCTAAGAAGATTATTGCCATATATTGCAAGAAGAATGTATGACATAAGTGCCTTAAAAAGATTTTTATCCAACTGCTGTGATATCATTTATTAGTTTTGGGTTGAAAGTTAACTTTTGACATGTAATTCTCCAAATATATGAGGTTCTTGTTTACTGAGAAAAGATTTAATAAAACTAGCTGAGCAGCCTGGGACCGAGAATGGAGTGTGGAGAGCTATGCTCGCCTTCATGCTCTGAGCCTCTCTTCTCACGTTCAGGGTTGTTTGACGTGTTTCCTGCCATAGTCATTTACATGTTGAACAAGTCACAGAGGCAAAGTTATGCCTCAGGGGTGCTCACTTGCTGTTAGCACTTGTAGACCCATCTTTCATTCATGCAGGGAGTACTCACTGAGACCCATTCCCTGTTCCAGGAACTTTGAATCCAACCATACTAACAGAATTCTGGCCTCATGCAAGGCTTTTATGTGGACAATAAGTAAGAAGCATATGGTAATAATTCGTCTAAAAATTATAAAGCAGAGTAAGATAGAGCACACAGGGTAGGGAGTGTGACATGACGTTTGATTGGGAAACTGACTGAAAGGAGAGAACAAACCATCGGGTATCATGAACCCCAGAGGGGAAACAGCCAGTGTAAAGGCCCTGTGACAGGGTGTGCTTGGTTTGTTCTAGGAGTCCAGTCAGCAGGTGCTTTATTTTCAGTCCTGTTTCTTGGTTCCTGCTGTCTCCCTGGCCTGAATTCCCTTTCCCATGTCTTTACCATATGTTACTCAGGACTCAACCCAGTCTCCAGCTCATGATCATCAAGCTCTCAAACTCACCCATTGCCATCCCCTCTCTGCCTCCACAACACTTGCATACACATCTAGCTCATTCATTTGCAAATGTTGGCATTTTCCATTCCGTGTTTACATTTCCCACTTGACAACTAGCTCCTTAAAAGCAGGAACTTTGACTAATTAATTTTGGTTATCCCAGTACCTAGTACTATGCTCAGAATATCAAGGCACTTAGCAAAGAAAGATTAAAATATTTTAAAAAATTTTTATTCTTTGAATTATGGTTGGAAAACCTTGACTTAAGACACATCCTCAGGCAAAGGCAAATGCATAAACTAATATTTTGGAGCAATTCTCTGTATGCCCATTCCCTATCTAAAATCAGCAATTTCCTGGGAATCTTAGCTGTAAAAGTTTCAAAAAAAGCTTGGACAAAATTATGTAAATCCTTATAAATAAAACAATATATAGAAGACCTAATTTGCTGGAAACTCTTTTGTATCAGAAGAAAGCAAATGACAATATATGGCAAAAATCTAAAAATTTTAAAGGAAACCCAAAAGAATAGATCTATTGTAGATGGTATTCTGCCTTCATCATATTCTCAAAAATAGAACAATTATCAAAGTAATAATTTTTTTCTGGATCAGATATCTATGTTATTTAGTAATATAATAAAACATGTGAGAGCATTAAGATCACTACAAAGATAAATCAGTGACATACAGTTGCAGTTGCTCCTTTTGACTGCATAGACACAACTAAAATTACATATATGACTGAACTTTGTAATCTATTTATTTCTCAAGATGATATTTATTTTCATTTAAAAACAGCATATTGGGTTATTTTGGGTGTTTTATTTCCTTTGGATATAAATACATCTCATTGATCATTTTGGCAATGATCTGGTAGTCACCAAATCAAACTCAATCATACGGTCATTGAACAAGTGACCATCCTACTTCTTGAATTTGATACAAGCTCATTCTCCATTGTGACTGGTCTTTTTATTTGCCAGTGTATGTCAGCTCTCCATTAACTGCACACTGATGCTCTGTCTATACTAAGAACTGTGGCTTCTCAGCTTGTTCTTCCCTCCAGGACAAGACCCACCTCACAACATCATGCTATTCTCAATCCTGTTCTCTTAACTTTATCACAAACTAAGTAAACATTTACTCTTCCAGGTGTTTTGGTATTCACTGAGGTAGAATAATGTGACCCGAGCCCTCAGTAAACTAAAGTTTTATTGATAGAGACAAAGGTGTGAACATAAGCACAAGAACACACAATCTCAAGACAATGGAAAATGTCAGGAAAAGCCTGCATAGATCACTGCAGTATCCTTCAGGAAAGATGCTTAGATTCTCTTTGGCAGGGTTCCTTAGAGAAAGTTGCACCTGAGCTGATGATAAAAATCTGGGACAAAAATAGTATTTAGGCATTGGAAGATCATTTTAGAGCAAAGAAAGGACACTTGCAAAGACAGCAGAGCGAAAAGAATGTAGATATGCTCAGATCCAGAGGACTTTAAATAGAGAGAGAGGGGAGTATTGCCTGATGGATCATGTGTGACAATGCTTTGTTTTAAACTGTGTTAATCCCATGACCTGTATAAACAGTCACTAAAAGATTATGCTGCATTTGACTAAGTGAAGGTTAAATTGACCTTTTGTCAAAATCAATGTTGTACGTTGCTGTAACATAAAATATTTATTATTAAAGGGTACATCCAAACGATAGACTTTTGAAATTCCAATTTTTGAAATCTTAAACTTTTAAGTTTAGAAACCTAGAAATGCTGGCGCAGCGTTAACCTATTTCAGTTGAGAAATTCTTTCACCAGAAGTTAAACATGTTTGCCTTTGTCTCTCTTTTTTGGAGATTTTGTTTTTCCACAAAGAAGCAGGTTTTAAAAAATCATTCCAAGAGAGATGCTTTCTGTGCAGAGATGGTTAGAGAACAACAACAGAGTTGAGAATGATGCCCACTTGCTAGCTAAGTAACTCACAAATTACCAGAGTTAGAAAGAAATAAAAACCTTCAACGTTGGAGTTTGGAAAAATGGTCTTGGTTTTTGCATATCATAGACTTTTGGAGAAGCTCATGGTCAGATTTCAAATGGTAAATCCATAAATGGCAAAGATCTAATTCATAAGACAACTCTCATAGGTCTCTGGTATTTTTTGATAGTCCTTCTTCTGTTCCTACTCACCAGAGTTAGAAAATCTCTCCACAGTTCTTAATCTGCTAAAAGAAAAGTCCTGAATCAGTCACTCTTGTTTTTGAGCTATCCTTGTTCATACTCCCATTAGGCTAGCTATCCTAAAACTGACTAAATTGTAAACCTAAAGGCAGGTTTGCAGTATTGAAAGTTCTTCAGAAAAAAAAATGAAGTGCTCTAATATTAGCAGTACTACTGAAAGATGAGTGACACATCAAAGAAATTTGCAATGTTTTTTTCCATGATAGTTTGGGGACTCAAAGCCCTCCTAAATCAAATCAGTTCTCTAATATTATACTCTGGTCTAAGATTCACAAAAGCACTGGGAACAGAAATTTAGTGTTATGTTTATTAGCCACCATAAACAATTAAACTGATATAATTAATTTTTTTTCTCAAGAGAATATTTTCTTCAAGGTCCTATAGAACCATCAGAATTTAGAATAACTGGAAATACTATAACTACTAGACTATTTTAATAACACATTGATTATCATGTGTTAAAAAAACAGAAAACAAAGGTTTGTAACACATTTGCCCATTTGTTTTGCTAATTTATATTATAGTTTCTAGTTACAGTGATAACACATACTTAATACCAAAATAGAATAAGAAAATTGAGCTTCACCCCAACTGCATCTCTGTATTTCTTATGAAGGATGAGTATTAAAAGTTATGCTCAATCGTAACTTACACTGAAAGAATACTGCACTTCTGTATTTGATTTAGCACACATCTCAGGGTCCCTGGGTTCTGTGCTGTTTCATTACTGCCTGAAAAACTGATTTGCCTTGACCAATAGGCTGGAATTTAGTCTTTTGCTTCCATATAGCCAAACTGATATGAATCAAATAAACAGAAGGAGAATTTTCTATTTACACCATTTCATGGAGTCGTAATGGCCTCGGTGGTTAGTTAGAAGTGTATATTTCCAAGCTGCACTGTGAAAGATATGATCTTCTCTTGCATGGCAACCCATAATGCATAATTCAAAGTACAGGTTCCTGTAACGGATTTTCAGGCCCGTCTGCTGGGGCTGCAACCACCCAACAGGGGACAGGCAGGTACAGTGAATGTGTGAAATGGGTCTGTCGGGAGCTGTGCTGTTCTGGAACGTGCATGTCTTGTGCGGAGGGAACAGCTGCTTTCAGTTCTAGCCAATTGTCACCACATGAGAATGTGGCCTGGTATTGTCAGAGTGTCCAAATTTTTAAGAGAAGCTGGAAACCGGGATCTGTGTAAAAAAGCAAATATCCTGATGTTTAGATATCGGTTAACATTTTTAAAAAATATTGTACAGGCTAAATAACACATCTGTGGACCAAATTCTGTCTCCTGGCAGGCAATTTACAATCTCTGCTATTCATATAGAAGCACAGCTTTGTTCATCTTACCTACCGATTAATTCATAATTCACATGTTTAAGCATTGATCCTGGTATGCCTGGGGTGGTCTCCACAACCTGGACCAACGTATTTCCATTTGTGTCAGTTTTGTGCCAACGCTGCCCAGTCTTCATGATAAAAAATAATTAGTCCTACTACCTGCCTTGGTTGTGAAGACATATCTTACTCTTCCTTCAAGTCCTAACATCATTTAAATATGCAAAGAAAAATCTGGTTGTGTAAATAGCCCTTTATAAAACTGGAATGCAAAAGTCAGTCAGGCAGAGTTTATAAAATGCTTGCTCTCCAGCATGAAGAGAAAGAAACATTTTCTGAGGGATTAAAAATGTTACTACCTTAACTCTGTGTGTTCCAAACTTTGCTCTGTAAACTCAAAGAGTTTGAAATTCCTTAGAGACCACATTATGGGGATAACTGAAGATTGTAATTTGAAATGTGCATTTTTTTTTAGTTGACAGGTAATAATAGTATATATTTAAGGGATACAGAATGATATTTCAATACATCGTATGCAATGTATATGATGAAATCTAGGTAATTAGCCTATCCGTCACCTCAAACATTTTCATTTCCTTGTGCTATGAACATCTAAATTCCTCTCTTCCTAGCCTTTTGAAAACATACAATAAATTACAATTAACCATGGATTATATTTAAAAACAAAAGGCATGACACTACTTGTTTAACAAATTATAGAATCAAAAATTTGGTCTGCTAGGAAGGGGATCTTATCTTTAGATAAGTGGATTCCTAAGTGTCTGTAGAAGTGTTTCAGAAGATCAATGAAACACCCGTTACATGCCAAATTCTGTGTGGAACTGAAAATTGCATTTTTCTATTACCTTTATCATATTCTCAAAAGGATCTGTGCACCAACGTTTGGAATTAATAATCACATGTGATTCTGCAGGGACTCTGAAGTCAGATCTACAGAAGGTATTCATCTGGGATTAATTAAAAACATTTTAAAAATTATTGTTGCATTTCATATATATACACACACACATATATATACACACACTTTTTACTGATTGTATACTTTTTAAGCTTCATTTTGCTTATTTTAAAATAGGAATAAAATAACATCTATCTCACTGTGTACTAGTGAGGACCAAATGAGATAAATCACATAAGTTTATCCTTCAATGCCTTATGTAAAGAAAGCATTCCACAAATGCTAATCATTGCTGTTGCTGTTTAGCAAACTGAAGCATATGTAGAAAAAATCATAAGAAAATAAATATCGTATTATTATGTTTGTGAAAAAATTGATACCAAAGCACAGGGGCTAGAGTCACTATTTCTTCATGGATGAGTCAGGGAGGACTTCCAGAAGACATAGCATTTCAGCTGGTTCTTGAAGATGCATAGGAGTTTCACCAAGGGATACGGTAGAAGATCTTTCCAGGAAGTGATTGGGGACATTATGGGTAAGGTGTAGATGATACACAGGGATTGGAGACTCAGAGAGTGGGAAAAAGGTTTGTGCAACTGAATCAGTAGGTACCTGAAGCGGAGAGGCAGGAACAGAGGTTAGAGAAGTCAATCAGAAGTCAAGTGTCCAGGTGAGTTGTGACTTGTAGGCAATGTGAAATCAATGGAGGTGATAATAGGACCAGATTTTTACAGGAAGATGATTTGTACAGTGTTGTTCATGATAAATTGCAGTGAAAAGGTAACAAGCATGTATGTGTTTAACATATGCTAGGAATTGTGCCAGTCACCTTATACTGTGATACTGCCTCCTCTTTTCAACAAATTTGAAATGTACAGATTATTACTTCACTTTGCAGGTGAGAAAACTCAAACTTAGAGCAGTTAGCTGCCCAAAATCCTATGACCAAGTCAGTGGTTCATCTGTACTTTTAATCATTTTCAAAAGATTCCCTTACATTTCCAGTACCAAACTGATGGAAGATAGGATAGTCAAGTATTGCACTTCACCCACATGAGAGATGAGATAGAGCTGAGATAAAAAGTGATGATGAAGATTCATATTCAGAAGTTACTTTTGTGGAAAATCAGCAAATTTTGGTAACACATTTAATATAAAAGAGAAAATAAAAGGCACTAATTAATGATACATTAGAGGTTACAGGGTTGGAGAAGTATTAACAGAAGTGGTAATGTTGAAGACTGAGAATTCAGGAGATGAACAAGTGTTTTGGGGAGTAAAGGAACACAGAGACAGGAAAGCTCTGATGTGTAACACGTTGAATTTTAAGTGCCTCAAAGACATCCAAACAGGGAGGTCTGCTGAGGCGTTGGAAATGCAGGTGATAGAATTGTCGGAGATGGCCAGTACAAACTGTGCTGAAGCCTTGAGCATCCATGAGAACAGAAGTAGAGAGAAGGAGAGCTCTGCTACCAACCAGGTGGAATGATAACCCACATGGTGTCTTCAAATCAAAAACTGAGGTTCTGGGACATGCCCTGGCTGAATGCCCTGTTGGATTCCTCCAAGATTTTCACCCTGTGTTAAACATCATAATTGCTTTATCAGTGTTGTCTGGGTGAATAAATGAGAATACCAAAAATAGAATCTAAGAAATTGAAAAGGGAAAGACCTAGAAAGGAAGTCAAGAAGGATTGTTGAGCAGATGGGATGGGGAGGGAACAAGGAAAAGGAAGCCTGAGAAGAAGATTATTTCAAGACATAGAAAGTGGTCCTGCCAGCTGACATGCTTCCGAGAGATCAGCTGCTGGACAGTTGAGAGCACTGAGTAATTTGCTTCATCCTCCAAACTAGTTGCTGGAACTACTCACTGGGATTTGGGAACACCTCCTTGATGAACGGGATCAGATGTGTAAGGCAAGTTTCCAGACCCAACACTTTGCAGCATACCTGGAAGTACAGATCTCGTTTGAGACTAACGGCAATTAATGAGTTCCATTACAGGTTTCCTAATTGAAAGTGCTTCCTGCTGGTAGAGCAGGCTTCAACTATATTAAAGGGAGAAATGAAACCTGAGATATTGCCATTGTGATTCTATAACAGTTAAAAATTTCAAGCACAGACGTATCTGACAAGGCATTGATTTGCTTAAAGATTTCAAAATTTCAGTTAACACTTTATCATGCTGAAAATATAAATATAAGTAAAAAGATAATAATTCTTTGGAAAAAAAGCAGATGTATTTGATATTTCTGTTTTTAAGTTTTATTGCTTCAACTGCTTGTATATTTTCATAACAAAAACAAATAGCCATTTTAAAACTCAGTCTAATAAAAATTAGCTGTTGTTCCAAAAACTCATGAATATGCTATACCTTTCTTTACCTCAAATATCTTCATTATTTTTTCTGATTAAATTTACTTTTTTGGATAATAAATATTACGATTTATTCAATTATGTGTTATATAGTGTTGTTATAATATTTTATTGTAGTGTTTTGAAGAAAGACTAAAATCTAATAAATAATTTTTGAAGAAAGACTAAAATCTAATAAATAATTGCATTTGAATAGTATTGTTTTGTTGTTAAAAATAATAGAAAAGTAAGCTAGTTTCTTCACAAAAATTAGGATAGATGTCCTCCAGGCATTAGATACCTAACAGTGCTTTACAGTTTTATTTACATATTGTCTTATAAACTCTAGAAATAACCAAGATTTTTCTTTTAACCCACAAGAGAATTTGACACCTCTGAATTACTGAACAATCATCGATCAACAACCAGCATGGTCTCCTAAAGCCCATAATAGCTAACGGGAAGTATGGCTGTAGGCTATAGAGTTAGGGGTTTAAAAATGTCAAGCAACACTAATAATTCATGCATCCTGGGGCCATAAGGCCAGCAGCATGTCAGTAAAAGTGGCATGCTCTTTGGAATACAGGTGAAATTAACAAGCTAGTGTTTCAAGTTAAGAGAATATCATAGAATTTTGGTAGAAAAAATCTTTCTTTGAGGTTCTGATTTGTGTTCTATGCATTCTGACTATTATGCCTCCTAGACATGTATCCCAAATACAGGACTCTGGATGCCATCAGCTGACAAAGAGCCTAACATGGCACAATAGCAAAATGTATAGGCAGTAAAAATAAATACAGCCTTGATAAATATGAATACCTGAACAAATCAAGTATGCCAGAGAATACAAGAGGTTTCACATGCAGGAAACGTTTAAGAAAAGAGATGACAGAACAATAAAGAATACCTTTAGGAAGCCTCCTCTTTTGTTAAAATTTGCTTAGATTTATTTTTATTTTTATCATTTCGAGATAGCCTATTTTAGACATCACTCTTAAAAATGAAACTTCAATCCAGTGCTTAGAAAGCTAGCCAGTTCTTCAGAAACTGTTTTATTTTATTTTATTTTTCATGGTCTTCACATTTGAAAGAAGCTTTAACAAAACAGCTGCATTTGAAGAGAAAGGGAGTACCGAAAGCAGAGAAAAGGGAAATTGTGTTTTATTGAGCGATTTCTTTATTGCCACTCTGGGAACCCAAAAAGTGACTACGGCTATCAAGTAAGTCTCCCTCAAGAAAATCTTTAGATCAATCTTTAATGAGAAAGAAAGTAAGAAAGAAAAAAGATGTTCACCCAGGTCTTGTTTTATGCACACAATTCCATGTCTTTTTCTAACTCATCAATATGCTCATGGTTCTTAAATTTAGTATTTGAATTAAATGCCCAAGAGCCTTGAATGGCATTCACTCACTCATTAAAAGATATATAGAACAATTATATGGCATTGATAAAATCCGGATATGATTTGTGACCCTTTAGCGACATTTCCTCTAAAGTGACAAAATCACAACAAAACATTAAAAAATTCACCTCATTACAAAGGAACCCACCATACATTATTTAAATCTTTCCCTTGGAGATAGCAAGAGCTAGAATGCATACTGAGTAACTGCTACTCAACATGAAATGAGTCTCTTTCATGGAACTCAGACTACCGATTTCTAGCTGGTCATTACAAGCAAAATAAATACCATCTGCAAATAATAATTAGAATGTAATACTATTTAAGCTTCCGAAAAGAGCATAAAATATGTATATAGAAGCCTCTGAAGCTAATAAAAATATAATGCAGATCACTTCAAAGCATTTCACAGTTATGTTGCTCAACCACTGATAAAATGAAACAATGTTGACTCCATTTTCTTAAGTCCTATTAAAAAATCTTTTAGTAGCATCAAGAATGGTTCAGCTCACTTGAAGCTTCAGCTTGGTTTAAGAAAATTGCATTTTACTGCTCGTCTATTGATTTTTAGCGAATTTAAAACTGTCACTATCTGCTGATTCTGCTTATCTTTGAATTTAAAATGTCCATAGTATTTACATAGCATTGAAAAATTACTGTTTCAATGTATTGTATTTTTAATGCAGCTCTCCTTTTGTGGTTTATATAGCTAGCTTGCTACCAAGAGGACACTTTGATGCCATTCTCCTTTGTAGCATACAATGAAATCTCATATTTTTCTTCAATCAGCAATAGCATATTGACTGAGAATTAAAACTATTTCTCATTTTCTTTCTCTTCTTGTTTTCTTTTTTTAAAAAAAGATCAGTATCTCAATTGTTTTGTATTTGTAGTTTTAAATAAAACTCATACTTACTATTACTGGGTGGTTCTATACTTTAAAAATTATTTTCAAACACATACAACATTGTTTTAAGATGAGCCCAAGTAGAGATATCTAGTTTCTTATTTAGCTTACTGATGAAAATTGCACCCCAAGGTAAACATATTATTCAGTTTTTGTTACCCATAAAACCACATATATAAAATATACATAAAATTCTAATTATAAGCATTTGTTGAATGTCAGTCCCTTTAATTATGCTTTATTTCCTTATGATTTAGCAAATGATTTATTCAGAAAATGGTCTTGGGGAATGTTTCAATATCCTGATGAACAATTAATGTTCATCAATCAATATAAAAACAGGTTTTTTTTCTATCTCCTGCTGAATGTACTTCTTTTTCTAAAATAGACATTACCAAACAAAAGCTATGAATTCATTTGCTAAACACCTGTTAGAAATGTAATGGCCACGTGGTATGAAAGTTATATCACTCTGGTAAAAATGTGGTTTGTATTCTTCGTGCAAATTCAGTCTAACTGTAGGGGCCTATAGGTAATTTTATTGTACTCATAAAAATATATATTACAAGGTTATTACTTAGGCACCTATAAGAATTTCCACTTCCCTGAAACATGAATTTAACTAACCTCATAGCATTTTGCATACTAAATAAATTTACTGTGTTCTAGAGTCCTTAAAATCATGTTAAACAAAATAAATTTAATTTTTTAGTTTGTTTTGTATTATTTTAAACGTGAAATCTTCCAGACCATGTTGCAGACTTGAATTTTTGACTTATCTGTTAGTCAAGGAAGAAACAGGGATTAAGAGGGAGGAAATGGGTTCATTCAATCTTTCATGTATTCATTCATTCATCATTCCTCTTTTCAATGTGTTTTTATTGTGTGTGGAACTCTACTACTTTATATGCGTTAACTCAATGCAGTTCATTCATAAACATTTCTTCATACCTATATTTATTCCATTAAAAAGTGCTGAAGTGAATATCTTAGGTGTGGTGTTTACCCTGAACAAAATCACCTCACAGAGCCATTTTCCTTCCTCAGACCCTTGTTTTCTGGATGAATTGAACAGTCATGCCTGCTTCTTGTCCTAAGATCATTCTTCCTCCTCTGTAATGTCCATCATGGTGGCAATATAACAAAACACAAGTTAGTATGGAAGCAAAGATCTTTTAACAATTCTGAGACTTGGCTTTGAGAAGTCTTAAACGAAATTAGAGTTCATGAGTAAATAAAATGAAATTTTAGTTCATGCTCTCCAAAGTCAATATTTTTTGGTAAAAAGTCACTTAAAGTATACATTGAAAAAATAGTCACAGAAAAAAAAATGTTTGTAATATATCTGATGAATTATAAAGATCTTGTTATATATAATCTTATAATTTTTCTTAATTACTATTTTCACATCTTTCTCAAGATTTTTTAAAAACCAGCTTGCCCTTATTGTTTTACATTTGACAAAAATGAAGTATTAGAAATGTTATTATACATTAAGCCAAGTGGCTCAATTATTGATAATATTTATACAAATCAAATTATCAAATGTTTTCCAATTTGTCAGCCAGGAGTAAGAGATGAAACATTCTAGTATGTGGGGACAATTGTATAGTAGTTTTTTTGTGCTTGTCAGACAGGGACACATCAGCTGATAAAGGACACTCCTATTTCCACTCACAGGGGCTGAGTCTATTTTTTTTTAATAATAACATCTTTGTATTTATAAATACAATGTATCTAATTTTATGCAATTTTGAAAAATGTTAAAAATGTAAAGAAATTTAAAAGAAGAGACTGGCCACTGCGTCTCCTTTAGGGTTGTTATGCATTTTAAATACAGAAAGATAAAAAGATAGAAATAGATACAAACAGGGATATGCATATATATAAAGATATAATTCCTCACAAATTTATGTAATTCTTTTTTAAAGATTATTTTTCAACTGTCAGTTCTCATTTGTTTAAAAACATTTCTCATATTATAAACAGTTGTGTAAATTTTAATTATTTGTAATATCTTTTCCTCATATATTATAATTTATTTACCCAGTTCCTTTTTGTTGGATGTTTAAGTTATTCCTATATTTCAGTATTGTAAATGATACTCTCATTAACACCTTTTAATACACTTTTAGTCAGTATTCTATTGTTTCCCAGAAATAAAATTTACTGCCCTAGATGATACAAATATTTAAAGCTTTTTTTCCCAAGATGATATTTTAGAGAATTCATCAACTAATTCCCACTTTTGTATTGTAAAGTGTTGATTTCATTGTATTTAAATCAATTTTATGTTTCAATTTTAGTAAACTGTTGCTAACTTGATAGCTGGGAAGTGACATCTTGTGTTATTTAATTGTGTAACACCCTGCAGCTAAGGAGAAAGTCAGAATTGCATTAAAGACCCGGGCTCATAGCAGATGGTGGGGCCCTTCAGGTGACCTGGCCTGACCATCATTTCTCACTAATGCATGTACAACCAGACTTCCCAGGGGAATTCAGGGCCAGGCAACTCTGGGAATTCTTCACAGCACATGACTTGGACTTGACCTCCAAAACAAATGAACTCTCTTGGGCTAAAAAGAAAAGAACTTCCCAAACCTGTAGACCAGGACAGATCCCCTTTCTGTGTGGACTTTATATTAAAATATACTTACAAATTTGTAGATGAAGTTTCCTCAGTGGGCAATTAGAGACATAAAGTAATCTATCCATACCATGGAAATAATTTTAGACGTAATATTGACAGTCTTTTTTGCAATGTGATATTCAATAGAAATAGTAGTTTTCTGAGTAACTGTGAATGATTTGAAGGGAATTTCATGTAATAGTTAAAAAAAAAGCTTCATCTCAACTTTACTTCACTTTATGTACAAAAGCCAATAAGAGCATATAAGAATATTACTAATAATTGTAATAGAAAATTGTTTTGACCTTTCTACTTTCTAATGAACAATAGCTCGCTTACTAGTCCATATGTTGACATATTGGCATAAGTGAATTAGGTAGGTGAATGAAGCTACATTTTTGGAACTAAATTTTATGATATAAACTAATCTCACCTTAATGAAAGATCATTTAGATTAATTCCCTATGATGCCAAATTAATTTGAATTAGTTATCAAATTGTAGAGAAAACCGTGAACCTACCAAGTTCATAGGGATGGTACTATTGCAATCAACTGATAGTTCAAATCAAGAATCTAGAAAAAATAAGCAGTGTCTAGTTGACAGAATAAAAAAATATGTTTAACTGTTGTGTGGTAAGAGACTTACAAGAAGAATCATAATTCACAAATAATGTAATCAATTATAACTCAAAATTGTAAAATGGCTTAGTAAGAAACATTATTTGTGAGTGTTCCAAAAAGAAATTTAGCTATCATATATGTGTATAGATGAGTAAAAGTTTTTTTGTGTGTGGCATCTGGAAATTTCTTCACTAGAAGGACTTTCAAAGGTCACATATAAACATAAAGACTTTTCTCCCAGATTTTCTGCTCAGATATTATTGAATTATAAGTTTGGATAAATCTGAGATTAATAATTATTTCCAGGTAATAAGTGAATAGCACCAATTTGCTTTATTTTCCTCAATGCTATAGAATAATGATAATGTATGTTTTCCATGTGTTTAACAATATCTAGACATTTTTCAATCTTCGTATCAATTCAGTGTTTGCAATACAGCTCTCATCAATAGCGAATACACTAGTAAATTTAATATACTCCTTGCACAATTATCTGGGATCATTAGAAATGTTTTGTTAGAAACAGTAAATTGTTTCTTGTCTTCTGCATTTCAGAATGATAAGGAAATGGATTCATTGTGTCTTATAAGGATGAGAAAAATCCCATTGTTTATCCATTTGAAACACAAAACAAAAGGCAGAGTCAAGGGACACATATATTGAAACCAGGAGTTTCTCTGAAACTTCCTAGGACTTTTAAAAGAATATCTTCAAATATACTTTAGTAAGTTCCTCAGAAAAGATTTGATGTTGAACAGTCTTCTCTAACTCATTTCAAGTACAAGAGCTGCCATTAAGAAGTCTGAGACAAATAGTTACAGACTGGGTATTTTTCTGTAATTGTGATCCATTTTCACTCTAGTTTTAAGGTCATGAAAACTCAAAGGGTATTTCTGATACATGATCTCAATCTCCAACAGATGAGACCAGCCCTTATGAGTACATGTTGCTATGAGACTATCTTCAAAATTGAAATGATTATTATGGAAGTATGAGCAGGGTAATGTGTCAGAAAGTATACAAAGGATTATTAATAAAACAACATGAACATAGGAATCAATTGCTTAAGTGCCATAGGTCACTGACATCACAATAATGACATACAGCTTGTTTTAGACTTTACTTTTGCTTTTAAAAGCTTTCAAAAGAAATACAATTGACCTAATCTATCATGGAGAGACAGACTCATGATCCTTTTATTCTGGAAAACAAGGAAAACTTTTTCTTTAAATTTTTCACTATTGGACAGTATTTACAAAGTTTAAGGGCAATAGAACAAGTGGAATAGCTTTCATTTTATAGTTGTGTCAACACTCCCTGATCGTGATTGTGGAACTGGTTATTCTTTAACTTCCCTTACACTCCTGGGGCCCTCTGCCCTCCAAGACATAAAAAGAGAAAATGAAGTTGCATTGTAGTAGAAGAGATTAAAGCTACATATAACAATTTCTAGACAGGAAGAACTGTTAGATTTTGAACACACTAAGTAAAACTGGTAAATCAATCTCTTTCTTTCCTTCTTGCCTCCCTAATCCTTTAAAGACATTTCTTTCTAAAGTTAAACATGTAGGCATATTGCATCCTGTTTCAGAGATCATCATTATTGTACCCAAGTTAGATGAGAAACATTTTATTTTAAGTTATAAAAGAATACATATTTAAGATAAAATGTATCAGTTACATAGGTATGCCACCTTACTTTTTTCCCCCAAACTATTAATAAATATTTCGCTTAGGTAAAATTGCTCAGGAATTCAATTTGCTACGTGGAACTCAACATTTTTGATCGACAATTTCAGGTAAAAGGAAAAACCCAAGTCAGCATGAGCAAGTTGCCATGCCTGGTGTCATCGGAGATATTGAAAACAATCTATTTCAACATAACATGAAGATACAAAATATCTTCTACTAAAATTTAGGCTCAAGGGAACTTTAAAAAATTGTAGCTGTGTGTGCGTGTGTGTGTGTGTGTGTGTGTGTGTGTGTGTGTGTGTGTGTGTGTGTGTGTGTGTGTGTGTGTGTGTGTGTGTACACAACTCTATCACAGTTTATCCAATTTCCTATCAATGAGCTTTAGAGTTATTGGCATTATTTTCCTATTGTAAATTGTACTGATAAAAAGATTTTCATGCATGTCTCTTGGTACATGTCTCCCTGTACACACACTCACACATACACATATGCACATATCTTGAAGTGGAATTTGTGAATGTGGGCTGCAGAATACGTGAAACTTAGCTTTACAAAATAATACTAAGTTGTTTTTCAAGACAGTTGTGTAAAATGGGCCACCTAAGACCCAGTCTCCACCACGGCACAATATGTCCATGTAAGGATTATGCATGAGTACCCTCTGAAGAAAATAATAAATAAATAACTGAAAAAATAAACATAAAAAAGTTGTGTCAATTTACACCCCACTCCCCCCAACAACATAGAGTGGAATGGTTGACTGACTCCCATTCTCTCTAAATTTTGGTATTATTGCCAGATTTCTTAGGGGGAAGTATTATTCTCTTTATTACTGATATGCATTCTTTCAAATCAAACACAGAGCTTCTCAACCGGTGTCCCAACATATTTCAATGCTTGCAGACAGGCTGCAGGCGCAGGTGGCCGTGGTGACTCCTGCAACCCCAACTGCAACCCCAAGTGCATGTAGCCCAGGACCTTCCCAGCCGTCAGCCTAAGCTGGAAGAAACCTTCTCTTTATGCCAGTGTGTACAAAAACACCATTTTCAATGAGTGCCATTATATGGACAAATTTCAGAAACTCTCCTTCATAATATGCATGGTGGATGGTAGTGTGGGAAATTGTCCAAATGATGAAGTGCATAAATATTGGGCTCATAAAATCATTGGAAGGAAGAGAAATGATTTCTCTTTTTAATCAACCAGCTTAAAAAATGTCTGTGTTGCTGGGCTTGGTGGCTCAGTCAGTAATCCTGCACTTTGGGAGGCCTAGGTGAGAGGATTGCCTGAGCCCACGGGTTTGAGACCCGCCTGGGCAACTTGGCGAGACCTCATCTCTACAATAAATTAAAAAAAAAAATTAGCCTGGTGTGGTAGCGCATGCCTGTAGTTCGAGCTACTTGGAAGGCTGAGGCAGAAGGATCGCCAGAGCCCAGCAGGTCGAGGCTGCGGTGACTGGGAGCGTGTCACTGCACTCCAGTCTGGGCAACAGAGTGAGACTTCAACTCAAAAAAAAAAAGTCTGTGTTTGATGCAATCATCTTCCAAAGATCCCAGGAAAATATAACCAATAAAAGAAACTGTTAAAGAAACTGTTCTAAATGTTTTAAATTTATGGCATAGTGATTAGTAAAATCCTCCTTCACTCTGATAAAGGGATATTTATTTTGTCATCCTGGCTTTCTATTTTCAAAGTCCAGTTGTGCCACTCTGTGGGCATTTAAGCCACTGCAAATAAAGACCAGTTGGCTATATGTTTTATTTTTGCAACTATAGGTATAAGTGGAATTTTGGACCAAAAAGTAAAACAGTTTTTTATTCTACTGTGTATGTAGGAATTTGTGTTTCTTAATTCCCATTTAGTAACCAGTATATTTCTTCTAGTCTTTGGAAATACACTCATAGAAATCACCATGACATTTTTGGCTTTGAAAATACTCTCATTGTCCAAAGCATGCACACTTATAAAATTGTTTTACTACAAAAAAAAAGAATAAAAAATACAAAAAACCCTAAAACTCATGATATTTTGTTTTCAGTTTTTGTACATCCAGAGTTCTATTTTTAAAATGAAACTTATTCAATGTGGTCTCTTACTGTCCTTGGATTTAATTTAGCCGATTTGGCTTTCAAAGACCTCCTTGGGAAAATATAAAAATTTGGTTGTGTGTATGTGCCATAACCTGTTTTTTAAAATGGACTAGTTCTATATAGAAAGGAAATACCAAGAAATCTAATCCTTGACTATCAAAAAGATTTTCAGTAGTAGTAGAAAGCACTGCCCGGTTCAGGGTCATTTTAACTCACTACATTTCATAGAAACATTAGGTGTTCTAAAAAGTTGACGTGTTTAATAACACTTCCCTGTTTCCAAAAGTACATATTTATAAACCATCTTAGTTATCTCAAATCTCTGTTTCTTAGTGTTCTATATAATGCAGCTAAATTACATAGTAATTTTAATATGTAGGTATTAAGTGCCAGGCACTATTACACATAACATTCTATTTTATGTCTCATTTAATTTCACAACTTGTGAGGTAGGAACTATTATCCAAATTTTATAGCTCAGAAAAACTGAGCTGTAAGTAGGTTAGGTAATTTGTTCATGGTTCAACAGTTAATAAGTGGATTTCAAATTCATTTCCAAAATCCACAGTTTTTCTCACTTGACCATCCTGCCTCTACAGCTTGGAATATGAATGGGATTAGCAAAATGAGCAAAATATTACCAGTTCAAATGATTAATGTAAGAAATAAAATGTGTTTCTGCTTAAAATGATGGGGCATTTATGTCAGAGACTCAGAGCTAGTTTTACAATGAACACCTCAATCAAGGACATAAGTGGGTCCCATAAAGTGAGAAGTCATGCCTGATAATTGAACCCACCTGTTAGACCTTCAGGGGAGCTGGGATATGTTTTGGAATTTCCAGTCAGAACAAAAAACCTGGACAATTATCTTTTACTTAGCTCGATGATGAGTCTTTAGAGATGATCATTTTCAGTTTGAACCAAGTGGCTATGTAAATAACTTAACCACTGGACATTCCTAGAGACAAATATGGTAAGTCTTGACAAATCATTGAATGAAAACAGTGATTATGTGTGTTTTGTCATCGCTGTGTCTCTAGCACTTAGAATAGTACCTGGAACACAGGTGTTCAGCAATCAATTGTTAAATGAATAAATGAACTTGGGGATTCAAGCAGAATTTTCATTAGAATCTTTGAAAATTTATCATAACTCTCTAGATCTGTTGACTTTTGAGTCCAGTGATTTACTAAACCCCTCCTATTCTGCACTCAGGTAAATCTCAAGTCATTCATCGGTTTCTACACATCTATGAATGTGACTTCTACTAGAATCATAGCACCTCAAGCCTCACAGGAGGGAATTCAGGATCACATAGGCCAGCCTCCCATGTTGAGTGGCCCACTAGCGTACAGGCATCAAATACTTCTCTAAGAAATCTTTCCCAAACCTCCCTGAGCCTGAGAATCAATTTAAGCAATTATTTTAGAAAACATTATCCAGTCTTCCTTTGGAAAATCTTTATTTTCAAAACATGCCTTAGGTAATTCTTATGAAAAAGCGTGTATGAAAAGTGCTTTTCTAAAGCAACTGTCTCCATTTTCAAACAGCTCCATCCGAAGTTTCTGTGAACTTATTATCGTGCATACACTTTGCTACAAGTGAACTACAATAACCATGCTCATGTATTCAATCAGGAAGCTTTTATTCGGTAATATTTAACGAGCACTATATGTGAGGCACTTGAGAGACAGAAATGCAAAGAGGAGACTTAGCCTACACTCCTGGCACTGTGTCAGTGTAGAGTGACACTGGGACATGGGTTCATGGTGGAGTGAAGGCAGGTCGCAATTCTGAGCATGAGCGTGATAGTAGTCGAGTGCTGGAAAGGTCATCTGGGAGTGACGTTAGGCATAGCAAGGTGGTGATATGATTCATGTGGGGTAACAGCAAGAAGGCCATTTATTTTTTTCTGTTTTAGATTAGAAGATATAGTTTATTTAGAAAGTAAATTAGAGAGAGAGAGAGAGAGAGAGAGAGAGAAAGAAAGAGGAGATTCACCTCCCCAAGGTAGGAGAGGGGGCCAAAGCCAGGAAACTTGGCATCAGTTATAGCCCAAAGAACACATGGCCACACCAGAGTCTAGTAAGGCAATGGCCAAGAAAACAATTTCAATAATCCAATGAAGAGAGAATGATAATATGCACTAGGCCCCGGGCACTAGAGTCAGAGAGGAGAATTGCCCACGGTGGTTTTCATCTAGTTTCAGCAAATGAGGCTATTAAACTAAGACATCAGGTTGAAAGGCACATTTATTTGAAAAAAATAAGTAAATGCCAGCAAGTATCAATTATTAGTCATCCCTTCAAAAATATTAATTAAGCACATCTATGTGTTTGGTGCCACTACAGGGATACAAAAATGCGTATAATAAAGACGACACAAATTCTGCTCTCAGGGGTCCACTTTTAGCCAGAGAACCAGAATTATACAGGGCCGATTATAATAAGAGAGTATTTAAAAGAAAGGATATAATATTTCTATCTAAAGGTACCAGCACATTAGAGAGAGGGATGCATTTAATGTTTTCAAGAATGTGGGAACTTAATGAATAAATAAGTCTCTCAGAAAACAACAGTCATTTCTTGCGTAATCTTCTGTAAATTATGGAATACTTCCATACCCTTATTTATAGTCCATTCTCTTTGAAAGGAAGTGATGGGTGTCAGGGATATATTATTGGTCCCAGTAGTCAGAGAGAGACAATACAGCTCCAACAGGAAAATTAAATCCATAAAAGCACAGAAGACTTCCCAGAATATTATTTACAAAAATCACCATGTTGTGAATCAAACTTCTATTTAAATTGCTTTTCCATGTTACTCTGTTGAGGTTTCCTACTTAATGAGATGGCTGGCAGGGAAGATTGGGGGAACATTCATCCAAAATGCCAGAACTGCTTTCCACTTTGCTAAAATGCTAGCAAGAATCTTTGAAAGTGGCAACACATTTGCGAGACATCATTGTCAAATTTCCCCTAAAGGAACAGTGTGAATAGAGAGTAAGAGAGCCATGAATCAGATTGTCAATGCCAAGCTCATGTGTCTGAGCTTCCAGGAACATGTTCCTAATTTTGCAGTCACTTCTCCATTTTAGAATAGAGTTCTACTTTTCAAATTAATTTTTAACTAATATTAATCCCATGTGATCCCTTGTCATAGTCTATCATTCATCCTACCTATGGATAATATGGATATATGGAATTAAACCAATTTAAATATTAGCAAATTCAACCCAGAATTTAATAAAACAAAATTGCCTGGCAACATCAGAACACATCCCAAATTGAAACAGAAATAACATACATTGTCTGCCAGATTGGATTATCCATTGGGCCTAGATGGTCTCTCAGTGACTCTCTATACCTTTATAAAAGATTCAACCATGTTGCATTGTTGCTATTTGTTTCTACATCCACATCATCACCTTTCTTGCTAGAGGGTGTGTTTTTTGGATGTATGCACTATGACTTATTCTTCTTTGATCTAGAGAAACTCTTGGATCAAAGCAGGCTTTCAATAATTACGTGATGGATGACAGGATGACTGTCTAAATGAATTAGTGAAATCTTCACTGTCTTGCTATTTTGTATTGCGCCTATACTTTTTATTTATAACAATTATTCAATTTTTGAATTGGCATAAGATTTTATCTGAAGTTATTCTTTAAACTTACATATTAACTAAAAACCATAAATATAAAAATAAGTGTTATATTAGATATAGTTAATTCTAAATAAATGAGTAGATTAATTGATATGTTCTTAAATTAATTAAGTTTTTAATAGATATTTTTCTGAACACTTGCACACTCCCAGAACATTTTTTCTAAAACAAAATATTACCAATTATAAGCTTGAAAACATGTCAGGAAAAATAACCTAGAGTAACCTAGAGGAAAAATATATGAAGGCAAGAAGAAAACAAATCAGTCGCTGAAGCTTCCAGAAATAATATAATTATCCTGTAATCCTTTTTTAGTATTTATCCATTTGTTCAACTGCATTGTCTTCCAATGTTCTCTGAAGGGTAATTAGGTAAATACTTAGCATTCTCAAAATAATAATAAAAAGGTATTCTGCCCCTCAGAGAAAATAAACAATTTAACAAGGGAAGGAATACTAGAGAAAAGAATAGTCACGCCAGACCTAAAGGGAGAATGAACATAAAAGAGAAGCAAATAACATAATTAAGATGTCAGAATGTAAATCAGAGAAAAACATAATTGTACTTTAATCTATAAATAAGACAGCAGCCCAAGATAATTTGTACTGTCCCCTCATGATCTCTGTCATCATTTACACTGAAAATAGTGCCATATGTAACGCTGTTGTTGTGTTTGAAGATGATGCTATGACTCATCAGTAACAAATCTACACAATTGCTTTGTTTTACGAGTAGGAAAGGGCTGGAAATACATTCATTCGCACTCTTTCAGCTGGTCCTCTTGTGAGCAGTCATACACTTTGGCAAGTTAAGTTACAGCTGCAATCAGTTGGAGAGACTAAAACAAAACAAAACAAAAACCCAACGAGTGAAAAATCAATCAGATTATAATTCGTGCATGGGAGAGACTGAATATGCAAACCTGATATATTAGCACCAAGCTCTGACTAACTAAGCTCAACTCTCCTTATGATGTGAAAGAATGCATCTATATTTCATCCAGTTTTATGTTTTTATACCTTCATGAATTTCAGTAAGTGTCCCCGATTTCTTCCTAAAGTACTGCTTTCAGCATGTGCATTGTAAATGGTACATGAGACATCACTCGATACTATAACTATGAAAAAACAGGTGCCCAGTAGCTGGTAAGTGCATCTGATATCCCACAAAATAAGCAAGTTGAGTAGAAATCATTGTTTTTTTGACTGAACGCCTCTGGTGGAATGTTGCAAGAAGGTGTGTGTAAATAATGAAGCCATGATCTTGCACAAGATTTGTAACCAGACATGAAGAGGAACCATCACTGGTTTAGAAATTACTTTGTACCAGGTACCACACCAACTCCTCATGTAGTGTATTGAACCCCATCCTAACAATAGAACCATGTGGTGGTGATTTTCATTTTCCAGACAACATATTAAATCAAATATTGGAGTAAGAAACTTGTCCAGGGTCATAGTCCGCAAAAGCTTCAGAATTTGGTTACAAAGACTCTGAAGTTCATGATCTTTTCCATTCAAAATAAAGATAACAAAAATATAATCAAACAACTTGGCTAGAATTTATATAATTTATATTATTTGTACATCAATGGGAGTAACTTATTGGCCTAAAAACTTAGGTGGCAGAACATGGATTTTTATGTGAACATGATTTGTGACCCCAGACATATTGACAGAAATATCCTATTTTCGCAGTTATTTTAGCTTTATCTTAAACACATTGCTAAACTAGCAGAATTTATGGGTAGTTACAGCTTTCCAGTGATGCCAGTGTTTTAAGAGATGGTTATAACCCAGAAAATAAACATCTGTTAGGCTAAAAATAAAAGCATTTCTTTCATTAGTGTATCCAAGACTTTAAAAAATGCAACTCTCAACATGGCTTATCAAGACCCCTGTAAATATACATAGTCCAATATTCACTGGGTTAAATTACATGATCCAAAACCAATCAAAATACTTCTAATTTACCATTCTTTATGGAGTGTCTCTGTTTAAACAGACTTGGAAACATTATTTTATTTACAAAGTCGGTGGGAACCTAGAAACAGAAAAGCTGCATAACATATACAGATGTAATCTTAATTATTGCTATGCATCTATGTAAATAAATCACAGTGGAACAATCATTTCAAAAGATGATTCATTTAAATATCTTCTTTGGTTTCTTCCTTGGTACTACCATAAGCTCCTAATTTTTCTATTTTATTATTTACTATGTTGTATTATGAATGATTTTCTTCCCAAGCAAAGTCCAAGCTGTATATGGACAGAGACTATACCTTTTCCTTTATGACCTCCGTGCATAACACAGTTCTGGTATTCACTGATGACTTACTGGATAAATAAATGAATGGGGCAAAGTTAAATGCCAAATTATATAATAGCATTGCAGATTATAATCCACGTTTGTATCTCTGAGTGGATCTGATTTTCTCCTACATGCCCTCGAATGTTTGGAAATATACCTTTAGTTCATCCAGGCACAACTTTTACAGAAGAAAGTTATATTTAATCATGTATAGATGAAATAGAATTATTACTCAAAAGCAACAGGAGCCACCTATAGTGCCCATGACAGAAGCTGAAAGGAGTGAACTTTCCTTGAATTCTAAGCAATTGTTGCATGCTGGTCCCTGGACAATAATATAAAGCTGGTAAAGTTTGTATTTGAGATGACCTTCAACCTCCATTTTTTGAACTTCTTTGACCTTTGCCTCTGTTCCCAGGCATTCAGAACCTTTGGGATGTGCTCTGACTGCAAAAACTCTGATGTTGTGGGAAAAGCTTAAGCTTTGCTTTCACTCAAACTAGGTAACTGGCTTGTGTGTGAGTTCATTTCTCTACACTCAGTGCTCTTGGTATAAGGTTAGAATAATAGTGATGTTCCTCTGAGAGGAATGGTGTCGGCCTGTATAAAAGGGTGCAAGTGAAAATGCTCAATAAACTGCCCACCGTTAAACAGATACTTGATGTGACTCAAAGGAACTTTAAATTAGGGAACATCTAAGACCATCTCTGCCCCGAAATATTAATGACCCAAATAACTTTTCTCCCTTCTCCAAACTCGCATCTCTCCTTGCGATCATTGGGATGAAAACAATGTGATTATTGCCTAAAATTACACACTTTAAGATAAAATGCCCGATAAACGTAAACCACCTTAGTTTGTTGATATGTTTAAAGAGAGAATTGTGAATTATTCTGGAGGCTGCCGGGGAAAAATCCTTCTTTTGTTAATCTGACTATTAATCCCTACCCTAAGAAACTCAAGAGAGGTCAGAAAAGTGGCATTTCAGAGAGAGAAATCTACTCATTTCAATGTTAGGACTGATACATAAACGATGGTCATTTAATTTTCTGAAATGTGCTAGTCTGAAAGTTTAATTAAGAGAAGCCAAAATACTAAAATAGTTTTTATCAAATATATTGAAAAAGTGGCACTTAATTAGATGACTTATGTTTCCATACTTTTTGTTAAAATTATGTTTATAAAAGAAGCCAAGTGTGACCATTTTATCAGTTCTAGAAAGGCATACTCTAAGAGGTAAAATTAAAACTGGGGAAAATTAGATCGTTTATAATGGGTCATTATAACTCAATAGCGATGATTATTGGTTCTGCGTAATAAAACTGTCATCTAGCACAAAATAGATATTAAGCTAAATTACATTACATTATCATTCTATCATGCTATAAAATTAAATGCAGATTTAAAAAATAAATACACAAGAAAACAGACCAAATAGTAACCTTTTATACCTATTTCCAAATAGCTTTAATTAATAAAAAAGTTCATGTGAGGTAGTTAAAAAAATTATTGCTGCAAAATACACATATAATTTACTAGAGGAAATGAAAAATATTTATTTACTTACATATTTTTTAAAAGCAATGTCCTTTTAATATTAGACTTGATCAGGACAGGATCAGACTTTCTCAAATTTATCTCCTATTATTTAGCTTTTGCATCTTCTTTCCAAAGCTTTTCTTTTCTGTGAGTCTCAACTGTTCTCTCCACTGAATAAGTCATGTAGAGGAAACTTTGGTTAATCTGTCTATTGCTGTCATTTCAATTGAATTGCTCTCAGTATTTCTCTCAAGGGTGCTTCCTGGGCTCTCAGAATCAAAACCACACTTTATGTGATTTCACATGTTGTGAAACTACAGATATGTAGACCTTTCCCCCGATCTACTAAATCAGAAACTCTGTGGTGAGACTTGCAAATCTACATTTGAATGTTCACCAGACATGTTTTTTAAAGTATCTTTGGTTTGAGATCACTGTAGTTGAACTACCAACAATTAGTAAAGACAATCTGTTAATACTAAGGTATATCATTATTAACTTTAACATTTACTTGGTTTATATTGAGTCTATTGTTGGAAACAGTTATTGAGAATATATTATTTGCCAGGAGGTTTACTAGGTAGTAGGTCTTCCTAGATAATGAAACATCCTTTTTCTCATGTATCTTATAGTCTAATCAGGCATTTCCTCTCTTGCAATCACTATCTTAATATTATAGAGCTATTTCTTTAGAACAGTACGGAATCTGTGTTTCTTGCTCCCACACTTGTAAACCAACAAGAGATTTTAAAAAAAAGTTATCTTAAAAACAGGTGGTACAATTCAGAGTTAGGTATACAAATGTTCATTATGCAGTTACCCTTGTTGAAAAAGTGTGCCCTGCTTCCCTGGAAGATTCTCACTACTGTCAATTCTGCTCCCCCACCACCACCCAGCAATTTCCACTATTGCCAATCCTTTTCTTTTATTATTACAATAATTGCTCAAGGTCCACTTATGAGTGAGAACATGTGATACTCAGTTCTTTGTTTCTGTGATAGATCACTCAATATTATAGACACTAAGTCCACTCAAGTTGCTGTGAAGTTCAAAATTTTGTCCTTCTTTTTGGCTGCATAATATTCCATTGTGTATATGTACCACATCTTTTTAAATCCAGTCCTCTTTTGATAGGCAGCATAGTCAGTTCCATGTTTTTGCTATTGTGAACAATGTTACAATGTTGAAATAAACAGGAACATGCAGGTATCTTTTTTATAGAGTGATTTGAGTTCCTCCAGGTATATTCCCAGTAGGGGGATTGCAGGGTTGATTTTTAGATCTTTTAGGAATTGTTACATTGTTTTCCACAGAGACTGTACTAGTTTACCCTCCCACCAACAGTGTAGAAGTATTCCCTTTTCACCACATCCTCTCCAGTACCTGTTGTTTTTTGAGTTATTGATGATGGCCATCTTGACTGGAGTTAGATGGTATCTCAGTGTAGTTTTAATTTACATTTCTTTGATGACTAGTGAGGCTGAGCATTTTTTAATGTATCTGTTAGCTGCTCATAGGTCTTCTTTTGAGAAGTGTCTGTTCATATCTTTTGCCCACTTTACAATGGGCTGTTTTTTTCCTTATCCGTACATTTGAGTTCCTTGTGACCCTCGATGTTAAGCCTTTCTCAGATATATTGCAAATATTTTTTCTAAGTCTGTGGATTGTCTCTCTGCTCTCTTGATGGTTTTTTTTGACTTTGCAGAAGCTTGTCAATTTGATGAGATCCCACTTGTCTGTCTTATTTCTTATGGCATGGGCACTTGGGGTTTTGATCAGGAATTGGTTGCCAGCTCTAATTTCCATAAGGGTGTATTGTGCATTTTCTAAGATTCTTATAGTTTGAGGTTTTTCATTTAGATCTTTGATCCATTTAGAGTTTATTTTTGTGTATGGTGATAGGTAGGGGTCTTGTTTTAATCTTCTGCCTGTGGTCAGCCAGTTTTCCCAGCACCATACTTCTCAGATCTGGAAACAACAATACAGGAATTCATATGGAAGCATAAATGACCACGAATAGCCAAAACAGTCTTCAGTAAAAAAAAAAAAACAACAGGAGGTATCACACTCCCAGACTTTAAGCTATATTATAGAGCTACAATAATCAAAACAGCCTGATATTGGTGCAAGAATAGGAATATAGACCAATGGAACAGGATAGAGAGTCTAGAAGCAAATCCTCCATTTCTTAACCAACTCCTCTTTGACAAAGCCTCCACCACCAACCACTGGGGAGAGGAGAACCTATTCAGGAAACAAGATATTTTTAATTAAAAAAACCCATAATGTCACTGAAATAAAACAAAAATAGAAAATATGTACACTAGACATAGATGAAGATAAAATGAGTGAATAGGAAGACTGAAGCATACAAAATGCAGCAAAGAGAGAAAAAAAATTTATTAAATATTATTATTGGCCAGGCTCATGGCTCAACCTATAATCCCAGCATTTTGGGAGGCCGAGGTGAGTGGAGTACCCAAGCCTGCAGGTTCGAGACCACCCAGACAACTTGGCAAGACCTCGTCTCTATAATAAAGAAAAAATTAGCTGGGCATGGTAGCGTGTGCCTATAGTTCCAGCTCCTTGAAAGATTGAGGTGGAAGAATCTCCAGTGCCCAGCAGGTCAGCACTGGGATGACCGTGAGCATGCCACCACACTCCAGCCTGGGTGATAAAGTGAGACTCCAACTCAAAAAAATATATATTATTATTATATTACTATTATTAAAAATAACTTAAAAGACCTGGAAAAAAGATACAAAGAAGCTCTGACATATATCTAATAAGAACTCAGTAAAGAATAATAACGTTGATAGGGAAGAGGAAAACTTTGAAATGATTGAGTTTTTTTTTTTGAACTGACAAAAGCAATGCATCCTCTTATTGGAAGAGTTATATAAAACAAGATACACCTAGCTAGTCTCTTTGTAGTGGAATTACACAACATCAATAACAAAGAAAAAATTTTGAAATCAAACAGATAAAAGCTTATTTACAAAGGAACAATCAGGCTGATAGCAGACTTCCTCAGCATTAGGGAAGACTAGAGGAAAGTGAAATCAGAACTTCAAAGTGCTGACAAGATAACTCTCAATATAAAGTTAAACATTTAAGAGAGAGGGTGGTATAAGGAAGTTTAAAGATGCACAATGACACAGAATTTTCTACCTTCACTTGAAAAAAATATTAAAGGACAGATTTCATTTAGTAGCAAATAAATCCAGAAAGAAGGAGTTCGATTCAGGAAGAAACAGTGAGCAAATAAATCAGTAAAATATATTGTTAAATCTAAGTTTTGGATATAAATGATATTTGTGCTACTAAGCACCATTTTTTATTGCTTAAATAAAAACTACAATTAAATTATTGATAATGTAAATCTCTCTTGACAAGAGATTTATAAAAATAGATTGTCAGCAGGCAATTTTATTTTATAGCTTAAATTAATTTGGGAAGAGGCACTTGAATTAGCACTAAATGTGTAATCAAAATCAGTTTATTTTCTCTCTATGTCATCAACTTACTAGCAACTTAAACTCTATTGATATAAAAATGGATCTTATTTCCCCTAAAAGAGATTTACCAGTTTCCCTAAAAGGATTGTTTTGTTTTAAGCAGCAGTCAGTTGTCTAGTTTTAAACAAGTCAAGCTTGTCAAACATGTAATTGTTGAATAATTAGCTCTTCACAAAGAATGAAGACCCCATGTTAAAAATGATTTTAGTTAATAGAAGCATCTGGTTTTCCAAGGTATAAATATTATCAAGTATGATAGTGGAAATGGCCATATATGGCAGAAAATGAACAACCTATTTATCTATACAATTTAGGAGAATTCTGTAGGGTTGGAGTACTACACTGCAGATTAGTAGCTCTCACTTACGTTGGAGCTGTACTTTAAAAACTTCATACATTCTCTTAATTTTTTCCCTGCTTAGTAGTGGTGGGCTTTCCCCTGAAGAAAATAATACAAAACTAAAAACAATTTCTGAGTTACATGGTGCCTGATAAAGTCAAGGCGGTGATTTCATTTTTCTTTTCGCTCCAAGAGAGGTCTGGCCTAGTTTGCAGGAGCGTTTTCAAGAAACAAGGAAATAAATATGAACTTTCATATTTAACATGAAATTAAACTGGCAAATACATAAAAATCTCAGATGTTTAATAAAAAAAGTATTGGCATTGTTGGCATTAATACATGGTCAACATCCACTAAAAGTGATCAAACACTTTCTTGCAATCAGGAAAAAATAGTTGTTCAAGTCACTAACAAGATTTTTCAAACCATTTTGGTATGGATATTTATTTTTGTGTGGTGGAGGTATGAAAATAAATACGTTGCTGAATGAGTAAACTTTTCTTTTTTCTGCTAATACAGTTTTTAGTCTTTTTAAAAATGTTTTTTCTTACTACATTTCCACGCCACTAAGAAAATGATCCTGTGACTTGCTTCTCTATAGTAATCAGTGCATTTTCCCCTCAGGTCGCTAAGCCCAGGTGCCTGGTTTCCATTCCTGTGGGCAGGCTGTGGTTAAGAGCCAAAGACAGGCGTGTCTCTCCCACAAACACACTGCAGAACTTGAGTTTTTTTCTCTGCAGTTAGAAATACACTAAACTACTAAGCGTGCCAACACAATTAAAAGAAAAAGCAGACATTCTAGACATAAAATGTTCAAAGACAAGAAACAAAAGAATCAGCATTTAGTTGCACTACATAAAGCTGGAGGAAGCCAGTCAATACTGCATTGG
Source organism: Cephalopachus bancanus (assembly GCA_027257055.1). Lineage (NCBI taxonomy): Eukaryota > Metazoa > Chordata > Mammalia > Primates > Tarsiidae > Cephalopachus > Cephalopachus bancanus. The sequence continues at coordinate 2,402,607 of JAPVLO010000176.1, read as the reverse complement.
GCCTCTAGCCAAACTTGTTTGCAGTGACCCAAACACTGGGAGTACTCGAATGCAACTAAGATCATCTATGACAAAGGAACGAACCTAAAGGAAAGGAGGAAGAGGTTACCCATAGGATGTGCTCATATGTCAACAGTTTTATGTGGAGGGTGAATGGAGAAAGAATTATTGAGAAATATTGGGAAATGTCTGGAAAACATGAAATAGTGAAGAAAATGAGCACAGGGAAAGGGAACCCTGGTGGTGAAAGGCACTGCTCATGTTATTTTTTTTTAATTACCTCATGTTATCGAATTTAGATACTTTCAAGTTTAAAAAAAATGAATGATTGGCATAAATTATAGAAAGCCATTTCACTTAGGTTTGAAAACAATTCTGTTTACAGTGTTACTGTCTCCTTATTCAGTCTTGCTTTTCTGCAGTATGTATTCTAATAGAAATCTAAGGTCATGGTCTGCTATATTCATATTAAATGAAAATTTCAGATACTATGATGAACTAGTTGATTCTTTATTAATATTTGCTTATCAATAAAGTTACTAGTGTAATTTGCCAAAATACAGGAATGCTGAAGCATAATCTAAATCCACTAATAAGAAGAATTGCGCATGAATTAAATTTTATTTTTTTACCATCTACAGGGTTCTATCATATCCTAAGCACTTTAATTTGTTGTAACATTTATTTTCATATTGAAAAAAGAGAAAAGAGGTTAAATTTTAAGTGCCATGGACTTAAATATAAGAAAGGTTTTCTACAATATGAATTGTTCATCTCTTTGAAAAAAGATAGGTACTCATTTATTTTCAGTTGTTTGAGGATGGTCCCTTCTGAAAACAGGTTTATAAACATATGGATCAAACTATTTAGGCTAGTTTTGATTTTATCATTCTGCATCTGACAGGATTTGAATTTTCTGAATAATACATTTACTGAAACTCAGCAAAACACCATCACTTCTTTTCTTTTTTTTTTTTTTTTTTGAGTTGGAGTCTCACTCTGTTGCCCAGACTGGAGTACAGTGGCCACTCCCGGCTACTGCAGCCTCGACCTGCTGGGCTCCGGCGATCCTTCCACCTCAGCCTTCCAAGTAGCTAGAACTACAGGTGCGCGCTACCACACCTGGCTGATTTTTTATTTATTGTAGAGATGAGGTCTCACCAAGTTGCCCAGGCGGGTCTCTAACTAAAGTCCAGTTTTTTAGTCAGGATAGTGTTTAGTCAGACTAAAACCATACATGCATTAATTACTGAGATGGTCTTTCTTTGTAATAATTTTGGAATGGTTAACTTATATAAACTTCTGATTTGATGTGTCTTTGGAGCATTTATTTTTCTTATTATATGTACAGATTTCCAACTGAGGACATGGCTAGACTAAGCTAGACCACTAAGCTAGACTAAGCTTACCGCATAACCCTGGAGGAGTGTTCATGCTGTAGACTTTGCAGGTTTAAGTATTTATTGCAGTGGCTTTTCTGGCAGATGGCAGTAGAATGTCTTGTTCTAATAAGATCCTTTTATTGTGACACATTGCCCATGGATGGATATACCTTGTCTTGAGGAAGGTTGCCTGCTTTGGACTGAAGTGTCCTTCCTCAAATCATATGTGGAAGCCCCAGTGACCAATGTGAGGGTATTTGGATTTGGCCTTTGGGAAATAATTAACTTTAGAGGAAGTCACAAGGATGGGCTCTTTATGACAGGGTTAGTATCCTTGAGAGGATAGACTCCAGAGAGCTTGTCTGGACTCCACTCCACGTGAGCACCAAGGAGTTGTGTGAATTCACTGAGAGACAGCAGCCACCAACAAGTCAAAAGAAGAAAACTCAGCATGAAACCTACCTGGCTAGTACCTTAACTTGGAGTCCTATCCTCTAGAACTGTGAGAAAATACATTTCTATTACTTAAACCTCCCAGTATTTTGGCATGGCAGCTTGAACTATGACAGATTTTGGCACCATAACACATACCTAAACATGTGGTTATAGCTTCAGAATTGGCTTCTGTGTAGAGACTGGAAGAATTTTGAAGTACCTTCTAGAAATATGGACATAAAAGGTGCTTCTGGTAGGGTCTTAGATGGAATTGAGGAACATGGCATTGGACCTGGAGGAAAGGTGATTTCTGTTGTAAAGTGGCAAAGAACTTGACTGAACTGGGTTCTAGTGCTTTGTGGAAAGTAGAACTTGTGAGTGATGACATTGGACATTAGGCTGAGGAGATTTCTAAGCAATGTGTTGAAGAATCGACTTGCGTCCTTCAGACTGCTTATGATAAAACGCAAAAAGAAAAAAATAAATCAAATAAGGAATTGTTCAGTGAAAAGGAGCCAGAAGCTGAAGATTTGGAAAATTCTCAACTTAACTGTATTACAAAAAAATGAGAAAGCTTGTTCTGAAAAGAGTTTGTAGGATCACGTGAGCAGAAATTCTGCCAATTTGAACTGAAAAATGAAGATAGGACAAAATGAACAAAGGCTGCTGGACATCTTGGTTTGACATGAGAGGATGGTAGAGCTATTTGGCTATGAACATGCACTATTTTTCAAGAAGGAAAAATGACCCTAAAGGCAATTCAGAGATGGTCAGAGCCACAGCCTTGATT